>CM060922.1:141069834-143569834 GCA_030737875.1 Allium sativum | reverse complement strand
TTGAAAATAAAATTCCAACCACATATAATAGATTTTACTTTTAAAGTATTAAACTTCTCTTGGAATTATAGGTACACCATTATTTCTCCAAGGATCCTTTAAAGGTTGTAGGTATAGGAGGATATCATGCTCGATTTTTTTATTTCTTTTGCTATATAGGCACTTTAGATCACAGTTCGTATTTTTGTTTCCCCTGTAAAATCAAGAAAGAAAATTAAAGTTGTTGTAGAAATAAGCAATCGGGTCGTTGTGTATAGAGGAAAAGAGAAAGGGGCTAGCTCGTTTAAATTAACACAAACACCAGTTGGAATGAGAAGAAATATGGGAATAAAACATATAACAATCAGTTGTATTAATCCACATTACCTCTTAAGCCATTGATTGATATATAACAATCAGTTAGCAGACAAACCATTTGGGTGAGTTTTGTCATTTATCCTTATTTCACATGTTTGGCCATGTAGCAACACACAACGTAATATACCACATATGTAGCAAAGTACCAATTTAAATAAAAATGTAATTCTATGTTGTTAATCTATCATATACCATTTTGCTGGAATGTCAGTCGAGTCAAAGACTATTGGGTTTAAAGCTAATATGACGGTAAAACCACTGTTAATATTTTCTACCTATGAAATATAGTGCGTATTTTCAATTTTCAATTTTCAATTTCTAGGTGTGTGTAACTTATTAATATTATTAATCCACCCTCTTTTGCAGTCATCCTGTAGAGACCACCACGTTATCTAGTTATCTACCCTTCCCACAGTAATTCAATGTATATTACACGATGCCCTTTAGGATTTTATAATTAAAGCCTGTAATGAAATAATAAAACAGAAATTATAGTCCTGACATATATATTTCCCTGATTAATAAATATATACTACCCATCGTGTAATGTAATCAATTTTGGTTTTTAAGTCATACTGTTATTACATTTTCGTTAAAGTAGAACTATGAACAACGTGTTTGACTCCAGAATAAAGTGATGAAAATGCTTGAATGGAGTAAAATTCAGTTACATATGAAATAAGGAAAAATCATTCACCTGCACTTCTAATAGCCAATAAAAAAACAACAAACTAATGGAATAAGTACATTGCTAGTCAAATGTTATCTATGGTTAATCAACCTATGCATCTCAAAACACCAAACTACAGGAATATACCTGACTACTGCCAAAAATTATTGCATAGATCAATTTGAAAAAAAAATCCTTCAAAGTAGAATGAATTAATCATAGCTGAAACCAAATTTCGCGAAATAAGTTGTGACTGGTTATGGAAAACAACAAAATAAACCAACATCGGTTTAATGAACCGTCCTTGTTATCTGAAACTATTCCAGCAATGTAGAAGGTGCCAAAACACTAATTTAAGAATGGTTGACACTTCAATAAATTGTTAATATGGACAAACAAACATCGTGAACAAAGGAAAATTCGGAAACAAAAATAAGTAAAAAAGAGTTACAAATTAATAAAATTACCATAATTCCACAATGTTTCATTTGAATATTAGCCTGGATCCAGTTCAAAATTTACGATCGGTATTTGGTATTGAGGATGACGCGACTGCAGAGTTCGTTGTCAACGTTCGAAGCACAAAACGATGTGATATTAGTTAACAAATTTGGGATAGGGTAAGCAATAGGAAGAGATGATTTGGATTGGGGTTTGGAAGGGGAAAACACGATGCGAAATTTTGGGCAGATCATGGAAGTAAGGAAACTGTTTGCAATACACGCATCAGATTTTTTTTTTCTTTTTTTTATTATTAATATTTTATGAAAATCTAAGGGAGACTTGAGATGGGAGAAGAGAATTCAAGAATCGCAGCGTTATGTGAGTCCACGTATACATTTTTGTAAGAGGATTTTAGGGAGAAGGCCAAACTTTGCAAAATTTTTGGCCAAAAATTTGCAAAGTTTGGTTTTTGGCCAAAAGTCCACCTTTTAGTGCAAATGTGGATTTCAGGGGGTCCCACCACATTTCCCACTTTGCACTAAAAGTTGGCCTTTTGGCCAATTTGCAAACTTTGAAAACTTTTGGCCAAACTTTTTGCAAAGTTTGGCCTTCTCACTATTTTCCACTTTTTGTAATTATACTTTTATGTTTAAGTAAAAGATTTCATGAATGTCAACATGGTTTCTCATCATTGCCAGGTCTTTAGGTATTTGGCCTATCCTACTAATACTTACAATGAGGTTATTACAAATATCATTACTCAATCGAGGTATTAGGTTGAAACTTCTTACGTTGGTCCTACTAATGGTGATATCATTAGGGTTGTTAAGTCCGGAAGATACTACAATGAGCGTACCAGCTTAAAGGAACATATAATGGTTCTTAGGTTCGACCCCTCATTCGAGTGATAAAATGTTGAACAAATATTTTGGGAAAAGTATGATACATTTAAAGTTTTAATGCTATTTTACTCGTCTTATTTGTTTCGAGCTCTAAGTGACACTCCAATCATATTTGATCGAATGTTTGAATGCATGACGATGGGAGACTGGATAAGGTGGCTAATGTTTCACTTGGTTACAAATCAAGAAAAGGTTAGATGGTAATAGCTTTGTTATGTGCACATCAAAAGGTTGTTGATGGCAACATAAATGCCTCAGGTTGTGGTAGCAAGTCTTAGTGGTGCTTGGGGCCGGAGTATCAATGAGCTAGAGTTGTCAGCTAGGTTAGTTAATGTGTGTTGTGAGGCTTGGTTTATATAAGAAACCAGACTATGATTTTGAGCAGAATGGTTCAAGAAGGATAGTAAGATGATGTTTACTAATTGTTGCAAGACAACTTCTCTTCCTTTTATTTGGAAAATAGTATTTCTTCTTAGCATAAGCTCGTTGTCACATGCTTAAAAATTTATGCAATAGTACGTTTTTCATAAACAGTAAAGAAAAACGTATATGTACATAATTCTATACGTACATGATAAACATAAATAAGTGAAAATAAGCATTCACCTCGTATTTTAATAACAAAAAGCTCTTCTCAAAAATAGGTTTTTGGAATATGGAATACTATTGTAACTAGGGTGTAACCCGTGCGTTGCACACGGCAATATTGTTAACAGTGATGATTATATTATTTATTGTTAAATAATATGCTATGTAAAAAAATTCAAACTTAATTGTGATATATTAATTACAAACTAAAATGCTATTCAATTATCACTATCTATGTATATCTATAGCTATTAATGTCTTAATCGAGAAAAAAATCCTAATAATATAGATAGATGTGAATAATTTATGTTATGTGAGATACAATTATTATATGTACGAGTGAATAAATAACTTCATCATTCTTGTTGTATAGTAATTTGTATGTACATTCAACTCTCATTTTTGTAAAAATATATAAACGAAGGAATGAATGTTAAATAATTTAAGTTATTTATATATTTTATAATCAACACAACTAATTCAATTAAAATGTTGAATATAAAAGCGATTAAAAAACAAAAAAAAGCTTTGTACGTATTTGCAACTGAGACGAGCTTTTATTTATTACTTAGTTTTAGTTTTTAAACAATTTTGTCTTTGTAGTCAACCATATGTTTCATGTTATTGTAAGGGTTATACTTACAATTGTGATGATTGCAAAATATTATTATGTAGCCCCAAGATGAATTGTGATTTGGATAATATTTGTAATGCATTGAAAGATGAAATGTAAACATTTTTTATCAATTAATATGTGTGTTCACATCTTAATGTTGTAAAACATAATTTTGTCTTTTAAAAGTTGCTAAAAGTAAAATTATGCTATGCAATGAACAATAAATTTTTTCAAGATATATGAATTAGGAAGTAAAAGAGATGTTGTACTTAAGTATACATTTATGTTTTGTCATTTGACCAAAGAAATTATTTTATTATTATTTTTAATTGTATAGGAATATTGCATATATTTAAATTATCGTACTTTTAGGATTTGTTTGATAGATTAATGAATGCTAGTTAATCAAATATTTAAATAGCGTATATAAGATTTACACAATTAATTAGATATACATACTTAAAAGTAAAATATTAAGTGTGAACGGAAATAAGTTTTTAAGTAATTGTAAAAAAAATTAGTATACATTTTAATATTTGATAAATTTGTGGACGAATTATGATAACATAAATTTGTTACTATCGTCAATCTATATAACTTGCGTTATGCAGTTTTTAAATGATTAAATGTTTTTTTTACCAATTTTTTGACGTATACGCAGTATGCATATTGAAAATATCATAATATCAGTTGACTAATTTTATCAATTATTTTAAAGTTTGGATTAATTAATTAATTTAAATATTTGTGTCTCGATGTAAAATACTGAAAGAAAATCAAAAAACATCTGTATTTTTTTTTAAAGTAGTTATTTAAATGTAAAACAGTGTAAGAGATTAACAAATAATTGTAAAATGACATATATTAGAATTTTAAAAATAAAATATCTAAAATTAAAGAGAATTAATGAGAATGAAGATAGCTCCTAAAATTAACGTGAAAGCTTAAAATTCTTCTGCTTTACTATTATTTAATAGATTGTCTCTACCACTAGATAATTCAGTGAGCATAGAATCAATGTGTTCTTTTGAATTTTCAAAATTACCCTTCGTACATTTTACCCTCGAATACTGTTAATGCCACTCCAAAAACAGATAGGGGGAGTCGTATTTTATTTTCACTCGTTAAAAATTAAATTGTTAAGGGGACCAAACATAATGAAAAAATGAATAAAAGAAACTGATTTTATCCTCCATTCAAATACGCAAAACACAGTAAAAATTGATAAGGATATACCAAAATTCAGTACAAAGTTCAGAATTAACATGTCGAAAATAGATTAACTGAAGAAAAATTAAAATCCTACATATTCGACGATTGTACATTGGAAAACACGGTTTTATTTTGTGGTCTATCGTCGAATTTGTGTTATTGTCATGACCTAATGAGTTCACCAAATTCGGCAGTACATACTGTTTAATTTCGGCTCGCTATCAACGAGTATAACGTTTATGTCCAAAAACGGACCTCCGGTTTTTCCAGTAAATTGTTACCTTTAGGTGATTGCTTCAACAAATTAAACATGTCGTTTGTTTTTTCAAGTAAAAATCATGTTGTCTTCTTTTCAAAGTTGGAAATTTCGTTAGGAATTTGTTTCTCCATGAAAACAGTGATTAATTGTTTACTTTGAGATGAAGAGGATGATTAGAGTTTAACGAACCGTAAAATGTAACTAGGATAAAATAATAAAAGAGCGTTTTGGTCTATATTTTACAAATTATTAAAGAAGGCTATGTTAAATGATCCTCCCCTTAGTAAATTTTTTAAAAAATCAAAAAATGACCCCCCCCCCAACCCTTTTTGGAGTGGCATTAACAATACTTTTTACCCTCCTATGATGCTTCTATCTACTTCCCCAAAAGTAAAAATCCCCAACTCCAAATCTAGGTTATTCCCCACACACACCGTCTTCTCCAACGACCATGAGGCTCCGACACGGGCGATTCCAGTCCCAATATCTTCTCCAACCACACATACTAGGTCTGACTCAATATTATGGCAAATCTGACATTTACTTCAATTTCGCCATTCAATTAACACTTACAAATTGATCGACAATCGATTAGATATTCTCATTGATATGTGATTCTTAGTATAACATCAATAGATGCCATATGATTCTCATGCTTAATTTTGTTCAGACATATTTAGTTTTCCATCTTCAGTTCATCTCTATTTTTAACCCTAATTTTTTGTAGTCACTCAGAGCTTTTGTTCGGAATATTGTAATGTAATGGAATGGAAGTGTTGTTCTACAATGACCGAAACTGTAAGAGAGAAAAGTGGAAACAGGTTTTGCGGCTGAAAATCAGAAATTCAGTTCGGGTGAGACAAATTATTGAATGGAAAGGAATGTTCTACAATGACAAAAACAATAAGAGAGAGGTATCAAGGACAAATTTACGGGCTTTTTCAGTGGTAATGCTGAAATTTTATTCTAAAGGACAAAACATCATTTTTGGTATCGGTTTTACAATGTGCATGATATTAGAATTTGATACCAGTTTTTTAAGTATTAGTTTTATAGTATGTATTGTCATTGAGAATAAATTTTTGGTGCGTTGTCCTTAAATTCGAAAAAGTTATAAAGTTTGTCTTTCACGGTAAAATTCTTTTTGTTATATTTTATACAAAATTAGAAATGTACAGTGTTTTTTGGGTTGATTCTAGCTTTATACAAACTTCAAATATAAATCGAGAAAACAATATGATCGTAATAACAAGGTCAAAGCGAGAAATAGCTTACTATTATTATATACCATATCTGTTGAGATTTGAGATACGCAAATCACAATTGTAGGAAACAAATTATCTATGTAGATCTTTATATTTTTGTGTAGAGATTTGATGCTATATTTGTGGGATATTTGAAAGAAGGCAAGGATTATTTGGTGCTTATCCAATAGATTTTTGACATATATGAAGATAACTTGGTGTAAAGAAAACTTGGGAATGAAGCAATTCATTCTATAAAAGACCTAGTTTACATCTTCATTAGGTGTGGAAAATTTGATGGTTATTAAATAGAATCATTGGGGTTAGTGTCATTGTTCTTCATTGTATTTCTCCTCAAATTGTTTTAGCCATTAGCTATTCTCTGTCTATTTCTCAATAAGGTTATTGGTTCAAGTTGTGCATGTTTGTAATGATAGTTGAGATCGATTGTAAACAACATTTTGGTGAACTAATAAAGAGGGTAGTTGGGTGGAATATCGCGTGTTCATATTTTCGATATTGTTTGTATTGTTGTTTGTTTTTCAATCACATTCATCTCCAAGTAATTAGGTGAAAAATGTTTGCTTTGTTTTTCGGGTGTTTTGTCAAACTTTCGTTGCGCACAAAACCCCAACAGTTGGTATCAGAGCTCAGATCATTGCATAACTTGGAGTGTTTGTTGGATTGAAGATTGTATATTTCTGAGATGATTACGTTTTTGAACATGACTATTTTGAATTGGAAGAATTGGGGTATACGGAAGCCGAAGATGGAGGACCTTCTATATCTCAATGACTTGCATGATCCCATTGATGGAGATGGGGAGAATCCCTTGAATACGGATGAGGGAAAGTACAAGAAAATGGATAAAAAGGTGATTTCCTTGTTTGTCAATATTTGAATGATTCGGTGTTCCACCATGTGGCTAGTTGTGAATCAGGGAAGGCGTTATAGGACAAATTAGTATCGCTATATGAGTCAAAGAGTGCTACATGTAAGGCTTTTCTAGTACGAAAGATGGTACAGCTGAGGCTGAATGAGGAAAAGTCGGTTGTAGAGCATTTGAATGAGTCTCAATATGTCGTCAATCAATTGGCAAACATCTCAATTTTGATGATGAGTTGCAGGCTCTTTTATTGATGAGTTTTCTTTTGGAAAGCTGGGAGATTTTGGTTGTTTCATTAAGTAATTCCAATGCTAGTGGAATTATCTGTTTAGAAATGGTTCGAAGAAGTCTATTGAATGAGGAGCTAAAGAGAAAAGGGTCAAAGTTGAAATCAATTCAAAGTGAGGCGATGGTAGCAAGGGACTCGAAGGATACAGTTTGAAAGAAAAAGGGAGCCAAGGGTAAATGTGCATTTAGTTGTTTCCATTGCAAGAAGGAAGGTTACGAGTGCAATGATTGCTATTCATATACACAAGATATGAAGAAGAAGAAGGCGCAAGGTGATAATAATAGTCATGAGGCACATGCAGATTTTGCTGAAGGTACTAAAGGCGATTCTTCATGGAATGTTCTATTTAGTGTTATGGAGCCTTGGAAGATGGATTTAGGAGCCAATTTTCAAATATGTCAAGATTTAAAAAGTTTTTCTTTGTATGAGAAAAGCGTAGGTATGATGAAGACGACCAATGGAGTAGATCTACCAATTTGTGGAGTTGGAGCTGTTAGGTTTCGAATGCATGATGAAGTAGTGAGAGAAGTGGCCGGTGTGGGGCACATACCCCCTTGATCGCATAACCTTATATCTCTCGGTCAGTTAGATCGCCGCGGTTGCACTTATAGACTTGAGGTGGAGTATTGAGAGTGAGGAAGGGTGGTCATGTGATGATGTGAGGAGTTTTGGAGAAGGAAAACCTATATAGCTTGATCGGTTCGGTGGTCGAAACTGGAAGCGGGTGACGGTTGAAGAACCTAGTCCACAACAAGGTGGAGAGATTAATATGGTCACCGCTGATTGTCCTAAGTTGGAGGATCATGGTAACGACATGGGTCTAGATGTTGATGATGCTCAAGTGATCCCAGATATGATGAGATCATGTCAAGCGAAAGATGGATGTCAAGTTGTGAAATCCATAAAGAGGAGAAAGAGGTCTTTATGGTATTACAAAAGCTTTTGAAGATCGCTATTGGCATGGTGCACAGACGAGAGAGGTGCACCATTAATGGGCGATGGTGGAGGTTGTAATGATGTTGATTGAGAAAAGTAGGTTGAAAGTGAGAGCTAAGTCGGTTGTGTTGTATATAATAGTGTTGTATACACAATTATATGATTTTTGTTTGATGATAACAACCAAATATATATTATTTTAAATGTGTTTGTTATGGTACTGTTTCATATATACATCACAGACAGGAATATAATATTTATATTTAAATAAAATACGACTGTACAGAAATTCAAATATTCAAACAGTATTTTATTTAAATAAAATATTTTATTTCAATATTCAAATAGTACATATTTTATACTCCTCTATTTGTACAAATTCTCTAATATATTTCAATACATTTCACATTCATTTTCATACACTGCTCTTCACTACAACACTCAACACTCATTGTACAATCTCATATATACATACAGCTCACTCAGTCACTCAATCATACAGTCATTTCATTTATACACACGTTTATAGATATACACGTGTGCACTGCCTCGCCAATCAACAAGAAACTGAGGAGCAGCCATGTCGACCATCTCGACTCGGTGCAAAATGAAAATCAATGTGCAAATGTTCAGTAAACATGGCATGGTCAAGACAAAGTGCAAACTGGTCAACAACAAATCCAAGGTGGCCGAACACAATCAAGTACAACATAAGTATGTTGATGCAATGTAGTCAGTCTCAAGATCAACATGGCAAATACCAACAAGTCAACTCAGCATGAACAAATCAGACTCAATTGTAAATTTCAACAACTACAAAGAGGAACAACAATGAATACAACTCAGCTTCAAAAGGTGCAACAACGTTCATGTTTCTCAAATGGTTGAGACAGGGTGAACATGGAAAAAGCATATACATGCAAGCAGGTTCATTTTATGGTCAATGATTTCCAGAATACACAATGATGCATGTATACAGTTCAAAATTCATGGGGTCAAAACAGTGGTTCACAAACCAGTGCTCGAGTACAAGCCAATGTGTATAGATGAACATATGCAGCATGTATATGTCTTTTCAGTTCAGCTCAATATACTGGCAGTTTCATATGGGTAATCAAATACATGTATTTACAAATGTTCATAAGTTCAGCAGCAATGTTGAAGAGTTAAGCACAGTGCATCTACAAGACTACTCACAGCATATATGGATGCATTGGTGTTTAGTTCATAGCAGTAAAGAAAAAAACGCCAAGCATGGAGCAAGGAAAACATAGCAGCATGGATTACATGATATGCAACAAGTCAGTTTCAGTTATCAACATGAATGGAGCAGACACATGTATAGTGCATGTGCTCTCGAACAAATGATGTAGCAGCACTAGTGTAGACATGGTTGAGCTATTGGATATCAAAACAGCATGCAAAGGGAGAAGCATATGTGCATGAAACTAAAACGAAAAACCTGGCAAAGCAGAACACAACATATGTTAAAAGGAAACATGTATGGAATGCACAGGTCTGCATGAACAAATACAAATGCAGATTGGATGTGTTCAGGCAAGAAAGGAGCTAATCAAGCATCAAGTAAAATGGAAAATGTTTCCTGAATTAAAAATTGATTTCCAGGTTTTAGAAAGTTTTAATTTGGCAAGTTTTTTAAACAATTCCATATGTACAAGCAAGTCATTTACTCGAAGGCAATAATTCAAATAATCAGCAAAGGAGCAAAATCAGTTTTTCACTCAACTTTTTTTTTTTGGGGGGGGGGGGGGGAGTTATTTTCAGTGATCATTTTTGGCAAAGTATTTTAGGAAAGCAAAATTAACATATTTGGCAAGTATTTTTTTCAAGCAATGATCTAATCGATTTCAGGAAGGGCCAAGAATATTTGTTTCCAGAAATGTGAAATTTATTTTCGGGTCTCATTTCATTCAAGAATCACAAAAGTGGAAACATCACAAATTCGACAATTATTGACAGGTATAGTTTTCAAAATTCGTCGAGCAACTCTAGGTAACATTTTTTAATTCATTCATGCCAAATCACAAAAGAGGAAACCGAAAAAAATCAGATCAATTCATTTATGCGAAATCAGAGGTTTGATTAGGAATTTAAAAATCCTATTTAAGCACCATATCATCACTGGCAACAGATGATTGAAAACCCACAAAATAAATTCAAGGAATTCAAAGAAAAATCAAGAGAACTCACATCGGTTTTCGATCGCAGAACAAAAAACCTCAAATCGGTGACAAGAGAGAGTCAAGCATCATTCGTACGAGCTTCAGAGATTTAGCCTGAGACATCTCTTTCTAAAATCAATTTCGATTTGGGGATTTAAATTGCAAACCCTAGGGCAGTCGCCATTTTCTTTCTCCAGAGAATAAAAGGAATCGGGACAAAGTGAAAGGGTGCAACCAGTTGAATAGTGGTCGGCTTTATTTTTCAAAAGGGGATGACCCTTATTATTTATCTCCTAGGGTTTAAATTTTCCATTTGAATTGGTATTTGTTTCGTATTTTTTTGTTTGTAAAACAATTCTGAACAGTTTTTCTAGTATATGTAAAAACTAGGGGAATCAGTCAGGGTGTTGACTGACAGTTGCTAGAGTTTGTAAAATCTGGGTTACTGGTTATGGGGTCGTAACTAGAGGAAATCTGATCGAGGTATATCGGTCAGTCTACGGTTTTGAGCGTAGGGTTAGGACAGGAGCAGGCACTACGAGTTAACATGGTCTTGAATGCGGGATCCATTTATAACACCTAGTAGAAACCTTAGGAATGCAGCAGTAGGCAGGATTTTGCCGAAGCTGGGTATCTCTGTGTGTTATTTCTTTTCTGTTTGTTATTTCTGTTGTATTCTGTGATCTGTTTATTATTTAATATCCTGTCAGATTATTTAACTCAGTGAAAAACTATGAAAAACCCTATTCAACTCCCTCTAGGGTTATTCTAGATCCAACAAGTGGTATCAAAGCTTGGTTTTCTTTAACCCTAGAATCATGGATCCTAGTTGTTAGTCTTTTGAGAATCAGTACAGTCGTATTCCATTTATTTTCAATGGTACAGATTTTTTAAATTGGAAATTAGAAATGGAATTATATTTAAAATCTGTTGATATTAAATGTTGGGATACTGTTATTAATGGTTATGATGTGGTCAATAGGAACGATATTGGATTTAATTCTCGTGCTATTCACACTTTGTATTCTTATATTGATGATGTCCAATATAACCTCATTTCTCATTGCTTGACTGCACAGGAAATATGGATTTTTCTTGATACGAAGTATGGAAAGATTGACAACAGCAGCTCAAAACCCAAAATGGTCAACTCAGATTCAGATCTATGCTCAGGAGAAGAAACAAATGAAAATTCAAGTAGATCAGACGATGGAGACTCAACAGACAATGAGACTGAAAGCTTCTCATATGAAGAGTTGGTTTATATGTGTACTGATTTAACAAAAATCGTTGATAAAGTCCATCGTAAAAACAAATCTTTATAATCTAAAAATCATGAGTTAAATAGAAAAATTAAATATTTGGAATCAGAATTTACAAACGTCATGAAATTAGGAAATTCTGACTATGAAAGTTGTTTGAAATTGAAAACTGACCTCGTTCACCTCAATAAAAATATTCAAAGGATTAAGAGGAAATTCTGATTTTAAAAGATAACGAGGTTGAGCTAAAAGATTCAAACAATTCTTTGCAAAAAGAATTTAATAATTTTAAGTCCATCAAAAATTCCAAATATGAAATTGCTGACAAAGAAAGCTTGTTGAAAAGTGATTTAATTTTAAATGAGCTTGAAAAAGAGATCGAAAATTTCAAGAAACTTGAATTTGAAAAACAAATTAAATTTGAATCTGAAATCTTTGAGTCCAAGACCAAAATCAAACTTCTTGAAAACGAAAATATGTCTTTGAAACAACATGATGCTAATAGAAAGATCACTAACAATCGCTGTTCAGATTTTATGAAAGAAAACGGTGATCTTAAATCCAAAATTCAACGATTAGAATCAACTTTGGATAAATTCTCTAATGGAGAAAAATCGTTGAATATGTTGTTGCAAAATCAAAACCCTATTGGAAATAAATGTGGTCTTGGCTTTGGAAAAAACAATGCTTTTGAAAAACAAAATTCAAATGATTTGAAAAATCCCTCAAACTGCTTTGGAAAGAACTGCTTTGAAAATTTGAATTCTGAAAATTTCAAAGTATTTTTGAATCAAAACCATGATGAGAAATTGTTTTATAATAAACCATTTGAACATTCTTGGATCCCAAAAATTAATACAAACTCCGTCAAGTTCAAACAGATTTGGGTTCCTAAGGGTACGAAAGTTAATTCTAATGGTTTGTTATATAAACAAGTCTGGGTACCAAAACATATGAATACAACTGTGAGTGGTTTTACAAATTTTGTTAGACCACTCGATCCTCTAAACTGTTAGGTACCAGAAGCGGCTGAGGAACTACTTTGCAAAAGAGAAACTGGTTTCACACTGCCTCATATCATTGAACCATTCACAGTTCCTTAGCCAAATCAGTTGAGTTAGAGATTATGATTAACATTGGATTCTGGTATGATCTCTAAACTCACCTTTGTAAATATTCTCTATTTTTATTTTCTTTGTTTATTTCTCCTTCTATCCCTTCTGTTTTTTTTTCTTTTGTTCTGATTTGTCTCTGTCATACCTTTGTAACTTCTTGGGCTTCATTAACTTTCAATTGTAGAATTCATATTTTTTTCTGGAAATCTGCTTCATTCAAATAAAACTCTATTGTTTTAATCATTTCCAGATCTTGAATTTAATCTTGTAAATATCTGCAATTGTTTGAAGTTTATCTTTATGATTTCTGAATTCATAACAGTGTTGATGTATTCTTGTCATATCTTGAACACTGTTAATTTGAATTCTAAAATTTTGAAGATCAAAAAAACAATTGAAATTTCACACAAATCTGTTGTTCTGAGTTTCTTCTAATTCATTTTTGAAAAGCTTAAAATATTATGCTCATTACAGCACTCTGCTATTTATCAGTTGTGATAATTTCATTGATTTTCAGATTGGCTTGGAAATTTTGAATGTTTTGAATCACATTGTTTACATCTTGAAATTCACTGTCATTCATGATCATCTGGCTTAGATTAGTTGTTTGTTTGAGATCATTTGAAACTTTTGATATTTTGAATCTCACACACCTCCCAGATCTGAAATTATTAATTCTGTGTGATTGATTCATTGTATCTCAAGAATTACATTTATTTCAAGTGATTTTGAATAAACCACTATTTTTGGATCATGAATTTTCCCTTCAAACTTGATGTAAATATTCTAAAAAATTCTTTGGGCTTGTCAAAAATAATTTGGAAAAATTCTTTGAAAAATCGTCTTGAAACTCACTGTTTTTGATGATTATTTGATTTGAATACCTGTTTGTTTAAAATCATTTGAAATTATTGATTTACTGAATCACACATATATCTCGAATAAAAAATTTATAATCTGGTGTGATTGATTCATTGAATTCTGATATTTTCATATTCCTTCAAATGATTTAAAATAAACAATATTTTTTAATCTGGGATCATGAATCATCTTTTGTGACCGTCTGAAATTTCTGTGAAACATCTTCTAACAAGTCTGATTCATAACTGTTCTCTTGTGCTGCTCTGATATTATTTTTTTTTGAAAATATTTTTTAGGAGACTCCTTGTTTTGATATCAAATATATATCATGCTCTGATAGATGAAATTAATTTGCTTGATTTGTTAACTGTGTCTGCTTGGGCTTTTATGATTAAAATTCTGTTGTTTGTAATGTCCTTGTTCATCTCCAATGTCGTCTTACAATCCTCATTTATAGAGACACCATTTGGTATTAGTAGTGATGATTTTTTTTGTATATATTCTTATTAATCCATCTTGTGTTGTATAGATCTTTTTAATTTCCTCTTCTAATTGATTTTCAATTTTAAAATTATTTATTGATTATTCATTCAGAAATTGAAATTAATATCCAAATTGAATTGTACTCATAATTCATCAAAATTATTAATAGATTTTGAAATTGTGATGAATTGTGACTGCAGTATATTTCACAACAAGAGGAGATTTTATTTAGATTTTCGTGATGGCTGAACATTTATTATAATACCTTTCTCCTTTATCTATCATCATCCTACCATCCATCATGTCTTTTATATTAATGTGGAGAGTTTAATTTTTTTAATCATCAGAAATAAACAGTCGAAATATTTGTGATAGAAATGGGACTATGTTATTATTCAGAATTAGTGATAATTGAAAATTTTCAATGATCCTGATACAATCGAGCATATTTCATAATATAATTAATTTAGAAATTTATTTCACAGTCCATCTCTGTACCTATCCCATTTTCTATCATTCATATATTGGTTTTATATACTAAGGAGTTTTATTTTTTTTTCCTTTTAAATGCTGAAAATAATAAATATAATTAATATATAAGTGTGTCTCTAACCTCATTTAAAAATCCAAGCTCTGGTCATGCATGGTTATGAGACAACTTATAATTTAAGCTGCGACTGACCTCATTTAAAAATTCAAGCTCTGGTTATGCGTGGTCATTGTTCTCTTAAATAAAATAAAAAAATTGTGCTAAATTGGATTTAATCTGAAATACTCCTTGGTGTTTAAAAAAAAACCATTCTATCAACCCATCTTCTAATCTGTGAAATGTGTTAATATTTTATGAAGTATTATGATTTGTTGATTGACAGCTATTGGGATTTGAGATTATACGATTTTATCACTTAAATTGAGTTATTAACTATAGTCCAAATCCATCACTGTTTTTGTGCTCGATTTTATAATATTCTTTTGAAAATAATTGGAATCATTTTTTTACTCTCTGCATTTATATAAATTTCATCGTAGATCCGTCATTCTCTACAATGTGAAATATGCCACTAGTTCTCAGAATATTATGATTTTTGTTTGACTGATTGAGATTTATGATGATCGTTCTTCCTCTTAAGCTGAAATTATATTTTTAATCATTTTTTCATCTATATTTTAAAATTCTGTATCCTTTCGATGATAACAAAAGGGGGAGAATGGGTTGAGATTTTGATTTATGAGTGAATATATTATAAATATTTCTATTTTTGAAAATTCATTATTATTCAGTTCATAGTTCATTTCACTCATGCACAGTTATAGGGGGGTTTTCTGATGTAGGGGGAGCTACTAAATTAGGGGAGTTCAAAATTCACTGTCAAACACATTTATTATATTCAAAATCTTTTATTTGTTTGCCATCATCAAAAGAGGGAGATTATTGTATATAACAGTGTTTTATACACAATTATATGATTTTTGTTTGATGATAACAACCAAATATATATATTATTTTAAATGTGTTTGTTATTGTACTGCTTCATATATACATCACATACATGAATATAATATTTATATTTAAATAAAATATGACTGTACAGAAATTCAAATATTCAAACAGTATTTTATTTAAATAAAATATTTTATTTTAATGTTTAAACAGTACATATTTTATACTCCTCTATTTGTACAAATTCTCTAATATAATTCAATACATTTCACATTCATTTTCATACACTGCTCTTCACTACAACACTCAACACTCATTGTATAATCTCATATATACATACAGCTTACTCAGTCACTCAATCATACAGTCATTTCTTTTATACAATCACTCATATACATATGCTCTTGTATAATTTTCACTGTCAACTTCTGTCTTCAGTCTTCACCGCTCAGTCAGTCCAGTCTTCATACCTGTCATATACAGAAACACACACACAGTATATGGAACAGAAATAATATTCTAGATTCTAGCAAATATAAATTTTGATTTTAAAATTTTATTTGCCTCAGATTACGGTGTGTTTCTCATCATCTTTCATGACTTGATCTGATTTATCTATGTCTAGACAGTTTATATATATAGCAGGGACAGGGAAATCCTTTCTGATGGTCTGCATATACACACATTTATAGATATACACGTGTGCACTGCCTCGCCAATCAACAAGAAACTGAGGAGCAGCCATGTCGACCATCTCGACTCGGTGCAAAATGAAAATCAATGTGCAAATGTTTAGTAAACATGGCATGGTCAATCCAAAATGCAAACTGGTCAACAACAAATCCAAGGTGGCCGAACACAATCAAGTACAACATAAGTATGTTGATGCAATGTAGTCAGTCTCAAGATCAACATGGCAAATACCAGCAAGTCAACTCAGCATGAACAAATCAGACTCAAATGTAAATTTCAGCAACTACAAAGAGGAACAACAATGAATACAACTCAGCTTCAAAAGGTGCAGCAACGTTCATGTTTCTCAAATGGTTGAGACAGGGTGAACATGGATAAAGTATATACATGCAAGCAGGTTCTTTTTATGGTCAATGATTTCCAGAATACACAATGATGCATGTATACAGTTCAAAATTCATGGGGTCAAAACAGTGGTTCACAAACCAGTGCTCGAGTACAAGCCAATGTGTATAGATGAACATATGCATCATGTATATGTCGTTTTAGTTCAGCTCAATATACTGGCAGTTTCATATGGGTGATCAAATACATGTATTTACAAATGTTCATAAGTTCAGCAGCAATGTTGAAGAGTTAAGCACAGTGCATCTACAAGACTACTCACAGCATATATGGATGCATTGGTGTTTAGTTCATAGCAGTAAAGAAAAAAAAGCCAAGCATGGAGCAAGGAAAACATAGTAGCATGGATTACGTGATATGCAACAAGTCAGTTTTAGCTATCAACATGAATGGTGCAGACACATGTATAGTGCATGTGCTCTCGAAAAAATGATGTAGCAGCACTAGTGTAGACAAGGTTGAGCTATTGGATATCAAAACAGCATGCAAAGGGAGAAGCAGACGTGCATGAAACTAAAACAGTAAACATGGCAAAGCAGAACACAACATATGTTAAAAGGAAACATGTATGGAATGCATTGGTCTGCATGAACAAATACAAATGCAGATTGGATGTGTTCAGGCAAGAAAGGAGCTAATCAAGCATCAAGTAAAATGGAAAATGTTTCCTGAATTAAAAATTGATTTCCAGGTTTTAGAAAGTTTTAATTTGGCAAGTTTTTTAAACAATTCCATATGTACATGCAAGTCATTTACTCGAAGGCAATAATTCAAATAATCAGCAAAGGAGGAAAATCAGTTTTTCACTCAACTTTTTTTTTTTTGGGAAGTTATTTTCAGTGATCATTTTTGGCAAAGTATTTTGGGAAAGCAAAATTAACATATTTGGCAAGTATTTTTTTCAAGCAATGATCCAATCGATTTCAGGAAGGGCCAAGAATATTTGTTTCCAGAAATGTGAAATTTAGTTTCGGGTCTCATTTCATTCAAGAATCACAAAAGTGGAAACATCACAAATTCGACAATTATGGACAGGTATAGTTTTCAAAATTCGTCGAGTAATTCTAGGCAACATTTTTCAATTCATTCAAGCCAAATCACAAAAGAGGAAACCGAAAAAAATCAGATCAATTCATTTAAGCGAAATCAGAGGGTCGATTAGGATTTTAAAAATCCTATTTAAGCACCATATCATCACTGGCAACAGATGATTGAAAACCCACAAAATAAATTCAAGGAATTCAAAGAAAAATCCAGAGAACTCACATCGGTTTTCGATCGCAGAACAAAAACCTCAAATCGGTGACAAGAGAGAGCCAAGCATCATTCGTACGAGCTTCAGAGATTTAGCCAGAGACATCTCTTTCTAAAATCGATTTCGATTTGCGGATTTAAATTACAAACCCTAGTGCAGCCGCCATTTTCTTTCTCCAGAGAATAAAAGGAATCGGGAAAAAGTGAAAGGGTGCAACCAGTTGAATAGTGGCCGGTGTAACAACCCGTAAAATGCGAGCCAGTTTGAAATTTTTTATTTCGGCAATTTTAGCGAATTTTGTATATTCAAAATGAATTATTTTAAATAATATCGTCGAAAAATTTATTTTGAATAGAATTCGAACGAATATATTTATATACGTCGTCGTTAGAATATATAATAATTATATATAATTATAAAAGGAATTGAAAATGGCGCGGTAGTTCGAAAATTCGATTTCTAATTTCAAATGAATATACAGAATTCAATATAAGTCAGAATTGAACGAAACAAGAAATATTTGAATCTGTATAACTATATCTTTGTAACGAAGTTGACAAACTGAGATTTCATCTTAGAAATGATAAGATATGTCCAGTTTAAAATTAGAAATAGTCGCTGTGGAATATATATATATTTTTATATATATATAAGGCCCTTAAAAATGGACATTTTGCAAACGACCTCGGATTTCGACGAAACCAGTTTTGTTGGGTCCGGAATGTGAAGTTATTGCTTGGTTTTAAATTTCATAATTTTTCGAATCAATATGTGAGCGTGGCAAAGGAAAACGCGTTTGACCAGTTTCAGTTGATTTTAATCGACTGGAAATTGGCCATTTTTCAAACGGTCTCGGAATTCGATGAAACTAGTTTTGTTAGGACCGTATCGTCAATACGAAGCTAGAAAATATTTTTATGGGATTTATAGAGTTAGTATGTGACCCCGGTAATTTGAAATGTACGTTTAAAATTCAATATAGTGATTTAAATGTAAATTTAACGGAAACTGATTCAAACAGTCGAATCAGCCCACGTGGCATATCCCATTGAGTTCGGAATGGGGGTGAAACGTTAGGGACGACAGTCGGCAGGTTCAAATCTGAGTTGAAACGTAAAGTCAACATTAGGGTTTTAAAGGAAAAAAATAATATAATTATTATATATATATTTACATAACCCCCCCCCCCTCTCTCTCAATTCAGAATCGAAATCAAATAAATAAAAAAAAAGGGGGAAAGACGAGAGAAAAGGGGGCGGAGGAGCTCGTCGCTCCTCCGATCGATCCCCCACCGCCGACTGAAACCCCCCCCCCCCTGCTGCTGCTCGGCGACGAAGGACCCCCTCTGCTGCTGCTCGGCGACGAAGGACCCCCCCCTGCTGCTGCTCGGCGACGAAGGACCCCCCCTTGCTGCTGTTCGGCGACGAAAGACCCCCCCCCCCCCCCTCCTGTAAGTTTTTTTCTTATTTGTTTAATTTATTTTTAAGTATTTAAAAACTGTTTTTTTAGATTTAAAAACAGAAATTTTTATAAAGAAAAAACAGAAATTTTTATAAAGCAAAAACAGAAATTTTTATAAAGCAAAAACGAGATTTTTTACAAAGCAAAATATAGGTTTTTTATATATTGAACTTCAATAAAAATGTGATTTTTATCTATTGAACTTCGAAATAAAAATGTGATTTTTATCTATTGAACTTCGAAATAAAAATGTGATTTTTATCTATTGAACTTCGAAATAAAAATGTGATTTTTATCTATTGAACTTCGAAATAAAAATGTGATTTTTATCTATTGAACTTCAAAACAAGAACATGATTTTTACATATGGAATAGCGAAGTAAAAATTCGATTTTTATATATTGAATAGCATAGTAAAAATTCGATTTTTAAAATATATGAAGTGATTATAGAAATATGATTTCTAAATTGAATGTGAATAAATAAAAATGTGATTTTTATTTTAAAGACATCGAAATATAAAAATGTGTGATTTTTATATATATAGTGACTACGGGCAACGAAGATGACGAAGATGGGATAACGAAGAAGATTTCTATTACTGAAGTGCCGTGGAGCTAGGATAGCTAATTTGTGAGAACTCCTCACCTTTCAATTTAATTTTTCTAGTTATATATATACTAGGATGCAGACGGTGCTTAGTAGCACCCGACACCCGTCATCCACAGACCATGGATGGCTTGTTTGTTAAATTGTTTGGTTGTGTAGTTAGTTATATGATTTGATTTGAATGTGGTTTGTGTTGTGAAAAATCGAATCGATAAATTGGTTAGGATTAGACGTGCGCCGTTATAAGGCGAAGGAGTAAGGCTAGGTTAGACTCTTACTCCAAATTTTGTGGTTTGCATAACGAATTGATTTGATTGATGTGTGAATGGCGTGGGCCTTCACTAGACCGGGGATAAGGCTAGGCCTCGTCCCGTTTCTAGTATCGTGTCGTTATGCCGCCGAAATTTTCTAAAATATGTTAGAAAATAAAAATATCATTTTATTGTGTAAATGAATAATAGAAATTCATATGATAGAATAAAATGTTATATCGTTAAAAATACAATTTTTAACGTGAATATGAATATAGTGAAAGTGAATAAAATAAATATTCATTTACAAACCAGACGGTTTGTTTATGTACACTTATTTGAAGGACATTGATTGGGTCGATAAATTTTATACATCGCCCAACTGCACAAATAAAATCTTTGTTTGATTGTTTGAAAACCCCACACGGGTGTTGGGATGAAATTTGAAGTTCACTCATCCTGATTGATTAAATATGTCGATCGATTGATTGACAGGCTGTTATAAGCGTTGAATATCTATATTTGATGCTTATACAGTGTAGTGCACTTTGGTTGATGGTTGATTATTTTTCAATGCTATTATATACATGTGTTGTATGAAAATCCATATAATTAACTTTATATGGTAATTGATTGGGCCTCATTCCAATTTGAAAAATAAAGAATATTATAAAATAAAAGTTCATGTGTTGACAGTACTCATTCATTGAGATTGGTCATGTGTTGAACGAAATATTTTAATATTAAAAATTTACATCTTTATCGATATGAAATAAAAGTTCATGTGTTGACAGTACTCATTCATTGAGATTGGTCATGTGTTGAACGAAATATTTTGATAATAACAAGTATTTTGAAAAAGAAATATTTGAAATAGAATATTTGAAAATAGAAATTTATGAAGCCGTGTTGATTAGATTGACGCCATTTTGACGTAAACGATATTTATATCGGTTTTATTCATTTCGAAATGAATTGAATTGAAAACGATTTCGAAATGAATTGAATTGAAAACGATTTCGAAATGAATTGAATTGAAAACGATTTCGAAATGAATTGAATTGAAAACGATTTCGAAATGAATTGAATTGAAAACGATTTCGAAATGAATTGAATTGAAAACGATTTCGAAATGAATTGAATTGAAAACGATTTCGAAATGAATTGAATTGAAAACGATTTCGAAATGAATTGAATTGAAAACGATTTCGAAATGAATTGAATTGAAAACGATTTCGAAATGAATTGAATTGAAAACGATTTCGAAATGAATTGAATTGAAAACGATTTCGATATCGAATTTAATTGAAAACGAATTCAAATTGAATTGAAAGCGAATTGAAATGAATTCAAATTGAATTGAAATTTGAATTGAATAGAAATGAATTTTAAAACGAATTTATAAAGAAGAATTCAATTTTGATTTGAATTGAAATGGAAGTTGAATTTGCTTTTGAAACGAATTCAAAACTATTTATATAATTCGTTTTAAATAGAAATCGACGAAATATATATTATATATATAATATAATGGCCTGAATAGAACGCGCCGCGCCGCGGCAGTTCGTGAATTTCGACCATTTATTTCAAACGGACATTACGGGAGATCCGACCGTCGGATTCTCCTAAAACCGGAACCATTGGGTTCGTATCGAAAAGAGCTTTCTAACGAACGTTATAAATTTGAAATCTAACGGTTGGATTTGGAATTATGTCCAAATCAAATTCGAAAAAGGTCGTTGTAAGTGCAGTTCGATGGCCGTTGATGGAAATCGACTGTACAGGCCTTGATAAAATTATTAAAAATAGTAATAATTTATGTAAAATCATAAGAAATGATTTAGAAAGAATTGGGAGGAAAAACTCCATATTTGAAAAGGTAAAAATAGATTTTTATCGAAATGAACTAGTTTTGAACTAGAAATATAATTCTATTTATTTTTAAATAAATAAATTGAATTTGAAAAGGGTTTTAAAAATAACCAAAATTTCCAATGATCGCATTGGAGTGGATTTGAATCGAAATTGTCTTCGGAATATTTCGATGTTGGAATTCGTGATTATACAGACGTTGTTATGGAAATTTGAAAGATATATATTTATATCGTTATTTCCAATACGACATTTGTTAATCGTAGAATTTGATATTGAATATAAGCCGATGTATTTTCTATTCAGAACCTTGTATTGAATATCAAATGTGATTTGGGTTTGTCGTGAATGGTGTCTTCACTAACACTGTTCTTGAACCCAGTTGAGAAAAGATTAAATCTTTTTATTTAGATTTAATGAAGTGTACCAATTAAATAACATTTAATTGGAATTGAATCGATATTGATTTTTGGGTTTATCGTGGACAGTGTTTTAAATAACACTCGTTCTTTAACCCGATGATTAATGAATGTGATTTTGGGTTTATCGTGAACCGTGTTTTTAAATGACACTGATTCTTTAACCCAGTCAAAGATTAAAACTAAGTGGAGTTTTAATGAATCTTTAATTAGACTGAAATGATCGAAAATGGAGTATCACCAGTTTTGCTCCAGGCGATAGTTAAATCTTTAATTAGATTTGAACGTGAAATGGTAATTGAATTTACCGATAACACTGTGGTGTTAGATATGAAGTATTCACAGTTTTACTTCATGGGATGAATAGGTTGGGATTGGGAAATTATAACAAATGATTACTTCGGTAAGGTTCGCTAATCCCGACTAGTTTGAATTGATATTCAAAAGTTGATTAAAGAATAAATTCAAAGAATTTATCTTGGATAAAATTAATGGGAACATTTCCCTATGAATGTGAAATTTAGAAACTAACTGTCGGTTGGCCAAGCAGAATGGTTTTCTGGATATTGATCTGATGTTGGTTTCGGCCTTCGGGGTTAATATTTGGGAAATTATTCTCTTGATTAATTTACGGTTAGTGACTGATGAATTGGAATGAGGCGTATGTTGTGTTTGTGTAACACTTTTATAATATATACGCGAGTTATTCGGAAAGACCGGGTTTATCTCATTCCGAATAACTGATACGACGATAAGTCGAAGATGAAGACGATGGTCGAAGACCGGAGGTCTTCACGTCGTTTGGGTGATAACTGATGATCTTGATTGGGCTGTACACCCAAGAAGATGGAAACAGTTGGTGATCGTCCAGACGTACTTGGAGATCGATGGATATGCGGGGTACTAGGTGCCTCCGGTTTCGTTCAGACCCAGAACGGACTTGTAAATGGACTGTGTGTCTGACATTGGATTTTAGTCTGTGTGGTTGATTTCTGTTAAATATATATCTGTTTGGCGGCGGAGAATTTATTCTCTTGCTTAACGCCCTTCTCTGAGACGTACGAGCTCAGAGGTTATATATTGATGGATATCAAACGCATGGAGTGAATTGCCTGTGTGGCATGCCTAAGTGGCAATTGATCGAGGCTTCTGTTGAAAAGCAAAATCTTGTAGTGATGATCAAAGCACAGCCTTTGTGGCGTAGCTTTGTGTAACGTTTTCCTCGCGTGTTTCACACCCGGTATGAACCAAAAACGGGAGACGGACGTCAGGGGGGACATGCGTTTTCTTTCTAGCTAGAAGTGGCGTCAGTGGTTTTACACGCCCTGACGAGTTTGACTTATGTGGTTGTTGCTGTTGCGAGGCGCCTCGGATTGATCGGTCGTTCTCGAACCGATGGAGTCATTTAGTTGGCTCATTTACGCCCCAAAGGGCGGAGAAACGTATTGTTCAGGCATTATAATCCACATCGGTGGACCGGCCCTGAGGATCCAAGGTACGGTTGCGGCTGTGCCTGAGACTCGGGCTAGACAGTCTCGAATCGGTTGAGGACTATCTTTTGCCTCGGTTCATAGACGGAAATCCAATTTCCAAATACGTGACATTTGCGGTTTTATTTGTAAACCTATATATGGCGACATGATATATGGTACCCATGCCGCCTATGATTGATACTTATGATTTGAAGTTGTTTTATACACTATGCACTTATAATAGTATAAAATGATTTGTTTAAAATGTATCAAGCATTCTTTGGCTGTTATAAGGGAAAACCCTATCCCCCGGCTTGCGTTGCATTGTGTGATAGGAACTGGGTCTTATAACAGCTTCATTTTTCTTTATTTAGCATTGCGCTATTTGTTTTATGCACTGGTATTCTTGGGAGGAAACCCGTTCCGTGTTATACGGCGTGGTCCCTTGATTTACCTAACTTTAAAATAAAGATTAATAACTGTTTTAGTTCTCACACCAGTCACATGACTGACCTGGAGTTTATTGTTTTAACCTAAACTCTGGGTGCCCCTATTTTGACACGGGCAGCTAGTAGTTTTGGTTTTGCAGATTTATATTCACAGGATCCTGGTTTACAGCTGGAACGATATCCGGAAAGCTTTGTATCCGTATATCTCCTTCTAGTTGTGTATTGTATTATTTTCCGCTGCTATGTATTTAAATGTAATTTAAATCTCTGATATTTCTGTGTAATATTCATTTGTACTCTGTATATTCTTGTAATCTGATGCATTGTTGTAATATACAGTGAAACATTCTTCTATATGCGTTCTGTTGTGGTTTGTTCTCGAACTATCCGACGCTTTCCTTTACGGGGAAGTTGCGGGTCTTTACACGTGGTATCAGAGCTTTGGTTTACAAAGCTCAGAGAACAAGGCACATTAGAACCATACGAAAGAATTCATCAGAAAGTGGATTAGTAATATCCAATTACAATGACTCATTAGAGATGGGATCAGTAGTATCCTAGAACGAGTGTGAAGAGTATATTTTTGAAAATGAAAACAAATTTTGTTTTGAAAATTTAAAATCAATTATTCGTATTTGATTATTTATTTATATTGACGTGGACAATCCAGTATATATAGATTTTGCGTATACGTCTGATCCACGTGTATTTGGAATTTTAATATACTGGATAGATATAGAATTACACTCTAGACGCCCGGAGATGGTTCTGATGATTGATCGATCATCATCCGAACTTATGTTCGTGTTTCGAAGGTGTGATTTTCTATATACTTCCATTAGACTGGTGTGAGAACCAAAACATATATAGTTAGAACATATTGTTGTGATTTGGCATCATAAAACATGATTTTTGTATATGTATCAAAATTATGAATTTGAAACTCTAATTCACTAATTGATTGATGTTTGGGTTGTTTGTTTATTTGTTTGCTAATTTTAACCAATTAGCCTAATTGAATCAAATATTGAACTGTATTGAAAATTGGTCGCATCTGCTTGCATATACATGTATATCATTGAGCAGGTCATAGCAAGGAGGCTAGAGCCGAAGAATAAAATTTGTTTGCCCGACAAATAGGTACATGTTTACTACATAATTTCCTGTTTTGTTTGGGTGATGATGATTTTGTGAGCCTATTGGCTAGCCGCTTGGCTTTTTCTTTTTCTTTTTGAGATCTGAAGGACCGGGGAAGCTATTTGAAATTCCCCGATGCTCCCGGTGCAGGGGAGGTTATGGCGAAATTTTTCGAAAATTTAGGGTGTTAGCCAAATTTTTGAAATTTTAGAAAATTCTCAGAAACTGAAAAGTTGGAGAATGGAAGCCTGATCGAGCGTAGAGTTGATTGATCAAACCACTTTCGACTTTGTTCCTTTTCGGGGACGAAAAGTTTTAAGTGGGGGAGATTGTAACAACCCGTAAAATGCGAGCCAGTTTGAAATTTTTTATTTCGGCAATTTTAGCGAATTTTGTATATTCAAAATGAATTATTTTAAATAATATCGTCGAAAAATTTATTTTGAATAGAATTCGAACGAATATATTTATATACGTCGTCGTTAGAATATATAATAATTATATATAATTATAAAAGGAATTGAAAATGGCGCGGTAGTTCGAAAATTCGATTTCTAATTTCAAATGAATATACAGAATTCAATATAAGTCAGAATTGAACGAAACAAGAAATATTTGAATCTGTATAACTATATCTTTGTAACGAAGTTGACAAAATGAGATTTCATCTTAGAAATGATAAGATATGTCCAGTTTAAAATTAGAAATAGTCGCTGTGGAATTTATATATATTTTTATATATATAAGGCCCTTAAAAATGGACATTTTGCAAACGACCTCGGATTTCGACGAAACCAGTTTTGTTGGGTCCGGAATGTGAAGTTATTGCTTGGTTTTAAATTTCATAATTTTTCGAATCAATATGTGAGCGTGGCAAAGGAAAATGCGTTTACCAGTTTCAGTTGATTTTAATCGACTGGAAATTGGCCATTTTTCAAACGGTCTCGGAATTCGACGAAACTAGTTTTGTTAGGACCGTATCGTCAATACGAAGCTAGAAAATATTTTTATGGGATTTATAGAGTTAGTATGTGACCCCGGTAATTTGAAATGTACGTTTAAAATTCAATATAGTGATTTAAATGTAAATTTAACGGAAACTGATTCAAACAGTCGAATCAGCCCACGTGGCATATCCCATTGAGTTCGGAATGGGGGTGAAACGTTAGGGACGACAGTCGGCAGGTTCAAATCTGAGTTGAAACGTAAAGTCAACATTAGGGTTTTAAAGGAAAAAAATATATAATTATTATATATATATTTACATAACCCCCCCTCTCTCTCAATTCAGAATCGAAATCAAATAAATAAATAAATAAAAAAGGGAAAGACGAGAGAAAAGGGGGCGGAGGAGCTCGTCGCTCCTCCGATCGATCCCCCACCGCCGACTGAAACCCCCCCCCCCCCTGCTGCTGCTCGGCGACGAAGGACCCCCCCCCCCCTCTGCTGCTGCTCGGCCACGAAGGACTCCCCCCTGCTGCTGCTCGGCGACGAAGGACCCCCCACCCTTGCTGCTGTTCGGCGACGAAAGACCCCCCCCCCTCCTGTAAGTTTTTTTTCTTATTTGTTTAATTTATTTTTATGTATTTAAAAACTGTTTTTTTAGATTTAAAAACAGAAATTTTTATAAAGCAAAAACAGAAATTTTTATAAAGCAAAAACAGAAATTTTTATAAAGCAAAAACGAGATTTTTTACAAAGCAAAATATAGGTTTTTTATATATTGAACTTCAATAAAAATGTGATTTTTATCTATTGAACTTCGAAATAAAAATGTGATTTTTATCTATTGAACTTCGAAATAAAAATGTGATTTTTATCTATTGAACTTCGAAATAAAAATGTGATTTTTATCTATTGAACTTCGAAACAAGAACATGATTTTTATATATGGAATAGCGAAGTAAAAATTCGATTTTTATATATTGAATAGCATAGTAAAAATTCGATTTTTAAAATATATGAAGTGATTATAGAAATATGATTTCTAAATTGAATGTGAATAAATAAAAATGTGATTTTTATTTTAAAGACATCGAAATATAAAATGTGTGATTTTTATATATATAGTGACTACGGGCAACGAAGATGACGAAGATGGGATAACGAAGAAGATTTCTATTACTGAAGTGCCGTGGAGCTAGGATAGCTAATTTGTGAGAACTCCTCACCTTTCAATTAAATTTTTCTAGTTATATATATACTAGGATGCAGACGGTGCTTAGTAGCACCCGACACCCGTCATCCACAGACCATGGATGGCTTGTTTGTTAAATTGTTTGGTTGTGTAGTTAGTTATATGATTTGATTTGAATGTGGTTTGTGTTGTGAAAAATCGAATCGATAAATTGGTTAGGATTAGACGTGCGCCGTTATTAGGCGAAGGAGTAAGGCTAGGTTAGACTCTTACTCCAAATTTTGTGGTTTGCATAACGAATTGATTTGATTGATGTGTGAATGGCGTGGGCCTTCACTAGACCGGGGATAAGGCTAGGCCTCGTCCCGTTTCTAGTATCGTGCCGTTATGCCGCCGAAATTTTCTAAAATATGTTAGAAAATAAAAATATCATTTTATTGTGTAAATGAATAATAGAAATTCATATGATAGAATAAAATGTTTTATCGTTAAAAATTTAATTTTTAACGTGAATATGAATATAGTGAAAGTGAATAAAATAAATATTCATTTACAAACCAGACGGTTTGTTTATGTACACTTATTTGAAGGACATTGATTGGGTCGATAAATTTTATACATCGCCCAACTGCACAAATAAAATCTTTGTTTGATTGTTTGAAAACCCCACACGGGTGTTGGGATGAAATTTGAAGTTCACTCATCCTGATTGATTAAATATGTCGATCGATTGATTGACAGGCTGTTATAAGCGTTGAATATCTATATTTGATGCTTATACAGTGTAGTGCACTTTGGTTGATGGTTGATTATTTTCAATGCTATTATATACATGTGTTGTATGAAAATCCATATAATTAACTTTATATGGTAATTGATTGGGCCTCATTCCAATTTGAAAAATAAAGAATATTATAAAATAAAAGTTCATGTGTTGACAGTACTCATTCATTGAGATTGGTCATGTGTTGAACGAAATATTTTAATATTAAAAATTTACATCTTTATCGATATGAAATAAAAGTTCATGTGTTGACAGTACTCATTCATTGAGATTGGTCATGTGTTGAACGAAATATTTTGATAATAACAAGTATTTTGAAAAAGAAATATTTGAAATAGAATATTTGAATATAGAAATTTATGAAGCCGTGTTGATTAGATTGACGCCATTTTGACGTAAACGATATTTATATCGGTTTTATTCATTTCGAAATGAATTGAATTGAAAACGATTTCGAAATGAATTGAATTGAAAACGATTTCGAAATGAATTGAATTGAAAACGATTTCGAAATGAATTGAATTGAAAACGATTTCGAAATGAATTGAATTGAAAACGATTTCGAAATGAATTGAATTGAAAACGATTTCGAAATGAATTGAATTGAATTGAAAACGATTTCGAAATGAATTGAATTGAAAACGATTTCGAAATGAATTGAATTGAAAACGATTTCGAAATGAATTGAATTGAAAACGATTTCGAAATGAATTGAATTGAAAACGATTTCGAAATGAATTGAATTGAAAACGATTTCGAAATGAATTGAATTGAAAACGATTTCGAAATGAATTGAATTGAAAACGATTTCGATATCGAATTTAATTGAAAACGAATTCAAATTGAATTGAAAGCGAATTGAAATGAATTCAAATTGAATTGAAATTTGAATTGAATAGAAATGAATTTTAAAACGAATTTATAAAGAAGAATTCAATTTTGATTTGAATTGAAATGGAAGTTGAATTTGCTTTTGAAACGAATTCAAAACTATTTATATAATTCGTTTTAAATAGAAATCGACGAAATATATATTATATATATTATATATATAATATAATGGCCTGAATAGAACGCGCCGCGCCGCGGCAGTTCGTGAATTTCGACCATTTATTTCAAACGGACATTACGGGAGATCCGACCGTCGGATTCTCCTAAAACCGGAACCGTTGGGTTCGTATCGAAAAGAGCTTTCTAACGAATGTTAGAAATTTGAAATCTAATGGTTGGATTTGGAATTATGTACAAATCAAATTCGAAAAAGGTCGCTGTAAGTGCAGTTCGATGGCCGTTGATGGAAATCGACTGTACAGGCCTTGATAAAATTATTAAAAATAGTAATAATTTATGTAAAATCATAAGAAATGATTTAGAAAGAATTGGGAGGAAAAACTCCATATTTGAAAAGGTAAAAATAGATTTTTATCGAAATGAACTAGTTTTGAACTAGAAATATAATTCTATTTATTTTTAAATAAATAAATTGAATTTGAAAAGGGTTTTAAAAATAACCAAAATTTCCAATGATCGCATTGGAGTGGATTTGAATCGAAATTGTCTTCGGAATATTTCGATGTTGGAATTCGTGATTATACAGACGTTGTTATGGAAATTTGAAAGATATATATTTATATCATTATTTCCAATACGACATTTGTTAATCGTAGAATTTGATATTGAATATAAGCCGATGTATTTTCTATTCAGAACCTTGTATTGAATATCAAATGTGATTTGGGTTTGTCGTGAATGGTGTCTTTACTAACACTGTTCTTGAACCCAGTTGAGAAAAGATTAAATCTTTTTATTTAGATTTAATGAAGTGTACCAATTAAATAACATTTAATTGGAATTGAATCGATATTGATTTTTGGGTTTATCGCGGACAGTGTTTTAAATAACACTCGTTCTTTAACCCGATGATTAATGAATGTGATTTTGGGTTTATCGTGAACCGTGTTTTTAAATGACACTGATTCTTTAACCCAGTCAAAAATTAAAACTAAGTGGAGTTTTAATGAATCTTTAATTAGACTGAAATGATCGAAAATGGAGTATCACCAGTTTTGCTCCAGGCGATAGTTAAATCTTTAATTAGATTTGAACGTGAAATGGTAATTGAATTTACCGATAACACTGTGGTGTTAGATATGAAGTATTCACAGTTTTACTTCATGGGATGAATAGGTTGGGATTTGGAAATTATAACAAATGATTACTTCGGTAAGGTTCGCTAATCCCGACTAGTTTGAATTGATATTCAAAAGTTGATTAAAGAATAAATTCAAAGAATTTATCTTGGATAAAATTAATGGGAACATTTCCCTATGAATGTGAAATTTAGAAACTAACTGTCGGTTGGCCAAGCAGAATGGTTTTCTGGATATTGATCTGATGTTGGTTTCGGCCTTCGGGGTTAATATTTGGGAAATTATTCTCTTGATTAATTTACGGTTAGTGACTGATGAATTGGAATGAGGCGTATGTTGTGTTTGTGTAACACTTTTATAATATATACGCGAGTTATTCGGAAAGACCGGGTTTATCCCATTCCGAATAACTGATACGACGATAAGTCGAAGATGAAGACGATGGTCGAAGACCGGAGGTCTTCACGTCGTTTGGGTGATAACTGATGATCTTGATTGGGCTGTACACCCAAGACGATGGAAACAGTTGGTGATCGTCCAGACGTACTTGGAGATCGATGGATATGCGGGGTACTAGGTGCCTCCGGTTTCGTTCAGACCCAGAACGGACTTGTAAATGGACTGTGTGTCTGACATTGGATTTTAGTCTGTGTGGTTGATTTCTGTTAAATATATATCTGTTTGGCGGCGGAGAATTTATTCTCTTGCTTAACGCCCTTCTCTGAGACGTACGAGCTCAGAGGTTATATATTGATGGATATCAAACGCATGGAGTGAATTGCATGTGTGGCATGCCTAAGTGGCAATTGATCGAGGCTTCTGTTGAAAAGCAAAGTCTTGTAGTGATGATCAAAGCACAGCCTTTGTGGCGTAGCTTTGTGTAACGTTTTCCTCGCGTGTTTCACACCAGGTATGAACCAAAAACGGGAGACGAACGTCAGGGGGGACATGCGTTTTCTTTCTAGCTAGAAGTGGCGTCAGTGGTTTTACACGCCCTGACGAGTTTGACTTATGTGGTTGTTGCTGTTGCGAGGCGCCTCGGATTGATCGGTCGTTCTCGAACCGATGGAGTCATTTAGTTGGCTCATTTACGCCCCAAAGGGCGGAGAAACGTATTGTTCAGGCATTATAATCCACATCGGTGGACCGGCCCTGAGGATCCAAGGTACGGTTGCGGCTGTGCCTGAGACTCGGGCTAGACAGTCTCGAATCGGTTGAGGACTATCTTTTGCCTCGGTTCATAGACGGAAATCCAATTTCCAAATACGTGACATTTGCGGTTTTATTTGTAAACCTATATATGGCGACATGATATATGGTACCTATGCCGCCTATGATTGATACTTATGATTTGAAGTTGTTTTATACACTATGCACTTATAATAGTATAAAATGATTTGTTTAAAACGTATCAAGCATTCTTTGGCTGTTATAAGGGAAAACCCTATCCCCCGGCTTGCGTTGCATTGTGTGATAGGAACTGGGTCTTATAACAGCTTCATTTTTCTTTATTTAGCATTGCGCTGTTTGTTTTATGCACTGGTATTCTTGGGAGGAAACCCGTTCCGTGTTATACGGCGTGGTCCCTTGATTTACCTAACTTTAAAATAAAGATTAATAACTGTTTTAGTTCTCACACCAGTCACATGACTGACCTGGAGTTTATTGTTTTAACCTAAACTCTGGGTGCCCCTATTTTGACACGGGCAGCTAGTAGTTTTGGTTTTGCAGATTTATATTCACAGGATCCTGGTTTACAGCTGGAACGATATCCGGAAAGCTTTGTATCCGTATATCTCCTTCTAGTTGTGTATTGTATTATTTTCCGCTGCTATGTATTTAAATGTAATTTAAATCTCTGATATTTCTGTGTAATATTCATTTGTACTCTGTATATTCTTGTAATCTGATGCATTGTTGTAATATACAGTGAAACATTCTTCTATATGCGTTCTGTTGTGGTTTGTTCTCGAACTATCCGACGCTTTCCTTTACGGGGAAGTTGCGGGTCTTTACAGCCGGCTTTATTTTTCAAAAGGGGATAACCCTTATTATTTATCTACTAGGGTTTAAATTTTCCGTTTGAATTTGTATTTGTTTCGTATTTTTTGTTTGTAAAACAATTCTGAACAGTTTTTCTAGTATCTATAAAAACTAGGGGAATCAGTCAGGGTGTTGAATGACAGTTGCTAGAGTCTGTAAAATCTAAGTTACTGGTTATGGGGTCGTAACTAGGGGAAATCTGATCGAGGGGATATCGGTCAGTCTACGGTTTTGAGCGTAGGATTAGGACAGGAGCAGGCACTGCAAGTGCACATGGTCTTGTATGCGGGATCTGTTTATAACACCTAGTAGAAACCTTAGGAATGCAGCAGTAGGAAGGATTTTGCCGAAGCTAGGTATCTCTGTGTGTTATTTCTTTTCTGTTTGTTATTTCTGCTGTATTCTATGATCTGTTTATTATTTAATATCCTGTCAGATTTTTTAACTTAGCGAAAAACTGTGAAAATCCCTATTCATCCCCCTCTAGGGTTATTCTAGAACCAATAGGCTAGTGTTGAGTGAAGGAGATGTGATTTGGTAAGGAAAATCCATAAACCAACCCCATCGTCTCCACCCCGTAGGAACTACGAGATCGCCCCAAGGACGCCTTCGACATCCAGGGGTCACAGACCGACCATAGACCCTGTTCAATAAGTGGAACACATTACCTGTCCGCTCTCCGGTTGGGCAGTAAGGGTCGGAGAAGGGAAATCACTTGTTCTTAAAATAAAACCAGCATTATTAAAGGTGGAGTGTTAAGATTTGCGATACCCAAATCACAATTGTGGCCAACAAATTATCTATGTAGATCCATATTTTTATGAAGAGATTTGTTGCTATATTTGTGGGATATTTGAAATAAGGCAAGGATTATTTGGTGCTTGTCCAATAAAATTTTGATACATATGAAGATAACTTGAGTGTAAAAAAAACTTTGGTATAAAGCAATTCATTCTATAAAAGGCCTAGTTAAAATCTTCATTACGGATGGATTATTAAGTAGAATCATTAGAGTTGATGTCATTGTTCTTCATTATCTTTTTCCTCAAATTGTTTTAGCCATTAGACATTCTCTATTTATTTCTCAATATGGTTATTGGTTTAAGTTGTGCTTGTTTGTAACGATAGTTGAGATCGGCTATAAACAACATTTTAGTGAATCAATAAAGAGGATGGTTGGATGGAATATCGTGTGTTCATATTTCCAATATTGTTTGTGTTGTTGTTTGTTTTTCAATCACATTCATCTCCAAGTACATGTTATGTGATGTTCATGCTGGCCTTTTTCCAGAAATAACCTCTTACATATGGATTATCTTCGATTCAACATAAGAAGAACTTATAAAAAAATTCTTTATTATAACCATTCATGTAAATTTTCGGTAAATACTTATGTTACTCATCCTTTTAGAATTCCCATAGTTGTAGCAATTTAGTCGTTATTTTGTTTACTGAAATAAATCCATATACTAATAGTGTATCAAACACATGAAATACTTGAAGTTTATGGCACCATTCAAAATTATGTGGTTGATTTATTGTTCAGATTTATAAAGTTTTCTACTGTGTATACAATTTAAAAACAAAGGCATAAATCAGTTGTGTAACTATTTTTTCAGTATATAACACATAAGGTACACTCCATTTATTGATAGTAATATTGAGCTAAGGTTGATTGTTATTAAATCTTTCCCTTCCGCAAAGAAGAGACTAGATTTTTTTTTCAAAATTGGCTAATCGGCACATAAAGTGTAAAGGGTTAGGTCGTTAATACAGTTAACAAAGAGTGTGTGTTTGCAGTAAATTTGTAAATGTTATTTCATATAAATTTATCTTAGTTATTAATGTTTTTTAGAAAACAAATATATAAAAACATATATGGAGAAAAAACGTCTTTCTTCGGTGGCTTACAAAAACAGAATCTCATAAAATGATTTTGTAATACAAAACTGAAATCACACACAAAATGGCTTCTAAAGTGAAAGGGAAACACAACGCCAAGAACAAAGAAGCCAGAAACCAAAAAAAAAGCCAAACGAAATAACCACCAGCAACCAAGTCCAAAAGAGTAGCAGCCAAGAGAGAACGCACAAAACGTCGAATGTCCAACACCTCGAAAAGAAGAACAAAGCTAGAACCAACAAACGAACCCAGTCCAACAGTAGCAGTGTCTAAGAAAACAAGCCGAAGAAAAGGGAAACATCCATCTGCTAATCCAAGTGTTGTTAATAGCGAGAAACCAGAACGCCAGTCCAGGTCAACAGCTCCAGCAACTAAGACAGACAACCAGTGATGAGAAAGCCATCACTAAAAATCTGAGTGCTTATGGAAAAAAAAACTCACCCTCCACCTGCTTTGGGATGCGAGCCCCTAGTAACATCAAAAGTATGGGCTATGGCTAAAGAGTAAACAGTGAGGGCGGAGGTTATCTAAGAAAGGAAGAGCATGAAACATAAAGAAAACATTATCCTTCATTCTACGAATGATGGATGACGGCACCATTGGCGACTCTTCGAAAATAGACTTATTTCAAGAGCACCAAAGATGCCAACAAATGATGCAGGGAATAAGCTGAAAGAAGATGGAACGAAGATCCATACCAGACCTCTCTGCCCACCACAAACGAAGCAAGGCAAGTCAAGAGTAAGCTTGTCGACTGACGTCCATCAAAGCTCCGAAGGATGTCTAGACAACACATGCACACTCACTAAAAAAGAACAAATGAGAAATAGATTCTATATCTCTTGCTCTGCAACATCCGTACTGGGAAACAAATGGAATACCGATCCTCGTAAAGTTAGCATCAAGTGGTAAACCCTCATGAAGGGTTTTCCACATAATAATAGAAACCTTGGGAGGGATGTGGCAGTCTTAGATAAAAAAAATTCTAGGCATCGGAGAACAAGAAGAATTCTAGACCGCTTAAAGAGTGAAAGGCCCATTATTCTAACCAAATCCCTGACCGTGCGAATCGATGAAAGCCTTTACCGATTACACCCATTTCCACGTGTCACTAACGTAAGACAGGGTTCTAGTGAAATTTGACAGCAAGTGGCGATAGAGATTTTCATCTTAGTTGTTCATGTATTGTCATTGAATTTGGCTTTATTTTTTGTAACCCTTTAAAGCTTGAAGAAGGCTTGGAGAAGTTAAGCATATTAAGGCTTACAGAATTTATGCATATCTTGAATTATTTTAACTTTGAAATTTCTTTATAATTAGGCTCAATATTTTGACCTACATCAATTACCTAATGGATTTCGAAACCTTGTGGAAACATAAATATGTTGGCTGAAAGATTAATCAATTTACAGGGCATGGAGATTTTCATAATGCTGAACCGACTAGGCATTCATATCAGTATCAGCATGAATTAAGGCTTGATTTTTCTTTATTATAATGTTCTACTAACTAGAATTTAGGGCATGTAATTATAATCATTCTATACTTATGCATCGCTTAAATTGATAAGCATGCTCAGTAATGAATTGCCACCAAGTAAGGAGTAGTTCACATATCATATGATGTTATTTCTTTTGAATAAACTTATTATTCTCTAAAATGATTGATATGATATGTGTTCTTTAAGATTATTTAATTGTATAAGTTGATAAACATTTTCCACTGGTGTTATATAAATAAATAAATCAAAATAGAATCAATCTACAAGTATACAGTTTCATCTTCATGTAACTAAAATATAAAAACATACCACTAAATAAAATTACAGTGAAGCATGTGTGCAAAGTGCCGATTCAGTTTGTCAAATGCTAGTTTTTGTTTGGTTGACTTATTGAGAGATGAAGCATAGAAAAGGGATCGGTTTCAAGAGTTCAAATCTCATGTACCTAAAATCCACCATCCCCCAATATCCAGCCAATCAAGACCCCCTGATTTCCACCTTGTTGCAATTAAGCCCTCTCTTTTTCTTTGATTCAATTGCAAAAAGTGAAAATCAGAGAATCCCGATTGGTTGGGTATAGGGGGATAGGGAAATTTAGGTATAGAGGATTTACTCTCCAGTTTCAAACATTTGGTTCGAGCTACAAAGAGTTATATGAGAATGGAAAATAAATTAAAGGCGGCAAATGGAAAGGAGAATGCAAAGTTGTAATTTTATGTATTACTTATCCCATTTCCAATACACATTGATTCAGTTATCGATGATTCTAATCTATGTTTATTGTCTGTATCAACTTATTAATTGTGTGTCCTTTATATAATCCAACGGTGGCCTTTTTTTGTTCACTAGCAAACTATTATATGCATTGAAATATGACTATTGTTTAGTGCTTCCAATATTTTCGTTATAATTAAAAAAATTACTTCATTTAATTATCTCATATATTATTTTTGCCATTATTGATGATTTTGGTTTATAAATTTACATATGGCAAGTAGCATAACATTATTATATGTACAAAAAGATTTTTCTCACTTTATGTGTGAAGATGTATATAAAGTGTAATAAATACGACTAAAAATTGGTGAAAGATTTTGAAAAAACTTTTGTTAAGTATGATACCTTACGAACAGAGAGGGTGGAGGGAAAAAAATCTCAACGTAAGCAATCTGCGGTTGCAGAGACCCAAACCATGCACGCAGGTAAGGAGGCCCAATGCCTCAACCACTCTGCCACAAATATTTTCAAGAACAAGATGCTATCATATGTACAAATACATCATAATAAATGCGGAGGCTCACTCTAGGCCTTAGGCACAAGGCGACCGCCTAGTTGGTCTATGCCTAGGGTCGGGCCTGGCGACCTGCCCGGTCAGGTCATAGGGCTTCAGAGGGCAGCGCCCCATCCAAAACGGTACGTTTTGTTGAATGTTAAATTCAAATTCAAATTCAATAGCTAACGATAACAATCATTAGAAACGATCACGATTGTTTGACCCAACATGCACTTATAGACGAATAAATGTCTCATATCCTATATAACGGTACATTCCATCAATAAAGATCTCACTTTCATTCTTCCTTGAAATCATAAATCAATGGCATCATCAAATTAACTTCTGAGTGTTTTTATGATATGTGCAGATAATCACAACTTGTATAGATAATCTCCATTGCATCCTAAAAGAAGGTTTTCAATCAACCCGCTGTGATAAAGACAAGGAAAACATGTTGGGGATTTTGTAGTTTGAGAAGTTTGGAAGTCGATGATTGTCGTACTTCAGACTATTGGAAGGATCTATGGAATAGATTCTTTCAGATAATAGTTTAACCCACCAGGTACAAATGAGTTATCGAACTACCGACTTTCAGGATACAATAAAGCATTGGAACAGCGAAATCGAATTCAAAGTTTTTACGACTTTGATTCGATCAAGAACACTCTGCAATATTATTTTTGATGATGCAAGAATGTAATCAGAACAAAGAGAAGAAGAAGAAGATTCAATCTAGGATGAATCTGGATTTTGCAGCACCTTGGAGGCATTACAAATTAACAGCGATTGAAACACTCTAATGGTGTTGCAGATCAGAGGAGGAAGAAGAAGAGTATTTTTGGATGAATTGAAATGATTTCGGCAAACCTATTTATAGGCGGTGAGAGGAGGCATCCATTGGCCAAGCATCTCGACCATTTGTAACAGTCATATCCGTAAGAAATTGAAACGTCGCTCCCTTTCATTCGTAACAGTTCTGAAGCGTTGCACCCTTTCGCATTTGCCACGCTTCTGAGACGTTGCGAATTCGAAGTTCTCGCTGCATAAAAACCTGCCTAGTTAAAATATTCATTCAGATCCATAATGCGCCGAAATTTAGCCCGTTACAATATATAAAAGCTGTCTAGAAATATAGTTATGGGACCCAAGACCCGCAACCCGCACCCAGTAACGGTTCGATCGGACGGACGACGGCGGCGGCGCGCGTGTGTGGCATAGAGATGCATGGTCTCCCTCTTTACAACAAAGTAAACATTTGGGTGCCCCAAGGCCCCAACACCTTCATGAAAAGGCTATTGATATACTTTGCATACTTACATATTTTCCACAATATGGGACAAATACATTTTCCCATTCCTTCTTTCATCTTCAAAAATAAACCCATACCCCAAAACAACTTTGAAAATTTCTAACAATTTCCCCCAATTTTCAAAAATAAAGAAATAAGTAAAATGGACGGCTGAATCACTAGTGTGGCTTCCTATGTACCCAAGTGGGATCAAGCCTATGTAGTTCTAAGATCAAGTTTTGCATCATCGTGGAAACAACACATAAATAAAAAGTTATCCTTTGGATTTGAACCTTTACTTAGTGTAAATCATTCAAAGTTATATCGAGATTCTATGGTGAACGAATCTCCAAGTATCCCTTAACGATAAAACCGGAACAATCACACATGTTGTTTTCCCTAATTAAAGTGTTTTGTATTGTTCATCACGTTAATGAACATGTGCTTTAATCCTGGTTCATTAGTCTACTTTAGAAAGCGGTCTTAATTTCCTAGGAAACGTTCTAGTTTCCATACTCATATAGGTAAGTCTCTTAAGGTGTTTCTGCGATATACCTTTTAAGGTTTCTAGACTTATAAGTATATGTATCCATCCTTTATTCTTGCAGAATCCAACACTAAATATTATGGGATTATTGATTTAGTGTTCCATAATCGTTTTCTTAACTTGTTGGTACCCATTGAACTTTGTCTATCCTTTTCAAGACACAAGTTGGGTTTCTGTTAAGGATGATCAATCTTCATTCATAGACCTTAGCCCCATTTCATTTGAATTTATAAAAACCATTGCCTTTGGAAGACCTTTTGCAAGTGGGTCAGCCAAGTTTTTATTCATTTCTATGTAGTCAACAGTTTTAACCCCACTTTTGAGCAACTGTCTTACCATCTGATGTCTTAAACTCACATGTCTAGACTTCCCATTATACGTCTTATTAGAGACATTATACATTATTACTTGATTATCAAAGTTAATCAAGATTGCTGGAGATGGCTTCTTCCAAATTGGGATTTCCATTAACAAATTCCTAAGCCATATATAGCTTCCTTACATGCATCAGCTAATGCAACCAATTCTGAAAGCATAGTTGAGACAGATATACAGGTCTGCTTCTTGGAAGTTCAAGACACAGTAGGGCCTCCTAATGTAAATATCCCTCCAATTATAGACTTGGATTTGGATTCTACATTGTTCCAGGTTGCATTACTATATCCTTCTATTACAGCAGGATATCCTTTATAAGATAAACCATAGTATATGGTTCCTTTCAAATAAGCTAAAACTTTGAAAATAGCTTTCCAGTGATCGAAACCGGGATTACTCGTAAATCGACACAATACACTTACAGCATGTGCGATGTCGGGTCTAGTGCAATGCATAGCATACATAAGACTCCCAATAACACTAGAATATTCTAGTTGATAAATGGTACGTCCAATGTTTTTTTCTAATTTGATACTTGGATCTAAAGAAGCTGGTGCTGGTTTGTCATTATAATGACCATACTTCTTTAGGAACTTCTCTATATAATGATACTGAGTTAGTAATAACTCCCCCGCTTTCCTAATGACTTTAATTCCTAGAATTACATCAGCCTCTTATAGATCTTTCATATCAAATTTAGAAGATAGAAAGTTCTTAGTTTCATTCACACAATATATATTGGAACCAAATATTAGCATATCATCAACATATAAACATATTATAACATAACCGTCGTTATCCGATTTGCTATAAATACATTTATCAGCATCATTAACAATGAATTCATATGACATTGCAACTTTATCAAACTTCTCATGCTATTGCATGGGAGCTTGCTTCAGGCCATAAAGAGATTTGACCAATTTACAAGCTTTCTTTTCTTGGCCTGGGGATATAAAACCTTCAGCTTGTTCCATATATATTTCTTCTTCTAAATCTCCATTTAGAAAAGTTTTCTTTACATCCATTTGATGTATGACCAAACTATGAATTGATGTAAGTGCTATTAAACAACGTATAAAAGATATGCGAGCCTCCGGAGCATATGTATCAAAATAATCTACTCCTTGTCTTTTTTTATATCCCTTAGCAACTAATCTTGCTTTAAATTTATCAATGGATCCATTTATATTCAACTTTTTCTTGAATATCCATTTACATCCTATAGGTTTAGCACCAGGAGGTAAATCAATTAAAACCCAAGTTTGGTTTAACATTATGGAGCTCATTTCATCATTGATAGCTTCTTTCCAGAAATTAGAATCTCTAGCACTCATAGCTTCAGAATAAGTTTTGGGATCATCATCGACGTTCATTACATATCTTATCACATTAAGAAATTCGTCCTTATTGCCTTCTACGAGATATGTTATGAAGTCAGGACCCTAGTCCTTCTTTATTCTTGCTCTTTTACTTCTCCTATGTTCAGTACTATTATCTGGTGCTGACACTTCCTTGTTATTTTCAACACAAGCATATTCATCGTCATAGATATCATTAATATCAGTTTGTTCCGGACTAGATTTTCTCAATGGATTCTCAATAGTTTAATTTTCAAAGAATTCTACATCTACAGATTCTATAACTTCTAAGGTGTCAAGAATAAGGAACATATAAGTTATACTATTATGAGAATATCATATGGAAACACACATAAATCCCATATCACCTAATTTTGGTCGTTTGGGGTTAGGTTTTCTAACGTATACTAAGCAACCCCAAACTTTAAGTCTAGTAAGTTTGGTTTTCTATTAAACCATAATTCATAAGGGAATTTTTTTAAGTGGTACTCATATTAAAATGTAACATGCAGATAGCATAGCATCGCCCCAAAGGTTATAAGGTAAATTAGAACTTATGAGCACGGCATCTGTAACGACCCGCATTCTAGCATCGAAGGATCGTAAAATATTTATTTCTTTCACATACGAAGTCGTATGGTCATGTGACTTTGGGAGACGACTATTGGGGTTATTTCCCATGTTCATGATTTTTGCCGATTTTTAAATGACTGTTTTGCCTCTAGCTGGTACTGTTTTGGACATAACTTTTGATTGGAAAGGAGTTTTGACCTGAAACCATTTCCATTGGCTCCGGATGATGGTTTACCTTTCCGTAGAGTGGTCACATTACAAACGGACTCACCGTTTGGAAGATATGGCTGAAACAAGGTTTAGAAGGTGAAAAACAGCTTAACCGGGCCTAATCAGGGTGATTAGCAAGAGGGCCCATGACCCATTTCGGGATTAGAGATGTATAGGGGCTGATTAGGGTTAGAAAACATTTCTTTCAGCCGCCACTTTCATTCTTGGAACCTTAACAATGGCCTCCAACACCCAAATCAACTTCTAATCACTTTCTAATCAAGTTTTGGCTTAATCAACATCAAATCAAGGAAGATCTTCACCAAATCAGTATTAGAGCTACTGTTAGACATTAGTATTCGCCCAAATCAGCAAGGTTTCAGTTCTGAAAATTTTACTTGTGGCCAAGGTAAGTGATTTGCATAATTTTGCACTAATTACAGTTAATTAAGGGTAATTATTGAAGATTAGCGAATTTATACATTAATAAATTCTGGAAAAATATTTATAAATTCGAAAATAATGTTTTAGGCCTCTGTTAGAACTTTGGTTTGATTTGGTTAAGTTTTGCTAATCCCTTCATTAGTTTTGCTTAAACATGTTTAAGGGAAAATATGGGATTTTGGCTATGTTTGATCCGTTTTAACCTACCAAGGTATTGTTTTGGTGTTTGTGAATGATTATACATGTTGCTATGATTGTATGGTATGCTTTGTGATTGTTTAGAACTGTTAGATTGGTCGAAAACGCCGTCGTATGGCGTAAAACAGTCGCAGGAAATATGCAGGGTTTCGAACCGGACCGGATCGGATTATTGGGCTCGGATCGGATAGGGGAACCGGGCAAGTGGACTCGATTCGGATTGGAACTTATACAGGGGGCTTGGCGAGAAGGAAGGCCATTTGCTTAGAATTAGAGTTGGGCAGGGGATCGGATCGGAGAGACCAACAGGGGATCGGATCGGAAGCAAGGGCGTAGGGATCAGATCGGACTAGAGCTAGGGGCGGGATCAGATCGGAGGACCAAGCTTGGAGCTGGAGTTGGAATGAAGCACCGGATCGGATCGGGACATCTAGGAGGGAGCAACCACTAAGCCAGGCATAGGGCATCCGAACCGAACAGGATCGGGACCACCGAACCGAACCAAATGTATACTTTTACCTTATCGTGACGACTCTTTTGAAGACCAACTCCAATTCGACCAAAACCCGAGATGCAAAGGAAGTCCAAATGAGGAGCTTTGATTCAGGATCCAGTTGGGAACCAATGAGTGAGCTTCATGATTGGGCTTCGCTGCAGGACGTGTGCTAAGGGGTTGTCGATGTCTATAACTTTGAATCACTATGTGTAGGGAGTACGAGAACGGATTCAGGGCCACAGTGGCCTAGGTACGACTAAAGAGCTATAGACCAATGAAGTGGGGTCATTTGTAAATATTTGGTCATGACTCCATGGGGTGAGCTTGGTAGTAGCAGTAGTTGTACAAGTCGAACTCCGTCACTACTTCGATGGGTCTACTGAATGACAGTGGTGGACATCGAATGCTTTACGCACTGAGTGAGAGATGTGAGGAAGGTTGCTATGTTTGATTTGTTTGCCATCACTATGACATGCACCACCCTCCCCCCCCCCCCCGGCGTATTCTTTATACCATGTGTTAGTGGCACCTCAGAGTATTGTACGGTATGTAGTGCTAACTCTTTGGTTGCAGGTCCAGGTTCAGGTATGGTTTAGTATACCTGTTATTGTTCTGTTTTGCTGCTTATCGCTCATACCAGACTTTTTGTCTAACCCAGAGTTTTATGTCTCTTCTTATTACTTTGGGTGCTCTCACGAGCAGACTAGAGACAGGTTAGCTGGGTATGCACGAGTAGCTGATCCGGAGATGAGCAGGAGGCTTCCACGTATGATACGTATAGATATTCTCCCTGTGTTGTTGAAGATCACTGCTTGGGCATTAGTAGTGCATCTTCTACTTTAGCTTTCTTTTGCTTTAGAGATAGTTTAAAGTTGTAATAATGATGCTGGATCATAAGCTGCATTTGGATTTCCGCTGCTATATTGGTTTAGTTTTCAGCTTATGCACTGTCTCGCCTGTTTTATGTCAAGATTATGTTATTATTGTATTTTGTTCCATGCGCTGTGAGACATTCTACAGGTTCCTTGTTAGTTCATTCTCTTCTTTCCTTTCTTTGGCGACCGTTCCGTGCTAGTCGGGCATGTGTACAGCGCACTTTCGGATAAAATGCCGGCTGGTGCAGGGCGAGCCGTCACACTTGGTATCAGAGCTCTAGGTTGCGTAGTTAACCTAGGGAAGTTATTAGGGAGAGATAATATACGTATATGAGAGCGCGTATTTGTGATTATTTTGGTTTTAAAAAGCTATATATATATATACACACTATTAGTATAGCTAAGGATGAAGTCGCACTGCACTAGCACCACTATGGAGATGGTTAATCGTTTTCTCTTTACAGATTGAATGTTGAGCCGATACGCAAGAGGTGCTGGTAGGGGAGCCGATAATGGGGATGCTGCTGACATGAGGACGATGTTTACTGACCTCATGAGGGAGATGTTTAGAGATGTGCAGAGAGCTTCTCCCAATGGTGGTGGTCCAATAGTGCAGGCGCCTAGGGCCGATTTCGCCAAGCTGAATAAGGATTATACTAGTCTTGGTGGGAAGCCGTTCCACGGAACGAAGTCGGCTACATATGTTCAGGATTGGTTGGATAGTTGCGAGCGTATCTTCGAAGATTTGGGTATCGAGGATGCGGTGAAGAGAAGGCTAGCATCCCGTCAGCTGCAAGGACGGGCAATGAATTGGTGGAATGCTATAAAGGCAGCTACTCCCGAAGATCAGATTACTTGGGATCAGTTTAAGGCTCGCTTTAGCGATAAGTTCATTCCAACTGCTCAGAAGTCAGTGTTGTTTAAGAAATTATTGGAGCTTAAGCAAAATGGCAGAGCTGTCTCGGAGTATATTGCCGAATTTGACACTTTGTCGAAATATGGGTTATCCCTAATAGATACTGCCGAGAAGAAGAACGAGAAGTTCATAACCGGCTTGGATCGGTACTTGGGGGAAAGGCTTATTAACCACATCGATGAGACGTTTGAATCGATTGTGAGGAAAGCATTGAGGTTAGGGAGTCTTTACCCTAAGCTGAAGACTGAGGCTGCATCTGCAGAAGAACCGAAACCGCAAGCAAGCGGTGGAGGCAAGAGTGGTTCTCAGAATAAGAGGAAGCATAACCAGAATAAGGATGGCCAGAAAAAGATTGTAATAACCCGGAAAATGTGAACCAGTTTAAATTTTTTAAATTAGGTTATTACCAAGAAATTTGAATAATTTAAATAGCCTATTTCAATAAAATATAGAATTGTGTATAATATGGCAGTTTGAAATTTTGAATACAAACTTTGTCTGACTGTACCGGGTGGAAAATATAACAGATTTTAATGAAACTGAAAATATTTAAATCTGTTTATCAATACCTTTCTAACGAATCTGACAAATCGAAATTTCATAATGGAAATCAAAAGTTATGGCCAAATGAATTTTCAGAAAGGTCGCTATATAGTATATATAGCCCTTGAAAATTGAGATTTTGCATACGACCTCGGAATTCGACGAAACCACTTTTGTTGGGTCCGGGATGTCAAATTATTGCTAAGTTTCAAATTTCGTAATTTTTGAAGCTAGTATGTGAGCGGGGCAAAAGATAACGTGTTTGGTCAAATTCTGTTAAAATGGGTCGACCTAAAAATGGCCGTTTTTCAAACGAGCTCAGAATTCGACGAAACTGGTTTTGTTAGGACCGTATCGTCAAAACAAAGCTAGATTTATTTTTCTGGAATTTTTCGATTCAGTTTGTGGCCCTGGCAAATTGAAATGTACATTTAAATTAAATATCGAATGTTTTATATTTTAATTTGAAAAATAACTGACTGTAACAGTCGAAATGGCCAACGAAACATATCCCATTGTGTCCGGAATGGGGGTATTTAGCTAGGGGCGACAGTCGTTGGGTTTGATTTCGAGGTCGTTTGAAGAAGGGGTATTTTTGGAATTAAATAAATTAAAAATTAAAATAAAAAGGGCATCAACCAATCAGAATTCATCTTCTTCCTCGAAACCTCTGTCGCGACGCGTAAACCCATCCGAATCTTCTCTCTTCAATTTCTCCGCATCCACTCAACGAAATCAAGCAAACCCAGTTCCAATTTGAAGAGCGTTCAGAGATCTTCAAATCCATAGTAATTTCACGAATTATCATTGAGTGTTGGGAGAGATATCGAGTCGGGAAGCTCCGACCTTTGCGCCGCTGCCATGCCCTCTAGGAGGCGCCGAGTTGAACATCTCAGGTAGCTTTGGAAAGCTCTCTCCTTCCTCTTCGACGTGGCGCTGGCCGTTCGTCCTAAAGCTTCGTGGTTTTGCCGAAAAATTCAACCCTAGCTTTCGAATCAAAAAGGGGTATACGGCTGAAACTGATTTTTACACTTTAAAGCGTTGCAAACTTGTAAAAATCATATCTTTTTGCTATGTTAACGAAATTCGATGAAACAGGAGACACCGTGACCGCAAGGAGGCTCTCTACATTCTAGAAGAAGCCGCGGATTTTTCTAACCTTCCTACGATTTTTAGCACCGTAATAACCAATGTGAGGAATCTAAACTATTTGTGTGAATGTAATCGCGTTGTATAAATTATATAAGCGAAGTGTAAATTATATACGCATTGTATACCTCATGTACGTGTGTTGTATAAGTTATATTAGCGATGTATAAATTATACAAGCGTTGAATGAAACATATATGCTTTGAATTGTGATGAAATGCAAGTGAATTATTATATATATATATATATATATATATATATATATATATATACTCCCCTCGTCCACAGACCATGGACGATATTTATTGCTTGTGATTGACGTGATATCATATGGTTTGACGAATGGTTGGAAATAATTGTTTGTGGTTGATATTATGGTTGAAAAATACCTTTGTGGTTGAAAAATACCCTCTTGTGGTTGAAACAAAATAGAATAGGATTGTGGAATTGAAAATAAAACATGCCGCCTGCGTGCGAACTAGATGCATGATCCCCATTGTCAAAAACCGCGAGGTTTTAAGGTAGAGCGAGGAGCCGTACTAGGGACGGTCCCGGTTTTAACTACCCTGCCGTTATGCTACCGAAATTTTCTGAAATAATTATGTGTTAGAATAATTTTCATTCATTGAAATTATTTACATATGCTATATCGAATATTCATGTGTTGAGTTGCAATTCCTTCGTTGAGTTGAAATTCATGTGTTGAATATTATTCGAATTTAAACAAATGGCTTAAGCAATAAAAATCACATTTTTATGTATATGCAAACTATATCGAATATTCATGTGTTGAGTTGCAATTCATTCGTTGAGTTGAAATTCATGTGTTGAATATTATTTGAATTTAAACAAATGGCTTTAGCAATAAAAATCGCATTTTTATATATATACAAACTATATCGAATATTCATGTGTTGAGTTGCAATTCATTCGTTGAGTTGAAATTCATGTGTTGAATACTATTCGAATTTAAACAAATGGCTTTAGCAATAAAAATCACATTTTTATATATACAAACGATATAGAATATTCATGTGTTGAGTTGCAATTCCTTCGTTGAGTTGAAATTCATGTGTTGAATATTATTCGAATTTAAACAAATGGCTTAAGCAATAAAAATCACATTTTTATATATATGCAAACTATATCGAATATTCATGTGTTGAGTTGCAATTCATTCGTTGAGTTGAAATTCATGTGTTGAATATTATTTGAATTTAAACAAATGGCTTTAGCAATAAAAATCACATTTTTATATATATACAAACTATATTGAATATTCATGTGTTGAGTTGCAATTCATTCGTTGAGTTGAAATTCATGTGTTGAATATTATTTGAATTTAAACAAATGGCTTTAGCAATAAAAATCACATTTTTATATATACAAACGATATAGAATATTCATGTGTTGAATTGCAATTTGTTCGTCGAGTTGAAATTCATGTGTTGAATGTTATCGTCGTCTAAAAATAAAATGAATTGACAATGAAAACTATATTTTTATAGTGAATATGAAGTGTTAAAAATACACATGTGTCGAATAAATATTTCTGATGATAAAAATATTCCTTTTATCATGTATACGCTTAGTTAAAAATACACATGTGTCGAATAAATATTTTTGATGATAAAAATATTCCTTTTATCATGTATACGCTTAGTTAAAAATACACATGTGTCGAATAAATATTTTTGATGATAAAAATATTCCTTTTATCATGTATACGCTTAGTTAAAAATACACACGTGTTGAAATAAATAATAGTTTGCTAGAAATATTATTATTAGCTTTGTTCTGCATATATATACATGTGTTGAACAGGAAAAATGGATTAGCTGTAGTGTAAAGAAATTATTTGCATGCCCGACAAATAGGTAAACCTTGATGAGTTGGCTGCGCAATTTTATTTATATATCAACTCCTATGAATGCCATTGGATGCGGAGTGCTGGTTTTTCTATGTGAAATAATAAACAAAGCCATAGGATAGTAACAATTAATTTTGAACTACACTACATGGCATACTTCTTGACGATAGGCATACTTCATCATATTCCACATAAGCAACTGGAGCTTGTGTGACGAGGTGGAAGATTTACCATACGAGCAAGGGGCTTGTATGGCGATGACTATATACTACAGGTTGAACTGATGACTGATATGGACTATACAAATTATAACGATAAATTGCCAGATTAATAAAAACCCCACACGGGTCTGGAGTTGACAATAATCACGTCGCTCTAGTTATTAGATACGGCACATGGACTATTTATTTCCACACGGAAACGGGGTGACGGGAATTTATTCTCTGGAGTGATTATCAGTACATGCTCCCCCGTAAACACCAAAATATATCACTAAAAATATGTGAATGCTTTTTAGGATTTATTGGGTACCTAATACGGCCCAATAAATTTCCAAACCCCTCCCCGTACAAAGGAGGTTATGGCGAAATTTTTCGAAATATTAAGGCGTTAGTGAAATATTTGAAGTGAAAACGAAGTTGAAAATATAAAATGATCTATAGTTGAAACTATGGAATGAACTATATTTATATATATAAATATAAATATAATTAAAAGGAATAGAGGCCGTGCAGTTCGCGTTTCGGAATCGTAATTTGAAACGATTAGTATGAGAAATCCGACCATCGGATTTTCCCGAAACCACAACCGCTGGGTTCGCCTTGGAAATATCTTTCCAACGGCACCAACCTTGTAAAAATCCAACGGTTGGATTGTCCGGAATATTTAATTCAAATCTGAAGAAAAACAGCGCCAGAATCGTTATATTTATATATAAATATAAATATAATTAAATTTAATCGAATAACGACGCTGTAGTTCGAATTTTGAAACCGTAACTTCAAACGACTAGTGTGGAAGATCCAACCGTCGGATTCTCACGAAACTGGAACCGTTGGGTTCGCTTTGGGAATATCTTCCCACTGATATAGACTTTGTAGAAATCCAACGGTTAGATTTTCCGATATGTGTAAAACAAATTAGGAGAAAAGCAGCGCCAGTACCACAGCACGACCTGAAACGTCGTTTAATTAAATATGGCCATTTTTAAATAAATAAAAATGGCGAAAAATCGCTATAAAATGTTATAAGCAACATAGGTTGCAAATAAACGAATTGTGCTTGAATTGTTTGATATTTGATGGTTGTATATGTATGACATGAAAATAACACTAAAGAACCCAAAAGATGGATGTCGAATAACATAACCATAAAATGAATCGATTTAAATTCTAATGACGTGGATTATTTGAAAAGGCCGAGCTAACCCTCATTTCAAATAATTTATCGAGCGATTCGAATTGGAAAATGCAAAGACGATTCAAGACCGACGATCTTCGTATCGGTTGGATGGGTGCTACTGAGGTTCCTGACCGGAGTAGCTACCGGAAGGGGACGGAAGTAGTAGCCGTCTGAACGTATGTGTTGATTGGACGGATATACGAGGAATTTGACGCCTCCGGTTTCGTTCAGACCCAGGACGGACTTGTAAATGGACTGTGTGTCTGACATTGGATTTTGTTCTATACTGATTGATCTTTGTTAAATATATATCTGTTTGGCGGCGGAGAATTTATTCTTTTGCTTAATGCCCTTCTCTGAGACATACGAGCTCAGAGGTTATATATCGATGGAAATCAATCGTATGGAGTGGACTGCCTATGTGGCATGCCAAGATGCTGTGATCAAGGCTTCTGTTGCAAAGCAAAGTCTTGTGGATGATGATCAAAGCAAGGTCTACATGGCCTAGCTTTGTGTATTTCGTAGATTCGCGAACCTCACACCTCGGTATGAGTTAAAAACGGGATACGGACCGCTGGGAGAGCACGACGTTTCTTTCTAGCTATGGTGGTGTCAGTGACTTACCAGCCCTGACATATATATCTACTTTTCACCTTTGTGGTTGTTGGAATGCGAGGCGCCTCGATTATAGGTCTGTAAGGACCGAGAAACGTGTGTTCAGGAATAACCATTCCTCTAACGTAAGTGAGGACCGGCCCAGCCGCATCCAGGGGTTGCCCAGAGTGTGTAGTCCCGAGGCATTTGCTAGAGTGTCTCGAAGCGGAGAGGAGCTTGCCCCTTGCCTCGACTCATGACGGAAATCCAACTTCCAATACGAAATAACGGTCTTGATTGTAGAACTAGTATGGCGACATAGTAGATGGTAGCTATGCCGCCTATGATTGATATTTATGATGCTATTCGTTTTGAAACATATATGCACTAGTAATAATATCAAATGATTTTGCTTTATACGTATCAAGCATATTTGGCCCTTATAAGGTAAAACTCTATCCTCCGGCTTGCGTTGCATTGTATGATGGGACCTGAGTCTTATAATGGCTTCATTCTTTCTAAAAGCATTGCGTTGTTTTAAAAGAATTTACTTTGTTTTAAATGCACTAGCAATCACTGGAGTAAACCCGTTCCGCGGAAGTGGCGTGGTCCTATGATTTGCTATTTACTGTTGTTTAACTGTTAAATAGATTCCTCATACCAGTCCCCATGACTGACTCGTTGTTTGTTTCACTTTGCAAACGCGGGTGCCCTTATTTTCACACGGGCAGCCTAGTACACAGGTGACAGGTGGTTTTTGGTTCTGCACTGCTGCATAGAGTGCACTTTTGGCTCATGGCGAGGCTAACTTCATAGAGATGACTTGATATTTTCCGCCATTACTGTATTTACATTATGATTCCGCCACTGGCGGTGCAGACTGATTTACCTTCCGTATTTCTCACTATATGTATATGTATTCCGCCACTGGCGATGTAGACTGATACCCTTATTATGTCTCACTGCATGTATGTATTCCGCCTCTGGCGATGATGACTGATCACTTTCCTTTTATTTACTAAGTATATCCCACGTTATGCTATTCTGATATTCCTACATGTTGTGATTCCGCTGTCATATCCATGTAAAATTGTTTTATTTATTGTTTCTGCTATTATCTGTACTCTGCTATTATGATTAATGTGTTATTTCCTAATGATTATCCTTAATACCGCCCCTCGGATTTTGGGATCGTCACAGTTGGTATCAGAGCTTTGGTTAACCTTAGTTCCGGGATCTAACACATTAAACACCTCGTTAGAATAAAATCAGTAGTGTTCTAATGCAAGTAGCTCATTAGAGATAGGATTAGCAATGTCCTAGAATGAGCTAAGCAGATTAGCAAAACAATTTGATCAGTACATCATCATTATCTTTCCTTGTATTCCCTTGCTTTATCATTTATGAAAATATCAAATCTGTGAGCTTGACTCTTTTCTTGCTTATACAGTACTCTTAGATGGCTACACGTGGAGCAGCAGCTAGAGGAGGCCGTGGAGGCCGAGGAGATGCAGCAGGAGGACGGGGGAATATCCCCGTAGTAGTGGAAGGTCCTATTATTCCGCCACCAGCACCAGAAGACTTTGAGCTCGACAAAGTAGCAAAGAGGTACAGAAATCTTGGAGGGAAACCTTTTACTGGCACTGGCACAGTGACCGAAGCTATCGCTTGGTTGAAAACCTGTGAGAAAATCTTCGAAGGTATGGGTATGGGAACTAACAACAAAGCCCGACTTGGCATTTGGCTCCTTCAGGAAGAAGCAGAGCTGTGGTGGGATGCCATTACTTCTGGGGATGCAGCTGGTACTATCCGGACTTGGGAGCAGTTCAAGACTTTGTTTAATGAGAAGTTTGTACCGGAACAGGCTCTAGAGAGGATGAGAGAGCAGTTTGCTAATCTCCAGCAAGGAGACCTCTCTATTCAGGACTATCTAAATAAGTTCACCCAGCTATCGCGCTATGCTCCAGAACTGATTTTAACCAACAAAGCCAAGAATAAGAGATTCATATTTGGGCTGAAGCGCAAGTACCACGATAGAGCTATGAGCAACATCAAACTCTCTTTTACAGAACTCGTAGAGATGGCTTGCAACTACGAAGACATGGATGAGAGACATGCTAGCCAAGACCGCGCTAAAAGCCAAGCAGGGAATAAGCGCAAGACTTCAACAGACCAACCCGAAACTAGCATTACCGCGGCCGCTACTCAAAAATCCGCAAAGATCCCGAAAGGAAACTGCTACAATTGCGGGAAGCCCGGTCATTTCTCTAATGTATGCAAGGCCCCAAAGAAGCCGAAGGCAAATGACTCAGCTGAATGCTACAACTGCCACAAGAAAGGGCACTACAGCAGGAACTGCCCTCTGAAGCAGAATGCACAGGTGGCCCATGTCTATGACGGGAAGACCCCGCCAGCTACCACCGATGGATCAAATAAACCCGATGTCTTGGGAGGTACCCTTACCATTAAAAATATTCCTGTTTCTGTACTTTTTGATACTGGTGCATCACGTAGCTTCATTTCTGGTAAAATTGTTCACAAGTTAAAATTGAATCAAAGAATTCTAAAGGAACCAATTAAAGTTCAAAATCCGATAGGAGGTTCTGTTAGTCTCAGTATATGTTGTAGATTACCTATTTCCTTTTCTCGATACCGATTTCCTTTTGATTCGATTGTCATGGACCTTTCCGAATTTGATGTTATACTGGGGCTGGACTGGTTGACAAAATATAAGGCCGAAGTTCGATGTGCCGAAAGAATCGTTAAAGTCAAAACGAAGCTTGGACCTATATATATACCATGCCATGGCTCAGAAATAAATAGAACAGAATTTTGATCTTCTTTAGAAGTTATTCCCCCTTCGATAGAAAAGATACCGGTCGTTAAAAACTATGCGGATGTGTTTGAAGAAGTAGAAAGCTTACCACCGCAAAGAGAAATTGAATTTAGAATTGATCTAATGCTGAATGCCCGACCAGTAGTGCATCCAATAAGAAGAATGGCCCCGAAAGAAAAGGAAGAGCTAAGTAGTCAAACCCGAGAATTACTTTGGAAAGGTCTGATCGGACCAAGCTTTTCAGCATGGGGAGCCGCAGTAGTATTTGTCCCGAAATCAGACGGTACTCTAAGACTTTGCGTTGATTACCGAGATCTCAATAAACAAACACTAAAGAACAAATATCCTTTGCCCCGAATAGACGATCTGTTAGATCAATTAAATGGAGCAACCGTATTCTCCAGAATGGACCTAGCTACAGGTTTCCACCAATTGCGTATAGCCGAAGACTGTGTTCCTTTGACAGCCTTCAGGGGTCCCGATTTATTCTACGAATGGTTAGTAATGTCGTTCGGCTTGTGTAACGCTACGGCATACTTCGTTGATCTTATGAACAGAGTGTTCCGTGGTGTGTTGAATAAATTTGTTCTAGTCTTCATCGATGACATTCTAATCTACTCTAAGTCGGAAGAAGAGCATGCAAAACATTTAGAACAAGTGTTGAAAATTCTAAGGAGAAACGTCTTAAAAGCTAAATTTTCTAAGTGTGTCTTCTGGCAGAATGAAGTTAAATTCCTTGGCCATGTCGTGTCAAAAGAAGGAATTGCTGTAGACCCAAGCAAAATTACAGCGATTCAAAACTGGAAACAACCTACTACGCCCACAGAAGTTCGAAGTTTCCTTGGATTGGCTAGTTACTATCGGAAATTCGTTCAGGATTTTTCAAAGATATCAGGAGTATTGACAAAGATTACAAAGAAGCATGAGAAATTCAAATGGACTCCCGAATGTGAAGAAGCTTTCCAGGAGCTGAAACTGAAATTGACAACCGCCCCAGTATTGACCACAATAGAAGGTAACCAGGACTTGACTGTATGGACTGATGCTTCTATTAGAGGGCTAGGCGCAGGGTTAATGCAAAAAGGCCAAGTGATCGCTTATGCCAGCCGTCAACTAAAGCCGCATGAAAGAAACTATGCTACTCATGATCTTGAGTTATTAGCTATCGTGTTCGCTTTAAGAATCTGGAGGCATTATTTACTGGGCGAGAAATTCGAACTATTCACCGATCTTCAATCCTTGAAATACCTGTTCACCCAGAAAGATTTAAACCTGAGGCAACAGCGTTGGTTAGAATTCCTTGCAGCATACGATTTTGAAATTATATACACTCCAGGGAAAGCCAATGTTGTAGCAGATGCGCTCAGCAGAAAGAATGAAATCATCGCCAGTTTTGTCATCACGTCTTCATTAATAGACAGGATCTCGACTCTTTAGAAAGACGATGAATTTATTCAAAGAATCAGTCAAAGAATCAAAGGAGGTGAATCCACAAGCTTTCGACTCGATGACAAAGGGGTTCTAAGATTAAAGGGTAGAATCTGCATCCCAAACCTTCCCGAGCTCAGAAGAGAAATACTTGATGAGTGCCACAAATCCAAATTAAGTATCCATCCCGGTGTGAGCAAAATGTATAACGATATCAAACGCACATTCTGGTGGAGAGCTATGAAAAGAGATATCTCATTATATGTTAGCAGATGCCCCACTTGTCAGCTAGTTAAGAGTGATCAGCAGAAATTGGCTGGATTATTACAACCATTAGAAATTCCAGGATGGAAGTGGGAACAAATTTCGATGGATTTCATCGATGGCCTTGCTCGAACTAGAAAAGGAAACGACAGTATATGGGTAATCGTAGATCGCTTCACGAAGACTGCCCATTTCATCCCTGTCCGATCAAACAGAACGGCTCAAAGTCTAGCACAGATTTACTTCAGAGAAATAGTTAAACTACATGGAGTGCCGCTCAATATAGTCAGCGATAGAGATCCCCTATTTACTAGCAAATTTTGGGAAGCATTCCAGGAAGAATTGGGGACCAAATTGAATCTAAGCACCGCTTATCACCCTCAGACAGACGGCCAAACTGAGCGGGTGAATAGAATTTTAGAAGATCTATTGCGGGCTTGCGTTATTGATTTTGGAGGCTCATGGGAAGATCATTTAGATTTAGCCGAATTCTCTTACAACAATAGCTATCAAGCAAGTTTGGGAATGTCTCCATTTGAAGCATTATACGGTAGACCGTGCAGATCTCCCGCATGTTGGGTAGAACCTGGCAACAGACTTGTGTTAGGGCCCGATATGATTCAAGAAGCATCGGATAAAGTCGATTTCATTAAGAAGCGATTAAAAACCGCGCAGAGCCGACAGAAAAGTTATGCTGATGCGAGAAGGAGGGATATATCGTTTGCCGTTGGCGATTATGTTTATTTAAGAGTTTCTCCAATGCGAGGAGTAATCAGATTTGGCAAGACTGGGAAGTTGGCACCGAGGTTTATTGGTCCCTTTCCTATACTTGAACGGATTGGAACTCTTGCATATAGGGTTTCATGACCTGATTGGTTGCCTGGTGTACATGATGTGTTCCACGTGTCTCAACTCAGAAAACATGTTCATGATCCAGATCTTGTTGTGGAAGAAGCAGCGCAACAGGATATTGACATAACTCCAGAATTAGCACTCAAGAGGGAGCAATTGAAGATAGTTGGCAAAGAAACTAGAGAGCTAAGGAGGAAAAAGATCCATCTAGTCAAAGTGCAGTGGAGTAGTGATCCTAGAGACTGTACTTGGGAGACTGAGGAGAGCATTAAGCAAGCCTATCCCAAATGCAGAGTGGACATCTATGACTAACTCCGGTACAAGGTACCTTTACAATACTTTGCATTTACATTTTATTTCCTGCTTAGCCGTTATTTCCTTTTAGAGGACGAAAAGTTTTAAGTGGGGGAGATTGTAATAACCCGGAAAATGTGAACCAGTTTAAAATTTTTAAATTAGGTTATTACCAAGAAATTTGAATAATTTAAATAGCCTATTTCAATAAAATATAGAATTGTGTATAATATGGCAGTTTGAAATTTTGAATACAAACTTTGTCTGACTGTACCGGGTGGAAAATATAACAGATTTTAATGAAACTGAAAATATTTAAATCTGTTTATCAATACCTTTCTAACGAATCTGAAAAATCGAAATTTCATAACGGAAATCAAAAGTTATGGCCAAATGAATTTTCAGAAAGGTCGCTATATAGTATATATAGCCCTTGAAAATTGAGATTTTGCATACGACCTCGGAATTCGACGAAACCACTTTTGTTGGGTCCGGGATGTCAAATTATTTCCATGTTTCAAATTTCGTAATTTTTGAAGCTAGTATGTGAGCGGGGCAAAAGATAACGTGTTTGGTCAAATTTTGTTAAAATGGGTCGACCTAAAAATGGCCGTTTTTCAAACGAGCTCAGAATTCGACGAAACTAGTTTTGTTAGGACCGTATCGTCAAAACAAAGCTAGATTTATTTTTCTGGAATTTTTCGATTCAGTTTGTGGCCCTGGCAAATTGAAATGTACGTTTAAATTAAATATCGAATGTTTTATATTTTAATTTGAAAAATAACTGACTGTAACAGTTGAAATGGCCAACGAAACATATCCCATTGTGTCCGGAATGGGGGTATTTAGCTAGGGGTGACAGTCGTTGGGTTTGATTTCGAGGTCGTTTGAAGAAGGGGTATTTTTGGAATTAAATAAATTAAAAATTAAAATAAAAAGGGCATCAACCAATCAGAATTCATCTTCTTCCTCGAAACCTCTGTCGCGACGCGGAAACCCATCTGAATCTTCTCTCTTCAATTTCTCCGCATCCACTCAACGTAATCAAGCTAACCCAGTTCCAATTTGAAGAGCGTTCAGAGATCTTCAAATCCATAGTAATTTCACGAATTATCATTGAGTGTTGGGAGAGATATCGAGTCGGGAAGCTCCGACCTTTGCGCCGCCGCCGTGCCATCAAGGAGGCGCCGAGTTGAACATCTCAGGTAGCTTTGGAAAGCTCTCTCCTTCCTCTTCGACGTGGCGCTGGCCGTTCGTCCTAAAGCTTCGTGGTTTTGCCGAAAAATTCAACCCTAGCTTTCGAATCAAAAAGGGGTATACGGCTGAAACTGATTTTTACACTTTAAAGCGTTGCAAACTTGTAAAAATCATATCTTTTTGCTATGTTAACGAAATTCAATGAAACAGGAGACACCGTGACCGCAAGGAGGCTCTCTACATTCTAGAAGAAGCCGCGGATTTTTCTGACCTTCCTACGATTTTTAGCACTGCAATAACCAATGTGAGGAATCTAAACTATTTGTGTGAATGTAATCGCGTTGTATAAATTATATAAGCGAAGTGTAAATTATATACGCATTGTATACCTCATGTACATGTGTTGTATAAGTTATATTAGCGATGTATAAATTATACAAGCGTTGAATGAAACATATATGCTTTGAATTGTGATGAAATGCAAGTGAATTATTATATTATATATATATATATATACTCCCCTTGTCCACAGACCATGGACGATATTTATTGCTTGTGATTGACGTGATATCATATGGTTTGACGAATGGTTGGAAATAATTGTTTGTGGTTGATATTATGGTTGAAAAATACCTTTGTGGTTGAAAAATACCCTCTTGTGGTTGAAACAAAATAGAATAGGATTGTGGAATTGAAAATAAAACATGTCGCCTGCGTGCGAACTAGATGCATGATCCCCATTGTCAAAAACCGCGAGGTTTTAAGGTAGAGCAAGGAGCCGTACTAGGGACGGTCCCGGTTTTAACTACCCTGCCGTTATGCTGCCGAAATTTTCTTAAATAATTATGTGTTAGAATAATTTTCATTCATTGGAATTATTTACATATGCTATACCGAATATTCATGTGTTGAGTTGCAATTCCTTCGTTGAGTTGAAATTCATGTGTTGAATATTATTCGAATTTAAACAAATGGCTTAAGCAATAAAAATCACATTTTTATATATATGCAAACTATATCGAATATTCATGTGTTGAGTTGCAATTCATTCGTTGAGTTGAAATTCATGTGTTGAATATTATTTGAATTTAAACAAATGGCTTTAGCAATAAAAATCACATTTTTATATATATACAAACTATATCGAATATTCATGTGTTGAGTTGCAATTCATTCGTTGAGTTGAAATTCATGTGTTGAATATTATTCAAATTTAAACAAATGGCTTTAGCAATAAAAATCACATTTTTATATATACAAACGATATAGAATATTCATGTGTTGAGTTGCAATTCCTTCGTTGAGTTGAAATTCATGTGTTGAATATTATTCGAATTTAAACAAATGGCTTAAGCAATAAAAATCACATTTTTATATATATGCAAACTATATCGAATATTCATGTGTTGAGTTGCAATTCATTCGTTGAGTTGAAATTCATGTGTTGAATATTATTTGAATTTAAACAAATGGCTTTAGCAATAAAAATCACATTTTTATATATATACAAACTATATTGAATATTCATGTGTTGAGTTGCAATTCATTCGTTGAGTTGAAATTCATGTGTTGAATATTATTTGAATTTAAACAAATGGCTTTAGCAATAAAAATCACATTTTTATATATACAAACGATATAGAATATTCATGTGTTGAATTGCAATTTGTTCGTCGAGTTGAAATTCATGTGTTGAATGTTATCGTCGTCTAAAAATAAAATGAATCGACAATGAAAACTATATTTTTATAGTGAATATGAAGTGTTAAAAATACACATGTGTCGAATAAATATTTCTGATGATAAAAATATTCCTTTTATCATGTATACGCTTAGTTAATAATACACATGTGTCGAATAAATATTTTTGATGATAAAAATATTCTTTTTATCATGTATACGCTTAGTTAAAAATACACATGTGTCGAATAAATATTTTTGATGATAAAAATATTCCTTTTATCATGTATACGCTTAGTTAAAAATACACACGCGTTGAAATAAATAATAGTTTGCTAGAAATATTATTATTAGCTTTGTTCTGCATATATATACATGTGTTGAACAGGAAAAATGGATTAGCTGTAGAGTAAAGAAATTATTTGCGTGCCCGACAAATAGGTAAACCTTGATGAGTTGGCTGCGCAATTTTATTTACATATCAACTCCTGTGAATGCCACTGGATGCGGAGTGCTGGTTTTTCTGTGTGAAATAATAAACAACGCCATAGGATAGTAACAATTAATTTTGAACTACACTACATGGCATACTTCTTGACGATAGGCATACTTCATCATATTCCACATAAGCAATTGGAGCTTGTGTGACGAGGTGAAAGATTTACCATACGAGCAAGAGGCTTGTATGGCGATGACTTTATACTACAGGTTGAACTGATGACTGATATGGACTATATAAATTATAACGATAAATTGCCAGATTAATAAAAACCCCACATGGGTCTGGAGTTGACAATAATCACGTCGCTCTAGTTATTAGATATGGCACATGGACTATTTATTTCCACACGGAAACGGGGTGACGGGAATTTATTCTCTGGAGTGATTATCAGTACATGCTCCCCCGTAAACACCAAAATATATCACTAAAAATATGTGAATGCTTTTTAGGATTTATTGGGTACCTAATACGGCCCAATAAATTTCCAAACCCCTCCCCGTACAAAGGAGGTTATGGCGAAATTTTTCGAAATATTAAGGCGTTAGTGAAATATTTGAAGTGAAAACGAAGTTGAAAATATAAAATGAACTATAGTTGAAACTATGGAATGAACTATATTTATATATATAAATATAATTAAAAGGAATAGAGGCCGTGCAGTTCGCGTTTCGGAATCGTAATTTGAAACGATTAGTATGAGAAATCCGACCATCGGATTTTCCCGAAACCGCAACCGCTGGGTTCGCCTTGGAAATATCTTTCCAACGGCACCAACCTTGTAAAAATCCAACGGTTGGATTGTCCGGAATGTTTAATTCAAATCTGAAGAAAAACAGCGCCAGAATCGTTATATTTATATATAAATATAAATATAATTAAATTTAATCGAATAACGACGCTGTAGTTCGAATTTTGAAACCGTAACTTCAAACGACTAGTGTGGAAGATCCAACCGTCGGATTCTCACGAAACTGGAACCGTTGGGTTCGCTTTGGGAATATCTTCCCACTGATATAGACTTTGTAGAAATCCAACGGTTAGATTTTCCGATATGTGTAAAACAAATTAGGAGAAAAGCAGCGCCAGTGCCACATCACGACCTGAAACGTCGTTTAATTAAATATGGCCATTTTTAAATAAATAAAAATGGCGAAAAATCGCTATAAAATGTTATAAGCAACATAGGTTGCAAATAAACGAATTGTGCTTGAATTGTTTGATATTTGATGGTTGTATGTGTATGACATGAAAATAACACTAAAGAACCCAAAAGATGGATGTCGAATAACATAACCATAAAATGAATCGATTTAAATTCTAATGACGTGGATTATTTGAAAAGGCCGAGCTAACCCTCATTTCAAATAATTTATCGAGCGATTCGAATTGGAAAATGCAAAGACGATTCAAGATCGACGATCTTCGTATCGGTTGGATGGGTGCTACTGAGGTTCCTGACCGGAGTAGCTACCGGAAGGGGACGGAAGTAGTAGCCGTCTGAACGTATGTGTTGATTGGACGGATATACGAGGAATTTGACGCCTCCGGTTTCGTTCAGACCCAGGACGGACTTGTAAATGGACTGTGTGTCTGACATTGGATTTTGTTCTATACTGATGGATCTCTATTAAATATATATCTGTTTGGCGGCGGAGAATTTATTCTTTTGCTTAACGCCCTTCTCTGAGACATACGAGCTCAGAGGTTATATATCGATGGAAATCAATCGTATGGAGTGGACTGCCTATGTGGCATGCCAAGATGCTGTGATCAAGGCTTCTGTTGCAAAGCAAAGTCTTGTGGATGATGATCAAAGCAAGGTCTACGTGGCCTAGCTTTGTGTATTTCGTAGATTCGCGAACCTCACACCCCGGTATGAGTTAAAAACGGGATACGGACCGCTGGGAGAGCACGACGTTTCTTTCTAGCTATGGTGGTGTCAGTGACTTACCAGCCCTGACATATATATCTACTTTTCACCTTTGTGGTTGTTGGAATGCGAGGCGCCTCGATTATAGGTCTGTAAGGACCGGGAAACATGTGTTCAGGAATAACCAATCCTCTAACGTAAGTGAGGACCGGCCCAGCCGCATCCAGGGGTTGCCCAGAGTGTGTAGTCCCGAGGCATTTGCTAGAGTGTCTCGAAGCGGAGAGGAGCTTGCCTCTTGCCTCGACTCATGACGGAAATCCAACTTCCAATACGAAATAACGGTCTTGATTGTAGAACTAGTATGGCGACATAGTAGATGGTAGCTATGCCGCCTATGATTGATATTTATGATGCTATTCGTTTTGAAACATATATGCACTAGTAATAATATCAAATGATTTTGCTTTATACGTATCAAGCATATTTGGCCCTTATAAGGTAAAACTCTATCCTCCGGCTTGCGTTGCATTGTATGATGGGACCTGAGTCTTATAATGGCTTCATTCTTTCTAAAAGCATTGCGTTGTTTTAAAAGAATTTACTTTGTTTTAAATGCACTAGCAATCACTGGAGTAAACCCGTTCCGCGGAAGTGGCGTGGTCCTATGATTTGCTATTTACTGTTGTTTAACTGTTAAATAGATTCCTCATACCAGTCCCCATGACTGACTCGTTGTTTGTTTCACTTTGCAAACGCGGGTGCCCTTATTTTCACACGGGCAGCCTAGTACACAGGTGACAGGTGGTTTTTGGTTCTGCACTGCTGCATAGAGTGCACTTTTGGCTCATGGCGAGGCTAACTTCATAGAGATGACTTGATATTTTCCGCCATTACTGTATTTACATTATGATTCCGCCACTGGCGGTGCAGACTGATTTACCTTCCGTATTTCTCACTATATGTATATGTATTCCGCCACTGGCGATGTAGACTGATACCCTTATTATGTCTCACTGCATGTATGTATTCCGCCTCTGGCGATGATGACTGATCACTTTCCTTTTATTTACTAAGTATATCCCACGTTATGCTATTCTGATATTCCTACATGTTGTGATTCCGCTGTCATATCCATGTGAAATTGTTTTATTTATTGTTTCTGCTATTATCTGTACTCTGCTATTATGATTAATGTGTTATTTCCTAATGATTATCCTTAATACCGCCCCTCGGATTTTGGGATTGTCACAAAGAATAAGAAGGATGTTGAGTGCTTCAGCTGTGGTAAGAAAGGCCATTATGCTAGTAATTGTCGGGCCAAGCCAGCGGATAGGAAGTGCTTCAACTATGGCCAAGTGGGACATCACAAGGACAAGTGTCTGCAACCCCCTAAATTAAAGAAGATGGTGAAAGCATATGCCCTTAATGCTATTCCTTCTTCGTCGAATGCCCCAACTGCAGCGGAGAAGGGAAAGAATGTTGTTGTCCAAGGTATGCTTTCTGTTTAAGATGTTCCTGTTAGAGTTTTGTTTGATACCGGAGCTTCCAGTTCTTTCATATCTAGTGACCTGTTAGATAGGTTGGGATTGGAGCCCGAGATTGTCGATAGACCTTTAGTGGTGATGAACCCGATTGGTGGTTCGACTAGCCTTAGCATGATTTGTCGTAATGTGGTCTTATCGAGTCATGGATGCATGTTTGTTTGTGATTGCTTTGTTTTGGGCTTTACTGGGTATGGCATTATTTTGGGAGTCGATTGGCTCCAAAGATACGGGGTGGTGGTAGACTATGATGGCTTTTTGGTGACAGCAAGAGCGGATGATGGGCGGAGGATATTGTTTGGTGGTCAACCCAGTGATGGGGTAATGGCTAGTTTTCTAAATTCCCTCGACATTCCGCATAGTGAGTTGTCAGGTTGGCCAGTATCCAGACGTTTTCGAAGAAGTGACCGGGCTTCCACCATATCGAGAGATTGAGTTTCGTATTGATTTACTAAAAGATGCCAGACCTATAGTGATACCACTTCGTCGTATGGCACCAAGGGAGCAGCGAGAGCTCGGGGTGCAAGTCAACGATCTTTTGAAGAAGGGAATTATCAGAAGAAGTGTTTCTGAATGGGGAGCACCAGTTGTGTTTGCTACCAAGGCAGATGGTTCTCTTCGTTTGTGTGTAGACTACCGCGAGTTGAATAAAGTGACGAGGAAGAACAAGTATCCTCTACCGCGGATAGATGATTTGTTTGATCAGTTGAGTGGCGCGAGAGTATTCTCTCAGTTGGATCTCGCGACAGGTTTTCATCAGCTTAGAGTGGAAGCTGAGAGTATAGCGAAAACAACATTTCGAACGCCGTCTGGATTTTATGAGTGGTTGGTCATGCCATTTGGGTTGACCAATGCCCCAGCATATTTTGTGGATCTTATGAATAGGGTATTCAGAGATCAGTTGAATAAGTTTGTCCTTGTGTTCGTGGAAGATATTTTGGTCTACTCGAGGACAGAGGAAGAACACAAGGAACATTTGAGAATAGTGATGGAGGTGTTGAGAAAACCCCAATTGAAAGCAAAGTTTTCTAAGTGTCACTTCTGGAGGAGGGAAGTGAGATTCTTGGGCCATGTTGTTTTAGAGAATGGTATTGCCGTGGATCCTGCGAAGGTGGCTACGGTACAAGATTGGTCTACGCACAAGAATGCAACGGACATAAGAAGTTTCTTGGGATTAGCTGGATATTATCGTAAGTTTATCCAAGATTTCTCCAAGATAGCAGCACCATTGATTCAATTGACTAAGAAGAATCAAGCCTTCGTCTGGGACTAAAGGTGCGAGAATGCATTCAAGAGTCTAAAGGAGAAGTTGACATGTGCACCAGTGTTAGTCATTCCTAAGGGGAATGAAGAGATGACAGTATATACGGATGCATGTGGCACAGGACTAGGTGCTGTATTGATGCAAGGAGGTAGGGTTGTAGCTTATGCAAGTTGGCAACTGAAACCGCACGAGAAAAGATACCCTACCCATGATTTGGAATTAGCAGCGATCATGTTCGCATTGAAGATGTGGAGACATTATCTCTTGGGAGAAAGATTCGAGTTGTTTACCGATCATAAATCGTTAAAGTATCTCTTCTATCAGAAAGATCTAAATCTCCGACAACAAAGATGGTTAGAGTTCTTAGCTTCCTATGATTTCATTATCGCATACACACTAGGAAAGGGCAATGCGGTAGCTGATGCACTGAGTAGAAGACATGCCTGTTTAGGGGCTATGTTTCTAGAATGGAAGCAACTGGAGTACATCGCTGGGTATGATTTCAGACCAAAGTGCGAATTGGATCCAGAAATGTTAGCAAGTTTGACGATCAGACCCACTTTGATTGAGCGGATTGGTTCTAGTCAGAGGGACGATCCTAACCTATTGGAAATCATGTCCAAGTTAGAGATGGGTATCGATGAGGAGATGAACAAGTATGGGCTTGATCGAGATGGATAGCTTAGAAAGAATGGAAGGCTTATTGTACCCAATGTCAATAGATTGAGAGATGAAGTGCTTAGAGAATGTCATCACTCAAAACTGACTATACATCCCGGTGGTAACAAGATGTATCGAGACATGAAACAGAACTACTACTGGGAAGGGATGAAAAGAGACGTTGGGAAATTTATATCCAAATGCATGAATTGCCAGCTAGTTAAAGCCGAGCAAAAGAAGCCTAGTGGTTTGTTACAACCATTAGAAATTCTAGAATGGAAATGGGAACAAGTGTCAATGGATTTCATTGATGGGTTGACAAGGACTAGATCGGGCCATGATAGCATTTGGGTGATTGTGGACCGATTGACCAAAAGTGCAAGATTTATACCCGTCAAGTCGAATAGGACGGCAGCTAAGTTAGCTAAACTATATGTAAAGTGGGTAGTGAGATTCCATGGAATACCCAAAGGCATTGTGAGTGACCGAAATCCGTTGTTCACTAATGGATTTTGGAAGAGCTTACAAGAGGCATTAGGATCAGAACTACATCCCAGTACCGTGTATCATCCTCAAAACGACGGTCAAACAGAGAGGGTGAATCGTATATTAGAAGACCTCTTGAGAGCCTGTGTATTGGATTTTGGTGGATCATGGGATGACCATTTGCATCTAGTAGAGTTTGCATATAATAATAGTTATCAATCCAGTATTGGTATGGCTCCATTTGAAGCTTTGTACGGAAGATCGTGCAACTCACCGTCATGTTGGTTAGAAACTGGTGAGAAGTTTGTGCTTGGACCAGATGTGATAAGAGAAACTTCAGACAAGATCAAGATCATTCAACAGCGAATGAAGGCTTCCCAAGATAGGCAGAAGAGTTATGCCGATAAGAGGAGAAGAGATTTAAAGTTCTCCATTGGCGAATTGGTGTTTGTCAAGATTTCTCCATTGAAGAGCGTGATACGATTTGACAGGAGAGGCAAGTTAGCACCAAGATTCATTGGTCTATTCCCAATTCTTGAGCAAATTGGGAATTTAGAATATAAAGTTGAATTACCAGAGAAGATGGCAGGAGTTCATAATGTATTTCATGTTTCCCATTTAAGGAAGTTCGTGCACGACCCAGATGCAACTATTTCACTTGGTCAGTTGGATGATATCGAAGTTGAACCCGAGGCGGTTGGGAACTGCAAGCCTATGCGTATTGTAGGGAACGATACGAAGCAACATTGAAGGAAAGCGGTGAATCTAGTCAAAGTTCAGTGGGGCGAGAATGAGAATGACTGTGCTTGGGAGACAGAGGAGAGTATTAGGAAGACGTATCCAGAACTCTTCGCCTGGTAAGATTTTAACTTCGATCTAGTTTTTCCACATGCTAGGATAGGCTTGTTTGTTTGTTTTGCATGTTTGATTGTTGAATATGGTTGATAGGCATGCGGGATCCTTTGTATGTTTTGGGTTAAGGAATTTCGGGGACAAAATTTCTTAAGGGGGGAAGAGTGTAAAGACCCGCATTCTACGCATCGAACGATCGTAGAATATTTATTTCTTTCACATACGAAGTCGTATGTTCATGTGACTTTGGGAGACGACTATTGGGGTCATTTCCCATGTTCATGATTTTTGTCGATTTTTAAATGACTGTTTTGCCCCTAGCTGGTACTGTTTTGGCCATAACTTTTGATCGGAAAGGCATTTTGACCTGAAACCACTTCCATTGGCTCCAGATGATGGTTTACCTTTCCGTAGAGTGGTCACATTAGCCAAACGGACTCACCGTTTGGGAGATATGGCTAAAACAAGGTTTAGAAGGTGAAAAACAGTTTAACCGGGCCTAATTAGGGTGATTAGTAAGAGGGCCCATGACCCATTTCGGGATTAGAGATGTATAGGGGCTGATTAGGGTTAGAAAACATTTCTATCAACCGTCACTTTCATTCTTAGAACCCTAACAATGGCCTCCAACACCCAAATCAACTTCTAATCAAGTTTTGGCTTAATCAACATCAAATCAAGGAAGATCTTCACCAAATAAGTATTAGAGCTGCTGTTAGACATTAGTATTCGCCCAAATCAGCAAGGTTTTAGTTCTGAAAATTTTACTTGTGGCCAATGTGAGTGATTTGCATAGTTTGCACTAATTACGGTTAATTAAGGGTAATTAGCGAAGATTAGCGAATTTATAAATTAATAAATTCTGGAAAAATATTTATAAATTCAAAAATAATGTTTTAGACCTCTGTTAGAAATTTGGTTTGATTTGGTTAAGTTTTGCTAATCCCATCATTAGTTTTGCTTAAACATGTTTAAGGGAAAATATGGGATTTTGGCTATGTTTGATCCGTTTTAACCTACCAAGGTATTGTTTTGGTGTTTGTGAATGATTATAAATGTTGCTATGACTGTATGGTATGCTTTGTGATTGTTTAGAACTGTTTGCTTGGTCGAAAACGCCGTCGTATGGCATAAAACAGTCGCTGGAATGTCACAGGAAATATACAGGGTTTCGAACTGGACCGGATCGGATTATTGGGCTCGGATCGGATAGGGGAACCGGGCAAGTGGACTCGATTCGGATTGGAACTTAGCGTAAGGGGCTTGGCGAGAAGGAAGGCCATTTGATTAGAATTGGAGTTGGGCAGGGGATCGGATCGGAGAGACCAACAGGGGATCGGATCGGAAGCAAGGGCGTAGGGATCAGATCGGACTAGAGCTAGGGGGCGGGATCGGATCGGAGGATCAAGCTTGGAGCTGGAGTTGGAACGAAGCACCGGATCGGATCGGGACATCTAGGAGGGAGCAACCACTGAACCAGACATAGGGCATCCGAACCGAACCGGATCGGGACCACCGAACCGAACCAAATGTATACTTTTACCTTATCGTGACGACTCTTTTGAAGACCAACTCCAATTCGACCAAAACCCGAGATGCAAAGGAAGTCCAAATGAGGAGCTTTGATTCAAGATCCAGTTGGGAACCAGTGAGTGAGCTTCATGATTGGGCTTTGCTGCGGGACGTGTGCTAAGGGGTTGTCGATGTCTGTAACTTTGAATCACTATATGTAGGGAGTACGTAAACGGATTCAGGGCCACAGTGGCCTAGGTACGATTAAAGAGCTATAGACCAATGAAGTGGGGTCATTTGTAAAGATTTGGTCATGACTCCATGGGGTGAGCTTGGTAGTAGCAGTAGTTGTACAAGTCGAACTCCGTCACTACTTCGATGGGTCTAGTGATTGACAGTGGTGGACATCGAATGCTTTACGCACTGAGTGAGAGATGTGAGGATGGTTGCTATGTTTGCCATCACTATGACATGCACACCCCCCCGCCCCCCGTATTCTTTATACCATGTGTTAGTGGCACCTCAGAGTATTGTACGGTATGTAGTGCCAATTCTTTGGTTGCAGGTCCAGGTTTAGGTATGGTTTAGTATACCTGTTATTGTTGTGTTTTGCTGCATATCGCTCATACCAGACTTTTTGTCTGACCCAGAGTTTTATATCTCTTCTTATTACTTTGGGTGCTCTCACGAGCAGACTAGAGAAAGGTTAGCTGGGTATGCACGAGTAGCTGATCCGGAGACGAGCAGGAGGCTTCCACGTATGATACATATAGATATTCTCTATGTGTTGTTGAAAATCACTGCTTGGGCATTAGTAGTGCATCTTCTAGTTTAGCTTTCTTTTGCTTTAGAGACAGTTTAAAGTTGTAATAATGATGCTGGATCATAAGCTGCATTTGGATTTCCGCTGCTATATTGGTTTAGTTTTCTGCTTATGCACTGTCTCGCCTGTTTTATGTCAAGATTATGTTATTATTATATTTTGTTCCATGCGCTGTAAGACATTCTACAGGTTCCTTGTTAGTTCATTCTCTTTTTTCCTTTCTTTGGCGACCGTTCCGTGCTAGTCGGGCATGTGTACAGCGCACTTTCGGATAAAATGCCGGCTGGTGCGGGGAGAGCCGTCACAGCATCAACCATTTCAACTAAAGTTCTATTTTTTCTTTTAGAAACACCATTTTGTTGTGGTGTGTATAAAGCGGTACACTGGTGAACAATAGCATGCTGTTTGCAAAACAAAGTAAATGCTTTTGGAAAATATTCACCACCACGATTTGAATGTAACACTTTGATTTTAACTCCTAATTGTGTTTCAACTTCTGCTTTGTAAATTTTGAATTTATCAAAAGCCTCATCTTTAGATTTTATTAGATATACATATACATATCAAGTATAATCACCAATAAATGTTATATATTATTGGTTACCACCATAGGTAATATGACTTTTTAAGTCATCCACATCACTATATACCAAATCAAACAAACCAGTTTTCCTTTCAATAGATTTAAAGGATTTCTGGTGTATTTTTTCTTGGACACATATTTCACATTTAGAGATAGAATCGAAATCACAATCAAAAACTAATCCTAATTTATGCATATTTTTAAGAGATTTATAATTAACATGTAATAATTTACCATGCCATAAATTAACAGAATCAACAATATAAGCAGAAGATTTCTTTACTAGATTCAGCTTAATCATGTCATTACAAGAATATCCCTGTCCAATAAATTTGTTATTCTTGGACAACACTAACTTATCAGACTCATACACCATCTTGAATCCTCCTTTGTTAAGAAGGTATCCAAAAACCACATTCTTACACATATCGGGTACATAAATACATTGACCAATGTAAGGACTTTCCCAGAGGTGAATGTAAATTCAATAGTGCCTTTTCCCAGAACTTTCCTTGCAACTTTATTTGCGCTAGTAACTTCGCTGAATTCTCCATTATTTTCTTCGTAAGTTTTGAACAGATTACGGTCCTTGCAATTATGAATGGTTGCTTCAGTATCGAGCCACCAATCATTATCAATGACACTAACGGAGTTCGCATCTTATACAACAGCCACAAGCTTTTCTTCGACCATATTCGCTTTTTGTTGTTTTTTCCAAAGACGACAATATCGGGCATAATGGCCGTGTTTAAACTGTATCTCATTCTTATACTTCAATTTATCATTAATTTCAACATTATTTGCCTTAGATTGAGACTCAGTTTACGGATTATCATCTAGTTCACGTTTATGAGAATCCTCTTCAATACAAAGATGATGCTGTAAACCGTCTAAATTGTAATCCATTTCCGCATGTTTAAATTTTTCTTATAATCATTTCAAGAATTCGGGAGTCTAAAAATAATAACTCCAACAAAAAAAGATTCTAGGAGATCAATTCTGGCATCTTTAAGTTGAGTCACCAACAATAGTATTTCACTTACTTGTCCAACTATGGACTTGTTGGCAACTATTTTGAAATCCATAAAATTACTAATAAGAATTTTTTATTACTTGCCTCAGATATGTGATACTTGCGCTCCAATGCAGTTCAGAGGTCCTTTGCAGTTTCTAAGGTCCTGTGAGCATTGTAGACTGAAGTAGACAATGCTTTCAGAATGTGCCCTTTGCATAGAAAACCGTCCTATTTGCGCTTTGCACGTTTTACCTTTAGAGCGGCATCCTCGTCAGCGGTTTCCTTCGGTATAACTTCCAATCCGTCTTCCAAGATGTAGAAAATTTTCATTGTGATCAGAAAGAATTTCATGGTCTGTTGCCAACGAATAAAATTTTCACCGTCATATCGCTCCAATTTAGTCATATAGAGATCAGAGAAGGAAGAAGAAGAGTATTTTTGGATGATTTTGGAAAATATAGTTATCGGACTCGGCCCAGTCGGTCGGATAGCCGCGCACATGTGTGTCATATAGAGATGCATGGTCTCCCTTCTCACAACAAAGTAAACATTTTGGTTCCCCAAGGCCCCAACACCTTCATGAGAAGGCTATTGATATACTTTACATACTTACATATTTTTCACAATGTGGGACAAATACATTTTCCCATTCTTTCTTCTTTCTTTCTTCCGTCTTCAAAAATAAACCCATATCCCAAAACAACTTTGAAAATTTCTAACAAAACATTCTTGATAGGCAACGAATTTTTTATGGCTTGAGCTATTAGTCTTATATTACTCTATCAACTTTAACAAAAATATGGGTGAATGCAAGTGTGGTTTGTGACTTCATGAACAGGTCATGGTGACTTATTTTTAATTAGTTGCTAGATTCGTCTGCGTTTAACTTTAGGTTGAGGGTGAAGGCAACATCGGGTTTGTGGGTTGGGGATGTTTGGATTTCGGGCTTGGCAGCTTCAGATTTGATTGATTGGTGGTAGGTTCATGGTGAAGGTTGGAGGGGATCGATTTATAGTTTGGGATTGGGCAAGGTAGGAATTGGAGGTAGCGGCTGTTGTTTAGGGATCGACTGAAAGAGATTTGAAGTTTGAACTTGGTGGCGTGGAGGAGGTTTGAGAATGTTCGTGTAGTTATGTTTTGGTTTTGTGATTGATTGATGCAGGAAGAGAAGGGTGATGAAAAGTTTGTATATGGTTTCAGTGAGAAGAAGTTTGATTTTCGCTATAGCGAGGTTGGTAGGTGATGGTGCTTAAATGTTTGTTGGGGATGAATTTGTGGAGTATGGTGAGGCAGTGGATGGTTGTTCTCTGTGATGGAGATGGTATTTTTTGTAGTCAAAGAGAAGCACACACTCGTTGTTCACTGCAAACACACACTTGAAATCGAGTAAATACTTTTTTACGACCTTGTAAAGAAAAGTTATATATGCCCACTAGACAACAATAGATTTTATATCTTAGATTTTACGATAGGGTAAAATCCGACTCACCGCTCAGTCGATTGACGAAACTTATTTACTAGCACGAGCAAACTATCTGCATTAAGCATTTCTATATACCATTCCAAGACACATGGTACACACTAAATAGATTGGTACATTGCTCTGCTCCTAGTCAATGCATAGAATTTGACTGGTCAACCCACTTTGATATTCATTGGATCCTCATCGTTGACTACATAAGTTTCAATCAACGTAAAACACTGAAATAAATCATTTCAGGACCATGCTTATTCTCAATATTTCAACATTATTAGTTGGTTGACTGTAGATGATTTTATCGTCTTTTACAAATATGCAACGCATACTAGTATTATCGCATAACGGTGGGAAAACCGACCATTAAGTTGTATACTATTGAAATATTTTTTCTTAAATATAAATTTTTGTGAAAAATCTAATGCATTGATTTGAAAAAAGAGGAAATGCTTGGAAAAGTGCAAATTCATTTACATTAAAATTGTACACGTAAGCCTGTTTTATACTAAATATCTGGTATCTATGTATTGATATGAGTTACTCACGAACAATCTTATTCTTAATCGTCAACAACATCTTCATGAAATGATCATCACAAACCAACAATCAGTTAAAAAAAATCCTTAATAAAGCTTATTCCACCAACAAAACTAGCAATGATATCTGTGGATAACCAATAAATATAGTGCATTATTCAGTTGACATAATTCATGTGATACGCTAGGAGAATCAGAATTATCTTGTACATTCTTGAAATAACCGGTATATTTCTTGCCACTGATAATATATCATGTATGAAGTGCCTCGGCAACAGTAGCAACAAGGCTGAGAATCTCAAATGGGTGCTTATATATCACTTGATTCATAGTAAGAGGACACGAGTCAGTAACTCAGAAGTAACTAAATCCATTTCCTGGACCAACTGAAAATTAGTGAAAACCAGCAAGTACAAACGAAGGATTGAACAGTAGTTTTTTATCCTTTATCATAACAATTTGTGATATTTGAAAGGTAGCTAAACCAGTTAAGAAGCATTGAATATGGATAAATAATTAGTCTACAATTCTCACGCTACATCAACTTAAGATATATATATATATATATATATATATATATATATATATATATATATATATATATATATATATATATATATATATTCTTTTTAAAGTGATTAAATAAACAGACTTCAGCATGTAAAATAAATATGGTTAATCTAAGATGCTAAATAAGTATATTATCTTAAAATGAAATGTTTAGAATGCATTCTGGTGGTTCACATTTTAGCCACTTTGAGAAAGGAAATTGAACATTATCTACCTCAGAATTGAATTCAAATAATTAAAAGACAAATGCCTACATTCATTTTCAGACTGAAATATTTCCCATGACTTGTTAGGAAATATTTCATGAGTCACATATGCACTGAATTGTGTTGTACCATGTGCTGCTAGTACTTTCTGAGGAAGATGGTTGACATGTTAATTCTCCATTGCAATTATTTAAAACGCGGATGGTGGCGGTGGCGGAGCCAGTAGAGAGCACCAGGTATGGCAAGGCTACTGATCCAGGTATGGCCAGCTAATAAATACTAGTTTTTTTTAATTAAACTGGTCAAATCCAGCTTGGGCATTGGCCCTAGCTGGCCTGTAAGTAAATCCGCCCCTGGATGGTGGTTTTAGTTATGATTTGAAAGATATATAAATACACATATGCATGCACATATCTGGCATTCAATAAAATTACTCCCTGATTGCGCGAAATTGTCAACAATTACCATATGGCAACATCTTCGATCTCCCTCCTTGATTTGAACATAACTGCGTTCACCTTTCTGGACTTTATTGTAAATGATCTGAAGTAGCAATTTGTTAAAACATGCAAGTAATGGGAGAAATAAAAATGAATTTAAAAACTGAGGATTGCTAGCCAAGCACCAATTATTGCTTATTGATAAGCTAATATAGCAAAAAGTATAAATTTTTGCACTCTTTAAATCTTAATTACATTTTCTCAACTAATATTTTTATTGTGAAAAGCACTCGTCTCACTATTGAGGTAGAAAACATAACATAACTTGCCATTAATTGAGGTAGAAGCCAAACATACTCAATCTTCAAAATAGTACTCCATTATTTATACTCACTTTCTAAACATTCCTGTTTGTTTTTATTTCCAATATTCATTTCTTATTAATGCTTTCATTCTGTGTGTAACTACTCTTATATATTTTGTACGTTTCTTAGTTATATATTAATTCTATACTCTATATATGATCCACCCTTAATTATTCTCAACAATTAATATTTACTTCAAAATATATTGATGGAAGGTGGAATGCACACATGAGGAATATTTTCGGAAGATGGAAGCATTTGCGTTAATGGAGCAAGGATTAATCATTGTTTTTCATTGTTTCTACATTTCATGATGAACTGTAGATAAACGTTGTGCATACAATAGCACTTAAATAGTTTGCAACTTTGCATGTATTGAATCCGAACATAAATCATTCATCACTTTAATAAATGACAATATTTTAGGAAGCACGAAAGTCACAGTTAATTTTAGAAAGTAACCCAACATATAAAAAATTAGCAAGTGATATAAATCTACATTCCCTATATAGAATAATCGATCAAACTTTGAATACTTACTACTATTGATAATATTGATGCTATGAAGATTGACCATTCCTAAGTTTAGATACATTTGAATAAAAAACATTTGTGATGATGATAAATAGACTTTTATTAACTAGGAGTATTGCAGCTTTCCTGAAAACTTTTATTAAATAGAAAGAAAAAAAATCTGAATACACTCGTAACATACCTCATCACAACATACTACATTAACAGAGCTGAATTTTTTCCAGAGGCAGCATTTTATTGGACACTGCTTAAAGAAAAGGGCAACATATAATTAGAAGGCATAATAAAATGAGTTAGCATGATTGCATAAATTTGATCATAACAGAGATCTTACTGCTAATATATTTTGAGAATTGCATAGATCTGATCATAACAGGGATCATAACAGAGATCTTACTGCACCTTGACTCTTCTTCCTATTCCTCGTTTTACCACCTCTTTTTTCTTGAGGTGTTTCAGACAAGTACCGCTGCTGCACTTAAATAAACATTGATTATTCAATATCAAATTTCATTGATAGAAAAATCTAAATGTACAACAAGACACACTCACTTGCATGATGACCTACATCCGTGATCCAAGAAATAGCTGTGGCTGCCCATGCATCGACCTTCGCCAAGTCAGTTCAGAGCTCGCTGCCGCGAATCTGGAGTGAATCAGTGTGCTTCTTGTTGGTAAAAACAATGAATATCAAACACAAATTTCGTAGGTGAAGTATTTCAGTCCAAAAATATATATAATGTTGCTAGCGCACTGTCACATTTTATTTTCAACTAAGACCTTAGAGATTTTAGCAGCAAAATAATACTGGGAAACATGATTATCTTTTACTCTGTATAATCTGTTAATGAACAAATAATTTTAGGAAACATTAATATTACCATCAATAATAATTTTACTTGGAAAGAGATAACAAACAACAATAAAAATAACACTTGAATAAAAATAAGTCTAGCTTTTTTAAAGCTGAGTACTCAGTTTTAAATCTAAGTATAAACTTTAATGAGAATTTTGTAATATTTTAATTAGAAACTTGTGTTATTTGATGTGCATTTTAATGTTGTAATCAAAACAGCTGCATATGTTTCCGAGACATAATAGGACTTCTTCAAATTTTCTTTGATGCCCCACTTTTCAAATCAACGTCCGTGAAATAAGTTTTTCTGGGTTTGCTAAAGCCTACTTGAAAAAACAAAATTAAAAATACATAAATAACATAACTTTTTAGAGTCAACGACTATTTATGAATGATATTTGCAATATCACTTAATCGAGTACAACTGATAGCTCAAGCCACTTGCCAATGCTAATACGTAACTCAAACCTGAAAACACAAATATTTTCAAATACCTTGATATATATTCCTCCGCTACTCTAATACTTATTCAAATTATACGGCTTCTTGTGCTTCTTCGTCAGATCTGGTATTCAGTTATATTCCATGCTGATTTCATAATATCTTGCAAGCTCATGGTAACTAATAAATCAAGTCTTACACTGTTTTTTACTATGACCAGAAACAATGTGGATACCAACTAGACTATAGAACAATGGCCGGATACACATGATTAGCAAAATTTTGAATGATTTTGATACATGTTACCGACAGGTAAATGTTGGTGAAAGCTGACATCCATATTAGCAGCCTATAGCAAACCATGTCAAATTGTCAATATGTGAAGTCCATTTGAATTTCCTTTCCCAAAATTCTAAAACTAATTATACATTTTTTTTTGATCCAAGACAGTCCTAAAAACCAAGGTTCAAATTTTTGTTTTCTATTTCTATTCTGGCCATGTTATATATTCAAGTTTTTGGTTTCGAATATTTCATTTGATTTCCAGTTTGAAAATTCATACTTTGTTGCTAGTATTCAAAACCAATAAAAGTTCTGTCATTTTCCAAATTATATACAAGACACAAAAAATACAACTTATAACAAATTTAATATTAAAATCCATTTCTTTAAATGTCTGATGAATTTTAGCCATTTTTGTTTTATGAACACCCACTGTTGTACAGTAATTTCAAATTCTATTATGATTTTCTATAGTTAACTACTTGAAGTTATATGCAGTTCTTAAATTTAGATTCATACAAATTATATAGTCAGCCCAAACCATCAATTAACTAATTTCGAATTATTTAAAAAAAAAAGAAGTAATTACTAAGCTGAAAACAAAGTGTAATTAACTAAACAACCTCCCAGACATGAAGTTTACCAGTTTAAATTTATAAACCAGCCCAGATTAACAATCCACCTCGCCCTGAAATGGCAGGATCTTTCTTCTTGGCAAAAGCAATTTCGAGCATATTGACAAAAGCAAGCAAGTCAAATTCATATCAAGGCACAGTTTCATCTCCATGGAAAAGATGTAGTATAGGCGTTGTACTTTCATATCTAGACCAAAATGCCTCGCAACGCTGATCAATGGCGATGATGGGCAGTAGTTTTTGATACTGAGGAAGAAAGTTGTAATTTCAGATACTGAGAAGGAAAGAGGTTGGTCAAGATTTAGGGTATTGAGGTGGTAGGTATTTCGTATAAAAATTGGAGTTTTCACGGTATTGAAAAGTTGGGAAGGAATCTAAAATCACGATTTGTTAAGCAAAGAGGCTGAAGAAATGGAAAACCGAGAAGATAGAGGACGAACATCAAAGAAAATATCGCGGAGGTCAACACTCTAGTAACTTATCCTTTTGTAGGTGATGGCGCAGTCTTAGTGAAAACTTTCATCTAGCTGGAGCCCCGGCCTCCCAATGATAGTTCAGGCATGGAGAAGTAACTAGGCCAACGCCAATGAAGGAATAACGCGACACCGTCCCCTTCGCAATGGATTCTACTTCACCGTTGTGTTGTCTGAAGAACAAGTTAGCTAAAGTGAGCCGTGCTGCGGGGGAAAGAGCCATAGAGCCTCCAATACCCGCCTCGTTTACTTCATGCTCTTAGGTCTCCCCTAAGTCTCCTTAGGTTTCCCCTAAGTCTCCTTAGGTTACCAGTTGTTCCCGCCAATCAAGATGTGTTCTATCCACTGTGTTCTCGCTTGGTCGTCTATTATTATTCAGAATAGAGGTGCGTAGCGGGATGAGCGTTGACCAGGCAGTTTAAACCGATTATTGTGACCTCAGACCTATTCCCGATTGCAGAAGCAGAAGGGTGGACAGTTGGAGTTGCAGAACAGCAAATCGAATGAATGAAATTCAGGGAACGGAAGCGCTATTCGTGGAATGAGCAACGGACAGATATAGTTTAGCTATACAGATCGATTCGGGAAGAGCTAAGACGGATAGTCATATCAAATTTAGAGAGATGTCGCACATTCTGATTAAGCACATAGAGATTGAGCATAGCGAGCTGAAGGCCTAATTGCTCCTATTCGATCGTTTAGAGAAATTCCCAAGAAATGAGAGGGCATTAAATTCGACAGCTGGGGCTTCTTCCTAACCAAGGAGTGAAGTGAGAAGTCCATATTTATGAGAATATCAAAGAGGTAATCCCGGAAAACGAATCTGGTGCACTCCCATCAAATCAAAAGAAGTAATAATTTCTACTGAGATGAAATAGTTTCAGCTTGCGATCAAGCTATTACGATTCTTTAAACAGATCCAAGTTCTTCCCCAGTCCCCGGCGGGAGTCACGAGGCTATCTTTCTCAGTTGTTGACTGCTCCTACCTCGAAACAGCCAACTCATGTTACTAGATCAACACCTTCTACTTGAATGTGTAAAGCATAGCACATAGAAATTTCAATTAGATAAATTCATAATGGAAAACCCGTGAAAAAGGCCCATGAGCTAGAGCTAACTCCGCTAGACCGAAGAATACCTAAGAAGGGAGGGGAACGAGGGGAGAATACAAATGATTGTTTTCACATCTCTATGGGTTTCTTTGTTTCACATCTACATACCGCTTTGTCATCGGCATTATATAGTCCCAATGAATATACCTCCCTTTGATAATAGGCTCATTCCGAATTTATATTGTGTACTCTCTCCAGCTGTAGGAAACTTCATTTCCTTAGTTCTCTAGCTAGGGAAGTAGAGCTCATTTCCTTACCGAAGCTTGATCCAGCTTACGCCAATTTCATGTGAATCAGAACGCTAGACAAACCAATCATTTCTATTGGAAGTGGGCGGCAGTAATATACCTCTCCTCTCTTAGCGGGACTGATTAGACCTATCCACTAAGCACCAGTATATTAGCTCGTTAATTAATACCAAGCGGGAGACTAAAAGGAGAGCAAGGTGTATACTAGCGGGAGCAAGATATTCACAACGAGTGCTATCTGCTGTCCTACCTATAGTTGTGTCCTCAGTCCGATCTATATGTCTGATCCCTTAATATTAATTGGTGACCGATCCAAACTACTCCAAGCGGAACCAGGCAATCCAACTGCTATAACAACACCAGCGTAGGTTTGCTTTGCTCCAACACATTCCAATACATTAGCTGCTGATTCTGGTCTCTAAGGCTCATCAAGAGAGCGACAAATAGAACAAAACAATAAGTACTTCCGGCTCCTCGGGGTGATTTATTGAATACAAGTACTTGGCAAGCACCATATACTGAGAGAGGTAGCACACTGGAATTTCTTCGAGACCCTAGACAGATTGACTCTTGTTCTAAGTTCCCTAGCAAACTTTGACGTCGTAGATTGGACTTATCTATTCAATTGGGTCCAGTATATTAATTGGTAGTAGGCTAAACCGGAAAGAGAGAGCAGTCCTTCAAGCTCTAAGTCAAGAAGTCAAGCAGCAAAGACCGCTACTAATAAGATAGAAAAGAGCTACCTTTTTATCACCCTCGGTGAACTTTCCTTTAAAGACAGACAGAAGCGCATCCAACCCCGTTCTTTTGGCAGCAAGTCAGATTCCCTTCTACGAGTATATCCTGGAACGTGCCACTTACTTTTAGGGAAGTAGGTCTTTTTTGCTTACAGGGTCAAGGAAGAGCCAAGTATATTAATCCGGGAACTCCAAAAAAAATAGATGATTCTTGGCTGGTCCACTAAAGAAAGAGTTTTGGTTTTCTCCTTTTTGGGCTAATTCTTGTGAAAGCAGCAAATCCTTCTTGAAGTATGGAACCAGTTAGTTAAGGCCTACCATCCGAGGCTTAGTTATTCTTAGACTATGACTATGGGATAGAATCTGTGCCCTCTTGGCTGAGTTTCTTCGCAGACTTATGTACCAGATCATCTTTCCTTCGCCAGGTGTGGGAATTGTTAGTTCTTATATGTACCAGAATAAAGAGAGAGCGTAGAAGAAAAGCCTATTGAAAAAACGAATTTCGTTCCAGGATCCGCAGCAGTTGTTGCTTGCTTCCTGAGCCTATACCTGGTGAACGACTACTTTTTTTATAACCGAAGAAGAACAAGAAGAAAACTTAGAATTCGAGAAAAACATTTCCCCCTGGTGTTACTGGGGCACTCATAACTAAAGTACTGGCTCGCGAACTGCCAGAAGTTTTCACTATTTGATTCACCAGTCTTGCGGACTCCCCAGTGCCGTTGACCGGGAAGGAGAACATACGATCGAAATCACTATTTTTCTTTTTTTGAGCTATACGAAAGAACGTCATCATGATCCCGCGAATCTCTTGAAAACGGAAAGAAAGGGAAAGCCAATCGCTAGTATATTACCTGGTTTCCGTTCTTCCCACAGGTTATTCTATACAATTTATGAAAGAGAGGAGAAGCCCCACTCGGGGAGATGAGTAAAAGCTTTCTCTTATATACGATACCTACCAAAGAGATCGCATTCTGACAGGGAGCACACGAAGCAAAGGAAAGACTGGCCTGCGTAGTATTAGATAGAAGTATTACCAGGCACACCTCTCCTAGTGTTCGTTCGCTACGCACCTTCAACCCTGAAGGGAATGAGCAGCTAGCTAACTCGAACTAACCATCATTTTGATCCAGCATGGTTCTCCGCAGAGAAGGATCAAAAGCAATGAAACCTACTTATAATTTTTTTTCTAGTAGTTCCTCAATCTTCTTTAAAAATTCTAGTAAGTAATACGCGGCATTTAAGCCTTCAAATGAATAATATTCTCCCAGTCCCAAGTGCCAAGAACCGGCGAATGAAGGCTCCGTGGTGGCATCGGAGCAGCCAATAAGCTAATCCGTTCCCAGTGACCCATCTAATTGATTCGATCCAGTGCAGAAAGAAGCGAGTGAGCGGCAAATGATCCAATATCGGACCTGGTGAATATCTGTCTCTCAATCCCGGGATGTAAATCCAAATTATGCATTTACTGACCGCACTCGATTTCTTGATTCGCTTGGAGAGAGTAGAGAATCAAGGCAGATATTTATTCAGAGGGCAAGTACTTCCTTTCTATTAGTGCTACCGGAAAGGATGAAAAGAGATAAGATGCTGGTGGATTTTATATTAGTATTACTTACTAGAATTAAGAAACTCGTAATTGATAGTTTCTGATGAATGGAGATGGCTATGGGGCCTACCTATGACGGATTTCCCTTACAGGTCCGAAAGGCATCAGATGCCTGGGCACATATCCGCCTCTGGTGATGGGACAGATGGATCGAATGCAACATAGGGGTCAATGGCTGAAGGTGGGGATTAATATGGAGATGGCTTCGAGCCTTCACTGAACGATGGGAATCCCAATTGAGACTAGGAGAGGTGGCCTCATATCCCGTCCCTGGTTCCGGCTCTCCGGAAGCAGAGTATACGGGGATGACAGATGGATTTGAAGTTGAGGTAAACCTTTAGGTTTCAGCGAAAGAGATTCATTTTGAGATGCGGATAGAATAAATGGTAGGGTTCCAAACCTCCTAGTATATTAATTGGCACCGAAAGAGAAGGCCTTGTTCTGCAGGGTACGGCCCTGGGCAGTGGAGAAATAAAGCCTACCTGCTTGGTTCGGGCGAAGTAGATGGATCACAGGAATAAAATCCTGGTGGATCTTATGCAACTTTTGATGGCCGGACGAGATACATGGAAAACCATTAAATCGATAGCCGGGGTAATTTCCACTCCAAGGCTGATTGATCTGGATCCCTGGGAACAGGTCTTAGAGAAGTAGATGGTTCGGCCCCACTGGGAGATGGGAAACTATATGCGGAGCTAGAGGGACTTGTACTTGGCTTACCGTCAGAGGGATGGTAAGTAGATTGCTCGATAGCTTACCCGAGGAGGATTTTTATTTTGATCATTGGATCCGGTCGACCACCATAGCACTAAGACGGAAAGCCTGGTAGGCAGTCACCAAACATGGGAAAGAGTACCTATTAGGTGTACAGTCGGCCCTAGGATTTAAGAAAAGGATGCCTTTTGACCCGAATTAATTGGGGGGGGGGGCTCTTACTCAAAAAAAGGAATCATGGAATTAATTAAGATACTGGTGCCTTCCATCCATCATATATAATGATGCTCCGTCAGCCGGAATTGATACAAGGAAGCGATGTATGAGCTGTTTTATCAGGTGTTTAAGCGCTATTATCAAGGCAAGGCGACCAACGGGAGCGCACCCGCACCGCTTTCACAGCCCAAGAGAGAGCTCAGCGAGGCGTATCATCTAAAGTAGGACTTGAATGCTAATTTGAATATTCCGTTGACAAGGCCAGTATATTAGTCTAAGCATGAAAATCAGGAGGAGTGGCTTAAAACTATTCCATCTAAGCCATTTTTCTTTAGAAAAGAATCGACATCTTTCATTTTCCATCCACGAATGTTAATGCTTCGATATCAATTAATTTTGGGACATTGTCCAGTTCTTATAACACATCTATGATACCAACAAGAACTACTGAATCTGGGACATAAGCTGGAATTGGATCGATGAATAGGTTGGCGTTGCCGATGCGACCTCGCCGGAGAGGGAGAATGAATTAGCAACCGATCCAAACCTTCTTTCCTCCCTTGCTGCCCTTGAGAAAGGGGATTCCCCAGATTCGACTGGGAGATCTCTTCTTTCTGTGAATGTGCCTGCGTCTTTTTATGTTCTTTTGGATAGAATAGAAATGTAGCTTCGTTCGGAACAATCGGCTTCGGGGATAAACGGAATCTCTTGGTTAGGCGCCAGTATATTAATTTCGATGCAAATGGAAATTCGTTAGAGGGACCGGAATTTTATATTTCTTTTTTTCTATATATTAGCATTCGACACAGTATAGAAATTATGGTTTTAGACCAAGGGGCGCAGCGTTTGTATACGTCATTACGAAGCCAGAAAGAATAGGTGCGTAGCGGCCGTATTTCCCTCTCCGCTCTCTAATACTGCTGATATATGAGAGTGATTGAGCCCAGTGAATCATCTCATCTCTTTGCCCCCATGGTACCTATATGCCCGACTCCTATCCTCGTCCTCTCGCCATAGCCTTGCCTTTTCTCTGAACCTTAATTAATATACGTTCCTTGGCGTCTTGATCCCGGACTTTGACCAGACGTTGGACTTTCTCAGCAGTTAGCCGGATGAGTATGTTTGTATACTCGATGGCTACTCGCCGGAGGACTATTGATTAGTACGGAATCAAAGTGAGTTGCGTTAGCATGCGGTTACGCCTAATAGGGATAAGAGTCGGTCCTTGTTGTTTTGTGACTACTGGATGATGATCCATAATTGAAGACGCCTCCTCATGCGTAAGCGCCGGTAGCTTCCACGTCTCCTATCGCTCTCGATTCATCTTTCACGGCCTTCAAGTCATCAGAGTATGTTCCAACCTCGCCCAAGCTAGGAAGTGTCGCAGGTACGACATCACTTAGTGTAACAACCCGCATTCTACGCATCATAGGATCGTGGAATATTTATTTCTTTCACATATGAAGTCGTATGGTCATGTAACTTTGGGAGACGATTATTGGGGTCATTTCCCATGTTCATGATTTTTGTCGATTTTTAAATGACCGTTTTGCCCCTAGTTGGTACTGTTTTGGCCATAACTTTTGACTGGAAAGGAATTTTGACCTGAAACCACTTCCATTGGATTCGAATGATGGTTTCTCTTTCCGTAGAGTGGTTACATTAGCCAAACGGACTTACCGTTTGGGAGATATGGCTGAAACAAGGTTTAGAAGGTGAAAAACAGCTAATCGGGCTTAACCGGGTGATTAGCAACTAGGCCCAATGGGGATTTCGGGATTTGGGATATTTAAGGGCTGCTAGGGTTAGGATTTCGGCTTTAGACTCATTTTTCCAGCCGCCACTTACCTCCTTCAAGCTCTAGCAATGGCCTCCACCTTCTAATTTCATCCCAAATCATCTCTAATCACTTTCTAATCGAAGATTAAGCAAAACTACATCAAATCAAGGAAGGTTAGCAACAAATCAGAGAGAGAGCTGCTGGAACACATAGGGATTGGATCCAAATCAGAGATTATTTCAGATCTAAAGTTTATTTGTGGCTAAGGTGAGTGATTTGCATAGTTCCTCACTAATTATGGCTAATTATGGTAATTAGCGAAGATTAGCGAAATTATGGCTCAGAAAAATCTAGAAAAATTCCCAAAATTCTAAAACATCATTTTATGCCTCTGATAAGAATTTGGGTTGATTTCGACTAATTTTGCAAATCTCGAAATTTGGAGGATTAAGGGGTAATTAGTGATAATTAGCGAATTTGTGCATGTTAAAAATCTGAAAAAATATTCATGAATTCTGAAATATTGTTTTAGACCTCTGATGTGAATTTGGGATAATTTGGTTAAGTTTTGCTAATCATATCATAAGTTTCACCCAAACATGCTTAAGGGAAAATATGGGGTTTTGGCTATGTTGATCCATTTTAACCTATCATATTGTTGTTTTGGTGTTTGTGGATGATTATACATGTTGCTATGACTGTATGTTATGCTTTGTGACTGTTTAGAATAGTTAGAATGGTCGAAAACGTCGTCGAATGGCGTAAACTGCTCGCTGGGAGAACTGCAGGAAATCAGCCCGAACCGGACCGGATCGGTGGAAGCAAAGGCGATCCGAACCGATGGCGCGACCCGATCCGCCGATGCTTGAAGACCATGATCCGACGATCTGATCCGATCCGAGCCCTCCACCACGATCCACCTTCACGATCCGCTAGCAGCTCCGATCGCCAGAAGGAAGCACGACCCGATCCGACAGGGGCCCCACGAACTGATGAAGCACGACCCGACCTGAAGGAGCTTGTCACGAACCGATCCGTGGCGATGGATTTATAGACCCCGACCCGATCCGCTGAAGGGTATCAAACCGATCCGATGGAGCTGGAGGACCACGAGTTGATGGCGCGACCCGATCCGAATGGAGGAACTCGACCCGAACCAGTATGGTGACTGCGAACCGAACCAGGAGGCTATGAACTGAATGAAGACCGATCCGGAGGATGATGACTAAAACCCGAGATGCAAAGGTAGTCCAAATGGAAGTTAGAGCTCAGGATCCCGGACCCAGTTGGGAACCAATGAGTTCACTTCATGGATGGGCTTTGCTGCGGGACGTGTGCAAAGGGGTTGTTGGTATTCATAACTTTGGTTCAACACTGAGAGATGGATGGTGGGCTTGTAGTGATAGTTACACGGGATTGGATTCCGTCATGGCCCAAAGTATTAGGTGACCAAAGTAGTGGATATCGTATGCTTTACGCACCGAGTGAGGGATGTGAGGATGATTGCTATGCTTGATTGTTTGACACCACTATGACATGCACACCCTCACCCCCGTATCTCTTACACAGTATGTTAGTGGCACCTTAGAGTATTGTACGGTATGTAGTGCTAACTCTTTGGTTGCAGGTCCAAGTTCAGGTATGATTGGATTATACCTGTTATTATTATGTTTAGATGCTTATCTCTCATACCAGGCTTTATGTCTGACCCAGAGTTTTATGTCTCTTCTTATTACTCTGGGTGCTCACACGAGCAGACTAGAGACAGGTTGTGGTTAGCTGGTGATGCGCGAGTAGCTGATTCGGAGGCGAGCAGGAGGCTTCCACGTATGATATATAGATATTCTCCCTGTGTCGTTGGTGGTCGCTACTTGGGCATTAGTAGTGTACCTCCTTTATCTTGCTTTTGCTTTGAGACAGTTTGAAAAGTTGTAATAAGCTATATTTTGGATTTCCGCTGCTATGATGCTCAGTTCTGGTTTTTTAGCTTATGCATTGTCTCTCCTGTTTATGTCAAGTATGTTATTATTATATTTTGTTCTATGCGCTGTGAGACATATTACAGGTTCCTTTTAGTTCATTCTCTTCTTCTTTTTCTTCTGGCGACCGTCCCGTGCTAACTGGATATGTGTACAGTGCATTTTTGGAGTAAATGTCGGTTGGTGCGGGGCGGGCCGTCACACTTGGTATCCGAGCTCTAGGTTGCGTAGTTAACCTAGGGAAAGACACTAGGGAGAGATAGTACGTATATGAGAGCGCGTATTTGTGATTACTTTGGTTTTTAAAAGCTATATGTATATACTATTGGTAGTATAATAATGAAGTCGTATTGCACTAGCACCACTATGGGATCATTAATCGTTTCCCCTTTTACAGATTAACGATGAGCCGATATCCTAGAGGTGCTGGTAGAGGGACCAACCATGGGAATGCTCCTGACATGAGGACAATGTTCACCAACTTCATGAGAGACATGCTTAGAGATGTTCAGGGAACAGTTCCCAATACCGGAAATGGTGGTGGTCCAGTAGTGCAGGCGCCTAGGGTCGATTTCGCCAAGTTATGCAAGGATTACACTAACCTTGGTGGGAAGCCGTTCCATGGAACGAAGTCGGCCACAGATGTTCAGGATTGGTTGGATAGCTGTGATCGTATCTTCGACGACTTGGGCCTTGAGGATGCGATGAAGAGAAGGCTAGCGTCTCGTCAGCTGCAAGGGCGAGCGATGAATTGGTGGAATGCCATTAGAACAGCTACTCCAGAAGATCAAGTTACTTGGAATCAGTTTAAGACTCTCTTTTGTGATAAGTTTATTCCAGCTGCTCATAAATCAGAACTGTTCAAGAAGTTCTTGGAGCTTAAGCAGAATGGTAGAGCAGTCTTGGAGTATATCGCTGAATTCGACACTTTATCGAAATATGGATGGTCCCTTATCGATACAGTCGAAAAGAAGAACGAGAAGTTCATAACTGGCTTGGATGGGTACTTGGGGGAAAGACTTATAAACCATATCGATGAGACGTTCGAGTCTATTGTAGGAAAGGCATTAAGGTCAGAGAGCCTTTTCCCAAAGTAGAAGACTGAGGTTGCTACAGCATCTGCAGAGGAGCCAAAGCCGCAAGTAGGCGGTGATGGCAAGAAGAATTCTCAGAACAAGAGGAAGCAGAACCCGACCAAGGATGGTCAGAATAAGAAAAATAAGAAAGATGACGAATGCTTTAGTTGTGGCCAGAAGGGCCATTACGCCAGAGATTGTCGCGAAAAGCCTGAGGAAAGGAAGTGCTTTAACTGCGGCCAGGCGGGACATCACAAGGATGATTACCCACAACCTCCTAGGGAGAAGAAGATTGTGAAAGCGTATGCTATCAACGCTGTTCCTTCTTCGTCGAATGCCCCAACTGCGGCGCAGAAGGAAAAAGGTGTCGTTATTCGAGGTATGCTTTCTATTTAAGATGTTTTGATCGGGTTTTGTTTGACAAACCTGAGATAGTTGATAGACCTTTAGTAGTGACGAACCCGATTGGTGGTTCGACTAGTTTTGGCATGATTTGTTAATGTGGTCTTATCGAGTCATGGATGTATGTTTCCTTGTGATTGCTTTATTTTGGGCTTTACTGGTTTTAGCATTATTTTGGGGAGTCGATTTACTCCCAAGGAATAGGGTGGTATTAGGTACCTACCTAGTGATGGCGATAGTAACTGGAGTTAAGGAAGCTAAGAGGTTATTGTTGTAATAAGTTCTAGTTGTCTCTGGGAGGCAAATGAGTACTCCAGTGCTAGATTGTTTTGCTAGTATCACCTCATGTGGATTGTCTGAACTCGGAGGAGATGTTCCTTGGGTGCTTGTCTGATATTGGTTTAGGCCTTTGGGGCTTGTGCTTGGGGAATGTCGATTTCGACTAGGATGGTTCGCGTGAGGGGTAAATAGTTGTTGTGATTTTTCATTGGATGCTATCTTGGTTTACTCGAGGAGTGAAGGGCAGACGGAACATGATAAGACTGTTCAATGGTATAGACTACCCAGAGTTAGACTCGATAGGGTTATGAGATTGCTCGAGTGGGACTCGAGAAAGATACACAGTAATGGATTGTTTAGGACCCTATGTTAATGTTCTCTATTGGATAGTAGAACTTTGAAGGAATGGGATGTGTTCGTTGATCGTGGGAGATACAACGAAGATTAGGGCGATTCAAGTTGGACTTGAATTCGTAAAGGAAAATGGGTGTTCATTGATCTTGGAGATGCAACGAATAGGGAGACGACTCACGTTGGACTAGAGTTTGTCGGTAATGGATACTCAAGACTGGGTCTGAGTTATAGATTGACTCGAGTTGGACTCGAGAAGGCTGCAAGGAATTGGATTCAGCTCGAGTTGGACTCGAGAGGGCAGCAAGATAATGGATAGACTTGGGTTGGACTCAAGTATTTTAGGAGGACTAAAAGCAGAGGTATCTGGGGACGCCCGTTACCTTGGATCCGTTGGACGTGATCTAGTTATCCTTAGAGGATAAACGTACGTTGGACGTACGGTAGTCCGATTGGAGGCTGGGCTTCCATTAGTTTAATTATCCTTGGAGGATAAACGTGCGTTGGATGTACGATAGTTAGTAGGGAGGCGGGGCTTCCATTGGCCTGGGATTGGTTGGACCAGTCAAGTAGGCATCGGTGTATGTATGGAGGCTGGGCTTCCATTAGTTATTGGTGTTGGTTGGACCAGACAGACTGAAATCGACATATTGGGATTGGTTAGACCAATCATGTAGGTGTCGATGTGTTTATGACTTTAGCAGGTGATAGATAGGATTTGTTTGATGGATGTTATGGTTGCTATGTTTGTTCCTATCTTTCTTCTCTTGAGTAGACTATCACCTGTAGGTTTCCAGCGATGGGGAACAAAGTGATTGTAGTAGGACTATGAGCCAGTGCAGTAGAGTCGTCATGACTCGAGGGGCAAAGTGGACATAGTAAATGATTAGTAAGGCTATGAGCCGGTGCAGTGGAGTTGTTATGACTTCATAGGGCAGAGTGGACATAGCAAAGGACTAGTGGCTATAGATCAGTGCAGTGGAGTCGCCATGACTCCATGGGGCAGAGTGATCATAGTAAATGATTTGGGTGCGGTAATAGTTGCATTGAGTAGGAAACATGCCAGTTTAGGGGTTTTGTTTCTAGGATGGAAGCAACTAGAGTATGTCACAGGATATGATTTCAGACCCAAAACTGAATTGGATTCAGAAACGCTAGCAAGTTTGACGATTAGATCGATTTTGATTGAGAGGATTGTTTCCAGTTAGAAGGACGATCCTAATCTATTGGAAATCATCTCTAGGGTAGAGATGGGTATCGATGGAAAGAGAATGGTCAAATAAGGATTTGATCGAGAAGGGTGACTTCGAAAGAATAAGGGACTAGTTGTACCCAACGTAGATGGACCGAGAGGTGAAGTGCTTAGAGCATATCATCACTCGAAATTGACTATACATCCCAGTGGTAACAAGATGTATTGAGACATAGAGCAGATCTACTACTGGGAAGGGAAAAAGATAGACAGAAGGCTTATCTCGGTAAGAAACGAAGAGATTTGGAATTCTTCGTTAACGACTTGGTGTTCGTCGGGATCTCCGCATAGAGAATGTGATTCGGATTGGTTGGAGAGGTAAGTTAGCACCAAGATTTGTTGGCCCATTCCCAGTCCTCGAGCAAGTTGGGAATTTGGCGTATGAAGTAGAGCTACCTGACAAGATGGCGGAGTTCACAACGTATTTCATGTTTCCCAGTTAAGGAAGTTGTGCAAGACCCTAATGTGGCTATTTCACCAGATCAGCTGGATGATAGCGAGGTTGAACCGGAGGCGGTTGAGAACCGCAAGTCTATGCGTATTGTTGGGAACGATACGAAGCAGCTTCGAAGGAAGGCGGTGAAACTAGTCAAAGTCCGGTGGGGTGAGAATGAAAAAGACTGTACTTGGGAAACAGAGGAAGATATAAGGAAGAAGTATCCAGAACTCTTTGCCTAGTAAGGTTTTGGTAGTGATAGTTTCTTCCCTTGTTAGTAAACCGCATGCTAGGATAGACTTGTTTTGCATGTTGATTGTTGTTTTATGGTTGATAGGCATGCGGGACCCTTTGTGTGTTTTGGTTAGGGAATTTCGGGGGCGAAATTTCTTAAGGGGGGAAGAGTGTAACAACCCGCATTCTACGCATCATAGGATCGTGGAATATTTATTTCTTTCACATATGAAGTCGTATGGTCATGTAACTTTGGGAGACGATTATTGGGGTCATTCCCATGTTCATGATTTTTGTCGATTTTTAAATGACCGTTTTGCCCCTAGTTGGTACTGTTTTGGCCATAACTTTTGACTGGAAAGGAATTTTGACCTAAAACCACTTTCATTGGATTCGAATGATGGTTTCTCTTTCCGTAGAGTGGTTACATTAGCCAAACGGACTTACCGTTTGGGAGATATGGCTGAAACAAGGTTTAGAAGGTGAAAAACAGCTAATCGGGCTTAACCGGGTGATTAGCAACTAGGCCCAATGGGGGATTTCGGGATTTGGGATATTTAAGGGCTGCTAGGGTTAGGATTTCGGCTTTAGACTTATTTTTCCAGCCGCCACTTACCTCCTTCAAGCTCTAGCAATGGCCTCCACCTTCTAATTTCATCCCAAATCATCTCTAATCACTTTCTAATCGAAGATTAAGCAAAACTACATCAAATCAAGGAAGGGTAGCACCAAATCAGAGAGAGAGCTGCTGGAACACATAGGGATTGGATCCAAATCAGAGATTATTTCAGATCTAAAGTTTGTTTGTGGCTAAGGTGAGTGATTTGCATAGTTCCTCACTAATTATGGCTAATTATGGTAATTAGCGAAGATTAGCGAAATTATGGCTCAGAAAAATCTAGAAAAACTCCCAAAATTCTAAAACATCATTTTATGCCTCTGATATGAATTTGGGTTGATTTCGACTAATTTTGCAAATCCCGAAATTTGGGGGATTAAGGGGTAATTAGTGATAATTAGCGAATTTGTGCATGTTAAAAATCTGGAAAAATATTCATAAATTCTGAAATATTGTTTTAGACCTCTGATGTGAATTTGGGATAATTTGGTTAAGTTTTGCTAATCATATCATAAGTTTCACCCAAACATGCTTAAGGGAAAATATGGGGTTTTAGCTAAGTTGATCCATTTTAACCTATCATAATGTTGTTTTGGTGTTTGTGGTTGATTATACATGTTGCTATGACTGTATGTTATGCTTTGTGACTGTTTAGAATAGTTAGAATGGTCGAAAACGCCGTCGAATGGCGTAAACTGCTCGCTGGAAGAACTGCAGGAAATCAGTCCGAACCGGACCGGATCGGTGGAAGCAAAGGCGATCCGAACCGATGGCGCGACCCGATCCGCAGATGCTTGAAGACCACGATCCGACGATGTGATCCGATCCGAGCCCTCCACCACGATCCACCTTCACGATCCGCTAGCATCTCCGATCGCCAGAAGGAGGCACGACCCGATCCGATAGGGGCCCCACGAACTGATGAAGCACGACCCGACCCGAAGGAGCTTGTCACGAACCGATCCGTGGCGATGGATTTATAGACCCCGGCCCGATCCGCTGAAGGGTACTCGAACCGATCCGATGGAGCTGGAGGACCACGAGTTGATGGCGCGACCCGATCCGAATGGAGGAACTCGACCCGAACCAGTATGGTGACTGCGAACCAAACCAGGAGGCTATGAACTGAATGAAGACCGATCCGGAGGATGATGACTAAAACCCGAGATGCAAAGGTAGTCCAAATGGAAGTTAGAGCTCAGGATCCCGGACCCAGTTGGGAACCAATGATTCACTTCATGGTTGGGCTTTGCTGCGGGACGTGTGCAAAGGGGTTGTCGGTATTCATAACTTTGGTTCAACACTGAGAGATGGATGGTGGGCTTGTAGTGATAGTTACACGGGATTGGATTCCGTCATGGCCCAAAGTATTAGGTGACCAAAGTAGTGGATATCGTATGCTTTACGCACCGAGTGAGGGATGTGAGGATGATTGCTATGCTTGATTGTTTGACACCACTATGACATGCACACCCCCACCCCCGTATCTCTTACACACTATGTTAGTGGCACCTTAGAGTATTGTACGGTATGTAGTGCTAACTCTTTGGTTGCAGGTTCAGGTATGATTGGATTATACCTGTTATTATTCTGTTTAGATGCTTATCTCTCATACCAGGCTTTATGTCTGACCCAGAGTTTTATGTCTCTTCTTATTACTCTGGGTGCTCACACGAGCAGACTAGAGACAGGTTGTGGTTAGCTGGTGATGCGCGAGTAGCTGATTCGGAGGCGAGCAGGAGGCTTCCACGTATGATATATAGATATTCTCCCTGTGTCGTTGGTGGTCGCTACTTGGGCATTAGTAGTGTACCTCCTTTATCTTGCTTTTGCTTTGAGACAGTTTGAAAAGTTGTAATAAGCTATATTTTGGATTTCCGCTGCTATGATGCTCAGTTCTGGTTTTTTAGCTTATGCACTGTCTCTCCTGTTTATGTCAAGTATGTTATTATTATATTTTGTTCTATGCGCTGTGAGACATATTACAGGTTCCTTTTAGTTCATTCTCTTCTTTCCTTTTCTTCTGGCGACCGTCCCGTGCTTACTGGATATGTGTACAGCGCACTTTTGGAGTAAATGTCGGTTGGTGCGGGGCGGGCCGTCACACTTGGTAAACTAGCAAGAGCATCCGTGGCGGGTCTAGAATTACCACTCGAATGGGGAGTCGTTACTTTTGTATTCCGTCCGTACTCAGACATATATTTCATCGGTTCGGGTTCTATCATACGGCGGGTTGTCCTTACTTCTTGTTGAATTGGCATTGCTTCTTTCTCACTCGAAGAGGCGTTGCTACTTATCAAAGCATCCGTAACTGGCAGTGACACATGTTTTCTTAGTTTCGACAGTATTCATAGATTCGCTTCTTGCTTATCATTAGAATTGTTTGTAGTTACGCCAGTATATTAGTTGCTAGCAAAAGACGTTTTTTTTTCATGGAAGTAGAATTAGACGCCTCAGGGGCTAATAACTGCTTGCTTCTTAGATGTGTCCTTATCTAAGTCCAAAGAATGACTCTCTTCGGTCGTTCGAGAGAGTGATCAACTTCGGGAGCTTTCTTAGTCACCTTTTTGGAGTTGACTTTCTTCTTGGGACGTTCGAGCAGAGAGTCGCAGAGAAGATCGACTCAGGGCAAACGTGCCGAGCTTCAATTTGCTCACACTTTTCATCCAGACTAGGAAGTGACAAGGTAAGCAACATCAATTCAGGGTTGCCCATAAATTCGATTGGTTTTTCTCGTTTGCTGTTACATTTTGACAAGTCGTGACTTTCTCATTAATTCGCCTCTCCCTTGGGAAAGCAGTGAATTGAGACCCTCTTTTAGAGAGTTTTGGCTGCTGTATTAGGAGCGGTTTTTTAGTGAATTGGTTAGCGTATTACTTACTAGAATTAATAAATAAGATCTTTTGACTTAATTTGTATAAACGAAATAGATTATTTCTTTATTCTAGACTATTAAGTAATACTAATACAAAAAGAGTTAAGGAAGAGAGCCAGGTGTTGAGGACCCCTATACTATTTCCGTGGTACACTCCTTAAAGGGAAAAAAAACAAAAAAAAAAAAAAAAACATTTTTATTAGTATCTGTTTTTTAAATAATAAATAATTTTACTACACCAGTGCTTTAATAACCAGACCAGGCCAATGGCCCAACCACAATAAACCATAGACCATTGGGCTTCCCGACCCAGAAATAGCTTAAACCGGTATGTTCAAGAGCCATTCCAAATTCGTGGGAACCAACCAAAAACCGTGGGACCAACCTAAATCACAGTTCAACGGCCCAAAGGCCCAGCAAAAATTAAGGGTGCGTTTGGTCTAAATTGAGTTTTGGGTTTTTAGTTTTTAAAATTAATTACAAAACATTAAACATGTGAAAGGAGGAATGGTAGAATGAAAGGAAGATGGAGGGGACCGCCAATGTGATGTAGCAATCATGGAAGAAGGAATTGGTCTTTATGTTTATCTCATTTCTCAAAACATGAAAAATAAATAAAAGTTGTTTTTCATTTTGTGTGTTAACTTTGTTTTCCAAAATGGTTGTTTTCCATGATATACATGTGTTGTGCACATTTTTGTATAGACGAAAACCCAAAACTTAAAATGATAAACCAAACATTACCTTAGTATTTCCGATAAAACACAGCTTTCAGCCTGCTTTTCAAAAGGACTAGCGCACACTTCCAAAGCCTGGTTAAACCTAAACTTTCACTGAAGCCACCATTTTATATAGGAGGAATGCATATAACATATTTTTAATTTATGATGTGGGACATTAAATTAGCTTTCTATCTACTCCTCCTCATCTGTGTAGATTCTTTGCTTTAGTATTTATTGTCATGAAAATTACACAGCAATACAATTCCAGCAAAGTTAGTAATGTCAAGTGAGTCATAATTAATGGATACACGTTGCTGAGTCATTTTACTAAACATTACCTGTGTTGCTCATGTAACTGGGCATTATAACTCATGTTACTAACCCACAAATCTATTAGTAATGCTAATGTTGAATTATAATTAATGGATACACGATTACTAATACAGCATTATAACTTAACATTAGTAACAGTAACAAAAGTTACTTAAAATTAATGTGAATGCATCTTTTTAATCAAAATTAGTAACAAACAATACACGGTTCCGACGGTTCAACCGGTCCGTTCCTCAAAACCTTAAACCATACGTCGTCACGGTTCGACTCGCGGTCTGTACTGCACACAAATACTTGTCTTGTACCATTTGTCATATATGGCAAATGCTGCTTAATACAGAGAAAATCATCAATAGTCTACCAACCAATAATGTTGAAACCTTGAAAATAAGCATGGTCCTAAAATGATTTATTTCAGTGTTTTACATTGGCTGAAACTTATGTAGTCAACGTTAAGGATCCAATGAATATCAAAGTGAGTTGACCAGTCTGATTTTATGCATCGACTAGGAGCAGTGCAATGTATCAAACTATTTTTATTCTTATTTTGCACCTTCCATTCTTAATATGGTCACCTTGTTTGCTGTTTAAAAAATATTGCAGTGTACAATCAAAGGAAAGAGATTCATTATTATAATGTTAAACTTTCCTATAAAGGTAGTAAATTTGCAGCTTTAAGAGATTAATAACTAATATAGAATTATTGTCATATATGGTTTCTCTAATTACATGCATTCATTCTTGACATATGACACGGGGAATCTAATTCGATTCGCCAAATTTGATCATCAGTGAATTACTATCAAGTAAGGAATAGTTCACATGTAATGTTATTTCTTTTATATAAATTTAATATTCTCTAAAATGATTGATATGCTATGTGTTCTTTAAGATTATTTAATTGTATTAATTGATAAACATTTTCCGCTGGTGTTCTATAAATAAATAAATCAAAATAGAATCAATCTACAAGTATACTACGGTACCGACGTTTTGGAAATCAACCTACAAGTAAATTTGCAGATTTTATGCAAACCATTTTTCTCTTTTATGCAGTTGAAAAAAATAAACCGAGAACAAAAAGTGTTCAAGCTAACAAAATAAGAAGACAGAACTTGAAAGCAGATATTACGGTACGGACGTTTGAGAACAGAAGTATTTGAACTAATATATAATGTAAATATGAAACTTAAGAGCAGAAGTGCACATTAAAACAAATGCACCACAATTAACAATTGGAACACATATATGAACAATGTGCAAAGACGGAAAAGCCCAAGTTTTTTTTTTATTATTATCATTAAGAAGAACGAAACACAAACTAAAAATGCTCGGACGATAATAATGGGCAACGTACGTCCAAACCAAAACAAGTGAATAAAATCCAAACAACAAATGAAAATACACAATATAATATATTTTAAATAAAAACTAACACCATATAAAAGGAATAAAAACACGAAAAAAGAAAAAACTAAACCAAACGGACACAACACTAACTTAACTGCAACAAAACACAAATATATTTTTTATTGACGATTAGACACAAAATAAAGAAAAAGATTAACCCGAAGAGTAAAATTAAAACTAAGTTCGCTTTCCCCAGCAATGACGCAAAAACTAATTTCAAACCCGAATTCTTTTTCGACTATCAAACGATCAAATTTTCTACAAAATTAAAATACCGCAAGTGCATGGTCTACGATTGTAGTATATATGTGCGTACAGGTCGATTCACAGAGAAAATGCTAATTTTAATATTACTCAATCAAATTAAACTAAGAAGTTTGAAAACGTTGCAACTCAAAATTGCAAAAATTTAGAAAAGATTTTGGAATTAAACTAGTATAATGCTAAGGGCACCCCAATTTGCTCTTATTATTACCGCTACTAAAAAATACCACAAAAAATTATTATTACACTATTCTTAATATCTCACGTAAAAAATAGGGGTTACCACGCCACCGTTACCTTTTTTCTTTCTCGTCTCTTATTCGTTTCTCTTTTATTCCATTTTGAAACCCTAATTCTTCAATCGATCGATCAACAATAGATTATTCGACGCCGCTACAATGGCGAGAAAGAAGAAACTGCAGATACATCGTTGTCTCAACCTCAATCAACTCAATTAAGTAAATTTAGGGCTTCAAACGGTAAAATTTTGAATTTTTCTGTGGGAAAACTGAAGCAAACAGCGATTGATGTTGATTAGGGTTTTCAGATTAGGGCTGACTACGTGATTAGTTCGGCAAATACTGGTTGAGTGAGAGATTAGAATGGAGAGATAATGTGATATTAGGAAGCATACAAAATTTAATAAGTTTTATTTATTTTAATTGCGGTATTAGGAAGAGGATATTTGAATGTCCTTAGCACCACACTTTAACAACGAGGCTAAAAGACAATCTAGAATCAAATCCCCTTTCATGATCACACGCACTAACATAAAATAGATTTATGATCTCTCTTTTTAATTATTTGTAGAATCAATAAATGTACTTATTCATAGATGACCTAATTTTGCTATTAACTAACACAACTTGAACTAATAAATTTTAATACAACATCTAATCTACTTGTAAACTCTCATGAAAACAACAAGAAATTAAAAGTAAAATCTTTTTTAAGCATACCCTATTAATTATTGAACCTGTAACATATAACATCAAGTTCTGATTCTAATTACTTTCGTTAGCATAATTATATTTAGATGAAATAACTTGTGTTTTTTCTATGATTAAGCATAGGCTATTGATTTTGAATAATATAGACTATCAAATTCTATGTTAAACAACAAACTTGCATAGGCATCCAATTTTCCATTAAGCACAAAAGAGAAGATCATAAATGAGATAATTATATATGATTCATTAGAGCTTCATTACCCTAAAAATGAAGGATTTAGTTGCTTATATTCAAACACATATTAATATAAGAAGATTTCATCATAAATAAAAAATAAAAGGAAAAACAAGAAAAGAGAACAAAAACTAAATAATTTGCGTAATATTAAACTAAAATACTTGCATGAAAGGGTAAAAAACATTAAGAAATTAACATAAAAGAGCATAAAAGAAGAGCACCAAATAAAAGACATGTGTTAAAGAGATAGTAGGAAGCTATTGAATTAAAGAAAAAATAGAACTTATGTTTCAACTTTTGTGCTTGCAACTTTGCATAAGAGAGGGATCCTTTCACGATGATCATAAAAAAGTTATTTTAAAATGAATAAAACCTAATCCATTGCATGTCACCAAAAATATCTTTCTCATTGTGTAGCCTCCAAGTCATCATAATATTAACTTATGTTTTTGCTTTTTAATGTGGTTCGTATGTAAGTTGGAAGGTGGGCGCTTTCATGTTGATTTAATTTTGTTTTTTTAATTCTTTTGACCTTTAACATGTGTGTATGCATAAATCCATGAAGAATTCTTCAATCTTTGCTCATTTTTCTATAAAATAAAATTAGAATGTGCTAGTATATTTTCAACAAATTAATTCTACACAAAATTATTGTTTTTGCTGTTATGTAGATGAGTGGATGATGATCTGAAAATATTTTTTATTCGGGTTTAAAACATGTAAAAACATCATAATATAATATTTATTTAATTAAAAAGAATAGTAAATATGAGAGAAAATATGATTTTTTTATTTGCACATCATGCTAGCTGGGATCATGTTAAAAGACTATTCACGTAGTACAGAATGTTAGAGCAATCGTTCAAAGATAATTTTCATATATGAAATTCTTTTATTTGTTATTTTTAGTTTTTTGTAGATGAAGGAATTTGGATAAGGTCTGAAATATCAAAACGTCCCTCCTGAAAATTTGAAGCTAATTGAACGACTGTTCGAAGGAACGATGCAACTAGGGAAACATCGTACACTACTGCTTCTACACAACAACTGATGCAATAGAGTACCTACCTTATGTTTAAACCTAATTTGATAGAACATGTGTTTTTGAGAAGTTTTTAACTAGTTGGACGAAATAAAATCTGAGGTTATCATTCCAAATTTGAATTCACTAGCAATCCTCCATTATATCAAGCTTTTGTGCAACAAGCTCCATTCATTGGATCATCAACCATCAAGAAGAAGTTATGTAGATGTTGATGATTGACTTAATGCACGAAACACAAATGAAAAAAAATCTTATACATCTTCAGACAGTCCTAACACAAATAGCATAGGTTCAATGGGAAATTCTTTAAACTACGCACAAATAGACGCTCGTAATTAGCAGTTGGCACTAAGATGAAATTTTATTTTTGGTTAAGCGATATCAGTTCTTACGCAGTTATCACAAATAAAATGATTTGGTGCTCTTCCCGTTGAATTAGCAACCAACTGATTGGCTAAAGTGGTTGCCAAAAACAACAAGAAAGTACCAGGATTATTTATAAACAAGGATACACTACAAGAAATTTGACCTTTACCTACCAATATTTTACCTACCAATAAATATGGGTAGGTAAAGAGAACATTTATCTATCAATATTTAATGATAAAATTTATTGGTAGGTAAATATTATCAATGTTATAAAATTGTTGAAGGATGGTTATCTACCAATAATTATAGGTAGGTAAAATGTAGTATCTACACATATACATAAGGGATTTTTTTTTTATGATTAACCCTTACATTTCTTACATTTTTCTCATATCATTTTAAACTTTCATTAAAATAATGCTAAGTTGTGTGATGATATATCAAAAGAGTATATTCTAGCAAATTTTTTGAATTGAAGATTTCGTTTACATATCCTAGCAATGTTTTTTTGTAAAATCATTTCTTTATTAACTATTAATAATTATTTTGAAATATGAAATAATTAAAAGTTAATGAATTGATAAACAATAATTAAATTGTAAATAATTAATATTAAATAATCATTCGTTAATAAATTATCATACATTATTATTTTTCCAAATGATTGACTACAAAAATTTTAACTTTAATTTATTCTCAAATGTTTCACAATTTCACCACTAATATGTCATCATCTGAAATGCCTAAATTATATTTTCTCTATTTTATTGCAGAGACACAATTCATACCAACCTCTCTGACTATAAATTTAACAACTTATTTTAAATCAAATCTAATGACACAAATCTCAATCCACGTGATCTCTTTTGTTCCCTCAATCCACGTAGTCTCTTTTGATTGACCACATGCAGAATAGGATATTAAAAGCAAAGATGGAATAAAATTGCATTAATAATGAAAAATCAAATTTGGGCATAATTTGGATTTCAGTCGTTTTAATTTTTGGCATTCAAAGAAATGGAATATTCCAATCGTTTCTTTTGTGTTCAAAGTATTTGTAAGGTTTTTTTTAAAGTATCACAGCCTATCAGTCTTATACGTGATAAGTAAATATTTATTGCCTAATGATATTCAATTATCACTGTATATATATATATATATATATATATATATATATATATATACACACACACACACATCTTAACCAAGAAAAAAAGCCCTAATAATATAAATGTGAATAATTTATTATGTGAGATATAATTAGTATATATATATAAGTGAATAAATAACTTTATCGTTCTTGTTGTATAGTAATTTGTATGTACATTCAACTCTCATTTTTGGAAAAATATATAACAAAGGAATGAATGTTAAATAATTTAAGTTATTTATATATTTTATAATCTACACATATAATTCAATTCTAATTGAATGTAAAGGAGATGGAAAAAAATTGTATGTATTTGTAATTGAGAGCAGCTTTTATTTATTACTTAGTTTATTTTTTAAACAATTTTGTCTTTGTAGCCAACCATATGTTTCATGTTATTGTAAGGATTATAGTTACAATTGTGACGATTGCAAAATATTAATACGTGCGCGAAGATGAAATTGTGATTTGGGTAAGGTTTGTAATGCATTGAAAGACCGAATGTTAACATTTTTTATCAATTAATTTGTGCGTTCACATCTTAATATTGTAAAATATAAATTTGTCTTTTAAAAGTTGCTAAAAGTAAAATTATGTTATGTAATGAACAATAACTTTTTTCCGGATAAATGAATTGGGAATTAAAAGAGATGTTGTATTTAAGTATACATTTATTTTATGTCATTTGACTAAAGAAATTATTCTATTATTATTTTTAATTATATAGGAATATCATATATATTTAAATTGTCATATTATTAGGATTTATTTTATAGATTAATGAATGATAGTTAACCAAATATTTAAATAACCTATGTAAGATTTACACAATTAACTAGATATATGGACTTAAGTGTAAAATATTAAAAGAGAATGGAAATGAAATTTTGAGTAATCCTAAAAATTAAATTAAATTTAGATGTTGAAGTCAATGAAATTCTACCATTTAATATTTGATAAAATTGTGAATGAATTATGATAACATAAATTTGTTACTACCGTCAATATATAATTTGCGTTGTACGACTTTTTTTACCAATTTCTTGACGTATCTGCATTATGCAAGTTGACATTTTCAGAATATTAGTTGACTAATTTTATCAATTAGTTTAAAGTGTTGATCAATTAATTAATTTAAATATGTTGGTTTCAACATAAAATATCAAAAGAAAACCGAAAATCATCTGTAAATAATTATAGAATATTTTAACAACAGTTGTTTATATGTAAAATAGTGTAAGAGATTAACAAATAATTGTAAAAGACAGATATTAAAATTTTGAAAATAAAATATTTGAAATCAGAGATAATTAAGGAGAATGAAGAAAACTACTAAATTTAAGGAGAAAGATTAAAAAAATTCTGTTTTACTATTATTTAGTAGATAAGAAAATATTTTTTGTCTAATAATATTGGTTAATAAAACATATTCACACAAAGTAAATCTTCCGATAAAATCTACAGTAAATCATTACTAATTATTCCTTTATTCATGCACATTATATAAATATATACACTAATCTATTAATCTGTTGATCTGTTACATAGTATGGAAACCATCTATGTTGTTGTGGACGTTCTAAATGCCCAAGTCCCATATCATAATCAATGTTACCTTGCTTACTTAGGGCAACTCCAGTGGATTCAGGGATGAATATTCAGCCCTGAAGTGGAGAGATTGGGCTAATGGTTCTGGCGCCTATTTTATAAGCGCTAGAATCCTGGCGCCTATAAAATAGGCGCTAGGATTCTGGCTTATAAATCCCTCCCCTATTTTTCTTCATTTTTTTTCCTCATCAAGCTCTCATTTTAATTTCGTTTTAATAGGAAATTGAGTTGAAATGTCGTCGCGTCGCTCTAAAGTTGCTAGGAGAGTTGCTCGGAAGCCGTCAAACGAGCAAGCGGGTCTATTACACACACCTCCGGCTCCTGGAGTATCAGCTAATAAGCTTTGTGTTCTTCATGATCTTCTGGAGTGCTACGAGCATAGAGCCGAGATTGCATTGTCCACGATACAGGTATTATTTAAGCGTTATTGATTTCTAGTATTACGCCCATTATATCTTCGTACGAGCTAAATAGCAGTCATTGAATTGACAAACATTACTTGTTTCATTATATATAGGACAAGTACATTCATTGTATAGGTAGTTGGCCGAAATGCATTACATTTTATGATGCACTTCCCTCTCCTATTAAAGAGAGACTGCAGCACAGTCCCTTTGGTCAGTTTTTATCTATTAGACCGATTCAGTCGTTCAACAGACCCTTGCTACAAGCACTATGTGAGCGGTGGTAGCCGACCAGACATACATTCCATTTTTCTGACTTTGAGCTTGGTATCACTCCTGTTGATTTCTACATGCTGACTGGTATGGAGATTGGTCGTCTTGATCATAGACCGGTTCCTTTTGATGATTTGTATGAGTCACCCCACGTGTTTTCCGTGTTCTTACCTCATTTTGATGCTACCAAAATTAGTAGTGGTGCGACTACGTTGACTTACCTGCAGCATTACATCACTTTGTATTCGAGTCGACCAGATATTGCAGACGGGGTGATTAGGGCATTTTTATTGTACTTGTTTGGGTCGACCTTTTTTTCAAACCACAAAAGTAATGTTCGGTTGGGTTATCTAGCTTCAATTACTATGTTGGATCGGCTTGATACAATTGATTAGGGCACATCTATACTAGGTACTCTCTACACGACTTTAGATTCATACGTGCTGCGAGACGTCAGAGAGATGCAAGATTTTTGGTATATTTTGCCCATTTGGTATTATGAGCTCACGGTTAATATGCATCCATGCATGGTAGAGATGGCTGCTCAGGTAGGTGAGCAGTTCTTCCCGCTGATGAGACGGTGGGAGAGTATTCATTACGTATCTCGTGCGCCTTTGGGTGTACGTCATGATTTAATGGAGTCTAGAGCACAGCTTGACATGCAGAGCCGGGGAAATCTCATACGAGCTCCTTGGACATCACATTTGTCCCATCTGACAGCTGCGGGTCCTCTAGCCGACGACCACCCGATGGTGATAGCATATACACTTTCTACACGTAGGGTGGCTTTACACACACCCGCATATATGCCCATTTGGTATTTGGGCGATAGATGTGCGTATCAGATCAATGCGGATTTACGTATACCAGGAGATCTGTTACCTTGCGAGGACATGTTTGGAAGATATAGGTTGATTGGGGTGCAGTACGTACAGGCCCTACGGGAGGTGGGTTGGGTTGATATTAACCTATTCTTCATTGATGGAGATTACGATTCTTACTGGGCTAGAGTTGCTCCACGTATACTGATATGTCCTGATTATGCCAGGGGGTTAACTCTGATCATTTAGGATCTCATCTGGCAGCCGGTAGAGTTTAGGTACCTCAGGTTTCATTTGACCCTATTCCATCCCAGTTTTCACGGTCTTATATGCAGATACAGCCGGATTGTACTTTCAGAGCTTACGACATTTCAGGTACCGTTACTGAGCAACATGTAGTGTTTCCAGATCCACTTGACTTTCCAGGAGTACCCTCAGCTGGCTTGTACCCTCCATACCACGTAGCTTTAAAACATATGTCCACTTATGTACATTTTTTATTTATGGTACATTACATATTGCTGATCACCAGTCTAGAGCTACCCTTGGCGTTTATCATGATAAGACTCTTGCACACACCCACACCATGCATGATTTGTATCTTAGTCATACACAGATGTTGGAGTCTCAGATTGATCAGTTATCAGCCAGATTGGTTGTGTATGAGCCATTTACACCCGCCAATATTGCGCCCAGTGGGTCTAGGACTAGAGACGTTAGTGAGGAGTTGGCCTCGATGACTTGCCGAGCCATGACGCCGATGAGTGTGACGTTGTTACTCAGGACGACGATGTTGTTGTTGATGATGATGATGATGTTGATGAGGACGACGACGGGGCTGACGACGTCGATGTTGATGATCATGACAGAGATGATGATGGGAGCGACGATGATGAAGGCATTCCTATGTAGTGGTATTGACGTATTATTAGTGGACTGTTGTATTTTGTATTTTCTGCAATTTGGTATGCCTTTTGTGGTTTATTTGTATTATTAAGGGGACTGTTGTATATTTTCTTCATATTAGCGTACTGTTGTATTCCTATGTACTGGTATTGATGTATTATTAGCGGACTGTTGTATTTTTTCTTTTCTGCACTTTGGTATTCCTTTTGTGGTATATTTGTATTATTAAGGGGACTGTTGTATTTTGTCTTTATTTAGCATACTGTTGTATTCCTATATAGTGGTATTGATGTATTATTACTGTTGTAGTATTGCAAATTATCAAAATGTTTTAGTACGACGTCATACCAAGTTAAATTGTGTTTATAAGTAATTGTAGTATTGTAGATAAATGTCTATTAGTCTAAACGGGGACAACATACAACTATGATAAAGAATACATCATTATAGCAAAATATAGGATATGACGTCATTACAACATACAACATCATTATAGCCAAATATAAGATACATGATACATTCCGCAATCGACCCAACAGACAACATACAACTACGATACAATAAGCCAGATTACTAGTAGTCTTAGTTTCGCGAAGAACCGCACCACCTATACAACATTTCTGCTTTTGTTGCAACGTTCAATCTTTCCAAGCGACCGACCTCTGCTTGCATCTTCAGTGCATATTGGACACCCCTCTCAGTCAAAGGTGGAACGTACCACGAGAAAAAATTACAATGTTGCAACCCTTGTCAGTTCTATGCAGCAATGTACGACTTGCACCCATAAAATTGACGACCAGCATTGGTTTGACTCTTATAAACAACCACGTTACATTCCACTACACAATTGTGAAGAACGATCCGACCCGTAATGCTAGAGCCTGACCTTTCGGGGTTCTGGCGAGCAATCACTTCCATCAACCGAGCATGATGGGTTTTTTTGCATTGGTCCAATTCTAGGGACAACAACGTTTGGTTGCGTGGCACTAAAAAGTTCAGACTCCACTTCTCCAGGTTCGACTTGGACATCCGCGTGTGTTTCTAGCACAATCTCTACATCTTCGATTGGTTGCTTATTCCTTTCATATGCATTGTACAGTTGAACCATTGTTTCATCATTGTAATCACAACTAGACATTATATGTAGAGCAAATGTGGATAGCAGAAGATGAAGACAGGAAGAAGATGCAGGCTCAACGCAAGTCCACTTCCCAATATATTAAAGCATTAATTGGGGTGACTTGTCAACTTATTTGTATTTTTCCGTGGTGCGGTTTGTAAGAATGATGGACAGGTAGCAGAGATTCCCTGTCTCATTTGTACTAGTGATGTCGACTTTATTCTGAAGCTAGGCCTAGCATTGATTCGTAAAGTAAGCACTAGAGAACAAACAGGATAGGTAGCAGAGATTCCCTGTCTCATGTGTACTAGTGTTGTCTACTTTATTCCGAAGCTAGGTCTAGGTAAGATTCGTTCAAAATTTAACTAGCTTTTGTTGAAAATTTATTTAGAAGCATTAGCTAGCTTTTGTTGAAAATTTAACCACTTGAGAACATACAGTACACAAATACTATTTCGCATAACGGTACAATTAACATTAAACATAAAGCCACAACAGATCTTAAAGATACATGCCTTACTAATACAAGATCCCAATTAAAACATCAAAGAAGGCTCATTACGTTGAAACTCAAGGGAGTCTCATTACATTAAAGCGCAACTGCTCAATTTCATTTTCGAGACGTCTAATCTCTTGTTTTAGTTCGTTTGCGTAGGTTGTTCCCCTTGGGCGAAGAGGCTCGTCTATCCATTCCATGTAATCGCATCCATTAGGATACAATGGACATTTCTACATGCGGCGGCCTATATTGTTTCCCTTTGCTTGAACAATAACTTCAACCGCATAACCACAATAGCAAAATACTGGATACGTGTCAACTTCCTGTTCAGAAGGTGGTACTCGATACACCTCTACTTCTTGTTGTGGTTGAGGGACCGACTGTTCGTATGATGGTTGAACATGAGGCACTTGAGCTTCTGGTGATAGCTAAACATTCACCGTTTCGTGCGGTGCTTGAGCCTAAGGTATTTGTTGGTTCAGAAACTGTAATTCGTCTTCCATCTCCTGAAGTCTAATCGCTTCGTATGCCTCTTCCTCAGAGTCTGTAGCTGAAGGCCATGAAGGCATTGTTGTGAGAATGGTAAGAGGAGTAGGAAAACTATTTTTTTGTGTGTCTTAAGTTAGGAGTATTTTCAGAGAGTTTTATAGCTGCCCTTCACAAAATAATGTTTAATGCATAAGTGGACGACCCACATTTTTTAACTCCTACATGTAATTTTTAACTCCTACATGTATACAAACTTGATACGGTGACAATACAACTCAGCATAATGTTTCCAAAGCCTGCTACAGTCATTGAAATGACTTGACATAGAGATATATTTCGTAATCAATGCAGAAAGGAAGTAGAAGAGCTCACATGTTATATTAAAGACTTAACCACAACTGAGACATAGTACAAAACATTGACACGACTACACACTGAGACACTAACAAGCCTACTACAATCTTTGACAATAATACACACTGATACATAGTACATGAACACTGTTGAAAGATAGTATGATATGCTAATGTTGTTACACATACTAACATGAATAGTAGCACAAATACCTCTACCAATCATAACCGAAGCACGTTAGCCAGCTGTAATGAAGTTCATACGCTTCATGGCCTACGAATTCTGCTCCATGTTCGAAATGATAACGTGAATCGAAAGTAGAACGATCAGCTTTGAAAATATCTTCCTCTTCAACTGCCTCGATTATTTTGGCGGTATCGGGCACAATCATCCCAGGAGGTCCTATGCCTGCTATGAATCTCTTCTTTACACCTCCACGACGGACACTTGGGATTGTCATTATACTTTTTTGAATCAATTGCCAGTACATCTCATGGGTTACTCTGCCACCTCCTTGCAGCAGTTTGTCATGCATTTCTTGAAAGTCAATATACGATTCGACAAGTATAAGTAACTCAGAGGGAGACCAACTATCAGCGGACATGAATGAAGGAGAGTAACGGGGAATGAGAAAATGTTTACTGTGTGAAACTAAGGGCCCAAATCAGCCTTTATTTGTAGCCCAAAGATTTGGCAATAGTTATGTGCCTTTTGTTACGAGTCACGTGTATTCAGAACGTACCATTCACATGGGTCTTGACATGATTAGACCGTTCACTGAATACAAAACAGTAAGTTTACTGTGCTTGATATGACCCAACACTGAGGAGATCAACAATAAGGATACCGTGCATGATTTAACGTTGAGGAGATCTAACATGGCTACAGTGCCTGCTTTAACAAAAAGATAATAAAGGCCTAAAATTGATTACAGTGCCATAACTTTTCCCAAACATATAATGACGTGAATATCATCCTTTAACTCCACAATTCAAACTACATCTTATCAATAAAAATGTCTGGCCATCTGCTAAAAGCTGTTATGTTATGCGATAGCGACTCTGAGGATGAAGCCTACGCAAAAGCACACCAACAAGAAGAAGAGGAACTTGTGAAGATCTATCATAAAGCTTACGGTTCATCCAGTGGACAACATGGTGGTTCAACAATGGGTCGAAGATACTTCCATTGGATCATGCAGCATATCATAAAACACTGATGAACAATTATTTCGTTTCTAATCCGACTTATGGTCCTACGCTTTTTCACAGACGCTTTAGAATGAGTCGATCATTATTCTTAAGAATCCTTAAAGGTATTCAAGCGAATAATAAGTATTTTGTTTATAAGCAGGATGCTGCCAAAAAACATGGTCTGACTGGACATCAGAAGATGACCGCGACTTTGAGAATGTTGGCATATGGCGCACCCGCTGACGCTCTTGATGACGCTTATCGTATTGCAGAGAGTAATGCTTTGGAAAACCTAGATGAGTTCTGCCAATCAGTGGTCGACATATATGGGGATGAATATCTTCGTTCTCCAAACGAGGCAGACATAGATAGGTTGTGTGAAATGCACAAAAGTAGAGGGTGGCATGGGATGTTAGGGAGTCTAGATTGCATGCGCTGGGAGTGGAAGAACTGTCCTAAAGCTTATCATGGAGCGTACAACGGTAAAGAAAAAAGGCCAACCATCATCTTAGAAGCAGTACCATCTCATGATCTTTGGATATGACATGCTTTTTTTGGTATGCCTAGTTCCCTTAACAACTTAAATGTTCTAGAACGATCACATTTGTTTAGCGATTTGGCGCAGGGTAAATCCGTCCCTGTATCTTGTACGATTGGACATAACACATATGATCACGGATACTATCTAGGGGATGGAATTTGTCCGAAATGGAGCATGATTGTAAAGACCTTTGCAAACCCACTTACCCAAAAACAGAAAAGATTTGCTTCTATGTAGAAGGGTCAGCGAAAAGATGTGGAGAGAGCATTCGGAGTTCTTCAATCAAGATTCGCAATGGTAAGTAGTACATGTAAGTTATGGAAAAGGTCGAAAATGTCAAGAATTATGTTCTGTTACATAATTCTTCATAACATGATAATCAAAGATGAACGCGACATCATGCAACCAGATTACGAATACGAAGGATCCAGACAACCGCCACAAATTTACCGACCTTCCGTTGATGAAATTGAAGGACTATTCGATATGTTTCACGTGGATCAACATGAAATATATCGTAATTCAGCACTGCATAATCAACTTCAAAAAGATCTAATGGAACACATTTGGAACGCTTACGACAACAAGTAGATTATATTTCAGAGGCTATGTTTTATTACGTTTGTTTTTATTCATATTTCAGAATCTTTGTTTTATTATGTGTGTTTGCATTGGAGTGTGTTAGCTTTGTCGTATGTAATACGTTGTATTATTTTTAATTATTCGATACATACACACTGTCTTATAGAAAATAAGATACCATTGATTAATTCAAACTAGAAAACAATACGTTGATGAAAACAATTAAAGCAGTACAACACTACATAATAAAACAACATACGCCTAGATCTAGCACGACAAACAACAATACGCTGTTTATAATCCATCCAGTACTGTGTCGATAACGGATTCATTCCGGTGACATCCATTTGCATTACTAAAGTCTCTTGCTGTTTCCGCTCCAACTCAAACCTACCACGTTCAATCTCAGTTAACTATATTAAGACCTCAAGTTTTTATGCACTATGTTTTTATGTTCTTCATTTTCTCTAGCATGCGTCTCGTGCATCTGCACCCACCGAGAATCAAATTGGGTTTGAACAGCATTTTTCTTCTTCGTAGCATGCTGGCCCATAGGTCTTGCATCTTCATCACATTCAGGAGTTGCGTCTTCACCGGTATTAGAATCTCTCTGCGAAGATTCCCATGAACTCTACATATAGGAATTTCGGCTTGCTTTTTTCTTTGCTTTTGCCTTCGCTTGAACATCTCTTGAGCTCTTCGTGTTGCTAGAACTCCATTTCGGATTACTAATGAGCAATTCATAGCAATTAGCAAACTGGTAGTAATGCGGTTTTTTCGCACCATTTTCTCTAGGAAATAATTTCAAGAATTGGTCCTTCGCCGTCCGCTTTTACAAACGGTAAAGTAATGAATATTGGTATGCTTTCGTGGTAGGTAAATAAAATATCAACAAGCGAATTAGAGAGTTACAAATTATTACCAATTTGGCTTCGCCACTCATTCCGCTAGAATTTGCAGTTCTAATTTTGTGAACTTGAGACTCAAAGAATTGGGTTTGTCGATTAATCTTCCCAAATCGACCGGAAGGTGCAGACACTGATATTGTCCTTTCTATGTGCTTTTGTTGTAAGCAGGCATAACTTTTGACCAGAATGCTTCCCCACTTTGATCATTTTCCTTAACCGAATCATTTGAAAAGTGGAAGTACACTAAACAAAGATCTTTATCTTTGTCCCCGGTCCACGGCGTAGAAGAATGAAATGAGGTGGTGGAGCTGAATGAGGGGTAAGATCTTCGGCTGATTGAGAATCAAAATCTCAACTATTCGTATTCGTTGCTTCGTTGTTGAATTGGAATGGATATGACATTGTTTACTTGTAGATAAAGAGTATGGTGGATTTGAAGAAGTTCATGTTTTTTACACTAAGCTATTCATACCGATATTTATAGAGAAATAAAAATTATGACTGTTGTAACTTCTATACGACCGTTTATAGCCGTTGTAGTTCAAAAATGTGATCGTTTATAGCTGTTGGAAGGGGTAACAAGGTAAGAGTACGGGTATAGGAGCAGCACGTGGTGGGGAGGGGGATCCTGGCGTCTATAAAATAGGCGCTAGAACCTGGCACCTATAAAATAGGCGCCAGGTTGGGCTTCAGGATCCTGAACGGGATCCTGAAGCTTAGCCTTAATATTAAGGCTGAAGCGAGCCACTGGCTCGCTTCCCCTTAATATCCCCCCCTTAACTCCAACGAACGGAGTTACCCTTACGTGTTCTTTCTTTTTCCATCCCTTAATTAAAGTTAAAGTTAATATCTGCTCCCCCACGTTCTTCTTCTTCCTCTCCTCACGCAAAATTTCTTCACTGATCCACATTACTCTCCCTTCTGCCATTAATTTCTTTATCCAATTTCTTCACCCAAGCCTTTGATTTTATTTCACTGTTACAATTAATTCCAACTTAAAAAACCAATTTCCAATTCATGTTTCTACTCATCCTCGTCTCTTATAGCATCGACTTCCAATCTACCACCATATTACCACTTGCTACCTCCGGTGGTTGTATAGCCTATCCACCTATGACAATTGATATCCATAACAGACACAGACAGGCAGGAGACCCAAATTTCACGAAACTGAGGTATAGTTTTAATTTGGTTTTTCCTGCTTACCGTTCAGTTGTTTCTTTCTTTCTCTATTTTTTTCTCTTTGTCACCGAGGACCACACGATGCTGATTAATAGTTGGATTTCACGTTTCATATTCCTGCATCATATTCTTGTAATCGTCTTAAGTATACGCACTTACAAATTGATCTGGTTAGTTTTCTGTATCTTATTTTGGACATGAGTTGTTTGATTGTTTGCCTCCAAGATGATGAATTCATTTAATATTCAATCTCTATTTTTTTATAAAACTTCAGCAAAAAATCATGGTTTTTCCAATCTAAAGCACAAACAACTACTAGGCATAATAAAAATACATGTACGGATCCCAATTATACAGACGACATAATAAATTAAGAACTTGTGTAATCTTTTAATTTCGGTCGTATGAAATCGAATATGTTGGTTGATTAATTAACGTGTGATTCATTTGTTGCCATGTGCATGTGTATTTTTTTAAAATAGATAGTAGTTTATGGAATCTTAGATGTCAATAATATATGAAAATTAATCTTTTGAGATTGAGGGCAGCTTAGAGATCGACCATCTTGTGCCTGGCTTTGTGAGTCAGTAAACTATCCCAAGCAGTAAGGATGCAAAGTATGATCAGTGTTGCAAGGTAAGGTAACAAAGAAATTCTTTATTTCTACTATTTTTGTATAATGAGTTGAGTCAAATTAATTATTGCAGTGTATTATCCATTGAACGGTTATCGTACTTAGAAGTGTAAGCACAACTGTCTTTTGAGCATCAAGTATGTTGGCTTGGTTGTCATGATTGATTTGAATCATCTGTACAGTAAATATTCTATTTTTTCCATATAACTGGCATTAAAATTTGTAATTTACACTCCATTTATTTTGACTGTTTATATGCTAATTATACAAAAATCATACAAAGTCCAAAAAGAACAGTAGAACAAGAAGGAATTCTCAGGTTTTAAAATACAGCAACGAGTAATACAACTATTCCTGAATCCAAGAAGTTGTAAAAATATGGAAGGAAAATATAGTTTAATCAGAGCCTTTTCAAATGTATCACTCAAGTATGATAAATAGCGTGGTGATAACCATCTGAACCCCAGTATTATGCGTTAGATCCCAAACTCTCATCTACTAAATCTATGTCCACTTGGGAAATCTTTTTTTTCTAGGCCTTATACAGTAGATAAGGAAGCTGCTAATGAGAAATCATCTGGGGAAGTCATGGATCCTTCCATAGAAGCCAAGCAATAAGCATGATGATGACTCTACTGATTTGAGAGAAGTTAGTTGGATACTGAAACACAGTCTGCACATAACTCACATTTGTACTACCATTTATCATTATTCTATCTTTTGAAGTTACTTAATATATTAGGCAAGAAGTAAAAGAACACTGAATGCAATCAGAACTTACAAGTTATATGTGTATACTGCAGATAATTAATTAATTGGTTTCCAAACATAGCTTGTTATGACATAATGGATTATTTCCATGGCTCTAAGATCTTGATTCACCTATGGTTCAATGCTTTTAGATCAATTTTATCTTTATAATGAAGTGTTATGTTTACCAAACATACATTTGTTTCCAACGCGAACGTTTTATTATTGCTAACAAGTTCTTAGAGAAAAAATTATCCAACACTTAAGATTATTAAATACACGACCTTTATATTATATATTTTTTCTAATCGTTTCTCTATTCTCATTACTAGTACATCCTATTTTCAGATGTTCGTTCTTCACTTATCTTTGAATGAAGTTATAATGTCACCAGTGTCTCAATTATTTAGATTATCATATGTGAAGTTTTTTCCATTTAAATGTGAATTGCATATTTTTTGTTATTGTTCAAATCAAATGTAAAAACTGATTTTACTCAAAATTGCCTTCATGGTTTTCGGTGTATCTTTAAATTTAAAAGTTATGTATTACAAGTATTTTTTAAAAATATTCGTCTAGCAGCAGTAGCAACTTCAACGATAAGCATGATACATTGCCGAATTTGGATCTTTACGACTTGGACTGTGATATTCTGCAGGAGTTTGAAGATAGCAGTATTCGATGGTGAAGGGTGAGGGGTGTGCTGGATAGAAACAATAATTTGGGTTTTAATTAGGAATCCGCTATAGAAAATAAGATGTATGTATAGTTGTGGTTTCGTTGGAACTGATGTTGATTACTTTGGCTTTAAATTTTAACATTGATCGATGGACGTTTTACTATTATCCAGCTGTCTTTGGTGCGTTTTACTATTTTTAGTATATAAATTGATTATTTATCAGTTCTTTTTTTTAGGGGTTGAAGGTAAAAGACGTCGTCAAAAAGTTCCTTTGCTGCCAGGATTTAGTGCATATACGGTGATGTAACTATGACTAAAACTAGAGTGAGAGTGTGAGTAATTGTATACATGTATATAAGTGAATGGATATGTAGTAAAGAACCAATGTATACGAGTGAAATGTAGCGAGGAAGTGTATGTATAAGTCATTGTGTAATAGTGAGAAACAATATGTGTACTATTCGAAAGTGTAATAAATAATTTTTTGAAAATATTTTTTATTTGTTTAAAAATAAATTCTATGTAAATATTCAATTCTTGTAAACATTTATTTATAGTAAACAATGTGTTGTGGTCTAAAAAATGATGTCATATGCACTAATCAAATGATGACACATGGACAAATTATTGTTTGACACTTAAACCAACAACTAAATGCCAAGTGCCGGCATTAATACATTCCATGTTTATGCTACTACGACTACCATGTCAGCAACCATGTAGGATGACATATCATCAAACACATCCATTGATGACTCATCATTTGAGTCATAACGTAGTGGGGTTCATTGATTCTTTTACCTACCAATATCAATAAGTGTAGGTAAAGGCTCTTTCTCTACTAACCTTTACCTACAAATTTCTACCAATTCAATATTGGTAGCTAAAATATATTACCTACCATTATGTTAATTTTACCTACATTTATAATTGGTAGGTAAAGACCCCATTTTCTTGTAGTGATAGTAGCAACATATTTTTTTAGTATAATAGGATTTCTGTTGTATTATCTATGCATTTTATCATTGTATTTGTATGGTAATTAATTTATATACATTTTAATTTGTGTGTTGTTATATTGTTTTTATTAATCACATGTTACACAACAAATTAATTAATTAATTAAGGCTTAATTAGATAAATTACAAATCAAATACCTCACTTAATACCTTGTTCATAGTTGAAAACGTGTTAAATTTTGTGATCCTATATGGTAGAATTGAAGTGGATGGAAGTAGCTCCGTGACGGAGAAGACGGTTCGCAAATCGGAGCTCATACGAGGAAGTTAGAGACGAAAAGGTGCAAGGCTTCAGCTGAGTTCCGCGACAGACGTATGTCGCGGTTGCAACAGACGTCTGAGTTGTCAGCGAAATTTTTCCGAGACTTGCGACAGACGTCTGAGTTGTCAGCGAAATTTTCCTGAGACTTGCGACAGACGTTTGTCACTTGGGACAGACGTCTGTGTTGAAGCATGTATAATTCTCGAACTGGGACAAACGTCTATCACACTCCTCGACAGACGTTTGAGGCGATTTTCGAGCTGTTTCGGGCTGAAATATTGCAGGTTATTTGTGACGGATCCAAGGGAAATTTGAGAAATTGCTACATATTACTCTCTCCCTATATAAGCTACATCATATCCAAAAGGGCAAGTGCCAGAAAGAGGCTAATCAAGAGATTAAGATCTAGGTTTATTCTAATTAGGGTTTTGGCAACCCTAATCTTCTTCAGTTCTTTTCTCCATAAAATCATTTTTTTTGGTGAATTTGATCGTTGCAATCAATCTCTTGTGCTCTTCTGTTAATATTAATAAAAGGTTCTCTCTCAAAGTGGACGTACACTGTCGGAGGAACCACTATAAATCCCTGTATGATTTAGTTTATCGTTATTGCTTTATTATATCTCTTGTTTGGTGATTGTGATTGGCTTGTGGATTGGGTTGAGAAGTTTTGATATATTAATTGGTTGTTTTTGCACGTTTACCACGATCTTGTCTTCTGCTAGGTTAGAGATTTTTATTTAAGCGGTCTTGAGTTGAAATACTCCACAACATTTGGTATCAGAGCATTGATGTTGGTAGATAGTTGTAGAAATGCCGAAATCATATTCAAATAGTGTCTCAACAGTTGGTCCAAGTAGTGGAGCTCCTTACGTACGTGGGTCGTACGTAGCTGTTTGTTCACAATTGGTTATTGACAAGTAGAATGACGATAATGATTTTAAAAAATGACAATGGAAGATGAAAGCGGTTCTTAGGCGAAATCGGATACATCGGGTAGTGTTTGATACACATTTATTGCCAGCGGACATCTATGGGAGAGAATGTTATTTCTGAAATTAGTGGTGAGACGACTGCTAAAGGTATTTGGAACAAGTTGAAGGAGTTGTATATGAAGAAGTCACTCGCAAATCGATTGATCTTGTTGTGAACTTTCTTTACCTACAAGATGAAGGAAGGAACTTCGCTAAAGGTGCACTTAAATGTGTTTGATGATTTGCTAATGAAGATAAAGGCGATAGATTTGAAGATTGAAGAGGAGCAGAAGACGATGATAATGTTATGTTCATTGTCTGAGCGCTATACGGGTTTCTCAAACAGTTTGATCTATGATCGAGATACACTGACTCTTAATGATGTCAAGATAGATCTTCTTAATGAGTTGCGAGGTCAGATGAAGAAGTTGAGTGATGATAGTAGTGGTGCAGGTAATGATCAAGGTTTATTTTTGGAGAAGAAGAATCTATTATTTTAGGAAGATGCAGGTTTCCTGTTTTTGACTGATTATTTTAGGAATATTGAGGAAAAGACAAGTTTCTTGTTTTTGACTGGTTATTTTAGGAATATATTCCTAAAATATATTCTGAGGGAAAATTGAATATTTCTCCTATAAAAGCAGCATCTAGGTTTGGATTATATCATGGGATTGAGACCGAAATAGTTGATCCAAGGGTTTGTCGTCGTTCTTCATTGTTCTCCCACTGCAACAAAAAACACTTTCTGCAACATGCGATATCTGTTGCTAGACCTATTGCAACAGGCATGCACCTGTTGGTATAGCAGAAGTTGCAAAAAGTCTGCAATATTTTCTGCCTGTTGCAACAAGATGCTGCGGTATACTTTATGCAACAGGCTTTTGCTGTTGCAACAGATCGTTTTGCAACAGTACATGCCTATTGCAATAGATCCATAAATATGTAAAAAAAAAATGTGAAAATTAGGGTCACATCCTTAAAATAAAACTTAATTAGGCTCACATCCTCCTATTTCAAAACATATAAATTACATCCCTAATTTCAAACAACGTCTGATATTTTTACAAAAATGCCCTTTTTCTTAATTCACGCCGTATTTACCTAGGTCATATCTACTCATTACGTAATTAGTTTTTTTTTCTTTTCCAGAAACCTAATTTTCGTTCTCCATGGCGGCGGCGGCTCCAATGAAATTCATGGCCTCCTCTAATCGGTGGCTGCTTCCTCCATCGCCGCCTGAGGTTATCTCTTCTCAATCCAAATCCTGATTCGTCAGCATAAATCTAATTCGTCAGCCTCACTTCCAGCAACCAAAATCGTGATCCACATCTTCTTAATCGGTGAATCCTCAATTCCTGGACAGCCTCCTAATCGCGATTTTAGTCAAAATTGAAAGCTCCTCCGCTGGTGATCTTCATCTTCTTCTTCGTTCAGGCAACGGGTTAGTAATTCAGTACCCTAATTATGCAGTTATTTGAAAATCTATTTGTATGGATTTTTGTATGGGTTAGTAATTCAAGCAACGGGTGTTACAGATCTTCCTAAATGTAACCTGCGGCTTCATATGTCGCTAAACAATAGAAAGTTGGATGCTTTAATCTTTTTGTGTGGACTATGGACCTGTAATTTGATCTGCATGTGACTTGTTTATGGTTGTTCTCGTTGCCTAAGTTTAATTTTGATGAGAAATTCACTGAACTCAAGTATTTTATTTTATTTGGATTTTTTTTCCTGTAATCGTTTGTAATTTCAGCATGCATTTCAAGCATAAAACAAATTTGAGCGAGATATGTTTCCTTACATCTGGAGGTTGAGTGGTGCTTCATAGTTCCTTATGGACGTACTGTGCAGTTCTTATGCTTTTGTTTTTTGAAACAAGTAAAAAATTATGTCTTTTTTGTCAATTGAGGTTTTGTCTGAAATTGAACTATACTTTCCGCTATATTAACTTTGTATGGATGTTTCAAAAAAAAATTGTTTTGAACTAATGGAGTTTTTATGTTTCAAAAAAAAAAAACTTCGTATGGTACTGCTCTGATGAAACTGGAGTCGAGTTGCATAGCTTGATGTAGGAAAATATATTTGATTTTTGCTGAACTTCTGATAAAAAGTTGCGGACAAATATGCAGATATTCTTATTATATGCATATATGTATGCAATTTTTGATGAAAATACAAACAGAAAAACATTCAAAATCGCGATCTGTAAGATGTAGGAAAATATCTTTGATTTTTGCTGAACTTCTGATAAAAAGTTGCGGACAAATATGCAGCTATTCTTAATATATGCATATATGTATGCAATTTTTTATCAAACAAACAGAAGAACATACTATTTTACAAATATATTCATATTTTTATGCATATATCTGGAATACCTGCATATAAATATTCAGAAATTATTGTGTAAGATGTAGGAAAATATCTTTGATTTTTGCTGAACTTCTGATAAAAAGTTGCGGACAAATATGCAGCTATTTTTAATATACGCATATATGTATGCAATTTTTTAACAAACAAACAGAAAAACATATTATTTTACAAATATATTCATATTTCGATGCATATATCTGGAATACTTGCATATAAATATTCAGAAATTATTGTTATTTTGCTGATTTGTACGCATGTATTTATATTATTCTGAAGCAATTTTTGTAATTTAGGTTACTGCACATTAAGCTTATTAATGTTGATTTTCTTTTTTTGCTAACAGTGTTTCGGCGGATATTGGTGTAGTGGTGTTGTTGAAGCTTGGTCGTCCATCTTTTTCCAAATGATTGAAATCTGCAGTTGTTTCTACAGAGACTATAAGATGTGGTTTGCGCAATAAACTGGGTCTTAACAAAATTACTTGTTCTGCAAAAGACCATCATCTCTGCTTTGTAAATGTTTTGAAATTTTTTATGTAGTACATGTAAATGTGGTCTGTACTTATTTTTTGATGTAGTACATGTAAATGTTATGAAATTTTTCATGTATGTATGTACATATTCATGTTATTTGCATATATATATATATATATATATATATATATATATATATATATGCATCTTGTTATAATTATATGTATTTACTTTTTTGTCATTTCTTTTGTTTCAACAATTATGTAGTACAGTTTTGTATATGTATGCAATTATTTCACTTAGTTGCATAAATTTATGCAATTTTAAGTAACATTTGTATGTAATTGTTTAGTTTTTCGTAAAAATCAAAAATGTTAATAAAAAAATTGTAGTCCCTACATTCAAGTAATTATTTATTTCTGTATAATATTAATTTATGCACGTCTACTTCATTGTTGCGCAAAACTAATATTTTTTTTATGCACAATATTAATATATGTATGCAATTTTACGTAATATATGTATCTAATTCTCTAGTTTTTCGTAAAAATCAAAAAAAGTAAAAAAAAAAACGCTGTTGGAGTGATAGACGGTTTTCCAGAATTGTAGGATTTAGTTTATGAGCGAGATAATAGGAGCGATAGACTGAGTAAATGAGGACAAACAGTTGTTGGATAGTTTTTTAGGTGTATAAGGGTAGATCTGGAATTATTTTAGCGGAAATTCAAAAATAGGGATGTATTCTATATTATTTTTATCACCGGGTTTTTTTTTATATTTTGAAACTTAATAGGGTCCTGTAAAAAACGCACCCAAAAAAAATTATAACTTATAGTTATTACATATTAAATGTATTCGTTTTAGTAACAATGTATATCACAAAATAAAAAAAATAAAAAAAAATTATTTTAACAAAGTTCTAATAGTACAAACAATTACAACAAAAATTTCCACAATTTTCATACACCACTCATGTATAACAATTTCTTCTCTCACACAACACATTTTTTCGAATAGAATATTTTATAATCATATTTCTACTCTATCATACATATACTACAACAAGAGAATAAATATGCAGTTCATGCTCCAAGTTTGCTGTAAAGGCTCTCAGCTTGCTTCACCATACTGGCTAGGTCCATACTAGTGCTTAGGATGCTCTTTGAGTAATCTCCTGGCATTTTTTCCCTGCAGCATGTGAAGCATAAGTAGCGCCATTCATTTGAAATGAATTCCAAACATGTTGTAAATGCTTGATATCATTTAAAATTTATCACCTCGATATTACTAATGGCAACAAGAGCATCATGGTGTATTATCTTTCCTGGCTTGTCATTGTAGCAGGGGTGCCGATACTAATGGTGATGTCGATTAAAAGCCGGGAACCTTTCTTCAGGCTACTCCAGTTATTCTTGTTTACTGTAACAACTGCAACTGCAACTGCTGTTGTTCATTTCTTATTTTTCAATCTCACAATTGCTGATATGTTTGCTAGTTTTCTTGCATTCATTCCAACTGGATGGGCTCTACTCCTGATTGCACAAGCATGCAGACCAGCAGTGGAATCATTGGGATTATGGGGGTCAGCTAAAACATTAGGAAGAGCATATGAGCATTTAATGGGAGGATCTATATTCACAGCATTGACGATATCCGCGGTATTCCCATTTGTGTCGGAATTCCAAACACGACTCTTGTTTACTAGGCAAGAAAGACACTGATTTTCTGTGAGGAGAACACTGCCGATTACCCATATGGAGTATTCTCTTCCTTCTAGAAGTGTTTCTAGCATCTGTAATGTCTTCAAGTTATTTGTAGAAATGGAAGTGTTGTTAGCAAGTGTATATATTGTGTTTCAAAACATCAGTATATCTTCTGAAGACTTGTATCTTTTGAGTCGTAAGTGGATGAGCGATGTACCATGGTGGAAAAAAAACACTATCAATATAAAAAAAAGGAACCCATTTATCAACAAAAAATAGAGTAGTAAGCTCAAGCCAACCCAAAGATCGACAACCAAAACACCAGACAAAGACAAATCCTCAAGATTACATATAAACATAGAGATTAGAAACCAAATTCATACCCCCAACCAGATGACAGAAACTGGAACTAACATTCCTACGTCACAGCTATGGGAAAGTAGTAGCAGCGACAATATGAAGACTAACACCACAACAAAATAGCTCATCATCGTAGCATATTGATATCACCATAGGAAACAGACAGTGGTGCAGTCAAAAAACATGAAAATCTATATACCCACACCAAAACTGAGAAAATGACAAGATGCACCACCAGAAGCCAAGAAATTATCATGTACATCACCGCCTCTACCAGATCTGAGGAGAGTCGGCAACTCCAACCACCGACAAATTGAAAACCAAACAAGATCCACGACCAAACACGTCAAAAAATCAGTCATAGCGAAAGCTAAAACGTTAATTTGATGCTGGAATATAATATGAGCACAGCAGTTGTTGATTACCTTCCGAACCTTATAGAAGAAGGACAGGTGAGCTATGGGAGCTCTGGGCGGAGGATGACCGGGAATAGACGGAGGACAAGTGAGCCTTAACTGCGAAGCACGGCTATTCCTTTGGATCAAGGAAAGGGAAAGGTTCGAGTTGGGAGGAGATGAAGGGCAAAGGGTTATGTGGTTCGCCGCCGCCGATCTGGAGATTGTCCACCATCGCGTCGGGTAGAGAAGCGTAGAATTAGGATTTGTAAGCTACTGGGGATTGCGGTTTGGGTTAGAGCGAACCATCACGTCGGGTAGAGAAGCGTAAAATTAGGATTTGTAAGCTACTGGGGATTGCGGTTAGGGTTAGAGCGAACCAGTGAGTGGTGAGGGTAGGGACGCGCTATTGAATTCTTAAAAATTTAGGTTTTAAGTTCAATTTTCTAGATCTAAATGGGCACAATGCAGAGGTAGATTTACTGAAATGTTAAGCGGGAACTGAAAACTGATGGCGGCAAAAGCAAATTAATTTAGCTATACATCTGTAACATTTCAATTTATTATTTGCAGATAGTCTTACGTAATATCATTTGTCAACTAAATATTAATTATCATCTATCAAGTTCAACAAATCATATCTCATTTTATTGAGCATCATTCATCAATTAAATGCTAAGTACCACTTGTAATAATTAATATTTATTATTAATTAATAATTATGAAATATTAATTTAATCTTCATTATATAATAATTAATAAAAGTAAATTATTTAATATTAATTATTTAAAATTAGTTGCTAAAAGTTAATCATTGTTATAACCCTCCGGCACCACAACCAACAATCATCCTTCACGCTTGAACCCAACCCGCCGATGCCACCCTCGCTTCGATTCCCTAAGTTCCCTTCAAACCCGCAACTAATCGTAAATCCCTTCAACCATCATCTTTCACTTTACCATACAACGCAACCGCAAATCTGAACTTAAAGTTCGATACTCTCAATAATCACTAACAAATTTTAAAATAATTCATACAAGAAATTATTATTAATTATTAATTACTCCTTAATAGTAATATAAATCAATTATTGTTTATTTATTTATTTATTATTTATTATTTATTTAATATTTAAAGATATTCATATTTCAAATTAATTATTAATCATTACCCAGTAGTTTTTTATTACTAATTTATTATTATTTAATAATTATTTATTTTATTATTATTTAAATATTAATTATTATTATTTATTATTAATTAATTATTATTTAATTGTCAATTATAAATATCACTTTATAATACTTAAATTTTATTATTAATTAATAATCATTAAATATTAATATTAATTATTATATAATTACTGATGGTTAATCATTTAATAGTAATTATTTAAAATTAGTTATTAAAAATTAATCATTAAAAGTTGATACTTATTTTTAATAGTATGTTTTTCGCAACTGGCTTTACCAGTTGTACAACAATACAGTTATTGCAAGTGGTGAAAACAGTTGCTAAAGATATTTATTCGCAACTGGCTTGGAAGTGCAGTTGCAAATAGTATGTTTGTTGCAACTGCTATGAAAGCACAGCTGCTAATAGTATGTTTTTGCAACAGGAAGGTAAGAGCAGTTGCTAAAAATATCTTTTTCGCAACAGAAAGAAAAAACATGTTGCTAAATCTCGTTTATTGCAACTGCTATGAAAGGTCTGTTACTAAATATCATTTACTACAACGGTCATTTATCGCCTGTTGCAAATAGCTAGTTGCAATAGGGTGTTTTTCTTGTAGTGTCCTTCCCAACAAAAGTTGTTGTCATATATATATATATATATATATATATATATATATATATTCTTTTCCTTTCTCGATAAGATTATTGATTCAATTGAAGTTTGTTTACTTCTGGTTTTCAATCCATTAAGTGTAAACAAAATTTGTTTTTGTGAATCAATAAAGCGGGTGGTTGGGTAGAATATCTTGTGTTTGTGCATTTAATTTCATATCTGTATTATTTTTCAGTAGAAATCTTCTTTAAGTAATTGGGTGAATATGATCCTGATCGCTTTTGCAAAGGCGTAATTTTCCTAATAGTTGGTATTAGAGCTAAATCATCTCAAAGCTTAGAGTGATTTTGGATTGGAAAAAAATGATTTTTGTTATATCAAATATAATGGCGTTTCCGAAGATGACTATTTTTGATAGAAGAAATTAGGGGATTTAGAAGCCTAAGATGGGGGATGTGACTTACCTCAATGATCTTCATGATCCGATTGTTGGAGATGTGAAGAAGCCCACAGATGTGGATGAGGGAAAGTGAAAGAAAATGGATAAGAAGACAATTGCCTTGATTCAGCGGTACCTTGATGATTTGATATTCCATCTTGTGGCTAGTTGTGAATCCCCGAAGGATTTGTGGGACAAGTTGGTATCTTTGTATGAGTCTAGGAGCGCTACAAGTAAGACTTTTTTGGTTCGAAAGCTTGTTCAGCTGAGATTGGATGAGGAGAAGTCTGTTGCAAAGCACCTGAATGAATTTCAAGATATGATAAATCAATTGGAAAATCTGAAAGTCAATTTTGTTGATGGGTTGTAGGCTCCTTTGTTGATGAGTTCGCTTTCAGAAAGTTGGGAGACTTTGATTGTTTCATGGAGTTATTCCAATGCTAATGGAAGTTTCTCTTTGGAAACGGTATGAACCAGCCTTTTGAATGAGGAACTAAGAAGAAAAGAGTCGGGTTTGAAATCAATTCAAGGTGAGACTATGGTAGCAAATGACTCGAGAAAAGATACAAGGAGGAAGAAGAAGTGGGCTAATGGTATATGTGGTATTACTTGTCATCATTGTGTTAAGGAAGGTCACATATGCAAAAATTGTTATGCTTATCAGAGGGATAAGAAGAAGGTTGTGGATGGTGATAGTACTGATGAGGCACATGCATGTTTTGCTATAGGTTCCACTAGTGATGCTTCTTGTGATGTCCTGTTTAGTAAAGCTAATAATTAGAAGATGGATTCGAGAGCCAGTTTTCACATTTATAAGGATGTGAAGTGTTTTCTTCTTATGAGAAGAATGTCGATGTAATTAGAACGACCAATGGATTAGAGCTACTGGTTTATGGTATTAGATATATCCGGTTTCATATGCATGATGGTGTAGCGAGGGAAGTTTCTAAGGTTAGACATGTTCCTACTTGTTCGAATAACCTCATATCTCTCGGTTAGTTGGATCGTCGTGGTGGCTCTTTTGATACTCGAGGCAGAGTTTTGAGAGTGAAGAAGGGTGGTCGTGTTATGATGGGAGGTGTCTTGGAGGAGGGAAATCTTTATAGATTGGTCATATATGTGGTCGAATGCGGAAAATGAGTGACAATTGAAGAACATAGTCCACAGTAAGGTGGACAAGTTAATGTGGTCATTGCTGATAATCCTAGGATTGAGGATTATGTTTTCGACTTGGGTGTTCACGTTGATGGTGCTCGAATGATAGCTAGAGATCAGGGAAGGAGTTTTGATCAATTGGAAGACATATGTCGATTTGGAAAATCCACAAGGTGAAGATCCTTGTGGTATTACAAACAGTTTTCGTCTGTTAGTGTTGTGTGGTGCATCTCAGAGGGAAGATGCATCTTTTGCATGTGGTGGGATGTATTTGTAATGGTTTAATTGAGAGTAGGTGTTGTTGAAAGAGCTAGACAACTTGTTTGTTGATTGTTGAAAGTTCGCTTGATGTTTATATATCAAGGTGGAGTGTTGTGATTTGTAATATATAATCACATATGTTGAAGGCGACGATTTGTGCTTGGTAACAGAGAAGATATTGTGTGAATTGGAGTTTGGAAGAGGTAGGTTTCCTATTTTTGACCGGTTATTTTAGGAGTATTGAGAAAGAGGTAGGTTTCCTGTTTTTGACTGGATGTTTTAGGAATATATTCCTAAAACATATTATGGGGGGCACATTGAATATTTTGCTTAGGCCTTTTATTCTTCTATAAAAGCAGCATCTAGTTTTGTATTATATCATGGGATTGAGACCAAAATAGTTGATCCAAGGGTTTGTCATCGTTCTTTATTGTTCTCCTTCTCCAACAAAAGTTGTAGTCATCTAGATATTCTTTCCCTTTCTTATTAAGGTTATTGATTCAATTGTAGTATGTTTACTTTTGGTTTTTGATCCATTAAGTGTAAACAAAATTTGTTTTTGTGAATCAATAAAGAGGGTGGTTGGGTGGAATATCTTGTGTTTGTGCATGTAGTTTCATATCTGTGTTATTTTTCTATAGAAATCATTTTTAAGTAATTGAGTGAATAAGATTCTGGTCGCTTCAGCAATGATGCAATTTTCCTAACAAACAGTTGATATGCTTTAGAATATGGGTATAATTGGTAAATAATTGGACATGAGCATGTTGTGTGAAAAGTATTATTTATTGGGCATTAATTTTTCAATTCATGTTTTTGTACTAGCTAGGTGCTTCTTATAATTGAAAGTTCTAAATTCTAGCTCCGAAAAAAAAAACTGAATTAATAAAAATTATAATCAACGCAATACACTTTAAGTTTTAAAGTATTATTGGGCATTAATTTTCCTATCTAAAACCACTCTAAGTTTTACGATATTCTAGCTCCGATACCAAATGTTAGAAAAACTGTGTCTTTTGCGGAAGCGATCAGGATTTTATTCACTCAATTACTTAATTAAAGATGATTTCTATGGAATAATAACATAGATATGAAATTACACGCTCAAACACAAGATAACCCACTCAACCACCCTATTTATTGATTCACAAAAACAAATTTTGTTTACATTTAATGGATCAAAAACCAAAATTAAACAAACAATAATTGAATCAATAATCTTATTGAGAAAGAGAAATAATATCTAGATGACTACAATATTATTGGAGAAGGAGAACAAAAAAGAACGACGGCAAACCCTGAATCAACTATTTCAGTCTCAATCTCATGATAGTAATCCAATCCTAGGTGCTTCTTTTATAGGAGAATAGAAAGTCTAGACAATATATCCAATTTTCCCGTGAGAATATATCTCAAATATACTCAGCAAATAACCGGCCGGTCAAACTTCAACATATATGTGATTTAAATAAATATCACCGAATCACAACAATAATGTCCATCATGGGTTTTACAAGAAGTCTTGAATACGTCATGCTCACACATCCAGATCTGATGATAGCCTAATCAATAAAGCTTAGACAAAAATCTTGATCCTTGCAGTTCATAAAAGAGTTCAACAAGAGGCATATGAAATTTGCCCTTTATGGTTTGTGAGTTAAGGGCTATGTAGTCAATACAAAGCCTCCAAGGTCCTTCATTCTTTCTTACCATTACCACTAATGAGGAATATGAGTTGTTTGCTGGACTTGATAATGCCTACTTCCAGAAGTTCTTTAACAACCTTCTCAAGCTCATTTTTGATGTGATATGAATATCTATATGGTGTAAGACAGATTGATTCAGAGTTTGGAATTAAAGGGATTTTATGATCATGCAATAATCCTTTTGGAGGTAGAGGGAGTTTAGGGTTAGTTATTTCAAGATAAAGTTGAAGGATCCATTCAACCTCTAGTGGAATTTTAGTGGGTACATGGTTTGGTATAAAAGTTGAAGTACGGAGCATCATAGCACGCCCTCCGTGAATACATTTCATTGTTAACCATTTACAGTTCTTCTCGTTGAAGTCCCTGCCATGTACACTCCTTATTGTTATATATATATATATATATATATATATATATATATATATGCAAATTTAACCTGTAACTTCTCTAGATTCAATGTGACTTCACCCAGTTTTTTCATCCATTGAGCACCTATAATGACTTGACAACTCTTCAAGGGGAAGCAACAGTGTGGATGTGCATGCATACATAAACATGCACAACTGATACATGCTTGTAAATGTAATCTTCATTCAGGATATGTCTTCATCTTCATAATAATAATCATAGTTTTTCATCTTCATAATCATGGCAATCATTGTTTGATTGTTACATGATCGGACCAAAATTTGCCTAATAATCCAAATCTGGACATGTCAATTGAATTAAAGAAAAAGTAAAGTACCTATGGAAATTGGAAGATAAAGAGGAAGTGAAAGACTGGGTTTTGTTTGTTGATTAGTGTTTTGTTATATAATAGAGCGATGGCTCTTGTATTTTAGGAGTAGAAGTAGACAACTGTTTTAGAATATAGGTATAATTGGTAAATAATTGGACATGAGCATTTTGGATATGAGCATGTTATGTGAAAAGTATTATTGGGCATTAACTTTTTAATTTATGTTTTTATACTAGATGCTTCTTATATCTAAAAGTTTTAAATTCTAGCTGGAAAAAAAAACTAAATTTATAAAAATTAAAATCAACGGAATACAAATTTGTAATATACAATCACACTACGCCATAGATGACCTATGCCAACCCCAGAGAAATGATGCAGTAGGTGCCAAAAAGTGTTGGTATAGGCAAAAAATGATCTGTGGTAACACTTTTTTGTGGTTGCCTTAGAGTCAAAGGCAACGACTTTGCTATCCTAAGGTAACATCGCTGCAGGTGTTGCTACAGGCACTAAATTTACATAAATGTGGGGCCCACTAAATTCTGAATCCCGGGATCACGGAATCCTGTTGCGCCCCTAAATTCTGTAGTCGGGTTCACGGAATCCTGTTGTGGGGCCCACATTTATGTAAATTTATGGCAACACCATATCATAGCTACGGCAACATTTAACACTGCATACTGCAACATTATATCATAGCTACTGCATCATTATATAACATACTGCAACATAACAGCAATTACAATCACACACTGAAATTAATAAACAACTTTTCATTTCAAATTAATAACCAATAACACAAATACTAGTTAGTCAACTACATAATAACAAAAAATAGCCAATAAATTCAGTTTTACATAGTACTTACAAACACAGCCGGTACTAAATTCATGTTTACATCAAACTAAAACAGTTTCAAATTGATAAAGCCCGAGCCTCCAGTGCATTCAGTACCTCTCTACTGCCTCCTTCACTTGCAAAATAAAGCAGTTTCAAAAGTCATGCATTTCAGCAAAAGCCTTTAGTACAACTAATGCATTTCAGCACAACCAAAGTCATGCATGTCTCGGCTACAAACTGATGCAATGCCTTGTTTACATTGCAACACAAAATGGAAGACATGCATGCCTCAGTTGCATTTCAGCACAAACTATGGCCATAGTATAAATGACTTGCACTTCAGTCTTCAGCACAAAGATATTTCAGCACAAACTATGGCCAGAGTTGCTTTTCAGCACAAAATTGCATTTAACAATCTATGGCTGAGTTGCAAATTGATGCAATGACTCAGCTTGTTCAAAGCATTTACGATATCAAGGAATGCAACAAAATGCCTGAGGCATTAAAAATGTAGACATGCCACGACTCGTTCAGGTACAAACTCAACCATTGCATCAATTACGAACTGACACGATCATTACTGATTGAAGAGAAAATAAAATTCTTAAAATTCTGTAGTTCATTGCTGAAGCATCAGCCTTGTACATGGTCAGTTACATACCAGTATTGAACTACCAGCCAACCATAAAAATAAGCAAGCGGAAATCTTAGAATTAGACTGATGCTTCAGCAAGTGGAAATTGTAAGAATTCTGAAGCATACCACTAGCCAACCATAAAAATAAGCAAAAATACATACCAGCAGTGTGTGTCTGTATACGATCTCCGATTTGCACAATTTGTAAGGGCCTTGGACTACAAAAACATGAAATTAAGAAGCCATGTTTTTCGCTTTGCTACGTGAAAGGCGGATTCGTCTTATTGGGACATCATCTCTACACCAACGAACATCAAAACCTTAATTTCCCATTCCATAAGCAGGCCGGATATCATTCAAATCTTCATTTTCATATTCTCTTTCGAGTTCACACCAGTCTTTTGGCAATTTCTTGATAACATTGTGGCACATTTTATCAATTGGATCTGCTATATAAAACACCTGTTTTACCTGTGAAGCCACAACATAAGGATCAGATTTCTGGCACAATCGATTAAAATTGACACGAGTTAGCCCATATAAAAATTTCTCTTCTTGGTACCAGCGACACTTAAATAAAACCACACTAAATTCTCCCCAATAATCTAGTTCTAATATTTCTTCAATTGATCCCTAGTAATTAACTTCACCAACCAATGGATTTTGATCTTTCGAACTTGCAAAGCTAGTAGTCAAGGCTGTCAAAAATACACCACTGTTTTGTGTTGTACATTTGGCATCTCTGAACCTTGTATAAAATCTGTATCCATTGATAACATATCCAGTAAATCGCTTAGCTGTTGGAAGAGGCCCCATTGCAAGCAGTTGTACTTCTTTTGAAATGTCCTCCTTTTTTCCAACCTCTTCCTTTAACCACTTCCAAAATTCTTCACTGTGTTCTCTCTCTCTTTTATATTTTTTTTGATGATGCATGACCATCAATTAAAGCTCGATGTTCCCTAGAATAAAGACCAGGTTAATAAAAGATAGAAACAAATTTGGCTGGATCTATTACTAAAGCTGAAACTGACCATACTGAAAACAATTCTGTATGAATGAGAACATAGCTTAACTACAAATCATGCCTGAAATCCCTGAAAGTGCTGAAACTTGGAATTTACAACTAACACTACGTGAGGCTAGAATCAATAACATGTTTGTAGATTGTTTAAAAGAACTGATTTTGCTGGTAAAAGGATGACATCAAAAATAGTTTTTTTAATAGTTGACATCATTTCACACAGGGATAATACTTAACTACTTACTGAAATAAAAATACTTACCGAAGTAAACTCTCTATTTCCTAGTTACCACAATTGAATAGAATGTAACGGTGACATTCCTTCCATTGAGAATCTTTAAGATGAATAGTTTTTCCATCTTTGTTTCTTCTTGTGCCAATAGGATATTCCAGATTTTGTGGACATGTTTCAAATTGCATTTTTCCTGCTCCATCGCCACCTAAGAACCTTGAACAGAATATCAAACATTCCTCTGCAAGATAACCTTCAGCAATGGACGCATCGGGTTTACTTTTGTTGCAAACATATGATTTCAGTTTACAAAGATAACGCTCAATAGGAAACATACAACGAACATGTGCAGGTCCACCATATTCAAGTTCCTTGCATAAATGAACTAGCAAGTGCACCATTGTATCGAAGAAAGCATTTGGGAATTTCATCTCAAATTGACAAAGAATTTCCACAATTTCCTTTTGTAGGCTCTTGAGATCAGCCAAATCGATACTTTTACTCCAAACACTTCTTAGAAATGCACCTAATCTTATCATAGGTATTGCAACTTTAGGTTTTACAGATTTCTTCATGGTAAACTGCAGCAAGTAGTAGAGAATAAAATGAGCATCGTGGCTCTTATACCCAGCAATTTTCCTCTCTTTCTTGTTTACATACCGGCTGATATTAGCTGCAAAACCATAAGGCAGTTTAGCATTCTCCAACACCAAGCAAAATAGTTCTTTCTCCTTATTCGTCATTTCAAAAATGGCAGCCCTCATCTCAAGGTAATTCTCATCAGTTGATAGAACCGGATGAAGGACCTCCCTGACGCCTATCTCTTGTAAATCATACCGAGCATTTAAATGGTCTTTCGACTTCGCATCAATATTTAGTAAAATACCAAGTATGTTATCACAAATGTTTTTCTCTATGTGCATAACATCAAGGTTATGTCAACATACATTTTGACTCCAATATGGTAAATTAAGAAATATTGACTTTTTTTTAAAAGGAGATTCATTTTTATGCTTCTTGATCACCTCTTTCTTCCTAAAATTATTTTCATAACCAGCCAACAATTCTTCGATGTCAGTCCCGGATAAAATACCGGGAGGTGTTCTCATTTCAGTTTCACCATTGAACCTTTTCTTATCAAACCTCCACTTGTGTCCCGGGTCTAAAAATTTCCTATGATTCATGTAGCACATTTTTCTACTATGTTTCAAGTAAGTTGAAGAAGTCTCGAAATGGCATACGGGACAAGCTAAATAACCCTTCGTGCTCCAGCCGGATAACATTACATAGCCCGGAAAGTCGCTGATCGTCCATAATACGCTTGCACGTAATGTGAAATCATCACCAGTGAAGGCATCATAAGTTTGTATGCCAAGATCCCATAATTCTTTCAATTCTGCAATAAGAGGCTGCATGTAGACATCAATGTAATTGTTAGGAGACTCTGGACCAGGGATAAGGGTTGAAAGTATCAAATTTTCTGTCTTCATGCATAACCAAGGTGGAAGGTTATAATTTACCAATATGATCGGCCATGTGCTGTGTTGTGTAGTCATTGTAAGAAAAGGACTGAATCCATCAGATGCTACTCCTAACTTGATATTTCTGTTATCTGATGAAAAATGAGGATAATTGGCATCCATAGTCTTCCATACCTCGCCATCAGCTGGATGTCGAAGTCTTCCATCGTTTTTTCGTCCCATTGCATGCCGTAACATAAGTTCTGCGTATTCCTTCGACATGAACATCCTTTGTAACCTTGGTTTTAGTGGAAAATAACGCATCACTTTTGCTGGTACTTTGTGAATCCGCTTCTCCGAATCTTTGTCAATACCCACTTTCTTTTCCGGTATAACCCACCTTGAAAAACCACAAATTTTGCAGTTATTTTCCTTTTCATTTTCTGCCCAATATAACATGCAGTCATTTGGACATGCATGTATTCTTTGATAATCGAGGCCTAAATCTTTAATGATATTTTTGGTAGCATTGAAAGATAAAGGGATGTGGGCTTCTGGAAAAGCTTCTTTCATCAACTCTAATAAATCGCTGAATGCAGACTCAGTGATTCTATGTAGGCATTTTAAAGAATAAAGCCTAACAATGAAACTTAAGCGCGAAAATTTATTACACCCGGGATATAATGTTTGTTTTCCCTCTTCAACACGTTGATGAAATTTTCTAGCATCGACATCTATTCCATTTGACCCATTAGAAGATTTATCCTCATTGTTCTGCATATTTCCATAAGTACGTTGCAACATCTCATCGAGGTTATCTCCAAAATTTATTCCTGCTTCACAATCCATATTATTATTGCTACTTTCAGGATCTAAACAGGAAACTTCATAAATCCATTTCATGGACAATTCAGATGGACCATTCCAAATCAGATGGTTGTAGACTACTTCTTGACAATGCCACTTGCGATTATGACACTTTTTGCAAGGGCATGTAATTTCATCACCTACCGCAAATCTAGAAAAAGTATTTCGAATAAAAAGTTTCACTCCACTGATGTACCCTTCACTGAATTTAGAAAGTTCTGCCCATAGTTTTTCCTCGTCGTTCATTGAGTGATACCTTAAAGCAGTAAATTAGGCACAAGTAAAGCGGTACATTACGCAACACAACAATCAAATCATAGAAAATTGATACATTGAGTGATACCTGAAGCAGCAGATTAAATCGAAACCCTAACTGAAATCTGAAACCCAAGACGAACCCCAATTGAAGACCTAATTGAACTTGAACTCGAATCTGCCCTACTCGAACCCTAATTAAGCTTGTAAACTTGAACTTTTAGCCCTAATTGAACCTGAGAGTGAGTGTGTGAGAGGTTGAGCAGCGAAGTACTTTGGTAAAGTTCGATTGAAATTTTCAATATTTTTTTAGTTTTCCCCCTTTGTTTTTGCTTTCCGCCCTAGACATTATTTCACGCGCGGATTGCTAATCTGGATAAACATTTCTTCACGCGGTTCGCTACCCTGGACCGTTGGATCGTTTTGACGCGGATTGATAATTCTATTCACGAGGCTACTGCAACACATGTTGATATATATGCTAACACATTTAAGTGTGCGTTGCAGTAGACAGAAAACAGCATAGCAATGGCAACATTGTAGCTAGCAACACCATGCATTTTCGTTGTGATAGGCCATCTATGGCGTAGTGTCATTTGATGATGTAGTTATATTAAAAAAGTTCAACGAGCAACATCCGGAATCGGAATTTCAATGGAAATTTGAAACAGATTTGAAATATGAAAAAAGTTATATCACCAAAATGAAACCGACGATTTTGAACCTTGGTTAAAACGGCGCAATTATTTTGCCGTTTTGATAACTGATCATTTGAACTGGATCATCAGCCAAGAACAGTTGTTGTGTCTAGTATCTTGAAGTGGACAGGTCACTCCTAGTTGAACAGGACCACTATTGGCTATATGCGTTTCCATTTAGATGGGACAACTAAAAAAAACACTAAAAATGCGATATACAAACAGATGTAAAGGGATCCATTGAACAAAGAAAGTGACGGTTGTTTGTTTTGTTTCAGGAAAGGGGAAAAGTGAATAAGTGGAGAGATGATGAGTGGATAGTCCAAGTGTTATGATTGGGTGCATTTCTGATGAGGAAGCAACTCCTCCTTCCTTAAGTTAGATGTTAAGTCACCTTAAAGCCAACCCTGCTGCACAAGCCTTTTACTGTTACAAGTTACAAAATGTATGTTTAGACCTTCAAATAATATTCATTTCAAGAAAAAGCTCATATTGGTTTGCCTATAACTACTAATAGTTTGGAAGTGTTAGTGAGGGTCACAAACAAATTACGCTGTTAGCAGTATCTTTTGTAGTGGGAATACACAGTTTTTGTTAGCATTTTATAGTTTAGAGAGCTACATAGTTTGTTCACAAAACCAATTGGTTGATGTGAACTATAGCCTCTTAGTATTTATCCAGGATCTTAGTTGAATATTTCCCGATGTGGGATATCACTCCCCCTTCACGTGTGGCGTATTTGAGCCATCTACGTGATCATGCTATTTTGGATGGAGTGGCGCACGTATGGCGGTTAAGCACATACATATTAGTTGAACTAGTTGAATTAGTTGACCTGGGCTCTGATACCACTGTTAGCATTTTATAGTTTAGAGAGCTACATAGTTTGTTCACAAAACCAATTGGTTGATGTGAACTATAGCCTCTTAGTATTTATCCAGGATCTTAGTTGAATATTTCCCGATGTGGGACTTATATTTTCATCAGTTTTGACCCCATAAACAAGCATGTATGTTTTTCTTTTCAGATTGTTCAGACCTTTGCTTAGACTGGAAGTTCAACTTGAAATATATTTGGCTTCTAAAATACTATTCTGTCTAACACACAAACTTAATTATAATGTAAAATGAGTTAGTGGAGAATGAACTATGATTAAAGGGCCTAGATTGAGCAAAAAGAGGTGAAAGTTTCAGATAAGCTTCAAGTAGTGGATTCACAGCTACACCAGTAAATCTGGTAGAATAAGGTTTATTTTCTTTCCAAAGGAAAAATGATATAATTTATGACTATACAACTTACGACAGTATTATAGTACCCAAACATCTGTTTTCTGCTTAACTTACGATAGTCACAGTGGTGAAGCCGTACCATATTGAATGAGACATCAGTCCTCGCAGCCTTTTGAGAAAACAATCTGCATTACTATGCATGTTTTTATCTATGTTTTCACCCTGTTGCACATAGGTTAGGTCTTAGATTTTACATTAGGTAAATTTACACACAGAATCGATTTATACATATCAACGGTCGGTTCCTGTACAGATAACAATAAGAACTAAGGCATATACAGTTTACACATAATCATGAGAATTAGAGGTGACACAGCACCATTAGAATACAATTAAGAATAAAGAGGGAGATTGACATTGTACCTATAAAATAGAAAGATGACAGTTCACACCAATCACCACCCACTAAAAGAATAAAAATAATTAAAACAAAACAAAATAAAATTGCAGTTAGTGTAAAGTTAATAACAATTGATGTATACTAATGCTAATGCTTGAGACTATTCTCCACCTCCTGCTATTTATAGCCTAACACCATCCATTGAAAATTTCCAATTTCCAAGATACTATTTCAGTCAACATATATATATATATTGCTAATTTTCTTCTCCTTTGTCTAATTTTACTCACATTGGCAACAATGGAAGAAGATCAGTGGCAGGAATCGGCTCATATATCCTGAAAGATGCATGGGATATAGGAGAGAAAACTTATGCTATGGACGTTAGTTTTTTCCCTCCAAATAAATATAGAAATATACATATAGTTTGTCCACTAAAGTAACGGCTAGGAGTATTCTAGCTGAAGCATGGCAAACCGGCAAGTCATCCAACGGCAAAATAGGAAACCCATTGTGTTTGGTTTCTATCAATTTATTTTTCTTCATCCATCTCCTATGTGGCTATGTATTAATATAGATAAACAGTCGAGTCTGTGCTTTGAAGTTTCTGTTCTTACAGTTTATATGATGTCTGTGATCTCTGCTTGATTCATAATAATTGCTCAAGGTAAGTACCAGGTTGGTCTTAACGAGAGCAGTAGCAATGTGGGTATGCGTGTTCTTTGTAATTTCATGTAATTTGTTTTGTTAATGAATGCTTTGAATATTAGCTATCATATAGTGTGAGTGTAACAGCGTTTGTTCTTTTCTTTCTTGTATATTGTTGTGGCTCTATATTTTATTTTGCCTCAATCGGAGTTAATTAAAATATTGTGGGATGCACCAAATGTATTTAATTAGCCAATGAAAATCAGAGCATATGTTTGTTATATGGTCATTATGATAACAATATTTAGCTTCCCTCTCATTTCAAGATTGAAATGAATATATATTTTCCCCTTCATGCATAAAAATGGTAAAGATGCATAGTACTAAAACAAAGCTAATAGAAATACTGATGTTTGTAAATGAAAGTTTTCTTTTATTGCAGTGGTACAACAGCAACATTTGCTTTGTTGTATACATGCTTATATAAGTGTAAAACTAACGGACAGCAAGTAAATAATATATACGGGGCCTTGGGTTTGCTCTGATGTCCCGTACAGTATTTGCTGATTGGGCTGAATGTAATAAAACAGGACTTATGGGCTTAGCCCACTTATATTGTACTTAAATGTAGACGGGATATAAAGAGTATTAGTGTATTACTCTTCATACCCCCCGGCAAACCCTATCATTCGATCTAGGGTTTGAGATTGAAAATGGCTGCCGTGATAGAAATTCTCAAATCATCTTCCTCAACAATTTTCTTCAACTCCGACATCGTTCTCTCCCTCTTTATGTCTTTTCTTCTAAGTTTTTACTTTGATTTGAGCTTGATTTTTCTCTGCTTTGTTATCTGCAGCTGATTTACCCTCCTTGGCTTCAGATCTGACTTTGTTGATAGATTGATCGAAGTTTCTCTGAGATATGGTTGAAGCTTGAGACTTTGTGACTAAATCAAAATTAATACTTGTGGATCTTCCAGATTTGTCAGTTAAGGTTTGTTATCTGCTTTCGCTGCTTTGTGATTTGAGGTTTGTAATTTCTGCAACGCATAGCTTGTCTCAAATCTAGGTCTTAACAATGTTTAGTCAGAATGTTTGTTGTTTGGTAAGTGGAAGGTACGTGACTAACCTGAAGCTTTTCCTTTTGAACTAATTCTCTTACAAAGTATATATCTAGTTCTAGATGCTTGGTTCCGGAGTGTAGAACAGGATTAGCTGTTAATGCTGTAGCACTCATGTTATCACACCATACAGTTGCCTTTGCACTTGAGTTAATCTTTAGTTCACTTAAGAGTGATTGAATCCACATGATTTCTGCTGTAGCACTTGCAATACTACGATATTCTGCTTCTGTACTTGACCTTGAAACAATATTTTGTTCCTTTGCACACCATGATATAGGATTCTTGCGTAAGAATATATAATATCCACTTGTAGATTTTCTGTCATCATAGTCATTAGCCCAGTCAGCATCTGCATAGGCATTAATGTTTAAATTGTTGCATGTCCTCTGAATTAATCTCTGATTGATTGTGCCTCTTAAGTACCTTAAAATCATTTTTACTGTCTTCCAATGGTCACTAAGAGGTCTTTGCATGAATTGACTTGCCTTGTTGACACTATATGATATGTCTGGCCTGATTATTGTTATATATTGTAGAGCTCCAATAATGATACTTCTGTACAATTTTTCATTGCATGTGGGTTCACCTTTTTCCTTACTTAAGTGAGAATTAGTTATCGTTAGTGTAGGTAAAGAGTTAGCCTTGTCCATGTTTGACCTTGTTAGAATTTCAGCAATGTATATCTTTTGACCCAACTGAAGCTCATTGTTGTTGTTTCTGCTGACTTCAATCCCTAGAAAGTAGGACAGTTCACTCAGATCCTTGACTGAAAATTCAATGTTTAATTGGTTAGTAATAGTTTTGATGTCAGATTCACAGTTGCCTGTAATTATGAAATCATCCACATAGATTAACACATAAGTGACTGTCACTACACCATAATGGCCATTTGGCAACTCTTATTTTTTTCAACTGCCAACACTTATATGTGTTATAGACCAGTGACACTAATATGTGTTGCCATAGCAAATATGTGTCACTAAAAATGTGCTAACACTTGTATGTGTTGTTAGGTCTAGTCAACTTTTCTTTTCTAAGGGCAAAATGGTAAACTATCACAAATAACCCTAATCTTACCTCAACACTTATTCCTCAACACATATTGCTTTCACGGTCGCTTCATACGTAAATAAAAAATGGGAAATTCATACGGCCGCTTCATACGTAGCTAATCCTCTCTCCACTACTTCGATCCTCTCAATTCCGCTCTCCATCACTTCGATTTGGGGCTTCTACGATTTGGGTTTGGGGGCTTCTACGAATTGGGGCTTCAGGTATTTGGTTATGTATATATGTGAAAATTCAATTGTTGGATTTAAATTCAATTGGGGCTTCTACGATTTGGGTTTCTACGATTTGGGTATTATTCATTGTTTATGATATGTGATTAGCGAACAAGCACAGCATGGTTTAAACATTACGCTAGTGTATTCTTGGATCGTGAGTTGATAATTTGAATATTGTTTATTGTGCTTCGAGCCAGTGTTGCTATCTTACTTGATTTGTGGTCAGACCTTAGTTTTGATCATTCAAAGATATCCATAGGGAAAAGAAGAAAAAGGAAAAGGAAATAAAAAAAATATTATATTAAATAAAATAAATTTTTGATGAACAGATACCCCCTTGATTTACTGTAACTTTTTGAGAATTCTTGATAAGAAATATATAATTTAACTGATCTGTTCTTTATAGAGTTGGGATTTTTTTTTCTGTTGGCATGCACAATATGCCTGTCTGTTCTTGCTTACACTTGCCCCTCGATATTATTGACTTTTATTGCTGTGATTTTTTTTCTGGGTGCTAAATCCATGCTTCATGCTTGAAATGGGATACACTAACATGATACACCTTTAATGTATATGTTGTCTGTTACTTACATGTAGGGTTTGATACACATGTATGGTGTATTCTTGGAAACTGAATATACACAAACTGAATTTAAAGAGGAATCGACTTATAAACTATGTATCATTCTTCATACATGAAAATAATATAAGCACATATTTTGAAATTCCAAATGAATGCTGCAGGCTTCCTTTGACTGTATAGTTTAATAGTGTATGGCATCTACACGAAAACTTAAGGACAGTGAGTAATTTTCCGTGAACAACCCCCTTACTTCTCGCTTAGCATATCGAATGATGGTTCAGGCTATAAAATAAATCTATATACATCCATGTATACTGCATACACTTGTAAGAACTTACGCTCCACTTGATGTTTATATCATGGTTTAAAATTTCGGCCGGAACCGCGAGATTCCGACCATCTCGGTTCGGTTCCGGCCACCAGCGAGACGAGATTAGGGTAAAATCTCATCTCGCTGGCCAACGATTAAAAAAAAGGGAAGAAAAAGAATAAGCGGCAAAGAAGAAAGCAATCAGCGAAGAAGAACGAAACAAATTCAGTGAAGAAGAAGAGTGGAAAAAAACCGTAAGTTGGTAACCTCAGATTTGAGATTCGATCTTCGTCTATTACAATCAGCTGCTTGTGTCGCCGATATCAAAGTATGCGATTGAGATCTCGAGATGCAAATCCATTCCATTTTTTTGCCCATCGGTAAAGTTAATCTTACCGCCTTACGGAACTTTCCACTGTGCCCTAGTTCTATTCAGAACGGTGCGTGTTTAACTGCGTATGGAGAGAATAACATTATAAACCTAGGGCTTAAAGGGTCTGATTAAATATATCTTGGGCTAGGCCTTAAACGAAACTAATAGCACTTTAATTAAATAAAAACAAAATGTAATGAGACAAACTAAACTAGGCTAGTTTACTTAATTTAATACGCCACAATTCTAAATCTGGATAAATTTTGCTTAACTTGGTAGAATACTATTGGATTATACTATTTTATATTTTAGTTAGATGGGCCGTAGTTATATTTTCGTCAACAAAACATTGAAAATAAATCCTGGACTAAGTACATATGTAAATCCCTTGTTATACCGGCATGAAATCCTTTTGGTTATGCTTGTGTGTTCTGAGACCATGCTGTGCTTGTTCGCTGATTTTTGCAACTCTGTTTTCTCAAGGTTATAAATTCTTTTAAGTCATATTCTAATTTGTCATTGTTGTCCATGATGCCATATATGTTGCTAGACCACTTAAGGTTCATGTGTATATATTATCCTTTATAGGTAGATTTGTGAATCTAAAGCTTCACGTTGAAAGGCCTTAAACTGAACCTAAAAATGGGATTTTTTTTTCTTTTTCAGTTAATCTATGATTAGTTGATGTATAAAGATGATATAGATACATTTACATTATTAATACCTTGTGTTTTAGACAGCCTGAAACTGTCATTTGTACATGCGTCTTTTGCAACTTTTACGCCCTATGAACATGATGGGACTTGCTCCGTGTATCTATACCGGTTCCTTTTAAGGTTATTGTAGTACATTTCGCTGCTTATATGTATTCTGTCATCATTCGCTTATTTTATTATTTACAATTTATAATGTAGGATCGATAATAACCCTAGAGGGGGGGGGGGGGGTGAATAGGGTTTTTAACAATAAATTTAAACTAAACACAGTAATAAAGAAATGCAGTAAAAATAAAATCACACGCGGATATACCCAGCTTCGGCAAACTGTGCCTACTGCTGCCTTTCTAAGATTTTTATTAGGAGATACAAACAGATCCCGCTTACAATCCTATGCAAACTCGCAACTCCTGCTCCTGTTTATCCCTAAGCTCAAAATCTTAGACTAGTCTGTATACCCTAGACTAGATTTTCTCAGATTATACTTCACTATTCTGTGCTCACTAGTTTTTACAATAAAACTAGAAAAGAAATTTAAAAAAAAAACAATAAAAAGACTAAAAAGAAAATAAGACAAGAAGTTAAAAAGAGGGGGTCATCCCCTTTTCTTTTGCATTAGTCCAAAGTGGTCGGGCCACTTTATTTTTTGCGGTGCTCCCTTGTATTTTCTTTAGCCCGAGCCTTTCTTTCTCTCTGAAACAAAAAATGGCGGCGACGATTTAGGGTTTCAGTGATTTCTCCCTAAATTACTATCGATGCTGTGTGTACTGGTTCTTTGGAAGCTTGCTTTGCTTCTCCAGGGTATCTCCTTCGTCCTTGCGATCGATCTGAGTAAGTTTTATCAATTTTTGCAATTTAGGGTTTCGGATTTCTTTTTGTGTGTAAATCCTATGAAGTCGATGATGAATTCGTGTGTTTATATAGGGATTCCGAAACCCTTGTACTCTGATTTCTATTGAAGACTTGCCCGATTTGATTTGGGAATATTCGAATGTGATTGTTTGTGGTTTCCCCTTTTAAAAATTTTCTTGAATGGATTTCTGCCTTGATTAAAATCTTTGAACTTGCTGTGACTTAAATTGTGCCCCTCTGAATTGAGAAAAATATGCCATAGATTCCTGATGTTGAAATACTGGACTTGATTGTGTGATTTTCCTCGGCTTTGAATAATCTGTGGCCCAAAAAAAATCTCGTGAATTCCTGAAATAAATTGTTGCCTCTTTTGAAACAATATTCCAAGATTGATTTTTCCCTTTTTGTTTCGCTGTAAATTAGCATGAGTGCATTTAATCCTGTGTACCATAATCTGAAATTCCCTTGTGCATTTCTGGAAAATCTGTATGCTGATTTGTCTAATAAACTTTCTCTGATTTATGCAATTTCTGAAAAAATAAAAACTTGCCAAAAAACAAGATTTGATTCCTGCGAATTGTTTTCTGCCCTGAATAGTAAAAAAAATTTAATTCTTGCTGAATTGGGAAATGGTTGATGAGAAGAACTGGAACCTTTGTGACTTTGTATTGCAAAAAAGAAAAACTGATTATCAAAAACAATGTTCCTTGACCAATCACTTGATTCACTGTTTCATTTCATTTCTGGACATTTCTGACATGTAGTTACCCCATGCTTTGTTTCAATATATATATATATATATATGTATATATATATATATGAATTATATACATATATGTTGGTCTGCATGATCAATTGATCAGTCATGTATCCTGACCATATAGACTTGTGCCACTTTGGTCACTTGTCCATCACTTGTACATGTTCTCCACTGTTGTGAGTTTGATCTTAATCATGTTGCATTGCCATATCACTGTTTTGCTTGAACCATGAATTTTGCTCCATCATGGTCTTGCTTGAAAAAAACTGAAATGCATTGTCTGACTAATTGTTGCCATGTCGGCTTGTTTGCATGTGCTCAGCCATGTTTTTGTTGTGAGCATTTTACCTGAAGCTTGCTATTTGTCTTGAATCATTTACATTTGTCTTGAACTTTGCTGATCCATACTTGTTGTTTTGCATTTAAAAAAAAAAAAAAAAAAAAACTGTCTCGACACTTTTGACTCTCTGAAGTTGCCTTGTTCTCTTGTGCTTGCTTTTGATGTTGCATTTTTTTTTTTTTTTTTTACTGATTTGTGCACTTGAAATTCTGTACACATGCTGGTTTTGTTGCATTTTTCTGATCTGAAAGTTTGCACTACCTACTCTTCTTTTGGCATGTCTTTGTACATGTAGAACTACTCCATGCTTTTCACAGGTGCACCATGCACTTGTACACCATATACACAATCCATGTTGATCTGCCATGTTTCTTTTTGTTGATCTACCACCTTTGTTTCTCTCTTTTGAGCTGAAGTATTTGCACTGCCATATTTCTTTTTGTCTTTTGATTTTGTCTTGTGACCCTGAAACATTAAAAAAAATAGCAGTCAAACTGTACTGTGTTGAGGCTGGTCAGAATCAGTGGGTTCTGATCAGCAAACCAGTATGGTTTTGATGTGGCTGTTTAAGTCTGAAATATGATGAGAAAAACACACAGAAAGCTGAGACAAAATGAATCAATCACACAGAAAATCATTTTTGTCAAAAAATATTTATTTTAGTTCCAGTGTACTGTGTATTTTTCTTTCTTTTGTGACAGGTTACAGGAAGATGCTTTGGACAGCTAAGGTGTTCTCAACAAGAATAATCCAGCTAGAAATGAGAAGACAAAAAATGAAGTGCTTGTAAAAACAATTGTATGTACTGAAATTACTTGTAAAGTGATTTGTAAAGTCTTGTGTGTAAATGAATTGTAAAATAAATAATATTATTGGAAATAAAATTCAGTTGATTTGTTTTTCTATATTCTGTGTAAATTCTGTGTTATTTTATTTTCCAATAATACTAGATATTCCACAATCAAACACTCCAGTAACAAAAATCTATTTGTTATCATCAAACAAAAATATTAGTATCAACAAACTCCCCCTTTTGATGATGACAAACAGACTTAAGATTTTTGTGAATAACGAGATGTGTTTGAACAGGGGCTCCCCCTACATTTGAGCTCCCCCTATCAGTTGTAAACAGTTTGTAAACAGACAAGAGTAAATAATTTGAAAACAAATAAAAAAAATTAAACACTTAGCATTAATGGCAAAATAAAATCTATAGACGTCTGTAAACAACACAAAATCTTAACATCTTCTCCCCCTTTGTAATCATCAAAAGAATAACAATTCTGGACATTTTAACGAGTATGGACTGTAAATAGTAATCAAGTCATTTGACATTATCAGATTCAAACACTCTGAGTAATCAAACAAAAGATTAGAATAATCTGTAAAAGAAGAACACATGTCACAAGACAGAAAATGGAACGCTGAAATATTCAATATATATCAGGGATATTTCAATAGCAAACTAACCACGCATGACCATAGCTTGGATTTTTAAATGGAATTAGCTGCAACATGAAACAAATTCAGTACTATACTGACCACGCATAACCAGATCTTGGATTTTTAAATGGAATCAGTAATAGCATGAAAAAATAAGTATTCTCATAACCATGCATGACCAGAGCTTGGATTTTTAAATGAGATTAGAGAAATACCTTTTTTTTTTTTTTAATCCCTTTGATATATATACAATAATAATGATTGATAGAAGGGTGATAGAGACAGAAGATGAAAGTGAAAAAAGTTCTTCAATTACTCATATTATAAAACATATTTGATCGTATCAGAGCTACAAATTTTCAAACATCTCATATTCTGAAAAACTTACACAGTCACAAATTTATCATAAATGTTCAAAAAACAAACTGGTCTTTTCTTGATGATTTGAAGCATGGATTATATGTCAGAAAGATAATTGCCAACAGAACATCCTAAGAGAAAATTTATCCAAAAATGCTAAAGGATTAATTTATTTCTATAATTCCCAAATCCAAACGTAATCTGCAAAATCTGTCTTCAGGAAGGGGTTTTGTAAAAATATCAGCGAGTTGAGATTCGGTTGAAATAAATTCTATACAAATATCTTCACACGCAATATGATCTCTAAGAAAGTGGTGTCTTACATCAATGTGTTTTGTGCGTGAGTGATGTACTGGATTATTTGATAAGTCAATTGCACTCTTACTGTCACATTTTAAAGGAACTCGTTTATAACAAAGTCCAAAATCAGATAAAGTCTGCATCATCCATAAAATCTGTGCACAACAACTTCCTAAAGCAATATATTCAGCCTCAGTGGTGGATAAAGCAACACAGTTTTGTTTTCTACTTGACCACGACACAAGTGAATGACCTAGCATGAAACACGTTCCACTAGTACTTTTTCTATCAGTGAGTGAACCAGCATAATCAGCATCAGTGAACCCAACTAAATTAAAGTTATCACAAGAAGGATACCATAAGCCCAAATTTGGTGTGTGTAACAAATATCTTAGAATCCGTTTTGTGGCTTTTAGATGAGATTCTTTGGGATTTGATTGAAAACGAGCACACAAACAAACAGAAAACATAATATCGGGTCTAGAAGCAGAAAGATAAAGAAGTGAACCGATAATACCGCGATATTTCTTTTGATCCACAGCAACGCCTTTTTCATCTTTGTCAAGTTTGGTTGTTGGACTCATCGGTGTTTTCATTGGCTTTGCATTTTGAACTCCAAATCTCTTTAACAACTCCATCACGTACTTTGTTTGAGAGATAAAGATCCCTTTGCTGCTCTGTTTGATTTGGAAACCAAGGAAGAATTTTAGCTCTCCAACCAAACTCATCTCAAATTTGCCCTGCATAACTTTTTCAAATTTTTCACACAAGACATCATTAGTAGCACCGTATATGATATCATCAACATAAATTTGGACAATTAGAAAATCATCACCATCATGAGATAAAAACAAGGTTGTGTCAGCACTTCCCTTTTTAAAACCATTTTCCAAGAGATATGTACACAGACAGTCATACCAAGCTCGAGGAGCTTGCTTAAGGCCATACAATGCTTTTTCCAGTTTGTATACATGATTTGGATAATCATGACTCTCAAAACCAGGGGGTTGTTCAACGTACACTTCTTCTTTCAGTTCTCCATTCAGAAAAGCACTCTTCACATCCATTTGCTTTAATTTGAACCCTTTAAAGCATGCAAAACTTAACAAAATTCTGATTGCTTCAAGCCTAGCAACTGGGGCAAAAGTTTCATCAAAGTCAACACCTTCGATTTGATTGTATCCCTTAGCGACCAACCTAGCTTTGTTTCTTGTTACATTTCCTGATTCGTCAAGCTTATTTTTGAATACCCATTTTGTTCCTACAACTGGGTAGTCTTTTGGTCTGGGTACCAAGTTCCAGACTCTGTTTCTCTCAAACTGGTTAAGTTCCTCTTGCATAGCTAACAACCAAAATTCATCATTAAGAGCAACATCATAAGAACTTGGTTCTATTTCAGATACAAAGGCATTATGAATACAAAGGGTACAAACTTCCCTATTGAGAGAGGATCGTGTACGAACACCAGCAGTTGGACTTCCAATTACCAAATCTGGAGGATGACTTGGTTTGAATTTTAGTTTTTCGATATCTGTTGCTGCTTCAGTGGCTTTTTCATTGTTTGTCTCAACATCATTGTTTTCTTGTTCAATTTCTTGTGCACCAGCATCATCTTTATCATCTTCAGGTATCGTATCCATATCTGATTCATTGAACTTGACGTTGACGGTTTCCACGATTGTTCTTGACTGTTTATTGAAGATTCTGTAAGCCTTACTTCTTGATGAATAACCCATGAAGATTCCATCAACCGTTTTTGACTCAAATTTCCCAAGCTGTTCACCTGTGTTCAAAATATAACAAGGACATCCAAACACTTTAAAATATGAGATGTTAGGCTTTTTGTTAGACCACAGTTCATATGACGTTTTATTAAGTATTGGTCTAATCATAACTCTGTTCATTACACAGCACGAAGTATTAACTGCCTCAGCCCAGAAAGTTTGAGGCAATTGATATTCACATAACATAGATCTAGCCATTTCTTGTAATGTACGATTTTTCCTTTCAACCACCCCATTCTGTTGAGGTGTTCGTGGAGCGGAAAATTCATGTTTGAAACCATTTTCTTCACAAAGATTTTCAAAGTCTAAGTTTTCAAATTCACCTCCATGATCACTTCTTAAAGTTTTGATTGAAACCCCTTTTTCATTTTGGACAAGTTTTGAAAACTTTAAAAAATAATCAAAAGCTTCAGACTTTTTGGCTAGAAAGTAAACCCATGTATACCTAGAGTAATCATCAACCAATACATAACAAAAACGTTTACCATTTAAACTAGCAGTATCAGTAGGTCCAAACAAGTCCATATGAATCAATTCAAGCACTCGTGAAGTGCTAACAACATTTTTTGGACGGAAGGATGAACGACTAAGTTTTCCCATGGTACAAGCTTTACATACTTTGTTATTTTTGAAATTCTGATGTGGTAAACCCCTGACAAGTTCATTTGTTTTTAGTCTTTCAAGAAGTCCCATACTTGCATGTGCTAATCTTCTGTGCCATAAGATTGCCTCCTCTTCTGTTGCTACCAAACACCTAGATACTGTTACATCATCGAAAGAGAGAGTATAGACATTTCCTTTTCTTTTCCCTGTAAACACAACCTTTCCAGAGGAGATCTCAATGATTTTACAACTATTACTATCAAACACAACATTCATTCCTTTATCACAAAGCTGACTGATGGAGATAAGATTGTGAAAAAGATTATCAACATATAAAACATCAGTTAAGGCAAAGATACTGTTACCTACTTTTCCTTTACCAATAATTTTACATTTGCTGTTGTCACCTAACGTCACATTTCCACCTTTATGTTTTTCCAGGCTAAGGAACAGTCTTTTATCACCCGTCATATGTCTGGAGCAACCTGAATCCAAGTACCATTTTTGTTGCTCCTTAGCCCGCCAACATACCTACACAAACAAAGAAGGAGATGACCTAGAGAAACTTCTAGGCCTAATCATATCAGTAGTAGAAGAATGATAGTCATAAGATTCTTTTAGAATCCAAATTTGATTTTTCTTTGTGTTCCAATCTTTGTGATAATTGTGTGCCAAGTGTTTAGGGACCCATACCTTTTTGAACTTCTGAATTTTACTGCTAATCTTGCAATTTTCATGACTGTGACCAATCACCCCACATTTTACACATTTGGGAAAAATACTTTTACCTTTAGCATTGTCACTTCCAGTTATTTCTTGTATCTTCCCAAAACCAAGTCCTTTTCTATTATTCCCAACCAATTGGTTTCCAAGTAACATTTTAAAAGATGTTTGACCAATTGAGAATTTGTTCAATGTGGCTTCTAGATCTTGGACTCTTGTTTTTAAGATTGTGTTCTCATTCACAAGTGAAGTGCATCGTTTAATGTAGTTCTTTCTTTTAGTGTCATCTTCAACTTTTAGAGTCAAGTTTTCTTTTTCAAGATTCTTAATGGTGCTTTTGAGTGTTAAAATTTCTAGATTCACATCTTTACACATTTCACAATCTAGATTATTGGTTTTTGAAGCATTTTTAATCTCAGATTCCAACTTCTTATTATTGTGAACAAGGTTGAAATTTTCCGCTTTCAGTTTCTCTGCGTCTGATTCTAACATGTCAATAATTTCAGAAAGATGTTTACACATTGAAACTAGATCGTCATAACTGTATACCTCAGTGGTTTCTTCGTCAGTATCTTCAAGGTCTGATTTTGCCATGAAGCACAAGTTGGTTTCCTCCTCACTGCTGTCTGAATCTTCTTCTCCTTCCTCGTCATCCCAAGTTACAGCAAAAGCTTTCTTTTTCTTCTTGTTTCTTTGGAGAAGTGGACAATTTGGTTTTATGTGCCCAGGCTTTTGACAGTTGTAGCAGAGTGGTTCATCTTCTGAATTGTTGGTCTTTGGTTTATTTCTTCGAGGTTTGAATTTTCTCCACTTCGTGAGCTGTCTGACTGCCATGGCAAGCTGTTCAATAGGATCTTCACTATCGCTGGTGACGGTGTTGGACAAAGCTATTGACTTCTTTTTCAGATCTGAGTTGTTGCGATCTTCTCTTGCTTTCAGCTCCATTTCATATGTCATCAGATTTCCGATAAGCTCTTCCATGCTCAGCTTGCTCAGATCTTTGGATTCTTGAATGGCTGTGACTTTTGCTTCAAAGTTCATGGGCAGAACACGCAGAATCTTCCTCACAAGTTCCACTTCTGTATAGACCTTCCCAAGGGCTCTGGCATTGTAGACTAGTACGGAGAAGCGTCCATACATGTCCTTGATGCTCTCGTCCTTCTGCATGTTGAAGTTTTCATATTCATTACTGAACATGGCAAGACGGGATTCTTTAACCTGAGAAGTTCCTTCGTGTGTAACTTCCAGAGTATGCCAAATTTCCTGGGCTGTATTACAATGAGAAATTCTGTTATATTCTGTTTTATCAAGAGCACAAATCAAAGCATTCATAGCTTTAGAATCTATAGAATATAATTTCTTATCATTTGCATCCCACCTACTTTTTGGTTTAGGTGTTACAATACCATTAACAGTTTCAGTTGGAGGTGTATATCCAGTTTCAATGATATCCCAGACATCATAATCAACAGACACTAGATAAATTTTCATCCTAGCTTTCCAATACGCGTAATCACTACCATTGAACATTGGTGGTCTAGCAATAGATTGACCTTCAGAAAAAGCATTGTTCATTGAAGTCATGATTCTAGGGTTCAAACACTGGCTCTGATACCAACTGTAACGACCTAGGCTTTGCAACCATCAGGCAGTGGGCTAACCTCCCACCGTGACATACAGTGGTACCTCAGAACTGATTTTACGGCCAGCCTCTCGACTGCAACAACCAACCCAATCTTCCCATTGGGATGTGTAGGGGTAAGAGTCTCCTGCTCGCCACCAAACAGCCAAGCGAGAACCCCCTATCACATTCTCTAACCTGCTCTGATACCAATTGTAGGATCGATAATAACCCTAGAGGGGGGGGGTGAATTGGGTTTTTAACAATAAATTTAAACTAAACACAGTAATAAAGAAATGCAGTAAAAATAAAATCACACGCGGATATACCCAGCTTCGGCAAACTGTGCCTACTGCTGCCTTTCTAAGATTTTTATTAGGAGATACAAACAGATCCCGCTTACAATCCTATGCAAACTCGCAACTCCTGCTCCTGTTTATCCCTAAGCTCAAAATCTTAGACTAGTCTGTATACCCTAGACTAGATTTTCTTAGATTATACTTCACTATTCTGTGCTCACTAGTTTTTACAATAAAACTAGAAAAGAAATTTAAAAAAAAACAATAAAAAGACTAAAAAGAAAATAAGACAAGAAGTTAAAAAGAGGGGGTCATCCCCTTTTCTTTTGCATTAGTCCAAAGTGGTCGGGCCACTTTATTTTTTGCGGTGCTCCCTTGTATTTTCTTTAGCCCGAGCCTTTCTTTCTCTCTGAAACAAAAAATGGCGGCGGCGATTTAGGGTTTCAGTGATTTCTCCCTAAATTACTATCGATGCTGTGTGTACTGGTTCTTTGGAAGCTTGCTTTGCTTCTCCAGGGTATCTCCTTCGTCCTTGCGATCGATCTGAGTAAGTTTTATCAATTTTTGCAATTTAGGGTTTCGGATTTCTTTTTGTGTGTAAATCCTATGAAGTCGATGATGAATTCGTGTGTTTATATAGGGATTCCGAAACCCTTGTACTCTGATTTCTATTGAAGACTTGCCCGATTTGATTTCGGAATATTCGAACGTGATTGTTTGTGGTTTCCCCTTTTAAAAATTTTCTTGAATGGATTTCTGCCTTGATTAAAATCTTTGAACTTGCTGTGACTTAAATTGTGCCCCTCTGAATTGAGAAAAATATGCCATAGATTCCTGATGTTGAAATACTGGACTTGATTGTGTGATTTTCCTCGGCTTTGAATAATCTGTGGCCCAAAAAAAATCTCGTGAATTCCTGAAATAAATTGTTGCCTCTTTTGAAACAATATTCCAAGATTGATTTTTCCCTTTTTGTTTCGCTGTAAATTAGCATGAGTGCATTTAATCCTGTGTACCATAATCTGAAATTCCCTTGTGCATTTCTGGAAAATCTGTATGCTGATTTGTCTAATAAACTTTCTCTGATTTATGCAATTTCTGAAAAAATAAAAACTTGCCAAAAAACAAGATTTGATTCCTGCGAATTGTTTTCTGCCCTAAATAGTAAAAAAAATTTAATTCTTGCTGAATTGGGAAATGGTTGATGAGAAGAACTGGAACCTTTGTGACTTTGTATTGCAAAAAAGAAAAACTGATTATCAAAAACAATGTTCCTTGACCAATCACTTGATTCACTGTTTCATTTCATTTCTGGACATTTCTGACATGTAGTTACCCCATGCTTTGTTTCAATATATATATATATATATATATGTATATATATATATATGAATTATATACATATATGTTGGTCTGCATGATCAATTGATCAGTCATGTATCCTGACCATATAGACTTGTGCCACTTTGGTCACTTGTCCATCACTTGTACATGTTCTCCACTGTTGTGAGTTTGATCTTAATCATGTTGCATTGCCATATCACTGTTTTGCTTGAACCATGAATTTTGCTCCATCATGGTCTTGCTTGAAAAAAACTGAAATGCATTGTCTGACTAATTGTTGCCATGTCGGCTTGTTTGCATGTGCTCAGCCATGTTTTTGTTGTGAGCATTTTACCTGAAGCTTGCTATTTGTCTTGAATCATTTACATTTGTCTTGAACTTTGCTGATCCATACTTGTTGTTTTGCATTTTAAAAAAAAAAAAAAAACTGTCTCGACACTTTTGACTCTCTGAAGTTGCCTTGTTCTCTTGTGCTTGCTTTTGATGTTGCAATTTTTTTTTTTTACTGATTTGTGCACTTGAAATTCTGTACACATGCTGGTTTTGTTGCATTTTTCTGATCTGAAAGTTTGCACTACCTACTCTTCTTTTGGCATGTCTTTGTACATGTAGAACTACTCCATGCTTTTCACAGGTGCACCATGCACTTGTACACCATATACACAATCCATGTTGATCTGCCATGTTTCTTTTTGTTGATCTACCACCTTTGTTTCTCTCTTTTGAGCTGAAGTATTTGCACTGCCATATTTCTTTTTGTCTTTTGATTTTGTCTTGTGACCCTGAAACATTAAAAAAAATAGCAGTCAAACTGTACTGTGTTGAGGCTGGTCAGAATCAGTGGGTTCTGATCAGCAAACCAGTATGGTTTTGATGTGGCTGTTTAAGTCTGAAATATGATGAGAAAAACACACAGAAAGCTGAGACAAAATGAATCAATCACACAGAAAATCATTTTTGTCAAAAAATATTTATTTTAGTTCCAGTGTACTGTGTATTTTTCTTTCTTTTGTGACAGGTTACAGGATGATGCTTTGGACAGCTAAGGTGTTCTCAACAAGAATAATCCAGCTAGAAATGAGAAGACAAAAAATGAAGTGCTTGTAAAAACAATTGTATGTACTGAAATTACTTGTAAAGTGATTTGTAAAGTCTTGTGTGTAAATGAATTGTAAAATAAATAATATTATTGGAAATAAAATTCAGTTGATTTGTTTTTCTATATTCTGTGTAAATTCTGTGTTATTTTATTTTCCAATAATACTAGATATTCCACAATCAAACACTCCAGTAACAAAAATCTATTTGTTATCATCAAACAAAAATATTAGTATCAACATATAATTCGCTCTCATGCAAGTCCAGATTATCTAATGTACCATTTATTGTTCCTGCAGTTCTCATTCGCTTATTTTCTTCTGCACCTCGTCATATTGTGTTTGCTTCCTTCATTGGATTTCAGTTTCAGGTGCGTATGTGTATTGAATATTTCAGTTTTAGATGCGTATATATTAGTTATTAGGCTTGTGGCTACTATATATATATTGGTGATTGGATATTTCCCGCAGTACCATTAGCGGATGCCGCAGTATCATTAGCGGATGACCCTATGCGCCCCACAATATGATAGTGGATGACCTTCTATACCGCGATATCCTGGCTTGAAGCAGGATGGGCATTATTAATGTTGGCTAACATATGTGGATGCAGGAAACAGGTTGGAGGGATCCAACTGGATTCCTCAAAATTTATTATTTGTTTGATTTCATATTTTAGTTTATTCTATTTCCTTTGTTATTTCACATATTAAATGTAATCTAAATTGTGTTGGTAGCTTCCGTTATCTTTGTTCAATAAATCATGTAGGTTCTAGGAGAATTTTTAATAATTAGATCATCACACTTTTTAATAATCTTTTGTAATTTAAAATGCATTTATACAAGAGATTTTTCTTTCTGAAAATGCTTTAAAATTAAATAATGTCAAACAATCCTGAAAATACTAGAAAACATGCTTAGTTATAAAATTATAAATCTCTTAAGGAATAATTTTGTAAATTTAGTATTTTATTTTATTATTTTTATTGCTGATAAATAACATCGTGGTACATTCAAATTTTACTCTACAAAATTTTTATATGTATTATTTGTTACTTTGATAATTCTTTCATACTACAAAGAAAATACAATAGGAACTTGCTATATGTTCTTAACAAATTTTATTCACATTTATACTTTTGGTCAAAAAATATAAAGTAAATGAAGCATTATAAACAAATAGATGTTATTATCTTACACAAAATAGATGTTCTTCTACAAGTAAACAAAATATCCTCAAAACTGAGCATTGCCCATATTTATACTTTTGCTCGAAACTGAGCATTGCCCAGTCGAGCAATGTTTACTCAGTTTTGCAGATTAGGTTTTGAAGAAATGCAGTATTTTTTTTTTAACAAATGCATATTTGTTTTAAAATGCAGTTTTTTTGTGAAATTTTGAACAAATTTAGTCTTTTTTTGTAACAAATGCAAATTTTTGTTTTGAACAATTTTTTTTTTAACTTTTAACTTTTAACAAATGCAGTTTTTTTAAAAAAAAAACAGTGCAATTTTTCTTTAAAAAAAATCAGTGCAATTTTTTTTTTTTAAACAAGTGCAGTGTAGTTTTTTTAATTAAACATATGCTGTTTATTTTTTAAACAAATGCAGATTTTTTTTCAAAGCTGTAATATCATAGTGTCCGGCCATTGAGTAATGCACTATAAAATATTAGGTATGATTCTTAAGAATTTCTAACACTAAGACGAAAATAAATAAAAAGTAAATAATCCTTTTTTTTAATTGGTAAGGTAACAATCTTACAGAACTTAGATGATGTACTAATTATTTTTTTGAATCTTTTTGATTGATAGTCATGACCGAACAAACATCAAGAAGGTGGATTAGAAATACACATAGAAATGAGGATGAATATATACACGGTGTTCAGAACTTTATCAGCTTCGTCAAGCAACATTTACCACACGATACTCAGTTATGTGTGTGTCCTTGTAAGAAGTGCAAAAACTCTAAGAGAACTTCAATAGAAATAGTTGAGAAACACTTGATATTTTTTGGTATGCTTCCGACATATGATGTGTGGTTCTTTCATGGAGAGAGAAATGATACTACCATACAAATGACTCATACATCGGATTTTGTCCAAGAGTCTCACATTCCAGACCAAATGCAAGTAGAAGAGTCTATAGAGGACACTCTAGGAAATCTTGTTAATGATGCATTTAGAGTACATGATATGCCACAAGTTAGCGGTGAAGTAAATTTTGAAGAGATAAATGTTAAGAAAATGTACCATGAATTCAAAAGCAAAGCAAATGAGAAATTATATCCTTCTTGTAAGGATGGACTTACAACTTTGAGTGTTATGATAGAGCTTCATAACTTGAAAAAAGAATTTAATTGGTCGGGAAATAGCATGACAGAATTGTTGAAACTATTTAAAAAACGTCTTCCGGAAGAAAACACGTTACCTAACAAGTATCCTACCATGAAAAAAATGTTAAAAGATTTGGGAATGAAGGTAAAATGCATTCATGCTTGCATAAACGATTGCATGTTATTTTGGAAAGAGAACGCTAACATTTTAGTATGTCCTCATTATAATACGTCAAGATTTAAAGATAAGACAAATGCGTTAGGCGTAAAAAAAATGACAACTCAACCAAGAAAAGTTTTAAGACACTTCCCTATAATTCCAAGGTTGACTAGATTGTACACTATACCATGGATAGCTCGTAAAATGCAATGGCATAAGCATGCCGATCCTTCTTGGGATTTCATGCGTCATCCCATTGACTCAGCTGAATGGAGATCAATCAAATGTAAGTGGCCGGACTTTGCAAATGAAGCACGTAATGTTTGGCTTGGTATCTCTACTGATGGATTTAATCCGAATGGGTTTCTCTCCAATAGTTACAGTTGTTGGCCGGTATATATGATTCCGTACAATCTACCTCCTTCATTATGCATGAAATCGCAATTTCAAATGCTAAGTTTATTAATTCCTGGACCGAAAGCACAAAGTCAAGACATTGATGTGTATTTAGAACCTCTTGTAGATGAGTTGAGGGAACTTTGGATGGAAGGCGTAGCTTCTTTTGATATGGACAAGAGAGAAATGTTTACGATGAAGGCAATATTATTATGGGGAATCCACGATTTTCCAGCATTGGAAAATTTATCTGGTTGTGTGACACATGGTTATAAAGCTTGTCCAGTTTGTGCTACGGAGACCGAGTCGGAGTACATAGGTAACAAGATTGTTTACCCAAAGTATAGAAGATTTTTGAAGGATGATCATCCATATAGATGCGTCAAATATGGATGGTATAAGGATAGCGAAGATATAGAACCGCCAACCAGGTTAAGAGGACCATCCCTTTTGGAAAAGCTTGATCGTATAAGTTATTATCCTGGAAAATTACCAAGGAATAAGAAGCGAACAATAATTGAATCTAGTAATGAATGTTCCTTAATGACTGAAGGTAGTGAAGTAGAAAAATCTCCTTGGTATAAGAAGTCAATTTTCTATAATTTAATTTATTGGAGTAGTCATAAAGTACGACATACTATTGATGTGATGCATACAAAGAAGAATGTCACAGAGCATCTTCTCAATTTATTGTTTGATAGGTTAAAGCAATCATCTAAGTTTGCACTCGATAAGATTCATAAAACAAAATGTTGTGAAGTTCTACAAGATACAAAACTTCCATCGTGCCTTGCAACTAGATTTGGTAGTCTTGTTACTGTTCAACCACCTACTTTGCACCTTAAAAAAACATATGAGTATCATATTATAATGCAATACTTACTTCCTATAATGGTTCAACATGCATATCCGAAGCACCGTGATTTACGTCGAGCTATTTTACAAGTGAGTTTGTATTTTAACTTGATATGCTCAAAAGTTTTAGTTCGAGAACATGTTCAAGCTGCCAAAGATATGATTTCAGAGGCATTATGTGTGCTAGTGCATTATTTTTCGATGGACTTCTTTGATATAAGTATTCATCTTATGGTGCATCTAGCCGACCAAGCTTTGCTATGTGGACCTGCAAACTACATATGGATGTATCCATTTGAAAGGTGATATAATTTTGTTACAAATTTTATGAATGTTATTTCAAAGTGATAATTTCTAAATATATGTGCATGTGTGCTATTTTTATAGCAATGAAAGAATGCAAAAATATACCTAGCAATAAGCGCTACATAGAAGGATCAATTGCTGAAGCATACCTTGTTTCAGAATCAGTTAGATATGCAATGGAGTATATGCCGAACCCACATGATGGAAGTCATAGTTCGACACAAGCATCTTTTTTAGATGATGGTGATGATATATATGAACGTCCCATCATTGAAGGCAAATGTATTAAGCTAACTAGGGTGCAACTTGTTCAAATTCGAAGGTGGTTACTTTTTAGTATCGATATTCCTGAAAGAGACGAATATTATATGTATGAATTTTCTCTATATTTTAATAGATACCAATAACATAAAATATGAAATATATTTACATGATAATATCTAATTTGTAGTGCATATCGCTCGTCCTTAGAAGATGTTTCTCGCGGTAAAAGAAAAGCTACCACAATGACAGAAGTAATCGTTCAAACCGAATTTATTGATTGGTTACACAAAAAGGTATATTATTTCAATATGTATGAAAATTGTAAGTTTTGTTCTTTTTATGTTGGACGTTCAAGTTTGTTCATTTATGGCAGCTTCTACAAGAAAAATGCATGAATACAATGTTATGGCAATATGTTAGTGGTCCAAAGTGGGAATCTAAAAGTTATCTTAAGTACAGAGTGAACGGATATATATTTTCTCCTCAACGTTATACTGACAGTCATTCAATCCAAGATAGCGGTGTTTGCATGGATGCAATCACCACATTTGTTGCAAGTGCAAAAGATATAAATCCTACGGATGATGACACTACTTGGTATGGTATCATTAAAGAAATCATAGAGGTTGATTATTATGATTTCCAACATGTTGTATTCTATTGTGATTGGGTAAACATTGCGGATAAGACAAACGGTTGTAAGATTTGCACCGATTCCCATTTATTGATGGTGAACTTGAATAGGCTCAAAACTGGGAATGGGGAGTATGACGAGCCAGCTATTCTAGCAACTGAAGCATGTCAAGTTTTCTATGTGCAAGACACTCAAAATTCTGATTGGTCCATTGTTCGACGTTCTCCAAAGCGCATGACAGACAACATAGATGACTACACCATACCAACCGATTTTCAGTCTGTTTTGAGAGAACAAAAGAATTTAGTACCATTGTTGAAATGTATTTAAATGAAAGAGATGTAATTTTGAAATGAATATTTGTATTGTTTTGCTTATTTAGGTGAAGTGCATTAAATGATTTTTCTTTTTGGATTTTGCTTTGTTCATATTCATCATCCATTTGTAAAATCAAATCAAGCACGCATATTAGTTTCAATATGCATATTAATTCTTTTTAGTGCAGAATGTTGAACAATTGCATTGGTAGTGCAAATGAAGTTACAAATGAGGAGCTTGAGGCAAATAACTGTCCTCCACCAAGTGATAAAAATACTCAATAATAGTTGACTTCGATGGTGTTAAAGGTAATGATGAAGCTAAATGGAGCACCAGATGCGGAGCGCTAATTCGTTGTCATATACCAATTGGCTATGGCGAGTGGAGAAATGTTGATGGTTACTATAAAGATATTTTGTGGCGAGAACTATTGGTATGTCACAAATTCACCTTATTTAATTATTTACTTTCTGCATAAAATTTATTCTTCGTATTGAAATTTCTTTGTTAAAACAGAATGAATTTGACATGAACATCGATCCTGATCTAGCTCGACCAATTTTAGAAAAAACGTTTCCACGATATTTTCGTATGGTAAAGTCTACTTTGCAAAACAGATTGCTTAGAGTCAAAGGAACCATCATACCCAAGAATATCGCTATCACTAAATGTCCTTCAGACATTGACAAAGTATGGTGGGAGAAGTTTGTAGACAACGAATACACTAATAAGAAAAAAGAGCAATGTAAGAGAAATGCCCAAGCCAAAGCTAATAATACTATCACTCGCACGCTAGGAAGAAAATCATACCGTAAAGTTTATGATGAAATGGTAAGCAATCATAGTAAAAATATTTCTTGTGAATACTATTAATAAATAGTTAATTAGTTTAATAATATTTCTTATTGCAGGTTCAGAAAAATCCGGAGGTGAAAGTTACGAGGACAATGGTTTGGAAGGAGAGACATAAAAATAAGAAAACTGGACAAGTTATTCCATCAGCAGCAAAAACCTATGTAAGTTTACACCAATCCAACTTTTTATCAAGGTGAAAACTTTTTTATTGGGTACTTATTATGATCGAGATGTTTAAAAGAGAAAACAATTTTTTGTGCTTAGTTTAATTCTCTCATTTTCGAAAAAAAATATGATGGCATGTTGACGAGTACTCGAAACTGGGCAATGTTCAATTCAGTTTCGAGAACTCGAAACTGAAACTGAGCAATGTTCAGTTTCAGTTTCGAGAACTCGAAACTGAAACTGCGCAATGTTCAGTTTCAGTTTTGAGTTCTCGAAACTGCGAAACTGAAACTGAGCAATGCTCAGTTTCGAGTTCCGAGTACTCGAAACTGAGCAATGCTCAGTTTTAGTTTCGAGAACTCGAAACTGAAACTGGGCAATGCTCAGTTTCGAGTTTCGAGTTCCGAGTACTCGAAACCGGGCAATGTTCAGTTCAGTTTCGAGAACTCGAAACTGAGCAGTTACGAAACTGAGCAATGTTCAATAGTTTGTTAACTACTGTTACATGCATTTAGCAACAAAGCAGCTAGGGTCGACATCTTTCACAACATTGGACCATCACACATATATATAGTTAGTCGAAAGCCAAGTGTAACTGATGAAGATTTGGACATGACATATACTAGTGCACTTAACTATTTCTATTCTTATATAGTGTATGACTGTATGTGTGTATAAGTATATAAATGTTGTCCTATGATCCTTGTTCTTGCAATTTAACCCTGAAGTCAAACGATTATCAAGTTTTTCAAAACCTATGATTTACATCCTCTAAATCGACTCAGTTTAGGTGATTTGCGAAGAAAGGTTCGCTGTTTCTTATTGTTTGCTTCCCTGAATTACTCCATACTTGCACAACAGTGACCTATGCTTTTGGAACTTAGCTGTTAATGTTTGTTCGGTACCATTTGTCAGCTGTCCCATTTATGTATTGAAGTTCTCATGTCGGTGTTGACATCATCGGCTGTCCCTATGCATGCATAAGTTGCTTGTTGCTGGCTCATTTAACTTGGCACTTGCACCTCTCTTCTATATGTCCAAAGTTCTCTTTTCGCTTACATTTGAAATGTAGTATCGAGAGCCACGGAATTTAAACTACAAACAAATGAAAAAAAATACATGAACAGATCAATGATTGTAATTCAAACAAGTTAAAACCTTAGTGTCTTTTATATTTTGTTTAACTTCTAATGCATAAGTTGTCTTATTGTCATGTTTTATGTTTTATCAAGCACAATGAGGAAAGGTTAGATTGGTTTAAGTTATTGTTAGTTTTCTTACCTGTCATGTTTTATGCTCAGTTTCAGTTTCAAGTTCTCGAAACTGCGAAACTGAAACTGAGCAATGCTCGGTTTCGAGTTCCGAGTACTCGAAACTGTAGCTGTTAATGTTTGTTTGGTACCATTTGTCAGCTGTCCCATTTATGTATTGAAGTTCTCATGTCGGTGTTGACATCATCGGCTGTCCCTATGCATGCATACTTGAAACTGGGCAATGTTCAGTTTAGTTTCGAGAACTCGAAACCGATCAGTTTCAGTTTCGAGAACTCGAAACTGAAACTGAGCAATGTTCAGTTTCAGTTTCGAGTTCTCAAAACTGCGAAACTGAAACTGAGCAATGCTCAGTTTCGAGTTTCGAGTAATCGAAACTAGGCAACCCTCAGGGATCAACAACGTTTAGCTAGTTTATTAGATTGATTTTAGTTGAATTTTCTAGTTTAGTCATCGTCTATGTAAGAGCTCTTTCATCAAACACTGGGATTCATCCTTGGTAATTGTATCACTAGGATTTTCAATAGAGTTTAACATTTAACAATTGCTTGGGTATTTTGGTTAACTCGTTGCTGCTATATGTATAACATTTAACATTTAACAATTGCTTGGGTATTTTGGTTAACTTGTTTTATTGCTCTATTGCTTGGGTAATGAATGGTATCACTGGATTGCACTTTAGCTTCAGGCATGCACAAACATATTGTGTTACCAATTATAATTTTTTTACTATCGAGACTGAGCAATGCCACTAGAAACTGAAACTGTTCAGTTTCAATTTCTAGCTCGAAACTGAAACTGAGCATTGCCCAGTTTCGAGTACTCGGAACTCGAAACTGAGCATTGCTCAGCTTCAGTTTCGTAACCATTGTACCATATAAGTTTCGTAACATCATTTTTAGATGTTTATTTTCAGAAATTGGCATTGACATTAATTACCTAGAGCACTTCACTGGACTGCACTTTAGCTTTAGACATGCACAAACATATTGTGTTACCATTTATAATTGTTTTTCTATCGAGACTGAGCAATGCCACTAGAAACTGAAACTGAAACTGTTCAGTTTCAGTTTCGAGAACTGAAACTAAAACTAAAACTGTTCACTTTCAGTTTCGAGCTCAAAACTGAAACTGTTCAGGTTTAGTTTCTAGCTCGAAACTGAAACTGAGCATTGCCCAGTTTCGAGTACTCGGAACTCGAAACTGAGCATTGCTCAGCTTCAATTTCGTAACTATGGTACCATATAAGTTTCGTAACATCATTTTTAGATGTTTATTTTCAGAAATTGGCATTGACATTAATTACCTAGAGCACTTCACTGGATTGCACTTTAGCTTCAGACATGCACAAACATATTGTGTTACCATTTATAATTGTTTTACTATCGAGACTGAGCAATGCCAGTAGAAACTAAAACTGAAACTGTTCAGTTTCAGTTTCGAGCTAGAAACTGAAACTGAACAGTTTCAGTTTCGAGCTCGAAACTGAAACTGTTCAGTTTCAGTCTCTAGCTCGAAACTGAAACTGAGCATTGCCCAGTTTCGAGTACTCGGAACTCGAAACTGAGCATTGCTCAGCTTCAGTTTCGTAACTACGGTACCATATAAGTTTCGTAACATCATTTTTAGATGTTTATTTTCAGAAATTGGCATTGACATTAATTACCTAGAGCACTTCACTGGACTACACTTTAGCTTTAGACATGCACAAACATATTGTGTTACCATTTATAATTGTTTTACTATCGAGACTGAGCAATGCCACTAGAAACTAAAACTGAAACTGTTCAGTTTCAGTTTCGAGAACTGAAACTAAAACTGTTCACTTTCAGTTTCGAGCTCGAAACTGAAACTGTTCACTTTCAGTTTCTAGCTCGAAACTGAAACTGAGCATTGCCCAGTTTCGAGTACTCGAAACTCGAAACTGAGCATTGCTCAGCTTCAGTTTCGTAACTATGGTACCATATAAGTTTCGTAACATCATTTTTAGATGTTTATTTTCAGAAATTGGCATTGACATTAATTACCTAGAGCACTTCACTGGATTTCACTTTAGCTTCAGACATGCACAAACATATTGTGTTACCATTTATAATTGTTTTACTATCGAGACTGAGCAATGCCACTAGAAACTGAAACTGAAACTGTTTAGTTTCAGTTTCGAGAACTGAAACTAAAACTGTTCACTTTCAGTTTCGAGCTCAAAACTGAAACTGTTCAGGTTCAGTTTCGAGCTCGAAACTGAAACTGAGCATTGCCCAGTTTTGAGTACTCGGAACTCGGAACTGAGCATTGCTCAGCTTCAGTTTCGTAACTATGGTACCATATAAGTTTCGTAACATGATTTTTAGATGTTTATTTTCAGAAATTGGCATTGTCATTTTCAGAAACTTGACTTGCAATTTGTTATTTCTTTAAAACTGAGTGCGTTTATATTTTCTAGGCACTTGTGGAGGAGGAGGAAAAAAAACAGGAGTTGGAATGTAATAGCAACGAGCATGCAAACATGTTTGATTTTGACAATGATCCTATCGCCAAAGTTTTTGGTTCTGATAAAAGAAAAAATTATTGTTGTGCAATTAGCTCCTCTTCTTCCGTAAAGCACGTAAAGATAATGCAAGCATCAAAAGAAATTGCCGACAAGAATAAAAAGGATGATTTTCGTTAATGGTCTATGGAATTACAAAATCAAGTTGCAAGTCAAGTGGCGAGTCAAGTGTCAATCCAAATCAACGATGCTCTTAAATCATTTGCTTCATCCTTTCTTACTATGGTACCGGGATTGCAACATAACGTTAATGGCGGTGTTATGACGCCTATGACAGAAACCGCTTCTAATTTGGATAAATCTACACCGAACGTTGGAATTGCTAATTCGGTTATTCCGACAAATGATGTTGAATCATCAACAAAAGGAAAACAATTTGTAATGCTATTATCACAAGATATGAAGAATGTAGCAAAAGCTTATATTGGTACGCAAACCATGTGTCATTTTAGAGAGATAGTGCCAGATGTTGAGAAAGTTGTTTGGATAACAGAAGTTTTAGATCCAGAAGCACCAATTTATGATGGTCCTCAAAACGGACACTACAAGCTTTGTGAATTTTCAGATGGAGGCTTTGTGATATGGTCCCTGTTTCGCCTTCATAATATCTAAAATTCTATGTATCTTTAGTAAAACTTTGTATTGTTTTTTGTAATTTGAACTTGATATTATGGTATTTTGAAATTGAAAGCATTATGCAAAAGTGACATTATTGGAATTTGGAATATAGAGGTGTACTAAATACTTCTATTTGAATTGGTATGTTGAGTTATATATGTGATTGAAAATCATAAAAACATGTTATATAAGTGTTAGCAATTTATGTATGCCAACATTTATAAGAGTTAGTAGGATTATGATACTGACATTTATAAGTGTTACCATATCTTATGGTTCCAATATTTATAAGTGTTAGCAATGAATATGTTTGTAACTCTTATAAGTGTTACCATCTCTTATAGTTCCAACATTTATAAGTGTTAGCAATGAATATGTCTGTAACTCTTATAAGTGCTACCATATATTATAGTTCCAACATTTATAAGTGTTAGCAATAAATATGTTTGTAACACTGGTAAGTGTTAGCAGTTACTCTGTTTGTAACACTTATAAGTGTTAGCAGTTGGTCTTCTTGTAACACTTATAAGTGTTAGCAGTTAATCTGCTTGTAACACTTATAAGTGTTAGCAGTTACTCTGCTTGTAACACTTATAAGTGTTACAGGAAATTCCTCACAGGCTGTTAGTGACACATAAAAGTGTTACGGAAATTATTTGTAACACCTATACTTGTTGGGATGTGTATCATCGGTGATTTTTTGTGAATAGAGAATTGTTTGATCTTGTAGGATTGTATCCAAATTTTGACAGTGTTTTCTTTAACTTTTTAAACCTGACACGTGGTGCCTGCTTCAGCCCATAAATAGCCTTATTTAGTTTGCACACCACTTTCTCATTTGTCTTCTCTTTAAGCCCTGGTGGTAGTTCCATATAAACTTCCTCCTGCAATTCACCATTCAAAAAAGCATTATTAACATCAAGTTGCTTGATGGCCAAATTTCTGTGTAAGGTTGTTGTTAATATAATTTTGATTGTGGTAGGTTTCATAACTGGTGAGAATGTTTCAATGAAATCAATTCCCCACTAGTGAATATCCTTTTGCCACTAACCTAGCCTTGTATTTACAAATTGTACCATCAGCATGTCTTTTAATTCTATATGTCCATCTACACCCAATAATATTTTTGTTTTTGGGTGGTTGAATAAGACACCAAGTTTGTTTTTTATTTAGAGCATCTAATTCTTCATTCATGGCTGATATCCACTTATCATTTAACTTGACTTGTTGATAAGTGGATGGTTCAGTCTCATTAGATTCAGTACAGAAGATTTTTGGTTTGAATATACCACTTTTTGCCCTTGTCGTCATATGATATTGATTTTGAGTTTGAGCTTCTTCCCTGTTTTTTTCTGACTGGATGTTTCCATGGTCATTGTTATCATCTTGTATCACACTGTTGTGTGAAGAATCATTACTGCTGTCATTAGCATTGCCTTCATCTTCATTCATGCTCTCTGTTTTGGAGTTTGAATGCTGTGGCGTACTAGTAGTGTGTGTACTTTGTGTGTGTGTGTGTGTGTGTGTTATACCATTGTTAAAGTGTTGCACATGCACAGTGTCACTAGTTTGTTCAGGAAATTCTAGAACTGAAACTTTTGGATTATAAATTTTATTTGTAGTTTTGCATGTGTCACTTTCAAATGGAAATACTGTCTCATTAAAGATGACATGTTTGGATATATAAATTCTTCCATTTTTACTCAGACACTTGTAACCTTTCTAATTTGAAGTATAACCAAGAAAAGTACATGGAGTTGATCTATAGTCAAGTTTATGCTTATTAAATGGTCTGATATGAGGAAAACACAAACATCCAAACACTTTTAGTTCATTATAATTGGGCTTGAGTTGATTCAAAACCTCAATGGGACATTTTAAATCAAGCACTTTTGTAGGAAATCTATTAATAAGATGTACAACTGTTGCAAATGCATCAGGCCATAATTTTAATGGCATTGATGCATGGCTAACAGTGTAAGTCCAGTTTCAACAATATGTCTGTGTTTTCTCTCAATTGGGCCATTTTGTTCAGAAGTATGTGGACAAGTTAGTCTATATGTGATACCTTTTTTGCAAAAGTAATTTTTCAATGGTAAAAATTCCTTACCACATCACTTTGCATAGTCTTGACTTTGTGACATAACAGATTTTCAACACTAGATGTAAACTGCATTACTACATTACAAGTTTCAGATTTTGATTTCATGATGTAAATCCAAACATATCTTGAATGAGCATCAATAAAAGAAACATAGTAGTTGCACCCATAGTCAGCATTAATTGGTGCTGGACCCCAATGATCAACAACAATTAGTTCTAATGGGTTTATATATTTATTTTTAGAACTTGGGAATGGTAATTTATGGTTCTTTCCCATTTGACAATATGTACACACATAATCATTTGGCATGTCAACAGAGATGTGACGGCCTGCCCCAGACCAACCGACATTTCGAATGAAATGCAATGTGTCGATGTCTAACTAGCACGGGACGGTCGTCAATGAAAAGGAGTTAGAAACGATGAACTGACTAAGAACTTGTAATATATCTCACAACGCATGGAATAAAATATAGTAACAACATAACTTGACATAAAATAGGCAAGACAGTGCATAAGCTGAAAACTAAACCATCATAGCAGCGGAAATCCAAAATACCGCTTATGATCCAAATCATTATTACAACTTCAAAATATTGTCTCTAAAGAAAAAGACACAGATACACTACTAATGCCCAAAGCAGTGACCAACAACAACACAGGGAGAATATATATATATATATATCATACGTGGAAGCCTCCTGCTCGTTTCCGATACAGCTACTCGTGCAACCACCTAACCTGTCTCTAGTCTGCTCGTGTGAGCATCCAGAGTAATAAGAAGAAACATAAAACTCTGGGTCAGACAACAGTCTGGTATGAGTGGTAACAAGTATGCATCTCTAAGATGAACAAACAACAGGTATAAAAATCATACCTGAACCTGAACCTGGACCTGCAACCAAAGAGTTAGCGCAACAAGATGTACAACACTCTAAGGTAAAACTAACATAAAGTGTGAGAATTGGAGTGTGCGAGTCGAGGTGATAGAAAACATCAAACATAGCGATCATCCTCACATCTCTCACTCAGTGCGTAAAGCATACGAAATCCACCAGTTTGATCACCCAATACTTTGCTGCGATCACCTTGCCCTTGGGCGTCATAATCACCCCATTGTACTGATCCATAGCCACAAATCCTTCGCTATGTACATTTTGTCCCTTTGGAATCATGAAGACTCCACTGCACTGGCTCATAGCCTTGCTACGATCACTTTGCCCTATAGAATCATGACGACTCCACTGCACTGATCCATAGCCAATCATCCGTCTCTCGGTGGTGAATCTAAGCTATAGACATCAATAACCCCTTTGCACACGTCCCGCAGCAAAGCCCAATCATGAAGTTAACCCGTTGGTTCCCATCTGGATCCTGAGCTACAACTTCTCATTTGGACTACCTTTGCATCTCGGGTTTTGTCTTCTCCGGATCGGTTCAGAAACAAGCTTCCATTCGGTTCAGCCTTCATCCCATCTTCGGTTCGGTCGTGATTACCCCATTAGATCGGGTCAGGCTCCTCCATTCAAACTAGTTCATGCATGGCAACTCCTCCGGGTCGGATCGTGAGCACCCATTGGGTTCGGGTCGGGCTCCTCGGTTCGTGACATTCCACTCGTGGTGCTTCGGTTCATGGTCACCAAGCAGAAGCGGCTCGGTTTGGGGATGGAAAGCTTCATGGTCCGGGGTTCCCTGACGCGAGCGGTCGGGCTCGTGGAGTGCTCCACGAGTGAGATCGAGTCGGAGAGCTTCAGATGCGAGTGGGTCGGTTCGTGAGGAGGTGTCACGATCGGGGTTCGGCGATCCGATTCAGTCTGTTTCCTGCACCTCTTACAACAAGCTATTTACGCCAACGACGGCGTTTCCAACCATTATAACTTTTCTATGCAACCACGAATCATTCTAAACAGTCATAACAACATGTAAAATCGACCATAAACACCAAAACAACAATTTAATGTGCTAATATGGATCAAACATACCCAAAACCCATATATTCCCCTTAATCATGTTTAATCATATCTAAAAATATGATTAGCAAAACATGTCCAAACTAACCCAAATTTATAACAGAGTCACAAAATAATATTTAAGAATTTTTAAAAAAAATTCCAGATTTTTTCTGAGTTAAAATTTCACTAATTAACCCAAATCACCCCTAATTAGCCGTAATTACTGTAAAAAGATACTAATCACTCACCTTAGCCACAAACGAATTTTAGATCTGAAATTTTCTACTGTTTTGGCACGGTTTTCAATGCAACACAACAGCTTCAACTCTGATTTTATGCTAATATTCCTTGATTTGGTGTAGATTAAGCTAATACGCGATTAAGAGCGATTTGGGATGAATTTAGAAGGTGGAGGCCATTGCTGGGGTTTCAAGGATGTAAGTGGCGGCTGAAAAATGACAAAACTGATTTTTCCAAACCCTATCAGCCTTCCCCTAACCCTAATCCCGAAATGGGTTATAGGCCTAGCTGTTAATTGCCCGGTTAAATCCAATTATGCTGGTTTTCACCTTCCAAACCTTGTTTCAGCCATTTCTCCCAAACGATAAGTCCGTTTGGCTAATGTGACCACTCTACGGAAAAAGAAACCATCATTCGAATCCAATGGAAGTGGTTTCAGGTCTAAACTCGTTACCAATCAAAAGTTATAGGCGAAACAAGATTCGCAAATGGCAAAACGGTCATTTAAAAATCGGCAAAAATCATGAACATGGGAAATGATCCCAATAATCATTCCCCAAGGTTACACGACTATACGACTTCGTATGAAAATGAAATAAATATTCTACGATCCTCCAATGCATAGAATGCGGGTCGTTACATTCTTACCCCCAAGAAATTTCGCCCCCGAAATTCCTTAATCAAAACATGCAATGGGTCCCGCATGCCTACCAGCCATTTACAAACAATCAAACACACATAATAACACAGCAAGTCTATCCTAGCATGCGCGATAGCTAAATTGCAATTAAAATCTTACTTGACAAAGAGTTTTGGATACGACTTCCTTATACTCTCCTCTGTCTCCCAAGTACAGTCATTTTCATGATCATCCCATTGGACTTTAACTAGTTTCACCGTCTTCCTTCGAAGTTGCTTCGTGTCTTACGATAATACAGATCGGCCTGCGGTTCCGAACCGCATCGGGTTTTACTTCGATATCATCCAACTAATCCGGTGAAATAGTCATATCAGGATCGTGCATGAACTTCCTTGAATGGGAAACATGAAATACGTTGTGAACTCCCGCCATCTTGTCAGGTAACTCAACTTTATATGCTTAATTCCCAACTTGTTCGAGGACTAGGAATGGACCAAAAAATCTTGGTGCTAACTTTCCTCGCCTACCAAATTGAATAACATTCCTTAATGGAGTGATCTTGATAAATATTAAGTCGCCAACGAAGAATTTCAAGTCTCTTCGTCTTTTATCAACATAACTCTTCTGCCTATCTTGGGCAGCCTTCATTCGCTGTTGAATAACCTTTATCTTATCTGAAGTTTCTCTTATTACATCCGGTTCAAGCACAAACTTCTCACCGGTTTCTAGCTAACATGATGGTGAGTTGCACGGTCTTCCGTACAAAGCTTCAAATGGAGCCATACCAATACTAGACCGAAAACAATTATTATATGCGAATTCAACCAGATGCAAATGGTCATCCCATGACCCTCCAAAATCTGCTATGCAACCTCTCAAGAGATCTTCTAATACTCGATTCACCCTCTCTGTTTGACCGTCGGTACGAGGATGGTATGCAGTACTGAGATGTAATTTTGACCCTAATGCCTCTTGGAAGCTCTTCAAAAACTCACTAGTAAATAATGGATCTCGGTCACTCACAATACTTTTAGGTACTCCATGAAATCTCACTACCCACTTCATATACAGTCCCGCTAACTTAGTTGCCATTCTAATTGGCTTGACCGGTATAAACCTTGCACTTTTGGTCAATCGATCCGCAATCACCCAAATACTATCGTGACCCAATCTAGTCCTCGACAACCCATCAATGAAATCTATTGATACTTGTTCCCATTTCCATTCTAGAATTTCCAACGGTTGTAACAAACCACTAGGCTTCTTTTGCTCGGCTTTGACCAGTTGGCAATTCATGAACTTTGATATAAACTTCTCAACGTCTCTTTTCATCCCTTCCAAGTAGTAGGTCTGCTTCATGTCTTGATACATCTTGTTACCACCGGGATGTATAGTCAGTTTTGAGTGATGACATTCTCTAAGCACTTCATATCTTAATCCACCAACATTGGGTACAACTAGTCTTCCATTCTTTCGAAGCCACCCTTCTCGATCAAGCCCATACTTGTTCATATCCTCATGATACCCATCTCTAACTTGGAGATGACTTCCAATAAGTTAGGATCGTCCCTCTGACTGGAACCAATCCTCTCAATCAAAGTCGGTCCAATCGTCAAACTTGCCAACATTTCTGGATCCAGTTCGCACTTAGGTTTGAAGTCATATCCTGCGATATACTCCAGTTGCTTCCATTCTAGAGACATAGCTCTTAAACTGGCAAGTCTCTTACTCAAGGCATCAGCTACTGCATTGCCCTTCCCAGGTGTGTATGCGATATTGAAATCATATGAAGCCAAGAATTCTAACCATCTCGGCTGACAAAGATTTAAATCTTCTGAGAGACAAGATACTTTAATGACTTATAATCGGTAAATTACTGGAATCTTTATCCCAAGAGATAATGTCTCCACATCTTTAACGCGAATACGATCGCTGCCACTTCCAAATCATGGGTGGGATATCTTTTCTCATGCGGTTTCAGTTGTCGACTAGCATAAGCTACAACCCTACCTCCTTGCACCAGTACAACACCTAGTCCGATACCACAAAAATCTGTGTATATTGTCATCTCTTCGTTCCCTTTTGGAATAACTAACACTGGTGCATACATCAACTTTTCTTTTAGACTTTTAAATGCATTCTCACACCTTTCGTCCCAGACGAAGGCATGATTCTTCTTGGTCAACTGAGTTAACGGCTTCGCTATCTTGGAGAAGTCTTGGATAAACTTACGATAATATCCAGCTAACCCCAAGAAACTTCTTACGTCTGTTGCATTCTTGGGCGTAGACCAATCTTGTACCGTAGCCACCTTTGCAGGATCCATGGCGATACCATTCTCTAAAACAACATGGCTCAAGAACCTCATTTTCCTCCTCCAGAAGTGACACTTAGAAAATTTCGCTTCCAATTGGTGTTTCCTCAACACCTCTATCATTGTCCTCAAATGTTCCTTGTGTTCTTCCTCTGTCCTTGACTAAATCAAGATATCACCCACGAACACAAGAACAAACTTATTCAATTGATATATGAATACCCTATACATATGATCTACAAAATATGCTGGTGCATTGGTCAACCCGAATGGCATGACCAACCATTTTTAGAATCCAGACGGCGTCCGAAATGCCGTTTTAGGAATACTCACAGCTGCCACTCGGAGCTGATGAAATCCTATCGCGAGATCAAACTAGGAGAACACTCTTTCTCCACTCAACTGATCAAACAAATCATCTATCCGCGAAAGAGGATACTTATTCTTCCTCGTCACTTTGTTCAACTCGCTGTAGTCCACACATAATCGAAGGGAAACATCAGCCTTGGTAGCAAACACAATTGGTGCTCCCCACTCGGAAGCACTCCTTCGGATAAATCCCTTCTTCAAAAGATTATTTACTTGCACCCCGAGCTCTCGCTGCTCCCTTGGTGCCATACGACGAAGTGGCATCACTATAGATCTGGCATCTTTCAATAAATCAATTCGAAACTCGATCTCTTGGTGTGGTGGAAGTCCATTCACTTCCCCGAAGATGTCCGGATACTCGACAGCAATAGGCACATCTGACAACTCATCATGCGGGATGTCGAGGGAATTTAGAAAAGTAGTCATCACCCCATCACTACGTAGGCCACCAAACACTACCCTCCACCCATCATCCGCTCTAACTGTCACCAAAAAGACCTCACAGTCTACCACCACCCTATATCTTTGGAGCCAATCGACTCCCAAAATAATGCCAAACCCAGTAAAACCAAAATAAAGCAATCACAAGCAAACATACATCCATGACTCGATAAGACCAAATTACGACAAATCATACTAAGGCTAGTCGAACCACCGATCGGGTTCGTTACAACTAATGGTCTATCGACAATTTTGGGTTCCAATACCAACCTATCTACCAGGTCACTAGATATGAAGGAATGGGAAGCCCCCGTATCAAACAATACTCGAACATGAACATCATAAATGGAAAGCATACCTTGAATGATGACGCTCTTTACCTTCTGCGCCGCAGTTGGGGCATTCGACGAAGAAGAAACAACATTGATAGCATATGCTTTTACAATCTACCTCTCCTTAGGGGGTTGTGGACATTTATCCTTGTGATGTCACACTTGGCCGCAACTGAAGCACTTCTTGTATGTTGGCTTTGGTTTACATTCTTTGGCATAGTGGCCCTTCTTGCCATAACTAAAGCACTCGACATCTTTCTTCTTCTTCTGACCATCCTTAGCTTGGTTCTGTTTTCTCTTAATTTGCGAATTATTATTGCCTCCACCGGTTGCATGCGGCTTTGGCTCCCCTGCAAATGTAATAGCAACCTCAATCTTAAAATATTACGTGCTCTCGTATATTATTTCCACCTGATGTCTTCCCTTAGTTTAACTATGCAACCTAGAATTTGATACCAAATGTGACAGCCCGCCCCGGACCAACCGACATTTCGAATGAAATGCGCTATGTCGATGTCTAACTAGCACGGGACGGTCGTCAATGAAAAGGAGTTAGAAACGATAAACTGACAAAGAACATGTAATATATCTGACAGCGCATGGAATAAGATATAATAACAACATAACTTGACATAAAACAGGCGAGACAGTGCATAAGCTGAAAACTAAACTATTATAGCAGCGGAAATCCAAAATACAGCTTATGATCCAAATCATTATTACAACTTCAAAATATTGTCTCTAAAGCAAAAGAAAGAGATACACTACTAATGCCCAAAGCAGTGACCATCAACAACACAGGGAGAATATATATATATATATATATATATATATATACATCATACATGGAAGCCACCTGCTTGTCTTCGATACAGCTACTCGTGCAACCACCTAACCTGTCTCTAGTATGCTCTTGTGAGCACCTAGAGTAATAAGAAGAAACATAAAGCTCTGGGTCAGACAACTGTCTGGTATGAGTGGTAGCAAGTATACATCTCTAAGATGAACAAACAACAGGTATAAGAATCATACCTGAACTTGGACCAGCAACCATAGAGTTAGCACAACAAGATGTACAACACTCTAACGTAACACTAACATAAAGTGTGAGAATGGGAATGTGCGTGTCAAGGTGATAGCAAACATCAAACATAGCGATCATCCTCACATCTCTCACTTACTGCGTAAAGCATACGAAACCCACTACTTTGATCACCCAATAATTTGTTGCGATCACCTTGCCCTTGGGCGTCATAATGACCCCATTGCACTGATCCACAACCACTAATCCTTTGCTATGTCTACTTTGCCCCTTTGGAATCATGACGACTCCATTACATTGGCTCATAGCCTTGCTACGATCACTTTGCCCCATGGAATCATGACAACTCCACTGCACTGATCCATAACCAATCATCCATCTCTCGGTGGTGAATCAAAGCTATAGACATCGATAACCCCTTTGCATACGTCCCGCAGCAAAGACCAATCATGAAGTTAACTCGTTGGTTCCCATCTGGATCCTGAGCTAAAACTTCTAATTTGGACTACCTTTGCATCCCAGGTTTTGTCTTCTCCGGATCGGTTCAGAAACAAGCTTCCATTCAGTTCAGCCTTCATCCAATCTTCGGTTAGGTTCGGTCGTGATTACCCCATCGGGTCGGGTCGGGATCCTCCATTCAAACCGGTTCGTGCATGGAAACTTCTCCGGGTCGGATCGTGAGCACCCATTGGGTTCAGGTCGGCCTCCTCGGTTCGTGACATTCCACTCGTGGTGCTTCGGTTTGTGGTCCCCAAGCAGAAGCGGCTCGGTTTGGGGATGGAAAGCTTCACGGTCCAGGGCTCTCTGACGCGAGCGGGTCGGCGTCGTGGAGTGCTCCACAAGAGAGATCGGGTCGAAGAGCTTCAGATGCGAGAAGGTCGGTTTGTGAGGGGGTGTCACGATCGGGGTTGGGCGATCCGATTCGATCCATTTCCTGTACCTCCTACAACAAGCTATTTACGCCATGCGACGGCGTTTTCGGCCATTCTAATTTTTCTGTGCAATCACCAATCATTCCAAATAGTCATTGCAACATGTAAAATCGACCATAAACACCAAAACAACAATTTGACGTGCTAATATGGATCAGACATACCCAAAACCCATATTTTCCCCTTAATCATGTTTAATCATATCTAACAATAGGATTAGCAAAACATGTCCAAAGTAACCCAAATTTCTAACAGATGCATAAAAGAATATTTAAGAATTTCTAAATATTTTTCCAGATTTTTTCTGAGCTATAATTTGGCTAATTAACACTAATCACCCCTAATTAGCCGTAATTAGTGTAAAAAGATGCTAATCATTCACCTTAGCCACAGATGAATTGTAGATCTGAACTTTTCTATTGCTTTGGCACTGTTTCCACTGCAACATAGTAGCTCCAACTTTGATTTGATGCTAATCTTCCTTGATTTGGTGTAGATTAAGCTAATACGCGATTAGAGAGCGATTTGGGATGAATTTAGAAGGTGGAGGCCATTGCTAGGGTTTCAAGGATGTAAGTGGTAGATGAAAAAAAGTTAAAAACTGATTTTTCCCTAACCCTATCAGCCTTCCCATAACCCTAATCCCGAAATGGGTTATGGGCCTAACTGTTAATTACCCGATTAAGCACAATTAAGCTGTTTTCACCTTCTAAACCTTGTTTCAGCCATATCTCCTAAACAGTAAGTTTGTTTGGCTATGTGACCACTCTACGGAAAGAGAAACCATCATTCAAATCTAATGGAAGTGGTTTCAGGTCAAAAATCCTTACCAATCAAAAGTTATTGGCGAAACAAGATTCGCCAGGGGCAAAACGGTCATTTAAAAATAGGCAAAAATTTTGAACATGGGAAATGACCCCAATAGTCGTTCTCTAAGGTTACACGACCATACGGCTTCGTATGAAAATGAAATAAATATTCTATGATCATCCGATGTTTAGAATGCGGGTCGTTACAAAAGATATCACTATTATGTAAAATTTCTTTCAGAATTTTTGAACTTGGATATCCAAGCTTCTAGTGCCATAAATCAAACATCATGCATTCATTGCTACTACCTAATTCAGTCGCATTACAACAATTGCTTTTAAACTCAGTATTTCTGAGATTTCCAAAATTAAACTTGTATAGGCCATTTTATTCTCTACCCTGCAATTAAATGTTCCTAGTTTGCATGTCCCTAACTACACAGTGATTTGGTAAAATTCAAATGATACTTTATTATCTTTGGCACACTGTGACACACTGATTAAGTTCTTTCTTATATGTGGTGCACATAGCAAGTTGATTAGATAAATCTGTTTAGCACCCTTAATACTAGCATGTCCAGCATGTGAAATAACTATTGAGTTGCCATTACCCATAATTAGAGAATGCTTACCTTTGTATTCATGATTACCAAGATTCAGATTATTTAGACTGTTTGTAACATGATGTGTAGCTCCTAAATATGGATACCATGATTCATCTTGAATATCATCTGCAGTGGCAGAGTTTGAAGTAGATTCTTGATTATTTATAACATCTGCTTGACTGTTGACCATATTAGCATTAGGATTGATGTTTTTATTGTTGTTATTCCCTTGTTGGTTCACATTGAAACTGTTGTCAAAATTGAAATAACATTTGTAGGTTGTGTGTCCAATCCTTTCACAAATTTGGCATTTTGGTCTGTTGTTGGGATTCCATCTCCCAGCTCTTCCTCTGTTTGACTGGCCTCCTCTTTGGTAAGTGTTTTGATTTCTTGTATTCTGTTGGTTCTTGTTTTTGCCAGTAGTAGTATAATTGACAGAGGGATCGATAACTTGATCTTTCTTTTGCATTAACCTTCCTTCATGTGCAAGTAGCATAGAGTGGACACTTTTGTAGTGAGGGAGTGGGTTCAATAGATGTTATAAATGCAACAACAGCTTCATACTCTTCTTCTAGTCTGCCAACAATATACAAAAACTGCTCCTTTTCTTCTATCCTGTTTCCAGTACATGCAAGTTGATCACATAAGTTTTTCTCCTTCATAAGATATACATTCATACTAGAATTTTCTTTCTTTATTGACTGTAATTGCTTTTTGTATTTGTAATGTAATACCCTTGCCGATGACTAACTTGTGAATGATCTTTCTAAGGCTGTCCATACATCATGAGATGTCTTACTGCCAATTAATTGTGGCACAATAGATGAGCTTACAGTTGACATTAACCATGCACTAACAAGATTGTCTTGCCTTTGATATGATGCATGTTCTTGATTAGGAATTAAATTGTTATCAGCATCTCTGGTGTATTTTGCTGGAACTGTTTGTGATCCATAGAGATAATCTTCCAATCCATAACCTTTTTCCGCTATTTCCACTTGCAATTTCCATAGAAGATAATTTGATTCATCCAGTTGGATTGAGATGATATTACTTTGCGGCTTGATGATGGATTTAATAGGATCATCAATGCTTTCAGCACTGATCTGATTTGATATGGCTGATGATCTTAGAGAATTTGGTGAATTTACTTCAACCATGATTCTCTGAAGCGATGTAAAGGAGCAGTTGATGGAAAAACTGCTTGAAAAATAGGTTAAGGATGCAGTTGCTTGAAAGACTGCTACAAAACAGGTAAATTTCTCTTGAACTCCTTTTGTTGAATTGAAATCTTCTGCAAGATTTCTTTGAATTGAATTTAAAAGCAACCAGGATTGCTAAAATAAAGATTTTTGAAGAAGTGTTGATACGTTGAATATCTGGTTAGCAATCTAGGACGGCTTTTAACTTCAGATGATTGATTTCTTCAGTTTTTTTGATCGAAATTGAGTTCTTGAGAAAATTTACCTCTAAGTCGTGATTTTGAAAACTGATGCAGCCACTGGATGCAGGCGAGGCACAATTTTTAGGATCATAGCCTCAACTCTCATATGATGAGATGAAAATCTTGGATGAGGGGCATCCAAGTGATGAGAATTTTCTGATGGATGATCTATCTTTCGATAGATTTGTAGAGAAACAAATTGTTGGATCAATATTTGATGCAGTGTGCACACTTTATGACTCTGGTACCATATGAGAAGGTAAACAGAAATGTTTTTGTATATTGAATGATAAAATAACGATAGTTACATGTACATACATACATACATATATATATATATAACAGTATTTGTCGATTGGGCTGAATGTAATAAAACAGGACTTATGGGCTTAGCCCACTTATCTTGTACTGAAATGTAAATGGGATATAAACAGTTTTCGTGTATTACTCTTCATAACAAGAATAGAGATAAAAGCTTCGGTTCTTTTGCATTATCATAACCAGGCCCAGTCTAAAGGGAGGCAGCCAAGACATTTGGCTAGGGCAGCACTGTCGAAGATACGGAGAGGACATCAAAAGATAGGTGAAGCCTTAAAAAAGTTGTTTATACATTGCATTGGGAGGGCAACCCATTCAGGAAGTTATCTGTAGTTTGGTGGTTTAATGCCCCTTTGATAGTTGCAATAATGCTATTGATCAGAATTGAATTCCCAATTGATGTTTTAATGGTTTGGGTTTTTTCCATTCCTTATTAATTTAGCATTGCCTAGGGCAACGACTACAGTAGTCCCGACAATCATCATATATAATTACCCGCACTCATTTTATCTTGGCTTTCTTCATTCCTCCTCTTTTCCGCTATCATCTTCAACCTTTAAATCTGATTTTAATCTTAAGAAAATTTATGTGAAAGAGGCTTAGTTTGGATATCAAATAGTTGGACCAAAATTTACTATCGGCTTTCCTTTCATGATTTGCTCATGAATGAAGTAGAATCTGTTTCAATATGCTTTACGTGATTGAAGATCTAGATTTGCAGAGAGTGAAACGTTAAAAAGCAATAGCACAATCAGTTTTTTCCATATTTCTCAAAGAATCGATCTTCTCCACATATTTCGACAGCGTTGCTGATGACACATATATACTCTACATCGGTGCCAGATAGTCAGATGGTCGGTTGCTTTTTCGAATACCAAGATAAAGAATTGATTTCCATGAAAATACACACCACTAAACAAACAATATATACAAACGGACATGAGCAACGGTTGACAGCGGTAATTTTGCAATGGTTATCAATAGCTAGTACATTCTATATCTCTTTTACGAATTAAAAAAATTAGTCGTTGGAAGCCGATAATAACCGTTGAAATAATGTTGTTTACGGTCGATGCTAGTCTTTGATAAATCACGAGCAAATAGACAAGACCTACTTCTTCCTCATTTCAGATTCCAACAAAAAAGGGACAAAACCCTTCCTCCTTCCGCAGTTTCACCATCCACCACCTTGCACCGCTAAATTAGCTTCTCCAACTCTAGGAATGTTGCATCTTTTCCTCTCCAACCTCCTAATCTCTTCAAGAATTGGTAATAAAGCTAACCCTAGTTATTTAAATTTGTTAATTCAGGGTTTGTTTGTTAATTTACATCATTGTATTCCTTCATTGTTTGTGTAGTATAGTTTATTGTGTTAGGTTTTATTTTTCAGCGGAAAAGACAAAAAAAATGGATTTTCTTCACCCAATCCTTGGAGATGAATGTGACTGAAAAACAAACAACACCACAAATAATATCAGAAATATGAACGCACGATATTCCATCCAACCACCCACTTTATTGATTTACCAAAATATTGTCTACAACCGATCTCAACTATCGTTACAAACAAACACAACTTGAACCGATAACCTTATTGAGAAATAGGTAGAGAATATCTAATGGCTAAACAATTTGAGAAGAAAGATAATAACAAAGAACAATGAAAAATATTTCACACATAATGAAGATGTCAACTAGGCCTTTTATAGAGTGAATTGCTTCATACCATGGTTTTCTTGACATCCAAGTAAACTTGTACCCAAATTATCTTAATATATGTAAAAAAATATTTGGATAAGCACCAAATAATATTTGCCTTAAATCTCCCACAAATATAGCAACATATCTCTCCACAAAATCTGCATAGGTAATTTACTGCCCACAATTATGATTAGGAAATTAATTTAAAAGGACAAATTGTTTGAATTTTTTTACCAAAAGGACAAGAGACTAAAAATTATTCAAAATGACAAAACACAGCCCAAATTTATTCAAAAGGACAAAACATAGCCCAAATTTATTCAAAAGGACAATACACATAATTTTTTTATATTTTTTTAGGTACCAGTTTTGCATGTAGTTGGATATCAGTTTTTGGTTTTACAGTTTTTAGATAACAATATTATATTGTTTATGATATCAGTTTTATATGTAACGGTTTTATATTGTCGAAACACAATACATATCCATTACTGCAACTCCAGTATCCAAATCACTCAAGCCATCCTCCTTCACCGCTAACCAAACTTCATCTCCCCATCCTCGTATACATGAACAACCCACCAACAAAACACAATAATACATCCATAAACAACCTCTCTTTGCAATCTCATTAGACATCAACGGTTAAACATAAAAACCTCAAATGTATCTACAATCTCATCACACTACCAAACAATTCAGCTCCTGTCTTCTGACAACGTTTCCATCCTCCAGTGTCATTCTCTGTAAAAAAAAGGTTACATGTAAAAATGATAACTACAAGTTTACAAAACTGCTACCTACAAGATGTAGACTAAAAACTGATACCTTCAGACATACAAAACTGCTACCTATTAGCTGTAAAGAGCAAACTGATACCTTAAGACATATAAAACTGATACCTAAAATCTACAAAAAGGTGTATTGTTCTTTTGAATAAATTTGGGCCATGTTTTGTCCTTTTGAATAAATTTTTAGTCCTTTGTCCTTGTAGTTAAAATTTTCAAATAATTTGTCCTTTACGTTATTTTCCTGATTGTGATTTGCGTATCACAAATTTCAACACTCCACCATAATATCAAATCACAACATCTCCTCCATTCAAAACCAGCTAACCTAGCTCTCACTTTCAACCTTCTTTTCTCAGTTAACATCATTACTAACCTCCACTATCGCCCACTATTGGTGCACCTCCCTCTTCCGTGCACCACGCCAACAGCGATCCTCAAAATCGTTTGTAATACCACAAAGACCTTTATCTCGTCTTTGTGGATTTCACAACTCGACATCCGCCTTCCGCTTAACATGATCTCTTCATCTTCGGGATCCCTCGAGCATCATCAACATCTAGACCTTTGTCGATACCATGATCCTCCACCTTAGGACCATCAGCAGTGACCATATTAAAATCTTCACCTTGCTGTGGACTAGATTCTTCAACCGTCACCCTTCTTACACTGTCGACCACCGAACCGACCAAACTATATAGGTTTCCCTCCTCCAAAATTCCTCGCACCATCACATGATCACCCTTATTCACTCTCAAAACTTCACCTTGAGTCTCATAAATGCAACCGTGATGATCTAACTGACCGAGAGATATGAGGTTATGCGAACAAGTGGGTATGTGCCTCACACTTGCCACTTCTCTCACCACTCCATCGTGCATCCGAAACCTAACAACTCCAACTCCACAATTTGATAGCTCTACTCCATTGGTCGTCTTTATCATGCCAACACTCTTCTCATACGAAGAAAAACTTTTCACATCTTGACATATGTGAAAACAGACTCCTGAATCCAGCTCCCAAGACTCCATAACACTAAATAGGACATCACATGAAGAATCACTTTCGGTACCTTCAGCAAAGTATGCCTGTGTCTCATCACTATTATTATAATCTTGCACCTTCTTCTTCTTCATATCTCGTATATATGAATGGCAATCACTGCGCTTGTGACCTTCCTTCTTGCAATGGAAACAAGTGATTGCACCTTTACCCTTGGCTCCCTTTTTCTTGCAGACTGTATCCTTCGAGTCCCTTGCTACCATTGCCTCACTTTGAACAGATTTCAACCCCACCCTTTTTCTCCTTAGCTCCTTATTCAAAAGACTGCTTCAAACCATTTCTAAAGAGATAGTTCCATTAGCATTGGAATTACTCAATGAAACAACCAAAGTCTCCCAGCTTTTCGAAAGAGAACTCATCAACAAAAGAGTCTGCAACTCATCAACAAAATGGACCTTCATGTTTGCCAAATGATTGACATTCTGAAACTCATTCAAATGCTCTACAACTGACTTTTCCTTATCCAACCTCAGTTATACCGGCTTTCATACTAAAAAAAATCCTTACTTGTAGCAATTTTCGACTCATATAATGATATTAATTTATCCCACAACTCCTTCGCAGATCAGAACAAGCCACATGGTGGAACACCGAATTATCCAAATATTGACGAATCAACGCAATCGCCTTTTTGTCCATTTTCTTCCACATTCCCTCATTCATATCTGAGGACTTCCATCAATGGGATTATACAAATCATTGAGATATAGAATGTCCTCCCTCTTCGGCTTCCATATACCCCAATTCTTCCCACTCAAAATAGCCATCTTTGAAAACGTCATCATCTCGGACATCTACAATTTTCAATCCAACAAACACTCCAAGTTATGCGATGATCTGAACTTTGATACCAAACTGTTGGGTTTTTTCAGCGGAAAAGACAAAACACAAAAAAAAAAATCTTCTTCACCCAATCACTTGGAGATGAATGTGACTGAAAAACAAACAACACAAACAATATAGAAACATGAACACATGATATTCCACTCAATCATCCTCTTTATTGATTAACCAAAATATTGTTTACAAGCAATCCCAACTATCATTACAAACAAGCACAACTTGAACCAGTAATCTTATTGAGAAATAGGTAGAGAATATCTAGTGGCTAAACAATTTGAGGAGAAATATAATGATGAACAACGGAAAATTTTCCACAAATAATGAAGATGTCAACTAGGCCTTTTATAGAGTGAATTGCTTCATGCCCAAATTTTCTTGACACCCAAACTATCTTCATATATGTTACAAAACTATTTGGATAAGTACCAAATAATCATTGCATTAAATATCCCATAAATATAGCAACAAATCTCTCTATGAAATCTGCATACATAATTTGTTGCCTAAAGTTGTGATTTGCATATCACAAATTTCGACATATTGAAGCTTAATTATCGTTATCAACTTATATAAGTATTGCAAATTTATAGTTTGTGTGACAATGGAGCAGCGTGCGTATGAATTGAATAATTTAGTGCTTTTATGCTTGTTTCAGTTGTTTAGCGTGTATGAACATAAGTTAGTTAATGTATTTTATAAAATGTCGGAAAAGATAATTAATTTTATATAACGTATGGTTAGTTCATTAAAGTTTCAAACATGTGCATATATGTGATAAACTCCGTATACGTACAATTAAGTTGGAAATAAGCTGTGCAAGCCTTATTTAGTTTAAAACTTGTTGCTTCACGCAGATTGATAACAATAGTGACAATCATATAAGTTGATTTTTAATTTGCTTTGTTAATGTAGGTTTAATTTAAAATTTAAAACTAGACAATAGTTGCTTTGTTAATTTTAGGTTTAATTTAATGAAAATGTTGATTAATTTAATTTAAACATCGAAAGCCAATTTTTTACAAGTATAATATATGTATTATATTAGATTCATAAAACCCTTATAATGTTTTTGATCCTATCTGGCATGTATTATATATGATCGCTATGTGAGTATTCGTTTTTTTAACAGAACGGACATCTATATTCATCATATACAATATTTGTTGGATTTGTATTTGTACTGGACAGGTTACGAACACATTATTGTAATAAATATCGTAAATCATTTCATTTTAATTATTTACCATATTTCAATAGCGCTTCCTCTACATTCCCTATGTACACACAATTAGGTAATATTCAAGAAACAAAAGTGAAGTGCTACCGAAATTTTGTTGAATCATTTAAATTGAAAAGATTTACGTGATTTAATTATGATAATGTATTTGTAATAGAAGGTAGGATGATCCATCAACAAAGTGTTAGTGATAAATTAATATAACATTAACCTATTAAATTGTTGATTAGCAAAAAAATGTGTTTATTTTATGTTCTTATATCTTATCTTTTGTATATAAATAAATATTACTTCGGGTATTTTTATGTGTTTTTACAGATTGTCAGTTAATGTCTCCTTCATTTCAATTAAAGGCCAATTGCAAAGAAAAGCTACTTCCTTAAGTCTACACTTTCTCAATCTCAAAAGAAGTCGTAACTCATTGGTAAAGGCAAAGGAATTTGTACGAAGAGACCTGAGTTCGATCCTTGGCAAAGTCTTATTTTTACTGAAGAAGGGAGCATGAATTTATGCATACACTGTCTTATTTGTTACGGAGAATATATGGAATAGTGATATGTTATATATATATATATATATATATTCTTACGTATATATATAATGTATGCACTAATAAAGATTTTAAGGAATAAGCTAGCATATTCTTCTCAAATTAAACCATTCATTTTCAACTTCCATATAAAAGAAGATTTGAATGAATTATTCCAAGGATAAGCCAATAAATTTGCCACATGTCACCAATCAAAAGAGGAAAGCTACATGGAATATCTCAAGTATATCTTATCTCTTTTATTGTAAATATATTATTTCAAGAGATTCATTCATGGCCCAATTATTCTCATAGGAAGGATATTGCATCTCTTATAAATACCCTTTGTATCACTGTAAATGGTATTTCTTTTTTTTTCTGTAACTTTTCTGAAATAAAGTTCTCTTTTAATTCTGCATTTTTTTATTTTCATGGCAATTTGTGTTGTTTAGTCAATTAGATTTGCTAGAACACAATTGTTGTTGCAACTACTTTTGTCATTAGTGATTGACCATTTGATTAGATTCAACGGTAATCCTAATTTAACATTCCTGTTAGTTTATTTCCATTCTGCAAATTTATTTCCAGCACTCTATTTTATTTTTAATCAGTGAATTGATTATATATTCGATTAGATTCAAATCTATAGTTAATTCAATTGCAGTGTTACTTGTTTTTATTGAAAATTACAATTTTAGTTATCGGTTCAACTAGATTTGTTCTGAACTGAATTATAATTTCAATTTTATCCCAACCCCAAGATTTGTCTAACTGGCCCACGAAATTATATAAGTAACTTGATTTAATTTACCTCTCTGTGTTCGACCTGCATACTACACGATATGTGCGCTTGCAGTAATTTAATTTAAAAATCGTGCTTTTCTAATTCATTGAAAAGCGACGATCAAGTTTTTGGCGCCGTTGCCGAGGAGGTAACGATTGAATTTTATTATTTATTTAATTTCTGATTCGTGTTAGTTTTTATTTATTTATTTCATTTTATATTCTTGTATATATAGTAAAAAAAAATTCTTGATTGGTTAGATTTCATATCATTCAATAATACTATAATCTTCCTTACAAGAGAAATTTTTTTTGATTTCTTTCCTTTTAACATTCTTTCCTATTTTCAGTCATAGCTTTCCTTCTATTTACAATTTCTTTTCAAAAACAATATATAAAAAAAATATCTTTACATTTTTTTTCCTTCTTTTGATTTCTTTCCTCCTTTGTCTATCCAAACACCAATTCACGGATAACATTAACTTCTTTCTTTTTTTAATTTATTTCTTTCCTTCTACCGTCTTTCTCCTTTTGTACAAATTTGAAAAAAAAGTTCAAATTTCTCTCTTTCAGCTATTTTCTTCTGCCTTGAACGTTGTCTTCCCAATCTGCCATAATTCTGTATTCCATCCACCTACCAACCATCCCATAATCGCGTTCAACCTCATTTGACTACAACAGTCAATACTTATTCTACCCATTCTCTCTACATCTTCATCCATAAACCAGGTCGCAACTTTAACCCTCCTGTTATAACACAAACTACCCCCACACTAATTCACGCAATTCCCTGACCACTGTCAGACACCGCGTTCATACCACAAAACCCCATCAAACTATCATCACAAACCGTTCACCACCCCTCCTACCAAGTCTTAACTCCACCATCAACACAAACTCACATCGCATAAACCCCTTCCACCCACAACTGCCACATATTGCTGCAAATCCCAAGTCAAACCACTACAACATCTCACCTGGAGTCACAAAATCCCCCCTACGACGTCACATACCCAAAGTCATCTTTCTCTTAACAACATCTCAGCAACTAATCATCTCACGTCCTCAACCCGCATCCACCTTCAGACCATACAGCAACTCCATCACATACTAGACCTCGCCAAACCGACACCCTACAAGCCGCCATCATCAACCTTTCAACCTCAACCACGCAAATTGTCACCAGTTTCAATCCTCTTCACAACCGAGATCAGCACAAACACCGAATCCCTTTCACAAAACTCCTTTTCCTGCCATCTTAGTTAGCCACAGATCCCGACTTTATCTTCATACCCAAATTTCCACACACCTCTCGAAACAAATCACAATTTCTAACACATCAATCCTTTAACCTCAATCAGTTCTCCGTCAAACTTCCTGATCAAGTTTTTGGCTCCTGAAATTCCACACAATCCCATATCAACTGTGATACTCTGCCATCATCATAGCGCAGTCCTCCATCCATCCACAGCCAATAACCATCGCTACCCAAAACAATCGCGCAGCCATCTTCTCGATCATCCCCTCGCAAGTTCAACCCAAAAATTCACGGATCTGAACCCAGTTGCAGTACCCAATTCCAAACTGGAAAATCAATTTAAAAAAAAAAGAAATTGATTTGATTTTTTTTCAGCGAGATTTGTTGCCTGAAACAAGGAGGGCTGTGGCATGAGAGATTAAATAGGCAAGAGGGGATTAAAATAAAAAAGGGCAGCATTTTGGTTCTGATTTTTACCATGTGCCTTGCCTAAGTTGTTTGGTACAACTGTTTACGATTGGGGTGCGCCCGTCTAGTTCTACTAGGTTGAGCTTTTTTTCTTTTCTAATTTCAATTGGGGCGTGGTGCTTCCTAATTCATTTACTCTTTGATTGTTATGCTTTGTTTCATTTATTTGTCTCAATGATTTCTCCTGTGTAAGGTAGACGGTAGGCTAGTATAGATCTCAGTTCGTTTTCAGTTAATTTTCTTTTTTTCAATTTGCTCTCTCTCTCTCTCTCTCAAAAAAAAAGAAAAAGAAAAAACAAGGGTCTAACCATAGGCCAAGGTGAAGCAACAAAATTCAAGCAAAACAAGGATTCAGCAGTCAAGCGACTTGCAGACCGTGGAGTTAGAAGCATGAGCACTACACAAATCTTCTGGATGGACAACCATACCCCACTGTAATGTTTTCTGAACTCTACAGGTGCTCTGCTGCAAAGAAAAAAAATAGAAATTACTTGTAAATATCTTCTACAGGGGCAGCGGCTTGCTTGTACAATATTTTTATTTTCTATTATTATTCTATGACTGATACTTCTGAATCTGTGTGTGAGAAACAAATTTCCATAACCAATCACTCTCGTCGATTTTCAATTATAACACTTGATTTGATTTGCAAAATAATTAACTACAAGAGTGTATTTTACGAAATTGATTCTCTCAGGGGTTTGATCGCGGATATATATTAGTTCAATTTATTGAACTTCTAGGAAAAGAGGTTGCATACTACCTGTAAAACATTGGTCGTATCCCTAAGTATTTATACTATACGTGAACGGCCACAAGACCCTCTTCCCCCTTCAAATTCAGATATCAACTAATAAGATATATTTGAGTACGTTATTTATTTTGTAATAACAGTTATTTTATCAAATTTTAAGTTTTGGATTTTCCATATTCGACAAAGAAGAGTGTTAGCCACCATAATTCTCCTAAGGGCTCTCGAATAAACCAAAAATTTCCAAATGAGACGGATCAAATTCGAATTAATCACAATTTTCAAAATCTTAATGCTGAAATGGATAGACACTTATCTCTTCAAGATATGTGTTACCTAACTAGAACTGTTCAACCTTCTGTCATCGTATTCCCACTAGCTGAAGGAAATTTTTAGCTTAAACATTCATTTATTCAAGGGGTTCCGAAATGTACAGGTTCTGAAAATGCCTATGAATTTCTAAGCGAATTTGAATTGTATTCATCCACAACTAAAATGCAACACTTGTCTAATGAATCAATCAAGCTAAGGCTAATTCCATTTGCATTACTTGAAAGCGTTAAAAGATGGCTAAATTCTCTTCTAAGACAATCCATAAGAAGTTGGGATGAAATTGTCAATGTATTCTTAAAGAAGTTTTTCCCTTTCCATAAAACTCGAAAAATCCGAACTGAAATAAATCAATTTTCTCAAAATAAGTGGGAAACTTTTTCAAAATATTTTGAGAGATTTAACCAACTTCTGTATAGTTGCCCTCATCATGAATTTCAAAATATCAATTATGTCAAATCGCATATGATGGGCTAAACTATCAAACTCGAACGCAACTAGAATCAATGTGTGGGGGAGAAATTATGTCTAAAACAGTCGATGAAGCTTGGGAATTCTTAGAAAATTATTCTGAAAAGGACATGTAATGGGAGTCAATTCGTGTTCCCATCCGTGCTTCTACTAGAGGAGTGCATGTCGTTGATCCAAATCAATTTCCCTTAGAAACTCAAACTCCTCAATTCGAAGAACAACCCTAGTATTACCCTCAAGACCAAGTCAATGCCATCGCTCAAAATAATCCTTACTCATCCACGTACAACCCTAGCTTGAGGAACCACCCAAATTTTTCTTGGTCAAATCCTAATAATTCGGCTAACCCATCTCACATGCAACCCATTATTCCCAATCCGAATTACCAAGCTCCATCTTCCAATTCTCAAACCTCTCAAGCTGCAACTCAATCCAAACAACCTTATAGGCACCCCAACTTTCAATCATCAACCCAATCCTCTCAATCTTCTCAACCATCACAAGAAATAGTGCGTTTAGAAAAACAGTTGAACTCTCACGAAGCTAAAATGAACTCACACGATGCTAAACTCGACCAAATAATGAATATGATAAAGAAACTAGTGAAAAGTAATGAGAAGGGTAAGTTGCCTAGTCAACCCGAGGTGAATCCAAAATATAACTCCCGAACGGTAAATTCTTGTGAGGATGAAAACCATAATCCAGTCAATGTTGTTTCAACCCTTCGATCTGGAAAGAGGATTGATAATAATGTGGGAAACCTTGGCGAACAATCGAACTCGACCCTAATGCCAAATCGTGATGATCACCCATTGGTTACGAATGCCAATTCGTCTAGACCTCCATTTTCCTTAAATGTTGGCAATCCCAGCAGTTCTTCTCCTAATGTCGGCAAACCCGACTCACCTTCGAAAATCAATGTTGGCAACCCCAACATCCCCTCTTCTACACCCTTGTCTCCTTCACTTCCTGTATCGAAACCTTCTTCGTCGAACGACCAAAATTTTAAAAGATTCTATAAACCAGTAGCTCCATATCCTCGTAGACTTAACCATAAGAAGAAGGATGCGAATTTCGAAAAAATTCTTGAAATTTTAAAACAAGTTCGTGTCAATATTCCACTCTTAGGCACCATCGAACAAATTCCTCAATATGTCAAGTGTTTGAAAGAGCTGTGCACCCGAAAACGAGCCACTAATGTTCCTAAAACTGCCTTCTTGACCACGAACACTAGCTCTATTTTCTCAAATCCATCACCAATCAAGTATAAGGACCCCGGTTGCCCTACAATCGGTTGTAAAATAGGAAATACTCACATCAGTCACACCTTACTTGATCTTGGTGCAAGTGTCAACCTTCTTCCCTACATTGTTTATCATCAACTTGGACTAGGAGAATTGAAATCCACGAATATCACACTTCAATTGGCTGATCGATCTTTTAAAAAACCCTTAGGCATAGTTGAAGATGTTTTGATTCAAACTGAACAATTCTATTTCCCCGTGGATTTCATAGTCTTAGAGACCAAGCCTGTTTCGAATCCTGATAGTCAAATTCCATTGATTTTGGGTCGTCCCTACTTAGTTACCTTGAATGCGATCATAAATTGTAGGAGCGGCCAACTTCAACTATCGTTTGGGCACTTAACCATTGAGTTGAATATTTTTCATTAACCCAAGGAGATCGAAATAGGAGAAGTCGACATAATAGAAACAGTTTTAGATGGCACGTCTGATTTATCTCCTCAGAAAACTTCACTTTCTTCAATAGACATCTCCACTATGTCTTTTGAAAAATTATTCGAAGATGAGCTTAAGCTTTTAAATGATGAGTTGGGAGTATGTCTCGAAAATAATCTTAGTTCTATACCATCAAATGAAATTGTTGTTAAAAACTCAAGTTCATGGGATTATGATAATCTTCAGTTGAATGACATAGATCATTGGCACGACAAAATTTTTATAGGAAGGATTTTTATTTCAGAATTCACTGACATGCCTATTGCACCTCACAAACCAAATAAAAAACCATTGTGCACCACTTTTGATAGAGGCAAGTGTGGGGAGAAAAGGAAATTTCATTCTTCACAAACCATTCATCATCTTCATAAATTTCATCTTGCATATGATTTTCACACGCATATAGTTGCTAAATTACATTTTATTTTACAGATCATTTTGCATTTAATCCATCTTTGGGTTTATCTTTCAAATTTAGGAAACGTGTTTACAGTGTGGACACTGTTTAGTTCTAGTGTGGGGGGAGTCTGCATTACATCCTTTTATTTTTCTTTAATTTTTTTTCTTCTTTCTTTTCATATAGGACCATCATGCATTTGAGACTGTAAAATCATGTCAAATTTTATTTTATTTCGAAAATACGACACATTTTAGTTTGATACAACAAAATAAGTTAACGATCGTTAATCAGTTGATAGTATTTTTTTCTCTCAACCAAGATCAAATAAGAAATATAATGAAAAGTTGAATTTTGAGGGATAATAGTGTAACCGGTACATAGGGAGATTCTTAGGTAATGGCTATGAAGTTTATTCTAAATTGTAGTCTTTGTTTAAGTAGCGGAGGACTTAAAATACATATATTGGCTTTTCGAATCTTTAAAACTAAGTTATGTTAAGCTGAAATCGTGTAACTCTCTCTTTTCTTATATTTTCAATAATAATAATAGCAATCCAAGGGCATCCAACATTGCTTGTATATCAAGCGTTGGTGTGCAAACCCGCCAAGCTCTATCCAACATGTTGTTGACAAAGTCAGCGTTGGTATATTTTGGTCTCATTTTATGAGTTGGACACCTAAGGATTACCGACATGTTGTTGACAAAGTCAGCGTTGGTATATTTTGGTCTCATTTTATGAGTTGGACACCTAAGGATTACCGACATGTTGTTGACAAAGTCAGTGTCGGTCTGCACAATCCGCCAAGCTCTGTCCTAACTCTCCGTCAGTCCGCAAGACAGTGTATGGGTGGTATACCTTGGTCTTTTAAGTTAGGTGTACGTAATTAATCATAAAATTTTAACTTTAATAGAGATAGAGAATAAGCGATGATGCCCAAACATTTCTTGACCTTATTGATTTGACTAGCCAAACACAAGGAAATTAGAATACCACTTTTCAAACTGTGACAAACAAATTAAGAATTTATTTCATGGCTGCACTATGTTATCGACCGAACCAACTGGCCAAACTGGAATTTAACATTTGAAAACTTGATTTATGTCGAAAATTTATGACAGGTTGAGGTATCTAAAATAAAATCAACTGGTTAAATTTTGTTAACTTAATTTATTGTACCACTTTCCTGAAATAAGTCGTGTTTTCATTTTTAATTTCTTTTGCATATGTTCGTTTCATTCATGTAGTTGCATTAGAACCATAGCATACTGCATTTGGATTTTGTGGGTAGTATCCGCTGAAAACCCTTACGAGACACCACTCGTCCTACTAGGGACACCTAGAGGTTTAACGGCTTGTTGCATATGCTCAATGCAATCGTGCTTCCTACGAAAGTGTGATCTATCTAGTTTAGTTTTTCATTTTTGTTTTACTCGAGGACGAGTAAAAGATAAGTGTACGCGTATTTGATTAGCACAGAAATGTGTTTATTTTATGCTCTTATATCTTATCTTTTGTAAATAAATAAATATTACTTCGGGTATTTTTATGTGTTTTTACAGATTGTCAGTTAATGTCTCCTTCATTTCAATTAAAGGCCAATTGCAAAGAAAAGCTACTTCCTTATGTCAACACTTTCTCAATCTCAAAAGAAGTCGTAGCTCATTGGCAAAGGCCAAGGAATTTGTACGAAGAGACCTGAGTTCGATCCTTAGCAAAGTCTTATTTTTGCAGAAGATGGGAGCATGAATTTATGCATACAGCGTCTTATTTGCTCTGGAGAATATATGGAATAGTGATATGTTATATATATATTCTTATGTATATATATAATGTATGCACTAATAAAGATTTTAAGGAATAAGCTAGCATATTCTTCTCAAATTAAACCATTCATTTTCAACTTCCATATAAGAAGATTTGAATGAATTATTCCAAGGATAAGCCAATAAATTTGCCATATATCACCAATCAAAAGAGGAAAGTTGCATGGAGTATCTCAAGTATATCTTATCTCTTTTATTTGTAAATATATTATTTCAAGAGATTCATTCATGGCCCAATTATTCTCATAGGAAGGAGATTACATCTCTTATAAATACCCTTTGTATCATTGTAAATGGTATTCCTTTTTTTCTGTAACTTTTTCTGAAATAAAGTTATCTTTTAATTCTGCATTCTTTTATTTCATGAAAATTTGTGTTGTCTAGTCAATTAGATTTGCTAGAACACAATTGCTATTGCAACTACTTTTGTTATTAGTGATTGACCGTTTGATTAGATTAAACGGTAATCCTAATTTAACATTCCTATTAGTTTATTTCCGTTCTGCAAATTTATTTACATCACTCTATTTTATTTTTAATCAGTGAATTGATTATAGATTCGATTAGATTCAAATCTATAGTTAATTCAATTGCAGTGTTACTTGTTTTTATTGAAAATTACAATTTTAGTTTTCGGTTCAATTAGATTTGTTCTGAACTGAATTGTAATATCAATTTTATCCCACCCCCGAGATTTGTTCAATTAGTACGTAAGGAAATGGACAATTACTTTACTGATTGGAGATGGATGTATCAACAACGAAGGGAAATGATTGGCTCAACAAGTGAACATTTTAATAACTATGTTCGCGTATTTATTGATTTCATTTTAAGTAATAATGAAAATGAAGATGAAAGTCATTGTCAATGTAGTAGATGCAAATTGTTAAAGTATTTGATACTAGAAATGATTAGATTTATTTACATCGGTATAGTTTTGTGCCAAAATCTTTGATTTGGGATTGTCATGAAGAACTGTTAGCACCTAATCATGTGTAAGTTGAAGAGGTAGTGAGTAATGAAACTGCTGCGACGAATCTCGTAGAACATATGGTTGAAAATGTTGCACGTTAAATGTTCCTTATTACTCAATTTGTTGATGACGATGGTAATACTGAAGAAGAAACAAATATCAAGGCAAAAAAAATATGATTTATTAGATGCTGCGAAAAAAGCCCTTTAGAAAGGCTATACGAGAAGCACCCAATTATCAGTAACTACTGTGTACATTGCGATGAAATGCAAATACAATTTCACAAAAGATGCGTTTACAACTACTGTACAAGATGCGAAAAAGCATATACCTATCAATAATTTAATGTGTGAAAATCATTAGGAAGTGAAAAAATTGTTTTCGGCTTTTGGTTTACTGTATCAAAAAAATAGATACATGTCTAAATGGTTGCATGTTATTTTGAAAAGAATATATCAATCTTAGAAATTGTAAAATATGTAACCAAGAGAGGTAAAAGCCAAGAAAGAAGAAGGGGAAAGAAGTCCTATATGAATGTATGCATTATTTACCAATTACTCCTAGGTTTTGAAACACCCCGCCTCCATTAAGGTCACTCACAATGGGAATGCCTTAACTTTGGTGGAGGTTTATAAGTAAAAGCCACAGATAAACTCAAGACAAATATAAATACACATATTTTAAACAGCGGAAAACCAAATAGACTTTTATTTCATCAATACGTGTTTAAAACAAAACATTCCATAGTTGTCTCAAAATAATTCCAACATTACAACCTCATAACTGTCTTGATTATTAAAGAAGCATAAAACATAATTAAAGTGACAAAAATCCCCATAGTGATATCCAAAGCCATAATCCGAGCAAAAGAGATCCAAATCATACATCTACTGTATTGGAGCTTGTAAAGAGCCTGACTGAGCTGAGTTTTACCCTCCTTGTGGACCTGGGGGGAAACGAAAGAAAAGAAGACGAAAAGAAAATAGAGTCAGACATAAAGCCGGAGTAAATCTAGTAACCCTTCAGTATATGAATAAGAAAAGGGCATGATAGATATATACTGAAAATATGAAAGTGTCACAAGCTAAGGAAGTGTCGAATGTACTATCGCACCCATACTATATCTCTGCATCTACTAGAGTTTATTTTAACTGGCACCCCATGGTGAGGGTGAAGTGATCCCCATTCTTATTAAAAGATCGGCTCCTACTCGCGTTAAAATGTGACATACGGCCCCCAAGAATTATAGATACCTATGCTGGTCCCACCATGGGGTGTATCAAGACCCATGGTGGCAGCCCCGACACAAATTCTAGAAGGCATATATTATACTACTGGTGTCCCCAGTGCCCTGGTTGTCTGCTCCGGAGTGTGAGCACGCCCGCACCCCGTTAGACCTGCACTGTGCACCCACCGCCGTCGTTTGAACGCTTACAATCAGCCCAGTAATCCTGCCCCACCCTGCCTAGTTTCAGGGTACCATTGATACCTAACTTGGGTTACTGCTGAAACGGGTCCCTCTTTACTAGGACTTTCTAGTCAAACATGTTAAGTGGTTAAGTGTCTGTATTTACCTAACCCCACCCATCAATTCTTGTTAACATGTTGAATTTGGTTAAGTTTTATAGTTGACTTAACCCTACCATCTGTCCTTAGCCTCTTACGAGAACCAGACCACTCACATTAGACATGTATTGCTACGGTTACTGGATGCGCCAGTCGGTTCCGGGCAGGTTTACACCGTAGCTCAGTCTAACCTCGGGTCTTTATTGGGCTCAATGCTTAATCACCCACATTGGATAGGTATGGTTGTGACTACTGGATAGCCGGGCGGGTCCGGACAGGTTTACATCACAACTAAATCCAACCTCGGGTTAAGCATATCGTGTTTTCTAAATTTACATATTTTATTACTTCTCAAATATATATATAAATTTCATGTTCTTTATTCTTGGGTATGACAATTCATACTGCTTAAATGTCATTGTCGTTGGCATGTGCCAAACATGCCAACATATATATATTTTTTCATGTTTTACACCCAACGTTATTACCCCCGTTTGTTCGCAACATTATAACATGTGTTGGGCTTGTCACAATTCAGCCCAACTTTATAAACGTCAGAAAAAGGGGAAATCAAGAACATGTAATACATAAAGGTGTGTGGCGCATGAACATGCAATTTAGCGATTCAACTAACATATAATATGGGTCATGTGAACTTGCATTCAAATCAAAGTATAACTAAGTAGGTGACATATGAAATGGCATAGTTTAGGCTAATACAAACTTGTGTCTAAACATGTTGAACTTGGCATAATGTCAACCACAAAACTAGCATGTTGTATATTCACCAAAATGTCCAATTATAACATCTAATCACATAGCCTATTTCAACATGAACTTGCATAGTTTATGAAACCCAAACGATGCTTAACATAGATCCAATTATATTTTGCAAATAAACATGAACTTGGATAGTTTATGAAACCCAAACGATACTTAACATGGATCCAATTATACTTGCAAATAAACATGAGAATGATATCATAGGTTTTGGGTCATGTAGGCATAAAAGGTTTCAAATCTAGAACATGTTTACATAAATTCCAATTTAGACTAAGGGAATACACATAGTCCATGCCGTCGATATATACATAAAGGGATAAGTTTCTAGTTTTTGCCACAAACTTGCAAGTGCCATTGTTTTTCATATACAATTGTTCAATAGGCTTGCATCAATCAATTTATGCCACAAACATTAATACACAAGTCATGATAGAACCATTACAATATACAGAATTTATACAATAACATAATTATATTTTCATTTACATCGAATCACATTACAATTTTTATTCATATTCTGAAAGGTCACTATACTTACAACGAATGCAGAATCTTGAATTCTGGATTCTGAATTTTGAAATTGAGATGCGCTCCTTTGGGTAGACTAACGTTGCGTTGATTAATTTGATTAAACTTTAATCTTCTTCTTAATATGATTCGTCTCTTAGGCCTTTCTCTCTTGACGGCTATGCTCAATTCCTCACTGGCAGCATGACGACTCCCATTCTATTTTTTCGTGTGAATTTTCAGTTGAGACTTAGGGTGTATTTATAGATTTTTAAATTGTTTTGAGCCGTCAGATGAAGACAGGAGGAATCTAGACCATACAAAGTTCAAAGAGCCAATCAAGAAGTGACACGTTAGCCCTAGTGACACACAGAGCCACAGAAATTCGAGCCAGAGCCAGACCTAGCCAGCCAGGTCGACCAGGCAGGTCGACACCCAGGTCGACACTATGGTCGACCTGGGGGGGACCAGGTCGACACAATGGTCGACCTGGGGTGACCAGGTCGACACCATGGTCGACCCTATGGTCGACCTGGTCTCTGGGCAGGAATTTTCCCGCCTAGCCCAGTTTGAACCTGAAATTCGAATTTTGAATTTTAAACTGAGCTGTTTGAATTTAAATTTTATTCTGAAACTTCCGAAGGCCATAACTCCTTCATACGGAGTCCGATTCGCCCAAACTCGGACTCTATCTCAAGCAGAATTCTGAGACGAACGCAATGGTGTAACCCATTTCCCTTAATTATTTAATTTAGAATTAATTATACATTAATTTTTGAAGCTTATCGTTTTAAAATTCACGGGGTGTTACATTCTCCCCCCTAAAAGGATTTCGTCCTCGAAATCTTCAAGTTAGGAAGAATGTATATCCTACCATCTAACAATTCATCTACTCATCCAACAAACAAAGGCATCCACTGTCCTTAAAAGACTTCTAATGCTTCATGATTATATGCATAGTGTGTGTACATGTCCTTATCTAATGCAGAAATCAGGCGGTCTACTGATTCAGTTGACCCCCTTAATGCGAATCATGTAAGTGTCATGAATCCATTATGTATGCAAATTTTTCCTACTCATAATTATACATGAGTGCACGACCATTCATACAAATGCGACGACCATATGACAGCATATCAAGTTTCAACCATATACAAATGAGATTACATATATGCATATGCAATATGAAGTGACTGAGCCGATCTATAACCTAGGGTGTGTGTGTATATGCATCCACGAGCAAACACTAGCAATCACTAGCAACCATTTGCAGCCATCATCCATAACATGTTTTCAAATACATGTTTGCATCCATTTGTTTTCTACCTAAGGAGTTAGGAAAAGGACCAAGGAGATATACCTAAAAAGATAGATAAAGCATAACTTAAGGAAAAAGAGAGATCAAAGATGTACCCTCAAAAAGAATAGGGTAGGCAGCGCGTATTCTGTCCTCAGTTTCCCAAGTCGCGTCTTCCTCGGCGCCGCTCCACTGAACTTTAACGAGTTTGACTTCGCGGTTGCGTAGCTTTTTCACTTCAGTTCCTAAGATGCGTGTTGGAACTCTCCTCACAGTTGCTTCACATTCCACTTCGGCTTCTTCTAGAATGCTATGTTCCACCACTTCTGCAGACTCATGCAAACACTTCCGGAGGTGAGAAACATGAAAGACGTTGTGAACTCCGGCTAGTCTCTCGGGTAGCTCTAATCTATAGGCCATCTTCCCAACCTTCTCGATGATAGGAAATGGTCCTACAAATCTTGGTGCTAGCTTTCCTGCGGATCCAAAGCGAACGACGTTCCTTAATGGAGATACCTTAAGGAAAACCCTGTCCCCAACCTCAAATTCAAGGTCGGTCCTTCTTTTGTCGGCGTAGGATTTCTATCGGTCTTGGGCAGTCTTCATCCTCCTTCGTATCATGTCCACTTTCTCCGAAGTCTCTCGAATCATGTCTGGCCAAGTATAAGCTTATCTGTAGACTCCCACCAACAAGTTGGTGATTTGCACGGGCTTTCATACAAGGCTTCGAAGGGCTCCATGCCTATGGTAGCTTGGTAGCTGTTGTTGTAGGCAAATTCCACTAAAGGAAGGTGATCCTCCCATGTCCCTCCAAAGTCAAGAACGCAAAGTCTCAAAAGATCCTTTAAAACTCTATTCACCCTTTCCGTCTGGCCATCGGTTTGGGGGTGATAGGCCATGCTCAAACATAACTATGTGCCTACAGCTTCTTGCAGACTCCACCAAAACTCACTTGTGTAGATAGGGTCTCGGTCACTAACAATGCTGGAGGGTATCGCATGAAGTCGAACTATTTCCTTGAGATAAAGAGATGCTAGAGATGCGGCAGTCCTTTTACTTTTGATAGGTATGAAGTGGGCGCTTTTAGTAAGCCTATCCACTATTACCTAAATGCTAGTGTTGCCTCTTCTCGACCTAGCCAGTCCATCAATGAAGTCCATTGAAATGCTATCCCACTTCCACTGTGGGACCTCTAAAGGATGAAGTAGTCCTCCAGGCTTTTTCTGTTCCGTCTTGACCTGTTGGCAGGTCATGCACTTAGAAACGAAATCTGCCACGTCTTGCTTCATGCCGCTCCAAAAGAAAGTCCTTTTTATATCCTTGTACATCTTATCACCGCCAGGGTGTGTAGTCATCTTGGAATGATGCGCTTCCTCGAGAATCTTCTTTGTCAACTCCCTTGCTTGTGGGCGCATAATCTTCCATCTCTCCTCAGCCAACCCTTATCATCGATGGCGTATCTACTGAGGTGACCAGAAGTCTCACCCATAATAGGTTTATCAATCACATCAACAAACTGAGGGTCTTCACGTTGTGCAGCCCCTATTGAGTCTAAGAGAGTAGGGCGTACTTCGAGAGATGCTAGCAAACCCGGTACAAAATCTGAGGAGGGCCTAAAGTTAAAACTGTCTATATACTCCAGGCCTTGCCTTTCCACAAAGAGAGGGCTTAAGGTCAGTTTCTTTCGGCTCAACGTGTTTGCTACTACGTTGCCTTTTCCGGGAGTATAGGAAATTTAAAAGTCATACGAGGCAAGAAACTCCATCCATCTTTGCTGCCTCAAGTTAAGATCCTTCTACGAGAAGAGATATTTCAATGATTTATGGTCAGTGTATAATTCGAACTTCTCACCTAGGAGATAATGGCGCCAAGACTTAAGCGCAAAGATGAGGGCGACTAACTCGAGATCGTGGGTTGGGTAGTTCTTTTCATGAACTTTCAGTTGTCTTCTGCCATAAGCTACTACCCTTCCTTCTTGCATTAGAACAACACCTAGTCCCGTTCCACATGCATCCGTGTATACTGTGAACATTTTGCTTCCGTCAGGCCGAGTTAGAACTGGGGCTGTTGTAAGAGCCCTTTTTAATCGTTGGAAAGCAAACTCGCAGTCCAATTCCCAAGTGAACGCCAGATTCTTCTTTGTTAGCCTTGTGAGTGGGGCTGAGATTTTTTCGAAATCCCTAATAAACTTTCGGTAAAAACCAGCTAGTCCAAGAAAGCTTCGAACTTCGGTTGCATTTCTTGGTGTCTTCCAATCTTGCACTACCACCACTTTCGCGGGGTCCACGGCCAACCCTTCTTTGGGCAATATATGCCCCAGAAATCTTACCTCCTTTCTCCAAAAGTGGCACTTGGAGAATTTGGCTTTTAGCTGATGTGCCCGGAGAGTATCCATGATTTCTTTCAGATGCTGAGCATGTTCTTCCTCATTCTTTGAGAAGATTAAGATATCGTCTATGAAGACAATCACGAATTTGTTGAGGAATTCTCTGAACACCCTGCTCATTAAGTCTATGAAATAAGCGGGTGCGTTTGTCAAGCCGAAAGGCATGACAAGCCACTCGAAGAAATCGTCTGGGGTTCTGAACATCGTTTTTTTAATGCTATCTTCAGCTACTCTTAGCTGATGGAACCCAGTTGCCAGATCAAGTTGGTAGAAGACTGTCGCACCTACTAGCTGATCAAACAAATCGTCGATTCGGGGAAGAGGGTGCCTATTTTTCTTGGTCAATTTGTTTAACTCCCTATAGTCGACACAAAGGCGAAGCGAACCATCCGCTTTGGTTGCGAACACCACTGGAGCACCCCTTTCCGAAATGCTCCATCTAATGAACCCCTTTTCGAGAAGTTCTTTAACCTGCTTACTAAGCTCCTTTCTCTCATTTGGAGCCATGTGTCTGACAGGTAAAGCTAAAGGCTTTGCATTATCCACAAGATATATGCGGAAGTCTATTTCCCGCCTCGGATGTAAGCCTTTCACCTCCTCAAAGACATCCAGATATTCCCGGACTACTCTAACCGATTGCAAATTTTCATCAGAAGCATTAAGCGACTCTAGATAACTAAGCATAACAGCATTCAAGGGATTACAAGAAATTTTAGAGTGTTACCAAGCCGAGTCAAGAGTCTAACTACTCTTTTCTCACAATCAAGAATGGCACTATTACTGGATAACCAGTCCATGCCTAAGATCAAACCATATCCCGAGAAGCCCAAGACAAAGGCATTACAACTAAACTCAACGCCGAGAATAGAGATTTTCAAACCCAAACAAACCATTGACAAGCACACCGAGCCCCCAATTGGATTTGAAACTACTAAGGGATCTTCTACCATACTAGTGTCTAGATGCAGAGATTCTACTAAGGCAGATGAAATAAAAGAGTGTGATGCGCCAGAGTCAAAAAGTGTACGAACTGGATGATCATAAAGATAGACTACACTTTCTACAGAAATATTACTACCTCGTTCCTGCTGAGGTGCCACTAGCGCATGAACCTGACCCCCTGAAGTGGATCCGGCTTTCTGTCCCTGCCCTTTCTTCTTTGGGCAGTCCTTAGCTTGGTGCCCAGTCTCTCCACAATGGAAGCAACCACCCATCTTCGCCTTTCTTTTCCGACAGTCTTTTGATATATGGCCCACAATGCCACAGAAATTGCACCTTCTCTTCTCACGGGGTTTATTTTTCTTCCCACCTTTCTTGAAGTCTGTTTTCTTTGCTTGTAGACCCTCTTTCTTCTCTTCCACCTTAGTTTCTTTCTTGCCGTGGCCTTCCTCGTGTAGCAACGCCATGTCCACCAAGCTTTCATAAGTCGCTCCCGTGGATACATGGGTCATGGCAAGGCTGTGTAGAGGCTCATTCAAACCTTTGACGAAGCGAAGCGCCTTCTTGTGTTGGGTGTTTACTAAGTCTAGCCCAAATCTGGCCAGCTGATTAAACTGATTAACATATTCCCTGATCGTCATGCTTCCCTGTTTCAGAGTTATAAACTTCTCCATTTGCAGGCTTATTTCTACTTGGGGGAGGAATTTCATCTCAAACCTTGTCCTGAAGTCTTCCCATGTTTCCACCGCCCTCTGAGCATTGGTAATTTCCCACCAATAGGAAGCTTCATCTTTAAGTAACCATACTGCTAGTTGTATCTTTTGCCTGTCATCAACTCCGAAGATGACAAACAGATCCTCAGTCTCCTTTAACCAGTTTCTTGCTCCTACAAAGGATTCTGTCCCATAAAAGTCTTTTCCACCCATAGCCTTGAAGTCTTTACATGTTTTTACGAAGGCATTTCCACGAGGAGGTGGAGGAGGAGGAACCGCGACCACTGGAGGAGGGATGTCTGCTGGGCCTGTGCCATTGGCCCTTGCTTCTAAGTACCTCCTAAACCAGCCAGGAATCGGCACTCCTTTCGGGAGGTTAAGGTCTCCAGACATGCTGAAACAGAAAGGAAAGATTCAAAACGAAGGATAGAGATAAATAGATAGGGCACATGGCTTTGGGGGATTTTGTCTTTTTATACATATAACACTTCTTCTTGAAAAATGCTTCTTTAATTTTTCTTTTTGAAAACAATTTCAAAAACTTTTATTTTTTTTCTTATCTGGTAAACCTAGGCTCTAATACCAAGTGAAACACCCCACCTCCATTAAGGTCACTCACAAAGGGAATGCCTTAACTTTGGTGGAGGTTCATAAGTAAAATCCAAAGATAAACTCAAGACAGATATAAATACACATATTTTAAACAGCGGAAAACCAAACAGACTTTTATTTCATTAATACGTGTTCAAAACAAAACATTCCATAATTGTCTCAAAATACTTCCAACATTACAACCTCATAACTGTCTTGATTATTAAAGAAGCATAAAACATAATTAAAGTGACAAAAATCCCCATAGTGATATCCAAAGCCATAATCCGAGCAAAAGAGATCCAAATCATACATCTACTGTCTTGGAGCTTGTAAAGAGCCTGACTGAGCTGAGCTGTACCCTCCCTGTGGACCTTGGGGGGAATGAAAGAAAAGAAGACGAAAAGAAAATAGAGTCAGACATAAAGCCTGAGTAAATCTAGTAATCCTTCAGTATATGAATAAGAAAAGGGCATGATAGATACATACTGAAAATAGGAAAGTGTCACAAGCTAAGGTAGTGTCAAATGTACTATCGCACCCATACTATATCTCTGCATCTACTAAAGTTTATTTTAACTGGCACCCCATGGTGAGGGTGAAGTGATCCCCATTCTTATTAAAAGATTGGCTCCTACTCGCGTTAACATGTGTCATACGGCCCCCAAGAATTGTAGATACCTATGTTGGTCCCACCATGGGGTGTATCAAGGCCCGTGGTGGTGGCCCCGACACAAATTCTAGAAGGCATAGGTTATACTACTGGTGTCCCCAGTGCCCTGGTTGTCTGCTCCGGAGTGTGTGCACGCCCGCACCCGTTAGACCAGCACTGTGCACCCACCATCGTCGTTTGACCACTTACAATCAGCCCAGTAATCGTGCCCCACCCTGCCTAGTTTCAGGGTACCGTTGATACCTAAGTTGGGTTACTGCTGAAACGGGTCCCTCGTTACCAGGATTTTCTAGTCAAACATGTTAAGTGTCTGTATTTACCTAACCCCACCCATCAATTCTTGTTAACATGTTGAATTTGGTTAAGTGTTATAGTTGACTTAACCCTACCATCTGTCCTTAGCCTCTTAGGAGCACCAGACCACTCACATTAGACAGGTATTGCTACAGTTACTGGATGTGCCGGTGGTTCCGGCCAGGTTTACACCGTAGGTCAGTCTAACCTCGAGTCTTCATTGGGCTCAATGCTTAACCACCCACATTGGATAGGTATTGTTGTGACTACTGGACAGCCGGGTGAGTCCGGGCATGTTTACATCACAACTTAATCCAACCTCGGGTTAAGCATATCATGTTTTCTAAATTTACATATTTTATTACTTCTCAGTTATATATGTAAATTTCATGTTCTTTATTCTTGGGTATAACAATTCATACCGCTTAAATGTCATTGTCGTTGGCATGTGCCAAACATGCCAACATATATATTTTCATGTTTTACACCCAACGTTATTACCCCCGTTTGTTCGCAACATTACAACATGTGTTGGGCTTGTCACAATTCAGCCCAACTTTATAAACGTGAGAAAAAGGGGAAATCAAGAACATGTAATACATAAAGGTGTGTGGCGTATGAACTTGCAATTTAGCGATTCAACTAACATATAATATAGGTCATGTGAAATTGCATTCAAATCAAAGTATAACTAAGTAGGTGACATATGAAATGGTATAGTTTAGGCTAATACAAACTTGTGTCTAAACATGTTGAACTTGGCATAATGTCAACCACAAAACTAGCATGTTGTATATTCACCAAAATGTCTAATTATAACATCTAATCACATAGCCTATTTCAACATGAACTTGCATAGTTTATGAAACCCAAACGATGCTTAACATAGATCCAATTATATTTTGCAAATAAACATGAACTTGGATATTTTATGAAACACAAACAATACTTAACATGGATCCAATTATACCTGCAAATAAACATGAGAATGATATCATAGGTTTTGGGCATGTAGGCATAAAAGGTTTCAAATCTAGAACATGTTTACATAAATTCCAATTTAGACTAAGGGAATATACATAGTCCATGCCATCGATATATACATAAAGGGATAAATTTCTAGTTTTGCCACAAACTTGCAAGTGTCATTGTTTTTCATATACAATTGTTCAATAGGCTTGCATCAATCAATTTATGCCACAAACATTAATACACAAGTCATGATAGAACCATTACAATACACAGAATTTATACAATAACACAAATATATTTTCATTTACATCGAATCATATCACAGTTTTTATTCATATTCTGAAAGGTCACTATACTTACAACGAATGCAGAATCTTGAATTCTAGATTCTGAATTCTGAAATTGAGATGCGCTCCTTTGGGTAGACTAACGTTGTGTTGATTAATTTGATTAAACTTTAATCTTCTTCTTAATATGATTTGTCTCTTAGGCTTTTCTCTCTTGACGGCTATGCTTAATTCCTCACTGGCGGCATGACGACTCCCATTCTATTTTTTTGTGTGAATTTTCAGTTGAGTCTTAAGGTGTATTTATAGATTTTTAAATTGTTTTGAGCCGTCAGATGAAGACAGGAGGAATCTAGACCATATAAAGTTCAAAGAGCCAATCAAGAGGTGACACGTCATCCCTAGTGACACACAAAGCCATAGAAATTCGAGCCAGAGCCAGACCTAGCCAGCCAGGTCGACACTATAGTCGACCTGGGAGGAACCAAGTCGACACTATGGTCGACCTGGGGTGACCAGGTCGACACCATGGTCGACCCTATGGTCAACCTGGTCTCTGGGCGGGAATTTTCCCGCCCAGCCCAGTTTGAACCTGAAATTCGAATTTTGAATTTTAAACTGAGCTGTTTAAATTTAAATTTTATTCTGAAACTTCCGAAGGCCATAACTCCTTCATACGGAGTCCGATTCACGCAAACTCGGACTCTATCTCAAGCAGAATTCCGAGACGAACGCAATGGCGTAACCCATTTCCCTTAATTCTTTCATTTAGAATTAATTATACTTTAATTTGTGAAGCTTATCGTTATAAAATTCACGGGGTGTTACAGGTTTCAAAGGTTATATGCATCTTTTATAACCGCGCATCATATGAGATGACAGTTAGAACACGGGAAAATGTTATGTTAACACCGTAGCTGATAAGAAGCATGGAAGCATTTGGATCAGAAATAACCCGATTTTGAATCAAAGAGCCGTAATGTAAGACATGGTTTATGTATGAATAGATTTCACCACTTTCTTAATTTGGTTCTAAATATCCGTCCTGACCTATAATAGTTACCCCTTATAATTTACCTCTATGGATGTATATGAAACTCCATATATGTTTCTCACAGTTGTCGTCTCTAGTCCTAATGATCTGACACAAGGAATCAATGTTTATTTACAACTTTTAATTGAAGAATTAAAAACATTGTGGTACGAAGGATTATAAACATATAATGCTTACAATAAAAAAGAATTTTTTGCATGTTTGCATCTTTATTGCGGACAATTAGCGATTTCCTGTGTATGCAATGCTTTCAGGTTGGAGTACAGATGGTCGTCTAGCCAATGGTTATTACATGGAAGAAACATAAGCATTTTCTTTACCTCGTGAAAAGAAAATTTAGTGGTTTGAATATCATCTATGTTTTCTTCGTATTAATCATCCTTTTAGAAGAGATATTTTTTTATATAGCTAATAGACATGAGACTTTGCGACCACCTGTGGTTTGGCTGAGAGAAGATATTTATGAGCTTGTGAAAAATTATTCAAAGATACTTGAAATTGAAGAATAAATTGAAATTCAAGGTAAATCATCGATTCATAATTGGTGTAAACAAAGTATATTTTGGGAGTTGCCTTACTGGAAAAATTTCTTGATTCATCGTAATATTGACATGATGCACAACGACAAAAACGTGTTTGATAATGAGTTTAATACAATTTTGAACGTTAAGGGGAAGACGAAGGATGATTTGAAATCAATACGTGATATAGAAGTAATATGTTCTTTTATGTTAATGTGTTTAATACATAATCCTTTAATGTTTTGTTATAATGTATGTTTCACATAATCCTTTTATGTGCTGCCATAGTATATGTTTCACAAAGTTAAATGTTATGATTTCACATATGATATATATGTCTATAAAAGGTACCATACATGTCATTCTGTGGACATAGCTCTTCTCATTTTGGATCTCCCTCTTCCCCTCAAAGAAGGGCAAGTCCTCCTCTAGTAGATGGTGATGGCAGTGGCTCATCGCAGGAACTAGCACGTCCTGTGGTGTGGTTGCAGCCCAAAGCCAGTGGAGGGTAAGTATCAAGTTTCAGGGTAAGTATCAAGTTTCAAAATTAAATTTTTATTTCTAAACAATCTATTATATATATATATATATAGTAGTAATGAAATATTAAAAGCTATTTTCTTTTTATATAGTTGTTTTTAGCTTTAGCTATCTGATATAGTTCTTACTATCTCATGATAGGCATATATAAACCACTGACTGCATATTGGTCGAAGTGTTCGAAGATTCTAGATGACTTGAAAGAGACCGTTTGACACACTACAAGAAAACACTGATTTAGCGTCAGATTTTTAGAAGCGGAAATTTTCGTCGCTAATTGGCGACGGATTTCCATGTGATCTACATGGGATGTTTTTTGTTTTTTTCAATTTCTTTTTCTTTTATTTATTACCGTCGTCTTTTGTCATCCTTTACTAATCCGTTGCAAATTGCGTCAAATTACCGACAAAAAATTTCTACCGCTATTTTCCGTTGCAAATATAGGCAGAATACCGACGAATATTTATCGAAGCTATTTTGTAGTAGAATTCCAATAGATTTGCAAGAGATGAAAATATCAGTTTATTATAATAATTATTTAATAATTAATAATAAAATTTAATACTTATGAAATCATATCTAATATTCAATAATTAATTTTAAATAATTATATTTAATAATGCGGTTGATAATTATAGTTGATACTTATATTTTATAATTATACTTGATAATTATATTTTATATTGTGAAAATTTTAAAAAATTGAAATCATTTTCAATAAATTTGAAAAAAAATCATAAAGCTTATAAAACCAATTATTGTTTGGCACAAAATAACCAAATTTTCTAAACTTTAAAATAGTGAAAATGTTCATTTAATAGTTTATTTAAATTGTATAATACTTCATATTCTAATTTTAATTTTTCTATAAATATTGAAAACAAATAGTTTATCCTACCTTTAAAAAGTTGTAATAAAGTATTTTCAACCAACGTTTTTTATGCCAGCTGTGATGCTTGCATTTTGAAAATTTCATTTCCCCTCCATTGGCACGCTTTCCTGTACTCTAAAATTTTCGTTTTCCCTCCATAGGCACAGTCACGCTTTTCTAATCCAGCTGTAACTCAAAATATTCAATTAAAATAAAGAAATAAACCTGCTCTCATTTTAATCACCGCCTTACCCAAAATCATGAAAAAATTAAAGAAGAAGAACCCTAGTAATGTCTTGACCGAACCAACCACCTGCAAAAGCCTAAAATTCTAAGCAAATTAACTCGTCTGCTGCCGCAGCGCCCTCCGGGATCTCTCAGCCAACCATACTCGCCCCACTGCCCTGACTTTCGGCGTTCTCATACGACAACTCTCTACAACTACCCACCCTCCTTTTCCATATTCATAAAGCGGAAAAAGATCGAACTTTTTGATTCTCGTTTATCCGCCTTTTCTTATAAAGTTACCATATAGTTCGCTCCCCTCATGGAGTGATTTTTTATTCATGGTACTTCGAGATTAAAATTGTGCATCTTGGTCCTACAGGACCTGCCCCACTTTGCCTTCACACTACCGTAGGTGTCTCCCCTCGTTCGGCCCAAGAAACCCTGATCTTGAAGGTGATGCTGAAGTCTGAATCATTGTTATAGAACAGATGCTTCTTACGTCTAAGAAATTAACTCGGTAAAATATATGAGAATTTTATTTTTATTTTCTATTCAGACTTATGTTTAGGCACGATGGAGCTATAGATCCGATGCTTGCTTAATTTACTTGTTGTAATTAAAAAATAAATTCTTTTTCTGAGTATTGTCTCCTATGACATGCCTATTTATTCATTTAAATATTCATGCTCAAAAAAGTTGCAGGTGGGTCTGTGCATATGAATATGTGTAGAAAAGAAGAAGCAACAATGAGGTCAATATACTCATATCCACATCTCTCTTGTAATTGCTTTTTGCAAGTTAAATTGAATTTGGGGTCCTCGAACTGCTTTGTGTGGTGATTAACTGGAGTTTAAATGATATTTGTCTCTTACACTAACACAAATTCGCCTCCAGTTTTATTATCTTTAAATATAAGCATATGGTTGAGTGTTTCATTTTTTCTCCTTTTTTGTGTTTAATTATATTTATGCATGTAAATATGTGCGCTTGCATTTCTTTGTTGTGTGCATTGTTTTATTTGTTGTTCCCAGTAGTCGCATCTTGCATTGCTCTATTTTCAATGCCCTAGAAGCATGCAAAGAAGGCAGCGGATTTGCATATGTCTTGTCCTCATCGAACAACTGATTGTCCTCATCTATGTTGAATGCCAGTCCTATAGCATCCAATGAATTGTCATCTTCAATGACAATTGTAATAGGTGCGCTGTGCGATGCAACTAGGCATTTAAGTGGTCTTCCAGGGATGTGCTTGGTTGAGACCAGGTGCAGGCTCACATGTAGAAGTAAATCCAGTTTTGATGGCGATGCGCATCGCCGGTGCGCTCGATCTAGCATCAACAACTGGCCAGATGAAGATGAATGAGGATCAAATGTGGAGCAGGAATGTTGTTCAATCAAGCTATTTGTAGTTGCTTTATGTACTTCATTACTCATTTCATTACTAACACCCTTTTATTTACGTAAATATATTCCTCATAAACACGATATTTGAGATTCATTATCCTTTATTATTGCTTGTAGATGATTGGAGTTGACTTTTAATAAATCCAATGATAGAAAAGCAGTTTACATGCAGCTAAAAGTTTAAATTAATATGAGTGATATAGTTGGTTAAATCTATTATAGGTTAGTTTCCTTACTTATCAGAAATATTAGTATCTGATATATTTATGTTAATTTTTCAATCAGGTCAACCAAATTTCGGTGCAATAGAAATACATTGGGATACTGTCCCACAGATTATAAAAATCGAAATAAGGGATGTGTATGGAAATCCTACTATGGGAGTTGATATCAAGCTTCTGAGTTGCAATCAGGAAATGCCCTTGAGACTTGTAAATGTGGACAGAAAACATCTCAACACTGCACTCTCGAAGTTGACCTTCCATGGATGGTTGGGCATAGGCTTGCTTTTTTATTTGTTGGAGCATCTCGAGTTACATCTTCCTAACTGAAATTTGAACATTTAAATGTTGTTTATTTCATTGTTTTATTTTCGCAAAAATGAGATAATCGACTTTTTTTTACATATTCATGATATCACCCTCCTGTTACTAGAAATATTCTCAAGTTCATATTAAGGAGTGTTTCAACAAATCTTCTGTTTACTACCCCTGCAATAATACTACTAATGCTTTCTTTCTTTTAAAAAAACTTTTAGTTTGCATTTGTGAACTTTCTGTTTGAATTCAATTGTTTGCCATTGTAAAAAATAATAATCTCAGATTTGCCTGGTGCAGGTCGGAATCCTCATCTGGAGCTGGAAATCATTGTGGCCTCATGACAAGTGAATCAGACTTGAGTGTGATTGTTTTGGATAAAATTGCTACAAGCCATAGAAAATGTGTGATTCCACATATCTTAAGGTATATTATGGAATTTTGGTTGATTCTTGTTAATATTTGTTGTCTTAACATTATAAGATATTTCTTTGGTATCTGTACTTGTTGCAGGTGGATCATCACAACCAAAATAAATGCTAGTAGAATTAATATTGGATATCCATCAGTGTTTCATTTGATCGGCGTGCATTTCATTACTTAAATATTATATGTGACAGTGTAGGCATTGTGGGATCATTACTTAAATATTATATGTAAAATGAACATAATATTGTATATGAAATGTTATTGTTTGAATCAATGAATTTTATGTATTTGAGTTGATGAATTTTGTGCATTTCAACAATTTTATGACATTATTTTTTAATATGTTATTTATTTTAGTGTTCACAGTTAAATGATGTTAGTTCGATATATATATGCATGTGTGTATATATACGTATATGTATATGTGTGTATGTGTGTGTGTATATATATATATATATATATAAATCAGTAGGGGAATACCGACGGATTACCAACAAAAAAAGTGAGGTTAAGTTTTCTTCATTTTAATTTCTGTCGCTAATCCCTTGGCAATTAGTGAGGGTTTACCCACTCATTTTTTGAATAATATTTTATTATAAATTAATTATCCGTCGGTAAACAGTCGGTATATAAATTAAAATAAATTAATAAATAAAATTTTGTTTTTATTAAATAGTTAGTAAAATGACGAAAATCTGTCGGAAAACTCATGCTATAGTCCGTCGCAAAATCTGACACAATTACCGTCATGGTTTTTACCGACCACCATGTCATGCAGGAAATCCGTCGCTAAAGCCAATTTGGCGACGGATTAGAAGCGGATTTTGTCGCTGATATATGCTGTTTTTCTTGTAGTGACAGGACTTCTTAGTAAGCATGAATTTGCATTGTTAATTTACATCTTATATTTTAATAAACATGCATGCTACTTACAACATGTGAAAAAATTCTTCCTTAAATTGTGATATATCATTTATTGCATTATGTGAGCATGCACACGGATTTGTTGTATATCCTACTTCGTTGGTTGAAACATCAATTCATGTTTATAAGGAACACTTTATAGGACATTGCCATGTTATTTATAGAACACTTTATATATTGCCATGTTATTTACAAAACACTGCCATGTTTATAAGTAACACATTATATCAATTCATGTTTATAGGATATCAATTCATGTTTATACTATTTATAAAAATGTATAAATTTTATTTTCTCAACGTGCATGGTGTAGTGGACCTTCAAGAGGCAGATCTTACTCTTGCACGACGCCACTTGAATGACAAAATCATAAAGAATTATATGGAAACAGTAGGAGACAATAAAAAAGTGGAGAAGAAGCCAAATTGGATGAGTGTTGGTGTATGGGATGATTGGATCAAATAGTGGAGAAATGAGGAGTTTCAGGTAAATTTACCACATATTTTGTTTAAATTGTTCTTGCATTACGTACATAAATTATAACTGTAAAACGTTATGTTCAATTTAAATTTGTAGAGGAAGTCAGATAGGAACTCGACGAACAGAAGTAAGAACCTTGTCATAAATGGCGGTGGTTCCAATTTATTCCAGCATCACCGCATGGACTTGGAGAATTAATAAATTAAGATAACAAATAGTTATTACATTTTTATATTTTAAGTTTTAAATTGTTAAAAGATAGATAATATAACACTATTTAATATATATTTATAAAGGGATATTTCAGGAAAGAGAGCGCATGCTCCTAAGTCTTATTGGGATGTTTTCACTCATCCCATGCGATAAGATAGACCAAAAATTCAGACACATTTTCATACTCTTGGAATCGTGATGATAAAGAAAATGTTGCATATGCAATTATAATACAGGAAACTAATGACAAGGACAATCGGCCTTAATAATTTATCCATAAAGACACGCGCTTAAAAATTTATCCAAAAGTACATAACCCTAAAAAATTCCGTTGCTCATTCCTCTCTTTCGATTTCGTACAACGAAATCAGCAAATCAAAATTAACGAAATCATCTCAACTGGAAATCGAATGAAAACAAATCCGCGGCGTCTCCAACATTCGAACGACGAATCAATCGAAACAGCAAAATTCGACATGAAATCGATCTCAAAAATCAACCTCGACTGAATTTTTTGTTGTTGCTATAATCATTATAATTTAATGTTCATTTCTGCCAATTAGGTTTTATTTTTATTTTGCAAGGTGTTACATGGTTTTTTTTTTGTTCTCCAATTTTAATGATCGGCTATTCAGCAGTTGGGTATCAGTTTTATATTCTTTTAGGTATCATTTTTGGTTATTTAACACTGTTTTATATTCGTTTGTTGGGTTTTTAATGTTGTATTTTTTTGTAGTTGTATTGTTGCATTATCTATGTATTACAGTCGAACTTATTTCATTATAATCAACCAAATTGTGATGTAACATTTTTTGCATTAGTTTTAGTTTTAAAATAGTGCAGCAGTTTTTAGGTACTAGTTTGCTATTTTTTTAGGTATTAGTTTCTTGTATTAATAGTGTTATGCTGTTTTGTTTATAGTTTTGGTGCTATTTAACTTTTGTTCTTGTACTACTGCATCATTTTTGCTACTCAGACGAATTTATTTCATTTTAAACAATCAAATTGTGATTCAAACATTTTCTGTATTACTTTTGTCATTAAATATTATAGTAGTTTTTAGGTATCAGTTTTATATTTTTTTAGGTATCAGTTTTATGGCTTAGTGTATGAGAATTGTGGCAAGTAGGTAGATTTGAGTTGTTTGCTTTGGTATTTGACTCTTTTTGATACGGAACATTAATTCTAACTGATACCCACTGATTAAAAAAATAACACCTGCCTACTCAATTCAATAGTCATAAAAATATTACTTTTTTCTCAATAATACCACTGATTAAAAAAATAATAGCAATCAATTCAATTCAGTTATCACAAAAATGAGATTTATTCTCAATAATACACAATAATACCCACTTGTATCATAGGATACCTATAATGATACATAACTGATATACAACGATACATTGTTTTCCTACACATTCTAAGTACATAGAACACTATTCCTTATTCCAAGCATGCATTCATGCATTTACTTTTACTTGTACGCAATACAGTCTTGAATTCAAGTAAATTTCAGCAGCATGCAGTACCTGCAAGTATTTCATACACAATCAAACCTGATATCAACGTAGTAATGTAAATTCAACTAGAAAATATAAAACTGATACCTAAAAAAATATTAAACTGATACCTAAAAACTGCTATGATGTAAATTCAACTAGAAAATATAAAACTGATACCTAAAAAAATATAAAACTGATACCTAAAAACTGCTATGATGTAGATTCAACTAGAAAATATAAAACTGATACCTAAAAAAATATAACACTGATGCCTAAAAATTGCTATGATGTAAATTCAACTAGAAAATATAAAACTGATACCTAAAAAAAATATAAAACTGATACCTAAAAAATGTTATGATTTAAATTCAACTAGAAAATATAAAACTAATACCTAACCAAATATAAAAATGATACCTAAAAACTGCTATGATATTTTAAAGGAAAACTAATACAAAAAATGTTTACATCCCACTTTGATTGATTAAAATGACATAATTTCGATTGAGTTGCAAATTTAATGCAACAGTACAAGTACAAAACTCATATAGCACCAAAACTATAAAGACAAAAGCATAACATTGTTAATTCGGGAAAACCGATACTTTAAAAAATAGTAAACTGATACCTAAAAACTGCTGCTAAATTCACAATCACAAAAAGTATTTTTCGTCGCTCAACTCTGTCGTTCATATCTCTCGTTCGATTTTTTACGATGAATTCACAAAATCAAAAATCACGAAATCATCTTTACTGCCTACCGAATCAAAATCCACGACACCTTCATGAATCGACGAAGCCGATTGAAACGATAAAATTAGGCAAATCGAATAAACTGATGAGCTTGAATGATTCTGAAGATGATCGAACGAGAGAGATGTTTGAAGATCAAATCATCGAGAAAAAACCGCGCTGGAGAAAAATTGAACGAGAAAAAAATCACGCGAGATAGGAGTGACGAAGAAGAAACAGAGCATGTGATTTAGGGAATTAAAATATATTTAGTGTATTGTCCTTTTGGTTAATTTTTTAATGGGTTGTCCTTGTGACTAAAAAAGCCCTTAATTTTGTCCTTGTCATTAATTTTCCCATTATAATATAACTAACTTAAAAGTTATAAATTAATTAAAATAAATTGTGTAAAATTCAATTGCCTTTTGCATTACAACAAAAGTTCCAGCAAGTATGGGAACAACTAACGACGGACAATGAATGACCCCTTTGACTGCTGATAAGAAGGATGCCATTTTTGAAGCTTTCATGAATCCAACGACCCACAACATGTGCTATGGATTAAGGAACCAAGCGATATAAATTAAATTTATGTGAATCACAATTATAATGTTGAAAATACTATGAATTTTTTTATTTGATTGCAAGCCAAGACAGCTCAGAACGTGTATCATGGGATCAAGAAAAAATAGAGATTACACAGCTACGAGCCTTGATCGTCGAGTTTGAGGAGCGTGACCATTGTCGTGACGTGCAGATAGAGCAGCCGAACTATCATTTGGCGGAGTTTATAGAGAAGCAGTAGAGGTTCACTTTATTTGGTGGTTCTAGAGGAGACGATGTGTGATTTGAGGCATGTATTGTTATGTTTTGTTGTATGTACATATACGCTTTGAGTGGGTGACGATTTCTGTAACACCCCGCAATTTTAATAACAAAATCATCAAAATAATTATATTAATAATATGTTTTTGAATTTCGAAACTAATGAATGTTATAAAATGAGCAATAAATAAAATGTTGTCATTGTGCAAACTAAATGCACAATGGTATATATAAAATTAGATAAAAAGAAATAGAAGAAAGAATGAAAATTAATAAAGGGATTTTTAGCCTCAAGGACAAAATGAACAGATAATTATTCCATATGGACAAGGGGGTAAATTTTATCCATAAGGACAAATTTTAGTGTAAAGGTAGGAATTCAGGGGCCCACTATAATTCTTCCCTTTACACTATAATTTGTCCTTATGGACAAAATTTTAGCCTCTTGTCCTTATGGAACAATTTTTTGTTCATTTTGTCCTTCAGGGTATTTTCCTGATGGTACGCACATTAATGGTATAAAGAATGTGTGTTTGAATTTGAAAGTAATTAACATCAATATTGCAACATTCCTTTTTAAATGACAACTCATGTCATAAGTAACACTAAAAGAGAATTAATAGGAACAGCGTCAAAATTTGAAATAAACAATCAATTCTAGAAAGTTGGCACACATGTGAACAACACACATGTAGATATAACTAAAATAAAAATATATAAATATAAGTTACAGAATAATGCGTGTTATAAAAGGGCATGAAACCAAGAAATAAAAGGAAGTTCAGATGGCACTAATTAAGCAACATTTCAATTTAATTTGGGTGTATGAACCCTCCATTTCGACCGTCCTAAGTCGGTAATTAAACCAACTCGAAGCGTTCAAAACAACGAATTGTTATTGGCTTACAGGGTTTAAAATGGAATTTAACACAGAATCATAGTGCACAACAATGTAGCAAAATAAAATTCTATACAAATACCAGAGTTACAATATTTATTACAGTGGAAAAATGTAAATTGTATACATAAATTTCTGTAAACAAATTTGTAGTTTCTATCGAGCTTTGGCGTCTTCTCGTGCCTCTCCTCTTTATGATCTTAAATCTAAAATCAAGTGCCTAAAAAATAAAATAATAATTTGTATATATATGGAATTGCATATGTACACATACATTGACTCACTACATGTACATATATTGTACATGTATGGCATGTTACTACATTCTCAGAACTAGTCAAAGCAAATGAATAATATGGAATAAAAATGAAATAGCTTCTAGAAAGGAAAATTGCATTCCCACGGATTCAAATTCAAGTTGAAAGGAACATGTTGGCAAAACATAAAATCACTCGAAGTCATGTATACGGACCAGCTCACTTGCATGAGGCATAATAAATGATGCTTTTATACGAAACATACACATGCATCAGTGCATGCGCACACATTATGACATTAACTTCTTACATAAAAATAAGGAATCAGAGGATTCTCTTTTTTTTTTTTTTTGAATATTCTTAGATACTGAAATATTGCAATAAATGTTAGACCAGCGCCTCCACAAGTAGGTGTAAATTGAACATTACCTATAGGTAGGAGATCTACGTTTATTTATTACAGCAAAAAATCAATTTCAAAGTGCTAGCACAAATAAAAGGTTTAATAAAAAACGTATCTCAATCGAACTTTATAGCATAACCTGTAAAATATATTAACATGCATACTTTAACAAAGAAAACAAATGGACATATTATGATAGCTGGCAATATTTAACTGAGTCAACTTACCCAGAACAGTAAAACCATGTGTAAATGGACCATTGAACACTGGATTGATTACAAGCTGTTGAAAACAAGAAGAAATCTAGCAATTAAGTAGTAAACACTTTGGAGTGTGAAGTTAGCCAATACTAATGTAATGCATTAGTCAATAATGTACAGCTTTAAAACCGAATGTAGCATGACAACGTTAGTTCATGTCACCAGTTAGAGAAGTCCTTATGGTTGATCATTAGTAATGCCTTCCCAATGTATATAACCTGATATGAATATATTCGTATGCTAGAAGTTGCTACTACAGGTAACTTTATTCTTCAATTCTTTCATATCATTTGCATGTGATTCTAACGCACTAACCCAACATCATATATTTATGTGTAATAAACTCATCAAGGAAAGATGCAGTAAGTTGCATAAATGAGGGTATACAGTGAATATTAGAAACCAGTTAACCTTTCAGTAAGTTGAACCCAAAAACCATGCAAATTCCTCCTTTGAATGAAAGGATTGACTTATCACAAAATTTAAAAGACAAAAATCATTGTAATGTTATTCCCTTTTGCCATATGCGTAAACTTCAGTAGCTAGCGGTCTATGATGTTAGTAGTTTTAGTATCATGCATTTTACTACTGAGGCAAGTAATTTACAAAAGTTACAAAACAAGCCCTATTAATCTCCAAAGCAGTAAAGACCAAAATAAAATGTAAACTGCATAATCTTATCAATTCCTAGCATATGATCAAGGGAAGAGAGTGTAAAGATATATCATATGTCATGTCCATCTAACATAATTAAGGTCACTTATGAGAATTCTCAGCTACTTATTAACTCAGGGCATGTTCATGTGTTTAACAAAGGAACGAATAGAATATTTGATAAAGAAAAGGGTCTGGCTATTTGCACCCCATGATTTACTCTTCACCCCCCGATTAAAATTTTAGAATTTTATTTCCAGATTTACCCTTTAATAACTGATTAAATAACTTGCCTAATGTTGACATGTTGTACAATGATTAAAAATATATCAGCCATATACATATAGGATGTTCGAGGCTAAATTGCAAACAATAATTTAAAATATAAAAATCAGCATTGTATATGAGCACTAAAAAAAGAAAAAAGAAATTATAAATCATGATTAAAAAATTAAAACAATGATTAAAAATTTAAAAACAGTACAATTAGCAATGTGTATCATTATGTGTTTTGAGACCAAGACTTTAACAGTTCACAAATTTTAATTAATTCAAACAAAATTTTAAAGGGAGAGTAGTAGAAAAAGTTGCAAGTTGGAAACTAGAAAAATAGTATTAAGAATGAAAATGCAATAAGGGCATTTTTGGATTAAATGGGGTGGAAAGAGAAAATCATGGGGTGCATATTTTATTGTTTAATCAGCGGGGGGTGAAGAGCAATTACTGGGGTATTAATAGACGCACCCTAAAGAAAATCAAAAATGAAAGTCAAGCCCAAGTAGAACATGCTTATTTAATTTTCAACACACTTCCTATTCAAAATAACACTAATAGGCAGTGCACCTTTCACCATTTGGTCCTCCTCTTCCGCAATCAGCATTCTGCCTGTGAAGGGATGATTGACAACTATTATGTTGTACCAACATCAGCTGTTCGTGTCCGCACTTGGGTACTCATAAGTGATGGCGAAACAGCGATTGCAGTGATTGCAAACGGAGACTGCAGTTGCGCTGGAAAAAAAAAGCAAGCACTGGAAAACGATTTCAGCTAACGTGAGAGAGGGGAACGCGGCTTCAAGGCTGCCGGAGATGAAATGACGAACTGGGTGTGAGCGGCTTCGGTCAGGGTGGAACGGCGGTGTGAGCTGCTTCAAATTGAAGGCAGTAAATTGGGTCTCAGTGGGAGGATAACGACGGCGGCACCTCGATGCGCGACTAAAAGGTGCGACTCCGACCACGGTGGAGGTCGAGATGGTTTTCGTAGCGATTTGGGTACCTGCTAGTTGAAGAAGAGGGAGCTTGATATGATTTGGGGAGGGATTCCATTAATTGGGAAAAGTGGAGAAAGGATCGGTGTTATAGAAGTGGGAGAGAAAATTATCCCGAAAAGGAGGTTACGCTCCTCTTTATAACTCAACGAAGGGATTAACATAGATTTTTACAGATCAAACAACACGTGTTAAACAATATCAGACCAAATCGTACAAGTGGCATTAAATTCTAGCCGACCAAGACAAGTAGTTTAAAAATTCCAGCCCAAATTAAACAAGTGGCAACAACAAATAAACAAACATTTCAAAGTATACACCAATTATTTATACTATGCGTATATCCAATACTTGTATTTATTTTTATTTTTATTTCTTTATATATCCCAATATAACTTAAATTAATTAGTTAAAAAAATCCGGTTCAAAACTAGAATAAATTATAAATAAATTTCAAAGTTGAATTCAAAATCAAGTTTTATGATCCTCTAACAATATATTCCCTTAAAATTTTAAAATACGACTATCGTTAGGTTTAACAAAATAGTTCTAATTCAATTTTCAAATTTTAATTCAAAATATATTCAAAACCAAGTTTTAAATGGACCAGATTTCATATTATGACCAAAATCAAGTATAAACACAAATTTATTTACATTCAATATAATCCTCTAACTAAATTGAAAAGCCAAATTCAACATACAAGTTTTATGTTTCAAATTTTGGATTTATTTCAAAAATCACACTTCCGAATATTTTAATGAATCCAAATCAACTAGAAACGTTAATCTTGATTGTTTTCAACAAAACGCTTATATTTATGAAAGAAATCATCTTCTAAACACATAAAAATTTTCTGAGCTATTACAACCCTCTTCTAAAAAATCCGGGTTGTTACAGACTCCTCCCCTTAAAGAAATTATGTCCTCGCAATTTACACAGGTTAAGATACAACATTACGAAATTCCAACATCGTATCTCAACTTCTCCCTTTTAATTTAAATATTCAACACATAGAGCTTGGATTTTTGTAATCTTCCCGACAGAAAATTTTCAACTTGATTACTTAATGTAAGAATTTCAACTCTTTTCCCAGATATAATACATATTTTGGGACGCCCACTCTCCGTTTTGAATATAAAGGTATCGTATATAAATCAATACGATTATATTCATAATCATTGTAGAAAATATGATAAAATTAGATAGGATATCATATATAAAACAATATGATATTCATAACAAATATCATATACAATCTGATAATCAATTAACTCAAAGCCTACAAAATCTTCACATTTATCATATATAAGAACACTATGATAAAATAAACTAGTGAGGGACCAATAAGATCTTTGTGGCAATTACAATATGATAGCATAAATCAAGTTGGGGTATCATATATAAATCAATATGATACTCATTATATATAACCAATATGATAATCGATCAAGTTAGAGTACCATATAGTGAAATCTTTATTTGTAAAGGTAACAAACAAATTAGAGTATCATATATAAACCAATACGATACTCCTAATATTTATCTTATATAAAATAATATGCTTAAATAAATCTATTCAGAGTGTCATATATGAACTAAGGTGATAAATAAATCAAGTTAGGGTATCACATAATAAAATCTTCTTGGCATTTATCATATGTAAAAACATATGATAAAATAAATCAAATTAGAGTATTATATATAAAGCAATACGATGCCCTTAACAAATATCATATATAAATCAATATGATAAAATAAATTAAAACAGGGTATCACATATAAATCAATGTGATTCTCTTAACAAATATCATACATAAATCAGTATGATAAAATAAATCGTCGAAGAGTATTATGTATAAACCAACATGTTACTCAAATATCATTTTTAAATTAATAAGATACTCATAATAATCAAGTCAGAGTATCATAAACCAATAAAATCCACAAGACATTTATCATATATAAAAACAATATGATAAAATAACCCAAAACAGAGCATGTAACGATCCAAAATTTTCGAAGTTTTAATATCTAATTAATTTGGATTTAATCACGTTTAAATATAAATTTTGAGTCTTAAATATGTAAATATGTTTTTGTATTGGTTAAAATTTCAATTTGGAAAGATATATTTAGTTTATAAAGATTATGAATATGTATTTTTAATAATAAGTAATGATATTATCTAATATATTTACGTTGATATAAGGATATTAGGTTTGTGGAGAATGGTTTATTTTAAAAGATGTTATTTACAATTTTGAAAATTTAAGATTTGAATTCAGAATAAATTATAATTAAATATCGGGTTCAAATAATCGTTCAGTTTATGAACGCGCAGTCTTAAAATATTTTATAGAATTTTACTATAATTTTTAATTTAGAAAATACATATATATTTTTCTAACGTATTTTGGGGTAACCGTGGTCTTTTTGGCACTTTACAGAATTTATCAACCAGTTTATTATATGACTGTTTTGGGATCACGACACATTATTGTAAATGCTTATATTATTAGTTGCGATTGTTGTTATCAATAATCAAAATTAAAATAATATCAACAATTCCTTTGTTCATGATTTTCGTTTGCGTGTATAAACATACTCAAATTGTCGCATAACAGAGAAAAGGAAATTTTATTTTACGTTTAAAATTGAGTGTCACACTTGGTAGATTAAATGGAATGACACTTGTAATGCAAGCTTCATATGAGGTAAACATTTGTCATGCATTTCCTGAATCACCTCCACGTTGCCCATTTCTAGTTATAAACTTTCCTCCCTTGGCCAATTCGTCTCTTGATCTTGTTCCTTTGTCTTCTTCAGCAAGGATTTGGAAACCAACTAATGAGAAAAAAAATTACGAAGCTTCCTCATGCAAACCAGACTTCACACCTTCTTCCCTACTCGAGGACCCGTTAGCCTCCTCCTCATTTTTCCAAAGCTCGGCACTTTCGTCTCTCAAAACGGATTCAACCCTATTCCTCTCTGTATTAGTTGTCGCCACCATCAAAGTTCATCAGAGTTTGACCACCTCCGGTGCCGACAGTTCGTTGACCTGCTCCATCACGTGACAACTCACCCGGACCTCACGCTGCCTCTCTCTCCACTCCTCCCTTTTAAAGCAGCATGTCACCCCCTCTCCAAAACAGTCCAAACAAGTCGCCCTTCCGTTCTGCATCTCACATCTGCCACTTCTGGCACTTCACCCAAAAACCCACCGCTCCTCTTATTTCTTTCCAAGCAACTCATCTCAGTTCCCCCGCCTCCCCTTTTTAGCCGTCACCATTCCCCTTAAAACCAGTTTATCTCCTCGTCATCCGCCACTTCGACTAGCAACCATGCCACTTCACCTTGTTCCAGTCCGTTGCAACCACCCCGTTGGCCGCCCTTTTGCCACTCCACAATGCTCTACTTTCACCTCCCCATATTTGTTTCTGCATGGCTCCACTCCTCCACATACTACGCAAACAAACCGGTCCATTCCTCCTCTTAACCTTTGGCCTTCATATGTACAAAATAGAAGAAAAAAAAACAGTCCGTTTCTCTTGTTAAAACCACATGCCAAAACCATATTCATCCCATTTGTTTGGTCTGCAAGTATTTTCGACACTCAGCTCCACCACTGTTCGGTTAAGATTCAATCCATTCTTCTTTTCCGTTGAATATCATATAAACCGGAGTGTTAACAAATATATACACGTTGGTTGCCGAGAAGTAGTGCAAGCAGAATTGTCCGTAAGTTGGTTAGTAATAAGCACGGAGTCCTTCAGGAATTTTGAAAGCAGTGTCGATGAGAACTCTAATTTTAATTTTAAATTAGTCGTAGCGATTAATTATATTTAGTCACTTAACGTTGATAAATTGCTTGTGGATATCGATAGTTGTATACAATGACTGTTGGACGTTTATGTAGATAGAATACATTGGACACTAAGTGTTACTGACCGTAACGCTTTGTGCACAATGAAATTTGCTGCCATTAATCGTTGTGTTTACGATGGATGAGTTTGTGGTCATATATGGTTGATTCTTGATTAATTATGGTTGAACACACACACACCGTAGTTATGGAATTATACGGATAATCAGTTTGAATATCATCTCCATAACGATTTTATTAATTAAATATTTAAATAATAATTAGAAAATTAATTTGAAATTTAAATTTCAATAGTTCAAAATTTAAGTTATGAATGATTTAATGGATTTCTTAAAGGACGGAAATTAATTGTTGAAATGCTTTGAATTAATTTTTGAAATTTCCAAGCTGGAAATAGATTGAGTAAGAAGTGTTTTTGAATTATATATACAAATAATGGATTTAGCGAACACTTGATTTGGTAACAAGTTTTGGGAAAGTATAATCGAACGAGCTTTATGAAAATATCATTTTATTCAATTTAATTTGAGATGAAGATTCGGAAATTTAGAATGATAAATTGAAATTTAATTGTTTGAACTAAATGGGAATATAAATATTATTTTGGAAAAGATTTAAAATATGGTATCTAAGAAGAATGAAGAAAATTTCGCAGAAGACGAAGTAGTTTTTGAAGTAATCTCAATAAGTTATATTAAATTTAGGTTGGTGATTTTGGCAAACAAAACAAATTTTGAATTCGATTTCCATTAATTTAAATTTAAAATAATCAACCGATGTCCGTGGAAGGTTTTGAAATTGAATTAGTTTTGAAATGTAGATCGGGTAATGATTTGAAAAATGTATTCAATGTTGGTTCTGTGCAAACGATTTTAACGAAAATTGGGAGAAATTGAACGAGATGTGGAAAATATTATTGTAAGATTTCAATTAAATTTGAATAGTTGAAATTTGAAATGATGATTTTTGAGTAAGGAATTTTTTTTTTTGAGGTGAATATAAAATATTTCTTTTTGAATATGGTTTTAAAATTTAAGTTATGAAACCTAAGTTTATTTCGGAAAGAATTTAGACAATTTAAATTAAATAGTTATATAACTCGAGTTGAAGGCATCGTGTAGCGATAGTCGTTTATGTCGATTTTAATTTTCAAAGGACTATAACTTGAGCCTTTTAGATCGGATTAACGTAAAGCTAGAAACATCGGAATTTTATAGTTTTTGAATAGAAAAGAAATTTTTAAATTTTAACGTATGGTTTTCAAGTTATGTTTAAATAAAAAAATTAAAAGGTCGCTATATGTGCAGTTTGGCGACCGCAAAAGAAAATCGAATAAAATTGGGTTATAATAATTATTATAAAGTTCGGAAAATTATGATAAATCTTGTTTTATCATTTAAAAATGGTTAGAGTTAAGCATTTGAATTTCGAATGATTTTGAATCTATTTGTTATAAATGGCTATTTTACAGCACTTCTACCAACTTTTTCAAACGTTATTGTAAAATTCCTTTGGAAATGATTTGGTTTTGAATATTATAAACGACGAACTATTGTTTAATTATAGAGAGGGTTTTGTTAAAGATATTGAAAGAATTTAAAATATTCGGTACGGAAATCATTTGATTATTTCTAATTTATGTAAGATGTTGGAAGTTTAGCATTTAAACTTATATTTGGAATATCTAATTTTTTTGAAATATCATGAATGAGGATTTAAAAAACCAAATTAAGGTTTAAAGAATTTTGGGAAGGATAACGACGAATAAAATAATTTTGTTAGAAATATAAAGTTGAATATTGTATTTTCGAGGAAGGATTAATGTCGTAATTGATTTAAGGAAATTTGAATGAACCCAACCTGAATTTGAAATGAATGGATAACTTTTAGAAGAAGATTTGAATTGGAACTCGTGTAATCCATAGCCATCGTTTAATAATGTGCTTATTACTTAGAATGACCGAGATCGAATATTTCGAAAACCATTCCAAGTAATAATAGGACGTTAAAGAGAAACCGAAAACTTGGAAATCGATAAGTGAAGACCGAGAATCTTCGAATTATTCGGATTGACGGTTGATGTCTCGGTTGGGCCGATCACCCGATACGAGGTTATAAGTGGCATGAGATCTGAATATATTTTAATATTTTCGGATTATTGTTCCGTTCAGACCCAGAACGGACTTGTATGGATTGTGTGTCTGACATTGAAATTGACTGCGTAGCACTGATTTCTGTTAATATATATCAGACTCGTGGCAATAAATTATTCTTGTCTCTAAGACACATGAACTTAGAGGTTATATATTGGAAGAAATCAGCGATATGTCATGAATTATCAATGTGGCATATTCGAGTTATGAAATGAGCTAGCGATGATCAAATCACGGCTTATTGAAGCGTAGCTTTGTGCATATCGTGACATTGGTGAAACCTCACACCTTGGATTGATGGTAAACTGGCGGTTAGTTTGTATACATAATCTCTAATGAAAATCGAAAGCTGCGGCGGTAGATCTACCTCGAAACCTGAGGGAATAAAGTATGTATAGTGTCTGATGTCTGGATGTTATCCGGGATATATACTTTCACGCTATGTATTCGGTATCCGTTGTCCGGATGTTAACCGGGAATACTTAGCTTCGTGTCCTCCAATGATCATTCGTTCCAGGAGCCATCACGTTGGAAAACCCAATAACCAATAAAAGTCGTCCGATTTGTTTGTAAACTATATATATGGGCATAGTCACTATTGAAACGACCCAAACTTTCCCTTATGGGAAAGCCCGGATTGAGTTGAGAACACGACGCATCAGAACACATCCACTAGAACTTTTCATTGTTATTACAACAATTACATCATAGTACAAGAATATTCTAGAGTATGAATAAATACTACACATTGGGATACAATATCCGAGATTTAAAATTACATAGCAGCGGAAAATAATACATAAGTATAATGCGTAGCAGAATACATCATACTAGCGTAAATGAAAGAAATGCATGGATACAAAGCTTTCCGAATATAGCTCCAGTTGTAATCCAGGATCCCGTGAAAAGAAACATATGCAAATACCATAACTACTAGCTGCCCGTGTGGAAATTATGGGCACCCAAAGTTTAGGTTAAAACAATAAACTTCAGGTCAGTCATTGATTGGTGTGAGAACTAAAATAGTTATTTAAAACTTTACTTTAAAAGTTGGGAAATCATGGGAGCACACCGTATAACACAAAATGGGTTTTTCCCAAGAATACCAGTGCATATAACAGTTTATAAATAGCGGAATGCTTTTTGAAAAATGGAGCTATTATGACCCAGGTCCCATCATACAATGAAACGCAAGCCGGAGGATAGGGTTTTTCCTTATAATGGCCAAATATGCTTGATACGTATAAAACAAAATTCATTTGATAATATTATTAGTGTTTAGTCAGTTTAAAACACCTTTTCAAAATAAATGTATCAATCCTAGACGGCATAGCTACCATATACTATGTCGCCATATATAGGTTACAATCAAATCCGTAATTTCGTATTGGAAATTGGGTTCCCATCATGAGTCGAGGTTAGGAATCATCCTCACCGATTTTGATATACTCTAGCAAATGCCTCAGGACTCAGACGCTGGTGAGCCCTGGTTAGCAGCAGGGCCGGTCCACACATAATTTATTGGATTAATCATTCCTAAACAATACGTTTCTCGATCCTATCGGACCTATCACTTGGCCAGTAACGACCAATATCCAAAGCGCCTCGCAATCCATCATCCACATAAGTAAAAATGTCAGGGCTCCATACCATGAAACCACTTCTAGCTAGAAAGAAACGCATGCACTCCCTGTCGTCCTCATTCCATTTTTGACTCGTACAGGGGGGTGAGGCTTGCGAATTAACGCTATACATAAAGCTATGCTAATTAAAGTTGTGCTGTGATCATCAACCACAAGATTCTGCTTTTCAACAAAAGTCTTGATCATTTGCATCTTGGCATGTCACACTGACAATTCATGCCATACAACTAACGTCTATCAATATATAACCTCTAAGCTCATACGTCTCAGAGAAAGGGGTTAAGCAAGAGAATAATTCTCCGCCAACAAACATAAATATATTTAATAGAAATCAATTAGCATAGAATGAAATCCAATGTCAGAGATAAATCCATTTACAAGTCCATTGTGGGTCTGAACGAAACGAAGGCACCTTATTCCTCGTCCCATATGTCCAATACAGGAGAGAGGTCCTTGCATATCCATCAATATCCAAGTACGTCTGAATGATCACTACTAATTACCTTGTCTTGGGTGTACAGTCCAATCAAGACATCAGTAATCATCGAAACGATGTGAAGAACTCCGGCCTTCAACCACCGTCTTCATCGTCGACTTTTAGTCATCGTATTAATTATTCAGAATGGGTTAAATCCGGTCTTTCCGAATAACTCGCGTATTTTATTATCAATAATCAAGTGGTATACAAACACAACATACGCCTCAATCCAATTCAGAATCTTCCTTTATGCAAATATTCACATCTTTAGGGAAAGGTTCCCATTAATTTTATCAAAGATAAATTCTTTCAAAATTACTCTTTAATCTTCCTTTGTATATCAATTTCAAAAGATTTTATTTTATCCTTTATCAATTCTAAACCAAATTAAGGTTTATCAACTAGTCGGGATTAGCGAGCCTTACCGAATTAATCATCTATTTATTAATCCCAATCCCAACCTATTCATCCCATGGAGCAAAATAGGTAGTATCCCATATCTAACACCCACGGTGTTATCGGTAAAATTAATCACCATTTCTCGTTCAAATCTAATCAAAGATTAAACTATCGCCTTGAGTAAAAGTGGTGGTACTCCATTCTCGGTCATTTCATAAATTCGATAATAATTATCCCATTCTCATTTCAATCTAATTAAATTCATTAAACTCTAGTTCGATTTTAATCTCAAAAATCATTACTTAATGATTATCCAAATTTTTAGTAAATAAATCATGTCTTTAACTTGGTTAAAAGAACTTATATCGTTTAAAACACAGTTCATGATAAACCCAAATCTTCTTCCATCAAAATGGAATCTACATGGAAATCATAACAGTGTATAATCGATATAATTCCCGTATCAGACTAATAATATAAATGGAATAGCGGCAAGGCCTTTTAAATTCCATATATAGTAACAGTCTTCATTCACAAAAGCTCATCTCGATTATTACCAAATCAAATTCCATTCAATTCGAATTTAATATATTAAATTGGAAATCTTTATTTTGGAAAATTTCCATTTAAATCTTAATTAAAGATTTATAAATTCCAAATTATATTTTCACTGTTAATTGGGTTAAAGAACAAATGTTATTTAAAACATTGTCCACGATAAACCCAAAAATACAATTTCAATTCAATTCTAATTAAATATTAATTAATTGGTAAACTTCTCTAAATCTTAATTAAAAGATTTATTCTTTTCTCAACTGGGTTTAAGAATAGTGGTATTAAAGACACCATTCATGATAAACCCAAAATCCAATTCGATATTAAATATAAGGTTCTGAATAGAAACTATATTGGCTTACGTTTAATATCAAATTCTGAAACCAACAAACATCGTATTGGGCATAACGATATATATATCTTCCAAATTCCTCACAATATCCATATAATAACGGAATCCAATATCGAAATATTCCGAAGATAAAATCCATTTCAATCTATATATTGGAAAATTATGGTTATTTCAAAACCATTTACAAATCCAATTCATTTACTTAAAAACATTGGATTATTATACCAGTTAATAACTAGTTCGTTTCGATAATATATTTTTATCTTTTCAAACTTAGAATTTTTCGTCTAAAATATTTCCAAATTATTGATTATGATTTTACCTAATTTTTTCATATTTTTAATAATTTTATTAAGGCCTTTATAGTAGGTTTCCAATAACGGTCATCGAACTGCATCCGTAGCGAACTTTTCTAAATTTGATTTGGACATATTTCCAAATCTAACTGTTAGATTTCAAATCTCTTATATTCATTGGAAAGCTCTTTTCGATACAAACCCAACGGTTCCGATTTTAGGGGAAGCCGACGGTCGGATCTCCCGTTACATCAATTTGAAGTTAGTGGTCGAAATACGCAAACGATCGCTGCGCGGTGCGTTCAATTCAGGCCGTTATATATATATATATATTATATATATATATAATATATATTTCGTTCAAACGTATTTTATAAATTTGTTTTAAAACGATTCCAACTTCCTTTTCAATTTTAAACCAAAATTGAATATTCTATATCATTATAATGTGAATGATAGCATTTTCAAAATATCTGATTTTGCAATCATTTCCTTTTCTATATTCATTATAAAAATGAATAAAATTGATATAAATATCGATCGCGTCAAAATAGCACATATCTAATCAATACGACTTCACACATTTCAATATTTTCGTGTCCATGCAAAATCGGACATCAAAATCGCATTTTAATCCTTTACTGAATATTATTTTAAAATATTTGCTATTTTAAAATATTCTTTATTTTAAAATATTCTTTATTTAAAAATATTCTTTATTTCTGAATCGGAATGCGACTCAATCAATTACCATGTAATATCCGTTATATGGATTTCATACATCGCATGTATTCAACAATAGTGATAAATAATCATTAAACAGCCCATTCACATCCAGAGTGAAATTTACAACTGTGTGAACATTAAAATAAATAAATAACGCTCATCACAGCCTGTCAACCCATCAATTGACATATAATTAAATTCAGGGGAGATGTGAATAAATTATCATCTCCAGACTCGTGTTGGGTTTTCAAACAACAACAGTTTATTTAAATAAATTATTGGTTAACAAATTTAACCAACTCTAATTCGGTTTGAATTATTTTTCTTATTAGCCAATTTTCACTGTTTAAAATTATAAATAGATATTTATAATTTAATTTCAGTTACCACAATAATGTTAACATTACAACATCACAAACAACACAAAATACAGTTAATTTAAATCGTTCATGGTCTGTGGATGAGGGAGGCGATCTAACAGGCACCTTATACAGTTTATAATGATTAAAACTGGTAAAATCTACACTGCCATTTCTATATATATATTTTTATACATGAGTTCAATAGCATGATAAAATATAATCTAGTGGGAAGGAGTTCTCACCTTGATTGGTTTCAGAAATCGTTTATATAGCGATTGTTTTTCACTAAATTAAACCGTTCCTTTAATTTAGTCAAAAATCACCACTAGCTTCTTTTCCTTTCTGGTCAGTGTCATAGTGAAGCTCTTGTTTCCACGATCCCAACAAAACTGATTTCGTTTAATTCTGAGTTCATATGAATAAGACACAAGGGTTTGAAAATCAATTACATAAATAAATAATTAATTCACACTATTTACTTTGGGGCAAATCTGGGCCGCTTAATTTTGTTTCTCATCACGTGATGCTTTACCAGGTTCTCGTCGTCTTCTTAATGTCGAACAAAACCCTCAGCTGAAAACCCTAATTGCGCACGACAATCTAAGCCTCTCGGAGCCAATCGATCGCCACTAGCACGCGCGCCGGAGCACCGCCACCCTGCGCACCTCGCGGCTTGAAACTCGGTGCCCCAATGATGTCTGAAAACTGCTGCGAACGGAACGAGTTTAGGCTCGAGGTTCGAACAAAATACATCGTTAATTCCGATCTAATCCGTATGAATTGAAGGAGGTTGAGAAGAGCTTCAATTTTTGCTTAAGAATCAGATGTTAATTCATGAAGAATAGAAGGAGATTAAGGGATCAAATCGGGATTAAATCGGACATTTATTTCAAGGGTTGGCGATGGCTGCTTCAATGGAGATTAGGGTTTTAATTCCTAGGCTATTTATATAGGTTTTAATATTAATTCATTTATTCTCAAATCTTGAAATTTAACATTTTGAACTCCAAACGAAACCCAACAAAAGTCACTCTTAGCCAAATACCCACATTCCGGACACAATGGGATATGTCCCATAAGCCAATTCGACTGTTTCGATCAGTTTTTCTCAAAATTAAAATATAAATAATTATATATTGAATTTAAATGTACATTTTAATTTACCGGGGCCACATACTGACTCCAAAATTCCAGAAAAATTATATTTAGCTTTGTTTTGACGATATGGTGCAAACAAAACTAATTGCATCGAATTTGGAGACTGTTTGAAAAATCTACATTTTCTGGTCGATCCAATTTGACTGAAATTGACAAAACACGTTTTCTTTTGCTACGCTCACATATTACTTCCAAAAATTCTGAAAACTGGAATTTAGTAATAATTTGACATTCCAGACCCAACAAAAGTGGCTTCGTTGAAAACGGAGGTCGTTTGCAAAATGGCTATTTTTAAGAGCTGTACATTATATAAAATATATATAAATTCCATAGCGACTATTTTGAATTTTAAACCGGACATAACTTTCAATTTATAAAGTGAAATTTCAATTTCTTATATTCGTTGGAAAGATATAATTAAACAGATTCAAGTATTTTTGTTTTTACTGAAATCTGATTTATTTTGAATCTTGTACATTCAATTGAAATTAGAAATCGAATTTTCAAAGTACTGTGCCATTTCAAACTCATTTTATAATTAAAATAAAATTATACATTCTAACTTCGTTTTAAATGATTTTTTAGTCATTATTATTTAAAATAAATCATTTTAAATTCTCAAAATTCATTAAAATAGCTAAAATAAAATTTTTAAATTGGTTCAGAATTTCCGGGTTGTTACAATCTCCCCCACTTAAAATCTTTTCTTCCTCGAAAAGGACCGGAGTTGAGAGTTGTTTAACTAACCAACTCAACTTTTATTCTGGCTTTTATTGTTCCAACATTTTAATTAGTCAAACTAATAATCAAACATCACGACCAGCAATCAATTAGTTAATTAAATTTTCAAACATATATGGCTTTTATATGCTCAAAAATTATATTTATTGTGTCAAATCACAAACAATAAATTTTAGCTATGTTTTGGTTCTCACACCAGTCAATTGGAAATATATAAATATCCCACTTTCGAAAGTCGAAAATAAACTACTGATGCTACGTAGTCATCAGTAGAATCATTCCCGGGCGACTAGAGTGTGACTAGTGTGAACCCGTGCTACGCACACGGGTTATAGTAATTTTTTCGGTTGGAATCATTTTTTGATGTTGTTTTTCCATACAATAATATTTGTGAACTCTGATAAGCACTGCCTTTCCCATGTTAGGGCTTTATAAAAGTGAAAACATACTGAGATTCATTAAAGCACTTGTGTATTAATTTTAAGATTTTCATACTAGATGAAAGGGGAAATAAGTATCAGATCCATCCAAGATTTTACGGATGTAGGACAGATAAATTAAATGCATAGATACGAACAATGTAGTACAAACGCTAGGCTAATCAAAACATCAATGTAAGATAAAGAAAAGATATCCAAAGAGAAAGAAAAAACATGTGTGCATGCAGATATCAGGTTAAGACGTATGATCAAAGAGAATTTTTATAAAAATACAACATGTAAATGTGTCAAGCTGGCTGCCTATTTGAACTGATATTCACAGGGTCAGAAGCAAAACGTAAGAGAAAGAGAAACATACAACAATGAAGAGAAAATAGCAAACAATTAAAACATGACCACAACCAATTACATGTGGATATACGATAAGCAAAGTTTTAAACAAATATAGCATCTAAAGTTCAATACATCATAATTGTGACTGTAGTGAACTTGTATAATACATTTTAATTAATAGCAAGGTTTTATGATTCTTGTTGTAATGCCTATAACCTCAAGTTCTTTATGTCTGTTCTTCTTGTCTGTAATAAGTAAAACATCAACAGCCTAGTATGCGGTAATCAATTTGCGATGGACGATGTTAGCTTGCAGTTAGTACATATGGTAATAAATCATGAAATTCAGGCCATATTCAGTGCATAAAGACATACATGTTGGGAAACAATGACTGAGTCGCGGACTAGTTCGCTCTCTTGAAGACGATTCGACGATCTGGTCGGTGGAGCAAAACCAGTTCATACTTCCGTCGTCGCCTCTAGGATAAAACAGTCTCTCTAAAATGAATAACTGATTTGCTTTGCACAACAAATCAGTGCAGATTTGCACTTTCTAATCTAACTGCTCGAAAATTTCCGAAAGAATGTTTTTTTTAATGGCGGAGGAAGAGAAAAACATATTTTTTTCTGTAGTAATCTCGTCTACAACTGAAGATAATATATAGACGAAAAATAGGATCTACTGAAAATACTGGGTCAAGAGTTTACCGCTTCATAAATAAAAGTCGGCTCAGAAATATTTTCTGTATTTAAAAATAGTTCGAAAAACGCAGTGTTTTCTGGACCAAAAATATAAGTGTCTACACCACATAGCCAAGGCCCAAGGCCCAAGCCCAATCCCGAACCGAGCCGAGCTGGGCCGGGCCGAGCCGAGTCGGTCGGTCGGTCGCGCGCGCGTGTGGTGGTCATGATGCATGGTCTCCCTCCTCACAACACAGCATGCATTGGGAGCCCAAGGCCCCAACATGACTTCTTAGAAACAAGTATAAATACTTGCATCTTTCTTATAATCCCATTATGTGGGACTATTCACAAATAGGAGCCATCATAAACTTATTTCATATTTTAAATAATTCATAAAATTTCCAACAATCCCCCACTTGAATTTTTAAAAATATTATCGAGCAGTTTCTAAAAACATAAGACTGTGCATAAACAAAGGTGTCATCCGACTTGAACCTTTGCATAGTGAATAAGATTCAGTTTTTACTAGAGTGACACGTAGTCTTGAACTCTATTCCTGACATCAAACCACACACAATCTTTTCTATAGTGCAATCAAATAATCCCGTGCGTTAATGGCCATGCACGTCTATCCCAGTTTAGTTAACGCTCTAGATGTTTTGCCCAAAACTTCATAGGAAACGGCCACATTTCCACATTCACAAAGGTGAGTCTATCAAGAGCACTCCTGAAGGTAGGTACTCCACTCCAAATAGAGTATAGATCCCTTTAAGAGTTTTTATTAACTCATCCTCTAATCACTTCAGGAATACATGCTTCTTAATCTAAAATTTAGCATGTTCATCTACTATCACTACACAACTTGTTTTTACCCATTGAACCTAGTTCTTGGGATCTCCAGTCATTTAGGTCGGGTTACCATTATGCGTGATTCCACAATCACAAGGCAATAGTCCCATTTTTTTGGAATTATTAAGGACATTCTTTCTGGACAGTCCTTTCGTCAAAGGTTCTGCCAAATTATCATCACCTTATATGTGATGTTCTCTAACAATACTGTGCATACGACTTTCATTTCTTACTATTGTAATATCGGTTCTATTTTTCTTTCAATAGTCGTCAAATTTTTCATCAATATATATATGATGTTCTTTTACAGTATTGTGCTTATGACGTCGTTTTCTACCATTGTTATAACGATTCTATACTTTTTGCAATAGCCGCGGTACTATCGCAATCGATTACACCACTAGTGTCGGTTTTTCCCTTATGGGGATCTTAACTAGCAGATTTCTTTAGTTCTCCGCTTCTTCACTAGCTGTGGCTAGTGCTATTATCTCAGTCACTATATTATACTGAGTCAAGATATTCTGTTTCTTAGATTTCCCAAAAAACAGTTCTTCCAGCAATGCTAAATATATAGCCACTGTTCGCAATAGAATCATCAGATAAAGTTTTCAGTCTTTATCAAAATATCCTTCAAGTACAACTGAAAACTTTTCATAATGTAATCCAAGATTCATGGTTTATTTTAGGTATCTTATGACCCTCTCAATAGCATGTTAATGCTCTATACTAGATCTACTGGTAAACTTGCACAATAATCCCATGACATAGGCAATATCAGGTCTAGTACAATCAGTGGCATCCCGAAGACTGCCAATGATGCTCTCATAATCAGACTGTTTTACACCCTCACCAGCGTTTTTAAATAACTTTACACTAGGATCATATGGTGTCCATGCAAGTTTACAGTCAATATAATTGTATTTCTTTAGAGTCTTCAAAGTTTAATGGGATTGATCCAAAGAAAATCCTCTTTTTGACCTAGTAATCTTAATATCAAGGATTACACTCGCTTCACCTAGATCTTTCATATTAAAATTGGCACTTAATATGGATTTGACTGAATTTATGGCATGAATGTTTGACCCAAAGATGAGTAGGTCATCTACATAAAGGCATATAATAGTGCAAATTGTCATTCTCAGATTTGTAATAAATGCATTTGGCACTTTCATTAACTTCAAAACCATGTGAAGTGATTAATTATCAAATTTTTCATGTCATTGTTTAGATACTTATTTTAAACTATATAATGATTTATCTACTTTGCATACTTTATGTTCTTGACCATGTACTACAAATCCTTCAGGCTGGTCCATTTAAATTTCTTCTTCTAATTCACCATTCAAAAATGTGGTTTTTACATCCATTTGGTGTATTCGTAAATTATAAATAGAAGCAAGTGAGATTAATACCCAAATGAATGTAATTCTAGTTACTGGTGAAAAAGTGTCAAAGAAACCTATATTTTCCTTTTTGCTTAAAACTTTTAGCTACTAGTCGTGTTTTATATTTATCAATAGTGCCATCAGGTTTTAATTTTTAAGAACCCATTTACAGCCTATAGATTTACAACGGGGGTAAATCTACCAAATGCCAAGTCTTATTGGATTCCAGAGAATCTATCTCATCATTAATAGCCTCTTGCCAAAAAAATTGGCATCTAAAGAAGGTAAGGCCTCTTGGAGGTTTAAGGGATCCTCCTCTATAGTAAAAACACAAAAATACGGACCAAAGTCTTTTACGGTTCTCGTTCTTTTACTTCTTCTAGGTTCAACTTCAGAATTTTCATTAAATTATGTTCTAATAGGCATACTAGAAGTGCCCCCACTATTCCTTAATTTAAAAAAATTTGTTTCATAACAATTGACACCATTTGTTTCAATTATATTATGTGTATTTAGGTCATAAAAAAAAATTGTATGCTTTGCTATTAATTGCATAGCCTATAAATACACATTCACATGCTCTACTAGCCAATTTTATTATCTTAGGGTTTGGAGCGCAAACATATGTTAAACAAACCCAAGTTCTAAAATATGACACATTGGATTTATAATTCTTTTTAAAATTTCATAAGGTGAAATTTTATTCTTAGATTAGGGGATTCTATTCAGAACATAGCATGCAGTCAATTAAAATATCCCCCCACCAATGTTTTGCTGCACCGAAATTTAATAAAATGACAATTACTAATTCGGTAAAGGTCCTATTTTTCAGCTTTACCGTTCATTTCAGGTGGATAGGTGCAGTTCTCTTATGTACAATATGTCACATAAAAAATCCAGAATAGAATTTGATTCGTATTCTATTCCTCTATCACTATATAGTCTCTTAATTTTCCTATTTGCTTGATTTCAATTTTGAATGTTTCAAACATATCAGATGCATCACATCTTTAAGAATCAATGTATTTCCAATCATATGTTTTATTTTCATTATTACCAGTCTCTACAGCTTAAGTGGTGTGAGGATCTCACAACACACTTTCTGATCGTCAGCAACCATGTATATTGTGAATATATCACGATCATAGCAAACATGGCGAGAAACACCAATGTCTACCCACCAACCCTCTGATTCACCAACAAGGTGAATCTCAGTAATCATAGCCGTTAGAGGCTCCTCAGTCAGGTTTGTCTACGGTGCAGGGTCTAGCCTGTTCCGACACTTTTGTGCCATATGACCTGGTTTTCTACATTTGTATTATAGAATAACTGTCCAGAATCATTCATTTGGGTTGGTTGTTGCTGTCGTTTATGGTTTCCTTGCGGATTCCATTCTGTTATTTACTGACCGGTTGTGGATGCTTACTATTTTAAATGTTCATATGTTTGAGAATTTATATTTTCTCATATGAAAATATTCATAAACTCAGAGACTAACATAAGTTATCCACGGAAAAATATTATTTCCTGCATTTTTTGTTGTCAATCTTAATAGTTACTTAGAACTATTTCTATCTAAACCTAAATCAGAAACTCAAAGTCTGCATAAGCATTCTTTACGCGAGGCTTTGCCATGCAATATTCATTTACAGGTTTTAAGTGAATATTACGCACATTAGACTATATAGGATGTGTGTTCGTGCATTGATACTTCAATTAAATACTGTAAATATCATAATCATACCTTCACCATGAGATGCATCTCACTTTCTAAAATAAATTACCCATTTTGTCTTAAATGTCATCCGATGCGCCTGCATCATCGATCTCCGTATGGGAACCCGTATGGGAATCGTTGCATATGGAATATCAGTGCCACCAGAAGGTTCCAGTGTTATGAGTCCTCCCAGTACGTCTAGTTCACCCCAAATTCAGCATCAAGTTGTCGTCGTAAACGTCTTTTTGATCTTTCAGAGTTAGAGTTGTTCTCTTTGGATGGTTCCTCTTTCTTCTTGATTTGATTATCTGTCGCCACCAGGTAATCAAATAACCACGCATTGAATTGGTCAAATATATGAAGCCGTGAATTTTGAAGCAATTCGGCATTTAGGACGGCAGATCTGATTCCAAACCGTTCAAGAAACAGCTTCGATCCACTAAAAGATCGTCTTTTGGTTCTACTGGTAGACTGGGAGATAAGTCATTGATGAAACTGTAGGTTGGAGAGCCCTCAAATCTCAGTGTTTGGTGATTTCCAATCCTCTATTTATTCTTCTTAACGCTAGATCCTTTCTATCAACAGTACATGGCCAAGCTTATCGGGAAAAGACGGACAACTTCGGTGAGCAAAGCGGAGACTAGCTCGGCAATCAGATTGCGTGGGACTGAAAGTGGTCAGGAGAGTTTTGTGCGGTCAGCGTGAAGACTAGGAATCTAGTTTGTTAAAATAGTCACAGCCATTGTTTCAGAACGTCTTCAAATTGTTGGGAAACAATGGCTGAGTCGCGGACTAGGTCGCTCTCTTGAAGACGATTCGGCGATCTGGTCGGTGGTGCAAAACCAGTTCGTACTTCCGCCGCTGCCTCTAGGATAAAACAGCCTCTCTAAAATGAATAACTGATTTGCTTTGCACAACAAATCAATGCAGATTTGCACTTTCTAATCTAACTGCTCGAAAATTTCCGAAAGAATTTTTTATTTTTTTTAATGGCGGAGGAAGAGAAAAACATACTATTTTCTGTAGTAATCCCGTCTACAATTGAAGATAATATATAGACGAAAAATAGGATCTGCTGAAAATACTGGGTCAAGAGTTTACCGCTTCATAAATAAAAGTCGACTCAGAAATATTTTCTATATTTAAAAATAGTTCGAAAAACACAGTGTTTTCTGGACCAAAAATATAAGTGTCTACACCACATAGCCAAGGCCCAAGCCCAAGCCCAATCCCGAACCGAGCCGGGCCGAGTCGGTCGGTCGGTCGGTCGCGCGCGTGTGGTGGTCATGATGCATGGTCTCCCTCCTCACAACAAAACATGCATTGGGAGCCTAAGGCCCCAACATGACTTCTTAGAAACAAGTATAAATACTTGCATCTTTCTTATAATCCCATGATGTGGGACTATTCACAAATAGGAGCCATCATAAACTTATTTCATATTTTAAATAATTCATAAAATTTCCAACAATACATAAAATTGAAGTGCAATTGATTTATATTTATTTCGTTAACTTTATAATCGCAGCTTCACCGCATGCTTTTTTTATTAAAAAAATCTAGTGTATCTTCGTGTATTTTAATCAATCTATGACTCATATAGACTTCTTTTTATCAGAGACGACGTTTAGCAGAATGTTTTTAGATACATGAATCATGTTGTCTATCTTATTTCGCAATTGAATTCAAGTGCCAAATGCACACATTGTGATTTCATCAATGAATCTTTGTTGACATTTTAGACAAAGGAAATATATGCATTTATATATTTTCGATATAGTATGCTCTCTTTGCTAGTCGAAAGTAAGAATCATTCTAGCTTAACTAATTTTGGGTTTAGATGTAAAGAATTTTTGAGACTTCCGAAGAGGTTTTTTTAATTAAACATGAAAATAAAGCACCTATAGTTTTTATGTGAGATAGTATCCAATGAGCAGTCACTTTAATAACAATATGTAACCTTAATTAGCCAAAAAAAACAAATGCATATATGTCATACATGCCTATGTAGATAAAAGAGTTATATATCATTATTGTAAACGTTAGGTAGTGCACTTTTAACTAACATGACAGTTTGCACATAATCTTACTTTCACTTAACCATTTAGCTTAAGGTTGCAATAAGCCGAACAAAACAAATACCTACAACTAACGCATCACTAATTAAATATGAACTTAGAAGGAAATCTGAAAAGTCAATAAATATCATTAAGATGTAAACATAAATATTCCATATTAATAAAATCAGTCTTAACGCATATTCTTGAAATGTAAAAATAAAAACAGAGCAGGGATTTGTCTGAACGATAGAATTATGAATAAGATTTTATGGACATGAAACATCCAACATCATAAGTTTAGTGAATTCATTGATTTGTGACATCAAACATCGTGACAACCATTTCATCGATTAATGATATGTTTCTATATATTAGTCATATCACGATGAAACTATATTTTATTATCAACTATATCTCATGATTGCTTAAGATTTTCAACATTTCAGTGATAACCAAACATATTTATTGCATATAAACCTTGTATAGGACATTCAATAATACAACATGAAAATATCAAAAGTCAAAATTGATCGAAGGACCATGTTTGAACTTACCAAAATAAGTATAGACTGACTAATTATACAACAATATAAGACACTTACTTAGAACCAAAAAGAATAACTGGCTAACTCTAAAAATCTGGATTCATTTGGTATGCATTTCAAGTTTGCATTAACACGATACTAAATTAGTAACCATTAAAATAAATCTTGATTTTATGTCTACACGATATTCTAAGCGATGATAAATAATAACCATCTTCCACTATCGTATAACCATAAAAACATAGACTGCAAATCATGTACGTCCACTAATAATCACAAATGTTTTTTTTTTTTGGTACCGTTCAGGATGCACACTGGATCTTTTTTACACCTGCACATTGCATCTTTTTTTACAGTCCGATAAATATAAAGATACAGCAATTATCATTTTTGCTAAAATTTTCGCTCGAATTAAAATCATGAAAATCATGCGCCGTAAATTTTGGAGAACTCATGACAGCCTTAGATTATTAATTGTGCAAAACAACCGCCTTCTTCATACAGTGATTACAAAATATAGAATTACAGTTAAAATTTATAGTAAAAGCCCCAGCAGTACGCAATACCCATGCATAATAAATATAAGGGGCTTAAAAACTCTCTTTATACATAGAACATAGAAAGGGCAGACGAACAATGACGCAAAAGCTTTAGAAGCGCTTGGACCATCGGCCTTAATAGTGATATGTGCCTTAATAGCTAAGCCGGTTTCTTTTGGAAAGTGCCACGATCACTACTAGAGGAACAGTGTATTCCGACGCAGGTTTTCCAACGGCCGCCAACGGCGTGTTAGAATTCTTTTAAGCCGTTGGAAACCGATGAAATAAAGATCGTTGGCGGCCGTTGGAAATCGTTGGAAAGTTTCCTGCATATGTTCCACAGAGCCCGACCTGCTTCCTCATTTCAGTTTTATCTTCCCCAAATCCGAATTTCCAACCCTTATCACCCCTTCACCACCTTCAATTTCAATTCCTCCACCCAATCAGCCACCGCCAGCGCCTCCGACGTCCACCACGAGCTCCTCCAGCCCTCCTACTCCTTTATTGCTTTTTAATTTGGGTAAAATTCCTAAACCTAATTTTATAGGGTTATCACTTATTTGTGTTTATATTGTCTTTGATTTGATTTCTAGTTGTTTGAATACGTGTATTACATCATATTATTGTCGAATTGCTAATGTTATCACTCTAATTGTCAATTTCTTTAGAATGAATGGTGTAAATATATGTCATATGTACATATACTTATGAAAACATAGGTCATATGTGTATAGTATGTTTGTAAATGAGCTTGTGTAGTAAGTTTGTACCAAATCAACATATGTAATATGTGTATAATATATAAACATATTGAATTTTGTCAAATATGCCATGAAATTTATATATGTTATGAATTTTGATATGTTACGAATTTATATATGTTATGAATTTTGATATGTTATGAATTTTGTCACATATGTCAAATATGCCATGAAATTTATATATGTAGCATGTTTGTAAATGAGCTTGTGTAGTAAGCTTGTGTAGTAAGTCTACTTTAGTCAAATATGCCATGAAATTTATGAATGAGCTTGTATAATTTTTTTAAACAACTTTGAATTTTTAATATAGTATGTCATGAAAATTATACCAAGTCAAATATGTTATGACAATTATTTTGATATAGTATGCTGATGACATTCATATATGTTGCAGTTATATTAATTATGTCGTTTGAACCTGCTTCTGGCTCTGGCTCTGGCTCGAGATCTGCCACTAGACGACGTAGCATCACCCCTCATGCTGAGGGTAGTGGCGGACCGCTAGCTCGTCCGGTTATTTATTTGGAGCCTAAGGCTGACAGGGCGTAAGTATAAAAATTAGCAGAATAACAATTTAAAGTTTTTTTACATACTATAATTAACTATATAAAATTCTAATTTATATTTAATGCAGGGGATTTGAGTTAGAGCCATCCCAGACTGTTTTAGATATCTCTAAGGAAGCGTATATGGCCAGAATGAGCGATTTCTGGCCTAAGTGGAGCAAGATGCCAGCAGACGTCAAAGAGACTATCTGGCAGGATTTCCTGGTACATTTATAAATTTTTACAATAATTATTTGCCAATGTGAATGCACAGTTGCCAAAAAATAAACTTTTACATTGTCCATGCTGTATAAGCCAGACTAATTATTTAAAACTAATTATACAGGGAGCAGTAGATGTGCATGAAACTGACATGAAGCTAGTTCAGCGACACTGGAACTCGAAGGTCGCCAAGAATTATAGAGAGAAGATGAATGAGCTTAAGAAACATGGAAAGCAACCAAAGTGGATGGGCGATGAAGTGTTTGAGAAGATGGTTGCGTGGTGGGACACGCCTGAGTTCAAGGTAAATTTATAATGAATCTAATTTATACTGACGGTAATATTCCATGTTACACTCTTGCATGAGAATTTTCGGTGCACTCTTGGGCAACACATAGAGAAATCACGTGTACTTAGCTTATGAATGCCCACTGTTAGATTTTGAATTTGCTGTGAATCCTTGAAATTCATTACACTTCTTTGAAAACGTTGAATCTTGTATTTTCTTAAGTGTTTTTTTTATTTAGTAAAAAAAAAAAAAGAAGTGTCCTTTAAAATTGATTGACCATGATACTCATATGAAACTGATTGACCATGATACTCATGAACTTGATACTTACTGTTGGGATTTCGTTCACCTCTGCAATTTCATGAACGTGATACTTACTGTTGGGATTTCTTGCCACCTTAAATATTCATTGATTGACCATGATACTCATATGAAACTGGGAGTAGTTGTGCTTTAAAATTGCATTGGTTGTTGGGCCCGTTGCCGTTATCTGAGCACACACTATGAACCATCATTGAACTTGTTATTCATGGTTATGGAATGCTGGGGCAATGCACACGTGTACTTGTACACGTGTGTATATGCAGGCTTCCATGACCGTTGTTCTTGAGATAAAACTGATAAGCATAGATAGTATATTTGATGCTAGGATAAATTATTATATTCATTTTTATATGTTCACTAATATGATTTTGTTATGAATTCATTTTTGTATGTTATAAAAATCGCTTGTATAAAAAATTACTTCTATTTGCAGGTTCGACAAGAAAAGAAGGCACAGGACAAGGAAGAAATTACGGAGTTGCGAGCGTTGATTGATCAGCTGCAAGACCAGAATCGCGTGCAGGGTATGCAGATTGAGCAGCTGAATCAAAAGGTTGCAGAGTACATGCATAATCATGGTAATGTTCCTTCATCGTTTGGTGATCATAGCGGCGATGGATCTTGAGGTATGTGTTTCGATGCTAGGTTGGGGATGTTTTTTGTTTTGATGTATAACGAGACAAGTTGGTATGTGTTTTGACAGTTTGTACATATTGGTACGGTTTGGTGACTTGCTGTTATGGTTGGTTGTTTTGACGGTTTGAATGGTTGTATATGTTGATATGTTTTGGTGACGGTTTGAATGATTTTTTGGATGCTTAATTAGTTTTTGTTGCATATATATATGTATATGCGTTATATTTTGATTGTTTATTGTGTTAGTGGTATATATGTGATGCAAAGTTGTGGAATTGTTTGAAAATAGTTTGGAAATTGAACTGGAATGAAATGGATTGAGGTGAGGAGGCTGGAAGGAATCTGGCTTGCTGTAATACAAAAAAAATACCCAGTTTTTCCAACGGCTATCAACGGTTTCCAACGTCAATATCGAAGTACAAACTAACGGTTTCCAACGGTCAATTATGTTGGAACCCGTTGGAACAGCCGTTGGAATTAATCCGTCGCTTCCGATGGAAGCTATTGGAAGTCGTGAACACTATTCCAACGGCTACCAACGGCCGCCAACGGCGAATAGCCGTTGGAATAGACATATGTTCTTGTAGTGGATCAAGAACTGCTTTAGGATAAGATCCAATGAAGGTGGTTGAGGTGGCAACGGAGCACTTTCCATTTCCTGCATCAGTCGAATAGTGAACTATAATAAGTAGAGTTTAAGAGATGGCAATACAAAACAATTAGTTCAATAGAAAAACATAATAAGAAACGTGTCGGTTCTTGGGACTGTGATGTAGGTTCAGAAAAGAATTTGTGGCACGTTCTAGCTCCAAGTAACTCTTAGGGCAGTTATCTTGGTTGTTCAAAAAAACCTTAATATCTATTGTTTATGTAAGTAATTATTCCCTACATTCTGTAGAACATCCTATGGTATGCCATGCTCAATTTACTTATACACCATGTAAATATTAGCAGAACCAATAAAGGTATTTTTATTTGTTTCACTTGCAAACTAAGGTTCTCACCCTTCATGCAGCCAACTATTTTTGTAGGAAAATGTTCCAGTAATAGAAGATTTTAAGTGCTTACATTTATTATAAGAGTTGCCAGGTTTGTTTTTCAACTTAAAAAAGAAGTCTATTTACTTTTTAAGTAAATATCACTAACATAGCCGTTCTGTACAACTTATGATGTGCCACTTCTCAATATATTTGTGCATCGATTAAATGTCAATAGCACAAATAAATATTTTTGCAAGATGCATCGTCACTATACATGGAAAGCTTCTCAAGTCCAAAAAGATCAGAATGCAATATCCTTTAAATTTAAAATGATGCACTGATAAATGTTTTACGGCATAGCAAAAAAAATGTGTAAATACAGAAGCAAGAGTGTATTTATCTGTCTATCGACTCATGCAACAAAAATGATTAAATCATCAATACGATGAAAAACTGAGATCATTCATGATCCTTTTATCGCCAAAATTTAATCAAGTAATTTACATGTTTTGTGGATTGTTATTTTTGTCTAGTTTTTTTAAATATTATCATCTAGCGTAGTATTATTTTTTTCGTAGAATAAAGCATAACTTGAGCAACGTGGAAATATGACAGTAAGGAAAGAAAATTGCGTATCTCTAATCTTAAGTCCAACGTATCGTCATTGCAAAGGCACACAAGTTTCCTATTCTCTATGCAAAGGTTCGTAACGGTAATTAAAAAAAATGAAAATTATGTTCAGTAATGATATTCTTCATAGAGTTATGCACTAATGGAGGGTATGAAAAAATCAGTAGAAGAAATTTTATATGTAATAGTTGCCTTAAATTTTTCGCTTCTTATTTGAAACTTAGCTAAACTAAAATATAAAATATTTTGATCTCTATGAGTTCTCTTTAAGTAAACTGGTTAGGTAAATAATTTGAAAAAGAAAGTAAATAAAATTGCAAGTCTAAAAAGTCTTTAAAACTGTGAACTTTACTAATACGTCATAAACTTTATCAGGTGTCACCAGAGACAAACAAAAAGATAAATAGAAATTCAGTTTATTGTTGTACAGACCGTACATCATATGTATACAGAAATAAAGTAAGCATAAATACAGCTTATGTAAATATGTATTACCTGTTGGAAATTAAGTAAACATAAAGGGCATAAAAATGTCAACACAGATTTGAATTATAGAAATGTTTGGATGTCCCATTTCAGATCAAATCCCATTGCAGTAATTAACTATATAGAAAAAGGTTGCAGAAATGTTCAAGTTAATATTTGTGACGGGTGCACTTCTGACTTGATGCTATAACAATTATGAAGATGGCGACTTAATTAGATGTTTACTGCAAACCGAGCATGTAATGTCATTATGAAAACATTCATTCACATTATGCCATTAGTAGTCTTAAATGTACCAATATGACATGGTTTAGAATCTAAAATATAATATAAATATACGAAAACAACATGGTTTAGAATTTAGAACACTGTAGCTCAACTACTCTTTCTTTAAATTTTAAAATATTGGTATTTAAAAAAAAGTACCTTTAGTGGAGCCACATTCCCTCTCCAGAATATTTAATTCTTCAAAACACCCATCTAGCTCAGATGCTTTTACCTATAGAACACATTCTTCAAAACAAAGAGTTTAACTTTTACCTATATACTTATATGAATGGCAGTCAGCTATGCTAGACACAACATTCATTTAATAGTAGAGCATCCTGCTTAAAGCAGAAATGATATCAAAAAAATCGAATCAGTTTACAGTGTGATAATATGATCATCGAGGCAACTTCATATAGCTCAAATGTAGAATATTATGTAATGTAAGATTAATATGCCACCAATCAAAGATTCGTTTCTAACAGTTGAAAAATGATGATGATACAAATGTAAATCTATTAAACTGCTGGATATGTATACAAAGATAGGCAAGCTACGTCTTTATATTATTCCTAAATTAGGTTGAATTTTATATTAAATTTGACAAAAAAGCCCATATGATTGATAAAAAGATGCATAATGCCTATAAGTGAATTCACCTAATTTGGCAATACCCATTTTACATTATTATAAAATCAGGCAACTTATGGTGCTTTTCTATATACAATAAAGTGGAAATCCTAAACTGATATTTTAACCCCAAAAAATCCTGACGTTCTTTATTTGCAAATCCTACAACTTCATTGTTTTAGAATTTCTAAACTACAGTAAAATTTCCGCATTGTCCATCTGAGTGATAAAACTACACGAAGTTGCTATAAATGACTTGATCAAATTTGGCAACATCTATAGAAAAATATTACAATCAGGTGATTTATGGTATTTTTATGTAGAGGAGCGTTCAATGGCACCCCAAATAGTGTAGCACCCCTGATTTCCACCACACATGCCCGTTTCTCTCTCTTTCCACTAATTCTCTCTCCCTCCACTAACTTATTTAACTATATATACTTGGCCACAAATGAGGTGCAAAAGGAAGGCCAAAAAAATGGGGTGCTATATAACCCTCCTCTTTTATGTATTATAAAAAAAAAAAAAAAAAAAAATCATAGTGCAACCCTCGTGAGTTAAGGACACCTGCACTCATGTTTCAGATCAATGCTCAAAATTGGAAATTGGAATTTTTCATTTGTACACCTCATTACCGAAATTATAGGAAATTGTTCTCACTTTGTAAGACCTTTAATTGATGAACATAATACAACCAATTTTAAGAAAAGGTATTTTGTGTTGTCTCTTAATCATTTATCGATACTTAGCCAAAAATGTATAATCAATTTTATATATCCAAGGTATCCAAATGACATAAAAAGATGTTTTTTTAGTTTGTCCTCGGTATTTTGATAACAACTGAGAATTATGCAATTGGTAAAAATTAATCGGTTTCTTTCTTGCTATGTTATGCAACCACTTCAAGTAATTGACCTCGGTTTAAATTGAAAAAAAAAATGTATGATATAGTAGTTAAATTTTTATTCTTAGTAGCTAAGCTTTTTAATAGTTTTCCAGTTTGGATTAAGCTGTCACGTATAAGTTTTTATAAAGGAGAATAAAAAAACATTTTGTTGAGCAGATTGTAAGTATAAGTTTGCAAGACGCGAATTAATTAGAAGAAATTAGAAGAAAGAAGAATAATTAAAAAAAAAACTTTTATTGCTTCATTTTTTTCATGCCACAAATTGAAAGATTACACTTACATTTATAGCATTACAGGGATTCTAGAGTCTTCTTCTCTAGAATTGTCCTTAACCCCTAATTTCTACTTTCCTTAACATATCAAATTTCATTTGATATCTCTTACCATTTATTTTAGCCTTCCATTAATACAATAATTAACTTTATTACATAATGTTTCCTATTAAAACCAAATTTATTTGTTTCCTTAAAACCAAGTTTATTTCCAACATTAATCATATAGCACTTAAACGTAGAACCAAATAAACAAAATGGTGTTTATCTTCTGAAATATATATGAAATTAGCTACTTATCAGTACATTTTATGCACTATAGATACAATGGCAATGTATTTCAACTTGAAGCTGAAAATAATTTTATAATTCTCTTGATTTAGAGCTCAAGTGCATAGTCTTTCCATATAAAAGACTACTTTCTATGGCTAAATTTGTAAGTGGGAAACCATGCTAAGTTGGAGTAAAACACAAAGGTTCATCTAAAATTTTGGAGAAATGTAATGTCAAAAGTGTCTTTTTCAGAAAATTGTCAAAGCTTCCGAGATTAGAACTCCCTTAAATGCATAGTTAATATTACCGACAACGGAACAATTAGTACATAACAACATATGATCCACTATAATACCCACCAAACATCAGTTCATCTTATTAAATTAGCTAACCCCTTCCATACTCCTACAGTTGCTTGATTGATATTAGTTACTGTATATAGTGCTTGTTTAATTTCATTTTATTATCTTAAAAAATAATATAGCTAAAGACAAAGTAATATTTCATTTTTATTTACATATGAAGAAAATATCTTCATGTAGACATTACAATAGAAATACTATGTTGTGCATGCTATAAGAGCTATAACGTTAAGTTTGACCATAAAGTTTCCAAATATATTAACAATCCCAATATTCCACACTCACTATGGGATATATTCATGGATACTGCATATAAGCAGAATGAGAAGCACTATAATGTAGTTATTTCATTAATCAACTATTTATGATTGTACGATTACATATTCATAATACGATACCATCTTGTAATTGACCATATATGGTAAAATATCACATGCTAAGAGTAGCATTTGTATGTATATAAATTCTGCTAAAATGCAGTGGGTACTGAGATGTTGATGCAGTTCAAATTTGGCATGCAACTTGTCCTCTAAGAAAATGAACAATATTCCTATGTTTATATTTGAGACATGTCAAACCAATGGATTAATGTTCTTGTCTCACATATGGAGGAAAATGAAATATGTTTGTTTCTATAATAGATTTACCTTAGACGTCCCAGATTCTTACAGGACACTAATGCAAGTTTATTTAATTATTTCTAATAGCTAATGTTGATGTAATAATTTTAAATTTAGGATCATAAATAGAAATATTTATTTGTTCTTCTAGTCAAATTCAAACTTACCTTGGAAAAAAAAAACAAAAAACGAAGTCCAACTAAATGTTCAAAGCAGACTTATAGAATGACGAAACTATGTATTTATTTTATTGCTTAACTAAGGTAATCTAAAATGATTTATAATACATTCAAAAGCCTCACCTCCTCTCCCTTTGGCCAATCCCAGCATTTAGCTTCAGATTGTACAGCAACAAACAGTGCCTGAAATTTAATTTAAACTGTACATATAAGTATCTACCTTCATTGTTTTTCATAAACATATATCAAAACTTTTGAAATATTCACTCTTATCATTTACTCTGCATGAAAAATGCCTGAAATATAACCGAATCCGTAACCGAGCCCATATTTGTTAGTATCATAACCGAGCCCAATGCTGTGCCCATAACATCCAATCCTGAAAATAATATTTTTTTACCGTTGATACGTATCTATGCTAAACATGTTTATTTCTTTGATTTTGTACTCCACGCATTTAATTTTCAATTCATGACCATCAACTATGGTGTGGGAGATGCGTGCTTAAGTTAGAGTACTTTATTCTGATTAATTTAAGCGTTTACGAAATCTCAAACAGAACTCTTTTTAGTTTCGATTTTTATATTTATTACCTGCAATTTCAAAATATAAAATAGTAAAATCTTTGCACTGTTAAATGAATACATACTAAAAAGAACAGATAAAGAAGGTAAAGATGACATATTTTTTATGCAATTATTGGTAGCGCTGGCTCATGGGGCATCTTGACCTGGTACTGGAAGGAAAGAAAATCACTTTTCATAAGAAAGGTAAAAAAACTTCCAAATTTCGGACCATATTCAAACTTTAAATCAAAGTTAGTAAATAGAAGAAGTAAACTAACTCACATATATTCAGCTGTGTAAAGTAATGCAAAATAATTGAGTATATTTGTGCAGCTTGTAAAATAATGCAAATTAACCATAATTTTATTGAAGATTCGTGTACCCCATAATTACTTAAGTCAAAAACTAAATTCACATATCCCTTATCCATTAAGATTAAAAAACAAAAGGAAGTAGAGACAATTTAAGTAATCAAGTATATTTGTGAATCCAGTAAAATAATGCAACATCAGCAATAATTATTGTAGAAGATTTGCACCTGATATGAATTTATTATTCAAATATGAGATTTCTGTTGAATATTTATGAAAAATTTCAGGTTGTACTTTTCAAGAAGGCAAAAGTGGCACCTTGTAAGATAATGCATCATATTAGTACATAATATATGTACTTTACATAGATTGCATCGTTGCATATTTATAAGGAATTGTAAGCTGCAGCATACATAAACAATTCAGAAAAATATAGTATCAAATAAATTTAGTTTCCAAGATTTGATGGAGTAAATTGCAATGACTAAACGCATTTTAGTTGCAAACTTATTCCAGTAATGCTTTCGTCTGTTTCTAATTTACAGATTTTCTCATTCTAGATAAGGGTAAGAAGGAACATATTTCCCATATATAAATAGAAAATTTAATGGGAAAATCTTAATTCATTTAATGTCAAGAGAAAGATATATATTAGTTGAATATGGATTCTTAAACACTAAATCATTCTGTTATTATTATTTTTAAATAATTGATAGAACAGTTATAGAACAATGACACCAAATTATGCATCTTTATCTGGAACCATTTGATTATCCAAGCAAACCTTTCATAACGCGGAACAGACATAACATATTTGTACAGGATCATTTAGGATCATTTGAATGAAACACTGAAGTTGCAAAATTATTAAATAGAGTTACACGTCCAAATAAGAAACGGTTTCAAACTTGAAGCTGTTTTAATCCTTCCTCAAGAGAACCATTTTCAGGAAAAAAAAATTATACAGGATCCGACGAAACAAATACAGAACATATTAAAATGCATATACAGACAATTACAAAGGCAAAAATAATCACGGGCTCACCTCAGTTCATGACTTGTGTAATCCCTTTATTCACGTTGCCTCTTGCATGACCATGTCTCGACTCTCGACAAATGATGCAATCATTCCATTTCCTATAGGCTTTATGCACTCAAACTGCAACTGTAATAGAATAAAAGTTGTTTGATTATATTATTCGTTTTAAGATGTAAATGTATTGTGCATTTATATAGAAAAAGACGTAATTATTTGCATTTTGGGCAAGACGTAAATTCGACTTAATCCCTATGTTGGGAAATTACGCAGATTTCCTTATGATTATATTTGTAGAGAAAAGAAATTAAATGTAGAATGGTAAGAGACACACAAATTTGATAACGGAGTTCGGCCAATTATGCCTACGTCTCCGGGCTGCTGCAGATCTTTTATTTCAGAGAATATTACAAAGTGATCACACAGAACACTTTATACACAACACTCGATCTCACTCTCCTCTTGCTCTCCTCTTCTTCTTAGTGGATTTGGAATGAGATTGGGATGAGATTATGAAGGAGAAGGGTGTATATATAGAGAGGAGATGGTTGGTGGAGGTGTTGGTGACTTGGTTGTTGGGCTTGGTAGGTGATGGTTGGTGGCATACCCATGTAATAAACATGGGTGGCTTGGCTTCCTTGACTTCCTACATGCAGGTTCCAACAATCTCCCACTTGAAGACTGATTTCAATCCGTCTTCACACCTTGATCGATGCAACAGCCATTCTGCTCTTTTTACTCTAGCAGACCAACTGAAGTTGAACACAACTTCAGTTTATCGATAGTTACCGTCTTTGTCAACATATCTGATGGATTCTTGCTTCCTTCGATCTTCTCCAGCATTAACACATCATCTTCTAGTAGAGATCTGATGAAGTGATAACGAAGTCCGATATGTTTGGTTCTGGAATGAAATGCTGAATTCTTCGCCAAATGTATTGCACTTTGACTATCACTGTATAAAACATTCATTTCCTGTTTGAATCCCAGCTCAGTTAACAAACCTTGAAGCCATATCATCTCTTTACTAGCTTCGGTGATTGCTACATACTCAGCTTCTGTAGTGGATAAAGTGACAATCTTCTGTACCTGTGACATCCAACTAACAGCTGTAGTTCCAATCGTGAATACATAACCTGTAGTACTTCTTCGATAATCGACTTCGCCTCCAAAGTCTGCATCTACATAGCCTTGAGCTTTAACCTGCCCTTTACCAAAGTACAAAGAGTTATGTACGGTACCTCGTAGATATCTCAAAATCCACTTGAATGCTTCCCAATGAGCTTTCCCTGGATTTGACATGAACCTGCTAACAACTCCCACTGCATGGCCAATGTCTGGTCTCGTACAGACCATGGCATACATTAAGCTTCCAATAGCCGAGGAATAAGGAACACCATTCATGAAATTTCTTTCTTCCTCGGTTTGCGGAGACTGATCCTTGGATAGGCGAAAGTGACTGGCCAATGGTGTACTGACTGACTTAGCATCGTCCATGTTGAATCTCTGCAAAACACGATTGATGTAATCTACCTGAGATAGCTGCAAGAGTTCTTTCTGCTTATCTCTAGTGATTTGCATTCCGAGAATCTTCTTTGTTGGGCCTAAGTCTTTCATGTCAAACTCCTTTGACAGTTGCTGCTTCAACCTTCTGATATCATCCATATTTGATCCTGCTACTAACATGTCATCAACATAAAGTAGTAAAATGATATAACTAGACTTATATCGTTTGAAGTAGCAACAATGATCAGCATTGCACTCCTGGAACTCTTCCTTGTGCATGAATCCATCAAACTTTTTGTATCATTGTCTTGGGGCTTGTTTCAGGCCATACAAGCTTTTCTTTAGTCTACACACCATGTTCTTCCTCCCTTTCTCGAAGAATCCTTCTGGTTGGTGCATGTATATCTCCTCATCCAAGTCTCCATGAAGAAATGCGGTCTTCACATCTAACTGTTCAAGATGAAGGTCTTCAATAGCAACAATACTTAATACTGACCTGATAGTATTGAGCTTCACAACGGGAGAAAAAATGTCAGTGTAGTCCACTCCTTCCTTCTGTTGGAATCCTTTGACAACTAGTCGAGCTTTGTATCTCTTGGCACCATCGTGCTCCTCTTTCACGCGATACACCCATTTATTGTGATGTGTCTTCTTTCCTATGGGCAACTCAACTAGTTCCCATGTCTGATTGGAGATAAGAGATTTCATCTCATCTTCCATGGCAAGCTCCCACTTACTAGCATCTTCGGTCTGAGATGCTTCATCATAGCATTCAGGTTCCCCTGCATCAGTCAGCAACAAATAATTCATGTATCTTTTGTTAGGTACATGAGGTCGAGAAGATCTTCTCAATTCAGGAACAGGAGTAGGATGTTGTAGTGTGTCAGACTGGTCCACACTACTCAGATCAACGATTTCATCAGGCTGAGCACTTTCTATAGTCGGTTCTGTGATGAGACTATCTGGAATATCGTTTGCATCTGCAAATACTGACTCACTCTGCTTTGAGTCGTTGACTTCTGTTTTGTGTCTGTCTTTGTACATTACTCTTTCGTTAAAAATCACATCTCGGCTACGGATCACCTTCTTGTTTTCATCATCCCAAATGCGGTAGCCAAACTCGTTTTCGCCATAGCCGATGAGAGTGCATTTCTTGGATTTGGGATCAAGTTTATTCCTGCCTTGATCACTAATATGCACATATGCTATGCAACCGAAAACTTTTAAATGTGATAATTTTACCTCTTTTCCACTCCATATCTCCTTTGGTATTTTATGTTCTAATGGAACCGAAGGACCTCTGTTGATCAAATAAGCTGCTGTGTTGACTGCTTCTACCCAGAATTGCTTCGGTGGACCTGATTGTATACGAATGCTTCTGGCTCTTTCTGTCAACGTTCGGTTCATACGCTCAGCTACACCATTGTGTTGAGGCGTACCCGGCACGGTTCTCTGCATTTTGATTCCGTGCTCATAACAGAACTGCTTGAATCTGGTGTCTTCATATTCACCTCCATTATCAGTTCTAAGCTTTTTGATCTTTAGATTTGTCTCATTTTCAACCATAGCTTTCCATATCCTGAAAGCCTCGAACACTTCAGATTTATGCCTTAAAAAGTAAACCCATACCTTTCACGAGTGATCATCGATGAAAGTAACGAAGTAATGCTTTCCACCGATGGATGAGATGGTCGTTGGCCCCCAAACATCGGAATGAACAAGCTCCAGCTTTTCCTTCTTTGGGGTTTTACCACTTATTTGAAAGCTGACTCTCTTCTGCTTTCCAAATATGCAATTTTCGCACATGCCTATTTCCACTGACTGCAGACCTGGAAGTTTCCCCTTCGAGTGCATAATCTTCATTCCTTTTTCACTCATATGGCCTAGCCTCTGGTGCCATATGTTGGAATTTTCGTTGCTGACTGCAACAGTGATCGAACATCGCGCTTCTGATGTCATGTAAAGAGTATCACTCTTCTTGCCTTGAGCAGTCATCATTGCACCCTTCGAAATTTTCCAGTCATCACCATGGAAGGTCGTAGTATAGCCTTCACTAGCTAATTGTCCTACGGAGATCAAATTCTTTCTCAAGTTTGGTATGTGTCTGACATCCTTTAGCTCCCAAACTGACGCATTCATCTTAATCTTCACAGAACCTTTACCAACAATATCACAAGGTTGATCGTCACCAAGATATACCTTTCCAAGATTTCCAGAGGCGTACCTTTCGAAGAATTCTTTCTGCGAAGTGGCATGAAACGATGCTCCAGAGTCTAGCACCCAAGACTCTTCCTTGCTCTCCAAAGAGCATATCAACGCTTCATCTCCTCCTGAGGTAGAAGTAACATTTGCCTCTGCCTTCGCCTCATGATCCTTTAGCGCACTTCTACATTGATTTTTGTAGTGTCCGGTCTTTCCACAGTTCCAACACTCAACAGTCTTTGAGCTGTGGGAATTGTTTGGATTGCTGGATTTAGATCTCAAATCCTTACCTCGGTTGTTCGATTTGTTGCGTCCATTTCCTCGTGTTGAGTTACTTCCTCTTGATTGTGTATGCAGAATTGAAAATTTTGATGACTCACCAGAATCTCTTCGCCGGATCTCTTCACTGAGAACCATATCACGAATATCATCAAATTTTAACTTATTGCTTCCCGACGAGCTACTCACTGCTGTGACAGTAGCATTCCAACTTTCTGGCAGGGAAGACAAAAGTATCAACGCGCGTACTTCTTCATCAAACTCAATTTCAACTGAACTTAACTGAGTAGTAACTGTATTCAGTTCGTTGAGATGTTGAGCTATCGATGCACCTTCTGTCATCCGCAAATTGAACAACCGTCTCATCAAATGAACTTTGTTAGAGGCTGATGGCTTCTCGTACATACTGGAGAGAGCCGCCATAAGACCTGCCGTGGTCTTTTCTTTTGCTATATTGAAAGCAACATTGCGAGATAACGTCAATCGAATAACTCCAAGAGCTTGTCTATCAAGAAGAGCCCAATCTTCATCCTTCATATTCTCTGGCTTCTTTTCTGAGAGAGGTTGATAAAGCCTTTTCTGATACATATAATCTTCAATCTGCATTTTCCAAAAGCCAAAATCAGCTCCATCAAACTTCTCGATTTTCACCCTTCCTTCATCTGCCGCCATCGCTTCCACTCGAGTTTGATTTCTTTTCTAACAAATTATGGCTCTGATACCAGTTGTTGGGAAATTACGCAGATTTCCTTATGATTATATTTGTAGAGAAAAGAAATTAAATGTAGAATGGTAAGAGACACACAAATTTGATAACGGAGTTCGGCCAATTATGCCTACGTCTCCGGGCTGCTGCAGATCTTTTATTTCAGAGAATATTACAAAGTGATTACACAGAACACTTTATACACAACACTCGATCTCACTCTCCTCTTGCTCTCCTCTTCTTCTTAGTGGATTTGGAATGAGATTGGGATGAGATTATGAAGGAGAAGGGTGTATATATAGAGAGGAGATGGTTGGTGGAGGGGTTGGTGACTTGGTTGTTGAGCTTGGTAGGTGGTGGTTGGTGGCATACCCATGTAATAAACATGGGTGGCTTGGCTTCCTTGGCTTCCTACATGCAGGTTCCAACACCCTATACATCAAAAGATCATATCGAGCAATGACAAATTAACTTCAAAAATTAAAAGAATGTTAAATTTTAAATCATCTGATTCGAAGGTAGATCATTTGATTACATATCACTTACATTTTAGCTTACTTGAATGTTCAAGAGAAAACACCAAATTCCTTATTCATAAATCAAAATAAGAGAAGAAAAACTTTTCCAATTGAAGATAACTAATTTTTTCATCCTAGCTGACTTTACGGTGATAAATACATCACATAAGACATACAGTACCTTCCACCCTGTAATCCTCTTAGATGGTCGTTCGAATAAAGAAAAACGCAGACCGAATAAAGTTCGGGAAAAAACTATAGATTGTTGCTTATTCCATATTAAAATAGTCGTTTGGGTATTCTTTATTATATATTCATGCTATAAATAGACCAGTATATTGCATTCCATTAAAATATTATTATTTAACATAATCCATTAATCACAATACATTAATAGTGAAATTTGTAAGATATAATTTACTATGTTGTATTAAAATTAGTGCAGAAATAATAGTGAATCCTGTAGAGATTGGAAAATTATAATTGAATATGTAAAATAAATGGGTTATCTTAATATTAATAGTAATGCAGGTTAAACTTAGGAACTGCTAATGAGCATCAGAAATAGATATATCAAAGAAACAGCTAGTGCTATGATATCATAACCGGTAAACAAAAACGAAGGTATATCTACATACCACAGTTGATGCACAATTGAAATTAGCCTTAGCAAGAAGCAGCAACGGCAATTGTATGTTTGAACAATTGAACTGAGAAGAACTGCATAAAAAAAAATGTGGAACCAATTTTTAAAAAACCCACAAAACCATAGCATCTTTAGTTTAGCAAGTTCATCGCTTGCAAAATCTATTAGTGTCGTGAAAAAGTGAGGAACAGTTGAAAATAAAAATAAAAATGAAATCTTGAATCAGTCGGTAAGTATTTTAACAAAAAGTATAGTTTTCGTCAGTTTTGTACTTAACTCAAAATGTTAACATATACCCTAAAGGGTTATTAAAATAATTAATATAATTTCCCTGAATTCAACCTTTCGGCTTACTGGAGTCTACAGTTGTCATGTCTAGTTTGCTGCCTCGCCAGTTCAGTTCAAGATTCAAAACCCATGTTTAATTATAAAACTAATTTGAATTTTTTTTTAAATAAAGTAAAGATACAAACTCTCCTTAATTATAACAGAAATACAATGTAAATGAGAGTAAAAATATTTAGATTTAAATTAAAGTAAATGGTAAGCTAGCCTACATTTGGAAGACCAAAAAAAGAGAGATTTGCATAATGCAACAGTGTCCCATAAATTTTGACTCAAACTTGTTAATAGGAAAATTGAATCTACATCAAATGGATATGGAAATCTTAGGGTGATTAAGTATACTTCGAAAGATGTACAATTATTCAAAAAAAAAAAAAAAAGGTAAAGCAATATAAACCAACTTCGGTGAAAACATTACGAAGCCATGATTATTTTTCAACCCTTGAACCAATTAATTGAACTACCAATCAAGTGTTAGAATGATTCGTCCTCCTTTAGAAAATGAACAAATTGTCTTTTTTTTTTAAAAAAGGCAACATTTACTTGACCAAAATTTTAAAAGTTGAAATCAAATATTTGAAAACCAATATATGTATTTATAGAATAAATCATAAGAGAGATGAAAGTAACTATTACATGATCAGAAGGGGAAAAATTGATGAAGGATGATAGAAACGATAATTAGGATATAGAAGTGACATAAAACATAGGAACTATAATCTTATCTAACCACAAACCGAATGAGTGGGAAAGAAAAAAAGAAGAAGAAAGGAAATGCTTCACTGTAAATGGGAATGTCAAATCCTTATTTCCTTCCTCTTTCTAAAAAAAGTCATTTACAGTATTAAAGTCAAAAGCAAACAGAAATATAAAGAAACGGTAAGGAACTAAAAGAATATCATGAAATTAGAGTATTAGGATAACCAATTTTATGTATTTGAATGTAAAATAGCATGAGAAGTTTAGTGGAATAATTGTAAAGTGATAAACCATAGGATTTTGAAAATAAAATATCCATTAATATGTAAATTAAATATCCATTGCAATTGATTAACTATGTTATGAGATCGTATCAATAAATCATGCATTGCATATAATAGAGAAAATGAGGAAACTACAGCCCATTCTCGATTTTTAAGATAAATATAAAAAGAACGAAAATAGTGAAAAGGCCAAACTTTGCATTTTTATTTGGGTAAAAAATATGCTAAGTTTGAAAATTAAGGAGAAAGACAAATTTAGTGCAAAAGTGAAATGGACTGTGGGCCCCTGATTTCCAATTTTGCACTAAATTGTGTCTTTCTCCCTCAAATCCAAACACAGCATACTTTTCACACAAAAAAATGCTAAGTTTGGCCTTTAAAAGTAATTCCTCTTCTTAAACCATGTTTGAAAACACTATGATGCCATTTTCACAAATGTACATATTTAAAATTAAAACTACAAATATTTACAGTCCAATCGTAAATTTTATACAGTAAATATTTTCAGCATAGACAACAAAAATTTGTTAAATAAATATTTACTTTGTGCACTGCAAAAAAGGTTTTTCACAAAAAACATCCCAAAAAGTCACGAAAATCAATTTTCAAACGCATGAAGAATGTTTGAGAAAAATTAAATAGTTCTATCATTTTCTTACTGCTCATCCATATTGTTCATTCATGCATTTCAACAGTTGGACCATTATTCAGCTAAGCATCGCTGTAAGCAGAAGTGGAGAAACTCCTCATCTTAAAATTTGAATTCACAAATGGATCAATGTCATAAAAAACATATACAGATATAGAAGCCAACATAGTTTGGCACAATGCTAATGTAGGAAAAGATCAAATAAAACAAATTATTTATTTCCGTCGAAATTAAAGAACACGGGCTTAAATATATGTAAAAGTTATGAAAAACCAATTTACATATGGGATGGTCAGCTGAAACAAGAATAAAATACAAAAGTACAAATACTTAGGCATCACTGACAACTAAATATTATCTAAAAGAGCACGAAATGATCAAACCAGTCATGCCTATAAAGAAATATATTAAACAATGGTGTAAAGTATAGCAGTACAATGAATCAGATATTATACATTGAAAATAGGGTGATCTATTGAAACAGTGCTAATTTCATTTCATTATTTTACGCATCCCATTATCGTCCATAGCATGAACATCTTCCAACTATAGAGTTGCGTGTCCTCAGCGCAACTTCAATGTCATAAAATTTAGGTTACACAATAGCCCGTCTAGTGAGCATCCTAAAACAAATTAAACAATATTCTCTTTATACCTGGACAACAATAATGCAAATTAAATTTCTTCAAAGCTCATCAATATTATGTTACTTGTATCATAAAACCTTGTATACACAAATAGTCAACAATATCTAGATACCTTCCACAGGCCAAGCAGTAACACATATCAAAGCTGAGCATTTATCAATAACTTCTCAAGAAAACATTAATATCATTTATGATCTGCTGAATTTTACTGAAGTACACGGTGCTTCAAACATCCTTTCTCCGTCCTATCGAGCCCACACAAATGTGTGTGTTGTAATTTCGCAAGTGCATCCATTAAATCAAAATCCGGTAACGACTTTCTTGAAAACCCTCTTTAATGTCCATAAATAATCATAGGAGGTAAACATTTTAACTGGACTTATAAATGAAAAAAAAACAGTAACAAATACACATGATTTTGCTAAGGAAATAATGACATATAATAGATTGACTAAATGGTCTGTTCTACTGTATGTGCATATGGATGGAAAATAAATTAATGGTAAAATTTATCCTATTGCACTAAGCTAGAACCATCCTAAATTTTATTGATTTGCAGGCGCTTTACAATAAACCATACTTATATATGTGCAAAAGACCAAAATTATTGCAACTATCTTTGGATGAGTAGTCATGCATAAAAATCGGCTCTAAACATACTTACATATGTGCAACATGGTTAAAGAATCGGATGTGCGCACGGGAATGATTCCCTAAATGAAGCTAAAATACTGCTGATTAATATTAAGAGCAATTTCACATGCCTATTGAGTTAATTTTTTTTTTGGTCTTTCTAGCTGATAAGGAAAAAAAATGATTTGGAAAAACAGTAATAAGGATATTAAACATTTCAAAGTCTAATTACGCATTTAATATCTAAAGAATGTCCACAATGAGTTCCGTGCGGCACGTTTGTGCATTGAAACTATTTGACTGTTATGTTCTCAAGCTATATCTTTTTGGAAGACATTAATCTAACTTAATACCATGTAATATATAATCATTGTATTTTACACTCAATTCAGAAATTTTCGAAACACATCTAATCATCAAAAAACAATATTCAATTGTAGATTCAGCAACTAAACGACATCTAAAATATATTAATATAAGAATTTAAGTAAGGAGCCACAAAGCATGGATTCGTAACAATACCTGCTAGCCATTAAGAATTGCTGGTATAGATCATCATTTGCACCTTATCCCACATAGCAGTGACCAATTTTTGGGGATGTTAACAACGCCTGCAAACAAAATTTTGAGAGTAGCTATTTTTATCTCATAATTGTATGAACAAAATATATTTGTGCTTACACATGCATACATATGCATATTTGTGTATGTTGAAAAACGTAAGTCTAATTACTTTACAGACTGAACTGATTAAACATCTGATTAATATTCTCATTAATGAAAAAATAGAACATGCTTTTACTGTTGCTTGAGCCATCTAGAATTATTTATTTCAAGGCACAACTAAGGATATGATATATGAAAAGGAATTATTTATATTTATCCACCTTTGCATATGCTTTATTCCCTACGTCATTCTGAATCTATTCAGTTACAAGGGTCGTCAAAATTGAATGCCATATACAAAAGTTATTAGACAAAGATGGTGCAACTGTTCATTCACGATAGCATCCATTGGCTTATACAGTGTAAGTAGACATAGAAGTCAAATTACTCATTATAGCTTGCAAACATTGTACTAATGAACATGTACCAGATGTGCATACCACTTGCACTTAATTAAAAACATGCGCAAACAATGGTGAGTTAGTACAAAAACTGAAAAAAATCAGTAACCAAATATTAGTTGGAAATCATAGACATAGATACACATACATAAGAAATAAAACCTAAAAAATTTAGCCAACTAAATGCGGAATGCCATTATTGCTTGAAAATATATTTATAGCACTGAATAGTTTGGTGAAACTTATCTCCCTATTTATAAATATATATACACGAAATTAGGCATCTGCTAAGTATAAGCCATTGTGTAAAGATCCCAACAACCCTTAGAAGCTGAATAAATGGCCAATAATGCATCAAATATGCTTACGTGTTAGTACACCGTTTATTATCCGTTGGGGATCGGAAAAAGCAACTTCATTGTCATGAAAAAGACTAAAAAGTATGTTTACACTGTCTGATTTTATAAACAATGCATAATGATTCAAGATATAAGTCTAACGACAGAATATTACAAATAAAAATTAAATCTTTTTTACCTGTTTTATTTCCTTGTCTTTTTCACCCAATGCCTAAATCGAGCCCTCCAAATCTTCATCATGCAAATCCATAATTTGCCAATCTATAGCGAAAGGCCCAGCTGCGACAGTAAGCAACTCTGATTGCTAAAAAATGTCAATGTAAAGATGGATCATTTACAAATTATTAGATTTTCTGGTACACAAAGTAGGAAAATTATACAACAAATACAATCCCGTAGTCTGACGTATAGATTGACAACCTGTTCCTAGTACTTACCTCCAATTCTAGTGGCAAGAGAACTGAAAAAGAACCGCAATCTGCAAAGTGCAAAAAAAAACAGAACGAAAACGTTAAAACAAAAAAAAAATCAATCAGCAATATTTTTGAGGCCAAGATAACAGCTTGACGGCCTCAAAATACCATTTTCCATGTTGTTTTGATCCTAGCTGGTCTCCAGAATAGTGGAACGTCTCGAATGAGAAAGACTTCATACTTGAATCAAACGCTATTTGGGTTTAGGAAGAATGAGAAATCGAAGGGGATTTGCCCATTTGGGTTTAGGAAGTAGGAGAAATTGATGGTGGCCAACGACAGCAGAGCAAGATACGCACAAGTCAAAGGGGATTTTCGTATTTGGGCTTAGGAAGAAGGAGAAATAGGGTGGACCGGCAGAACCGCAGAAAAGGAGCAATATCCCATAGACGTAACTGAAATTAGGTTAGAAAAATAAAATCGAGGGAAAGGAAGATCGTGCGTACTGCGTAGGAGTGGAGATCTGGACATGGTAAGAAAGAGACAGAAAACGTTACGCTTGATTTTCGCAAATTTCGCAAAGGGCTTACATAAGAGGAGGTGCGAACGGTAAGGTGAAGTAAAACTGCTACAGAGATTGTAGGAAGGCAGTGGGTGGGCATGGAGGAAGGCATAAGGCGTTAGGGGAAAATGAAGGCGAAGTGCATGAAGGCAGAACTCAAATCAGAGGAGAGAAACAATCATATGTGATTTCGGAAAGGTAAAATAGAGCCAGTTGAGCTGACGCAACACGTGGCATTCTGAGGTGCGCTTCTTTTGGAGGGCCTTTGAGCTATCTAAATAGTTTGTTGCTGGGGCACCCCGAAAAGTGGCCAAGGGCTACCACGAACCGCCGAACATAATTGGTTTCGGCGGTGGTGAACTGCCGAACGCGGCAAAAAAAAAAAAAAAAAAAAAAAAAAAAAAAAAATAACACAAACAAAAACTGTTCGGCGGTAGAAATGGTACCCCATAGCAGAAAATGGGGTGCCCCTAGCAACACACTCTAAATATATTAAGTCGGCTTTAATAGTATATTTGAGACTTCGTATATACGTTCATAACGTATATATGCAAAATCTTCATATACTCGATCGTCCAAAATCAATATAAAATAAAATACTCAAATACGTATAATAAGATATAATTTTCAAAACTAAATTTGTTTGTTTGTTTTTTTTTTTTTTTTAAATAATACTCTTCAAACTCATTTTAGGTTATTACTAACCCTATCTCTAACGAGTTATTCTTATAGGATGCTACCAATCGTATCTCTGATGAATTCTTTCGTTTGGTTCTAATGTGTCTTGTTCTCGAGCTCTGTAAACCAAAGCTCTGATACCACGCTGAAACGACCCAAACTTCCCTTTACTGGAAAGCCCGGATTGAGTTGAGAACACGACGCATCAGAACACCACTAGAACTTTTCATTGTTATTACAACAATTACATTAGATTATAATAATATTCCAAAGTATGAATAAATATTACACATTGAGAATACAATATCAGAGATTTAAAATTACATAGCAGCGGAAAATGATACATAAGTATAATGCATAGCGGAATACATCACACTAGCACAACTAAAAGAAATACACGGATACAAAGCTTTGCGAATATAGCTCCAGTTGTAATCCAGGATTCCATGAAAAGAAATATCTGCAAATACCAAAACTACTAGCTGCCCGTATGGAAATTATGGGCACCCCATGTTTAGGTTAAAACAATAAACTCCAGTCAGTCATGTAGTGGTGTGAGAACTAAAATAGTTATTTAAAACTTTACTTTAAAAGTTGGGAAATCATGGGAGCACGCCGTATAACACGGAATGGGTTTTCTCCCAAGAATACCAGTGCATATAACAATTTATAAATAGCGCAATGCTTTTTGAAAAATGAAGCTAATATAAGACCCAGGTCCCATCACACAATGCAACGCAAGCCGAAGGATAGGGTTTTCCCTTATAATAGCCAAATATGCTTGATACGTATAAAACAAAATCCATTTGATATTATTATTAGTGTCTAGTAAGTTTAAAACACCTTTTCAATATAAATGTATCAATCCTAGACGGCATAACTACCATATACTATGTCACCATATATATAATGACCCGCATTCTACGCATCGGAGGATCGTTGAATATTTATTTCTTTCCCATATGAAGTCGAATGGTCATGTAACTTTGGGAAACATCCATTAGAGTCATTTCTCATGTTCATGATTTTTGTCGATTTTTAAATGACCATTTTGCCCCTAGCTGATCTTGTTTTGGCCATAACTTTTGATTGGAAAGAAATTTCGACCTGAAACCACTTCCATTGGATTCGTTTGATGGTTTACCTTTCCGTAGAGTGGTCATAATAGCCAAACGGACTTACCGTTTGGGAGATATGGCTGAAATAAGGTTTGGAGGGTGAAAAACTGCTTAATCGGGCCAAATAGGGTGATTAGTGAGTAGGCCCATGACCCATTTTGGGATTAGGGTTATGGGGAGGCTGAAATGAAGTAGAGAAACATTCCATTTCAGTTTTTTAGCCTCCACTTATCACCAAGGAACCCTAAAAATGGCCTCCAACCTCTAAATCACCTCCAAATCATCTTTTGATCAAGAATTAAGCTTAGCAACATCTAATCAAGGGAGATCTACATCAAACCAACATTGGAGTTGCTGTTTAGCATTGGGATTTGCATCAAATCAGAGATTTATTTCAGATCTTAGTTTATTTGTGGCTAAGGTGAGTAGTTTGCATAGTTTTACACTAATTATGGCTAGTTAAGGGTAATTAGTGTTAATTAGCGAATTTATACACTAATAAATTCGGGAAAAATGTTCATAAATTCTTAAATGATGTTTTAGACCTCTGATATGAATTTGGGTTAATTTGGTTAAGTTTTGCTAATCCGATCATTAGTTTCACCTAAACATGTTTAAGGGGAAATATGGGGGTTTTGGTATGTTTGATCCATTTTAACCTATCATATTGATGTTTTGATGTTTGTGGTTGATTATGCATGTTGCTATGACTGTATGATATGCTTTGTGATTGATTTCAATAGTTAGAATGGTCGAAAACGTCGTCGAATGGCATAAACACTTGCTGGAAAAGCTTCAGGAAACAGTGCAGGATCGGATCGGATCGGATATAGGGGCTCGGATCGGATATGTTGAACTGGGCAAGGGATTCGATCGGATTGGAACCTGACACTTGAGAAAATTGGCAAAAGGAAGGCCACGCTAATTGAACTGGGATCGGATCGGAACCTGACACTTGAGAAAATTGGCAAAAGGAAGGTCACGCTAATTGAACTGGGATCGGATCGGATAAAGAAGGAGGGATTGGATCGTAGCACGTGAAGAACGAGGGAGCGGATCGGAGCGGAAGCACGAACTGGAAGGGAGATGGCACCGGACCCGACCCGAAGGAGGACACCCGACTCGAACCGAAGTGAGACACCCGACCCGAACCGTACCAGAGGAAGACACGAACCGACGCGATGCAGTGGACCCGACCCGAACCGATGGCTTGAAAAGGAACCCGACCCGACCCAGTATTGACCAATAACCCGAGATGCAAAGATAGTCCAATATGGGAAGTTAGAGCTCAGGATCCAATTGGGAACCGATGAGTTCACTTCATGGTTGGGCTTTGCTGCGGGACGTGTGCTAAGGAGTTGTCGAAATTCATGACTTCGATTCACCACTAAAAATGGATGATGGGCTACTTATCAGTGCAGTAGAGTCATTGCGACTCGAGGGGCAAGGTGATGGTAGCAAGACTACGTTATCAGTGCAGTAGAGTCACTACGACTCGAGGGGCAAGGTGATGCGTAGTAAGACTATGAGCCAGCGCAGATGGGGTGAATAACTCCATGGGGCAAGTGGACATAGTAAAGGATTGGTAAGACTATGAGCCAGCGCAGATGGGGTGAATAACTCCATGGGGCAAGTGGAAATAGTAAGAATTGGTAAGGCTATGAGCCAGCGCAGATGGGGTGAATAACTCCATGGGGCAAGTGGACATAGCAAAGGACTAGTGGCTACGTTATCAGTGTAGTGAAGCCATTTATGACTTCATGAGGCAAAGTGATCGTAGCAAGGATGGGTGATCGAAGTGGTGAATATCGTATGCTTTACGCACTGAGTGAGGGATGTGAGGATGGATGCTATGCTTGATTGTTTACCATCACTATGACATGCACACCCCCACCTCCGTATCTTTACACCGTTTGATATGGCACCTTAGAGTGTTGTACAGTATGTAGTGCTAACTCTTTGGTTGCAGGTCCAGGTTCAGGTATGTTTTAGTCTACCTGTTATTGTTCACTTTAGATGCTTATCGCTCATACCAGGCTTTATGTCTGACCCAGAGTTTTATGTCTCCTCTTATTACTCTAGGTGCTCACACGAGCAGACTAGAGACAGGTTAGCTGGTGATGCGCGAGTAGCTGATTCGGAGGCGGGCAGGAGGCTTCCACGTATGATATATATATATATATATATATATATATATTCTCACTGTGTCGTTGGTGGTCGCTACTTGGGCATTAGTAGTGTACCTCCTTTATCTTACTTTTGCTTTGAGACAGTTTGAAAAGTTGTAATAAGCTGTATTTTGGATTTCCGTTGCTATGATGTTTAGTTCTGGTTTTCAGCTTATGCACTGTCTCACCTGTTTTATGTCAAGTATGTTATTATTATATTTTATTATATGCGCTGTGAGACATTCTGCAGTTTCTTTGTTAGTTCATTTCCTTCTTCCCTTTTTCCTTCTGACGACCCGTTCCGTGCTAACTGGACATGTGTACAGCGCATTTTTGGAGTAAATGTCGGTTGGTGCGGGGCGGGCCGTCACACTTGGTATCAGAGCTCTAGGTTGCGTAGTTAACCTAGGGAAAGACACTAGGGAGAGATAGTACGTATATGAGGGCGCGTATTTGTGATTACTTTGTTTTTCAAAAGCTATATATGTATATACTATTAGTAGTATAAGAATGAAGTCGCACTGCACTAGCACCACTATGGGGTCGTCAATCGTTTCCCTTTTTTCAGATTGACGATGAGCTGAGATACGAGGGGTGCTCGTAGAGGGACCAACCATGGGAATGCCGCTGACATGAGGGCGATGTTTACTAACCTCATGAGAGACATGCTTAGAGAAGTACAAGGGGCAGTTCCCAATCCCGGAGTTGGTGTTGGCCCAGTAGTGCAAACGCCTAGGGTCGATTTCGCCAAGTTGTGCAAAGATTACACTAACCTTGGTGGGAAGCCGTTCCACGGGACGGAGTCGGCCACAGATGTTCAGGATTGGATGGATAGCTGTGACCGTATCTTCGATGACTTGGGTCTTTGAGGATGCGATGAAGAGAAGGTTAGCGTCTCGTCAGCTGCAAGGGCGAGCGATGAATTGGTGGAATGCCATTAGAACAGCTACTCCAGAAGATCAGGTTACTTGGGATCAGTTCAAGGCTCACTTTAGCGAGAAGTTCATTCCAGCTGCCCAGAAGTCAGTGTTGTTCAAGAGATTCCTGGAACTCAAGAAGAGTGGTAGGGCAGTTTCTGACTATATTGCTGTGTTCGACACTTTGTCGAAGTATGGACTGTCTCTTATCGATACTCCTGAGAAGAAGAATGAGAAGTTCATTACTGGTTTGGATGGATACTTGGGGGAAAGGCTTATCAACCACATCGATGAGACTTTTGAATCGATTATGGGGAAAGCTCTGAGATCAGAGAGTCTTTACCCTAAGACGAAGACTGAGGCTGCATCTGCAGAAGGGCCAAAGTCGCAAGCAGGCGGTGGAGGCAAGAATAACTCTCAGAATAAGAGGAAGCAGGACCAATCTAAGGGTGACCAGAAAAAGAGCAAGAAGGATGTTGAGTGCTTCAGCTGTGGTAAGAAGGACCATTATGCTAAAGATTGTCGGGCCAAGCCAGCGGAAAGGAAGTGCTACAATTGTGGTCAAGTGGGACATCATAAGGATAAGTGTCTGCAACCTCTTAAGGAGAAGCAGATTGTGAAAGCATATGCTATTGATGTTGTTCCTTCTTCGTCGAATGCCCCAACTGCGGCGGAGAAAGGAAAGAATGTTGTTATTCAAGGTATGCTTTCTATTTATGATATACCAGTTTGAGTTTTGTTTGATACTGGGGCTTCCCGTTCCTTCATATCTAGTGACCTGGTAGATAGGTTGGGACTGGAACCCGAGATAGTCGATAGACCATTGGTTGTGACGAACCCGATTGGTGGTTCGACTAGCCTTAGTATAATTTGCAGGAATTTGGTCTTATCGAGTCATGGATGTATGTTTGTTTGTGATTGCTTTGTTTTGGGCTTTACTGGGTATGGCATTATATTGGGAGTCGATTGGCTCCAAAGATACGGGGTGGTGGTAGACTGTGAGGGCTTTTTGGTGACAGTGAGGGCGGATGATGGGCGGAGGGTAGTGTTTGGTAGTCTACCTAGTGATGGGGTTATGGCTAGTTTTGTAAATTCTCTCGACATCCCGCAGGATGAGTTGTCAGATGTGCCCGTGGTTGGCCAGTATCCGGACATCTTCGAGGAGGTGACCGGGCTTCCACCACACCGAGATTGAGTTCCGTATTGATTTGGTGAAAGATGCTAGACCTATAGTGATGCCACTTCGTCGTATGGCACCAAGGGAGCAGCGAGAGCTCGGGGTGCAAGTCAGCAATCTTTTGAAGAAGGGACTTATTAGAAGGAGTGTCTCCGAGTGGGGAGCACCAGTTGTGTTTGCCACTAAGGCATATGGTTCTCTTCGTTTGTGTGTGGACTATCGCGAGTTGAATAAGGTAACGAGGAAGAATAAGTATCCTCTACCGCGGATAGATGATTTGTTTGATCAATTGGAAGGAGCAAGAGTGTTCTCCCAGTTGGACCTCGCGACAGGATTTCATCAGCTTCGAGTAGCAGATGAGAGTGTTTCGAAAACGACATTTAGGACGTCGTCTGGATTTTATGAGTGGTTGGTCATGCCATTTGGGTTGACCAATGCACCAGCCTACTTTGTGGATCTTATGAATCGAGTATTCAGAGATCAGTTGAATAAGTTTGTTCTTGTATTCGTGGATGATATCCTTGTTTACTCAAGGACAGAGGAGGAACACAAGGGACACTTGAGGATAGTGATGAAGGTGTTGAGGAAACACCAATTGAAAGCGAAATTCTCTAAGTGTCACTTTTGGAGAAGGGAAGTGAGATTCTTGGGTCATGTTGTTTCCGAGAGTGGTATTGCCGTGGACCCTGCGAAGGTGGCTACGGTACAGGATTGGCATATGCCCAAGAATGCAACAGATGTAAGAAGTTTCTTGGGATTAGCTGGATATTATCGTAAATTTATGCAGGACTTCTCCAAGATAGCAGCATCGTTGACTCAGTTGACTAGGAAGAATCAGTCCTTCGTCTGGGACGGAGTGTATGAGGATGCATTCATCAGTCTAAAGGAAAGGTTGACGCGTGCGCCAATGTTAGTCATTCCTAAAGGGAATGAAGAGATGACGGTATACACGGATGCTTGTGGTACCGGATTGGGTGATGTGTTGATGCAAGGAGGTAGGGTTGTAGCTTATGCTAGTCGACAGCTAAAGCCGCATGAGAAGAAGTATCCTACCCATGATTTGGAACTAGCAGCGATTGTGTTCGCATTGAAGATGTGGAGGCGTTATCTCTTGGGAGAACGATTTGAGTTGTTTACCGATCATAAATCGTTAAAGTACCATTTCTCCCAGAAAGATCTGAATCTCCGTCAGCAAAGATGGTTAGAGTTCTTGGCTTCGTATGATTTTGATATCGCATACACACCTGGGAAAGGTAATGCGGTAACCGATGCCTTGAGTAGGAGACATGCCAGCTAAGAGGCAATGTTTCTTGAATGGAAGCAACTGGAGTATATCGCGAGGTTTGATTTCAGACCAAAGTGCGAATTGGATCCAGTCATGCTAGCTAGTTTGACGATCAGACCTACTTTGATAGAGCGGATTGGTTCCAGCCAGAGAGACGATCCTAGTCTATTGGAAATCATCTCTAAGTTAGAGATGAACATCGACGGTGAGGAGATGAATGTGTATGGGCTTAATCGAGATGGATGGCTTCGAAAGAATGGAAGACTAGTTGTACCCAACGTGAATGGTTTGAGGGACGAAGTGCTTAGAGAATGTCATCACTCAAAACTGACTATACATCCCGGTGGTAATAAGATGTATCGAGACATGAAGCAGACTTACTACTGGGAAGGGATGTAAAGAGACGTTGGGAAGGTTATATCCAAATTCATGAATTGCCAGCTAGTTAAGGCCGAGCAAAAGAAGCCTAGTGGTTTGTTGCAACCATTAGAAATTCCCGAATGGAAATGGGAGCAAGTCTCGATGGATTTCATCGATGGCTTACCGAGGACTAGGTCGGGATAAGATAACATTTGGGTAATTGTGGATCGATTGACTAAGAGCGCAAGATTTATACCAGTCAAATCGACCAGAACGGCAGCCAAGTTGGCAGATTTGTATATGAAGTGGGTAGTGAGATTTCATGGAGTACCTAAAAGCATTGCGAGTAACCAAGACCCGTTTTTCACTAGTGGGTTTTGGAAGAGCTTACAAGAGGCTCTAGGTTCAGGATTACATCTCAGTACCGCATATCATCCTCAGACCGACGGTCAGACGGAGAGGGTGAATCGTATATTGGAAGATCTCTTGAGAGCTTGTATATTGGATTTTGGTGGATCATGGGATGACCATTTGCATCTAGTAGAGTTTGCATATAATAATAGCTACCAATCCAGTATCAGTATGGCTCCATATGAAGCTTTGTACGGAAGACCGTGCAACTCACCATCATGTTGGATAGAGACTGGCGAGAAGTTTATGCTTGGACCAGATGTGGTGAGGGAAACTTCAGATAAGATTAAGATCATTCGGCAACGAATGAAAGCTGCCCAAGATAGGCAGAAGAGTTATGCTGATAAGAGGAGAAGAGACTTAAAATTCTCCGTTGGTGACTTGGTGTTTGTCAAAATTTCTCCATTGAAAAGCGTGATACGATTTGGCAGGAGAGGCAAGTTAGCACCAAGATTTGTTGGCCCATTCCCTGTTCTTGAACTAGTCGGGAATTTGGCATATAGAGTTGACTTACCAGAGAAGATGGCGGGAGTTCACAATGTATTTCATGTTTTCCAATTAAGGAAGTTCGTTCACGACTCAGATATGACTATTTCACCTGATCAGTTAGAGGACTTCGAAGTAGAACCCGAGGCAGTTGGGAACCGCAAGCCGATTCGTATTGTGGGGCACGATACGAAGCAACTTCGAAGGAAGGCGGTGAAGCTAGTCAAGGTTCAGTGGGGGCGAGAACGAGAATGATTGTACTTGGGAGACAGAGGAGAGCATTAGGAAGGCGTATCCAGAACTCTTTGCCTGGTAAGACTTACTTCGTAATTTAGTTTTTCCGCATGCTAGGGTAGATTTTGTTTTGCTTGTTTTGCATGTTTGATTGTTGTTTTATGATTGATAGGCATGCGGGACCTTTGTGTGTGTTTTGATTAGGGAATTTCGGGGGCGAAAATTCTTAAGGGGGGGGGGGGGAGAGTGTAATGACCCGCATTCTACGCATCGGAGGATCGTAGAATATTTATTTCTTTCCCATATGAAGTCGAATGATCATGTAACTTTGGGAAACATCCATTAGAGTCATTTCCCATGTTCATGATTTTTGTCCATTTTTAAATGACCATTTTGCCCCTAGCTGATCTTGTTTTGTCAATAACTTTTGATTAGAAAGGAATTTTGACCTGAAACCACTTTCATTGGATTTGTTTGATGGTTTACCTTTCCGTAGAGTAGTCATAATAGCCAAACGGACTTACCATTTGGGAGATATGGCTGAAATAAGGTTTGGAGGGTGAAAAACTGCTTAACCGGGCCAAATAGGGTGATTAGTGAGTAGGCCCATGACCTACTTCGGGATTAGGGTTATGGTGAGGCTGAAATGAAGTAGAGAATCATTCCATTTCAGTTTTCTAGCCTCCACTTATCACCAAGGAACCCTAAAAATGGCCTCCAACCTCTAAATCACCTCCAAATCATCTTTTGATCAAGGATTAAGCTTAGCAACATCTAATCAAGGGAGATCTACACCAAACCAACATTGGAGCTGCTGTTTAGCATTGGGATTTGAATCAAATCAGAGATTTATTTCAGATCTTAATTTATTTGTGGCTAAGGTGAGTGGTTTGCATAATTTTACACTAATTACGGCTAGTTAAGGGTAATTAGTGTTAATTAGCGAATTTATACACTAATAAATTCGGGAAAAATGTTCATAAATTCTTAAATGATGTTTTAGACCTCTGATATGAATTTGGGTTAATTTGGTTAAGTTTTGTTAATCCTATCATTAGTTTCACCTAAACATGCTTAAGGGGAAATATGAGGTTTTGGGTATGTTTGATCCATTTTAACCTATCATATTGATGTTTTGATGTTTGTGGTTGATTATGCATGTTGCTATGACTGTATGATACGCTTTGTGATTGATTTCAATAGTTAGAATGGTCGAAAACGTCGTCGAATGGCGTAAACACTTGCTGGAAAAGCTTCAGTAAACAGCGCAGGATCGGATCGGATCGGATCGGATATGTGGGCTCGGATCGGATATGTTGAACTGGGCAAGGGATTCAATCGGATCGGAACCTGACACTTGAGAAAATTGCCAAAAGGAAGGCCACGTTAATTGAACTGGGATCGGATCGGAACCTGACACTTGAGAAAATTGGCCAAAGGAAGGCCACGCTAATTGAACTGGGATCGGATCGGATAAAGAAGGAGGGATCGGATCGGAGCACGTGAAAAACGAGGGAGCGGATCAGAGCGGAAGCACGGACTAGAAGGGAGATGGCACCCGACCCGACCCGAAGGAGGACACCCGACCCGAAGTGAGACACCCGACCCGAACCGTACCATAGGAAGACACGAACCGACGCGATGCAGTGGACCCGACCCGAACCGATGGCTTGAAAAGGAACCCGACCCGACCGAGTATTGACCAATAACCCGAGATGCAAAGGTAGTCCAATATGGGAAGTTAGAGCTCAGGATCCAATTGGGAACCGACGAGTTAACTTCATGGTTGGACTTTGCTGCGGGACGTGTGCTAAGGAGTTGTCGACATTCATGACTTCGATTCACCACTAAAAATGGATGATGGGCTACTTATCAGTGCAGTAGAGTCATTGCGACTCGAGGGGCAAGGTGATGGTAACAAGACTACGTTATCAGTACAGTAGAGTCATTACGACTCGAGGGGCAAGGTGATGCGTAGCAAGACTATGAGCCAGCGCAGATGGGGTGAATAACTCCATGGGGCAAGTGGACATAGTAAAGGATTGGTAAGACTATGAGCCAGCGCAGATAGGGTGAATAACTCCATGGGGCAAGTGGACATAGTAAGGATTGGTAAGGCTATGAGCCAGCGCAGATGGGGTGAATAACTCCATGGGGCAAGTGGACATAGCAAAGGACTAGTGGCTACGTTATCAGTGCAGTGAAGCCATTTATGACTTCATGAGGCAAAGTGATCGTAGCAAGGATGGGTGATCGAAGTGGTGAATATCGTATGCTTTACGCACTGAGTGAGAGATGTGAGGATGGATGCTATGTTTGATTGTTTACCATCACTATGACATGCACACCCCCACCTCTGTATCTTTACACCGTTTGATATGGCACCTTAGAGTGTTGTACAGTATGTAGTGCTAACTCTTTGGTTGCAGGTCCAGGTTCAGGTATGTTTTAGTCTACCTGTTATTGTTCACTTTAGATGCTTATCGCTCATACCAGGCTTTATGTCTGACCCAAAGTTTTATGTCTCCTCTTATTACTCTAGGTGCTCACACGAGCAGACTAGAGACAGGTTAGCAGGTGATGCGCGAGTAGCTGATTCGGAGGCGGGCAGGAGGCTTCCACGTATGATATATATATATATTCTCCCTGTGTCATTGGTGGTCGCTACTTGGGCATTAGTAGTGTACCTCCTTTATCTTATTTTTGCTTTGAGACGGTTTGAAAAGTTGTAATAAGCTGTATTTTGGATTTCCGCTGCTATGATGTTTAGTTCTGGTTTTCAGCTTATGCACTGTCTCACCTGTTTTATGTCAAGTATGTTATTATTATATTTTATTCTATGCGCTGTGAGACATTCTGCAGGTTCTGTGTTAGTTCATTTCCTTCTTCCCATTTTCCTTCTGACGACCCATTCCGCGCTAACTGGACATGTGTACAGCGCACTTTTGGAGTAAATGTCGGTTGGTGCGGGGTGGGCCGTCACAATATATAGGTTTACAATCAAATCCGTTATGTCGTATTGGAAATTGGGTTTCCATCATGAGTCGAGGCTAGGAATCATCCTCACCAATTTCGAGATACTCTATCAAATGCCTCAGGACTCGGACGCTAGCGAGCCCTGGTTAGCAGCAGGGCCGGTCCACACATACTTTAGTGGATTAATTAATCCTGAATAATACGTTTTCCGGTCCTATCGGGCCTATCACTTGGCCAGTAGCGACCAATATCCGAGGCGCCTCGCAATCCATCATCCACATAAGTAAAAATGTCTGGGCTCCATACCATGACACCACTTCTAGCTAGAAAGAAACGCATGCACTCCATGCCGTCCTCATTCCATTTTTGACTCATACCGGGGTGTGAGGCTCGCGAATCAATGTTATACACAAAGCTATGCTAATTAAAGTTGTGCTTTGATCATCAACCTTAAGACTCTGCTTTTCAACAAAAGTCTTGATCATTTGCATCTTGACATGCCACACTGACAATTCACGCCATACAACTGATGTCTATCAATATATGACCTCTAAGCACGTACGTCTCAAAGAAGGGTGTTAAGAAAGAGAATAAATTCTCCGCCGCCAAACAAATATGTATTTAATAGAAATCAATTTGCACAGAATGAAATCCACTGTCAGACACACATCCATTTACAAGTCTATTCTGGGTCTGAACGAAACCAGAGACACCTTATTCCTCGTCCCATATGTCCAATACAGGAGAGAGGTCCTCACATATCCATCGATCTCCAAGTACGTATGAACGATCACCACTAATTACCTTATCTTGGGTGTACAGCCCAATCAAGACATTAGTAATCATCCAAATGATGTGAAGAACTCCGGCCTTCAACCACCGTCTTCATGTCGACTTTTGGTCGTCGTAGTTATTATTCAGAATGGGTTAAACTCGGTCTTTCTGAATAACTCGCGTACTTTATTATCAATAATCAAGTGTTATACAAACACAACATACGCTTCATTCCAATTCAGAATCTTCTTTTATTCAAATATTCACATCTTTAGGGAAAAATTCCCATTAATTTTATCAAAGATAAATTCTTTCAAAATTACTCGTTAATCTTCCTTTGTATATCAATTTCAAAAGATTTTATTTTATCCTTTATCAATTCTAAACCAAATTAAGGTTTATCGACTAGTCGGGATTAGCGAGCCTTACCGAAGTAATCATTTATTTATTAATCTCAATCCCAACCTATTCATCCCGTGAAGCAAAATTGGTAGTACCCCATGTCTAACACCCACAGTGTTATCGGTAAAATTAATTACCATTTCTCGTTCAAATCTAATTAAAGATTTAACTATCGCCTGGAGTAAAACTGATGGTACTCCATTCTCGATCATTTCATGAATGCGATAAATTTAATTATACCATTCACAGTTCAATCTAATTAAATTCATTAAACTCTAGTTTGATTTTAATCTAAAAAATAATTACTTAATGATTATCCAAATTTTTAGGAAATAAATCATGTCTTTAACTGAACTTGTGTTGTTTAAAACACAGTTCACAATAAACCCAAATCTTCTTCCATCAAAATGGAATCTACATGGAAATCATAACAACGTATAATCAATACAAATTCCTGTATCGGACTAATAATATAAATGGAATAGCGTCAAAGCCTTTTAACACTACAACAAAAAGAGGATTCCATAGCGTTTGAAAAACGCTATTATATCCTAACATAGCGTTTCAGAGAACGCCATGTAACAACATGCTATGTTAGACCTTCAACTTTAAATAACAGACACAAAACGCTATGAAAAATGAATTTTGTATAGCGTTTTTAATTTGCTATTAAATAAAAACGCTATCTAATATACAATATGATACTTGCTTCCTATAGCGTTTGTGTGCATGTTTCTATAGCGTTTCGTTAGTATGTTTTATAGCATTTACAGTGATATTCTATAGCGTTTGTCCACATTAATTGTTAGCGTTTCTTTTGAATTTTTATAGCATTTATTTGATTATACTATAAAATTCCCATTATCCGTTTTTATAGCGTTTGTTATTCAATAACGTTTTTAAAACGCTATTGATTATATTCTTAAATTTTGGAACTTATTTATCAGTCATTTCAGCTTTTTCTCATATATATATATATACACACACACACACACATTTAAACATTCAAACATTTTTTATTTACTATGACAAATTTTTGCAAATAACAAATATATGAATTAATGCATCATATTTCATACAAATCATCCATATAACTTAGTATTTCATACATATAATTTCATCAACTTTTTCATGTCCACGCATAATATATCGTACATTTTCATATCAACAAATTACTTACAAAACAGATAAACAATAATCTTAAAGGATCCATAACAAGATTTTCATCGAGATATTCTTCTCCTTTCAAGCTTTCCATTTCAAATTCTATTTCCATGTCAACCCTGAGTATTTAGAAGATTTTTGTACTTTATTTGATGCACATAATAAATATAACAAATAATAAAATAAACACATGTCATCTATGATCTTACTTGTGAACCTGGTATTCCCTTGATCTCAACTAAGCCAACTTTATGGAGCTTGATACTCCATGGAAATTTCAAATATCAGTAACCTCTTTAGGTCGCAAGAATAGCACCAACCGTCAATCAAATGGAGTGCCATCCAGCACAGCAACAGAAGAAGCTTCATTCCTATTACAAAAAAACATTAACCTTTATATAAGTTGACAGTTATGGATCCAATGCAATTAATATAGATAACAAAATAGAAAAAGCAACACATCAAACATCCTAGAGACTAAATATCGAAAACAGGCATTTCACAGCAATAAATGCGGAAAAAAGAAGACATGTATAACTATATAAGAGTTGACTAGCATAATGAAGCAATATATCTTCATTCTGCTAAAATCTAGAACTCACAACAACCATTATGTATTAAGACATGGAAGTTGATTACAGCAAAAAATGGTGTAACCATTTTCAAATGGAAGCCTTGTGTTGTTAGTATTTGTAACTTGCAGTTGAAGAGAACTCCATTTTCAAAAGAACATGAAGTAAGGGTAATGCTAAAATATGTCGTCTAACTACATATTTAAGGCTTGATTGAATCCTTTAGTGACATAATATCGTGTTTGCTATTTTATAGGTAGACAGGAAACCAAGTTACATAAATAATGGTTAACATTAGTACAGGTCTACGTTGATTGATGCAGCGTTTTGTTTGAAAGCTCAGGCGTGTTAAAAATTGATTTTTCCAAAATGAGAAAAAAAATTAGCACTGCTCCACCAGACCAGTGACCACATAAAGTTGTAAAGTTTAAGAGATTTTTTTTTTAAATTATTAACTAAATCAGCTTTATGAATGCTGGAGCATGTGTATAATGTATTATGTTTGACACATGCATTTCATGTGCTTAACATCGGATTCAACGGATACAAGTACAAACATAATAAAAGTTTAAAATAATTAGAAGTGTGATATCTCTTACGTTCCTGATTCAGTCAAATTGCTTTCATTCATCTCCAGATGTTAGTCAAAAGTGAAGTTTTTTTTTTTGATAAATACTCCACAAACAATCAACATCAACAAAAAAATATATTGAAAAATTGGAATGGATGACAGAAAGGAACAAAGCTGCATGCTTAATATTTTAACTAACATGCTTAAAGTAAAATAACATAATGGAGTATATTATATATGGCTGTTTCGGAGCAAATAGTAAACTGACTTGGTATATCTACAACTAATTCTCATTCAGTGGGTGGAAGAAAGGACTAAGGTGACTTGATTGGTCCTGTAAAGTGATTAACCTAGCATTTAGCATGTAGCCCTTGGTAGCAATATATGCATCCCCAGGTTTACAGCCTGACTGCCAGTGGACATTGCTTTTCACAAATTTTCTTATCTTAATTGCCTACAATTTCATTTGTTGGGACATTAGGCACACATAACTCATGTTCATGCTCTTAGTCCTTTTTATTTCATGTTGGTTACTTCTCTCTTTTCTAATCTTGATGGGACTCAATTTTGAATGTAGTTTGAATAATTATGCTTTATGGAATTATATAGCATGATTATATTACTTCAATATTCATCATCATAAAGAGTTAACTACACAAAACCAAGCATTGCCGTACTTTTTAGCTGATTATGAATTAGCTGATTATGAACCATGTACAACTAATTCAGCAAGGATCAACATATTCAGTTCACTATATCATCTTCGGGTTTATAAACTAAAAACTATAAAAGTCTCCTACCCTTGATCAAGGTGTCCTTTTCATGATATCGAGTAGATCAAACATTTATTCAAAAATGATGATAGCTCAGATGCCAACTACGAAGCATAAGCATAACATGAATGATTTAACGACAAATCAAGTAATCATGTAAATTCAATCAGCCTTTTGCCTATACCTAAGCTGGAAAATGAGATTCTCTATGGGACTTTTTATCTTCCCAAGCAGAAGTGTAGATGTTAGAACCACCAAAACAAGCAGCCTGTTATTTGTTTGGTTCACAAAAATCAAAATTATATTCAGTTTCATGAAATGTATGCGCAACACTTTATATGGTTTTTATGTTCAACATTGCATCTTATAGTACCTCGAATATTCCATGGAGCTGATAGGTTGAATAATCATACAGAAATAGAGGAAGACCAGGAGTTATTGCTCGAACTGAATCCCTGTATCTTTGTGGCAGACCTGATCATGTAAATATTAATATACTTGAATTCAGATAACATAAGACATACAATAATAGTTTTTGTTGTATTAAGCATCTAACAAACAGTGTTTTATGACTCCAGACATTAATTGCGATTTCATTACTAGAATAGTACATCTATCTAAAATAATAAGAATATATCATCTTGTTCAGCCAAACATTATAATCACAGGAAAATGAAATACTTGCATTTGTTTGAATTGATTATAAACCTAAAACCCAAGCCTACAGATGTAACTGGCACAAAATCCAAACCACCAATTGAAACCTGATTAACAGGTGATCACATATATATGAGACAGTAAATACTGATAAGGGGTATTGTCTTATGATTCCACACATTAATTGTGATCTCTTTTTTTGGATAGTACATCTATCTAAGATAATAAGAATATATCAACTTGTTGAGCCAAGCATGATAATCACCAGACAATAAAGTGCTTGCACAAATTTAAATTGATTATAAACCTAAAACGCAAACCCACAGATGTAACTAGCACAAATCCAAACCATCAACTGAATCCTATTTAACAGTTGATTGCATAAACATAAAACAGTAAATATTGATAAAGGGGGAGCTTTTTATGACTCCAGAGTCCAGACATTAATTGTGATTTCAATTTTAGAATATTACATCTATCTTATATAATAAGAATATATCATCTTGTTCAGCCAAGTGTAATCACCAGAAAATGAAATACTTGCATTCGTTTGAATTCATTATAAACCTAAAACCCAAAATTGTACGTTTTTAAGGACCATGGATATACAATACAAAGTTCGTTTCTTAGGACCAAACTAATTAATTCGTCCCCTCGTTATGTGTCAACGTATTCTAATGCACCGAGGTGAATAAAATATACACCTGTGTTTATTCTTATTCCATGGTGTTATAAGAAAAACGGACTATCATCTTTAAATAACTAAGTGCCATAAATTGAGTAAATTCATTTACGACGTTACAATGAAATTATTATTTTTATCAAAGCGCGATAAATCAATTAGGAATGTGACTTGAGGCCCGGATACGAGATTCGCTACTATGTAGTTTAAGGGATACGTTTGATTTTTTGCTGAATACAGAAGTGTATAGGTGAAAATCGGATAAAAATGTAAAGGAGCAGAAGAGGAAGAAGAGAGATAGATAAAGAGTACGGACAAAAAGAGGAGGTGCATGAGAGTTTTTGGTCATTAAAACAGATGACCGTCTTTTTGACGTAGAAACCGATATTTCAGTCACATGGATTCTCTGATATTTTCAATGCTATGCTTATTTCATTCTCTCTCTCTCCCCCCATCTCTCTCTTCCATCTCAATCAACACATTTTCATATTCCATATACGATATGCATACAAATCATCGAGAGCACATAGGCGCAAAGCTTATCTATTAGCTGACCCTTTCATATAATCTATACGCGCACGTAAGATGGTTATAAATACATACTCGTAGGGGAACGCATTCAATGAATGGCACACATTGTTTAGCAGGAGTAGATTATATTTATAAATTTGCTTAATTAAACTAATGCAGGAAACTAAAAGACATGGCAAATTGATGCGACCTCTTCATGCGGTAGCAACTTACGATGGTTCCAAGTACAAGTGGTTCCCATGATGTGCATATATACTTCAGTCTTTTCGGCCTTATTTGTATTTTTTTATATTTCATTTTACATTCATCGTAGCTGCTACCATTTCTATTGCAGGTAGTATAACTGCCCCTTGAAAGATGGCATGAACCATTTTTAATGTTACATTTCTTCCTTTTTACAATATGTGAATTATTGGTCATCCTGTCCTAAATGATTATATAATAGTTCTTGTAAATAACAATAATAAAAGAAAGAAGTAGTGAGGGATTACAGCACTCCGAACTGTGATAGGTATTTTCTCTTCATAGAATCGTATTTTCTCTTTATACAACTATATGTCTATGTTACTAAGAATGTTATTTAATTATGAACTCATGTCACATATGTATAGTTTAAATAATAGTTTTTAATTTTATTATAAAAATAATGCGTTGCTGCATAGTAAAGCAGCTGATTACTGCCTTATAGATGGTATTATTATTTTTTATTTTATTTGGAACTCCAGATATATTTTACAATTAAAACAATACCAAGCTATAACACTATTTCACACTGTTCTCTGTTATCTCATGTGATAATGGGAGTAGCAAAAATGGTGTTGTTAAGTAACATGTTGAGTTTGATATTTATCTTATGAACTTCATAATAAATTTTCTTTTACCTTATAAAGATGGTTTTCATAGTGTATGTGCACAGGTTTATACATGTTGAAGCCTATTCATCAAGTGGTAAGGCCATTGAATATGAAACAAATGTTATCACTCATTTTAAAGTTGACAGTATGATGCATAATTAAACATGTTTTTCTAACAATGAAAACCATATTATAGCAAATTTTATTTACTTATATATCTCCCTAAATTGAGATGTTTATAAACCCCTTTTTCTCTAAATCAGCCAACATTAGCATTACACAAAAGATTCTTTCATGTGTGTGTTGTGTCACTTAAGTACACTAATATACAAGACTCACAGTAGAGTATTTGAACTTTACTAGAAAGCTTGCTTGAGACCCACCAATATGTAATCGACGTAAGGCTGAAAGCTTTGGATGTGTATTACTGGAAATATGGAAAAGATGAAAGGAGAAATTTAGGTAGGACTTAATACTAAGTTGAGGACTCAAGGAGAAATGAGCATGAATTGTAGTATTGCGGAGATCGTTAAATACTATATGCCTATATTGAATTTTGTCCAGTGATATCTTGCTCAGAGTATCATGCCTAGAGAATACATTGTTATGCGTTGTAGGTGATGAATATTTTGATTATGTTACCTTTTTGTGCGTGATTGCTCAGTTTGGATTTTTAGACATCATACATTTGTCGACTTACGTTATGATTTTGATTTTAAGGTTGAGTTAATTCTTCTGAAAATACTTTCGTAGTGCCATTTTGGTGATGCTCGGTTGCTTTTATCCTAGTCTCAGCTATATTATTACATTCCTCTACAAGTACCTTAGCATGTCCTATTTTACATCAAAAGTTCAAAAACAAAAACAAAAAAAAAGAAAAAGGTTAAAGAGTATATATTATATGTCAAATTGTTGTAACAGAAATTTGGGTACATAAAAAACAAAGTAAACCAGTTTTGAAGCAGATGCAAGTACAAAATTCCCAATCAACTAAATTGCCCAGTACAATTTAGACATGAAAACATCCTCAATAAGTGTCCAAATTAACAAAAGCAGTTCCTCGAATTGATGTGTAAACAATTTTCCAGAAGTTATATTGCAATTAAATGGCAACCCAATACATGTTTTCATAATTATAATATTCATAAAATATCTCAATTGAGCAATGGGAGAACATATTTTGATGAGCTAAAAAATATGTGCTTTAGAACATCATACTCAATACTAAATTCAAAAGTTATAGGCACTTCAAGTATCATACAGGGCACAATTACCCAATATACAAAAGGCACTAGTAAGCATTATATAGGGCAACTATAAGTACCATATATTTTAAAGAACAATTCAGACCAGAAAATTATTGTACTATATGTTTAACTCAAAGCTAAAAGAATGTGCATAATGTATTCATACTAATATTAATACCAGTGATCATTGACTTATACATTATAAATTAGATACCCATAGTCATCTATTGAAAAGTTGAGATACATGAATAATCTTAGAAAGAAAATGGCCCATGAGTAAGAAAAATTCTGTATTTTATAGTTTCATATGTTAAAAAAAACAAATTTACAAATAAAGTAAAATCTAATCACATTTGTTGCTTTAGTACTCAACTTTTTTTAAATTCAAAATAGGGTTAAATGGGTTAAATAAATTGCAATCATATTCAATGGAGTGAAGCCAAGAGTAGATAAGTCAAGTTAAAGAAGCTTTCACTGCTTGCTGCATTAGAATCTCATAACAGGTTAAGCAAGAAACATTTCTGTCAAGCAATATATACATGAAAAAGGATAATAAGGAAAGTAGACTTACAAGATTTATATAATCTTTAACTCAAATTTATCCATAAGTTTTGGGTGCAAATTTATTTTATTATCACTGAATCAACTGCAGGTGGTCCAATTTTTGAAATAAGCTAGTAAATCAGAAGACCATTTGTATAAAATAATGTAGTGAAGCAAAATTCAAAGTTTTATTTATGTTGATACGATGTTACACAAAATATTCATTGTCTAAGAGGAATATTTATCCCCTTCCCTTCTTAATTCAAAAATTCTCTGTTTCCATCTAAAGTTATTGGCAAGCTTTGAAACACATAATCTTGTGTTTTTAATGTGAACCGCTACAACAACATAATTAAGTTAAGAACGATGTTATATCTTAAAAGTATGTTTGTCTCTGTTAAGGTCCATGTAAAAAGAAAGGGATGTTTTTCTTTGAAAATAGTTATTCCTCCTTGAATATTATTGTGAAATTTGACTGCATGAGATTTATAGCTATATTTGTAACATCCACAACAACCTAACTGATTATACTATGTATGCGATTATAACAGTTGTACTGATTATGGAAGAGTTTGTTGATTGTTTTCACAAATTTCCATACTTACACCATTTCCAAGTAAAGCAATGAGTATCATAAGTTGTGAATCAATTAAGGAGAAAGAAAATACTGAGATCGTAAGGGACAAATAAATTTTCACGTCTGAGAAAAACCATGTATTCAACTCCAACTTATTAATTTCTTGCCACCATCTTATGTTGCAAGGGTAAAAGAGCAAGCAATGGCTTTCCCACTGAAAAAGCATACAAAAACAATGATATGTGAAATGTTCAGAAAACAATTCCAGCATAGAAAATAAATTCAATTAATGAACCAACTGCTTCAAAAAATATCAGACAAAAAAGTTAAATGCACAAACTTATTCTTTTCCCCAATAATATTCCTGTAGCCAATGATTATTAATACGACTCATCTACATACAACTATATTATGTGAAGCATATACATACTACAGTAGAACTACATACCCTGTAGTGAAGCGTAGATAGAGTATAATGGGATAATGAATGCCAGAATCAGAATTAGACCATAATAGAACAATAAGAAGAACACGAATTGTTCACACAGTAAAGATAATTAAAATTACATGAAAAATATACAATATTACCTTTCGCAGAAATTGAAATCGAAGACACTTGTCTAGATCAGGGATTCGGATTGACTATGTAAGAGGGATAATTGCCGCGTCGATCGATTTGATGACGATATTTAGGGTTGTGTGATTGGGACTTCTGGAGGCGATGATGATGGCGGCGAATGATTACTAGAGATAACGTATTGAAAGTTGGAAGGAAGAATAATTTAGGACGAAGTGGCAAGTAGAAAACGCGTTTTCCGAGTCCCGCTTATATTTTATTTCCCGTCTGTCTTTTCATTGAATAGCGTTGTACACTTAATTTGCTGGTCGAATAACGATTGGAAACCGAACAAGTATAGCATACGAATGATAATATGGGGAAACGCTAAACAAGAATGCCATCAAAAGTCTATTTTGTTGTAGTGTAAATTCCATATATAGTAATAGTCTTCATTCACAGAAGTTCATCTCGATTATTACTAAATCAAATTCCATTCAATTCCAATCTAATAATTAAATTGGATATCTTTACTTTTGAAAATTTCCATTTAAATCCTAATAAAAGATTTATAAATCCCAAATTATATTTTCACTGTTAATTGGGTTAAAGAACAAATGTTATTTAAAACATTGTTCACGATGAACCCAAAAATACAATTTCAATTCAATTCTAATTAAATATTAATTAATTTGTAAACTTCTCTAAATCTTAATTAAAAGATTTATTCTTTTCTCAACTGGATTTAAGAATAGTGTTATTAAAGACACCATTCAAGACAAACCCAAAATCTAATTCGATATTAAATATAAGGTTCTGAATAGAAATTATATTGGCTTACGTTCAATATCAGATTCTGAAACCAATAAATATCGTATTGGGAATAACGATATATATATATATATATATATATATATATATATATATTTCAAATTCCTCACAATATCTGTATAATAACGGAATCCAATATCGAAATATTCTGAAGATAAAATCCATTCCAATCTATATATTGGAAAATTCTGTTTATTTCAAAACTATTTACAAATCCAATTTATTTATTTAAAAACATTGGATTATTATACTAGCTAATAACTAGTTTATTTCGATAATAGATTTTTATCTTTTCAAACTTAGAATTTTTCATCCAAAATCTTTCTAAATTATTAATTATGATTTTACATAATTTTTTCATATTTTTGATAATTTTATTAAGGCATTTACAGTCGGTTTCCAATAACAGTCACTGAACTGCATTCATATCGAGCTTTTTTGAATTTGATTTGGACATATTTCCAAATATAACCGTTAGATTTAAAATCTCTTATATTCATTGGAAAGCTCTTTTCGATACGAACCCAACGGTTTCTGTTTTAGGAGAATCCGACGGTCGGATCTCACATTACATCAATTATAAGTTAATGTTCGAAATTCGCGAACGGTCGCTGCGCGGCGCGTTCTATTCAGGCCATTAAATATATATATTATATATATATATATATATAATATATTTCGTTCAAACGTATTTTATTAATTCGTTTTAAAACGATTCCAACTTCCTTTTCAATTTTGAACCAAAATTGAATATTCTATACCATTATAATGTAAATGATAGTATTTTCAAAATATCTGGTTTTGAAATCATTTCCTTTTCGATATTCATTATAAAAATGAATAAAATTGATATAAATATTGATCGCGTCAAAATAGCGCATATCTAATCAATACGGCTTCACACATTTCAATATTTTCGTGTTCATGCAAAATCGGACATCAAAATCGCGTTTTAATCCTTTACTGAATATTATTTTAAAATATTAATTATTTTAAAAGATTCTTTATTTAAAAATATTCTTTATTTTTGAATCGGAATGCGACTCAATCAATTACCATATAATATCAGTTATATGGATTTCATACATCGCATATATTCAACAATAGTGATAAATAATCATTAAACAGTCCATTCACATCCTGAGTGAAATTTACAACTATACGAGCATTAAAATAAATAAATAACGCACATCATAGTCTGTCAACTCATCGATTGATATATAATTAAATTCAGGGGAGATGTGAATAAATTATCGTCCCTAGACCCGTGTGGGGTTTTCAAACAACAATAGTTTATTTAAATAAATTATTGGTTGACAAATTTAACCAATTCTAATTCGGTTTGAATTATTTTTCTCATTAGCCAATTTTCACTGTTTAAAATTATAAATAGGTATTTATATTTTAATTTCAACTACCACATTAATGTTAACATTACAACATCACAAACAATACACAGTACAGTTAATTTAAATCGTCCATGGTCTTTGGATGAGGGAGGTGATCTAACAGGCACCGTATACAGTTTATAATGATTAAAACTGGTAACAATCTACACTGCCAATTCTATATATATTTTTATACATGAATTCAATAACATGATGAAATATAATTTAGTGGGAAGGAGTTCTCACCTTGATTGGTTTCAGAAATCGTTTATATAATGATTGTTTTTCACTAAGTTAAACTGTTCGTTTAATTTAGTCAAAAATCACCACTATCTCCTTTTCCATTCTGGTCAGTGTCATAGTAAAGCTCTTGTTTCTGCGATCCCTATGAAACTGATTTTGTTTAATTCTGATTTCATATGAATAAGATACAAGGGTTTGAAAATCAATTACATTAATAAATAAATAATTAATCATTAATTCGCACTATTTACTTTAGGGAAAACTGGGCCGCTTAATTTTGTTCCTCATCATGCGATGCTTCACTAGGTTCACGTCGTCTTCCTGATGTCGAACAAAACCCTCAGCCCAAAACCCTAATTGCACACGATAATTTAAGCCTCCCAGAGCCAATCGATCGCCACTAGCACGCGCTTCGGAACGCCGCCGCCCTGCGCACCTCGCGGCTTGAAACTCGGTGCCCCAATGATGTCTGAAAATTGCTACGAATGGAACGAGTTTAGGATTGAGATTCAGAAAAAATACATCGGTAATTCCGATCTCATCCGTATGAATTGAAGGACGTTGAGAAGAGCTTCAATTTTTGCTTAAGAATCAGATGTTAATTCATGAAGAATAAAAGGAGATTAAGGGATCAAATCGGGATTAAATCGGCCATTTATTTCAAGGGTTGGAGGCGGCTGCTTCATTGGAGATTAGGGTTTTAATTCCTAGGCTATTAATATAGGTTTTAATATTATTTAATTCATTTATTCTCAAATCTTGAAATTTAACATTTTGAACTCCAAACGAAACCCAACAAATGTCGCTCCTAGCCAAATACCCCTATTCCTGACATAATGGGATATGTACCATAAGCCAATTTAACTGTTTCGATTAGTTTTTCTCAAAATTAAAATATAAGTCAATATATATTGAATTTAAACATACATTTTAATTTACCGGGGCCACATACTAACTCCAAAAATTCCAAAAAAATTAGATCTAGCTTTGTTTTGATGATACGGTCCTAACAAAACTAATTTCGTTGGATTTGGAGACCGTTTTAAAAATGGCCATTTTCTGGTCGATCCAATTTGACTGAAATTGAAAAAACACGTTTTCTTTTGTCACGCTCATATATTAATTCCAAAAATTATGAAAATTGGAATCTAGAAATAATTTGACATTCCATATCCCACAAAAGTGGTTTCGTTGAAAATGGAGGTCGTTTGCAAAATGGCTATTTTTAAGGGCTATACATTATATAATATATATAAATTCCATAGCGACTATTTTGAATTTTAAACTGGACGTAAATTTCAATTTATAAAGTGAGTTTTCAATTTCTTACATTTGTTAGAAAGATATAATTAAACAGATTCAAATATTTTTGGTTTTACTGAAATCCGATTTATTTTGAATCCTGTACATTCAATTGAAATTATAAATAGAATTTTTAAACTACCATGCCATTTCAAACTCGTTTTATAATTAAAATAAAATTATACGCTCTAACTTCATTTGAAATAATTTTTTAGTCATTATTATTTAAAATAAATCATTTTAAATTCTCAAAATTCATTAAAATAACTAAAATAAATTTTTTAAATTGGTTCAGAATTTCCGGGTTATTAGAACTATTCTTGCTAACATTAATATATTTATTTGCGAAATGATTTTCGACACTATGCACTAATGATAGTATTAAAAGAGAATTTTCCCGTATAAAAGCATTTTTGGTTATCATAAGATAAAACTCGCTTATCTGGTGTGTGTTTGCATTGTGTGATATGGGACGAGCTTATGATAGCTTCATTTTCCAAAGTCATTACGGATTTCTGTGAAAGGGAATTCACATGGAGTAAACCCGTTCCGCGTTAGCGGCATGGTCCGGTGAATTTTTCCAACTTTAAAATAAACCTGAAATAATAACTGTTTCGAGTTCTCACACCAGTCCCACTACTGACCTGGAGTTTATTGTTCCGTTATCTAAACTCTGAGTGCCCATAATTTTGCACGGGCAACTAGTAGTTTAGTTTGCAGGTTTAGTCTTCTGAGCTAGATTCAGTTTGGAGATAGAGTTCTTTGTTTTTACTTCTTCCGCTGTGAGCATTTGGTTCCGCTGAGCTTATGGTATACTCTGATTTATTTGTAACTCTGATGTAGAATTTTGCAATGAAATGAAAAAGTTATGTTACTTGTGTTCAAATATGTTAGTACCCATAACCATCCGTCTTTATGAACGATTTAAGTTGGTTTAATTACTAGCGAAAATCGAGCAAAAAGGAGGGTCGTTACAATGTGGTATCAGAGCTTTTTTTATACAAAACTCTGAGGTACAACATACTTGAACAAAGGATAGGACTCATCAGAGTTATAATACCTCATTAGATATAAGGTTAAAAATGCCCTAGAATAAGTTTCTGGAGTATTATGTTTGAGAGAGCATATTTTGAAATCTATAAAAAAAAAAAATTTGAAACTAAGTAAATCGTTTTGAAAGGTGCGATTATTTTGAAATATAACTGATGATAGGAGTTTGAGTATTTCGTAGGACGTCAAGATCAGACTATTAGTATATAAGGTTTTTGAATATACGCCTATTTAACATATATACGAAATCCAATATACACTGGATAGATATGGAATCACATTCTAGTCGTTAGAGGATAATTCTGGTGATGATCCGGACATTATCAGTGATTATTTTCAAGTTTCGAAAGTGGGATGACCATATGGCTTCAATTTAAACGTCATGGAGTACTTAGAAACCATTTAGATAAGTTGAAAATGTTTGGATCAAATATGAATTGGAATATATGAGTAAAATAAATTTTCATCTTTGAAAAATGCTTGCGAAGTATAAATCGAATTTGTAAGCAAATTGAATAGAAATGAATGTTCTAAAAAATATAACGCCATCCCTTCGCTATGCTCTGACGTCATCTTTTGCTTATCTTTACCTATTCGACATATTCGTGATGGTCCAATCCTATCCCTGAATCCCACCTTTGCCTTGCATCGACCAATCTATGGATAAGTTGGAGTAATAGCGTAGTTTTAGATTTAAAAATAAGCATTTCGAATTATCCTTTATTTTGAGTCTGTACTAAGTATAAATGAATTCCAAAAATGTTGAATTTATTCGATATGCTATTTTGCAAGATAATTTGAATTTCATTTTTCATAAAAATTTGATATGGTTTATAAATTGAAATGGTTTATAAAAGCCTTTGATTTTGGATATTTGAAAATGAGAATATGTACAATACCCGATTTAAGTTGAAATAAGGAGATTGAATTTGATTTTTATTATCAAATGGTATTGATTCTCCAATTACTTAGAACGTGAAAATAGTTTTTGATGACTTGAAATCCCGAGATTTTTAAATGGTTAGAAAACAACAATAAAATGATTTGAAAATATTTGTAAATTATTATTGCAAAACAATTAATGACTTCGGGATAGGAAATAAAATGGTTTATTACCAAGATTCGAGTAATCCGTGACTAAACAAAGGTATGACGTAGGTGTAATCATGATATATGATCTTCTCTGGGGCCCGGAGAGACATCGTTTATTTATATTGATACATGTAGGCCGCGCCTAGTGGCCTTGTCATTGGGAGAAACCACTTGACTTGGAATATGAATATAGTTATGTCATTTATCGTGAAATATTTGAAATTTTCAAAATGATTTCGTTTTTGAAATCCCGAAGTCTGTATGCTTCGATATAAAGGAAATACAATATTTCAAATAATTTGAAAATAAAACCGTGATTTTAAGTCGAAGGAATTATATCATACTTTGATTTCAAGTTTTATTTGCATTCAGTTTATGGAAAAAATATAGTTTTAATGAGTTTAATTTATAGCAAATTTTTAAGTTTCAAATTTTATTGTTTAATTTAAACTAGTTTGGTACCAGTATAAGTATTATTTACCAATCTCTCCTTTTCAAGGACGAAAAGTTTTAAAGGGTGGAGATTGTAATGATCCAAAATTTTCGACATATTAATATCTAATTAATTTGGATTTAATAACGTTTAACTATAAATTTTGAGTGTTGAATATGTAAATATGATTTTTTATTGGTTAAAATTTCAATTTGGAAAGATATTTAGTTTATAAAGATTATGAATATGTATTTTTAATAATAAGTAATGATCTTATCTAATATATTTACGTTGATATAAGGATATTAGGTTTATGGAGAATGGTTTATTTTAAAAGATGTTATTTACAACTTTGCAAATTTAAGATTTGAATTCAGAATAAATTATAATTAAATACTGGGTTCAAATAATCGTTCAGTTTATGAACGTGCAGTCTTAAAATAATTTATAGAATTTTACTATAATTTTTAATTTAGAGAATACACATATATTTTTTTAACGTATTTTGGGGTAACCATGGTCTTTTTGGCACTTTACAGAATTTATCAACTGGTTTATTATATGACTGTTTTGGGATCATGATACATTATTGTACATGTTTATATCATTATTTGTGGTTGTTGTTATCAATAATCAAAAATAAAATACAAATAATATCAACATTTCCTTTGTTCGTGATTTTCATTTGTGTGTATAAACATACTCAGATTGTCGCATAACAGAGAAAAGGAAAATTTGTTTTACGTTTAAACTTAAGTGTCACATTTGGTAGATTAAATGGAACGACACTTGTAATGCAAGCTTCTAATGAGGCAAACATTTGTCACGCATTTCCTGAATCACCTCCGCGTTGCCCATTTCTAGTTATAAACTTTCCTCTCCTGGCCAACTTGGCTCTTGATCTTGTTCCTTTGTCTTCTTCAGCAAGGATGTGGAAACCAACTAATGAGAAAAAAATAAATTACGAAGCTTCCTCACGCAAATCAGACTTCATGCCTTCTTCCTTACTTGAGAACCCGTTAGCCTCCTCCTCATTTTTCCAAAGCTCGACTCTATCGTGTCTCAAAACAGACTCGTCCCTCTTCCCCTCCGTATTAGTTGCCTCCACCATCAAAGTTCGTCAGAGTTCCACCACCTCCGGTGCCGACAGTTCGCTGACCTGCTCCATCACCTGACAACTCACCTGGACCTCACGCTTCCTCTCTCTCCACTCCTCCCTTTTAAAGCAGCACGTCACTCCCCTCTCCAAAACAGTCCGAACCAGTCGCCTTCCGGTTCTGCAACTCACATCCGCCACTTCTGGCACTTCACCCAAAAACCCACTGCTCCTCTTATTTCTTTCCACGCAACCCATCTCAATTCGCCCCTCTCCCTTTTTTAGCAGTTACCATTCCCCTTAAAACTAGTTTAGCTCCTCGTCATCCGCCACTTTGACTAGCAACCCCGCCACTTCACCTTGTTCCAGTCCGTTGCAACCACCTCGTTGGCCGCCCATTTGCCACTCCACAATGCTCCGCTTTCACCTCCCCATATTTGTTTCTACATGGCTCCACTCCTCCACATACTATGCAAGCAAACCAGTCCATTCCTCCTCTTAACCTTTGGCCTTCATATGTATAAAATAGAAGAAAAAAAAACAGTTTTTTTCTCTTGTTAAAATCGCACGCCAATACGATATTCAGCCCATTTGTTTGGTCTACAAGCCTTTCCGACACTCAGCTCCACCACTGTCCGGTTAAGATTCAATCCAGTCTTCTTTTCTGTTGAATAGCATATAAACCGGAGTGTTAACAAATATATATGCGTTGGTTGCCGAGAAGCAGTGCGAGCAGAATTGTCCGTAAGCTGGTTAGTAATAAGCCCGGAGTCCTTCAGGAATTTTGAAAGCAGTTTCGATGAGAACTCTAATTTATAATTTAATTTTAAATTAGTAGTAGCGATTAATTATATTTAGTCAGTTAACATTGATGAATTGCTTGTGGATATCGATAGTTGTATGCAATGACTAATGGACGTTTATGTAGCTAGAATACACTAGACACTAAGAGTTACTGACCGTAACGTTTTGCGCACAATGAAATTAGCTGCCATTAATCGTTGTGTTTACGATGGATGAGTTTGTGGTCATACATGGTTGATTCTTGATTAATTAGGGTTGAATACACACACACACACACACACCGTAGTTATGGAATTATACGGATAATCAGTTTGAATATCATCTCCATAACGATTATATTAATTAAATATTTAAATAATAATTGAAAAATTAGTTTGTAATTTAAATTTCACTAGTTGAAAATTTAAGTTATGAATTATATAATGGCTTTCTTAAAAGACGGAAATTAATTGTTGAAATGCTTTTAATTAATTTTTGAAATTTCCAAGTTGGAAATAGATCGAGTAAGAAGTGATTTTGTATTATATACACAAATAATGGATTTATGCGAACACTTGATTTCGTAACAAGTTTTGGGAAAGTATAACCGAACGAGCTTTATGAAAATATCATTTTATTCGATTTAATTTGAGATGAAGATTAGGAAGTTTAGAATGATAAATTGAAATTTAATTGTTTGAACTAAATGGGAATATAAATATTATTTTGGAAAAGATTTAGAATATGGTAGGAAATTTTAAGAAGAATGATGAAAATTTCGCAAAAGACGAAGTAGCTTTCGAAGTAATCTCAATAAGTTATATTAAATTTAGGTTGGTGATTTTGGCAAACAAAATAAATTTTGAATTGGATTTCGATTAATTTAAATTTAAAATAATCAACCGATGTCCGTAGAATGTTTTGAAATAAAATTAGTTTCGAAATGTAGATCGGGTAATGATTTGAAAAATGAATTCAACATTAGTTCCGTGCAAACGATTTTAATAAAAATTGGGAGAAATTGAACGAGATGTGGAAAATATTATTGTAAGATTTCAATTAAATTTGAATAGTTGAAATTTGAAATGATGATTTTTGAGTAAGGTGATTTTTTTAGGTGAATATAAAATATTTCTTTTTGAATATGGTTTTAAATTTTAAGTTATGAAACCTAAGTTTATTTCGAAAAAAAAATTGACGATTTATATTAAATCGTTATATAGCTCAAATTAAACGCGTCGCGTAGCGATAATATCGATTTAAATTTTCAAAGGACTATAACTTGAGCGTTTTAGATCGGATTGACGTAAAACGAGAAATGTTGGAATTTTATTGTTTTCAAATAGAAAAGAAAATTTTCAAATTTTAATGTATGGTTTTCAAGTTATGTTTAAATCAAAATTTGAAAAGGTCGTTGTACGTGAAGTTTGCCGACCGCAAAAGAAAATCGAATAAAAACGTGTTATAATAATTATTATAAAGTTCGGAAAATTATAATAAATCTCGTATTATCATTTAAAAATGGTTAGAGTTAAAACATTTGCATTTCGAATAATTTTGAATCTATTTGTTATAAATGGCTATTTTATTGCACTTCTACCAACGTTTTCAAACGTTATTGTAAAATTCCTTTGGAAATGATTTGGTTTTGAATATAATAAACCACGAACTATTGTTTAATCATACAAAGGGTTTTCTTAAAGATGTTGAAAGAATTTAAAGAATTTAAAATATTCGGTATGGAAATCATTTAAGTATTTCTGATTTATGTAAGATGTTGGAAGTTTAACATTTAAACTTATATTTGGAATATCAATTTTTTTTGAAATATGATGAATGAGGATTTAAAAAAACCAAATTAAGGTTTAAAGAATTTTGGGAAGGATAACGAAAAATGAAAGAATTTTGTTAGAAATATAAAGTTGAATATTGTATTTTCGAGGAAGGATTAAAGTCGTAACTGATTTAAGGAAATTTGAATGAACACAACCTTAATTTGAAATGAATGGATAAATTTTAGAAGAAGATTTGAATTGGAAACCGTGTAATCCATAACTATCATTCTAAATAATGCACTTATTACTTGAAAAGACTGGGATCGAATATTTTGAAAACCATTTCAAGTAATAATACGACGTTAAAGAGAAACCGAAGACTTGGAAATTGATAAGTGAAGACCGAGAATCTTCGAATTATTCGGATTGATGGCTGATGTCTTGGTTGGGCCAATCACCCGATATGAGGTTATAAGTGGCATGAGATCTGAATATATTTGAATATTTTCGGATTGTTGTTCCATTCAGACCCAGAATGGACTTGTATGGATTGTGTGTCTGACATTGAAATTGACTGCATAGCACTGATTTTTGTTAATTTATTTCAGACTCATGGCAATAAATTATTCTCGTCTCTAAGACACATGAACTTAGAGGTTATATATTGATAGAAATCAGCGATATGTCGTGAATTGTCAATGTGGCATACTCGAGTTATGAAATGTGCTAGTGATGATCAAAGCACGGCTTATTGAAGTGTAGCTTTGTGTATATCGTGACATCGTCGAAACCTCACACCTCGGATTGATGGTAAACTGGCGGTTAGGTTGTATACATAATATCTAGTGAAAATCGAAAGCTGCGGCGGTAGATTTATCTCGAAAACTGAGGGAATAAAGTATATACGATGTCCTATGTTTGGATGTTATCCAGGATATATTCTTTCGCGTTATGTATTCAGTATCCGTTGTCTGGATGTTAACCGGGGATACTTAGCTTTGTGTCCTCCAATGATCTTTCGTGTCAGGAACCATCACGTTGGAAAACCCAATAACCAATACGAATCGTTCGATTTGTTTGAAAAATATATATATGGGCATAATCACTATGCTTGCTAAGATTAATATATTTATTTGTGAAATGGTTTTTGACACTATGCACTGATGATAATATTAAAAGAGAATTTTCCCATACAAAAGCATTTTTGGTTATCATAAGACAAAACTCGCTCATCTGGTGTGCGTTTGCATTGTATGATATGGGACGAGCTTATGATAGCTTCATTTTCCAAAGTCATTACGGATTTATGTGCACGGGAATTCACACGGTGTAAACCCATTCCACGTTAGCGGCATGGTCCGGTGAATTTTCCCAACTTTAAAATAAAACCAAAATAATAACTGTTTTGAGTTCTCACACCTATCTCACGACTGACCTGTAGTTTATTGTTCCCTTATCTAAACTCTGGGTGCCCATAATTTTGCACGGGCAGCTAGTAGTTTAGTTTGCAGGTTTAGTCTTCTGAGCTATATTTAGTTTGGAGATCGAGTTCTTTGGTTTTACTTCTTCCGCTATGAGCATTTGGTTCTGCTGAGCTTATGGTATACTCTGATTTATTTGTAACTCTGATGTAAAATTTTGTAATGAGATGAAAAAGTTCTGTTACTTGTGTTCAAATATGTTAGTACCCATAACCATTCGTCTTTATGAACGATTTAAGTTAGTTTAATTACCGGAGAAAATCGAGCAAAAAGGCGGGTCGTTACAGAGCATCATATATAAATCAATACGATACTCATAATAAAATAGCGTATATAAAATAATAAGGTACTTATAATAAATATCTTATGATAATTAATCAAGTCAATAAAATCTTCATGGCATTTATTGTTTGTAAATCAAATCAGAGTATTGTATATAAATCAATACAATACGCATAACAATTATCATATATAAAAACAATATGATCAAATCAGTGTATCATATATAAATCAATATGATACTCATATAAATTATCATATATAAATCAATATGATAATATAATCAAATCAGAGTATCATATATAAATCAGTATGATACTCATAACAATTATCATATATAAATCAATATGATAATATAATCAATTCAGAGTACCATATATAAATCAATATGATACCCATAACAATTATCATATATATATATATATAACAATATGTTAATATAATCAAATCAGAGTATCATATATAAATCAATACGATACTCATAACAATTATCATATATAAATCAATATGATAATATAAATTAATCAATTATAGTGATATAATTAAAATATTTGGGGATTATGGGATAAATGTAACTCGACTCATAACTTACCAAATAAACAGACACTAATATTGTAAAATCACAGTGGTAGAGCTCCAGCGCGCATCGAGACATCATCACTGTAATCCACTTATAGCACCATAACACACCTGGCGATCAACCCAGGATAACTAAGACGGTCTACTCGTTAAGGACACTACACGTGGGACCCCATGCCTCCATCTAATGTAGTCATTGACCCGCCGATCGGGAATACCGATCAAAATAAAAATGTCCGATGTAGCAGACCGTTGACCTTTGGTGGTTGATGGGCAAATGAGAAACCATCGATTCAGGGAGCGAACCTAAATCAGGTCGGCCATGATGGAATTTTGGCCTATTGGTACGACAGAGTCCATTTTATGCCAACCCAAAATTTAAAGCATTCTTGAAATGCTATTTTGTAATAAGTATGCCATGAAGTTCAAAGTGTTTATAACGTCAAAATACTTTAAAACATAACCATGTCTTGAAGAAGTAATTCATCACATATAAAACAAAATAATAATCACAACCCGAATTAAAAAAAAAAAAACTAATATTCAACTTTATAATATATAAGAACAATATGATAAAATAAGGCAAGTCAGAGTATCATATATAAATCAATACGATACTCATAATTAAATATCATATATAAAACAATATGACAAAATGAATCGAGCTATACTAGTTGTAATATAGGACAAGAATTATACGAATGACATATAAACATGTCAACTAAAAATGTCCAAAATTACTTCAATTCAGAAATTGTATACTGTTGACGTCAAAAGTTGGTCACTAGCGAAGTTCAACCCCCAGTGGTGTGTAGAGCACACGAATACTGATTATGAAATGCAGAGAAAGTAAAGGAAGCAGGGAAAACACACAGTCGTTTTATAGTGGTTCGACAAAGACTGTGCCTACATCCACTTTATATATTATTTCTGCTTTAGATTACAAGTACAATGTTTTTTCTATTTGAAGAAAATAAAGGAGAAGGCTATTTTCCTCTTCCAGATAGTTCCTCTCTCGGAAGAAGGAATTGGAGCCGAAGAATATCCCTCTTTGGGAAGAAGAAGAAATTAGAGATTCCAAAGATCTCCCATTTTCCTCTTTATGCTTTGAGGTATTTATAGGTGGAGATGGTGGCTTGGGCTGTTATGACATGGCCCGGCCTTTCTGGGAAGACTTGGACATGTGGAGCTCACTTCTTGGATATAATCGCGGCTGGAAGACTGATTCCACGATCCATAAATAGTATCCTCGGAAGTTGTGTCTTGCGTGGCATCCACATTGAGGTGTATCAAAAGAAGAGCTTTGTCCGGATGTGGTTGACCGCCTTTTCTTCCTTGAGAGTCGGGCCAGGTATTTGAACAACTCAGCGAGATATTTCATGTAGATCCTAAATACTCGGTCCATATGACCTGTGCGAGAGCGGTTCTCTTGGTCGACTGGGAGAGCGAGTCTTCCGGATTAAGATATTGGCTGGATTTGCCCGATATGTGATTATTTCGGGCCAAGCTTCTGCTGGAGTGCGATCTGTCTAATCTGACTGGTTGCGCGTTTGGGCTTCGATTTGGCCCGTTTCGACTTTTAACAAAAAGAAGGCTAACATTTTGTCTCCCAGAATACATCTTCTTCGACCAAGGGAGGTGTGTTCTGAAATATGAGTGGAAGCACAATTGATCGAGCAGCTATGGTCACGTCGAACCATATTAAGACCAAAAATCCAACGATTCCGATGTTGTATTAAGGCCAGAAAACCTACGACCGTACAGGGTCGTAATTAAGGCCGGAAAACCAACAACCACCGCGAACCGTATTAAGGCCGAGATGTTGATAGCCTTTATGAGAATTGGTTCCTGCAAAGACAAAATGAAACCGTTCTCGTCTTGGAGAAGGCTAACGGGTCGAGCATTTTATTTCACTTGGCTTTTGAAGGGTGGCGAGTATTAACCATACTCGGCTTAGAGATGACGAGCATTAACCATACACGGCTTAAAGAGGGCGATCATTAACTATACTCGGCTTATAGAGGGCGAACATTAACCATACTCGGCTTAGGGCAAGTGTTTTTCGTGCTCGACTCATGTTAGATTAATGTGTCCAGTGAGCAATAAACGCTCGTGGTGTAGAAAAACAAGGGATGAGTATCATCCACACTCGTCTTAAAGAAATATACCACACTCGGCTAGGGGAGTGGGTGTTAAGATATGGTGGTAGGCTTTCGCGCTGACCACATTGAAAGAGGGGGGCGAGCATTATCCATGCTCGGCTTTAGAGTTTCCCAAATATTATGCATATTTGTAAAAGAACATTGGTAGCTGCTAAAAGAGTTATTACAGAGAAAAGAAATTCTAAGAAGCATCGCTTGATTCTAGAGCATGCCTAGGAGCTAAATCCTAACCCCATACATGTGTACATTTAGGTGTCCTTTTTATTAAAAGAAATACATTAGAAAAATCTAATTAATGATAATGCCGCGAGTGCTAGTCTCAAGGTCCTTTCCGTTTATAGGAGCTCGTGGATCGACCTGAGGAGCTTGGGCAGCAGATCGCGGCGGCAAGGCCGGGGCGTGTTCTTGACATATTCGGGAAGCTCCCCTTTTCTGACTCGATCCTCGATGAGATTGCGCAGATGTCGGCATTCATTGGTGCTATGTCTAGCTACGTTGTAGAATATGCAATGTTTGCCGAAATCAAGTTCCATCAGGGTTGGTTCTCGTCGAGGTGGTCTTGGAGAAGGCAGAGACCCTCGTATGTCAAGATAGATATCGAGCAGGGAGGAATTGAGCTCGATGTAATGATCGTACTTACTTTCGATTCGAGGTTACACATGACACTCGCTCTTTTCCGGGGCCTTTCCTCTTCCTTTATTCTGGCCGTTGTTGTTGGATGGACCCTGTTGCTTGGCGACTAAGACCTCTAGGCTCTCCATCTCCATGCTGGCATCTTCTTGTCGGAGGAATCGCTCGGCCTCGGGATAGAAATCATCTATATCCTTAGGGGGATCTCTGGTTAAAGAGATTGAGAAGTCTGATCGGTTTTGAACTCCCACAATGGCGGCCATAAGTACCATCGATGGTTCAGGCCGATCGACTGACGCTACAACCGCGTTGAATCTTTCGAGGAAGGATTTGAACGTCTCTCCTGATCGCTGCTTGATACTAGATAGGAACATTACACTTTTTGGTCGGGAGATATGCACTCTGAACTGTTCAATGAAGCGAGTGACCATAGTGTTCCAACTGCAGATCGACTCCGTTATCAGCTGTTGAAACCACATTCCGGCTATGTCTGTAAGAAAGAGTGGGAAGCACCTAGCCATTACGTTGGTCGAAGCACCAAGTACTTCCATATGTCGCATGTATCGCATGAGGTGAATAGTTGGATCAGTGCGATCGTTGTATGGTTCGATAGCTGGAAACTTGAAGTCCGGAGGGTTTTGGGAGTTTATGATTTCCCTGGTGAAGGGGCTATGAGTGACATTATCTATGTCTTGCTGCGAGGAAGTGCCCTGAGTAAAGAGTCGGATGATGCTTGGAAGCTTACTTCCATCTCCGAAGAGTCGTTGCCATGAATTTAGTTCTACATCTGGGAGAATTTCGGTGTGAGGATCTGGCGGAAGCATGCTCAGAAGGGCGGTCGTTGCCTGTGCTCGACCTCTGAGATTTGAGTGAAGGTGTGAGAGAAGGTGAGATCTGGTAGGTGGTTCTGGGAAGAATGACCCCTCTTGAACCTGACGAGTATTGGATCGAGTTGTACCCATGGTAGCGGGTCCAAGCTAATCCAGCATAACATGTGATGTTTGAAGCTCGGGGGTGCCCCTGGTTGGAGCAAGGTTAGGAGGGTCTACGGTAGCATTTTCTTCTGCCACTGTGGGAACCGGTATGGTGAGGTGACCAACCTAATTTGAAGGGAAGGCCGCAACAGCTCTTCGTTGAAGGGGAAGAGTGGTTAGACTGGTCTGCGGTAAGATCCCGGGTTGTAGTGGGAATAACATTGATTATGATGGGCCCGGTGGTCGCTCGACTGGTTTGGGGGGTCGAGTTGTTTCCAAGAGCTTAGGCAAAATGGTCGATCGACCTAGATTTCGGTCGCCAGCCTCCTGCGAATCTGCAGCTACAGTAGCACTGGTCGTTGGAAGTGATACTCCTGGTTGTGATCGATCGGTTGGTGGGACCAAACCAGGATGAAATAAAGGTGTAGCCTGATCAGTAACCTGATTCTGCGCAGACCGAAAATCAGTTGTTACCCCAGTCCCGGTCGGTGGAGGAATTGATGTTGAAGCATTCAATCCTGACTCCAGTTGACCGAGATGGTGATCCATCAACTGCTGCTGTCGTTCGAGGAGTTTATCCTGAGTTATCATATGGTCTCTGAATTCGACCATAATTTTGTCCATGTCGTCCCGGGTAACATATCGGGACACATTTTCATGAGAGGAAGCTTCGAGACTTACTTCTGCAGCATTGTTGTCGGCTGCATCGGCATTAGTGGGACGAGAGGACGTTGCATCTTTCTTTCGCTTGTTTGCCATGGATCAAAATAAGTGGAAGGTCGAAGGTTCTGCCCCTTCCCAGCACGCCATGGTGTTGACGTCAAAAGTTGGTCACTAGCGACGTTCAACCCCCAGTGGTGTGCAGAGCACACGAATACTGATTATGAAATGTAGAGAAAGTAAAGGAAGCAGGGAGAACACACAGTCATTTTATAGTGGTTCAGCAAAGACTGTGCCTACGTCCACTTTATATATTATTTCTGCTTTAGATTACAAGTACAATGCTTTTTCTATTTGAATAAAAGAAAGGAGAAGGCTATTTTCCTCTTCTAGATAGCGCCTCTCTAGGAAGAAGGAATTGGAGCCGAAGAATATCCCTCTTTGGGAAGAAGAAGAAATTAGAGCTTCCAAAGATCTCCCTTTTTCCTCTTTACGCTTTGAGGTATTTATAGGTGGAGATGGCGGCTTGGGCTGTTATGACGTGGCCCAGTCTTTCTAGGAAGACTTGGACGCGTGGAGCTCACTCCTTGGATAGAATCGCGGCTGGAAGACTGATTCCGCTATTCATAAATAGTGTCCTCGGAAGTTGTGGCTTGCGTGGCATCCACATTGAGATGTATCAAAAGAAGAGATTTATCCGGATGTGGTTGACCACCTTTTCTTCCTTGAGAGTTAGGCCAAGTATTTGAACAGCTCAGCGGGATATTTCATGTAGATCCGAAATACTCGGTCGATATGCCCTTTGCGAGAGCGGTTCTCTCGGTCGACTGGGAGAGCGAGTCTTCCAGATTGAGATATTGGCTGGATTGGCCCGATATTTGATTACTTTGGGCCTAGCTTCTACTGGAGTGCGATCTGTCTAATCTGACTGGTTGCGCGTTTGGGCTTCGATTTGGCCCGTTGCGACTTTTACCAAAAAGAAGGCTAACATATACTTTCAAATAGTGATTGTTCAAATATAACACATGCTCCTATTTCACATTATGTTACCAGTATATTTCACAACTAAGAATACAACAATGAATATTCCATATGAGAAGCCAAAAGAGTAATAAGAAAAGTATTACCAAACGTCCCATACCGCTTGGTGTTTCTAATCCGTTTATTCAAAATCCTCATCATACAGAATTTCACACAAATCTCAAGGGAAACTGTGCTTAATTCAATATATATATGTCAAAGTATTTATAAAATTTAAATAATCAAACTAATTAGTTCTCACTTGGTAGTTTTTATTATTTATTTATTATCACTGGTATTCTTACTTTATTTCAACTACCAATTCGATCCGCGTTAACTCCAATATCGGTTCAGCTCTTGTTTTGACGCTCATTTCTCAAATCGAACATCGTCTGAATCCCGCTTGGTCAAGTTTCAAAGTATCTTTTGAAAAATCCATACTTAGAACCAAAAAAATTCAAAATTACTCAAATGTTTCGACAACACTTAGCACAATCAATTCGCATTTTTTTGGATGATGCCTTCAACAAGTTTTATCGAAAATAACTTTTATAGGGAAACTCCAAAGGAAACTCAAATTTCAAAAAAATATTTCTGGTTTTTTATCTCTTCAAAATAATTACTTTTCCCCAAATCCCGCTCTCTCAAAAGCGATTCTATATCAATTCTGCTCATTATTGGGTATTTTCACCCTATCTCTAATGTGTTTTAAACCCAATAAGCCAAATTTTATATAAACCATAGCTATGATACCAAAATGTATCAACCCGCCATTTTGACCGTCCCAAGTCGGTAATTAAACCAACTCGAAGCTTTCAAAACGACGGATTGTTATTAGCTTACAGGGTTTAAAATGGAATTTAACACAGAATCACAGTGCAAAACAATGTAGCAAAATAAAATTTTATACAAATATTAGAGTTACAATATTTATTACAGCGGAAAAAATGTAAATTTTATACATAAATTTCCGTAAACAAATTTGCAGTTTTTATTGAGCTTTACGCGCACATGCGTCCTCTCCTCTTTAAGAGCTTAAATCTAAAATCAAGTGCCCAATAAAATAAAATAAAATGATAACTTATGTATATGGGATTGCATATGTACACATACATTGACTCACTGCATGTACATATATTGTACAGGTATGGCATGTTACTACATTCTCAGAACTAGTCAAAGAAAATGAATAATATGGAATAAAAATGAAATAGCTTCTTGAAAGGAAAATTGCGTTCCCACGAATTTAAATTCAAGTTGAAAGGAACATGCTGGGAAAACATAAAATTAATCAAAGTCATGTATATGGACCAGCTCACTTGCGTGAGGCACAATAAAAGATGCTTTTATACGAAACATACACATGCATCACTGCATGCACACACATTATGACATTAGGTTCTTACATAAAAATAAGGAATCAGAGGATTCTCTTCTTCTTCTTTTCTTTTTTTTCTTCTTTTTGAATATTCTGAGATATTAAAATATTGCAATAAATGCTAGACCAACGCCTCCACAAGTAGGTGTAAATTGTACATTACCTATGGGTAGGAGATCTACGTTTATTTATTACAGCCAAAAATCAATTTCAAAGCGCTAGCACAAATAAATGGTTTAATAAAAAAAATATCTCAGTCGAACTTTATAGCATAACCTTTAAAATCTATTAACATGCAGACTTTTACAAAGAAAACAAATGGACATATTATGATAGCTAGCAATATTTAAATGAGTCAAGTTACCCAGAACAGTAAAACCATGTGTAAATGAACCATTAAACACTAGATTGATTACAAACGTGTGAAAACAAGAAGTCTAGCATTTAAGTAGTAACACTTTGGAGTGTGAAGTTAGCCGATACTAATGTAATGCATTAGCCAATAATGTACAGCTTTGAAAACGAATGTAGCATGACAACGTTAGTTCATGTTACCAGCTAGAGAAGTCCTTATGGTTGATCATTAGTAATGCCTTCCGAATGTATATAACCTGATATGTATATATTCGTATGCTAGAAGCTGCTGCTACAGGTAACTTTATTCTTCAATTCTTTCATATCATTTGCATGTGATTCTAACGCACTAACCCAACATCATATATTTATGTGTAATAAACTCATCAAGGAAAAATGCAGTAAGATGCATAAATAAGGGTATATAGTGAATATTAGAAACTAGTTAACCTTTCAGTAAGTTGAACCCAAAAACCATGCAAAATCCTCCTTTGAATGAAAGGATTGACTTATCACAAAATATAAAAGACAAAAATCATTGTAATGTTATTCCCTTTTGCCACATGCGTAAACTTCAGTAGCTAGCGGTCTATAATATTAGCAGTTTTAGTATCATGTGTTTTACTATTGAGGCAAATAATTTACAAAAGTTAGAAAACAAGCCCAATTAATCTCCAAAGCTGTAACGACCAAAATAAACTGTAAACTGCATAATCTTATCAATTCCTAGCATATGATCAAGGGAAGAGAGTGTAGACATATATCATATGTCATGTCCATCTAACATAATTAAGGTCACTTATGAGAATTCTCAGCTACTTATTAACTCAGGGCATGTTCATGTGTTTAATGAAGGAATGAATAAAAATTTTTATAGAGAAAATCAAAAATGAAAGTCAAGGCTAAGGTAGAACATGCTTATTTTATTTTCAACACACTTTCTATTCAAAATAACACTAATAGGCAGCGTACCTTTCACCATTTGGTCCTCCTCTTCCGCAATCAGCATTCCGCCTATGAAGAGATGATTTACAACTGTTATGTTGTACCAACATCGGTTGTTCGTGTCCGCAGTTGGGTACTCATAAGTGACGGCGAAACATCGATTGCAGCAATTGTAAATGGAGACTGCAGTTGCGCTGAAAAAAAGCGAGCACTGGAAAACGATTTCAGCTAAGGTGAGAGCGGGGAACGTGACTTCAAGGCTGCCAGAGATGAAATGACGAATTGGGTGTGGACGGCTTCGTCCAGGGTGGCACCGCGGTGTGAGCTGCTTCAAATTGAAGACATTGGATTTTGGTGGGAGGATAATGGCGGTGGCACCCCGATGCGCGACTGGCAGGTGCGACTCCAACCACGATGGAGGTCGAGATGGCTGTGGTGACGATTTGGGTACTTGCTGGTTAAAGAAGAGGGAGCTTGATATGATTTAGGGAGGGATTCCATTAATTGGGAAAAGTGGAGAAAGGATCGGTGTTAAAGAAGTGGGAGAGAAAATTATCCCGAAAAGGAGGTTAGGCTCCTCTTTATAACACAACGAAGGGATTTACAGAATAATCTAGATTTTTACAGATCAAAACAACACGTGTTAAAAAACGTCAGACCAAATCGAACAAGTGGCATTAAATTCTAGCCAACCAAGATAAGTGTTTTAAAAATTCCAGCCCACATTAAACAAGGGGCAACAACAAATAAACAAACATTTCAAAGTATATACCAATTATTTATACTATGTATATATCCAATACAAGTATTTATTTTTATTTTTATTTCTTTATATATCCCAATATAACTTAAATTAATTAGTTAAAAAAATCCGGTTCAAAACTAGAATAAAATATAAATAAATTTCAAAGTTGAATTCAAAATCAAGTTTTATGATCCTCTAACAATATATTCCCGTAAATTTTTAAAATACGACTATCGTTAGGTTTAACAAAATAGTTATAATTCAAATTTTCAAATTTTAATTCAAAATATATTCAAAACCAAGTTTTAAACGGACCAGATTTCAAATTATGACCAAAATCAAGTATAAACACAAATTATTTACATTAAATATAATCCTCTAACTAAATTGAAAAGCCAAATTCAACATACAAGACTTATGTTTCAAATTTTAGATTTATTTCCAAAATCACACTTCTGAATATTTTAATGAATCCAAATCATCTAGTAATGTTAATGTTGACTGTTTACAAAACTCTCATATTTATGAAAGAAATCATCTTCTAAACACCAAAAATTTTCTGAGTTATTACAACCCTCTTCTAAAAAATCCGGTTTGTTACGTGGGTATGGGCATATTAATAGTGTGCATTTGAAATGAGAATTAAACGCGTATTTAAATGGTAAAGAACTGAATAAAAACGGGAATAGAAATAAAAAGGAATACACGTGCAAGAAATTAAAAATAATTTTTTTATTAATGCACACTTTGATTACGGATATAAAATTTGAACGCGCGTTAAAAACTGGAAATAATAATAAAATAGTTAAGAAATATAATTGTTAACATTTAAAACATAACATAAATCACGCAGAAAATGACTAATATACGATTGTAAATTGTATATATGGGTCGACCTATGATTGAAGTGGGTCGACCTATGGGTTGACACACTTCAAAGATGGATCAACCCAGGGGTCGACCTAGGGGTTGACACACTTCAAAGATGGATCAACCCAGGGGTCGACCCACCTGAAGCATGGGTCGATTCATTTCGGGCCAACAACATGATTTATGTCATTGTTAACGGCTCAGATCTAATTCTTTTCAATCGAAATGACATGGTTCTTTTGAGCAACTATAAATAAAACTATGGAGTATACAATCCAAGTCATATTTTCTAAGAGGGAGCCATATCTCTTCTATTTCCTTTCTCCTCCAATTTCTTTAGAACATAAATATATGTTAGTTTCAGGATTTTTGATTCAAGATTTTATGATGAAAGATTGTGTATTAGGCTATAGGTTCTTAAATTTTCCATCCTTGTGAGATTAGAATTAGAGAAACCACAAATGTCAGATATAAATCAAATTCAAAATTGGAGAGCAATCAAGTGAGTAGGTTAAATTATATTTTCCGATAATATTATATTATATCGTTAGATTCCTATAAGAATTTATAATATGTTCTCCTCTTCTTCTTTTCCCTCTTTCTGCGTCAGAATATATATTTTATGTTGAATTTTAGTTATGTGCAAAATATACATAAACTAGAAATGTTGGCATATACAATTTTATTATATGCTTAATCCATACGACTAATTATAATCCATTTTGTTTACGTGTGTTGGAAAATATAGTCTAATTGGAATTATGAACAAAAAGGGAAATTTTATGATTTGGGGATTAATGAATGTATAGTGCCAAAAATTGCAATGAAAGGGATATTTAAATTGAAAGTAAGCAAATTTGTCATAATTAAGACTATGCATGGTAAATTTAGTGGTTAAATAATAAATCTGACAATTTCCACATATATTTATAAATTGAAAAGTTAGGAATAACTTGTGTTGATTGGTCAGGAAAATAAATTTATTTGCATAATTTGGTAAATAAAGAAAAGTAGGAAACATGGTTGCAAACATGAAAATAAGAAAAGGTAGGGATCACTGCAAAATAGAAAATTAACTATATTGCGCACTAATTAAATAAACCAAAAAATAAGAAAATGAGGCATCTTGCAATCATGAATTCCTATTACAATAAATACTTAAAACTATGGAAATATATTTTATATAGTTTTGTTAACAAATCAATTGAGAATAAGCCTAATTCATAAAAGGGTAAATTGTACAAACAGAAAAGCAAAAGATAATATAGCATAAAGATATTATGCAAAGAAAAAGGATTATTGTAAACTTATTATTTGAACGTAATAAGTATAGATCACTAGCAATAACGTGTAAGAAAGATTATAACATAAATGTTATGAATAAGATTATGTCACAAAATCTTACTACAACCCATATTTGCATGGATTTGATAATTTAAAAATCATAATAAACAAACATAGTATATTAGCAAATATGAAATTGACATAAATTAATTGAAATGATAGTTAAGCTAAATATGTGCATATTAATTTACAGTGTGTGGGTAAATTATGAGCCTAACACTCCTCGTTGTCAGGCTTTAATATGACATATTGATTTACAGGGTATAGGTAAATTATAGGCTAAAAATAAAAAAATTATAGTAGGTAATAAAGTTGACTAATGAAAAAAAAATATTCAGATTAAATGAACTAATGAATATTATAAATTAACGAAAAGGAAAGTAAGTGAAACACAATGGTAAATAAGACATAGATTCTAATTAAAATAACGAAATGCGTTTTGTCCAGTTCATAAGGGTGAAGAGCCTATCAGGGAAAATCATCGAAGGTGTCAAGAGATATGGTGAAAGCACGTCCAACTTATTTGATGGAACTGGATGGAAGTGTGGGACTTCTACGGTAGGCTTCAGGCTTTACCTACAGAGGCATGACATGTACGGTACCATCCGACGACTATGCCTTGGCTGCATTTTTCATTGTATGTAGCCTAAAGATAGATTCGGGGTGATTTCGAAGATGATTCCGTTGTTTTATCAAGGTGCGAGGCATCGTGGTCAGGACCGAACAAAGTATAATAGGTCGTCGGATACCTGTCAATGTCAATTGGAGCGTGGGCGGAAAAGACTGGAGCTAAACCAAGAGGTCAATGATCTTCACTATCAAGTCATTAGATGAAGGACCATATAGTTGTTAAGATTGTTTGCAAGATACAGTCACTTAGCTCTTTTTGAATGGTCTTTAATTAGTTAGGGGGTAGGCTGATGGGACCTAGAAGAGCCACAGAAGACATAGACTAAATTTTGATATATGTATTTTGGGCTTAACGAAGCCATTAGTTTTAGGCTATCCTGAGGTCTTTCTTGATGGATATAGTGTGACGACCCAAATTTCCGGTACCTTTTGAGCTGACTAAACAACACGAGTCCAACCCAAATTGCATTGAAAATCCAGATGTCAATAGAAAGAAATTAAGAGGATGAGATATGAAAGAAAGAAATATTAGAATAGAAGAAATTAGAAGAAGAAACACAACAAAATCAGAGTCTCACATCGCAGCGAAACAAAGTATAATACATAAATAACTTTATTGAAAGCTTGAAATAATATACTTACTTACATCAAAGTACAACAGACACATCTGGACAGTTATAACAACCTGTCCTCAAATACATCACACATCAGAATATATTAGAAAAAACCATACGTATGAACTCCTCCAGCACATCTTCTGAACCTCGTAATATCCAATGACCTGAACCTGTACAACCTGGTCTAACCTGAGCATTACAAACACCGGGTCAGTCTGGTGAACCAGAGTGAGAAAAAACTCGCAAAGTTTTAAAGGGAATCATCCACTTGATTTTAAAGTTCAAAATCTTTTCAAAAGAAAAGGATAATAGTAAGACCAGCCCACACATAAACGCGGACAATTTTTGCCTTACTATAACCCAAAACATTTTTGAAATCAATATCATTTCTGATATTATAATAGTGTCTAAATACAAATAAATATCAATCTAGTGGAACGCTTGCATCTCACGCTCCACATATATAGTATACAATCAAAACCACAGGAAGTTATTGGAGAATTGATTCTGACTGTGACAAGGTACGGAACCACCTGCCGATAGTGTATCTCTAGAGGGGAATGCACTAGGATCAACAAGAACATCTTGCAACCCGACCCACACATGATCGACCACTCATTTCGCTTGAGTGTATCGAATGTATATCACCAACGGTTGGGATCAGCAACCGTTTCCCGAAAAGGGACAGCATCGAAATAAATTAAAGAAGCAAATGGAATTTCTCTAGATAGGTGATTATACACCCTAACGGGAGTGACCCACATAGCCATGCTGCCTGCCCGATTTTTGTCATTTCCCGGTTGATGAGGTTTGAGGTTAGAATTATCTTTCAGCACATCTGGCCACCATTCACTTTGAATGCCACATCGTCAGATCCGTCAAATCACTAATTGACGTCCAAAAAAATATACTGGTGTTAGCTAAGAGAAGGTGTCTTCTCCGCCACCAACTGGAATACGTTTGTAAAAATGAACATACATGATCTTTTGAAAATACTCTGTCAGAAATTCGTCCATACAAGTCATCCAAGAACATGATGAACCAAAGGCACTCTCCTACCGCATCCTAAGGATCAGTAGCGAGAAATCCTTGCAATCCGCAAAATCCCAACCACGACCGAATCATAGTTTGAAACCTCTGGTAGCTAGCCAGAGAAATTTAATAGTAATCCTTCCTCTTATGGAGATCCACGGTCTTCAATTGCTCCATCTCGATCATCTTCAACGTATACATATTTGCTGATCGGAATGGTTTTCGAATATAAATTCGATTCCGGACATTCCGTATCAACAATCGTTTTGGCCAGATTTTGATAGTCAGTGATTTAACTATCAAAATAAACAATCATCATCCATAGAAAAATAAAGTCGATTCATTGGTTCAGTATACAGCGTCACTTGGCCTCTTTAGTTGAACAGTTAATTAAATTTCTGAATCTCCCAACAATTGGAATCCTGCTTTCTCAAATTCTTATTTCCAAATCAAAATTTTCAACTTATAACTCTTCACATTTTAGCTTAAAATATTCTTCATGGAAATATTATTTTAATCTCGTCAACCACCATCGTTTCTAAACTACACTATCCTTGGATAATCATGAAGTCATTAAAATTGGAGTATTTTATTTACCTCTCAGACCTTGAGACAACAACATTCTTATCTTTGGAATGAATATAAGTTTATCAACGAAATTTCATTTCAATAAATGTCCCAACACTTTTGTTTACTATAGAATTTCCCTTTTTATTAACCACTTAACTTTGTTTTGTTTAAACTAAACTTTGTTTCATATCTAACACACTTATCTCCAAATCCTATCATTATATCTTAACCTTTATAATCAGATTCAATCCACTTAAGCTTCCGTTCGATTTCAACTCATATTAAAACTCCCCTTTTATAGAATACCTTCCACGAACTTGGATCAAAAGTCTAACTCATAAAAATACCTATATAGAATTCTTTTTAATTATAAAACCAAGTCAACTCCATCCCCTTTTAAAACTATTCCCGTCTCATAATTCCCTTTTAAAGTTAGTGTTATTTCTTTTATAGAAATCTCGACTCGATATATCAGAAATATTTCGGTTTCATTTGAAAACACTCTTATATATTCAAATCTTATCTATCGAGTTACTATATGAATTCATATTCATAATTTACTTTAAAAATCCCGTTTACAGGTCAACTTCTTGTTAATTATCTAACATCCTTTATATATAATGGTTTACTTCATTACTAACTATAAACAAAATAATTAATCTTTCTAAAAAGGTTATTCTAAAACGACATTTAATTTCAATAATTGTAACGTCCCGTATTTTTCAACGGTTAACATTGAATGATTAAAACAATTAAATATTTGACTTGAATTTAAATTGGAGATTTATATAGAGTTTATTTATTTAATTTATTAAATAAGAATATTTTTATACGATAAATATAAAGTGTTTGAAACCAATTTATTATTTAAACGACATTATCGATATGTGTAAATAGTGATATTTCAAATGATTTCAGAATTCGACAAGATAAATTTCCATCAGTTTAGAAATAGTGTATTATTACTGAATTTTGTATTTTCGTAACATTTAAATTTATTGATTTAACATACGATTAGCGAACGCCTAAGAATTATTAAATCGAAATTAATTTTATCATCAATTTAAATTTGTATCTTTTCCATACGATCGAATGGGGCTTCAGAACCTCTTCCGGTGTGTTCAGAATGATGATATAACCCTAGAAATGCCTTTTGTTGCGTTTAAATAGGAGTTACGAATTAGCGTGATATTTTAATAAAATAGATTTACAACGGTTCATAATAAAATAGGGTAGCCTAACAATATATATATATATATATATATATATATATATATATATATATATATAACGAAGTACATCCCTATTTCTTACAAGTGAAGGTATTCTGAAGCCTACCCTAACATAGCTGCTTCGTTCTATCTTTTCTACCATCCCTCAAGAACACTACAACCTTACTTCTCCCTCATGCGTATGCTGAAATTTATTTGTACCATTTGAAAGACATCATTCTTATCCCCGATCGATTCGCGTGTATAAATAAAGTCAATGGCCTTCGTATTTCATCCATCCTCAAAACCAACCGAAATTAATTAAATTCCTTCACCATTCTCGTTCATTTCTTTCCGCAGTAAAATCAAATTCAATCCTCCGATTAAGAAAAAAGAAAGCGAATCGAAATTCAAAATCACGTAAAATCTTGGAGATAGAAATCGTGACTGAGGGGCTCAAGTTGCCCGAAGAGATAGCGCATCGTGATGGCAGTTACGAGCTCAACCAAGTAGAAGACGCTCAATGTGTGTGAAAGTGAGTCTAAAGGAGGATTTCAAAATCGAATTCGGAGCTTGAAACTTGTGATTTTCGAAACTGGAATCCTCATTCTGAAAACATCTGATTGGAAAAGGGGTTCTGACCTTGCTGAGGGGTTAGACATCGCCGAGTGGTGTGGCGTTTGGTGAAGGGGGCGTTGCAATTTTGGATAAGGATTTGCGATTTTGGATAAGGAGGTGCTTCTTTAAGAAGCGAGCCGACCTTGCACTAACGACTTTGTGGAGTAAAAGTCGAAGGTTGGGGAAACTGTTGAGATTGTCATGGAACTGAGGGAGCTTGAGATGGTATGATTATTTTTTCTAAAATTTGATTTTTATAAATGGAAAACTGGAGAGGTCAATGGTACTGCTTATGGTCACATAATGCAACTAGGGTATTGGAGGTTCAATGGTGTAGTCAATGAGGAGTTTAATGTTTGTTTTTGGTCTTAGGCGTGAAAAAAATGAGGATCTCACGTAAAGGAGTTAATCTGGAGAGGCATTGCGATGATGTAAAAATGAATGGAGTGGTTTGTGAAGGTGTATATTTTGATAGAGGAAAGGAGATGGACTGTCTTTTTGAAGAAGGGTGTTTGGACAATGGAGCGGTTAATTTGAGGCAATTTGTAACGCCCCGCCTCTACACCTGCCATAGTCAAGTTCATTTCGTGTGAAATGTCGTCGGCCATAGCGGAGAATATGGTTGGTTAGGAGAGACTATTAATATATTTACTCTTGCTTGGAAAGTAATGTCGAATGGCATGAACATACCAAAAATTTCGACATGACCATTCCAGGCGAAGGGCATCTACACAACGACATAATAGCCTCAGAACACATACAGAATGATATAACACAGATAGTCACAGATATTCACATCACATGCATAATAACTGATATGAATATAATACAATAAGTGTTTACATCAACTAGAGGTCATACATGACACTCTAACTCAAAAATAATAGATACATGTACCAAATCTCATACTAATAATGATACATGACATAAGGTAGTCATCTACATATAATCCAAAAAGACTGCAACTATAAAGCAGTCAAGCCAAAAGTTATCATAAAGTCCCAGCAGGAATGTCACCTAAGCATCTGTAACACTTAGGTCTGACTCGAGTATCATTTAAGAAAATAAGCAATAAACGGATCAGTCAAACCATTCTTATTCATAACATGAGGCAATAGTGAGAGATATAACATAAATGACATGATAAGAATAAGCAGGATGATTCATAAATAATATGGAATGCATGATGTCAACATATATAAAATCTCAATAAATATCATGACAAGGAAAGAGCATATAACAATAAGAATTGACAAATAAATGCCAAACATAAATCAGATTGATGCGCATCACATCAAAGTAATCAAGAATCCAGAATTCATTAGAAATCTAGAAAAACATCATAAAAAGAGGTCTGTTCATAGAAGATAAGATACGATCTCTAGGTAGCTAACCCATTTGTTTGAGTCAAAGCTCCCCATAGGGCCGGGTCATGACCTCGGTAGAGTGAAAATGCATAAATCATAGAAAATCATAGAAAGTTGGACCGAAGTCCCATAGATGAAGGTCAAAAATCGTAAATTCCCACTCGGGCGATAGCGAACCAAACAAATATGTCGGGAAGCGGATACCAACGATCCCGGTGAATAGAAATTATTCCGAGCTAGTTAATATAAGAAAATAGCGACATGTCACATAACCACATGCTGTTCTCGAGTAATTACTCAGTCGTAATTGGTTTCTATTCAAAACAGAGAAAATCACCACATATGTTCAAACGAACGAGTCCGGTAATTATTCGCCAAAGTAAACATATATGGGGTCATAGTCCTCGGTTTTATTAAGGTGAATAAATTAAATTTCTTGTTCAATCGGTAGGATAAGGAATCTTATATAAATCAATAGTATTGGAACCGGGTTTAGAAATCAAATTTATTTTAAAAGGATTTGAATTTAAAAACTGATTAAATGTTGGTTCGATTCCCATTGACAATATAAAACCCCGTTATCCATTGTGGTTCAAATATTCATAAAAACCGCCGCCGTAGAGAATGGAACACAAAAATCATAAAACATAAACTCACATTACAACAACATACAGGAAATCAAAGGGATAATGGTTGTAATTTCGATCAACAAACGAATCGAAATCCCAAACCAATACTCGAAGGTTCTAAACTATATCGGAATAGTCTTGAAGGATATCAAGTCGATAATTCACGTTTTAATGGAACAAATCGTATTAACAAGAGCATCAAATAAATTTGATATACAATATAAGCGCACGGGATTTAGAATGATCACTTATTCAATTCACATCTTAAACAATGTGAATAGGCCAAAACGAATCAACATTGGAGGAATCAAATGAGAATCAAAGTCGAGGAATCGAGCTGCAGGAATCTGTGAATTCATAAAGCTGAAGTTCATAAACGGAGTCCGAACGGTCCGAGCTCTGGCCAGGAAAGAGCCTGGATGGAGGTAGACTGTAGACCGAGGTCCCAAAGATGAAGACCATGTTCAATCGAACGAGTCCAAGAATTAACCGTCAAAGCAAACACAAGAGGTCATAGTCCTTGTTTTTACTAAGGCTTTTAATTAGATTCCTCATCCGATCGAGAAAAAGGTTTATGAAATCATAAAAAGGCCACAATTGATCCCAAATAGTGTAAATTACTCCAAAATTAGTTTCACTGGAAAGCTCTCGTCGAGAGGTTCCAAAGCACCTAATTTCATTGAATTCTGACAAAGTATGAAAAAGTTATGATCGTTTTAAAAATTCAACTATTTTACCCTCTGACAGACGTCTGTTGCATCGGTTCAGACGTCTGAACTGATGCAAATAATTTCCCAAGAGATAAATCTGACGTCTGTTGCGTTGGTTCAGACGTCGATGTCTGTTGCGTCGGTTCAGATGTCTGACCGACGCAAATTGCAGGAAATAAGTTTCCCAAGAGCATTTTCAGACGTCAGTTGCGTCGGTCAGACGTCTGACCTGACGCAAATAATTATTTTGTTTGCCTATGACTTCTACATCAAACTCGGGAAAGCCCCGGACTTCCCGTATTGAATCCAAATGTTTAGAGGGCTTGCATACACTCTCTAAAGCACAAAAAACAACATGCATGTACACACATTCACGTAAATGCAGAGGATTTCCTTTTAAAACACAAAAATGCTCGATTTCATGAAAACCAAACATCACACAAGCAATGCACACGCAACATATACGTGCCAAGAGCACACTATACAAGCATATAACTTGAGGCATAGATGTAAGTTCTTAAAGAACTCACCCTTGGTTGTTGCAAGCAAAGAGATGAATGAAGACTTAGCCAAAACAACCTTTCTTCGAGTATTTCTTACTATACTTCAACCTATATACATATATATAGAAATCTCCAACTGTTAGGTTTAGGAAAATCCCCAGAAATGGAAGAGGAATCAAGTTGGTGAAGATGGAGAAGATGAAGAGGAGGCTTACCTAAGTTTCTCTTTGATTTCTACTTGAATTTGTACGCTCCAAGAAGCAAACTAGGTTTAGGAATTTCTATTTCCCTTTCCTTTCTCCATTTTCTATTTTATTTCCAAGTGTTGGAATGAATGGGAGAGATGGGGGATGATTTGGTTATAAAGAATGAGCTAGGTTTAGCCATCCAAGCCCCACCCAAAGTCCCAATTTTCACAAACTCGAAATATATCGAAGCTTATATTCAAGAAGGTTGTAAACGACGATCCAGACTCAATGGAAGTGGTCTCGAGTCCAAATTCAACCGTATGCAAAATGTGACTTTTTGGTCATATACTCGATTAAGTATTAACGACGTTATATTTAAATATATTATCGTTAAATATGCGGGTTGTTACAGACTTCGCCCCTTAAAGAAATTGTGTCCTCGCAACTATTTAAAGAAAAACTTAATGTAGATAACAACCCAGCATTAACCATGAATTAGTATCCAAAATTATAATGAACTAAGAAATTCACTTATGAATTATCACAAATTTTAAACTTTGAGTTATAAGATACTATGTAACTTATGTTTGTACACGTATAATGCTCAAATAACACGAGCATATACGAGCTACTAACTCATTTTTCTCATAAGTGATTTCAAGAAAATAGAATTTTCCTTACTTATATTGGATTCTACATACTCATTTGAAGTTCATTTCTCAAAATTACGAACTACCGCTATGCGGCAAGCTCGTTTTTAATTAAATTTATTTAACTTGTTTAGTATTCAATAAGTTTATAAATTGTAAACCTACAATCCTATGTTTTCAACACAAACTAGTTAACTAATCAAATTAGAAAGTTGGAAATATCCTCTATCCAAAAATCATTGAACATTCCTTGTCACGTTTTAGCTAGAAAATTTTATCCTTTATATAATTTCTCAAAAGTACTAGCTTAAAAAAATTTCCAACATTAAATAGGATGTATATGATGGGCATATATATCCCATTCACAAGGATAAGCGATCTCGTTGGGGAAACAAGATCATAAAATAAAGCTGGGTTATAAACCCTAAATTGGAAATATTAGCACATTCTCTAATATTTCACGAACAACTTATAAATCACGAAAACTAAATAAATTGTGGAACTTGGAAGAATTTCATAAAACTTGAAAATGTTGGTTTTCAAATTCACGAGCATATCACCAACAAGAATGAGGTCAAACCAATCGGGTAATGATCTCGAAAACTTTGGTTCATTAAAGTTAACAAAACAAACTGGAATATTTGTTAACCCTAAAGTGATGAAGAGTGCACGATGAAAAGCGGTTGGTGAGAATCGATTGCTAAGTCAAATAGTGGAATGACTTAAGCACAACTAGATTGAGCTATGGAAATGAAAAAACAATTCCGAATTCAATTTCCCATTAAGGTAGCCATTCTAAAATGAGTGCAAAGATTTTCAAAAATTCATATTTAATATGAACCATAGAAACTCATTCTCCTTGATGTCATTCTCATTATTATGAGAATTTTAGAAACACAAGGAAGCTAACGAATTTAAATTAAACTTGTTAAGAACGATAGGAAATTGCATCATCGAAAAGGGATGCCAAAGATGGATGATTCTTTTGGAATATAAAACATAGACCTTTATGTGATTAGGCCAATTCATTCCAAGGAATCACCGCAAAGTCTAAACAACCAAGACATGCAAATAAGCATAGAGAGAATGTTTTCTCTTCAAGAGAAGAGTTTGAACATCCTTGAACATGGGAGTAGCCAAAGAGAGAAATGGCCTATTTCAAATCGAAAGTAGCCAAGTGATTAGTTCTAACCTTAGTGAAGCGATAAGCAACTTCATTTCCCACAAAGATGCAAATCATCTCACGGAACCCTTTTGTTTTTAGACAAGGTGGTCCTAAGCCCGCAAAGAAATTCGATTAAGAATTTTGTCCGAAGACAAGGTGGCTCCACACCGCTCATAGTGTTTCTTCTGGCGAGGTGACTATACACTCCTTAAGATGACCCGAAGGTCGGATGATATGAAGATCAAATATAGTGCAACTACACCAAGCTAGTAACTATAAGAGTTTAGCTATATGTCCCATAACCACTAACGCTACTCAAATGTATACGAACAAGCTGTATATTCCACTAAATATGCGAAAATGGAAAGCGAATTTCAACTGACTAAGTCTAATAATTAACCGACAAGGGAAACACAAGTGTGTCGACCCACTCGTTTTTACCTAGACGTTTAATAAATTCCTTACTCAACCAAAAAGACAAAATTACTTGTTTGAAACAAGTAACACTCAAAGTAAAATAGAGAATACTCAATCATTACCCAAACAAAACTAAATTCATCATGATAGCATAATGAATGGGTAACGAAAACTCAAGGTAGCATGTAAGAATTTTCACAAAACATAGGTTTGGAAAATCTACATACCAAGATATAAAATGGGCGCCCTCAAATTTCCTAAGTACATGGTGTCCCCAAGTTCCTAGGGCGGGAATAGTCATAACTCACAAGAACCAAAATTTTATATTTGTGGCAATTAACAACTTAAAGAACAAAAAGAAAGGCACCTTGACCAAGGGAAGGGTCGCTGGAGGTCTACTCGATGTTCAGCCTTCCCATCCTCTTATCAAGAGGACGAGTGGGACATGTGCTTTTCATGTGGCCTTGCTTCTTGCAATAGCGGCAAGAGAGGGGTTTCGAACAATTATTAACAAAGTGGTCCTTTGCACCACAATTGAAACATGCCCTTTGTTTAGGGGAAGGATCCTTTGATGTCGAAGCTGCATGTTTCCATTTCTTTCTCTCGAGTTTTGGGCAAGAATGCATTGAGTGACTCGAGGCTTTGCAATACCGACAAGAGAGGAGTTCTAGGCACTTGCTAACATAATGACCCATGGTGCCACAATTCGAAGATAACCCACGATTAGAGGTAGGGGTTTTAGTCATCGGAATTATTTGTTTTCCTCCCCTGTACGGATGGAAATTTTTGGATTTGTTATGTTGATGTCGCTTCTTGAAACCACCGACAATACCACCACTTCTCGAGCCCTTAAGTGGCCCTCCATCGAGAGGAGTTCGATCACAACTGGAGCATGTCAATCCCGACTCTAGGTGGACAGGCTTGGAAGCAGGGCTAGACTCTTGAGCTACCTTTATAATATCCAAGAGTTGTTGGGTTGTCAAGAATACACCATCCTGAGTAGGATGGTTAGGTTGCCCATCATTATAAGGAGAACTCCTATCCATTCTTCTTCTTTAAAAGAGAGAAGAGAAAAAGGTTAGAACCAAATAAAAGTCGATAGGTCAAACATGGATCATGATATAAGATAGGATATGACGGGTCATAAGACTCGAATAAAATCCTAAACACGATTTCCTAAGAGAGACCTAGGACAGTGATCCTAAGACTCAAAATTCAAGGATCATAACCCTATTCTAAGATAGATAAGCAACCATGACTCAGTCTAAACCTAAGCCTCAAACTCCTAAAAGATGTCCGAGGCATGATCCTTGCTACAAAATTCTATATTGTTCCGAAGATTGGCTCTGATACCAACTGTAACGCCCCGCCTCTATACCTGCCATAAGCAAGTTCATTTCATGTGAAATGTCGCCGACCATAGCGGAGAATAAGGTTGGTTAGGAGCAACCGTTAATATATTTACTCTTGCTAGAAAAGTAACGTCGAATGGCATGACCATACCCAAAATTTCGACATGACCATTCCAGACGAAAGGCATCTACACAATGGCATAATAGCCTCAGAACACATACAAAATAATATAACACAGACAATCACAGATATTCACATTACAGGCATATAAACTGATATGAATATAACACAATAAGTGTTTACATCAATTAGAGGTCATACACGACACTCTAACTCCAAAATAATAGATACATGTACCAAATCCCATACTAATAATGATACATGATATAAAGGTGGTCATCTACATATAATCCAAAAAGACTGCAACTATATTGCAGTCAAGCCAAAAGTCATCATAAGGTCCCAGCAGGAATGTCACCTAAGCACCTGTAACAATTGGGTCTGGCCCTTGTATTATTTAAGAAAATAAAAAATAAGCGGATCAGTCAAACCATTCTTACTCATAACATGAGGCAATATTGAAAGATATAACATAAATGACATGATAAGAATAATCAGGATGATTCATAAATAATACGAAATGCATGATGCCAACATATATAAAATCTCAATAAATCTCATGACAAGGAAAGAGCATATAACCATAAGAATTTACAAATAAATGCCAAACATAAGTGAAATTGATGAGCACCGCATCAAAGTAATCAAGAATCCAGAAATCACTAGAAATCCAGAAAAACGTCATAAAAAGAGGCATGTTCATAGAATATGAGATACGATCTCTAGGTAGCTAACCCATTTGTTTGAGCGGAAGCTCCCCACAGAGCCGAGTCGTGACCCCAGTAGAGTGAAAATGCATAAATCATAGAAAATCATAGAAAGTTGGACCGAAGTCCCATAGATGAAGGTCACAAATCGTAAATTGTCACTCGAGCGATCGCGAACCAAACAAATATAGCAGGAAGCTGATACTAACGATCCAGGTGAATTGAAATTATTCCGAGCTAGTTAATATAAGAAAATAGCGACAGGTCCCATAACCACATTCTATTCTCGAATAATTACTCACTCGTAATCACCATATATGTTCAAACGAACGCGTCCGGTAATTATTCGCCAAAATAAACATATAAGGGGTCATAATCCTCAGTTTTATTAAGGAGAATAAATTAAATTTCTCGTTCGATCGGTAGAATAAGGAATCATATATAAATCAATAGTATCGGAACCTGGTTTAGAAATCAAATTTATTTTAAAAGGATTTGAATTTAAAAACTGATTAAACGTTGGTTCGATGCCCATTGACAATATAAAAGCCCGTTATCAATTGTGGTTCAAATATTCATAAAAACTGTCGCCGTAGCGAATGGAACACAAAACTCATAAAACATAAACTCACATTACAATAACATATAGGAAGTCAAAGGGATAGCGGTTGTATCTAGATCAACGAACGAATTGAAATCCCAAACCAATACCTGAAGGTTCTAAACCATATCGGAATAGACTCGAAGGATATCGAGTCGATAATTCTCGTTTTAATGGCACGAATCATATTAACAAGAGCATCGAATAAATTCAATATACAAAGTAGAGCGTACGGGCTTTAGAATGACCACTTATTCAGTTCACATCTTTAACAATGTGAATAGGCCAAAAAAATCAACATTGGAATAATAAATGAGAATCAAAGTCGAGGAATCGAGCTGTTGGAATCTGTGAATTCTTAAAGCTAAAGTTCACAAACGTAGTCCGAACGGTGCGAGCCCCGGATGGGAAAGAGCCTGGATGGAGATAGAATGTAGAACGAGGTCCCAAAGACGAATACCATGTTCAATCGAACGAGTCCAAGAATTAACCGTCAAAGCAATCACAAAGTGTCACAGTCCTTGTTTTTACTAAGGCGTTTAATTAGATTCCTCTTCCGATCGAGAAAAAGGTTTATGAAATCATAAAAGGCCACAATTGATCCCAAATAGTGTAAATTACTCCAAAATTAGTTTCATTCGAAAGCTCTCGTCGAGGCAGTTCCAACGCACCTGATTTTGTTGAATTCCGACAATGTATAAAAAAGTTATATTCGTTTTAAGAATTCAACTATTTTGCCCCCGATAGACGACTGTTGCATCGGTTTTGACATCTGAACTGATGCAAATAATTTCCCAAGAGATAAATTAGACATCTGTTGCGTTGGTTTAGGCGCCTAATCTGATGCAAATAATTATTTTCTTGGCCGAGAGCTAAATCAGACGTCTGTTGCGTCGGTTCAAACATCTGACTAACACAAATTGCAGGAAACAAGTTTCCCGAGAGCATTTTCAGATGTCTGTTGCGTCGGTCAGACGTCTGACCTGACGCAAATAATTATTTTGTTTGCATATGACTTCCAAATCAAACTCGGGAAAGCCCTGGACTTCCCGTATTGAATCCAAATGTTTAGAGGGCTTGCATACACTCTCTAAAGCACAAAAACAAGTACACACATTCACGTAAATGCAAAGGATTTGCTTTTAAAACACAAAAATGCTCAATTTCATGAAAACGAAAAATCACACACGCAATGCACACACAACATATACGTGCCAAGAGCACACTATACAAGCATATAGCTTGAGGCATAGAAGTGAGTTCTTAAAGAACTCACCCTTGGTTGTTGCAAGCAAAGAGATGAATGAAGACTTAGCCAAATCAACCTTTCTTCGAGTATTACTTACTATACTTCAACCTATATATATATATATATATCCAATAGTTAGGTTTAGAAAAATCCCCAAAAAATGAAGAGGAATCAAGTTGGTGAAGATGGAGAAGATGAAGAGGAGGCTTACCTAAGTTTCTTTTTGATTTCTTCTTGAATTTGTAAGCTCCAAGAAGCAAACTAGGTTTAGGAATTTCTATTTCCCTTTCCTTTCTCCATTTTCTATTTTATTTCTTAGTGTTGGAATGAATGGGAGAGATGGGGGCTGATTTGGTTATAAAGAGTGAGCTAGGTTTAGCCATCCAAGCCCTACCCAAAGTCCCCATTTTCACAAACTCGAAATATACTGAAGCTTATAGTCAAAAAGGTAGTGAACGACGATCCAGACTCAATAGAAGTGGTCTCAAGTCCAAATTCAACCGAATGCAAAATGTGACTTTTTGGTCATATACTCGATTAAGAATTAACGTCGTTATATTTAAATATATTGTCATTAAATATGCGGGTTGTTACAAAATTTGTGGCATTACAGTGATGTTTTAAGTGCAGTGAAGACGAGGGATCGTTTTGGTGGTAAACAATAGCAAGGCAGTGGGTTTTCAAACAATAGCAAGGCAGTGGGTGTTAAAATCAGAAAGGAGCTGTCTATGAAATGTTTGCTAAAATGCCCAAGACAGATTGGGGTTGATTTTCAATGGAAATGGGTCGTGTGGTGTACATTTAAGAAATTTAAATACATAGAATAAATTAATTAATTATTTTAATAGTTAATTTAAATTGAATAGTAGCTTATTGATATTAAATTAAATAATCGTAGGAATAAATAAATTCAAGACATTTCGAAATGGTTCATAGCTGCGACAATCTGCAATTAAACGAGATATTCAGAAGGGGAAAAATCAAGGTGAGTAAAACTCACTCAGTTAAATTATTGGGAACTATTTTTAATAGTTCAAATTTTATTGCTTGCTTGTTGGATGATAAATTGCTTGATATAAAGTGATAATATTATATAATAATATAATATTATACAATAATATTGGTGATTGGATAATTCCCGTAGTATCATTAGCGGATGCCCGCAGTACTATTAGCGGATGATTTCCCTATACGCCCCACAATATATATAGTGGATGACCTTCTATACCGCGATATCCTGCCTCGAAGAAGGATGGGTATTATTATTATTACTGTTGACTAACATCTGTGGATGCAGGAAAAATAGGTTGGAGGGATCCAACTGGATTCCTCAACATTTATTTATTGTTTTCACATATATGTTGTTATATGATATGATTGATAACCTGTGCTAGTGTACACCATGTTGGATGTGAGTTAATAGTGGACTTTGATTTTTTTGATATTTTTGAATGTCAAAATAAATGGATATGAATTTCAAAAACATAATTTAAATATATAAAAGTATAAAACAAGGGAATTTTATTCCGAATAGAATATTTATTTAGAAACCGAAATATTAAATAGAATTGAACAGAAAAGATTCGTTTTTAACAAATAAGGCGACAAGTTGATTTTATAAACGATATTTGTAAAGAAGTAATTAATTATTATTATTATTAGAGAATTCATAAATTATATTCTATGTATGATTTTAGAAGATAAATGGAAATTGGATTTAAAACCGATAACTGAAATAGATTTGAATTTTCCAATTCGAAGGAAATTATGAATGAGATTATAATAATAGAAGTGATAATAGATTTGGACTTCGAATTTGCAAGTTTGGAATTAAATCGACAAAATTAGTCAAGAATTGTAACGACCCGTGTTTTTCGACCATTTGAATATGAATATTTAAATTAGTTTTAAATATTTTATTGGAATATTAATGGAATTAAATATTGAATTCGTTATTAAAAACGAAGTTGAACGTTATAATTTATATATAATATAAATCGAGCTTTAAAATGACGTGTAGTTCGTAATATTTGGTTTTGAACTTCAACTGAGAATACATGATTCGATATAAGTCGGATTTCTATGAAACCAGACACGTTGGGACAGTATTGACGATAATGTTCATATGAAAAAGAAAAATTCAGATTTCGTGTTATAGTTTGATATTTATGGCCAAATCAAATTTTGAAATAGTCGCTATGGAAAATCGTTATTAAATTATAGGCCTTTAAAATAGCCGTTTTGCAAACGGACTCAGATTTCGACGAAACCAGTTTCATTAGAACCGTATCGTTAAATTATTGTCAGAAAATCAAACTGCGTGGAAAACCGATATCGTATGTGACCATGGTAGCCGTAAACGCCCGTTCAAATTCTATAGCGCGCATTTAAATAAATAAAAGGATATTTGAAGGTAACTGGAGCAGATGATCGAATTAGGCCACGAAACCAGTTCCGTTGAGTTCATATCGTCGATTAGAGTCAGGATATGTATTTAGTTTGTTATTTTTAGAGATCGAGAAATTTGGCGTTAAAAAGGGTAGGGCGGTTCGAGGTAAAAATAGCCTACCGGGGCAACAGTCTCAGAATGTGACGAAATTAGTGCCGTTGGGTTCGTATCGAAAAGTTATTGTCGATGTTCGCAGTTTCAAGTGGATTTGATTTATCTGGTGACTGTGGAAAAATTTAACGTGTGTTCATTTCCGGTTTCATAAAGGAAATTTTTTCATACGACCTCGGTTTTCGACGAAACTTGTCCCATTGGGTCCGGAATGCCTTTTTACACTAAGATTAGCTTTGTTATCAGAAAACGAAGGTCATATATGGCGGTTTTTACGAGTTACTTTACGGAGAAGTTTCGTATAATAATATATGTATATATAAACCAACAAAAATCTTGGTTCACTGTATATTTCGTGCCTACCCTGAATCTCCCCTACTCTATGACTGTTGCAACGCATATGTATGTCATTATACAGTATGTATTTTCACTGCAAGGCTACCTAATCTACACGCAGACCTCAAACTGAAAGTGACACCCTACTTTGTACCCCACTGCCAATTGATGACCTAAATCCTGAAGCTTGCCGACCAAGCAGTTATAAACGAAAATGACATTTCATATCCTTGCCGACCACGTTCTGAGCCAAGCACCATCAAACACATGCTACGGTCCTAGTGCACTGCATGCCTACATGAACAGGAAGCATGCTATATTTTATGGTCTACTGTGCATTCCTTGGATGCCAAGGCTCTTCTCGTATAAATAACATCGTTCACTTGCAGCACACCAAAAACAATTCTCCACTCTTCTCTGTTACAAAAACCCCTACAGTTATAACCGAGATCCGCACTCTCAGAACGACCGAAGGCTTACCCAATCTATTATGTGAGAAGATGATCTCACAGCTAGATGTAGACGGAAGTGTTGAACGGCGAACGGGGACAGTTGTGCTTCGATGAAAGTGAAGGGCAGCTTGGCTCTGTTATGGTGCGTGGGTGCCTGAGTTCTTTCTGTGCAAGGGTGGATTTAAGATGGCCGGTGTCCAGATGTGCCGAGGTTGGTCGGAAACTGGATGTGGGGGGGGGGGGCTGAGAACGGACGGAAGTGATGGAGGGAGTGACAATGGCGTGAAACAGAAGTTGAGTGGTGTGTGTGTTTGAGCGATGTACGGGTTCGATCTGGGAAGCACAGAACTATTCGGAACAAAAGAAAAATAGAAAGAGCCGAGAGGCTTCGGAGTGGGGAGGTGGGGTCGCTCTGACATGGTGGTGGTGGTTTCTATGAGTGGCATCAGCATGAATGAAGACGGGCGTTCAGACAGGAGGACTGGAAGTAGCGGCCTACTGTGAAGACTGCATACGAAGACAGAACGAGAAAAGGAATCAACCATTACCCCTCTTATCTCAGTGATTATGATTGGTTAAGTATTCATTTAGAAATATTATTTTAATTAAATCAGAAACCTATAATCTCTACCATCAGTGCAAAGGGTATTTAAAGAGGGAAACTTAACGGTGAAACCTGCTGTGAAGCGAACGGAAAGCAGTGTTAAAAACAAAGGCATTGAACCCGATTTTTTCTGAACAATGAAGTAAGTCGTAAGTAGGTTATAAAGTATATAATTGAAGGTCTTATTATAATAATGAAATTGTAAATTGTGCAGGCAACTGTTGGGGTACTTGTACAGAATAAAGGCAGCGGCCAGAAGTATAAATTGACTCGTTTTATTCATGCTAACCAAAGTAACTTATTTAAACCAATTTTATATAATTAAAGAAATTAGTCAATTATAAGTTGAAATCGTGTATAATAAAATGTCAAGGACCTGTGTTACATTGACAGAATGGAACCTGACAAGAGACGTCGGGACCGTATGGACAAACTCGGTATTTTGGAAATGACTGGGGCAGAATTGAGCGACTTTGGAATCATCTGGAATTTTAGTTAAATTAAACCATCGTTTAATTTAACTAAACCAAACCGTTCAACAGCGGTGTCAGATCAAGGTGAGTTAAACTCACTCAGTTACCCTTTTTATATTTTATATAAATTGGGTATTTTTATTTTGTGTGCTTTGCTTGCTAATGGTTGACTGCTTTTCTAGTTATCTATTTAACTGTGGATTTAAACGATGAAATTTAACTGTGTTTAATTTCAGTGAAATACCAAATCGTTATTTTTAACGATTGGTTCCAATAAAGGTGACTCACCTTGGTTGGTCACGTTTATTTATAAACGTGTTTAAATGGTTGAATTGGTTGAATTGCTTATGGTTGATGTTAAATGGTCGTTATTCAGTTCATCAGTTAAACAAAAACTGAACCGTCTGATTTGAGATAACCATTTGAATACAGGGAAGAACAGGTTGGAGGGATCCAACCGGATTCCTCAGATGTATTATTTATTTTCATATTATCATATATGAACTGATCTGTTTGTGTGATTGATTTGATGGTTGATTATTGATTTAATATTCAACATCTGTTTGGTTTAAACCAATAGGTGATATTGGTTAAGTGTTTGGCAGAGTATGGCCTTTAAAACCAATCGAGTTATAGATATTGATTCACCGTCAGGTAAATCGATAGAGTTGAGGTTATAAAATTTATTTTATAACCAGAGTTAGATTTGAATTATATTATGTGAATAAAAGTTATTTAAGAGAAATAAATAAATATTTTATTTGTTAAGACTTTGATTTGTTATGAAGTTATTTCGCAAAGCAAATGCTGATGTTAATCAGATTTACCAGTTGAAGAATAAGAAATGAATTAAATGGTTAAACCTTGGAAAATTGTTTTGTAAAGAAAACAAATAATGAGAATCTATCTAAATTAATTATATTTTTAATTAATTTAAAGCGAGGATTGTTGAAAACGGTTAAGGAGATAATCAAGTTTTTGAGTTAATTAAATCGACCGTTTGAAATTAGAATTATGTATCAAGTTAAGGTGTTTTGACTAAAATAGTTAAATGAATATTGTTTGAATTTAAGTAAGGATTTAAAAGGGATTAACTACTAAAGTAGTTAATGTTTGAAATGGGTTATTATTTTAATTAATGATAAATTTAGGAAGATATTTTTAAATGGGAATTCATTTAAAAGGTTACCGAATGTGAGATGCAAGCCAATTTAATGGTGAAAGGAAATAAACGTACTCAATTATATGGATTAAGTGAAAGGAGATTACGATAAAAAGGGTTATTATAAACCAGAGTTTTTAGTGAGATTTAAAGTGTAAAGCGTTTACTTTACATTAACGTTATTTGAAAACGAGATCTAGTAAAAAGGAGAATTTTAAATGAGATTTCAAAATGGGAAATTGAATAGAGTTATTCGAGATAGAATTAGCCAAACATAATTCGGCTGAGTTGCCAATTCGTACGACTGCTAGCGTAATTCGCAGGGCTGCAGATAGCCTACGGCGGTCGGATGTTTCTTGAGGGAACCAGGCGTAACCATTGTGATCGCTGCGATCTAGAGTCGAGCGAATAAAGTAAGTCGAATGTTAGTTAATTGAAATTAGAGTTATTCGAATATCATATTTTTGAATATTAAAAGAATTGGAAGTTTCAATTTAACAAAAAGGAAATTAGATTGTCAAAGGCCAAGTGATGCTGAATGCTGAATCAGTGAACTCATTGGAGTGTCATGTTTGAAACACTGTATATTCTGATAGTTAAAACACCGACTATCAAATCTGTCCAATACGATTGTTGGTATGGAAAGACCGGGATCGAATTTATATTCGGAAACCATTCCGACCAACAAATACGTGAAGATATTAGAAGATGATCGAGATGGTGCTGTGAAGACCGTTGATTTCCCTAAACGGAAGAACCACTAATATTCTCTGCCTGGCAAGCAGAGATAAGCTGTGATTCTGTCGTAGTTGGAATCTACGGGTTGCAAGGACTTCTCGCTATTGATCCATGGGGTGATTCCTATATTGGATGCGATAGGAGAGTGCCTTCGGTTCATCCTGTTCCTGGATGACGTATATGGACGAATGTCTGACAGAGTATTTCCAAAGGGTCACGTACGTTGATTTCTCCAAACGTACGATAGTTGTTGGCGGAGAATTGCCGTTCTCTAGCTTTCAGCTAGAGTATTTTTGTGGACGTCAATTAGTGATATCTGATGGATCTGACGATGTGGCATTCAAAGTGAATGGTGACCAGATGTCAAGAGTTAATTCTGGCCTCAAGCCTCATCAACCGGGAAATGACAAAAATCGGGCAGGCAGCATGGCTATGTGGGTCGCTCCCATTAGGGTGTATGATCACCTATCTAGAGGAAATCCTATTTGTTTCTTAAATCTATGTTTCGATGCTGTCCCTTGTCGGGAGACGGTTGCTGATCCCAACCGTCGGTGATATACATTCGATACTCTCAAGCGAAATGAGTGGTCGGTCATGTGAGGGCCGGGTTGCAAGAAGTTCTTGTTGAACCCAGTGTATTCGTCTCTAGAGATACACGATCGGAAGGTGGACCCATACCTTGTCAAGTCGGAATCCAATTTCCAATAAGCGCCTGCGGGTTTTGATTGTATACTATATATGTGGAGCGTGAGATGCAAGCGTTCCACTAGATTTCTATTTACTTGTATTTAGACATTATTATAATATCAGACAAGATATTGGTTTCAAAAATGTTTTGGGTTATCGTAAGGTAAAAACCGTCCGTGTTTATGTGTGGATTTGGTCTTACGATTATCCTTTTCTTTTGGAAAGGTTTTGAACTTAAAAATCATGATTGGATGGTTCACCCTTATTACTGTGCGAGTTTATCTCACTCTGGTTCACCAGACTGACCCGGTGTTTTGTAAATGCTCGGGTTAGGCCGGGTTGTACAGGTTCAGGTTATCGACTACTGTGAAGAGACGAGCTGGAAGAATCCAGACGTATGATATTACTATTCCGCTGTGTGTTATATGAGGACAGATCATTATAACTGTCCCAGTGTATGATGTACTCTGATACTGTAAGTATTTTAAAGCTTTCAATAAAGATTATTTCTGTATTATATTTTGTTCCGCTGTGATGTGAGACTCTGTGTGGTGTTCTTCTCCTTCTTCTATTCTAATATTTCTATCTTATCTATTCTCACCCTCTAACTTCTTTCTATTAATGATCTGGAATGTTCGATGTCTGAATGGTCAACATGGTAATTTGATGTTGATTTTCGGAGTCGAAAATCCCGGTTCGTTACAGTGGTATCAGAGCTGAAGGTTAAGAGATTACCTTGGCTCTGTGGTGTAACTCAGTAGAGATGGGGTTAGTAATACCCTAGACTGAGTTTGAGTATATATATATGAGCGCGTATTTGTAAATTGTTATAAAAACGGTCTTATATTGTGTTGATTGGTTTGTCGAGTAGTTTATGAATTCTGGTCGATACAGTAATGCAAACTGTGTCGATAAGTGTTTCTAAACTCTTGAACAGAATAATTCGACACAGTATGTTTTTGAAAGAGGGTAAATGGAAATTTTTACCCGAAATATATTTCGATATAAACAAGGTATATATATTAAAATTATTATAATGTATATATTGGTTGTGTTAAATTGTTAATATAATTGAATCAGATTATAATCAAGATGGTTATAAATAACTAGTCAGGATTAGGGGAAATGTAATAAATCAGTCAGATGAATTAAATCTCAATTTAAATCAGAATTTAGATTGAAATTGTGAAAACATAGAAAAGTGTGAAAAAGAATTTTGGATTAAATATATGGGAATTTTTAAGATCCTGGGAGATTTTAAATTTGTTTCACGAGCATTGTGTTTAGTATTTTGAAATAGATTTCAAAAGGAAAGTATTTAAAATTGGAATTTTGAAATGTTATAGTATTGAACTCACTTTGATAGCTGGGGAATAACTCTGAGGATGCTGGCCACATCATCAGTGTTCACTTCCGAGTTCTAAGTGACGGATTACTACCAAAGATTTTGTTTTGAATTGCTTTGAATCCTGTAAAAGGAATATTTGATTTTCTTGAAAAAGCTAAACTGTTTAAAAACTCCCAGGGAAATTGTTGAACCAAAACAAAATTTAAATAGAAATTTGTGAAAGCAAATATGAAATGGAATTGAAACCAATTAACTGGAAATTGAATCGAGATATAATATATCAAGTAGGATCAGATTTTGTATTGTGAGACAGGAATCTGAAAGGGTGTGGGACTGGTAAGTTAAGAGTTGAAATTGATAATGGATGGAAATTGAATTAAGAATGAGATTTGGCTTGGTTGCGTGAAGGATTTAGGCTTGAGGATAAAAGTGGAATTTCGTTTGGAAATGCATTTGTATAAGCTGACAGGGTAGCAGATGGAGAGGATATAATGATATGCCCGACAAAAAGGTACACGTTTATTTTTATATGGGGTTGATGATTTTTGAGCCTATTTGGCAAGCCGCTTGGCTGTTTTATTTTCTTTTGGATTGGAGAAGGCCTAGAAAGGCGAGTTGTGGTTGTACCGATTGAGCCGTACAGAGGAGATGCTGGCGAAATTTTTCGGAAATTCAAAGTGTTAGAAAATTTTCGATATTTTTGAAAATATTTATTTACAGTATTGAATTGGTTTCTAATTTAAAATAAAATTAGATTTGAAATTAAAGAGTTTATAACATTCTTTCTTAGCTTAGCAATTTCGAGGACGAAATTATTTTAAGGGGGGAAGAATGTAACGACCCGTGTTTTTCGACCATTTGAATATGAATATTTAAATTAGTTTTAAATATTTTATTGGAATATTAATGGAATTAAATATTGAATTCGTTATTAAAAACGAAGTTGAACGTTATAATTTATATATAATATAAATCGAGCTTTAAAATGACGTGTAGTTCGTAATATTTGGTTTTGAACTTCAACTGAGAATACATGATTCGATATAAGTCGGATTTCTATGAAACCAGACACGTTGGGACAGTATTGACGATAATGTTCATATGAAAAAGAAAAATTCAGATTTCGTGTTATAGTTTGATATTTATGGCCAAATCAAATTTTGAAATAGTCGCTATGGAAAATCGTTATTAAATTATAGGCCTTTAAAATAGCCGTTTTGCAAACGGACTCAGATTTCGACGAAACCAGTTTCATTAGAACCGTATCGTTAAATTATTGTCAGAAAATCAAACTGCGTGGAAAACCGATATCGTATGTGACCATGGTAGCCGTAAACGCCCGTTCAAATTCTATAGCGCGCATTTAAATAAATAAAAGGATATTTGAAGGTAACTGGAGCAGATGATCGAATTAGGCCACGAAACCAGTTCCGTTGAGTTCATATCGTCGATTAGAGTCAGGATATGTATTTAGTTTGTTATTTTTAGAGATCGAGAAATTTGGCGTTAAAAAGGGTAGGGCGGTTCGAGGTAAAAATAGCCTACCGGGGCAACAGTCTCAGAATGTGACGAAATTAGTGCCGTTGGGTTCGTATCGAAAAGTTATTGTCGATGTTCGCAGTTTCAAGTGGATTTGATTTATCTGGTGACTGTGGAAAAATTTAACGTGTGTTCATTTCCGGTTTCATAAAGGAAATTTTTTCATACGACCTCGGTTTTCGACGAAACTTGTCCCATTGGGTCCGGAATGCCTTTTTACACTAAGATTAGCTTTGTTATCAGAAAACGAAGGTCATATATGGCGGTTTTTACGAGTTACTTTACGGAGAAGTTTCGTATAATAATATATGTATATATAAACCAACAAAAATCTTGGTTCACTGTATATTTCATGCCTACCCTGAATCTCCCCTACTCTATGACTGTTGCAACGCATATGTATGTCATTATACAGTATGTATTTTCACTGCAAGGCTACCTAATCTACACGCAGACCTCAAACTGAAAGTGACACCCTACTTTGTACCCCACTGCCAATTGATGACCTAAATCCTGAAGCTTGCCGACCAAGCAGTTATAAACGAAAATGACATTTCATATCCTTGCCGACCACGTTCTGAGCCAAGCACCATCAAACACATGCTACGGTCCTAGTGCACTGCATGCCTACATGAACAGGAAGCATGCTATATTTTATGGTCTACTGTGCATTCCTTGGATGCCAAGGCTCTTCTCGTATAAATAACATCGTTCACTTGCAGCACACCAAAAACAATTCTCCACTCTTCTCTGTTACAAAAACCCCTACAGTTATAACCGAGATCCGCACTCTCAGAACGACCGAAGGCTTACCCAATCTATTATGTGAGAAGATGATCTCACAGCTAGATGTAGACGGAAGTGTTGAACGGCGAACGGGGACAGTTGTGCTTCGATGAAAGTGAAGGGCAGCTTGGCTCTGTTATGGTGCGTGGGTGCCTGAGTTCTTTCTGTGCAAGGGTGGATTTAAGATGGCCGGTGTCCAGATGTGCCGAGGTTGGTCGGAAACTGGATGGGGGGGGGGCTGAGAACGGACGGAAGTGATGGAGGGAGTGACAATGGCGTGAAACAGAAGTTGAGTGGTGTGTGTGTTTGAGCGATGTACGGGTTCGATCTGGGAAGCACAGAACTATTCGGAACAAAAGAAAAATAGAAAGAGCCGAGAGGCTTCGGAGTGGGGAGGTGGGGTCGCTCTGACATGGTGGTGGTGGTTTCTATGAGTGGCATCAGCATGAATGAAGACGGGCGTTCAGACAGGAGGACTGGAAGTAGCGGCCTACTGTGAAGACTGCATACGAAGACAGAACGAGAAAAGGAATCAACCATTACCCCTCTTATCTCAGTGATTATGATTGGTTAAGTATTCATTTAGAAATATTATTTTAATTAAATCAGAAACCTATAATCTCTACCATCAGTGCAAAGGGTATTTAAAGAGGGAAACTTAACGGTGAAACCTGCTGTGAAGCGAACGGAAAGCAGTGTTAAAAACAAAGGCATTGAACCCGATTTTTTCTGAACAATGAAGTAAGTCGTAAGTAGGTTATAAAGTATATAATTGAAGGTCTTATTATAATAATGAAATTGTAAATTGTGCAGGCAACTGTTGGGGTACTTGTACAGAATAAAGGCAGCGGCCAGAAGTATAAATTGACTCGTTTTATTCATGCTAACCAAAGTAACTTATTTAAACCAATTTTATATAATTAAAGAAATTAGTCAATTATAAGTTGAAATCGTGTATAATAAAATGTCAAGGACCTGTGTTACATTGACAGAATGGAACCTGACAAGAGACGTCGGGACCGTATGGACAAACTCGGTATTTTGGAAATGACTGGGGCAGAATTGAGCGACTTTGGAATCATCTGGAATTTTAGTTAAATTAAACCATCGTTTAATTTAACTAAACCAAACCGTTCAACAGCGGTGTCAGATCAAGGTGAGTTAAACTCACTCAGTTACCCTTTTTATATTTTATATAAATTGGGTATTTTTATTTTGTGTGCTTTGCTTGCTAATGGTTGACTGCTTTGCTAGTTATCTATTTAACTGTGGATTTAAACGATGAAATTTAACTGTGTTTAATTTCAGTGAAATACCAAATCGTTATTTTTAACGATTGGTTCCAATAAAGGTGACTCACCTTGGTTGGTCACGTTTATTTATAAACGTGTTTAAATGGTTGAATTGGTTGAATTGCTTATGGTTGATGTTAAATGGTCGTTATTCAGTTCATCAGTTAAACAAAAACTGAACCGTCTGATTTGAGATAACCATTTGAATACAGGGAAGAACAGGTTGGAGGGATCCAACCGGATTCCTCAGATGTATTATTTATTTTCATATTATCATATATGAACTGATCTGTTTGTGTGATTGATTTGATGGTTGATTATTGATTTAATATTCAACATCTGTTTGGTTTAAACCAATAGGTGATATTGGTTAAGTGTTTGGCAGAGTATGGCCTTTAAAACCAATCGAGTTATAGATATTGATTCACCGTCAGGTAAATCGATAGAGTTGAGGTTATAAAATTTATTTTATAACCAGAGTTAGATTTGAATTATATTATGTGAATAAAAGTTATTTAAGAGAAATAAATAAATATTTTATTTGTTAAGACTTTGATTTGTTATGAAGTTATTTCGCAAAGCAAATGCTGATGTTAATCAGATTTACCAGTTGAAGAATAAGAAATGAATTAAATGGTTAAACCTTGGAAAATTGTTTTGTAAAGAAAACAAATAATGAGAATCTATCTAAATTAATTATATTTTTAATTAATTTAAAGCGAGGATTGTTGAAAACGGTTAAGGAGATAATCAAGTTTTTGAGTTAATTAAATCGACCGTTTGAAATTAGAATTATGTATCAAGTTAAGGTGTTTTGACTAAAATAGTTAAATGAATATTGTTTGAATTTAAGTAAGGATTTAAAAGGGATTAACTACTAAAGTAGTTAATGTTTGAAATGGGTTATTATTTTAATTAATGATAAATTTAGGAAGATATTTTTAAATGGGAATTCATTTAAAAGGTTACCGAATGTGAGATGCAAGCCAATTTAATGGTGAAAGGAAATAAACGTACTCAATTATATGGATTAAGTGAAAGGAGATTACGATAAAAAGGGTTATTATAAACCAGAGTTTTTAGTGAGATTTAAAGTGTAAAGCGTTTACTTTACATTAACGTTATTTGAAAACGAGATCTAGTAAAAAGGAGAATTTTAAATGAGATTTCAAAATGGGAAATTGAATAGAGTTATTCGAGATAGAATTAGCCAAACATAATTCGGCTGAGTTGCCAATTCGTACGACTGCTAGCGTAATTCGCAGGGCTGCAGATAGCCTACGGCGGTCGGATGTTTCTTGAGGGAACCAGGCGTAACCATTGTGATCGCTGCGATCTAGAGTCGAGCGAATAAAGTAAGTCGAATGTTAGTTAATTGAAATTAGAGTTATTCGAATATCATATTTTTGAATATTAAAAGAATTGGAAGTTTCAATTTAACAAAAAGGAAATTAGATTGTCAAAGGCCAAGTGATGCTGAATGCTGAATCAGTGAACTCATTGGAGTGTCATGTTTGAAACACTGTATATTCTGATAGTTAAAACACCGACTATCAAATCTGTCCAATACGATTGTTGGTATGGAAAGACCGGGATCGAATTTATATTCGGAAACCATTCCGACCAACAAATACGTGAAGATATTAGAAGATGATCGAGATGGTGCTGTGAAGACCGTTGATTTCCCTAAACGGAAGAACCACTAATATTCTCTGCCTGGCAAGCAGAGATAAGCTGTGATTCTGTCGTAGTTGGAATCTACGGGTTGCAAGGACTTCTCGCTATTGATCCATGGGGTGATTCCTATATTGGATGCGATAGGAGAGTGCCTTCGGTTCATCCTGTTCCTGGATGACGTATATGGACGAATGTCTGACAGAGTATTTCCAAAGGGTCACGTACGTTGATTTCTCCAAACGTACGATAGTTGTTGGCGGAGAATTGCCGTTCTCTAGCTTTCAGCTAGAGTATTTTTGTGGACGTCAATTAGTGATATCTGATGGATCTGACGATGTGGCATTCAAAGTGAATGGTGACCAGATGTCAAGAGTTAATTCTGGCCTCAAGCCTCATCAACCGGGAAATGACAAAAATCGGGCAGGCAGCATGGCTATGTGGGTCGCTCCCATTAGGGTGTATGATCACCTATCTAGAGGAAATCCTATTTGTTTCTTAAATCTATGTTTCGATGCTGTCCCTTGTCGGGAGACGGTTGCTGATCCCAACCGTCGGTGATATACATTCGATACTCTCAAGCGAAATGAGTGGTCGGTCATGTGAGGGCCGGGTTGCAAGAAGTTCTTGTTGAACCCAGTGTATTCGTCTCTAGAGATACACGATCGGAAGGTGGACCCATACCTTGTCAAGTCGGAATCCAATTTCCAATAAGCGCCTGCGGGTTTTGATTGTATACTATATATGTGGAGCGTGAGATGCAAGCGTTCCACTAGATTTCTATTTACTTGTATTTAGACATTATTATAATATCAGACAAGATATTGGTTTCAAAAATGTTTTGGGTTATCGTAAGGTAAAAACCGTCCGTGTTTATGTGTGGATTTGGTCTTACGATTATCCTTTTCTTTTGGAAAGGTTTTGAACTTAAAAATCATGATTGGATGGTTCACCCTTATTACTGTGCGAGTTTATCTCACTCTGGTTCACCAGACTGACCCGGTGTTTTGTAAATGCTCGGGTTAGGCCGGGTTGTACAGGTTCAGGTTATCGACTACTGTGAAGAGACGAGCTGGAAGAATCCAGACGTATGATATTACTATTCCGCTGTGTGTTATATGAGGACAGATCATTATAACTGTCCTAGTGTATGATGTACTCTGATACTGTAAGTATTTTAAAGCTTTCAATAAAGATTATTTCTGTATTATATTTTGTTCCGCTGCGATGTGAGACTCTGTGTGGTGTTCTTCTCCTTCTTCTATTCTAATATTTCTATCTTATCTATTCTCACCCTCTAACTTCTTTCTATTAATGATCTGGAATGTTCGATGTCTGAATGGTCAACATGGTAATTTGATGTTGATTTTCGGAGTCGAAAATCCCGGTTCGTTACAAGAATGGATTTGTATTAAGAGTTATTATTCACGGATGAGGTGAATTGGGATTGAAGCAAATATTTTACGAATGAGAATTTTTGAAAGGAAGTTAGAAGGTGTTTTTAAATTATAAATTGGATCATATGAAATAATTATATTATTAGAATTTATAACGATATTGAAACGTGAAATTTGATTTATGAAATCAAGTCTATTATGATTCCTATTCACGATTAAGGTAAATAAGAAGGGTAAAATAAGTGGTGTGAAAAATAGGAATTCATTAAAGTAAGTTAGAAAGTTATTTCAAATTATAAATTCTAATTGAATTTAAGCCGAACTAATTTGAATATAGATTATACTAAAGAATTTTACATACGGTTTTTAAATGGTAAATATTATTAAGATTTGCAAATGATAGTGATATACGAATGATTCAGAATGGAAGTTATTAATAGAATGGAATGAAATTATTGACTGGAATGAGTGAAATAAACATATACAATTGTTTATAAAGACTTTTGGAGTCAAGATTTGATATAGAACTTGGGTTAAAAAGGGTTAAAGTGAAATTGAGTTGGTTAATAAAAAATACATCGTTATAAGAAAAGATAAAAATATATTTTTATCTAAATAAGCTAGTTAAGAACTAGAATAGTAAATGGGATTGAAAATGGTTTTAAATTAACTAAAAAAATTTCAACGAATAAATTGGAATGGATTTAGAATGGAAATAATCTTCGGAATATTTCGATATTGGATTCCGTGATTATACGGATATTGTTAGAGAATTTGGAAGATATATATATATATATATATATATATATCGTTATTCCCAATACGATATTTCTTGGTTTCAGAATCTGATATTGAATATAATACGATATTAATTTCTATTCAGAGCCTTGTATCTAATATCAAATTGGATTTTGGGTTTGTCATGAATGGTGTCTTTAATAACATCGTTCTTAAACCCAGCTCAGAAAAGAATAAATCTTTTAATTAAGATTTAGAGAAGTTTACTAATTAATTAATATTTAATTGTATTTGAATTGAAATTGGTTTCTAGGGTTCATCGTGAATGGTGTTTTAAATAACATTTGTTCTTTAACCCAATTAACAGTGAAGTTATGATTTGGAATTTATAAATCTTTTTATTAAGATTTAATGGAAATTTTTTAAAGTAAAGTTTTCCAATTTTATATATTAAATTGGAATCGAATGTAATTCGACTGGGTAATAACCGAGATGAGCTTCTGTGAAGGAAGACCATTACTATATGTGGAATTTAAAAACTCTTCGTCGTTATTCCATTTATATTATTAGTCTGATACGGAAATTCATATTGATTTTTACTGATCTGATTTCCGTAGAGATTCCATTTTGATGGAATAGGATTTTAGGGTTTATGATAAACTGTATTTTAAGTGACATTCGTTCTTTAACCCAATTAAAGGCAGGATTGATTTCCTAAAGTTGAATAATCATTAAATAATGATTCTTTGGAAGATTAAAACCAATTGGAGTTTTAATAAATCTTTAATTAGATTGGAATGAGAATGAGATAATTAAATTTATCGAATTCATGAAATGATCGAGAATGGAGTGTCACCAGTTTTACTTCAGGCGATAGTTAAATATTTAATTAGATCTGAACGGGAAATGGTAATCTAATTTTACCAATAACACAGTGGGTTTTAGATCTGGAGTACTACTAGTTTTGCTCCATGGGATGAATAGGTTGGGATTGGAAAGATAAAATAAATGATTACTTCGGTAAGGCAATAATCCCGACTAGCTGATAAACCTTAATTTGGTTTAGAATTGTGAAAAGATAAATTAAAATCTTTTGGAAACAATATCAAAAGGAAGATTAAAGAGAAAACTTTGAAGAATTTTTCTTTGATAAAATTAATGGGAATCTTTCCCTAAAAATGTGAATATTTGAATAAAAGAATATTCTGAATTGGAATGAGGCGTATGATATGTTTTTATAATACTTAATTATTGATTATAAAATATGTGAGTTATTCGGAAAGACCGGGTTTATCTCATTCTGAATAACAAATACGACGACTAAAAGTCGACGATGAAGACAGTGGTTGAAGACCGGAGATCTTCACATCATATGGATGATTACTGATGTTTTAATTGGGCTGTACACCCAAGACAAGGCAATAAGTGGTGATCGTCCAGATGTACTTGAAGATCGACCGGACATGCGAGGACCTCTCTCCTGTATTGGACATATGGGACGAGGAATAAGGTGCCTCCGTTTTCATTCAAACCCAGAACGGACTTGTAAACGGATGTGTGTCTGACATTGGATTTCATTCTGTGTTGATTGATTTCTATTAAATATATATCTGTTTGGTGGCGGAGAATTTATTTTCTTGCTTAACACCCTTCTCTGAGACGTACGAGCTTAGAGGTTATATATTGATTTACATCAGTTATATGGCATGAATTGTCAGTGTGGCATACTGAGATGCAAATGGTCAATGCTTTTGTTGAAAAGCAGAGTCATGTGGTTGATGATCAAAGCACGGATTTAAATAGCATAGCTTTGTGTGTAGCGTTAATTCGCGAGCCTCACACCCGATATGAGTCAAAAAAGGGTTCGTGACTGGGGGGAGTGAATGACGTTTCTTTCTAGCTAGTAGTGGTGTCATGGTATGGAGCCCAGACATTTTTACTTATATGGATGATGGATTGTGAGGCACCTCAGTTATTAAGTCTCTTCGAGGCTCAGAGATAGGCCCTATAGGATCGGGAAACATGTGTTCAGGATAACCAATCCACTAAAGTAAGTGTGGACCGGCCCTGAAGATCCAAGTGTGTAATCCTGAGGCATTTGCTATAGTGTCTCGAATCGGGAGGAGCCATCCCTTGCCTCGACTCATAGATGAATATGTAATTTCCAATTCAACATTTTTCGGTTTTAATTGTAAACATACATGGTGGCATAATGGCATGGGACACTGATGTCGTCTACGATTGATACATTTATATTTGAAATTGTTTTGACACTATACACTTATAGTAATATCAAAATGATTTGTTTTAAACGTACCAAGCATGTTTGGTTATTATAAGGTAAAACTCTATCCCTCGGCTTGTGTTGCATTATATGATGGGACCTGAGTCTTATAATAGCTTCATTTAAAAAAAAGCATAGCATTGTTTATATACTGTTTTATTTCGGAGCATCCATGGGAGTAAAACCGTTCCGTGTTATACGGCGTGGTACCTTGATTTACTTTATTTTAAAATAAAGCTAATAACTGTTTTAGTTCTCACACCAGTCCTATGACTGACTCGGAGTTTGTTGTTTTAATCTAAACTCTAGATGCCCATATTTTCCACACGGGCAACTAGTAGTTTTGGTTTTTTGTAGATATTTATTTTCACAGGATCTTAGATTATAGTTGGAGCTATATTCAAGAAAGCTTTGTATCCATGTATTTCTTCCAGTTGTGCTAGTTGATGATTTTTCCGCTGTACATTATACACATGTATTATATTTTCCGCTGCTATGTAATTTGTAAATCTCTGATATTGTGTTTCCCATGTGTAATATTTATTCATACTCTGGAATATTCTTGTACATTGATGTAATTGCTGTAATAGCAATGAAACGTTCTAGTATTTGTGTTTAGATGCACCATGTTCTCAAAGCAATCTGGGCTTTCCCGATACGGGGAGTTTAGGTTGTTTCATTGTGGTATCAGAGCTTTGGTTTACAAATCTTGAGAACAAGACACATTAGAACCAAACAAAAGAATTCATCAGAGATAGGATTAGTAAAATCCTACAGGAATAACTCGTTAGAGATAGGGTTAGTAATACCCTAGAATGAGTTTGAAGAGTTCTATTTATTAAAAACAAATTTAGTTTTGAAAATTTTATCTCATTATACATATTTGAGTATTTTAATTTATGTTTATTTTGGACTATCAAGTATATGAAGATTTTGCATATACGCTGCATGAACGTATATTTGAAATCTCAAATATACTGGATGGATATAGAATCATACTGTAATTGCCCGTAGATGATTCTGGTGATGCCCGAGCATCATCAGTATTTATGTTCGAGTTTCAAGAGTGGATATCTATATATTCCAATTGACTGGTGTGAGAACCAAAACTTAATTAGAATTTATTGTATGAGATTTGGCACTAAAAATATGATTTTTGGGTATATAAAAATTATATACTTGAAAAAGCTAATCAATTAATTGCTTGTAGGTTGTATGTGTGTTTATTAGTTTGATTAATAAATATATTGGAATAATAAAACCAATATGAATGAATGAAAGGTAAATTTAGCCAAATCGAAAAAAATATTGAACTGAATTGAAAATTGATTGGGATTGCATACATGTGTGTGTGTGTGTGTGTGTGTGTATATATATATATATATATATATATATATATATATATATATATATATGAACATGTCATAACATGGAAGCTAAGAAGAGGAATAAAATTGTATGCCCGACAAATAGGTACATGTTTACTATATTTGTTAGGTTTGATGATTTTATGAGCTGATTGGCAAGCCGCTTGGCTTTTTTTTCTTTTTGATTGTTGAGGGCCCTATGAGGCAAGTTGCAGTTTTATCTATCAGCCCGTACAAAGGAGGTTATGGTGAAATTTTCGAAAATTTAGGGTGTTAGCCAAATTTTTGAGAAATTAGAAAATTCTTAGAAACTGAAAAGTTAAAGAATGAAAGTTGAGTTGGTTAGCTAAACAACCTTCAGCTTTCTTCCTTTTCAAGGACAAAAATATTTTAAGTGGGGGAGATTGTAACAATCCAGAATTTCTGAACCAATTTAAAATTTTTATTTTTGTTATTTTAATGGATTTTGAATATTTAAAATGATTTATTTTAAATAATAATGACTTAAAATTTATTTAAATCGAAGTTATAACGTATAAATTTATTTTAATTATAAAACGAACTTGAAATGGCACGATAGTTTGAAAAATCGATTTCTAATTTCAAATGAATGTACATGATTTAAAATAGATAAAATTTCACTAAAACAAGAAATATTTGAATCTGTTAATTATATCATTCTAACGGATGTGAAAAATTCTGATTTTATAATATAAATTGGACTTTATGTTTAGTTTAAAATTTAGAATAGTCGCTGTGGAATTTATATATTTTTTATATAATATATAGCCCTTAAAAATAGCCATTTTGCAAACAATCTCCGTTTACGACGAAACCACTTTTGTTGGATCCGGAATGTCAAATTATTGTCGGGTTTAACAATTCATAATTTTTGGAATTAGTAAGTGTGTGTGGTAAATTAAAGTGTTTTTTAATTTCAGTTTAAATTTAATCGACCAGAAAAAGGGCCATTTTTCAAATGGTCTCCAAATTCGGTGATTAGTTTTGTTAGGACCGTGTCATCAAAACGTAGCTAGATTTGTTATTGTGTAATTTTTGGAGTCGGTATGTGGCCCTTGTAAATTAAAATATACATTTAAATTGAATATTTATTGATTTATATTTTAATTTTGACGAAAACTGATCGAAACAGTCGAATTGGCTTACTAAAAATATCCCATTAACTCCGAAATAGGGGTAACTAGTTAGGAATGACAGTTGTTGGGATTCGTTCGGAGTTCAGACATGAAAATAACAACGTTTGGCAAAAATAGAATTAAATAATATTAAAATATACTATATATACACCCTTTTCTATTCTAAAACCCTAGCATCATTTCAGAGCCGCCACCACAAGCGATTAAAGGCTGAAATGCTCCAAAATAAATCACTAAATCATTTCGAATTAGACATTGAATTATAAACGGAAAATGGAGAGCAATGGTTTGATCTTCGTTTTCATACGGTTTTGATAACAATGGGTGTTGGGGTTTTCTCAAATGTGGGGCTCGAAGTTGGGTTGTTCGAACCCGTTTTCAGGAGGATGGTGTGGTGCGAGATGCACCATTTTCGAGGCGTCGGAGGTGGAGTTGAAGCCTGACAAAGTGGCGCCTTTTGATCATGTTTCGGCGAGGTGAAATGATGGCAATTGGGAGCCCCAGGTTGTGACAAATGGGTTTTGGTGGTTCAGTTTGTTCCAGGTTACAGCGACGAAGAAGAATAGTTAAACGATGGGTTAGGTAAACTAATTGGTAATTAATAAATTAATTAATTAAGTGGTTAATTAATATATGTTGTTTACAATTTAAAATACCATATCTTTTTACTACGTAACCAGAATTCAGCAAACCAAGGTCCGCTGGAATCGTGGGATCGAACACTACAACATGGAACTGACTAGAACGAAAACGGAAGTTGTTGTAGTTTTTGATAAAATTAAACGTCTAGTTTAATTTTGTTAAAACAATTCAGAATTAAAGAATGGCGGAGTGGAACCCAATGTGAGAATTCTCTCACTAAAAATTCTGTATAGTTATTTATTTATTTTATAACTAAAAAATATATAGAATTGACAGTGTAGATTTTTATTAGTTTTAATCATTATAAATTGTATATTGTGATTGTTAGCTCACCTCACTCGTAGACAAACCATGGACGATTTAATTGACTGTATTGTGTTTTGATTGTGATGTTGAAATGTTTGACATATTGAAAATAATGTTAACATTAACGTGGCAGCTGAAATTAAATTATAAATAACCATTTATAATTTAAATAGTGAAAATTGGTTAATTAGAAAAATAATTCAAATTGAATTAGAACTGGTTAAATTTATTAACCAGTGATTATTTTAAATAGACTATAGCTGTTTGAAAACCCCACACGGGCATTGGGATGATATTGACATACACTAATCCCAATATTTAGTTGTATGTCAATCGATGGGTTGACAAGCTGTGATAAGCGTTATTTAATTATTTAATGCTTATACAGTTGTAAATTGCACTCTGGATGTGAATTGACTGTTTGATGATTATTTATCATTATTTTTAATACATGTGATGTATGAAAATACATATAACTGAAATTATATGGTAATTGATTGAGTCGCATTCCGATTTAGAATATGAACGAACATTTTAAAATAATATTCAATAAAGAATCAAAATACAATTTTGATGTCCGATTTTGGATGGACACGAAAATATTGAAATGTGAAACCGGGTTAAGTATAGAAGCGCCATTTTAACCCAAACGGATTTATCGATCGATTTTATTCATTTTAAAATAATATCGAAGAGAATTGATTTCAAACTCTGATATTATGAAAATATTATTATTCTAATAATATAATGATATGTAATATTCAATTTTGATTTAAAATTGAAAATTTAGTTGGAATCGCTTTAAAATGAAATTATAAACGATTTATATAATGTGATTTAAATAGAAATCAATGATATATATATTATATATATTTAATGGCCAGAATAGAACGCGTCGCTGCGCGACCATTTGCGAATTTCGACCATTAACTTCAAATTGGCATAACCGGAGATCCGACCGTCGGATTCTCCTAAAACTGGAACCGTTGGGTTCGTATCGAAAAGATATTTCCAATTAATATAAGAGATTTGAAATCTAACAACTAGATTTGGAAATACGCCCAAATCAATTTCAGAAAAGGTTGTTATGGATGTAGCTTGGTGGCCGTTATCAGAAACCGACTAAAATGGCGATATTAAAATTATGTAAAATCATAATTATTGATTTGGAAAGATTTTGGATGAAAAATTCTAGTTTTGAAAAGATAAAAATATATTTTTATCTAAATAACCTAGTTAAGAACTACAATAATAAATGGGATTGAAAATGGTTTTAAGTCATCCAGAATTTTTCCAACAAATAAATTGGAATGGAAATAATCTTCGGAATATTTCGATATTGGATTCCGTGATTATATGGATATTGTTGAGGAATTTGGATGATATATATATCATTATTCCCAATACGATATTTGTTGGTTTCAAAATCTAATATTGAATATAAGCCGATATTAATTCCTATTCAGAGCCTTGTATTTAATATCAAATTGAATTTTGGGTTTGTCATGAATGGTGTCTTCAATAACACCGTTCTTTAACACAGTTTGGAAAAGAATAAATCATTTAATTAAGATTTGGAGAAGTTTGCCAATGAATTAATATTTAATTGGAATTGAATTGAAATACGATTTTAGGGTTTATCGTGAACGGTGTTTTAAATAACATTTGTTCATTAACCTAATTAACAGTGAAGTTATAATTTGGAATTTATAAATCTTTTTATTAAGATTTAATGGAAATTTTCTAAAGTAAAGTTTTCCAATTTAATATATTAAATTGGAATCAAATGGAATTCGATTTGGTAATAATCGAGATGAGCTTATGTGAAGGAAGACCGTTACTGTATATGGAATTTAAAAGGCTTCGCCGTTATTCCATTTATATTATTAGTCTGATACAGAAATTCATATTGATTTTGACTGATCTGATTTCCGTGGAGATTCCATTTTAATGGAATAGGATTTTAGGGTTTATCGTGAATTGTGTTTTAAGTGACATTGGTTCTTTAACCCAATTAAAGGCAGGATTGATGTATTGTCCGGGATTTTTGAACATTAACTATGAATATTTAAATTCGTTTAAATATTGATTTAGCGATATAATGGATTTTATATCAAATTTATTACATAAAATGGAGTTCGAATATATATAATTTATAATATAATTAAAACGACCTCCGTTTTTCGATGAAACGAGTTTTATTGGAATGCATGTAATTAATTATTGCTATATGTCTAGTGTGGAGCCAATCAGAGATGTTTTGTCGGTAGGCAAATTTAATGGGTGAACCGATGATTAGAATTTGAATAAAATAGCACAATTTTTGCAAACAGAGTCCGTTTTCAACGAAACTGGTTTCATTGGGACCGTAACGTCAAATTATATCATGATATCCATCTTCGTAATTTTTGGAGTCCGCGAATATCTGTGCGAAAATAGAATGTGAAATGTAAATAACGATACCTGGTTAAACTAAAATAAACCTACCTTGACTGTTTCACCTACCGTAGAAAACAAAACATGTTATCACACCACAGCCAACAAGAAGTAAGCTACTCATATCTATCTACCATACCCTTTCTTTTCAAAAATTAATGTCCTTCATGTCGTGCACTGATTCACATAATACAACTATTTCACCTACTCCAAAAACGTGCAAACCATACTGAGACTAATCTAGTTAAAACCTTATATGCTTTGGAAATGAAGACTATCTCACTTGTCACTTTCAACGCATGGATCTCTTCTCGCCTAAGTAATAACGCACAGTACACCTAGCCTATACCATAAACCGCACGTTTTACTGTCTCCCAATGAATTGACTTGGTTCTTATCTCTCCCTTATACTTTTTTATATGCACGTTCCTTGGCCTTCTTTTGCAGCAATTAAAAGGAAATCACTTCACCGCCAATATAAAAACCCAAACCTACCTATTTACAGTAGCCCATTCCCTGGTTAAGGCTTAACGAATTCTCGTCAAAACCTATTCTAGCCTAAGTATCTAAAATATACAACTGCCATACCCTTTCTGAGCGTTTTCAACACCAACCTACCCTAACTAAATAAGGAAAAAGGGGTATTCATGCAACACAGACAACATAGACATACTGGGCATGGCAAATATTTCAACTCCTACCTCTACTAGTAGATTTGACATTATTTCTATTCATAAAATTTCACTCACCTACAAATATAAGCTACTTCCATTGATGATTCACTTCGTTTTCTTCACAGCGATCAACCTAAGACTTTCACTCGTTGTTTGAATCAAACAGACTGTTTCCTTTACAAAGATCATCTGGTCCTTTCGTCCTTCCGCAAATATCTTCCCATCCCCTCAACGAAGTTAAGAACCTTCAACAGAGAAGATGATAAGCTCAATAAGATCCTTTAACTGAAAGGTAGTGATCAGGTCCCAATCACGATTGTGGCCAGTAATGTACTAGGAGTTGCTGGCGGTTTAGGGGCTACTGCAGGTGGACGGAGGCACTTGGTGGCTCGGGAGTTTGGGCGAAGAAAGAGTGAGGTACGACGAGCAGGCCGGCGTCGTCTAATCAGTCATGGGTAGACTGGAGCATGATTAGAACTGATGGCAAGGGAACCAACGTGAGTTCAACCAAATGGTGGTAGAATGCGGATTTGAAACAGTTGGTTGGCTAGCAAGGAGGGATGATTGGGTTTGAAAGTTAACAAAGGAGAGGTCCTTGTTTTGGTGGACGTACTGTATATTGAGAAGTCGGGGAAGCAAGTAGTTTGCGTGAAGAAGAATGTACACTGGAGCAGCTACACTGGACTGGGGTTGAGGCTCGAGGGGAGGCCGACGCGATGGGGAGACGGAATGAGTTGGCGCGGTGGTTTGGGTCACGGCGGGGCATCAACATGAGGTGCGGTTTCAAACAGATGATGCTGGAGAGAAAATGAATAGTGGTAAATATTTGAATTTTCCTATTAACGTTTTAACTAAAAAGCTGCAGTAGTATAAACACGTGATCCTTCATAGTTGAATCTATATAAACGTTGCTATTTAAATAATTTACAATGTGAATGCGTAAGGGCCTATACATAGTAGGATTAAGTAAAATATATAACCATGGATTAACGTGGCCATAATTTTAGCATTTATAATTAACGCAACAAATTTAGTATCACATCAGGCAGGGGAAACCATAAATGGCTAGAATAATTGGTCCTAGGATGTGCGTATAAACCATTACAGTGTGTGATTAAATTTGGCATGCACCTTCAAGTAGTATAACTTGCCAATTTAATATATGTTATCAAAATTAACATGACCGCTAGATTTTGTAGCGACCTGATTTGAGGTCCAAATATGCTGGATTTTAGTATGAGCTCAATTATGTATTTTTAGAAGTATAATTAATTAATAATATAGGATTTAAATAGCGGTTAATTCAAATTTAAACCGTCATTTGAAATGTGTGTGACGTTCTCATGTATTATCAGAATCCGACAAATCAGTCACGTAGGGATCCTATCGACGGACATAAAATTACGGAGCTAGTTTGGACGGAATGAACGCGGTTGGGAGCTTGTATAACGAACCGTCTGACGAAAAAAGGAATCCAAGGTGAGTTCAGCTCACTTAGTTAACCACGTTTATATTTTATAAACCGGGTTTTTATTAATTTGTGTGCAATGATTGCTATGATTGATAATTGAATGACTATTGCCTGTGTGTCGAATATTTTTAATATTCATAAATTAAATTAAATGTTTGTTTAATTTAATCAAATAAAATCGTTATTTTTAACGATTAAATTCCAATGAGGTAACTTACCTTGTTGGTTACGTTACAATAATAAACATATTAAACAAATCATTTGATGCTTGAATGGCCGTTATAAATTGATTGTTGACTGTTATTAATTGAACGGTTTATCATGTTGAAATTGAGGTAACCCATTGTGATGTAGGGACGAACAGGTTGGAGGGATCCAACCGGATTCCTCAAATATATATTGTGTACTTATATGAACCGTTAATCAATTTGATTGATTGTTGATTGTTGAATGTTGACTCCAAACCCAACACATGTGTGATATTAACCAATGATAGAAATTGGTTGAGTAATTATCGACGGATGGCCTATAAATGAATCGGTTTCTAGAGATTAATTTACCATTAGGGAAATCAATAGCAGGAAAGTTATAAAATGGTTTTATAACTAAAGGCAGATTGAAATCTATTTTATATAGATTATTTTTACGAAAGTCTATTAAAGGAAAAAAACATTTATTATTTATTATCATCGAAGTTTATTCGTTTATATAAGCAAATTAAAAGAAATTAACCAAATGGTGAAGGATGGAGTGAATTGTTTCAAATAATAATTAATGAAGATTATTTAATTTAATTCGATTATTAATTAAATTAAATAAGATTATTTAAATTGATTTTTAAATCAATTTAAAGGAAGGATTAAATTAATTGTTTCAAATAAACAATTAATTGAAATTATTTAAATAAATTAGAATATTAATTAAATTAGTTGAAATTATTTACATTAATGTTATTTATTAATTTAAAGAAATAACTAAATGGAAATGTTAACAAATTAACCTTGTTTAGAGTTGACTAAGTCAACTGCTTATCCAGAATTGATTATTGGATAATTATTGAATTTTTAATTATTATTTAAATAACACTAAAGGGAAGATTAACTATTATAATAATAGTTAATTAATTGGTTTCTAAAATAGTTTGGATTGATTAATAGTATTGAAAGTGATAATTCTTGAAGTTAGGTGCCTCAAGTAGAAGTTATGAAGTCGTATAGCCTTATGCATAGTTTAACTAATTGGTAAGTGAATTTATACTTAATATGAATGCGTATTTAGAATTCTATTGGTTGGATTTCTATAAATCCAATAGCAATTATAAAGGTAAGTTATAAATAAATTAATCAAAACAAGTTCAAATGGAATTTGTAATCTGAATGGGGAAGAAGGGATTTTTAAAACGAATAGATGGAGTTAAACAAATGTTTTAAAAATCTTATGGTAAGTAGAAGCGTTAGTATACTTATTTGAAATAAGATTCGTTGATAAACTTCTATCCATTCCAAAGATAATAATGTTGTTGTCTCAAGGTCTGAGAGGAAAATAAAATACCCCAACTTGTAACGACTTCATGATTATCTAAGGATGATGTTAGTTTATAAACGATAGTGGTTAAGGAGATTAAAATGGTATTTCCATTAAGGATATATAAACTGTAATTCAAAGAATTATAAGCTGGATAATGTGATTTGGAAATAATAAATGGGAAAGGGCGATAATCCAAATGTTAGGGATCTAGAAATTTAATGAACAATTGTTTAAATAAGAAGGCCAAGTGATGTTGTATACTGAACCAATGGAATACACTTTATTTTTCTATGGATGATGATTGTTTATTTTGATAGTTAAAACACCGACTATCAAAATCTAGCCAAGTAAATTGTTGGTATGGAAAGACCGGAATCGAAGTTATATTCGAAAACCATTCTGACCAACAAATACGTAAAACGTTGAAATATCAGAAGACGGTCGAAGTGGAGCATTGAAGACCATGGATCTTCATAAGCAGAAGGATTGTTGTTGAATTTCTCTGGCTAGCTACCAGAGGTTTTTATACTATGATTCGGTCATGGATTGGGATTTGGTGGATTGCAAGGACTTCTCGCTACTGATCCATAGGGTAATTCAAGGAAGCAGTAGGAGGGTGCCTTCGGTTCATCCTGTTCCTGGATGACTTGTATGGATGAGTGTCTGACCGAGTATTTCGGGATGGTCACGTACATTGATTTCTTCAAACATGCCCAGTGTACTTTTGTGGACGTCAATTGGTGATTTGACGATGTGGGAATGGGGTTAGATGTTCTAAGGATAAACGTAGCCTCAAACCTCATCAATCGGGAAAAGACAGAAATCGGGCAGGCAGCATGGCTAGTTGGGTCATACTCAAGCAGGGTGTATTATCACCATCTAGAGAAATTCCTTTTTACTTCTTAATCTATATTTCGCTGCTGCAGCTTTCGGAAACGGTGGTTTGAGCCCAACCGTTGGTGGTAATATATTCGATACACTCAAGTTAAATGATTGGTCAGTCATGTGTGGTCGGATTGCAAGACGTTCTTGTTGAACCCTAGTGTATCCCCTCTAGAGTACACTGATCGGAAGGTGATCCCATACCTTGTCTAGATGGAATCCAATCTCCAATAAGCGCCCTGCGGTTTTTAATTATAGACTATATATATGTAGAGCATGAGATGCAAGAATTCTACTATTTGATTATTTATGTGATAGACACTATTGTAATATCACGAGATTTTGATATCAAACTAGTTTGGGTTATAGTAAGGTAAAATCCATCCGTGTGTATGTGTGGACTAGTCTTACTATTATCATTTTCTTTCAAAAGGATTTTGGACTTTTAATCGATATGGATGTGTTTTAAACTATGCGAGTTTTCTCATTCTGGTTCACCAGACTGACCTGGTATTTGTAATGCTTGGGTTAGACCGGGTTGTACGGGTTCAGGTTATTGGACACCACAAAGTTCAGGGACGAACTAGAGGATTTTAGATGAATTAATATTTATTCCGCTGTGTATTATATGAGGATATGATATCATAGCTGTCCAGATTGTTTGTTGTATTCTGATGCATGTAAGTATATTTATTCAAATTCTTTATAAATATTATTTCTATGTTATATTTTGTTCCGTTGCGATGTGAGATTCTGATTCGGTGTTTTCTTCTTCTTCTTCTATTCTAATAGTTCTATCTTATCTTTCTCATCCTCTAATTTCTTCCTACTAATGATCTGTATTTTCGTGCATTTTGAGTTGAATGTGTAGAATTTTAGTCAGCTCAAATTGGTACGGATTTACGGGCCGTTAGAGTGGTATCAGAGCTATTGGTTGAGTAGTAACCTTGGCTCTGTGGTGTAACTCGATAGAGAAGGGGTTAGTAACACCCTAGATTGAGTTTGAGTGTATATACGAGAGAACATATTTGTAAATTTTATATCAAATGTTTTTGTATTGCATTGATTGATCAGTTCAAATGTTGGGAAATCGTACTGAACTGAGAATTGACATAATATTGTTTAATAAAGAGGGAAAATGAAATAATTTTGCCCCAAATTATATTTTTACAGAAAAAGAATTTATTTTTCTATAATATTGTAATATTTGTTGTTTGATTGTTTTGTTTAGTTTGATTGGAATTCAAATTGAATTATAAGTGAAATTGAACTAATTGAGGGAAATGGATTAATTAATTGAATTGGTTATAATCCAGTTGGTCAATTCAATATGGAGATGAGAATTTATCTGGAAATGAAACTGGATAACAGAAATTTGGTATTTGAAATTCAACGAAATATATTATATATTTAAATGGTTTGAATAGAACGTATCGCGCAGCGACCGTTCGTGAATTTCGTCCATTGACTTAGAATAGACGTAACGGGAGATTCGGCCGTCAGGTTCTCCTAAAACCGAAACTGTTAGGTTCATATCGGAAAGAGCTTTTGATTGATAATAAGAGATTTGAAATCTAATGGTTAGATTTTTAAATATGCCCAAATCAGTTTTGAGAAACGTCACTATGGATGCAGTTCGGTGGCCGATATTGGAAACCGACTGTAAAGGCTTTTATTAACTAAAATATGAATAAATTATGTAAGATCATAATAAATAATTTGAAATGATTTCAGATGAAATATTCGAATTTTGTGAAGATAAAAGACATTTTCTTCAGAATAGAGTTGTTACCAACTTAGGTAAAAGAATTGAAATGGTTAACATAACTGAGAAGATTTCAACATGAAATTATCAACTGAGAATTTTTAATTTGAAATTAAAGTAAAGCCAGAAAAAGATTCTGAAACAGAAGTGAATTGATTTGAAAAATCAATTCAGTTGAATTAGATATGGATAATAAAACTCAACCTGGTTAAGTAGAATCAATTTTATAAACGAAATTGAATAAAATAGACTGGGATTCAGAAATCGAATGGATAACGATGGTAATAAGTCGGATATTAATTAATTGATATTAATATATGTTAAAAGTTCAAAAAGTATCTGTGCTGAATATAATTCGAATAATATGGTTATTTTTTATCTGGATATTGGATTGGTTGAATAAAATTCATCTGGTCAACAAAGAAGTTGAATGAATTGGAAATAAATCCCGGTATAAATTGAAAATAAAATCGGTTATGGAATGAATTAAATTATTTTAACCTTGGATTGTCATTTGTGTTGTGAGAAGAGTTTTGTGCAGATTTCAGAAGGCTGTGGTGATGATTTGGTTATACAGACTGGAAGTACAAACGAAGAACATTTAGTTGATTTTCTTGGAAATTGGAATTGAGTTGCCCGACAAAAAGGTAAACTTATATACTGATTGGTTGGTGATTGATTTTATACCCCTGGTTTGGATAGCTATTTGGAATTTGGTTTTCTTTTAGAGAAGTGAGGCCCATAGTGGTAGTTGTACCGATCGAGCCGTGCAGACGAGATGCTGGCGAAATTTTCGAAAATCTTTAAGAGTTTGAATTTAATACAGTGATAATTCAATTAAAATAATTTTGTTTGGAGCATTCTTCTTACCTTGTAATTTCGGGGACGAATTCTTTTAAGGGGGGAACAATGTAATGTCCCAGATTTTTGAACATTAATTTTGAATATTTAAATCCGTTTAAATATTGATTTAGCGATATAATGGATTTTAAATCAAATTTATTACATAAAATGGAGTACGAATATATATAATTTATAATATCATTAAAACAATCTCCGTTTTTGACGAAATGAGTTTTATTGGAATGCGTGTGATGACCGCCCATAACCCCCGCACTAAACAAGTGGAAAATGCGCTGAAAGGTGTGCCAGGCTGCTATGGACGATCATCAGAGTAGGTAAACACATCGAAACCTGTCGTAGAGCTCACAGCGCAAGGATAAAATATAATAGAACATATACAACAGGTAATAGCAATGAGGTATCATATAACAAACTTTTGAAACTTTCTCAACATCCAGAAAGAATATCCAACTGATATCAAAGTTTGTACATAAGGCCTCACTATAACTCTCAAGCAACTCAAACAATGGAAAATTTTTTACTAGATAGTAATAAAACTGGTACGCCAGCCTCCTGCTCGTCATCGCTCAGCTTCCTCGTCTCACTAAGCTCCATTACCTGTAACCTGCTACTTAGTCTGCCCATCCACAACCGGATGAACAGCCCAAGGTAATAAGAGGGAACATAAAACCTTGAGTCAGACAATAGTCTTAGTGAGCGATAAAACAGCTAACAAACTTCGACAAGAAAGTATATGAGAATGGGTAAATGAACAACTTGTCTAACCACAACACCTGAGAAGAACTCAACCTTATCTTCCCCACATCGGACAGTGATAGCCTTTGCACCAAGCATTTCAACCATTAATCCATAGAAACCAGAACAACCATTTGTTCATAGCAAACAGAAACAATCAACAATAGCTATCATGGGATCAAGATTATTTATCTCATGCAAAACATCCAGCATACATGACAGACTCTGGCTATCACCGCCAATCCTGCTTTGAAACCATCGTTAATCGTATGATGGCCAACCTTGCCATATGTCAAGGGCTAATGGTAACCCCAGTTCTATCATGAACTCCATATGTCCAACCTTGACAATGTCCAACCTTGACACTAGGCCTTTCCCCAAGACCTAGGGTACTCGACCAGCAACTTTCTAGTCTTTTGGGTGCCCCCATTGTGCCCCTGCTTTGAGCCTGCTAGAACTTACGACAACGATGACCTCTCGGCCTTCGCATCTCTAGTCGTCCAACCTTGACGATGTTTCATAGCTCAAGCAACCTTCTCGAGCAGTCATTATCCATCAACTCACGACCTTTGAGCTGTCACCGAACACATTCATCACTTCGAGCCTTCCTACTTAAACCACCTCGAAGCTACACCATCACCGAGCCCTCTGGGAGGACCCCAAAACCGACCCCTCCTGGGAAGACCCAAAACCTGCTCTTCCTGGGAAGACCCAAAACCTGCTCTTCCTGGGAAGACCCAAAACCTACTCTTCCTGGGAAGACCCAAAACCGACCATTCATGGGAAGACCCGAAACCTGCTCTTCCTGGGAAGACCCAAAGCCTGCTCTTCCTGGGAAGACCCAAAGCCTGCTCTTCCTGGGAAGACCCAAAACCGACCCTTCTTGGGAATACACAAAACCGACCCTTCCTGGGAAGACCCAAAACCTGCTCTTCCTGGGAAGACACAAAACCGACCCTTCCTGGGAAGACCCAAAACCGTCCCTTCCTGGGAAGACCCAAAACCGACCCTTCCTGGAAAGACCCAAAACCTGCTCTTCCTGGGAAGACCCAAAACCGACCCTTCCTGGGATACCCAAAACCGACCCTTCCTAGGAAGACCCCCTTCTGGTCCTTCTGGACCGACCAGACCCTCTTATGGTCCTTCCGGACCGACCAGAATCCTTCTGAATCACCCAGACTCCCTTCTGGTCCTTCTGGACCGACCAGAAACCTGCATAGCTCCTTTTCGACTTCGATTTCGACCAAAACTTCGCCAAACGACGAATCCGACGAAACCAGCTTATCTGATTCATCCAAATGCAACCACAAACATGTTATGCAACCAACAATATCATCAATCCAACAATTTCCATCAAAACACATAAATTTCCCAAAACATGATAAGTGAATCATATGAACATAAAAACGGATCTAACTTGCATACACTTGTGAAAAATCATGAAATTAACCATTTAAATGATCTAGATCAGATCCTAAGGTGATTCATATGTAAAATGGACTTAGCATGGCGTAGATCTAAAAGAAATAACATGAAAATGATGAAATTAACATTCTATAACTCACATACTTTCATGAATCCGAATGAGAGATGTAAATCACTCACCGATTATCCAAAACAAAGCTAAAACAATGAAAAAGCAATGCGGACAGCGAACACTTCGAATCATACTCTCAAACCGATGAATTCGCCCTTGAAACGATGTTGATCTAGCCTCGAATGGTATAGATCTTTGATTTCCCTCCTTGGATTTGGAATTTTAATGGTGGAAAGGTGTTAGAGGAAGAAGGAGATCAAAGCCTCCCCATAAGAGAATGGAAAATTCCCACCTTTCTCCATATCCCTTACCCCTATTTATAGCCTCCACCAACCCCTTAATGGGCCTTCTCCAAATCAGCCCATTAGCCTTCCAAATCCTGAACAGCCAAATGAAAAACCTTAAAACAGCGATTTCTCTCAAACCGCTGAACCAAATCCTTATTGTAACCACTCTACGAAAAGAGAATCATCAATTCCTTTCCAATGGCACAGGTCTCACCCTCTGATTCGACCTGAGTCAAAAGTTATGCCAGTACAAGACTGACAGGGGCAAAATGGTCACAAACAAAATCGGTAAAAATTATGGACATGTCACACATCCCCATAAGCAACATATTAAAAGATGAGAATGATCCAACCCTCCGAGAATAAAATAAAATCATTTTACGATCTTCCGATACGTAAAATGCGGGCTGTTACATTCTCCCCCCCCCCCCCCCTCTTAAGAATTTCGCCCCTGAAATTCCAAGCAAATACAAGCAACCACAACAATTCCGCATGCCTATCATCCATGAGAAGCCAATCCTATCATCCAAACTAGCAACCATCAAGCCATGCATCCATAGCCTTATCCTAGCACGTGGAATTCTATCAAAAAACAACAAGATACAACGATATAACGACGATACAATCTAAGGGTTCTACCAATGAAAAGTTCTGGATGAGTCGCCCTCATGCTCTCTTCCGTCTCCCATGTAAAATCGTAGCCATCTTCACTCCATTGTACCTTGACTAGCTTAACCGTCTTCCTCCTAAGCTGTTTTGTGTCATTCCCCACAACACGAAGTGGCCTATGAGGTTTCGCAATTGCGGTCTCGACTTCTAAATCTTCATACTGTTCTGGAGATACCACCACATTCGATTCGTGCACAAACTTCCGTAGAAACGACACATGGAAAACATTATGCACACTCGACATCTTCTCGGGTAACTCCAACCTATATGCGAGCTTTCCTATTAGCTCGACTATCGGAAATGGTCCAACAAACCTAGGAGCCAACTTCCCTTTACTTCTGAATCGAACCACATGCTTCAATGGTGAAATCTTCACGAAAACCATATCTCCTACGTCGAATTCCAAATCCTTACGACGCTTATCGGCGTAACTTTTCTGACGATCTTGGGCCGCCTTCATTCGTTGTCGAACAATCTTGATACAACCCGAGGTTTCTCTAATCATTTCAGGCCCAAGTACCAACTTATCACCAGTTTCTAACCAACAAGCTGGAGAATTGCATGGCCTTCCATACAACGCCTCGTATGGTGCCATCCCAATACTCGACTAGTAGTCCATCGATATCTGCTCCCACTTCCATGTAGGAACCTCTAATGGTTGAAGTAAACCACTCGGCTTCTTCTGTTCAGCTTTCACCAACTGACAGTTCATACACTTGGAAATGAATTTTCCAATATCTCTTTTCATCCTTTCCCAGTAGTAGGCTCGCTTCATGTCCTGATACATTTTACTATCACCAGGATGAATCGTTAGCTTCGAGTGATGACATTATCTCTGAACCTCATCCCTCAATCCGTCGACATCAGGAACAACTAATCGTCCTTGCTTTTGAAGCCAACCTTCTCGGTCGACCTCGAACTCTTTATCCTCTGGTCTCAGTTTCTGAATAAACTCGACAAGCTTCGTATCTTTCTTTTGGCCCTTGCCAATCCTTTCGATAAGAGTAAGCCTTATCAACAAGCTTGCCAATATCTCAGGTTCCAACTCACACCTTGGCCTGAAATCGAACCTTGCCAAGTACTCGAGGCCCTTCCATTCCGAAAATATCGCTCCCAAACTTGTGTGTCTTCGACTCAATGCATCTGCAACTGCATTGCCTTTGCCATGAGTATAGGCTATCCCAAAATCATACGATGCCAGAAACTCTAACCATTGTTGCTGCCGAAGATTCAAATCCTTTTGGGAGAAAAGATACTTCAACGACTTGTGATCCGTAAACAACTCAAATCGTACTCCCAACAGGTAATGTCTCCACATCTTCAGAGCAAACACAATCGCTGCCAACTCCAAATCATGAGCCGGATATTTTCTCTCATGTGGCTTTAGCTGTCAACTTGCGTAAGCCACTACTTTATCCTTCTGCATTAGCACTGCTCCAAGTCCAGTACCACACGGTATATACCACCATCTCTTCATTCCCACTTGGAATGGTCAACACAGGTGCACTCGTCAATCTCCCTTTCAAAATTCCGAACGCTTGTTCACAGTTCGCATCTCATGCGAATACTTGATTCTTCTTCGTCAATCCTGTTAATGGTGCAGCTGTCTTGGAGAAATCCTTGATAAACCTTCGGTAATAACCAGCCAACCCAAGGAAACTCCGAACATCCGTCGCATTCTTAGGTCTATCCCAATCCTGGATTGCTGCAACTTTAGCGGGGTCAACCGCTATACCTTTTCCAGAAACAACATGACCTAAGAACCTCACTTCATCCTTACAGAAGTGACACTTTGAGAACTTAGCCTTAAGCTGATGCTTTCGCAAGATCTCTAACACAACTCTCAAGTGCGTCTTATGTTCTTCCACATTTCTGGAGTAAACCAGTATATCATCCACGAATACCAGCACGAACTTACTCAACTGATCTCTGAACACTATATTCATAAGATCCACAAAATACGCTGGCGCATTAGTCAACCCGAATGGCATCACCAACCACTCGAAAAACCCGGACGGTGTCCTAAAAGCAGTCTTTGGCACACTATCCTTAGCCACTCTCAATTGGTGAAATCCCATTGCCAAATCCATCTGAGAAATCACTTTGGCTTCGTGAAGCTGATCGAACAAGTCATCAATCCTTGGCAATGGATACTTGTTCTTCTTAGTCACCTTGTTCAGCTCACGATAGTCTACACACAATCTTAACGAGCCATCTGCCTTAGTTGCAAACACGACTGGTGCACCCCACTCGGAAACACTCCTCCGAATGAATCCTTTTCCCAAAAGGTCAGGAACTTGCACCTCTAACTCTCGCTGTTACCTAGGCGCCATCCGCCTAAGGGGCATAACAATTGGTCTAGCACCTTCGACCAAATCGATCCTAAACTCGATCTCATGATGCGGCAGCAACCCTTTGACCTCGTCAAAGACATCTACATACTCATTAGCGATCAGCACTGATGATAGGTCTTCCTGTGGAATCTCAAGCGAATATAGATAACTTACGAAGACCCCGTCTTCGCGCTTACATCTAATCAACACCTTTCGCCCTTCCACATCCCCGACCCTCACCTCTAGCTTCTCGCAATTCACCCTTGCCGCATATCTCTTAAGCCAATCCATGCCCAAGATGATCCCATACCCAGCGAAGTTAAGAACAAAGCAATCACACATAAAAGAGCAACCATGACTCGATAACACTAGACCACGGAAAATCATGCACAAACTGGACGAACCCCCAACTGGATTAGTCACGATCAATGGTCTATCACAAATCTCGGGTTCCAAACCCAAGCGACACACAAGCTCATTGCAGATGAATGAATGTGATGCTCCAGTATCAAACAAAACTCGAACTGAAACACCGTTAACAGAAAAAGTACCTTGCACCACGACACCTTTTCCCTTTTCCTCTGCAGTAGGAGCTCTTGAAGAAGATGGCACGGCTTCTAAAGCATATGCCTTCACAATCTGTTTGCCCTTAGCTGATTCTGGACAATCTTTCTTCTCATGCCCAGGCTTTCCACACTTGAAGCACTTCTTCTCAGCTTTGGGATTCTTACACTCATTTGAATAATGACCCTTCTGTTGGCAGTTAAAGCAAACCACCTCACTCTTCAGTTTCTTTTGGCCATCCTTTCCTTTCTGGTGTTGCTGCTTCCTCTTTTTATTAAACCACCCTGCTGTGGTTTTTGAGCTTCCTTGGTTGCAGCGACAACATTTGCTTCCTTGGGAAACAAGCTCTCATGGCGAATAGCTTTTTCCACAATCTTTTCAAATGAATCATCAAGATGGTCCACAAGCGGTTTTCTAATATGAGCATCCAAACCCAAGACAAACTTCTCGTTCTTCTGATAGGGCGTATCAATTTATGAACGAGCATATCTGGACAAAGCCTCAAAATTAGAAATGTAGTCAAGAACTGTTCTGCCATTCTGCTTCAACTCTACGAACTTCTTGAAGAGAACGGACTTCTGAGCAGTGGAGATAAACTTTGCTTCAAACTTAGCTTGGAATTGCTCCCATGAAATCTCCTCTTCCGGAGTCTCGAGTATGACAGAATTCCACCATTCCATAGCCATGCTCTGCAGCTGCCTTGATGCAAGCTTTCTCTTCATTGCATCCTCAATACCCAAGTCTCTAAAGATTCGAACACATGAATCCATCCACCTCTGAACCTCTTCAGCTGGTTCAGTTCCCTTGAATGGTTTCCCTCCTAGAGATGTAAAGTCCTTGCACATCTTTGCAAAATCTACTCTAGGAACTCGCACACATACATCTACCGTAGCCGCCACTGGAGCGGGTACCATTCGCATAATTGCTTCTGCCATGGCTTCAAACATGGCCGGGTAATCTGGTTCGTCACCATTTCCCCCTCCAGTATTAGCTCTCCTAGCAGCGTGTCTTGATGGTCGTCTACCCATTCTAAATCTGCAATCTAGAATAATTAGCCACTTCCAAGAAAACTGCTAAAGAGATACAACTGCTACTACTATATATGTTAATATACATATAGTAAACATCCAACAGAAATCTACAAATACGTCTCTCCTACGTAATTACGTCTTTGAACTTTGGCCAAAATCGTTGACCAGAGCTCTGATACCAAATGTGACGACCGCACATAACCCCCGCACTAAAAAAGTGGAAAATGCGCTGAAAGGTGTGCCAGGCTGCTATGGACGATCACCAGAGTAGGTAAACACATCGAAACCTGTCGTAGAGCTCACAGTGCAAGGATAAAATATAATAGAACATATACAACAGGTAATAGCAATGAGGTATCATATAACAAACTTTTGAAACTTTCTCAACATCCAGAAAGATTATCCAACTGATATCAAAGTTTGTACATAAGGCCTCACTATAACTCTCAAGCAACTCAAACAGCGGAAACAGAAATACTAGATAGTAATAAAACAGGTACGCCAGCCTCCTGCTCGTCATCGCTCAGCTTCCTCGTCTCACTAAGCTCCATTACCTGTAACCTGCTACTTAGTGTGCCCATCCATAACCGGATGAACAGCCCAAGGTAATAAGAGGGAACATAAAACCTTGAGTCAGACAATAGTCTTAGTGAGCGATAAAACAGCTAACAAACTTCAACAAGAAAGTATATGAGAATGGGTAAATGAACAACTTGTCTACCCACAACACCAGAGAAGAACTCAACCTTATCTTCCCCACATCGGACAGTGATAGCCTTTACACCAAGCATTTCAACCATTAATCCATAGAAACCAGAACAACCATTTGTTCATAGCAAACAGAAACAATCAACAATAGCAATCATGGAATCAAGATTATTTATCTCATGCAAAACATCCAGCATACATGAAAGACTCTGGCTATCACCGCCAATCCTGCTTTGAAACCATCGTTAATCGTATGATGGCCAACCTTGCCATATGTCAAGGGCTAATGGTAACCCCGGTTCTAGCATGAACTCCATATGTCCAACCTTGACACTAGGCCTTTCCCCAAGACCCAGGGTACTCGACCAGCAACCTTCTAGTCTTTTGGGTGCCCCCATCGTACCCCTGCTTTGAGCCTGCTAGAACTTATGACAACGATGACCTCTCGGCCTTCGCATCTCTAGTCGTCCAACCTTGACGATGTTTCATAGCTCAAGCAACCTTCTCGAGCAGCCATTATCCATCAACTCACGACCTTTGAGTTGTCACCGAACACATTCATCACTTCGAGCCTTCCTACTTGAACCACCTCGAAGCTACACCATCACTGAGCCCTCTGGGAGGACCCCAAAACCGACCCCTCTTGGGAAGACCCAAAACCTGCTCTTCCAGGGAAGACCCATAACCTGCTCTTCCTGGGAAGACCCAAAACCGACCCTTCCTGGGAAGACCCAAAACCGACCCTTCCTGGGAAGACCCAAAACCTGCTCTTCTTGGGAAGACCCAAAACCTGCTCTTCCTGGGAAGACCCAAAACCGACCCTTCCTGGGAAGACCCAAAACCGACCCTTCCTGGGAAGACCCAAAACCTACCCTTCCTAGGAAGACCCAAATCCGACCCTTCCTGGGAAGACCCAAAACCTGCTCTTCCTGGGAAGACCCAAAACCGACCCTTCCTGGGAAGACCCAAAACCTGCTCTTCTTGGGAAGACCCAAAACCGACCTTTCCTGGGAAGACCCAAAACCGACCCTTCTTGGGAAGACCCCCTTCTGGTCCTTCTGGACCGACCAGACCCTCTTCTGGTCCTTCCGGACCAACCAGAATCCTTCTGAACCACCCAGACTCCCTTCTGGTCCTTCTGGACCGACCAGAAACCTGCACAGCTCCTTTTCGACTTTGATTTCGACCAAAACTTCGCCAAACGACGAATCCAACAAAACCAGCTTATCCGATTCATCCAAACGCAACCACAAACATGTTATGCAACCAACAATTTCATCAATCTAGCAATTTCCATCAAAACACATAAATTTCCCAAAACATGATAAGTGAATCATATGAAAATAAAAACGGATCTAACTTGCATACACTTGTGAAAAATCATGAAATTAACCATTTAAATTATCTAGATCAGATCCTAAGGTGATTCATATGTAAAATGGACTTAGTATGGTGTAGATCTAAAGAAAATAACATGAAAATGATGAAATTAACATTCTATAACTCACATACTTTCATGAATCCGAATGAGAGATGTAAATCACTCACCGATTATCCAAAACAAAGCTAAAACGATGAAAAAGAAATACGGACAGCGAACACTTCTAATCAAACTCTTCAATCTGATGAATTCGCCCTTGAAACGATGCTGATCTAGCCTCGAATGGTATAGATCTTCGATTTCCCTCCTTGGATTTGGAATTTTAATGGTGGAAAGGTGTTAGAGGAAGAAGGAGATCAAAGCCTCCCCATAAGAGAATGGAAAATTCCCACATTTCTCCATATCCCTTACCCCCTATTTATAGCCTCCACCAACCCCTTAATGGGCCTTCTCCAAATCAGCCCATTAGCCTTCCAAAACCTGAACAACCAACTGAAAAACCTTAAAACAGTGATTTCTCCCAAACCGTTGAACCAAATCCTTAATGTAACCACTCTACGGAAAGAGAATCATCAATTCCTTTCCAATGGCACAGGTTTCACCCTCTGATTCGACCTGAGTCAAAAGTTATGCCCAGTACAAGACTGACAGGGGCAAAATGGTCACAAACAAAATCGGTAAAAATTACGGACATGTCACACATCTCCATAAGCAACATATTAAAAGATGAGAATGATCCAACCCTCAGAGAATAAAATAAAATTATTTTAAGATCTTCCGATACGTAAAATGCGGGCTGTTACAATGCGTGTAATTAATTATTGCTATATGTCCAGTTTGGAGCCAATCAGAGATGTTTTGTCGATAGGCGAATTTTAAGGGTGAACCGATGATTAGAATTTGAAAGAAGTAGCATAGTTTTCGCAATCGGAGTCCGTTTTCAACGAAACTGGTTTCATTGGGACCGTGATGTCAAATTATATCATGACATCCATCTTCGTAATTTTTGGAATCTATGAATATCAGCGTGAAAACAGAACGTGAAATGTAAATAACAATACCCGGTTAAACTAAAATAAACCTATCCTGACTATTTCACCTGCCGTATAAAACAAAACATGTTATCACACCACAAACAACGAGAAGTAAGCTACCCATATCTATCTACCATACCCTTTCTTTTCAAAAATTATTGTCCTTCATGTCGTCCACTGATTCATATAATACAACTATTTCACCTACTCCAAAAACGTGCTAACCATATTGAGTCTAATCTAATTAAAACCTTTTGTGCTTTGGAAATGAAGACTGTCTCACTTGTCACTTTCAACACATGGATCTCTTCTTGCCTAAGTAATAACGCACAGTACACCTAGCCTATACCATGAACCGCACGTTTTACTGTCTCCCAATGAATTGACTTGGTTCTTATCTCTCCCTTATACTTTTGTATATGCACGTTCCTTGGCCTTCTTTTGTAGCAATTAAAAGGAAACCACTTCACTACCAATATAAAAACGCAAACCTACCCTATTTACAGTAGCCCATTCCCTGGTTAAGGCTTAACGAAATCTCGTCAAAACCTATTCTAGCCTAAGTATCTAAAATATACAACTGTCGTACCCTTTCTTAGCGTTTTCAACACCTACCTACCCTAACAAAACAAGAAAAATGGGGTACTCACGCAACATAGCCATACTTGGCATGGCAAACTTTTCAACTCCTACCTTTACTAGCAGACTTGACATTATTTCTATCCATAAAATTTCACTCGCCTATAAATATAAGCTACTTCCATTGATGATTCACTTCGTTTTCTTCACAGCGATCAACTTAAAACTTCCACTCATTGTTTGAATCAAATAGACTGTTTCCTTTACAAAGATCATCAGGTCCCCGCGTCCTTCTGCAAATATCTTCCCATCCCCTCAACGAAGTCAAGAAACTTCAACAGAGAAGATGATGAGCTCGGTAAGATCCTTCAACTAAAAGGTAGTGATCAGGTCCCGATCACGATGGTGGCCAGTAATGTACTAGGAGTCGCTGGCGGTTTACGGGCTACTGCAGGTGGACGGAGCTACTTGGTGGCTTGGGAGTTTGGGCGAAGGAAAAGTGAGGTACGACGAGTAGGCCGGCATCGTCTAATCAGTCACGGGTGGACTAGAGAATGATTAGAACTGATGGAAAGGGAACCGACGTGAGTTCAACCAAATGGTGGTAGAATGCGGATTTGAAACAGTGGGTTGGCTAGCAAGGAGGGAGGACTGGTTTTGAACGTTAACAAAGGAGCGGTCCTTGTTTTGGCGGACGTACTGTATATTGAGAAGTCGGGGAAGAAAGTAGTTTGCGTAAAGAAGAATGTACACTGGAGCAGTTACACGTGGACTGGGGTTGAGGCTCGAGGGGAGGCCGACGCGATGGGGAGCCGGAATGTGTTGGCGCAGTGGTTTGGGTCATGGCGGAGGCATCAACATGAGGTGCAGTTTCAAACAGAGGACGCTGGAGAGAAAACGAACAGTGGTATATATTTGAATTTTCCTAATAACGTTTTAACTAAAAAGCTGATGTAGTACAAACACGTGATCCTTTGTAGTTGAATCTATGTAAACGTTGCCATTTAAATAATTTACAATGTGAATGCGTAAGGGCCTATACATAGTAGGATTAAGTAAAATATATAAGCATGGATTAACGTGGCCATAATTTTAGCATTTATAATTAACGTAGCAAATTTAATATCACATCAGGTAAGAGAAACCATAAATGGCTAGAATAATTGGTCCTAGGATATGCGTATAAACCGTTACAGTGTGTGATTAAATTTGGCATGTACCTTCAAGTAGTATAACTTGCCAATTTAATATATGTTATCAAAATTAACGTGACCACTAGATTGTGTAGCGACTTGATTTGAGGTCCAAATATGCTGGATTTTAGTATAATCTCAATTATGTATTTTTAGAAGTATAATTAATTAATAATATAGGATTTAAATAACAGTTAATTCAAATTTAAACCGTCACTTGAAATGTGTGTGACGTTCTCATGTATTATCAGAATCCGATAAATCAGTCGCGTTGGGACCCTATCGACGAACGTAATATTATGGAGCTGGTTTGGACAGAATGAACACAGTTGGGAGCTTGTATAACGAACCGTCTGACGACAAAAGGAATCCAAGGTGAGTTCAGCTCATTCAGTTAACCCCGTTTATATTTTATAAACCGGGTTTTTTTAATTTGTGTGCGATGATTGCTATGATTGATAATTGAATGACTGTTGCCTGTGTGCCGAATATTTTTAATATTCATAAATTAAATTAAACGTTTGTTTAATTTAATCAAATAAAATCGTTATTTTTAACGATTAAATTCCAATGAGGTAACTTACCTTGTTGGTTACATTATAATAATAAACATATTAAACAAATCATTTGATGCCTGAATGGCCGTTATAAATTGATTGTTGACTGTTATTAGTTGAACTGTTTATCGTGTTGAAATTGAGGTAACCCATTATGATGCAGGGACAGATAAGTTGGAGGGATCCAACCGGTTTCCTCAAAATTTTTTTACTTATATGATCCTTTAATCAATTTGATTGATTGTTGATTGTTGAATGTTGACTCCAAACCCAACACATGTGTGATATTAACCAATGACTAATATTGGTTGAGTAATTATCGGCGGATGGCCTATAAATGAATCTGTTTTTAAAGATTTATTTACCTTTAGGGAAATCAATAGCAGGAAAGTTATAAAATGGTTTTATAACTAAAGGCAGATTGAAATCTATTTTATATAGATTATTTTTAACGAAAGTCTATTAAAGGAAATAAACATTTATTATTTATTATCATCGATGTTTATTCGGTTTTATAAGCAAATTAATAGAAATTAACCAAATGGTTAAGGATAGAGTGAATTGTTTCAAATAACAATTAATGAAGATTATTTAATTCAATTAGATTATTAATTAAATTAAATAAGATTATTTAAATTGATTTTTAAATCAATTTAAAGGAAGGATTAAATTAATTGTTTCAAATAAACAATTAATTGAAATTATTTAAATAAATTAGATTGTTAACTAAATCAGTTGAAATTATTTACATTAATGTTATTTATTAATTTAAAGAAATAACTAAATGGAAATGGTTAACGAAATAACCTTGTTTAGAGTTGACTAAGTCAACTGCTTATCCAGAATTGATTATTGGATAATTATTGAATTTTTAATTATTATTTAAATAACACTAAAGGAAGGATTAACTATAATAATAATATTTAATTAATTGGTTTCTAAAATAATTGGGATTGATTAACAGTAATGAAAGTGTTAATTTTTGAAGTTAGGTGCATCAAGTAGAAGTTATGAAGTCGTATAGCCTTATGTGTAGTTTAACTGATTGGTAAGCGAATTTATACTTAATATGAATGCATATTTAGAATTCTATTGGTTGGATTTCTATAAATCCAAATTTAGCAATTATAAAGGTAAGTTATAAGTAAATTAATCAAAATAAGTTCAAATGGAATTTGTAATCTGAATTGGGAAGAAGGGATTTTTAAAAGGAATAGATGGAGTTAAACCAATGTTTTAAAAATCGTATGGTAAGTAGAAGCGTTAGTATACTTATTTGAAATAAGATTCATTGATAAACTTCTATCCATTCCAAAGATAATAATGTTGTCGTCTCAAGGTCTGAGAGGTAAATAAAATACCCCAACTTGTAACGACTTCATGATTATCCAAGGATGATATTAGTTTATAAATGATAGTGGTTAAGGAGATTAAAATAGTATTTCCATTAAGGATATGTAAACTATAATTCAAAGAATTATAAGCTGAATAATGTGATTTGGAAAAAAGAAATGGGAAAGGGCGATAATCCAAATGTTGGGGATCTTGAAATTTAATGAACAATTGTTTAAATAAGAAGGCCAAGTGATGTTGTATACTGAACCAATAGAATACACTGTATTTTTCTATGCATGATGATTGTTTATTTTGATAGTTAAAACACCGACTATCAAAATCTGGCCAAGTCGATTGTTGGTATGGAAAGACTGGGATCGATGTTATATTCGAAAACCATTCTGACCAACAAATACGTAAAACATTGAAATATCAGAAGATGGTCGAAGTGGAGCATTGAAGACCATGGATCTTCATAAGAAGAAGGATTGTTGTTGAATTTCTCTGGCTAGCTACCAGAGGTTTTTATACTATGATTCGGTCGTGGATTGGGATTTTGCGGATTGCAAGGACTTCTCGCTACTGATCCATAGGGTAATTCAAGGAAGCAGTAGGAGGGTGCCTTTGGTTCATCCTGTTCTTGGATGACTTGTATGGACGAGTGTCTGACCGAGTATTTCGGGATGGTCACGTACATTGATTTCTTCAAACGTGCCCAGTGTATTTTTGTGGACGTCAATTAGTGATTTGACGGATTTGACGATGTGGCATTCAAAGTGAATGATGGTCAAAGGTTCTAAGGATAAACGTAGCCTCAAACCTCATTAACCGGGAAAAGACAGAAATCGGGCAGGCAGCATGGATAGTTGGGTCATACCCGAGCAGGGTATATTATCACCATCTAGAGAAATTCCTTTTTACTTCTTAATCTTTATTTCGCTGCTGCAGCTTTCAGAAACGGTGGTTTGAGCCCAACCGCTGGTGGTAATATATTCGATACACTCAAGTAAAATGAGTGGTCGGTCATGTGTGGCCGAGTTGCAAGATGTTCTTGGTGAACCCTGGTGTATCCCCTCTAGAGTACACTGATCGGAAGGTGATCCCATACCTTGTCTAGATGGAATCCAATCTCCAATAAGCGCCCTGCGGTTTTTGATTATAGACTATATATATGTAGAGCGTGAGATGTAAGCGTTCTACTATTTGATTATTTATGTGATAGACACTATTGTAATATCATGAGATTTTTATATCAAACTAGTTTGGGTTATAGTAAGGTAAAAACGGGTTATAGTAAGGTAAAAACCATCCGTGTGTATATGTGGACTAGTCTTACTATTATCCTTTTCTTTCAAAAGTATTTTAGACTTTTAATCGATATGGATGTGTTTTAAACTGTGCGAGTTTTCTCACTCTGGTTCACCTGACTGACCCGGTATTTGTAATGCTCGGGTTAGACCGGGTTGTACAGGTTCAAGTTATTGGTCACCACGAAGTTCAGAGACGAGCTGGAGGAGTCTAGATGAAATAATATTTATTCTGCTATGTATTATATGAGGACAGGATATCATAGCTGTCCAGATTATTTGTTGTACTCTGATGCATGTAAGTATATTTATTCAAATTCTTTATAAAGATTATTTCTATGTTATATTTTGTTCCGTTGCGATGTGAGATTCTGATTCGGTGTTATCTTCTTCTTCTTCTATTCTAATAGTTCTATCTTATCTTTCTCATCCTCTAATTTCTTCCTACTAGTGATCTGTATTTTCATGCATTTTGAGTTGAATGTGTAGAATTTTAGTCAGCTCAAATTGGCAAGGATTTACGGGCCGTTACAATTGATTTCCTAAATTTGAATAATTATTAAATAATGATTTTTTGGAAGATTAAAACCGATTAGAGTTTTAATAAATCTTTAATTAGATTGGTATGAGAATAAGTTAATTAAATTTATCGAATTCATGAAATGATCGAGAATGGAGTACCACCAGTTTTTCTCCAAGCGATATTTAAATCTTTAATTAGATTTGAACTGGAAATGGTAATTAATTCTACCAATAACACAGTGGGTTTTAGATATGGAGTACTACCAGTTTTGCTCCATGGGATGAATAGGTTGGGATTGGAAAGATAAAATAAATGATTAATTCGATAAGGTGATAATCCCGACTAGCTGATAAACCTTAATTTGGTTTAGAATTGTGAAAAGATAAATTAAAATCTTTTGGTAACGATATCAAAAGGAAGATTAAAGAGAAAATTTTAAAGAATTTATCTTTGATAAAATTAATGGGAACATTTCCCTAAAAATGTGAATATTTGAATAAACGAATATTTTGAATTGGAATGAAGTGTATGATGTGTTTTTATAGCTCTTAATTATTGATTATAAAATATGCAAGTTATTCGGAAAGACCGGGTTTATCCCATTCTGAATAACGAATACGACGACTAAAAGTCGATGATGAAGACGGTGGGTGAAGACCAAAGATCTTCACATCGTATGGATGATTACTAATGTCTTGATTGGGCTGTACACCCAAGACAAGGTAATAAGTGATGATCGTCCAGACGTACTTGGAGATCGACCGGATATGCGAGGATCTCTCTCCTTTATTGGACATATGGGATGAGGAATAAGGTGCCGCCAGTTTCGTTTAGACCCAGAATAGACTTGTAAATGGATGTGTGTCTGACATTGGATTTCATTCTGCGTTGATTGATTCCTATTAAATATATATCTGTTTGGTGGCGGAGAATTTATTCTCTTGCTTAACACTCTTCTCTGAGACGTACGAGATTAGAGGTTATACATTGATAGACATCAGTTGTATGGCATGAATTGTCAGTGAGGCATACTGAGATGCAAATGACCAAGGCTTTTGTTGAAAAGCGGAGTCTTGTGGTTGATGATCAAAGCACGGCTTTAAATAGCATAGCTTTGTGTATAGTGTTAATTTGCGAGCCTCACACCCGGTATGAGTCAAAAACGGGATCGTGACTGAGGGGAGTGCACAACATTTCTTTCTAGCTAGGAGTGGTGTCATCGTATGGAGCCCAGACATTTTTACTTATGTGGATGATGGATTCCAAGGCGCCTCGGTTATTGAGTTTCTTCGGGGCTCAAAGGTAGGTCCGATAGGACCGGGAAACGTGTGTTCTGGAATAACCAATCCATTAAAGTAAGTGTGGGCCGACCCTGAAGATCCAAGGGTTGCCCCTAGGTGTGTAATCCTGAGGCATTTGCTAGAGTGTCTTGAATCGGGAGGGGCCATCCCTTGCCTTGACTCATAGATGGAAATCCAATTTCCAATCGACATTTTTCGATTTTAGTTGTAAACCTATATGGCGGCATAGTGGCATGGGACGCTCATGTCGTCTATGATTGATACATTTATATTTGAAATTATTTCGACACTATACACTTATAGCAATATCAAAATGATTTGTTTTAAATGTACCAAGCATGTATGGATATTATAAGGTAAAACTCTATCCTCTTGCTTGCATTGCATTATGTGATGGGACCTGAGTCTTATAATAACTTCATTTTCAAAAAGCATTGCATTGTTTATAAATTGTTTTACTTCAGAGCATTCATAGGAGTAAACCCGTTCCGTGTTTTACGGCGTGGTCCCTTGATTTACTTTATTTTAAAATAAAGTTAATAACTGTTTTAGTTCTCACACCAGTCCCATGACTGACTCGGAGTTTATTGTTTTAACCTAAACTCTGGGAGCCCATATTTTCCACATGGGCAGCTAGTAGTTTTGGTTTTTTGCAGATATTTATTTTCACAGGATCCTAGATTACAGCTGGAGCTATATCTGGAAGCTTTGTATCCACGTATTTCATCCAGTTGTGCTAGTAGATGATTTTTCTGCTATACATTATACATATGTATAATATTTTCCATTGCTTTGTAATTTGTAAATCTCTGATATTGTATTTCCAATGTGTAATATTTATTCGTACTCTGGAATATTCTTGTCATCTTATGTAAATTATTGTAATAGAATTGAAATGTTCTAGTGTTTGTGTTCTGATGCGTCGTATTCTCAAAGCAATCTGGGCTTTCCCGATAGGGGAAGTTTGGGTGGTTTCAACCGTGCATGCAAAAAACATACAGGCTTGTACATTTCTAAATCAGTTTACAACAACTTATTAGCATACATTTTTATAGCTTATAAAAATGCAGTTTCCTGATACATCAACACTACTAAAACAATAAAAAACTTTAAATATACAAAACACTCCAGATCATTCAGCACTAATAAGCATTTGAACAGCTTTAGTTTAGTTTTTCCCCCGTCATAGCTGAAAAATGCATCTACACCTTTAACATAATACCCCAAACTACCTCATTTGAATGAGACACCCCAGGAGATTGCATAGGCAATCAGTAGGTTCAGACTTAACACGTCTGGTATGAGTGTATTTCTTAAATTATATGGCACATAAAATACTAGTTTATGCTTATCAATGGTTATGTACACTGTTTCATGGTTTCTCTACCTACAGTCATATGAAAGCAAACCAACAAACACTTTAAACTTGATTTCTGACAAATGCATACCACTAGTTATAAGCTACCAATCAAGGTATAAATCAGTTCGGTTAAATTCAGAGAATATAGGGCATCCCTTCATAACAATCTTAAATTTTAAACTCAAATAGACATAACAAACATGCGGCAGATTTTCTATTACATAATAACTAGCCTACATATATGCAACCAGTTATAATGAGTAGCAAATTTACATTCATATTAATCATGACACAATATATTCAAAGCATTCACATATTTGATCATATCTTTTAATTAACTTCATAGTTACTAGGCAATTTTATCTTCTGACATAAATATACACACATCTTTATGCATGTACGCCTATATATCCACCCAAGTTCAAAATCTGTGTAACAGATTATCACTAATATATATACACATATTTTCATGCATGTATAATACATATTTACTAAATATTATTAGTTAATAAAATGTGTAATCGAAGATAAGGTACTAATGCAAACATTCACCCCAAACCTGCCTTCGTATCCAAAAATATATAATTTCCCATTTTTAAGGATAAGCCAATTCATTCAGTCGTGAATAAAGGATGCAAACAAACATGGAACACACTTTCCAATTCAATCTGTATTTATCACATTTGCATTTTATATTGGGCAGTCATTTTTTAAGTGTCACCAGTTAAACTTTGTACTCATATTCTATAAGTGAGTCAACAAGAAAATTATACATAAATCTGAAAACATTCAAATATATACAACAAGTCATATATATATATATATATATATATATATATATATATATATATATATATATAGTAGTCAAGCTATACAATCACTTAGCAATCCATCCATAGCACACATGCATATGAAGCCTAGTCCCTTTATCACCATGTTATTTAGGTGTCACTTTAACATGATTTATGAACTGATCTACAATATTTTAAGTGGTTCACACACACACAACCATACACCCAAGCATGAACACATATCACATAAAAAGTCTTAATTTCTGATATTAAATCATGTATGTAAATGTTTATAACAAACGAACACAAGCATTTAAGTTCTTCTAATATCTTGTTTGTTAAGGGATGAAACTGCCATATAATGTAAGTATATTATTCAAGCAAATCAGAGAGCATATCATACCAACATACTTTAACATGTTTGCCCACCCTCCTCATGTACCCAGTTTCTTTATTTAACCCAGTTAATTCCCCTTATTTCTTTGTATTCCTACCACAAAACTGATGTGAATATCCAAATAAAGCTTTAATATTTATCGCATTCATGTACACATAAAAATAAGACAAACGGTACAATACTTTCAAGGGTCATTCATCACAGTCATAGCCACAAGTTATTCAGCTATACAAGTATATACTTAAACATTCACTTTAATGTTACCCGTCAGATTCATATGTATTGGATATATATACTGATCAATATCACTTTAATGTATGTCAGATCTGCTATTCTTGGTTATAAAAACCTCCTTTATTTAATTCATATTTTACATACATGACCAATGGCAAGCAATCAACAACCAAGCATCCATTTCTACCATAGCACGTATATTAACTTATGAAAATTGCATCCATTCACGAAAATCACCCCTACTATATATCTTATGAATCACACATTCAGCACATATACTCTATTATATTGAGCATTCAATGAAACATAACACACAAATGGGCTGCATATTAAAGGTCTTAGTGCCTAAAAGAGGAAAATACACTCACCGAGCGTTATCTTCAACTTTATCCCCTTAAGATCCCCGATTTTAACTTCGAGATCCTCCAAGACCCGCAGTTCCATCTCTCAAATCTACCCTATCTGATACGAGGTGATTGATTTGTTGATTTCCCCTAATTTCTGGTTACCCGGGCTTTAGCATTTTTGGTTTTATTTGTGAATGAGGAGATAATAAAAATCAGATGGCCTATCTCCTTTTTCTTTTTTTAATACATTATAACAAATAACGACTAGGGTTTCAATTCTTACTAATACCTATTTTTCCCCCTAGGTTTGTATTTGCCTTTTATAACACTTAAACCCATTTTTCAAGTTATACACCATATACAAATAAACACATGTATATTCATATCAGTTTAACCATCCATTTTATACATATATAAAGAATTATAATTTATTTATTCAATCTTCATATATATATATATATATATATATATATATAAACAAATTTACTAATGGGACAATATTATTTCAAAGCTATAAAATTTGGGTTCTCACATACACTCCTTTCAGAAGTTGTGTCCAAGAATTTATTCATGCATATATCAAGTGTGTGCTACAACCAGTCGACATCAAAACTGAATTAAATACCGAGTTAAGTATCATTACAAAATCAGAATTATTAGTTATGATACTGATCATTCTATTTATCATATGCTTTCTTTTGATGTTCTTTGTTGTTGCAAAATTAGGATAAGGTGTTTCTATTTCAAGGAATAGTACACCATGTATTTTCTAGCAATTTAGTTCTCACAATCAAGTCACATAAGTATGCACTTGCTTGCTACGCAACTCAATTTCTAGAAAACGCACTGGTGAACAAAGGCTCAGCACATGAGAATCTCATTGCACCCTTGCCATCTTAATTTCAGGTATGAGACATAAGCTGGAAACCTACTTTCCTACTGCCTGACACCTTACTTTTTTAATACCTTATATTTTGCAACAACAAACACACATAGATTCTTGAAAACATTATAGCATAATTATGATTGGCGATATTTACAATTTATAACTTATGAGCATGGTCTTTATGGGATATGATTTAACCTAAATAAGATATAATCAAGCCAATATATTATGAGTTCAATTTTTTTCTTCAGAAGAGCATCTAACGAATTAAACATTACAAACTAACTTACTACTACAACATTCAAGAATGGTTCAAACACATAATTCTTGCAGGTTTTGTCTTTTTGGTAACTAGGGTTTTATTTATTAATGTATTCTTAAATCAGTTTCTCCTATTTTAGAGAAATAAATCATCAAGATGCTCAATACTGCATAAGATATATGGTCTACTTATTACAATACTTAACTCCTTATTAGATCCTCACATGATCATGAGACCAACACATGAAATCCATTGCACCCATGTCATTTTAAAGTGAGACACATAAAAAGGAAACCTCAATTCCCACTGCCAAACACTCTACTAAAATTACTGACTTTGACTTTACACTAATAAATATACCCTAGTCATTAAATCTTATATATGTTCTTTCATGTATATAAACAAAGCACAACAATGTCACTTCCAAAGCAATCTTAAATCAGGGTAAAGATCAATGGTATTCCCTTCTCATAAAAAGATCTAGATTGCATATAAGAATAAAATAAACATGATAATATAGGTCGCCTCCCGTAGGTCTTAATGCCTAAATATAAGTGAGAATTTTACTCACTATTTGCAACAGAGTATACATACACACATGCACACATGATTCAAGCTAAAGTATCAACTAGAAATCACCCCATCATGACTCCCCTATACTCTTAGCCTATTACTCCTTGTGTCTTACTAATTTTAACATCTTTTAGGTCCAATGCTATATCCATAGGTTCACTGGTGCACATTGCCTAGGATTTCTCTCACTGTTCCCAAACACAAAAACCTTAGGGCTTAAAACAAGTCATGTGCAGACTCACACCACCCTTCTGATGCAAGCCAACCAAATATGCAACATCCACTTACCTCATACCCAACTTGGTATAGATGACCTTATTCTTTGTTTACTACTAAGTTTTTCTTACTTCTTTCAACCTATTTAAATCATACTTCCCTCCCAAGTATCAATTTATTCAAAACAATAGAGTAAAACCAATAGCAAGCCACATTCATTCATACCAAAGAAATGCAATAGCCAATACTTAACATGCATATACATCATAGTATCTAAACTGTTTTTCAGAATGAAGGTTTTCAAATGCTAGCCAATATCACAATCCACATACATGCACATAACATAACATAAGTGTAAATCAAATATTTCCATTTGTAAAAATATTTTCAAGATTTTTCACACTTAGCAAATCCTAATCAACACAAGCATCCTAAACATTTTTACTTGTTTATTTAGCAAACTTACACTTGCATATTCTAGAGTCTGTTATTAATTTAAATCTATAACACACCAAATAATATTCAATTGTACTGCGGTATCCACAAGTGTGTGTAAGTATCATCATACTAAAGTTATATGTGTGTACTTATCAGTGTTCTTCAAATTAACACTTGCAACATTTTTGATTGCTTGATCATAATTGATCACTAATTCAACACACAATTCCACACAAGAATTATCCATCATGCACAAACACAGTATGCAATCATCCACATAAACAGATTGATACTTACATATCCCACCTTCCCAACATTCTCTAATGAAATCTAGGGGGTATGTGCCTTTCATAAATTTATTTATAGACTCATCTATATTTTTCATTTCTAACCAGGTTATATTATACTTGACTCATAAGGTGCACACTGTCTATAACCTCCTTCCTGTTTCCAGACACTTAGGTTTTTAGGCTTAAACAAGCAGCGTATAAGCTTGCATTGTGGCCCATGCCAAGCTGCTCAAGATAATATTTCCCTAACCTGATCAGTCCTTAGTTTATTACTAAGTATTTCCCTAGCCTTTTCCCTATTTGACCTATTCACAACCCCTAAGTATCCACTGCCCTCAGAAATGAATCAAATATATCCAACAATATCAGCCATACATTCCCATCAATCATGGCACCCATTACTTATGTAAACATCCAACATTTTTTCAACATAAGTAAAAAGTCAAATTATTTCTAAACATTAACACCCAGCTAGCTTACTAACATTCAGTTAATCTAATGTAGCATCCACATTACACTCAGCATAAATAAAAGTCATATTTTTCAGATATGTTATTCACAGTGTCTAGTATGGGTATATCTTGGGTATTTTCTACCTCTTTCTCTTAGAAACTTACATTGCTAACATTATGTGGCCATAATTGTTTAAATTGGCACACCCTAAAGCCTGTATTCCCAACCATCATGGTTTAACTAGTTCTTGTTTATTTGATAAGCCTAGATAAATCAAAGTTTATATTTAAGGAAATGTTTGCGAAACTAGAGGCTCAGCAAATGACTATCCATTGCACCCTTAGTCTCTTTCTCTTGAATACATGACATAAGCAATATCAGCTTGTGTCACTGCCTTATGCCCAACATTTTTCAGACCACATTTTGTTATCAATATTCTAAAATTATATGCATATACTTGTTTAAAGTGTCACAGTTATAAAAATTCAATAAATCACTCAATTGGATTCAACCAAGCTCATAACAATATCATAAAGCAAATTATGTAATTCTAATTCATTTATGATCTTTCTATGCAGTTTTCTTTTTTCACCAGTTAAATTGAATCCAGTCTAAAGTGATTCACAAATAAGTTTCAAATAGCAATTTTATATGCATACTTCAATAATGTTTTCAGAGATGGTGATACTACCATATTCACAATCATTTGCATATAAACCATTGTAGTATTTAGTCTCAAGCATCACGGTTAATTATTTAAATGAACATGCAGGTTATTCCTATCATTTTTCATCATATAATAGGGTTATATTTGTAATCTTGCATTAAATCTAATTAAAATTTAGCAAAACAAACAATCCATCCATTAAAATCAATTGCATTTTTTCATTAAAGTAAGCATGCAAGTGAACACAACAAGATTAGAATTGTTTTTAACTATAACTTGAGGTCATCATCAATGTTATTTTACTAATCCCACGTTTTATTTTCATGTATTTCATCAATCATAACACCCAACACATAAAAAGCAACATCCAATTCTTGGGTTACAACCAATTCTTAGGGGGTGTTATGATAAAATTAGTGCAATCCATTAAATTTTCTGCACTACTTAAACAAATAAACAGAGTCAACCAATCACTCAATGTTTATACACATTTAAATTAGTAGGTTCAACTAAAAATCATAAAAGTTTTATTTACTACAGTTGTGTTTTGTAACAACAGCTCTGATACCAATCGAGAGGACCCCAAAAATTTTCAAACAATTTTCCTTTATCAAATTATAATACTCTAGGGCCCTCCTCTCAAGGGTTATCTTTTTATAATCCTTCAACTCCAGGATCACTCAACGCCAATATAAATATATCAGTATAATTCAATTTTTAATTTGTATATAGGAAGATATACAAGTCTCCATTACTTATACCAGATTTAAATTAAATAGTAAAGGACATTAAATTAATTAAAAATAATTAATCACCACACAACTTAAAAAAGGTTTAAATAACTTGTTTTTTGCAATATATAATTAACATAACTATTCAGATTGAGTATTAAGCGGTGCTTCAGCTACCTTATAAAACTGATACCCAAATATCAAAAACTGATACCTAAGTGTCAGAAACTAATACCTAAGTATCAGAAACTGATACCTAAGTATCAGAAACTGGCACCTAAGAAACTGCTACCAAGCTAGCATAATTTTATACCACTAAAACTTCAAATTATAAGGTTAACAATGCATTGCCTAAGAGCAAACATTTTATACAACTGGGATAATTAGTACCCATACAAATATAAAATACTGGCAGTTCAACTATGTAATGAACAAGCATGTTCATACATTGCTTTGTATGCTATGCCCATTTCAACTACTCAGAAGTGTATACGGCATTTTAAAACTATCATCAAGGGCCATATAAACTTTTCAGGTCAATACATTTATATAACAACTAATGTTTTCCTGGCCATTTCGAATATGAGTTATAACCATATATTAATTATATGGTATGACACCATCTTTAGCACAAATATATACAATAACAGGATTGTATCTAATAAACAAAAAGTACACTTAGTTTTTCATACCCAACATATACACGAACAGTCATTTATCTCTATGAATTACAATGTACAAATTTTATCATTTGATTATTTACACTGTGCATGCCAAAAACATACAAGCATGTACATTTTTAAATCAGTTTACAACAACTTACTAGCATACATTTTTACAGCTTATAAAAATGCAGTTTACATCAACACTACTATAACAATACAGAACTTTAAATATATACAACACTCTAGATCATTTAGCACTAATAAGCATTTGAACAGTCCCACTTAAGTTTTCCACCCGTCATAGCTGAAAAATGCATCTACACCTGTAACACAATATCCCGGACTGCCTCGTTTGAATGAGACACCCCAAGAGATTGCATGGACAATCAACAAGGTCATACTTAACACGTCTGGTATGAGTGTATTTCTTAGATTATATGGCGCATAAAATACCAGTTTATGCTTATCATTGGTTATGTACACTATTTCATACTTTCTCTACCTACAGTCATATGAAAGAAAATCAGCAAACACTTTAAACTGGATTTTTTACAAATGCATACCACTGGTTATAAGCTACCAATCAGGGTATAAATCAGTTCGGTTAAATTCAGATAATAGAGGGCATTCCTTCATAACAATCTTAACTTTTATACTCAAATAGACATAACAGACATGTGGCAAATTTTCCGTAACATAATAGCTAGCCTACATTTATGCAACCAGTTATAATGAATAGCAAATTTACATTCATATTAATCATGGCATAATATATTCAAAGCATTCATTTATATGATCATATCTTTTAATCAACTTCATAGTTACTGGGCAATTTTATCTTCTGATATAAATATACAAACATCTTTATGCATATATATCTATATACCCATCCAATATCAAAATCTGTGCAACAGATTATCACTAATATATGTACACACATTTTCATGCATGTATACATACATATTTACTAAAAATTATCAGTTAATAAAATGTGTAACCGACGATAAGGTACTAACGTAAACATTCATCCAAAACCTGCCTTCATATCCAAAAATATATAATTTCCCATTTTAAAGGATAAGCCAATTCATTCAGTCATGAATAAAGGATGCAAACAAACATGGAACACACTTTCCAATTTAATATGTATTTATCACATTTGCATTTTATACTGGGTAGTCATTTTCTTTTCATGTGTCGCCAGTTAAATTTTGTACTTCAGATCCTAAAAGTGAGTGAACAAGCAAATTATACATAAATCTGAAATCAATCAAATATATACACCAAGTCATATATACACCAAGTCATATATACAGTAGTCAAGCCATACAATCACTTAGCAATCCATCCTTATAACACATGCATATGAACCCTAGTCCCCTTATTACCATGTTATACATTTCTTTAGTGTCACTTTAACATCATTTCTAGACTGACCTACAACACTTTAAGTGGTTCACACACACGCACACGCACACACACACACACAACCGTACACCTAAGCATGAACACACATCACATAAGCAGTCTCAATTTCTGAGATTAAATCATGTTTATAATAAAGGAACACAAGCATTTAAGTTCTTCTAACTTCCTGTTTGTTAAGGGATGAAACTGCCATACAATGTAAGTATATTATTCAAGCATAACAAAGAGCATATCATACCAACATACTTTAACATGTTTTCCCACCCTCCTCATGCACCCAGTTTCTTTACTTAAACCTAGTTTATTCCACTTACTTCTTTGTATTCCTACCACAAAACTGATGTGAATACACAAATAAAGCTTTAATATTTACTCCATTCATGTACACATAAAAATCAGACCAATGGTACAATACTTTCAAGGGTCATTCATCATGAACATAGCCACAAGTTATTCAGTTATACAAGTATATACTTAAACATTCACTTCAATGTTACTCATCAGATTCGTATGTATTGGGTATATATACTGATCAATATCACTTTAATGTATGTCAGATTTGCTAATCTTGGTTATAAAAACCTCCTTTATTTAATTCAGATTTTACATACATGGCCAATGGAAAGCAATCAATAATCATGCATCCATTTCTACCATAACACATATATTAACTTATGGAAATTGCATCCATTCACGAAAATCACCCATATTAACTTATGAATCACACATTCAACACATATACTTTATTATATTGAGCATTCCGTGAAACGTGACACACAAATGTGCTGCCTATCAATGGTCTTAGTGCCTAAAAGAGGAAAATACACTCACTGACCATTATCTCTCGACATTATCTATGACGACCCCAAATCCCGTACAGACGGAGACAAGGGTTATCTTTGGAATATAACACAGAAACAAATAATAGCAGAATAGAATTAAATAAATACACCAGATAATGAACAATAGAATATACTGGATAAACGTAATCATCAGAGTTACACAGTATACAGGATCATACTTAGTACAAATACAGTTTAGTTATACATAAATGTCTACAGTGGAAACAAACAAAATATGTACAATAGGAGCTGAACAGCATAAAAAGAGATAAATGATAGAATCCATCTTCAGCTCCAGCTATCCAGAAAGAACCAGCTAAACCTGAATACAAGGCTGTCTGTGTAGAAAAAGGGGCACCCGAGTTTGAAAGTGAAACAAACTACGAGTCAGTCATGGGACTGGTATGAGAAATCTACTCAACACATTCAAAATATGGCTAATCACGGGACCACGCCACTTTTATGGAACGGGTTTACTCCATTGGATTGCCAGTGCTTTAAAACAAATCTTTCTTTTAAACAACGCAATGCTTTTTATAAAAATGAAGCCATTATAAGACTCAGTTCCCATCACACAATGCAACGCAAAGCGGAGGATAGAGTTTTACCTTATAATGGCCAAAATATGATTGATACGAATAAAACAAAAGCATTTGATATTATTACTAGTGTTTATATGTTTCAAAAACAATTTCAATCATAACTATCAATCATAGACGGCATGGGTACCATATATCATGTCGCCATATATATATATATATATATATATATATATATATATATATATATACACACAATCAAAACCGTACGATGTCGTATTTGGAAATTGGATTTCCGTCCTGAACCAAGGCAAAAGATAGTCCTTACCGAATTCGTGACTCTCTAGCCCGAGCCACAGGATCAGAACGCATCAACCCTTTAGATCGTCAGGGTCGGTCCACCGATGTGGATTATTATGCCTGAACATTACGTTTCCCCGCCCTTTGGGGGCGTAAACGAGCCAACGAATGATTCCATCGGACCCGGATCGTCCGATCAAACCGAGGTGCCTCGCAACAGCAACAACCACATAAGTCAAACTCGTCAGGGCGTGTAAAACCACTGATGCCACTTCTAGCTAGAAAGAAACGCAGACCCTCCCTGATGTCCTCTCCCGTTTCTGGTTCATACCGGGGTGTGAGGCTCGCGAATTTCACGTTATACACAAAGCTATGCCACACAGGCGGTGCTTTGATCATCACCACAAGACTTTGCTTTTCAACAGAAGCCCTGATCACTGCATCTTAGCATGCCACACAGGCAATTCACACCGTGCAACTAATGGCTATCAATCACACAGAATAAATTCCAATGTCAGACACACTGTCCATTTGCAAGTCCGTTCTGGGTCTGAACGAAACCGGACGCACTAAATACCTCGCAAACCCATCAATCACCACGTACGTCTGGACGATCACCACTCATTATCCATATTCCGGGATGCCTCCCAATCAGGACCTCGGTTACCATCCAAACGAGGTGAAGATCTCCGGTCTTCGACCATCGTCTTCATCTTCGATTTCTTATCGTCGATCCAGTTATTCAGAATGGGATAAACCCGGTCTTTCTAAGCAACTCGCATATATAATAAACAAGTGCAACACTAACATATACACGCATCATTTCAATTCATTAGTCACTAACCGTCAATCAGTAAGAGAACGATTTCCCAAATATTAACCCCGAAGGCCGAAACCAACATCAGATCAACACCCAGGAAACCATTCGACTTAGCCAACCTTCAGTTAATTTCTAAATCACATCCATATCGTTTATAATATTTTACAATGATTTATCGCTATTTTTATTTATTTTAAAGTAGCCAATTCATTCAAATCGACGCTTCGGGCCATAACGCGACCGTGGCGCTGTTTTTCTTCAGATTTGATTTACACATATCTGAAAATCTAACCATTGGATCTTCACAAAATTTACATCATTAGAAAGATCTTTTCAAAACGAATCCAACGGTTCCAGTTTCGGGAAAATCCGACGGTCGGATCTCTCGGTATAATCGTTTGAAGTTTCGATTTCAAAATACGAACTGCAGCGTCGTTATTCGATTAAATATAATTATATTTATATATATATAAATATAATCGATTCTGGCGCTGTTTTTCTTTAGATTTGAATTAAACATTCCAGACAATCCAACTGTTGGATTTTTACAAAGTTGGTGTCGTTGGAAAGATTTTTCCAAAGCGAACCCAACGGTTGCACAATTTCAGGAAAATCCGATGGTCGGATCTCCTGGTAAAATCATTTGAAATCACGGTTTCAAATACGAATTGCAGCGTCGTTATTCGATATATTTTAATTCTATATATATATATATCGATTCTTCGATTTCAAAGCTATATTCTTTTCATACATTTGATAAAAATGATATTTTTATCTAACTGTCTTCTATTTCAACACTTCACTATATTTGGCAATTCATGTATATAATAAAAATGTGATTTTTATTGTAAAACATTTCTTTTCAAAACACTATTATTTTATATAGTTTATATAGGTAATAAAAATAGGATTTTTATTATAAAACATTTCTTTTAAAAACACTATTATTTTATATAGTTTATATAGGTAATAAAAATAGGATTTTTATTATAAAACATTTCTTTTAAAAACACTATTATTTTATATAGTTTATATAGGTAATAAAAATAGGATTTTTATTATAAAACATTTCTTTTAAAACAAGGTCATTTTACATAGTTCATATAGATGATAAAGAGGTGATTTTTATTATAAAACAATATTTCAAAATATGAATACCATTCAACACATAAATTTCAATTCAACGAATGAATATCGATTCAACACATGAAGGTTTTCTATAGTTTCTATATATAGATAAAAATGTGATTTTTATATTTAAAACACGAATACCATTCAACACATGAATTTATAATCAACGAATGAATATCGATTCAACACATGAAGTTTTTTTATTCAACGAATAAATATAGTTTCAGCAAATGAAAATAATTCAAACACATGAATATTATTCAAAATTTCGGCAGTATAACGGCAGGGTAGTTAAAACCGGGACCGTCCCTAGTACGGCTCCTCGCTCTACCTTAAAACCTCGCGGTTTTTGACAATGGGGATCATGCATCTAGTTCACACGCAGGCGGCATGTATATATTTATTTCATTTCCACAAACTAATCCTATGTGGTTTCAACCAAATATTTCTCAACCACAAATGGGTATTTTTCAACCACAATCAATCAATATCAACCACAAACAATTTCAATCAACCATTCGCTATCAATCAATTTTCACACCAATCACAACCAATAAAAATCGTCCATGGTTTGTGGACGAGGGGCGTATATTTATATATATTTATATATAGCAATTCACTTCTATTTCAACACATATATAATTTTTACAACGCATATATAACTTATACATCGAACGTACAACTTATACAACGCTTATACAAGAGGTGTACAACGCTTATATAACTCATACATCGACTATATAATTTATACATCGTCGTTTTCCATATCGTTTATAAATTAGAAATCTCACATTGGGTTCCACTCCACCAAAAATAGCAGAAGGCTCAGAAAAATATGCGGTCTCTTCTAGAAGGTAGAAGACGTCCACACGAGTCCACCGTCTCTTGTTTCACTGAATTTCGACCACAAAGCAAAAAGATATGATTTTTCAAAGTTTTCAACACTTTAAAACTGTTGAAATCAGTTTAAATAATATAAACTGTATACCTTTCAACAAGGGTCAAAACTAGGGTCTAGATTTTCACCCAATCCGTGAAGTATGAAGAGGATCGGAGAGCGCTGCGTCGAAGAGGACGGAGAGGAGTACCTTCGCCGGAAGGGGGACCCACTCCGGTGGCTCTAGTCGACCGCGGCGGAGCTCGAAAGTCGAGCACTTCCTGGGCTCGCAACTTGACGAATACTGAACGATAATTGTCAAACCTCACATGGATTTGAAGAGGACGGTTAGAGCTTCAAAATGGATCCGAGTTTGCTTGATTTCGTTTGGAATTGAAAGAGAAATCGAGTCGGGAAGTTTTGAAGGCCTTCCGTCGTATATCGAGGGGGGGGGGAAGAAAGAGATTTTTTTTTATAAAAATTTTGATTGGTCGGGGAAGTTTTAAAGGGGCTTTCTGACATGACCACCAATCTAAACCCAACGACTGTCGTCCCTAGCGTTTTACCCCCATTCCGAACACAATTGGATATGTTTCGTAGGCCCATTCGACTGTTTCAGTCAGTTTTCCTTCAAATTAAAATATATAACATTCAATATTTAATTTGAACATACATTTCAATTTGCCAGAGCCACAAACTGATTCGAAAAATTCCAGAAAAATAAATCTGGCTATGTTTTGACGATACGGTCCCAATAAAACTAGTTTCGTCGAATTCGGAGACCGTTTGCAAAAAGGCCCATTTCTGGTCGATCCAATTTAACTGTAATTGACCAAAACACGTTTTCCTTTGCCACGCTCACATACTAGCTTCAAAAATTATGAAATTTGAAACCTAGCAATAACTTCACATCCCGGACCCAACAAAAGTGGTTTCGTCGAATTCTGAAGTCATATGCAAAATGGCTAATTTCACGGGCTATATAAATTCCATAGCGACCTTTCTGAAAATTAATTTGGCCATAACTTTTGCTTTCCGTTATGAAAATTCAATTTTTCAGATTCATTAGAAAGGTATTCACTAACAGATTTAAATATTTTTGGTTTCACTCAAATCCGTTTTGTTTTGCACCCGGTACAGTCCGACAAAGTTTGAATTCAATTTTTGAAACTGCAGCGCCTTTTCAGGCCTTGTTTATAATTATAATTAATTATATTTGTTTTCAATTGTCGATTCAAACTCACTTTTCATTGCCATTATCTAAAATATTTATTTTAAATATTTAAAATCCATTATTTTAGCCAATTTAAAATTTTTAAATTGGTTCAGATTTTCTGGGTCGTTACATTATCCCCTTCAGATCCTCGATTTCAACTTCAAGATCCTCCTAGACCCGCAGTTCCCTCTCTCGATTCCACCCAATCTGACGCGAGGCGATTGATTTGTTAATTTCCCCTAATTTCTGGTTGTTAGGGTTTTAGTTATTTTTGGTTTTATATGTGAATGAGGAGTTAATAAAAATTAGACGGCCTATCACCTTTTTCTTTTTGAATACGTTATACAAACGTACGGCTAGGGTTTCAATTCTTACTAATACCTATCTTGCCCCCTAAGTTTGTATTTGCCTTTTATAACACTTAAACCCATTTTTCATGTTATACACCATATACAAATACACACACACACACACATATATATATATTCATATCAATTTAATCATTCATTTTATACATACATAAATAATTATAATTTATTTATTCAATCTTCATATATATATATATATATATAAACAAATTTACCGATGGGACAATATTATTTTAAAGCTATAAAATTTGGGTTCTCACTTAGACATAGGGTCTAATAAAATAGCGAGATGCATTTGGCCCAGTTCGAAAAATTATGAGCCCAACAAGGAAGATCGTCATAGGTGTTTGGAGACACGGTGGAAGCATGCCCAACTTGATATTTGATAGGACTAGAAGGAAGTTTGAGACTTCAACGGAGCATGAAATTACTCTGAGATGGCCTTTTGAGGTAGGCCTAATGAAGCTGTACCCTCATAGGCTGGTCTGTATGGTTCCATCCATAGAGTATGCCTTGGATGCATTTATCCAGTGAGCTGGCGTAGGACTAATGGGATGATTTATATGATTCGACGATTACCTCAGCTCCAAGAGTAAGCTTCGCCGTTAGGACAAAATTTGGATATTAGATCGTTGGATATTTGTCATCGTCAACTAGAGTGAGTATGAGACAGACTAAAGCTAAACAAACAGGCCAATGGTCTTTCACTATCGAGACATTGGATGAAAGACAACGTCAATTTGAAAGTTTAGATTATTTGCTAAGGGCACAGTCACTTGGCTTTTAAATGGGCGTTCATTAGTTGAGGGAGGGAGTGAGGTCATAGCAACCAAGAAAAAGAGACAGACCAATTTATGGATATATGTATTGTAGGTCTAACGAAATTGTCATTTACAGATATAGAAATCCTTGGACTGAGTTCCATGTAAGGGTCTAACCTGATAGCAAAACTCAAATGATAAATAGTGCACTTCCATAGTGTGGCGATGAAGGCTTAGTATGCTTTCGTAGCATGGACTAGTACACTTCCGTAGAGTTTGATGGAAATCTAGTTTGCTTCCGTAGTGCGTCTATAAAGATCTTTCGAGGAGGATACTATGGGAAGTACATTGCTATATTGAGCATATAACTGTATATATATATATATATATATATATATATATATATATATATATATATGTGTGTGTGTTGAAAATTGGTATGCTTTTATTAAGTTCTAAAATAACAGTGCATAAACAGGTTAACATACTGACCTCTCGGAACCTTTAGCAAACAAACTAAAATTGAAATGAAATACAACTAAAGTACAAACTGAAACAAACTAAGTAACAACATTAAGCAAGATCCATGATTAGACCCGCTTAAAGTCAAAACCGCATCTCATGCATATCTCTTGCACCCCAATACAACTAAAGTTGTTCTGCATCTTCCATAATTTCAGCATAGATAATGCTCCTTACACCTAATAGTGCTCCATGTCTTCTATAAGCACAACCGATTTTCCAGTGCTAAACAGATTATCATAGTTATCATCCACGTTCTCGATTGCATGGCAATGTGGAGGACTTCTCTTTTGTTGACCTTAGTAATTCCTTTGATGAATAACTTGTGAAATGCCAGTAAAAAACTGATCTTTATCTTCAGAAAACACATTCATAACTACTTCATCAACATCGGCAGAATTGTGGATACTTAGAAACTGGACGCAGCTATTTGAAAACTTGTTAAACCATCAGAACTTCCTTCTTGTAATTGATAGCAACATCTAAGTAGAAACTCTCTTAAATACCAAATAGAATTGCATAATACTGATACAAAATCGAATCAACTTTCTATTAACTTCTTTCTAAATCTTGATTTCCAAGAGCATAAATTGGTCATGAACTTGGAAGCCAGAAGTAGAAAAAGTTAAGACAATAGGTTTGTCTTCGTCTAATTCAATAATCTGAAGGTGCAATAATACTCAACAACCCAAACTAGTTTTGCCATTGAAATAATCAAGCCCAAAATCAATATTTATTCACTATATATATAAAAAAATTATTAAGTTAATCTGCCTGAGAGTAGATGAGTACAATTTAAGCGTCAATTCGAAAGTGTAATAAACACAAATAACCTAATAAAGGTACATCAGTGATAGAAAGATATATGTAGTGTTATTTATAAAAATTATAATTTGTCCATTCACCAGAACTTTTGTTATGATCCTCTCCTCGTAACAAACCAGTATGTTAGGCTGGTAACATAGCTTAGTGACACTTGTTAATCAATGTTATTTTATGACAAGTATTTACTTATTATATTTTTTCAGTTCTGCTGTGAGATATTATATCGTGAGCTCTGATATATTTATTTTTGTCTTTCTGCAGGATACCAGACAAACCGCCTCGGATTTCAGTGGACTTGGATTTAGCCTTTTGCAAAAAATTCGGGTCTGCTGAAATTTGGGTTGTTGCATTCATGCTCCACTAATGTAAATACACATTTTTTCCAATTAATGTAAATATAATATAACTATAGATGTGTAACATGCTCAGTCTACAACATTAGTAGTTTTTATATTATACAATATAAGTAGTTTCTAATATAACTACAATATAATTTTTTTTTAATATACCTAAAACATTGTTATTTACCATCTGCTAAACATTAGTAACGTATAATTAATATTACTAAAATCATGTTAGGAGCATCGACAATAAAACCAAATCTACTAATGCCAAATGAACTCAATAGATGTGAAATATACCATAATGATATTAGCAACATCAAAGCTCCCGAGAAGTTGTAGTAGTAGCTCTCCGATCGAACAGAGCATACCAACAATTGTCTCCTCAACAGGTGTAGGATGAACAGAGACTATTGTTGTCTTGATCTGCACTCGATTCGATTTTTGTTTTTAATTTGCGTTTAATTGAAAATTGCATGATTATATTTTTGAAGAAAATAAATCACAATAATTGGGATGAGTCATCAATAGGCTACTTTTGTATAGACGTCCATGACAGATACTTATATCTTGAGCATCTATTCTGTGGATGTCCAAGACAAACAAACCCCTTTTCGAAACTCGTTCCTTGAAACCAAATTACTTTGTTGTAATTTTCAGTATCTTGTTTCTCCAGCAATTACCTTTGGAGGGGAAAAACTGAAAGTTACATAGAGATTACAGTCTAAAATTTGTCTTCCAAATTAATATATACTTCAGAGGCGATGATGATGAATAATGTTTATAGACCTGTATTGATTTGCGGAGATGATCGCATTCATTGAACATCTAAAGGGATGTGTTGTGTCATATTTTAATTATTTTTATCTGGGTCATTGATTTTAATTAATTGCTTTGCTTATGAAATTATTAGTTGGCCAAACTGCTGGTTCTGTTAGGTCATGTAGAATGTGAAGCGAAAGTATGTGCTTCCCTCTCTATCCATTGCAGTTCTTAATGCATTTGGATGTTGTACATTGCTTATAAAAGTTGCATATTGTTGTATATATTGGGATTTAGTAGTTCAAAAGTATTGCTTGCTCTCTATTCTGGCTCTGTCCAACATTTTGACATGTGCAAGTGCAGTCTTAAGGATTCTCTTAGAATAAATTTAAGTGAGATGTGTTTTGTTTTATTGGAAGCTACAATGATTTACATATGCAGTGAGTGTTAGGTCAGCTTTTACTAAGCCAATTTTCTGTACTTATTGTTATTAATGTAACTAGGTTAGCCCCGTGCAGTTGCACGGCTTACTTCAATCGAACATCTATGTAATACCGCGCCAAATAACTGGCACATTGCAAATTGCTGTTTATTAGCCCAATAAACAATAGCATAACATAATTCCTATAATCAAATTCATAACATTAGTCCCTGCGATGATGCAAAGCTGAAAAAATGTACTTTATACTAAAACTTTTAGAAATATATATTTAAATAATTGCAAATGAATGATTACATGCTAATACATCAATAACAAAAATTATTATTGCGAAGTTATAATACATTATTTTAATGTGCTAATTATTCTAAATTAATTAGTTATGTGTAATAAGAAAGCAGTTTGTATTCTTTATGCTTTACGCTTCCATATACATTATGTATTGACTCGTAAAATGAATGTAAATAAATGATTACATACAAATACATCAATAACAAAAATTATTATTGCGAAGTTATAATACATTATTTTAATGTATTAATTATTCTAAAGTTTAAAAAAAATTAGTACAAAAGGTCATATTACAGCAGTGAAAAATATTACAAAAAAGGATATACAACATTTGATTCACAATATGTATTCTCATTTACAATTCTGCAACGTATAGGATTTCATGGATCCTTTTCTACTGTATTGGAAAGGGGGGGGGGGGGCGAAGCATGCAATTTTTACTGTTTTCTGCAACGTGAAATATAACAGACAGAAGAATAAGGTAGGACTTGAAAGAGTATTACGTTTATTTGTTGGATGATTACTCCATAACGACTAACTTGAAAGATATCAAAATTTGGATTTACTTAGGGAAAAGCCTTTTTACATATGTGCAAGTTCATGAAATAGTTTTAAGAAAATTAAGTTCAAATATGAAAGTCATGTAGAAAAATATGCCTTTTTGTATCTCAAGGAAGATCATGTCACCAAATTGGTTGTTGCAAGCTACAGCGACTGTTGTGAACTATTATAATGCATATGTAATCTTGGTCTCAAAGTTATTTATATGATACATTAGGAAGAAACAGGCGGGTATCAATTATCTTGAGCTATATAATAACCTCGGTCATACAATACTTTATACAATAATCATCTCTCATTAAAAAAAGATGCAAAAATTATTACATGTATTAAATAGTGAATGTCAAGCAAAAATATTAATCAATCTTACTCTGTTAACAAATTCTACCATGATCCATTTCAACATCAACATTTCCATTTATCTTTAGTTGTTTTGGAATGGAACGTATATACTCTTACTATATGATATGAATCTCACAATGACGCTACTGCTTAGATTGGTTTCTTGTCCAATCTTGAAGAGATGGATGCCCAATAAGTGTTTCCCTCCCTAAAGGATACAAATAAATTCAAATTAAATTGGTCATTGCAATGAAAACCCAAAATTTACCTTTAATATTACATTTCATGCAACAATCAAATTTGTTTTCAGATGAAAATTAATGCTTTAGTTACAGAAACAAAAAGAATGAAGACATTAGGCAGTGGCTAATGTGGTTTGATACTAGAATACCTTAATATGTGCTGAAATTTTGTTTTTATTTGTTAATGCGTTGATTGTTAGTTTTTATTTTCATTTAGTGTTAAGATTGGTTTAAAAGGTTGTTTCTTTAAGACAAACATTGACGAAATTTATCTTTATTTTGGTTTTATATTTTTATTGGTATTGTTGTTATTAATTGTTTTATATTTTATATTTTTATATTAATATTTTGTTATATTTAAAATGATCTTGTTATTTAATTTTATGCTTTATCTCTTATTGATTTGATAATGGCTCAATAGTTGATGTTGTATTTTGCTTTGATAATTATGTTTAATGGTAATAAATACATCTTTAGTTGATAAGAACATGCTTGAGCATATTACTGTTGCTTGATACCTAATTGATTTTTTTAGAAATAATTTGTTTTGGATGAGAAGGGTTTAGTTTAGCAGTATTGAAACACCACATTATTTAAACCCATTGTAGGTGTATTGGCCCACGAAAGCACTCAACGTCATTGTTTAGTATCAACCATTGATATTTCTCATTCTGTATCGGAACCATATGCTCTCCTTATAAATTCGATGGTTTCCTGCCCCCAAGCACCTACGGCTGCTTTTCTTCTTCAGATCCAATCGCTATACCTAAACTTTCAAATTTAGCTTTTGACAAGCAAATAAAAAAATTAGATATGCTCGCTTATTTTCATTCTGTTTTGCGGTTGTCCTATTTTTTCATTCCTTTAAACCATCGGTAAATATCTAATTTCGTTATTTGTTTAAATTGATTTCTATTTCCTGATGTCAATTTGCTTCATCGTCTGGTCATTGTGGATATTTGATTCCCTATGAACTCGTTCCCTTGAAGCCAAATTACTTTGTTGTAATTTTCGATATCTTGTTTCTTCGGCAATCACCTTTGGAGGGAAAAACTGAAAGTTACATAGAGATTACAATCTAAAATTTGTCTTCCAAATTAATATATAATTCAGAGGCGATATTAGAGAACCCCGAATTATCACAAAACCAATTGGCAATGTGAAGGGTGAAATCTTGATAGTTATACAGAAATTATTTTACAAATTCCCCAATGTGGGACTTGTTTCAACACGCCCCCGCACGTGTGGCATATCTTGAGCCTAACACGTGGATCTTATTGGGTGACATGGATAAGTATGACAATGTGCGCACGAATTAAACCTGCTCCGATACCTTATTAGAGAACCCCAAGTTATCACAAAACCAATTGGCAATTCCCCAATGTGAGACTTGCCTCAACACGCCCCCGCATGTGTGGCATATCTCGAGCTTAACACGTGGATCTTATTGGGTGATGTGGATAAGTGTGGCAGTTATGTGCACACGAATTAAATCCGCTATGATACCATGATAGAGAACGCCGAATTATCACAAAGCCAATTAGCGATGTGAAGGGTGAGCTCATTATAGTTATACAAGATTCATTTTATAAATTTCCTAACGTGGGACTTGTCTCAACATTTGTAAAATAATTTATGTATAACTATTAAGAGTTCACCCTTCACATTGCCAATTGTTTTTGTGATAATTCGAGGTTCTCTAATATGGTATCAGAGCGGGTTTAATTCATGCGCACAATGCCACACTTATCCACGTCACCCAATATAAAGGTCCACGTGTTAGGCTCATGATATGCCACACGTGCGGGGGCTTGTTGAGACAAGTCCCACATTGGGGAATTTGTAAAATGAATCCTATATAATATAATGAGTTCACCCTTCACATCGCCAATTGGTTTTGTGATAATTCATGGTTCTCTATCATGGTATCAGAGCGGGTTTAATTCGTGCACACAATGTCACACTCATCCACGTCACCTAATATAAAGGTTCACATGTTAGGCTCATGATATGCAAACATGTGGGGCGTGTTGAGAAAAGTCCCACATTCGGGAATTTGTAAAATCAATCCTGTATAACTATAGTGAGTTCACCCTTCACATTGTCAATTGGTTTTATGATAATTTAGGGTTCTCTAACATGGTATCGGAGCGGGTTTAATTCGTGCGCATAATGCCCACACTTATCCACGTCACTCAATATAAAGGTCCACGTGTTAGGCTAATGATATGCCACACGTGCGGGGGCGTGTTGAGACAAGTCCTACATTGTGGAATTTGTAAAATGAATCATGTATAACTATAATGAGTTCACCCTTCACATAGCCAATTGGTTTTGTGATAATTCGGGGTTCTCTAACATGGTATCAGAGCGGGATTAATTCGTGCGCACATTGCCACACTTACCCACGTCACCCAGTAACATCCACGTGTTAGGCTCAGATATGTCACACGTGCGGGGGCGTGTTGAAACAAGTCCCATGTTGGGTAATTTGTAAAATAATTCCTGTATAACTATTAAGAGTTCACGCTTCATATCGCCAATTGATTTTGTGATAATTCGGGGTTCTCTAACAGGCGATGATGATAAACAATGTTTACAGAACTATAATGATTTGCGGAGATGATCGCATTCATTGAACATCTAAGGAGCTGAGTTGTCTCATATTTTAATTATTTTTATCTGGATTATTGATTTTAGTTAATTGCTTTTCTTAAGAAATTATTAGTCGACCAAACTGCTGGTCTGTTATGTCATGTAGTATGTGAAGCGAAAGTACGTACTTCCCTTGCTATTCGTTGCAGTTCTAAATGCATTTGAACATTGTACATTGCTTATAAAAGTTGTGTATTATTGTATATATTGGGTTTTAGTAGTTCAAAAGTATTTCCTGCTCTCTATTCTGGCTCTGTCCAGCATTTCGACATGTGCAAGTGCGGTCTTAAGGATCTCTTAGAATAAATTTAAGTGAGGTATGTTTTGTTTTATTGGAAGCTACACTGATTTACATATGCAGTCAGTGTTAGATCAGCTTTTGCTAAGCCAATTTTCTGTACTTACTGTTATTAATGTAGTTATGTGGTGTTAGTGTATTTTTATATTTGGTGCTTTTGCGAATTTAAATCTGTTTGGTGAAATTGCTGGAAGTAGTAGAGGGATGTGCTGAAATGATACTAGAATACCTTAATATGTGTTGAAATTTTGGTTTAATTTGTTAATGCGTTGATTGTTAGTTTTTATTTAGTGTTAATATTTGTTCAAAAGGTTGTTTCTTTAAGACAAACATTGACGAAATTTATCTTTATTTTGGTTTTATATTTTTATTGGTATTTCTGTTATTAATTGTTTTATATTTTATATTTTTATATTAATATTTTGTTATATTTAAAATGATCTTGTTATTTAATTTTATGCTTTATCTCTTATTGATTTGATAATGGTTCAATAGTTGATGTTGTATTTTGCTTTAATAATTATGTTTAATGGTAATAAATACATCTTTAGTTGATAAGTACATGCTTGAGCATATTACTGTTGCTTTATACCTAATTGATTTTTTTAGAAATAATTTGTTTTGGATGGGAACAATTTAGTTTTGTAGTATTGAAATTTGTTGTAATTATTAACTTTTTGTTTTTAGTATTTGTAATATTAAATTAGGTAAGATTTTTTTTAAAGTAATAGCTTGATGTTTTTGAAGTTGAAAATTAGGTTGTGTACCAATTACATTATTTTTGGAAAAGTAGAAACGACTATTTAGTTCATTTCTACTAGTTATGACAATTTTGTGGTCGGACTTTAAAAGAAATGTTGATTTTACCTCCTTTCTTGCAGTTTTGGAGGGATCTTAGTTTTATTTTAAAAAATAATAAATTTATGGATGGTGTTTTGAAAATTGTTTATATATAAATGGTGTTTAGAAATCGACTTTGGTGTAAATAATAAAACGAAATATTATTTTGTTATAAATGGTCTTCTTTCAATTGTTTTTAATTCCGCACCCAAAATATAATATATTTTTCATGTTTAATTTGGCATCTACTAAAATCTTCATTGTTGGTCATTGTAGTTTTATTAGTTATGCTTTGCATCGTTGTCTCCTCTTCTTGAATTTTACTTGCGTTCTCTTCTTGAACTTCACCAACCATCTAGCTGCTACCCATTCAGAACTTGACCTCACCATCATGTTCGACGTTGTTGCTCCTTCTATAATCTTAGTTCTTCTGCTTTGTGGCCAAGTCGGTGGCATTCGCGCCAACTTTGTCTGTTGTGTCAATTACATCTTAGTAAACCTAATTCAGACCAATGTCATCCACGTTGCATACAAGTTTGTTTTCATAAAAAAAATTATTTTTTTGGGATTATCATGCATTTACTCAAAACACGCCCTTTAGTTCATCCTTGAAGTAGCATTTCTAATCAGTCAAACTAGAGCTAATAAATGAGCGGTATGCCATCGTAAAAACAACAGAAATCAAGATGTGTGCTCTGTAGTTATGGCGTTTTTCTATTGTGATTTTGAAGCTTGTTTTTTTAGCATAATGTGTTTTAGTCTAAAACAAAGTTCTTTTATTGTTTATTACTATTACTATAATTGTTAATATATTTTAATGTTGTTCTTTGGTGAGATTTTGTTTTTTAAGAAAGACCGTTGTGTAGCGTGGTGCTACATAGCCAATTAATAATACATAATATATATAAAGTAGCTAATTCAGTTGACAAGCCAAACTGGTGGCTAATAGTCCGACATTAGTGCATTAAGAACCCATATAAACCATCAATACGGATAATGCCATAACATAATACATCATAGAGTTATATAGTAAGCACCATATTTAGCAAAAGACACATCGAGTATGATTAAATTGAAGCACCAAAATCACCATAAACCCACATAGGAATGACCAAACTTTAATGTAGATCTGAGCTTGAGCCACCTTGATTAGAACCCACTGATTCAGCAAGACTATTATTCTGAGGTAAGGTGAGCCTGAATCTAGCAGAAGAAGATTGAATTGTCGACGATTGAAAGAAGTAGGAGATGAGTGTGCATATACGTTTAAGTTGTTCTAGTTGTTTATTAAAAACTGCAGCATTTCTCTTTTTTCATATGCACCAGCAATATATATGTGTATATATATAAATGAATCTAATGCAAAATTAGCTTAACTGTATTGCTAGTGATCAAAGACAGATGAAAAATCAAGGATAAAGCTAAGCAAGTGAATACTGGAGGTAGCCAGGATGGGGTAAGAGACATCACAGTCAAAGAGCAAATGATGGATCGTTTCTTCATGCCTTGAGCATAGCGCACAATTGGGGTCTAATATCAAATTAACTGTATTCCAGCTCGAGTATTGATCTTCTTATGAATAAGACACCACTAAAAGAAAAGAACTCTAGGTGGTCGATGAATTTTCCACAACCTTGCAAATGAGAAAAACCTTCCTGCAAAGTTGAGATAATGATATAAAGATGCCATAGTGAAACCACCTTTAGGTGATAGTGCCTAGATGTAACTATCAGAAGCTTCAGATAATTGGGTTTGAAGAAGCAAACTAGAGATTTTAAGAAGATTAAGAAAAACTTGAACATCAAATAAAGAAGAGGGGAAAAAACCATAAGGACCTGCATGCAATGTATTGGCAACAGAAACATCCACATGAGAAGTCAAAGAGAAAATGGAGTGAAAAACATGAGAAAGTGGAAGTTGATCATGTCAAATGTCTAGCCAAAATAATTAAGATTCACCATTACCTAGTTTGACATGCATCAATATTTTAATTTGTGGTAAAATTGAAATAACACCAGACTAGAAAGGAGAAGGTTTAATAGATGGACGAAAATGAATTACATGATGAGGGTTATTAGAGCAATAAAGGGAAAGAATCCAGCCCTTCCAAATAAAAACACCTGGAGAGACAATACGCTATAATCATTTCGATAATGTTTGAATTCCAAAGATTTACTATATATCCAAGTCCCCTTGCTCCAGATGCAAACATATAGTTTGTCAATTAACCAATCTCTTAATATTATTACCATTCCACAGAAATGCACTAATTGTGTCAATCCTAGAAATAACTCATTTAGGAAGCTTATGAATGACATCAAATATGTTGGAATTGCAGATAAAACTGATTTAACCAAAACTAAATGACCAGCTGAAGATACAGAATTAGCCTTCCATGAAGCTAATCTCTTCTCAGTCTTTGAATGAGTGGTTATTAATCAGCTTCCAGTTGTTTAGCGAGTCTGAGTGGAATGCCAAAATATAAAATTGGAAAACTTTCAATAGGACAGTTAAGAAAGGAAGAAATAATCGGACCAAGGTATTCTAATTTGCCTAACATTATTATGGAACTCTTAGAAAAGTTAATAGAAAGACCAGAAATGAGCTCAAAAACATATAAAATAACTTTGAGGCAGTGAATGTGCTTAAGATCAAGAGATGAAAAAATGATGGTATCATCTATAAACTGCAAATTTGAAATTGATAAGATTGAATTCGGGTAGCGAATGCCATCAAAGAAGTTATTACAGTTTCTCTTTTCACCATTTGATTAAACACATCTACGATGAGCACGAAAATAAGTGGTGATAATGGATCTCCTTGCAGAAGTCCTCTAATTGATTTGATTAATCCACCAGTGTTGCCATTGATAGAAATGGTTGAGAAACTGGTCCTTAAAATGCATTCAATCCAATTGCACCTTCTAATGGAGAAACCTCTATGTTTTCATCAGTTGTAAAATGAATTCCCAATTAACAAAATCAATAGCTATAGAGAAATCTAATTTAAGAAGAACACCAGAAGTAGATGAATTGTGGCAGAAAGAAATAGTCTCTTATGTAGCTGCAATACAATCGAGAATGTTGCATCCGTGTATGAAAGCAGATTGCTCTAAGCCAATCAGAGGAGAGATAATAGATTGACGACAATTAGCTTGAATTTTGGTAATGATTTTGAAGGTGGTATTAAGCAAACAGATGGGACGAAAAGGAGAAAGAGTATTAGCTCCAACAGATTTAGGAAGAAGAACGGTGTTTGCATAATTTAATTTGGATATGAGATTAAGGTTATCATAAAATTTCATGCATATGTCCACAATGTCATGCTTAACAATGGCCCGAAAGAATTTGAAAATTGAAGGTCCAAAACCATCTGTGCTGGGGGCTTTGTCATCATCCAATTTGTTAAAAGTAGCCCAAATTTTATTTTTTGAAAATGATTGATCAATGGTAATTGAGGAAGGATTAGGGTATAAAGAATAGCAGTCAATAACTGGAAGAGCGAGGGGAGTACTACCAAGAATAGAACGATAGAAAGTAGAAAAAAGATGAAGAATGTCTGCTTGATTTGTATAAGATTGGCCATTGTGAGTAATTTCCGAGATATTGGTTGCTCTTCGTCTTCCATTTGCTATTCGATGAAAGTAAGTTGTATTTCGATCACCTTCATCAATCCACTTGGCTTTGGATATTTGTTTCCAACCAATTTCTTCCTGTTTGAAAAGCCTATCCAATTCAGATTCAAGCTCCTTCAAAGTGCTACTCTCTTCATCATTCAAAGGGCGAGATTCCTCTAAGATGTTAAGATTTAAAATAGCATCCTGTAAATTGGATATGCGTGTACGAATAGACCCCCAAAAGGATTTAGCTTATGACTTAATCAATTTCCCAATGGTCTCAATTTCAATATGATTCTATGAATAGCAGATTGAGATTGAACAGGTTGCACACAAACTGTTTTTATAAATTTCTCAAAGGGTGGTTCAAACAACCATATAATCGTTCGAATCTAAAGGGCCTTTTAAATTTAGAAAGAAAACCAGAATCAAGAAAACTAGGACAATGATCATAGATAATTGAGGCTAAGCCAAGAACAGAAGGTAAAGGGTGCTGCTCCTCCCAGGCAGCATTGAAAAGGAAACGATCAAGTTTAGCAAGTGATGGATCAGTTCTGTGGATGGACCAGGTAAAAGAACGATTACTAATAGGAGGGTCAAGCAAGCAACAATCAAAGATAAAAGAATTAAAAGCATCAGAGTCTGCCGAGATATTGCCACAATTTCTTTCATATACATTTCTTGTGGTGTTAAAATCTCCACCAATAACCCATAGTCCAGTGAAGAAATTAGCTAAATGTTTGCAATGTTCCCAAAGATTCATTCTCTTATGTACATCTTGAGGGATATAAATATTAGAGAAGAAATATATACTACTAGAACTAATGTGTCTAAGAGCAACATGTAAAGCAGATTGGTTTCAAAAAGATTGATGAAGGGACCAAACAGATTCATTCCAAGCAGTAATGAGACCCCCACTAGTTTCTATGGCATTAACATGAGCCCAACCAGTCAAAAAAGATCCACCAATCAGTATAAAGTGATAACCAGATGGATCAGAAAATTTAGTTTCTTGTAGTAAAAAGACATCTAAATTAAGTGGGGACAAGACAAGATTAATAACATGATGACATTATGAAAGATCTCCCAGACCCCGTATATTCTACGTGACTATTTTCATTAATGTTTATTAATATGCTTCTGTTCTAAAGCTTGCATGACTTTGTGGTGTAAATCACATAGACTCACACCCATGCAACTTGAAATTCTTTTATTTAAGCATTTATCAGTAGAAGAAAAAAACAACAGGAGTTGTTTGGTGAGATTGCTTGAAGAGGCAGAGGGATGTGTTGAATTGATATTAGAAAGAGATATTTTTGGGTGCGTGTTTTCTAACTTTATACAAGATATGCCCAATCGAACCATAGTCTTGTTTATGCAAACGCAAAGCTATAGGTTTTAATATATGACTTTCCACGTCAATTTCATTAAGGTAGCCACTAGTGACGGTAATTGTTTTGTTATATAATATATTAGAAGACCATACAAAATAAGTATATCATACATACTTATGAATATTTCTACTCATTTGTCTTAGTTATTTGAAAATATAAGTGTAAATATATGTTCTTTCACAGTTGTATTGATCAAAGTTTCAACATGAAATATTGGTTAATTTACTGTCAATATAGAATCGATACAAGGACCAGGAGAATGAAGTGATGAGATGGACAGTTCTTTTGCAAAACCTCGAACCTTTGAGTTTGCGTTCGCTAAATCAAAGTTATTTGTATCATTGGAATACACCAGTAAAATTCGTTTTTTAGAGAAATTTATTTTGCTATTATTTTGCGATGTTCGTAAAAGCATACAATTAACAATTAAAGTAACAAATGTTTGTATGGTATCGCTTTCATGCTGTTCGTATATAAATGACGAGTTAGGAATGGTTATTTAATAATGTTTTAGTTAGATTTAGAAAAATTAAAAGAAAAAGACAAAATGATAAGTCGGAGCAGTTATATATATGTTGTTTATTTTTTGTAAACTTTTTATTTTTTATTTTTTTGACTTGCCTTTTTAATGTATGTCTTAATATTTTTATATTAATTTATTAACAGTTGTTATAGCTCTGGAATCATAATTTTCGATGTAAATGTGAATTACTAAAAATACCATCTATAAATATTATTATATCTAATTATTTTTAAGATTTAGAACTTAATAAATAAGCATCAATTATCAATTCAAAATAAATGTCGTATATTGTTAAATCACAGCATCACTTGAGATCTAACATAAGTTTTTTTTTAACTAAACATCCATCTATAAATCATAATAATCTTTATTTACATATTTATTTAAACAAAAAAATATTAGATATTGTAATTTAAAATGTACTTGATGCTTATTTATTGAAGTAGAAAATGAAAAGAAATATTTATAGAGTATTATTAAGGGTGTGTTTGAGGATAACGGTAAAGGGGTGATTTAGTTAAAAGAGAATGCGTTTGCGGGTTCAAGCGGACCATTTATGTTTAGACTGTGAATGCATTGCATTTGCATTTTACTAGTGATTATTCCATTATACGTATTGTACGTACATCCATTTCTTTGATGAAGCCAATAATAAAAGTGATTTTCTTACTTGCTTTATTTTAATCAAAACAAATTAAATCAGACTTTCCTTGCTCTATATGTGTGCATGCATTTCATGTTTTATGCTAATATTTGTTTTTTTTTGTACATGCCTGTGTGGTGGATAAACACAAGATTATATCATGTTTACTGTAATCAATATTACCATTAATGTTTAGGGAATCAATATTCCGTTTTTTTGCAATCTACATTGTGTATCATTTATAGGATGAACCTTCGCCAACTATCAAGCCAGGAATTATTAATTTTGAAGTTGCAAAAAGTTTTAGATTTTTATGACTTAGAACTATCTAAAATACAGTTTTTGTCGATTTTGAGAATGATGATGATGCTTAAGAACCGGCTGCTTTCAAGAGGAGAAAACTCGGGTCGGTCGGACTAAGATCCGTGCCGAAATTGTAGTCATGTTCTTGTTCAAAATAGTTATGCTACAAGATTGATTCATGTTGGTATTGAGTTGCAGGTGTCATTTGTGGCTCATTGTGTGTGTGTCTTGCTTCCAAATGCTCAAATAGAGCAAACATTCCTGACTGGACGCTATTGCTTCAAAAGCCGCATCCAAGCAGATGTCCGCACCTCACTCTACCATTGTAGCATCATTCTCCTTAATGAATCCATATTAAAACCAACCAATAGTGCAAAGAAGCGACATATTAGCCATGAAAAGCGACGTTGATTATTCTGCACACTGGTATAATACATCACCATTTCTATATACCAGGATCATTCTAAACTAGTACCATGAAGAAGTGATAGATTGGCGGAGAAGTGATATATTGGGATACAGACTCTAAAATAATAAATCGAAGGTAATATAGTTTGAATTTGGGTATAATACTGTAACATCCGCGATTTTTGACCATTCAAATCGACAATGATCCTTAATGTCGACATAAACAGATCAAAAAATACAGATAGTTATTGGGATTAAATTAAGAAAAAGAAGAAAGAAGAAAGAAGAAAACAAATATAGAATCTCGCAGCGGAAGGACAAAATATAATAAATAAATAACAGTTCATGAAGCTGTTAAAACATACATTTTATTATATTTTACAACGATTATCAGAGTAAATTAACATACAACATACCAATGCATTTGCAGCGGAATAATAATTATAGTACGTCTGTTGAACTCCATCTTCGTCTTCATAATGGTATCTTCAAAGCAAGAAATCTTCGCTAACTGCAATTCGGTCTGACCCGAGCGTATTGCATAAAAAGAGACACAACAAACACTCGGATCAAAACTAAATCATTCTTATATTAGTTAAATCAAATTTAATGTAATAATATGAATGTGATAACTTAAGAGATGTTACGGGAATTTCCATCCCCTAAGGATCTGTCAAACTAATATCATATAATATAATACGCTATTATAATAATGTCTATGGTTAAATATAACATATTAAAATAGCGTAAGCGGGATTACATTTTTACCCTTACACTGTTTATAATACCGTAGTCTATACAGATACCGTAAAGTCCACAGTACGTAATGGCTATCAGAGGGCACTCCATAGGTACGGTACAAATCAAAGTCGTAGGGGGCTCGATTAGGATAATATGACAAGGCACACGAGGAATGCCCAGAGTAGGAGTATGCTAGTTGCATGCCCGGACTGGTGGTGACGCATAGCCGCAACTACCACCCACCTCGGACAACACTCCCAAATCACGGATGCGCATCAAATCAATCAAACCGAGGGACTATAGTAATAAAGGAAGAAGTGTTGCCGATGGAGGTAGCTAACCCTACTTGGTCACGGTATAGCTCTGTATTAGTCATTTTAATTATGACCTGAAGGTCAAGGATATCCATCATCATTCTCTTTCTTCAAATCCAGTAATCGCCTCCAAATCCATCCAACACCATTTCTAGGACTCCACCGCGTACACAGTTGTTAAAGTGGTTTTCGGTATTGGCAGAGAGTATGATAATATCCGATCCCGGTCTCTTTAACAACCAATCGTTTACATTTTTCACACCGATCAGTTCTTTTACATTACGAAGAGGTTGGTACTTCATATCAAAATATCATATTTTCTTAAAATCATGTCAATATTCAAGATAGAATATTATTCATAATAAAATCTCCATTTAAACCAATTTAAAATCTTGAAACAATTCCAGCTTAAATAATTTGAGTATTTAAAAAGTTAATGGTATATTTAAAATAGTTTATTTATATAATAGAAATAGTTTGAAAACAAATAGTTAATTATAAAATGATTTATTAAAATAATTTATAAAATAAGTAGTTATAACATAAAATAGTTTATATAAAAAAATTATTAAAATAATTTATAAAATGGTTTAAAATACTATAGTTGGAATTAGAATCGTTTCTTTAAAAATTTCAATTTAACTTGCAGTCATATTTCAACTTCAATTCAACTCAAATTTCAATAATTCCATCGATTAAACTTCCAATTTACATTCAGCTCAATTCGATCAAATTAATTCAAATAGTTACATTCCAAATCAGATTCTCATTTTCAATGGTTTCAATTTATAACAAATATCGAGTTCACAATTCATATATAATTCAAATCAATGTTGATTCATAATAAATTTCAAAGGTGGGTGAAACCATTCAATTTCGATAAATTCGATCTACATTATATTTCACTTTATTTAGCTTTAGTTACAACACTAATTTATTTCCCTCTTTATTTATATTTCAAAATTCAAGGTTAAAGTTCAAAGGAAATAAATTATAGAACATCACTTATATTGTCTTTAAAACAATACTTCAAAATTCATGGTTAAAACAAATTTTATTTAACCAACCAGTGTTCGTATATAATTTTCTATCCTATGGCCAAGTGATACTTAAAATTTAATTTTAGTACTTTGGGAAAGGATATATATCATTTCAATCCAGATCAGGGTCATAGGTATTTATCATTTCAACCTACGTTCTTAATTCATTTTAATGATTAACCCCGGGTTTATTCGATGCCCATAACATCTAGGGTAATGATTGGGATTAATCAACACAACAATGGTCATATATAAATAAATGTGAATAACAGGTAAATTCACACAATTAACATCAATATGTCAAACATATTAAATTCAAGTCATTCATCACATCAATACATACAAACAATCAAATATCATATAAATTTACCAATTTTCAGGTGTCAGGTTTTAAAACAGTAATTAAATGTCAAATTTTAACTTAACTATGAAATTAAATCTAACAGTCAAATTAAACTACACTATCGATGCAAATCAATAATAATATGTAGTTTAAACTGTAAAACATCAATCCAAACAATCATATCATGACATAATATTATTTTAACTAATATTAGAATACTTTAGTTAAGCGTGAGTCGGTTAAATCACTCACCTTTGGTTCAAACGAGATTGAAATCCAATTTTAGCCCAAAAATCAACGTTTTCAGAATCAACCCAAACCAGTGGCATCGCGAAGAGCTCGTCGATACGATTCCAATGCAATAAACCACATGTCAATTGGAGCTCGTATGAAAAAGTTATACATGTTTTAGCGATTAGAAAATTAAATAAAAATATATTAAAACAAAGCAATGCTCACCACTACCTCAACGCCACGTCATCTTCTTCTTCTCCTCCAATATGCTACAGCACCAAACCGTAATGTCATAAAATAACCGAACTAGTCCTCCCTCCACATCCATCTCTTCACGAAATGCAAAACCGATCTCACCATTGTTCTTCTCTACACAAGCTCCACCTTCGCATCATCATCTTGTCAAACTCGCACACATGATGGAAATCCCGTCCTCAGCCTAAACGCACGTATGGCCTACATGACTTCGACACTTTTCATCATCGATTTGCTCTAAATTTTGCCATGAGACGCTATTTCAACCTACGAACCTGAATATGATATTTAAATCGTGAATTAATCTTTGTATTAGCAATAAATTTGAACCCTAATATCAAAATTTACTGGAAAATCCCGAACACAGTCCAAATCGAACATACATGTTGCAATTGGGTATGAATGCAGAGATCTTTCCCGGATCGATTTTTTTTTCAAAAACCCAATCCATCGAAACCCAAGTTGGTTTACTCTCGTATCCTGCAGAAAAGACAAAGAGATAAAACATGTCAGAGTTCGAAAAACATCTCACAGCGGAAGGAATAAAACATAATGTAGTTGAAACATAGCTTTACCTTAATAATAATAATGCTAAACCAGTATCCAAAGCTATACAGTCTCTATCATGAACCTAACCTGCGAATGTTATGAGGAGGGGGTAAGAACATAAGTTCTGTGCGAATGAATTTAAACTACACTTCTTGAATAATCCTACATATACCGTTCAATTACATTTTCTCATTTATTAGGTTATCTGTGTTATTAGCACTCAAGGCTTTCACACACACGCCGCAACCATCTACTCCCTAGTAGATTAACCTAATATAACGTATATGTAGCAACCCCCAAACTGAGGTACACCCTATGGTACCCCACTCGCACGGTCTCCTCCGTAACACCACAATAATATATGCAGTCCTTCATCCTATTCCATAATAACGTACATATCTCTATATATAACAACGCTACATCCACATAGACCACTATCGCTATACAACGTAAGCGTACTGACTGCCATCCTCAAACTATTCGATCGAATTTGGTTCCATCGTCGAATAATGCCCTCTAGTTTACGATACACCACCCAGAGCAAACATGGTTGTACCTAGACTTTTCCACGTACGTATCATCAATCGAACTCGATGTTACTATTGCACATAACCTTTACTTGTGCACCCGAGTTCCACGGCAGGGCTACACCAAAAACACGGAACTTGATCGGGAGATTTCTATGTTTGTACGGGCCCGCCTCTAAGAGTATCCAATGTACAGATATCCCTCGGGTCTGTTTTTTCTATGGTGGTTATGGCCCCACCTCAGCCCCTCCCTCAACTAGTAAAGACCACACGAGCTAAGCGACCACCCCTAACAAGCAAACAAACTAAACATCCATGTGGAGTCTCCCCGCACCCGTCCATTGATAGCAAAGGTTAACGATCTCTAAGGGTTAGCTCTTGTCTTTTCGCATTCCTTAGGATGCTGGTGACAGGTGTCCGACGATCTTGCTATCGTTTGGTCTTGACCCTCTACCCCCGCCTGAGGCAACCACCGAACCACCCTTAATGCCACCGCGTACAGCATTCTGACTACCCCCTACTTGTGAAGTCAAGGCCCACCAACCTGGTAGTTCCACGCAGACCCAACCTCTGTAATCCTAGCCCGAAGCTAAACCACCACAGAGGACTACCAGGAGAACCTTTAACATCTCATGAAGTCGCCTGCCTCCCCTTCCAGTCCGTTGAAGCTGCCAGAATAATGAACGTCCGCTCCCCTTGTGCCATATGACACCGTGATGATCCCCCTCGTTGGGCTATTCATCCTATAACAAACAGACTACTTCAAGCGCCATAGTTTTATATGTCATTAGACCCTACGTCTAATCATTAATTACGCGCTTGCGCCACCTTGCCAGTTTTCTCATTTAACTTGGTTATTCACATTCACATTGACTTGCTTTTTCAAGTTTACCAAGTTACCCCCGCTTATTAATTCAATTTATAACTTAATCCATTCAAGGTCAATAATAAGCCGACAACATGTTATTCTCATAATCTAATAATTATTCTCTTATAGTTATAACAACATGTCCTACTTAATTTATAATTAAGTACATCTTAATTCACACATTCATTGGTTAAGAGAATTACTCCCTAAGTATCAACACCGAAGACCGAAATCAACATCAGATTGACACTCATAGAATTACTCAACTCAACCAATCTTCTGTTATGTCATTCCTATAACTTATGTTATCTTCATTTGTAGATTTATTCTTGCCTTTACAGATTACTTAATCTTCAATTAAGTACAACTTTCCTTGTTACATAAGTTATTTCATCTTCCTTTATCATTCCTTATAACTTACCTTATTCCATAAGTTATACTTCCCACTTGTCCTTAGGACAAGCCTGCCTATTATCATTTCTTTTTCTTAAGTTCATTCATAATAAGTTATTATTATCATTCCCCATTTTGGCATTAATTAAGATTAACTTAACCCTTCCCACTTCATTAACAAATTTACTTAACCCCTACTCAATTCAACTGGTTCGTAACACCACTACAGATTTAATTAGGTTAAGAACTCCAATTTAACAAATTATCCATGCTACCCATGTTACCCACTTAACCCCTTTTATTATATCCATGTCAACCTTACATATGTATTCTTGGTTAAGTGTTCATTATTATTTATTATGTCTGTAAAGGCGCAAGACCTCTCACATTAGATTGCCATTTGCGGTTGCTGGATATGCCGGGCGGTTTCGGGCAGGCTTCTACCATATCCGAATCTAACCTCGTGTCTTGACACCATTACTGGTCCAATTTCTACCTAAGACCTCTCATATTAGATTATCGTTTGCGGTTGTTGGATATGCCGGGCGGTTCCGGGTAGACTTCTACCGCAAACCAAATCTAACTTCGTGTCTTAGGCGTATAAGCTCTTATTATAAATTATACCCATAATTCAAATCCTGGATTATAATATATGTAAATTACTCATAAACCCCCAATTCACATTTTTGCTTATAATCCCCTTAATAGATTATGCCTCTAATCCTAATTCAACTTATAATCCCAATTTCATATTCACAATTCCAATTTAATTTATATACATAAATCCCGCCATAGTTATATTCCCAATTCCAAGCATAATTATGTCCATAACCTCAATTTAAGTTATGCCCCAAACCTTCCAATCCCATATCATACCCAAATCAACCTTTTTCCCTTTTTATTCCCAATACCATTCAATCGCATAAATCCACAATAGACATAGGCTCGAAGATAGCCTAGCTATAAAAAAAGGGGAGAATAAAAGGAGGAAACCAAACAATGACTAATCATAATTAAACATATGATAACAATATTAGGCATAGGTGAACTTAATCAAATTTGCTCTTTCAATAGGTTTATTATGTGTGTAAATAGGGAACGGCGAATGATAGATCCATTATTATACAAAAAATGTATTTTTAAATCCACTCACTTGTATGGTTTCCCAATTCCAGATCTGATCCATGGTTTTCTCCCTTTTTGCACGGCGTAGATCTAGGCATCTAAATTCTTTTCTTTTATTCTAGAGTAGAGGAATCCTAGATATATCTTTTTATTTTAAGAAGAGATTTAGGAGGGGTAGAGAAGAGATTAGATATAAGAATTGCTTGGAGAAGGAGAAGAATCTGAACTACTTTAGGTTGGAGCAGCATCATGGCGTCACCATAGTTTTAGGAGAAGAAAACAATGAGTTTAGGGTCCAATATATAGCCTCAAGGTCAACGAATAGAGCCATAAATATATCCAGAAGCATACAAATGTACCCAGCCCATATCTTTTTGTGGGGTCGACACCCCTATAGGGGGGTCGACCCCAGTGTCGACTCCCCTAGGGGGTCGACACCTTTGTCGACCCCCTTAAGAGGGGACGACACCATCAAGCGGGAGTTTTCCCGCTCAGCCCGCCTTCCTTATATTTGAAATATTTTGAACTCCTATGAATTATTTTATATATATACATTTTACTTTATGCATATACAAACTTCTGCCACTTATAACCCTTTCATACGTTATCCGTTTTACGCAAACTCGATGTCCATCTGAACCAGAATTCCGAGGCAGACGCAATGGTGATGTCTGTTTTACTTAATTCCTGATATCTAAATTAAGTATCTTTATTTTCTTATCTTTTATGCTACATACATTGTTATCGGATTAATTTCCCTTCTCTTCGATGTATTAATCTAAACTTCGCATCACCGTTATTTATATATATTCATGTGTATAAATATATTTAATTACATTAAAAATACGGGGTGTTACAACTGGGGTATGTACACATAAGGGCCCTTTCCATGGCCTATGCCGTGGGTGATAGCCAACAGCCTGTGAGATGGAGGTACTCATCTTTAAGAACATCATCGATCGTTAAGAACTTTTGATCACCAGTGAGTAGCTGGTGCAAACGATCGAAATATACTTGATGATACACTTGCTTTGGGTTGGGAACTATGAATAAAAAACGAAAGCCAATCAATATGTTAATATAAGTGCTGGAAGCTGAAATCCAAAAAGTTGGCGCTTTACTTGATTGATACCATCTTCAAACGCACCCAGGTTGTTGTTTAATATAAAACCATTCAGGTTTTGAATTACCGGCTTTGCTGCTATATGGAACAGTAATGATTTTCCTTTTTGGAATTGATTCAAAGTATGAAAAGGATGGGGTCTCTTGGGTCCGGTGCTTGAAATTGTAAAATAAGTGGACATCATCGAAAGTAGGCTCTACACCTAGAGTTTCTTTGTATGCTATGTACAGAGTGTACAAATAAGCATAGGAGTTGGGGTGAAGTTGCATGGGGGCAATCCGCAGTTGTCTCAGAAAATCAACGACGAATGGCGGAAACGGGGGTATTGCCCCAACTAGACACATTAGTCAGGTAATAGCAATATACCCTTCCGGAGGATTATGAGGACGATCCATTTTCGAAGGTAACTTCGTATCTCTTCGAAGAATCCCATGTTTTAGATATATCTGGGCTAGTCTATCATTGTCTATTGTGATGACCCCAAACTTCTACGGTATGAAAGTAGAAGTAATCATTTGGAATACAACATATATACAATAATACAAATCACAAATACAACATAGCATAGGAAACACATGGAATAACAACATCATAGCAGCGGAAATACAATGTCATCAGCCACAGAAAATCCACAGTCACAGAATTCTAAGTCATTACATCAAGTTTGCAAAAGTGAAATAAGTTCCAACTCCGAAATAACAACATGAAATGAAACAAGTCTGATGTCTGAAATAAAAAGAAAAGATGCAATAGAAATAAAAGATAGATGTCTTCGAAGCTCCAAGTCATCACCTCTCCACAAAAGCAAATCCAAGAGAGAGAATAAGCAGCTCCAAAGAAAAGACTCCAAGCAAAGAATGAACCTGTTTACTTGGCTGCCCATGTGGAAAAGTGGGCACCCAAGTTTGCAAAAAGGTGAAACAAACTATGGGTCAGTCGTTGGACTGGTGTGAGAATTCTTAAATAACTTAACTAATATTAATAAGGCAAATACAAAGACCACGCCGCTAACGCAGAACGGGTTCACTCTAATGGATTGTCGTGCATAATTTAAAGTGTCATAACAGATAATTAAATACATCTAAACAACGCAATGTTTTTGGAAAAATGGAATCACCATAAGACCCAAGTCCCATCACACAATGCAACGCACACCAGAGGATAGGGTTTTACCATATGATGATTAAACATGCTAAATACGGCAAATACGAATCTAATATTATCATTAATGTATATGAAAAAGTTTCAATCACAAATGTATCAATCCTAGGAAGCATAGGTACCCATATATTATGCCTCCGTACTAGTAATACAATCAAATTCGTCGGTTCGTATTTGGATTTTTGGTTTCCATCATGAGTCAAGGCTAGAGAGGAGCTCCTTACCGATTCGAGCACTCTAGCTAGTGTCTCAGGATTCCCCGCGGAGAACCCTTGGATAGCTGCAGGGCCGGTCCGCAAATACAGCTTAGCGGATTAGTTATACCTGAACACACGTTTCCCGATCCTATAGGACCTATCCGAGGCGCCTCATTCCATCATCCACATAAGTAAAATGTCAGGCCGTGTTAAAACCCAAACACCACTTCTAGCTAGAAAGAAACGTGCTGCTCTCCCTGCGTTCCCTTCTCCCGTTTTAGAATCTACCGGTTTGTGAGGCTCGTGAAGTTACGCAATACACAAAGCTCTGCTTATTCAAGCGGTGCTTTGATCGTCACCACAAGGTTCTGCTTTTCAATAAGAAACCTTGATCATTGCATCTTAGTATGCCACACTGTCACTCCATACCGTGCCGTCGATCGTCCGTCAATATATAAACGGGTGTTAAGTAGAGAATAAATCCTCCACCACCAACATTTATATATTAACAGAAATTCAACAACATGATATTCAACGGGGTACGATGTCAAACACACAATCCATTTAAACTTATGCTCTGGGTCTGAGCGAAAGTCAAAGCCGTGAAATCAACACGTACGTCTGGCCAATGACCTTGACCCTTGAATTGGGAGCAAGTCAATTCAAGATCTCGATCGCTGTCCATTCGAGGGAAGATTTATGGTCTTCATACGTCGTCTCATACTTCAATTCTTTAACGTCGTTTGGTTTAATTTGGGATGAGAGTATCTCGGACTTCCCAAACAACCTCGCATACTTATAGTTTTGGAAAACTATTTCATGTCGTTATATTATTTTATAATGGCTAATTCTTGTTCTAATTATTTAAAATAATTAAACTCCTTATTTAACGACGCATTCTCAGAATCCTATTTTTATTTATATTAAATAAAACGTATTCTTTTATTACATATCACGTTCTTATTTATTTACATTGAATAGAATGTAAGCTTGCATTTACATGTCGCATTCTTATATATTTACATCAAAAATAATGTTAACTTCATACGATGTAAATTCTTTTTAATATTAACATTTAAAATAAATGTTAACTCCTACGGTTAAATTACATTTTAATTTACATTAAAAATAATGTAACTTATCCTACGATTAATCTTCTTTTTATCTACATTAAAAATAATGTATATTAATCCTATGGTAACACTTTTTTAATATTAACATTAAAAATAATGTTATTCTCATCCTACGGTGCAATTCTTCTTTTAATTTACATTATAAAATAATGTAACATTCCTACGGTCAATTCTCTTTAATATTATTAACCTTAAAAATAATGTTAATGGTCATACGGTGAAATTACTATTATTAACATTAAAAATAATGTTAATTGTTCATGCGGTGAAATTACTTTTATATTAACATTAAAAATAATGCTAACTAATCTTACGGTGAAATTCCTTTTATATTACATCAAAATAATGTAAAATCATCCTACGTTGTATTTACTATTTAATTACATGAAAAATATGTAAAATGTACATTCAGTGAAAATGTCTATTTATTCATGTTAATAAAAATGTGAATTTTCCTACAGTTAATATTATTATTTAATTTACACCAAAAATGATGTAAACCCATCCTATGGTTAAATTACCTTTTAATCTACATTAAAAATATTGTAATCTCATCCTATGTTAAATTTCTTTTTAACTTACATAAAAAAAAAATGTAACCCAATCCTATGGTTAAATTACCTTTTAATATTAACATTAAAAATGTTAATGTTATCCTAAAGTGTTATTTTTTTAATATTAACATTAAAAATGTTAATGTCGTCCTACGGTTGAATTTTTATAATATTAACATTAAAAATGTTAATTTTACATAAAATGTAATTTTTTTTTATTTTTTTTAACATTATATAAAAATGTTAACTTAACATACAATGTACATATCTTATTTTTAACATTAAATAAAATGTTGATTTGTCATACGATGTAAATCCTTATTTTTAACATTAAACAAAAATGTTAATTTGTCACATGATGTAAATCCTTATTTTTAACATTAAACAAAAATGTTAATTTGTCATACGATGTAAATCCTTATTTTTAACATTAAACAAAAATGTTAATTTGTCACACGATGTAAATCCTTATTTTTAACATTAAACAAAAATGTTAATTTGTCACACGATGTAAATCCTTATTTTTATTTTACATAATAAAATGCAAATTCCACCACAAGTCGCATTCTTATTTTATTTGCATCAAATAAGAATGTAAATTTTCATCACATCGCATAACAACAACATCCAAACATAACAACAAGTCCAAATCCAATAACTAGCATCAAGGTAATTACAAGGTGATGTTTTAACTTGACATATGTAAAATCAACATGCCGTGATTAAATAAATAACACATAATTAATTTTAATTAATTAGTAATTCAGATTTAAACCTGAAATTTCAGATTTAATCTCATGCAATTCAGATTTAACATCATACGGGGTGAATAGTTCAGATCCATGTTCTAAACAGCATGTCTTATTTGATATACTATTAATAATCATGCAAATAATAATTAAATAAATTAAATAAAATAAATAAATTCTCACAGTGTTTGGTCAGAGGAAGTGATTCAGGTTCGATCAGATTTGGTGTTCGAATTCAAATCGTTTGCGGATCTGGAATGATTCCAATTCAAATTCATAGGAAAAACCAAAATCAGGCTTTTAACAACTTACACAGCGACGGAAATAAGCGTCGCAAAATCTGAAATAGATTTTACCTTAGAACCCAACTTTGTTCAAAATTTCAAATCAGAAATTCGCGAGCTGTGTTTGATGGATTTGGGCACCGTTTGTTGGAGGAGGACCGGCTTAGAGAGGTGGTCCTGCGCCGGGAAGATGGTGGCGTGCAGTGGCAGCGTGTGGGGCCTAGGGGGGCGCGACCGGCGCTGGTTCGGGCTGTGGTGGCGGTGGCTTCGAGGCGCGGGGGTGGCGATGGTGGGTACCAAATCGAAGAGCTCGCGAAGAGCTTCGAAACGGGTATTGGTACGAAGATTTTCGTTGAGTATCGGAAGAGAAAACTGAGTTCAAAGATTTGAGCAGTTCATGGGTTTGGCGGCTGTAACAAATGAGGAAGACGATGGCCCTGTAGCATACCGTATTTATACTAGTATTTAGGGTTTTACTTATTTATTTAATTAATTAATTCTAGAAATTAGTGTTTTCTCGTACGACCTCCAAACGAAGCTCAACGACTATCAAACTTAATGTTTTGACGTCTTCTGAACACGATGGCGCTACTGCCAAGGTCTAATTCTAAAGTTACAGTCATGTTTCTTTTATTTTTAAAATAAATCATTTAATTTAAATTCGAACGTACTTGTTAATTCCACCAGGGCCACATACTAGCTCAGAAAAATCCAGAAAGATTATTTTTGGCTTTCTTATGTCAATACGGTCCTAACAAAATTTATTTCACCTCATTCTGAGACTGTTTGAAAAATGGCTATTTTTCAGTCAATTAATTTTGACCGAAACTGACAAAACACAGATTCTTTTGCCACGCTTACATGCTAGCTTCAAAAATCATGAAATTTGAAATCTAGCAATAGTTTTACATTCCGGACCCAACAAAAGTGGTTTCGTTGAATTCCGAGGTCATATGCAAAATGCCAATTTTCAAGGGCGATATATTTTCTATAGCGACTTTTCTGGAAATTCATTTGGCCATAGCTTTTGATTTCTGCTATGAAACTTCGACTTTCCGGATTCGTTAGAAAGATACTCATTAACAGATTTAGATTTTTTTTGTTTCACCAAAATCCGGTTTATTCTGCATCCTGTGCAGTCAGTCAAAGTTCAAGTTTGACTTTTCAAACTACCTTCCTATTTCTAATTCTCTATGCAATTTATTTGAATAACTTTGCGTTAACTTTGCTCAAAACAAATTCCCATTCATTTTTATTTGAAATAATTTATTTTAAATTTTTAAACACCCCTAAATGAAAATTTTAAATTAACCCCAAATTTTCAGGGTTGTTACAATCTCCCCTCCTTAAGAACTTTTCATCCTCGAAAAGGAAAAAGGAAAAATAGAAGAGTAGGAAACAACACAGGGAATACTGAAAAGATTAAACATACCTCAAAACAAAACCTAATCGGAGGTATCCACTTTGCAGTTGGGATAGGCTTGTTTGATACTCTCTTCCGTTTCCCAAGTGTAGTCTCTAGGGTCACCACTGTAACACCCCACCTCCGCCAATGCCACTCTTGCAAGGACATTAGCTTTGGAGGGGCGTTAAACAAAGTAAACATGCATGCAGATATCACAAGACAGAACATATAAGTAAAACAGAGTAGTAAAGCAGCGGATAAAACTTAGCTTTTCAAAACCATAGTCATGTTACAACAAAGTACTTGGTCATTATTTTCCAACAACAAAGTCTAGATAAAAGCATAAACTGAAAAACTGAAATACATAAAGTACTATACCCAAAATGAAATGATAAACCATAGCTAGCTCAATGTCCAAAACCGTACATGAGCAAATCCAGTAAGCAAGCTGTAAAGATCCAAGCTAAGCTCCAATGTTCCCACCCTGAGAACCTGAGGGGGGGGGGGGGAAACGGAAGAAAAGAGGCGAAAGAAAACAGGTCAGTCAAAAAGACTGGTAAGCCCTACTACTATCTGTCTATGAACTAGTAAAGTTAACTGGCATGAGAAGCTGAGATGAACATAAGGATAACAACATACTGGCATGATGATTAACTAACAAGATAGATAAAGGTGTCATCGCATAATTAAGGTTAAGTTTTGCACCACGAGTGTACTAGCATTCTAACATGTCAAGTAAAAACAAGAATTGATCCCTTGGCCCAAGCTTGGCCCATCATCATGAGGTGACCTAAATTAAGGTCCAACTAAACGGTCTAGTCGATCGGCTCCCTATAAGCCTAACTCGTCAAGTGTCGGTGTCATACGGCCCAAACATGCAATGTAGTTAAACTGCGCTAGGTACACCCTAGGGTGTATCAAGTCCTAGGGTGTCAACCTCAGACACGAATCAAGTATGCGCAGTCTAGATCTACTGGTACCCGTGCCTGATTCTCCAACTCCGGACTATGTGCACGACCATAGTCCGCCTGGACCTACACCGGCGTACCTACTCAGCCGTCGTTTTGGTCGCTTACATGTCAGCCCAGTAATCGTGCCCCACCCTAGCCTAGTCCTAGGGTCTTATGATACTATCAAGAGGGTTACTGCTGAAAAGGACCACGCAACTAGGGTTTCCTAAACGGGTTAAATGTGGTTAACCCGATCCAAACGTGGATTAAATTGGTTAAGTATACCCAAGGTTCGTGACTTAACCCCGATTAACCCATCCAACCCAAATTGATTAAGTATTAAGTGGACCATGACTTAACCCTAATCAGGAGGCATTAATTAACTTAATGTGCTTTAACCTCTCACATTAGACTTTGTTGTGGTTACTAGTTAAGCCGGGCGGGTCCGGGTAGATTTACACCATAACTTGGTCTAACCTCGGGTTCGAGCACAACATGACCAACTTCTCACATTGGGTCCTATTGTTTATAGCCACTAGTTAAGCCGGGCGGGTCCGGGTAGATTTATGCTACAAACTCAACCCAACCTCGAGTTGGCCACACTCATATTTTCTAAGTGTCATGTCCATTATGTTTCCAAAACATAATTACAAGTTAACATATCACGTTATGTTATAAAAATCATGTTCATGTCATAATTTTACCCAACCCCAGCGTAATCCCATCGTTTACATAATCGCAACAACGCATAAAGGGTAAAATAGGGAACTTGGCATAATCATGACAAAAAGGTGTTGAAGCCACAAGTTTACCATGGTGGCATATGAGATGTACATATGTTCATATACTTGCATATTGCATTGTTAGGCTTCAAAAGCATGCATAAAACCAAACTTAGCATATGAGTGATACATGGTGATAAATGACATGTAGAAGTTGCTAGAAGTTCGCATTTAGCCTCACATGCAAGTTATCATAAGGGATATGATAACTTTCATGTTGCCAAAATGCAACCTTTGATATAAAGCTTGGAGCTTTATGCTCACAACATCAAGTTTAACTTGCATAACATAGCAATATGTGTCATACATAATGATTAAACCAACTTGCATAGCATAATGATTAACTAAACTTGCATATCATAATAATCAACCAAACTTGCATATCATAATGATCAACCAAACTTGCATATCATAATGATCAACCCCAAACTTGCATCATTCATTTAACTTTAGAGTTCAATAAAAAGAAAGTAGAAAAGGGCTTACTACGCTATGAAGACACAAATGAATATTTATTACAAAGATTGAGACGAAGCCCTTATGCAAGCACCAAAATATGAAAGCCCCAATTGAAAAACCCTTGCGCCAAATCAATAAAAATCCTTGCTTTGAAATAGAAATGTTGCAACTTGACTTGAATGCAAACTAAGAACACTCATACAAGTTTGAAAGCACTTGTATGAACTCACAATCTCTCACAGAAATAGGCTTAGGAATTTTAGCATGAGAGTGGAGGCCATGAGAGGAACAAATTTGACATAGTTTAGTTGTAGGATTGAATAATGGTGATTTAGGCTAGGTTTAGGGGTCTTTTTATAGAGGATTAGGATAGTATTAGCCATAGGATTAACCCTAGATTCAATCCAAGCCATCAAAGCATGTCTTGGGGAAGAAGTCAAGTGTAGGAACCATCTAGGGCCTTTAGATTAAAGCTGAACCATGAGAACCATTCAAATGCAAAATCTGCATTTGAGCGAATCGGCCCACGGGTTGACAGCCAAACACCCTGGATTAATCCCTAGTCGACCCAGCTGGCTCGGGTCGACCTCAAAAATCGGCCGGTTCGGTTATTCCCCTCTCCCAATTCGCTGTTTTGAACATTTTTGCATATTTATTTATTTAATTTTCAATTATATATATATATATATATATCAATATATATATATATATATTTCTCTGCGCAACCCATTTCACATAATTAAGTATACTTTAATTTGTGAATTTTTATGTTCAAATTACGGGGTGTTACATTCTCCCCTCCTTAAAGGATTTCGTCCCCGAAATCTCCAAGTTAGGAAGAACGTATCCTACTATCCATCATCCATCTACTCAAAACATCATCCACGTGCAGTCATTGTCCTTAAAGGATTCTAAATGTTGTATGATCATATGCAAAGGTGTGTGTATATGTACTTATCTAATGCAAAAATCAGGCGGTTACTGATACAGTAAACCTCCTTAATGCAAAATATGTTAGTGAAATGAGTCCATATGTATGCAAATTCCTAACATAATTTATAATCTCTACATAAGTGCGCATAATATTCATCCATATGTAACATCCACGTGATAGCTCAACAAGTTTCATCCATGAATAAGTATAAGCACTCATGCATATGCAACATGAAAGTGTGTGAGCCGATCTTAGTGCCTAATGTGTATCATGCATCCACAAGTATCCACGTGCAAACACTTGCAACCACTTGCAACCATCAAGCATAACATGTTTCAAATACATGTTTCAACCAAGGGTTTCTACCTAAGGTTCTCATGACAAGATCTACGAAACAAGATAAACTAGATAAACGCGGATAAAAAGAAAGATATGCTAATTAGGAAAAGAGATCGAGAATGTACCCTCAAAAAGAAATGGATAAAGCCCACGCATCTTCTCCTCGGTTTCCCAAGTTGCATCTTCGTCGGCTTCACCCCACTGAACTTTCACCAACTTGACCTCTCGATTCCTTAGCTTCTTGATCTCTGTTCCCAAGATACGAATCGGAGCTCTTCTCAAGGTTGCTTCTTTCTCTACCTCAATGTCTTCAAGAATGCTTGGTTCAACCACCTCAGTGAACTCATGTAGGCACTTTCGGAGATGCGAGACATGAAAGACATTATGCACTCCGGCTAGCTTCTCGGGCAATCCCACCTTATAGGCCATCTTTCCAATTCTCTCTATGATAGGGAAGGGTCCTACGAACCTTGGTGCCAGCTTTCCCGCTGCTCCAAAACGTACCACATTTCGCAAAGGAGAAACCTTCACGAAAACCATGTCTCCCACTTCGAATTCCAAATCTGCCCTTCGCTTGTCAGCATAGGATTTCTGTCTATCTTGGGTCGCTTTCATCCTTCTTCTTACTAATTCAACTTTCTCGGATGTGTCTCGTATCATATCGGGCCCAAGTATAAGTCTATCTGTTGTCTCCCACCAACAAGATGGTGACCTACACGGCCTCCCATATAAAGCTTCAAATGGTGCCATCCCTATGTTGGCTTGATAACTATTATTATAAGCAAATTCTACAAGAGGAAGGTGGTCTTCCCAAGTACCACCGAAGTCGAGAACACAAAGCCTCAAGAGATCTTCTAGCACTTTATTCACCCTTTCGGTTTGGCCATCCGTCTGGGGGTGATAGGTTGTACTCAAATTCAATCGTGTACCCATCGCTTCTTGCAAACTGTTCCAGAACTGGCTAGTGAAAATCGGGTCACGATCGCTAACTATGCTAGAAGGAACTCCATGCAACCGCACTATTTCTCGGAGATAAATAGACGCCAGCCCTGATGCGGTCCTCTTGCTCTTTACTGGGATGAAGTGAGCACTCTTCGTAAGTCTGTCAACTATGACCCATATGCTTGTGTTCCCTCTCCTTGGCCTAGGCAATCCATCCACAAAATCCATAGAAATACTCTCCCACTTCCATTGTGGGACCTCCAATGGATGTAATAGCCCACCTGGTTTCTTTGACTCGGCCTTCACTTGTTGGCACACCATGCACCTTGAAACATACTCTGCCACATCTTTCTTCATTCCATCCCAAATGAAACTGCGCTTCATATCTCTATACATCTTATCTCCTCCCGAGGAACACATAATCTCTATGGACCAAATCTCCCACCCGAGGAACACATAATCTCCCATCACGCCTTAGCCATCCTTTATCATCAATAGTATATCTGGCAAGGTGACTAGACGTCTCACCCCGAATCAACTTGTCCATAACTTCGACTATCTGGGGATCTTCCCTCTGCGAAGCCCCAACTTGATCAAGAAGTGTGGGTCTAAGCTCAAGGGATGCTAATGAACCCGTCATCAACTCAACAGCCGTTGTGAAATCAAAGGTTGCCAAGAATTCCAAGTTCTTCATCTCAATGAACAAGGGGCTTAAAGTCAATCTCCTTCTGCTTAGTGCATCTGCCACAACATTACCCTTGCCAGGGGTATAAGCTATCTCGAAGTCATAAGATGCCAAAAATTCCATCCACCTTTGCTGCCTTAGATTTAGATCTTTTTGCGAGAAGAGGTATTTGAGTGACTTGTGATCAGTATACAACTCAAACCTTTCGCCTAGAAGATAGTGGCGCCAGGATTTGAGTGCAAAGACGATCGCCGCTAACTCCAAATCATGAGTGGGATAGTTCTTCTCATGAACTTTAAGTTGCCTACCCCCATAACATATCACTCTTCCCTCTTGCATCAGAACAGCTCCTAACCCCGTGCCACATGCATCTGTGTACACGGTAAACATCTTACCACTATCGGGTAATGCCAAAACTGGAGCTGAGGTAAGGGCTCTTTTGAGCTTTTGAAAAGCAAGCTCACACTCCAAGTCCCATGCAAAGACTAATTTCTTCTTCGTCAACTTAGTGAGAGGGGCCGAAATCTTAGCGAAGTCTCTGATGAACTTCCTATAGTAGCCCGCCAAACCGAGAAAGCTTCTTACTTCGGTCGCATTCCTAGGAGTCTTCCAATCTTGAACCACAACCACTTTCGCGGGATCCACCGCTATGCCTTGCTTAGGAACTATATGTCCAAGAAACCGAACTTCCCTTCTCCAGAAATGACATTTGGAGAACTTGGCTTTCAACTGATGCGCTCTAAGCGTATCCATCACTTCCTTGAGATGTCTGGCATGTTCTTCCTCGTCCTTTGAGAAGATCAGAATATCATCCACGAAGACAACAACAAACTTGTTGAGGAACTCCCTGAACACCCTACTCATCAAGTCTACGAAGTAGGCGGGTGCATTAGTCAATCCGAATGGCATGACAAGCCATTCAAAGAATCCATCTGGAGTCCTAAACGCAGTTTTATCAATGCTATCCTCAGCTACTCTAAGCTGATGGAATCCGGTGGCTAGATCGAGCTGAGAGAAAACAGAAGCACCTACAAGCTGGTCAAAGAGATCATCAATCCTCGGTAACGGGTGCCTATTCTTCTTTGTCAGCTTGTTCAACTCTCGATAATCAACACATAGACGAAGCGAACCATCCGCCTTAGTAGCGAATACCACCGGAGCACCCCATTCAGAAATGCTTCGTCTAATAAAACCCTTCTCAAGCAGCTCCTTGATTTGCTTACTGAGCTCCCTTCTCTCACGAGGGGCCATGTGCCTAACGGGCAATGATACTGGCTTGGCATTATCGACTAGATAAATGCGGAAATCTATCTCTTGTTTAGGGGGTAACCCCTTAACTTCTTCAAAGACATCAGGATAGTCTCGGACCACCCTTACAGATTGCAGATCATCGATGGACGAGTCGAGAGATTCAAGATAGCATAACATGACGGGACCTCTAGGGTTACAAGAAATTTCTAGGGTATTACCGAGGCGGGTCATGAGCCTCACCACCCTATGTTCACAATCGAGAATGGCTCCATAACTGGACAACCAATCCATGCCCAAGATTAACCCATATCCCGTGAATCCGAGAACATAAGCATTACACGCGAATTCTATAGTCAAGATAGAAATCTTCAAATCCACACAAATCATAGATAGATGGGCGGAACCCCCAATTGGATTTGAAACACAAACGGGATCCTCAACTAAGCTAGTACTTAGGTGCAAACTTTCAACAATGTCAGAAGAAATAAAACTATGCGATGCGCCAGAATCAAATAAGGTGCAAACAGGATAATCAGAAATATAAACAAGACTTTCTACAGAAATGCTACCTCGATCCTAAACTGGAGCGGCGTTGAGAGCATGCACTTGCCCTCCAGAAGGTCCTGCACGCTGATTCTTCCCTTGCTTCTTGGGGCAATCCTTGCTAAAATGTCCGGTCCCTCCACAATGAAAGCATTCGCCTGACTTCCTCTTCCTTTTCTTACAGTCTTTAGCTATGTGCCCTACATTCCCACAGTAGTGGCATTTTCTTGGGTCCTTTTCCTTGGCCTTGTTGCCCTTGTTGTTCTTGTTGTTTTTGTTGTTCTGATTGCTCTGATTTCCTCCCCACTTGGAGTCTATCTTCTTGGCTTGGGTCTCATTAGCCTTCACTTCCTTCTTGCCATTCTTATCGTCTCCTTGAAGCAATGCCATGTCTACTAGACCTTCGAAAGTGGCCCCCATAGGTATATGAGATAGGGCTAAACCTTGTAGTGGCTCATTCAACCCTCGTGCAAAGCGCAAAGCCTTCTTCTGGGGAGTATTAATCATGTCCAAACCAAATCGGGCGAGCTTGTTAAACTCATTCACGTACTCCCTCACTGTCATGTCTCCTTGCTTCAAAGATATAAACTTCTCCAATTGCAAATTCGCCTCAGCTGATGATAGAAACTTAAGCCCAAATCTTGTCCTAAAGTCGGCCCAAGTCCCTATAGGCCTCGTAGCATTGGTGACCTCCCAACAATAAGCAGCTTCTTCTTTCAATAACCATGTTGCCAATAGAACCCTTCTATGATCTTGCACATCAAAGATGGCGAAGAGATCTTCAGTTTCTTTCAACCAATTTCTTGCCTCCACAAAAGTCTCCGTCCCAATAAAGTTCTTGCCACCCATCGCCTTAAAGTCTTTGCAAATCTTAGCGAAATCTGCTTGCGGGGTCTGAGGAGGAGGAGGAGGAGGAGGAACCTCAGTTATATTGGGGGTATTTGCTGGGCCCACATCGTTGGCCCTAGCTTCCAAGTATCTCGAACCATCCGGGAATGGTCACTCCCTCGGGAAGGTTAAGATCGGCCATACTGAAAAAGGAAAAAGATAGATTCAGAACGAAGAAACGAAGGATAGTGCTATGGCTTTTGGGGAGTAGCCTTTTTAAAATAACTAGACTTTTCTTGGAAAATACTTAATTGGTTTTGAAAATAGTTTTTCAAAAGGTAAGTTTCAAAAACACTTTTGCTCAAATCTTGTAAACCTTATGCTCTGATACCAAATGTAACACCCCACCTCCGCCAATGCCACTCTTGCAAGGACATTAGCTTTGGAGGGGCGTTAAACAAGGTAAACATGCATGCAGATATCACAAGACAGAACATATAAGTAAAACAGAGTAGTAAAGCAGCGGATAAAACTTAGCTTTTCAAAACCATAGTCATGTTACAACAAAGTACTTGGTCATTATTTTCCAACAACAAAGTCTAGATAAAAGCATAAACTGAAAAACTGAAATACATAAAGTACTATCCCCAAAATGAAATGATAAACCATAGCTAGCTCAATGTCCAAAACCGTACATGAGCAAATCTAGTAAGCAAGCTGTAAAGATCCAAGCTAAGCTCCAATGTTCCCACCCTGAGAACCTGAGGGGGGGGGGGGGGGGGGAAACGGAAGAAAAGAGGCGAAAGAAAACAGGTCAGTCAAAAAGACTGGTAAGCCCTACTACTATCTGTCTATGAACTAGTAAAGTTAGCTGGCATGAGAAGCTGAGATGAACATAAGGATAACAACATACTGGCATGATGATTAACTAACAAGATAGATAAAAGTGTCATCGCATAATTAAGGTTAAGTTTTGCACCACGGGTGTACTAGCATTCTAACATGTCAAGTAAAAACAAAAATTGATCCCTTGCCCCAAACTTGGCCCATCATCATGAGGTGACCTAAATTAAGGTCCAACTAAACGGTCTAGTCGATCGGCTCCCTATAAGCCTAACTCGTCAAGTGTCGGTGTCATACGGCCCAAACATGCAATGTAGTTAAACTGCGCTAGGTACACCCTCGGGTGTATCAAGTCCTAGGGTGTCAACCTCAGACACGAATCAAGTATGCGCAGTCTAGATCTACTGGTACCCGTGCCTGATTCTCCAACTCCGGACTATGTGCACGACCATAGTTCGCCTGGACCTACACCGACGTACCTACTCAGCCGTCGTTTTGGTCGCTTACATGTCAGCCCAGTAATCGTGCCCCACCCTAGCCTAGTCCTAGGGTCTTATGATACTATCAAGAGGGTTACTGCTGAAAAGGACCACGCAACTAGGGTTTCCTTAACGGGTCAAATGTGGTTAACCCGATCCAAACGTGGATTAAATTGGTTAAGTATACCCAAGGTTCGTGACTTAACCCCGATTTACCCATCCAACCCAAATTGATTAAGTATTAAGTGGACCATGACTTAACCCTAATCAGGAGGCATTAATTAACTTAATGTGCTTTAACCTCTCACAGTAGACTTTGTTGTGGTTACTAGTTAAGCCGGGCGGGTCCGGGTAGATTTACACCACAACTTGGTCTAACCTCGGGTTCGAGCACAACATGACCAACTTCTCACATTGGGTCCTATTGTTTATAGCCACTAGTTAAGCCGGGCGGGTCCGGGTAGATTTATGCTACAAACTCAACCCAACCTCGAGTTGGCCACACTCATATTTTCTAAGTGTCATGTCCATTATGTTTCCAAAACATAATTACAAGTTAACATATCATGTTATGTTATAAAAATCATGTTCATGTCATAATTTTACCCAACCCCAACGCAATCCCATCGTTTACATAATCGCAACAACGCATAAAGGGTAAAATAGGGAACTTGGCATAATCATGACAAAAAGGTGTTGAAGCCACAAGTTTATCATGGTGGCATATGAGATGTACATATGTTCATATACTTGCATATTGCATTGTTAGGCTTCAAAAGCATGCATAAAACCAAACTTAGCATATGAGTGATACATGGTGATAAATGACATGTAGAAGTTGCTAGAAGTTCGCATTTAGCCTCACATGCAAGTTATCATAAGGGATATGATAACTTTCATGTTGCCAAAATGCAACCTTTGATATAAAGCTTGGAGCTTTATGCTCACAACATCAAGTTTAACTTGCATAACATAGCAATATGTGTCATACATAATGATTAAACCAACTTGCATAGCATAATGATTAACCAAACTTGCATATCATAATAATCAACCAAACTTGCATATCATAATGATCAACCAAACTTGCATATCATAATGATCAACCCCAAACTTGCATCATTCATTTAACTTTAGAGTTCAATAAAAAGAAAGTAGAAAAGGGCTTACTACGCTATGAAGACACAAATGAATATTTATTATAAAGATTGAGACGAAGCCCTTATGCAAGCACCAAAATATGAAAGCCCCAATTGAAAAACCCTTGCGCCAAATCAATAAAAATCCTTGCTTTGAAATAGAAATGTTGCAACTTGACTTGAATGCAAACTAAGAACACTCATACAAGTTTGAAAGCACTTGTATGAACTCACAATCTCTCACAGAAATAGGCTTAGGAATTTTAGCATGAGAGTGGAGGCCATGAGAGGAACAAATTTGACATAGTTTAGTTGTAGGATTGAATAATGGTGATTTAGGCTAGGTTTAGGGGTCTTTTTATAGAGGATTAGGATAGTATTAGCCATAGGATTAACCCTAGATTCAATCCAAGCCATCAAAGCATGTCTTGGGGAAGAAGTCAAGTGTAGGAACCATCTAGGGCCTTTAGATTAAAGCTGAACCATGAGAACCATTCAAATGCAAAATCTGCATTTGAGCGAATCGGCCCACGGGTTGACAGCCAAACACCCTGGATTAATCCCTAATCGACCCAGCGAGCTCGGGTCGACCTCAAAAATCGGCCGGTTCAGTTATTCCCCTCTCCCAATTCGCTGTTTTGAACATTTTTGCATATTTATTTATTTAATTTTCAATTATATATATATATATATATCAATATATATATATTTCTCTGCGCAACCCATTTCACTTAATTAAGTATACTTTAATTTGTGAATTTTTATGTTCAAATTACGGGGTGTTACAACCACTCCACTGCATCTTGACTAGGTTGATTCTTTTATTCCTCAACACCCTAGTTTCTTTGCCAATAATTTTCAGTGGCTCTCTTCTCACTGCTAGGCTTGGGGTAATTTCCAAATCTTGTTGTGCAGCTTCCTCCACAACAGATCCGGATCATGGACATGCCTCCGAAGTTGAGATACATGGAATACATCGTGCACTCCAAGCAACCAGTCGGGCATCTGAATTCTGTAATCTAGGGTGCCAATCTTTTCAAGAATAGGGAAAGGGCTGATGAATCTGGGTGCCAATTTCCCAAACTTCCCAAATCGAATCACACCCCTTAGTGGAGAAACCTTCAAGTACACATGGTCACCAACAGAGAATTGTAAATCTCTTTTACGCTTGTCTGCATAGCTTTTCTGTCGGCTTTGCGCAGCCAGTAATCGCTTCTTAATTTTATCAACTTTGTCTGAAGCTTCTCGGACCATGTATGGACCCAAAACAAGGCGATCTCCTTTTTCAACCCAACAGGATGGCGATCTACATGGCTTATCATATAAGGCTTCGAATGGAGACATCTTCAAACTTGCTTGATAGCTGTTGTTATATGAGAATTCAACTAAATGCAAGTGATCCTCCCAAGAACCTCCATAATCGAGTATACAAGCTCGCAATAGATCTTCAAGAATGCGATTCACTCGCTCAGTCTGGCCGTCCGTCTGAGGGTGGTAAGCGGTACTAAGGTTTAACTTCGTTCCCAACTCATTTTGGAATGCTTCCCAAAACTTGCTAGTGAAGATGGGATCACGGTCGCTAACAATACAGCTAGGAACTCTGTTTAACACGAAAGATTTTCTTTAATTAGAACATGAAAATTTTCATTTAGAAAATGATGAAAAGGAGAGATTTAGTTTTATTACCCATGTATCCTGACGATTTCTTTGCAATAAATTTGTGCCAGACTATGAGTAGTTCTAGTGGACTTGACAGGTATGAAATGAGCGGTCTTGGTGAAACGATCCACGATCACCCATATGCTATCATTCCCTTTCCTAGTACGGGGCAAACCATCTATAAAATCCGTGGAGACTTGGTCCCACTTCCCTTCTGGAACCGGCAATGGTTGCAACAATCCGGCAGGCTTTTGTTGATCGCTCTTTACTCGCTGGCATGTAGGACATCTACTCACATAAATAGATATATCCCTCTTCATAGCTTTCCACCAAAACGTGTGTTTAAGATCTCGATACATCTTGCTCACGCCTGGATGGATGCTAAGCTTTGATTTGTGACCTTCATTCAAAACTTCTCTTATGAGCTCGGGGATACTTGGAACACAAATCCGCCCGTTCAATCTAAGAACTCCCTTGCCACCTATTTGAAAGTCCGTGCTTTCACCTCTTTGAATTCTTTCAATCATCTTTCGAATAAAAGCATCGCTTTTCTGAAGTAAGGCAATTTTATCAATCAAAGAAGGAGTAATGATGAGGCTCGCGACCATGTCAGCCTTTTACTGAGTGCGTCTGCCACAACATTGGCTCCGGTGTATATAAGATGTCGAGATCATATGCCGCAAGAAATTCTAGCCACCGTTGCTGCCTTAAATTCAAATCTTTTTGGTCGAACAGATATTTCAAAGATTGATGGTCTGTAAACAATTCAAATTTTTCGCCCAAAAGATAATGTCTCCAGATTTTCAAAGCAAAAACAACAGCCAACAACTCTAAGTCATGCACACGATTATTCTTCTCATGTGGCTTTAATTGACGGCTCGCGTATGCAACGACCTTGCCCCTTTGCATCAGTACTGCTCCAAGGCCACCAGCTTGAGAAGCGTCGGTGTAGACTTTTAAATCTTGGTTGCCATCGATGATGGTTAGGACGGGAGCAGTGGTCAAACTCACTTTTAGCTTTTGGAAAGCCTCCTCGCAATCCGATGTCCAATTGAACTTGGTGTGCTTTTTAGTGAGCTTTGTTAATGGGCCAGACAGCTTGGAAAAGTTTTTGACAAATTTTCTGTAATATCCAGCCAAACCTAGGAAACTTCTTACTTCGGTGGGTGTTCGGGGCTGCTTCCAATCTCGAATGGCGGCAATTTTACTTGGGTCAACTGCAATTCCTTCCTTTGACACAACATGGCCCAAGAATTTTACCTCCTCTTGCCAAAATGTGCATTTTGAAAATTTTGCTTATAAAATATTTCTTCGCAGAATCTCCAACACTTCTCTTAAATGCCCTTCGTGCTCCTCCTTAGTTATAGAATAGATAAGAATATCATCAATGAAGACTAGGACGAATTTATTTAGGACCTCGCGGAAGACCCTATTCATCAAGTCAACAAAGTAGGCTGGAGCATTGCACAGCCCGAACAGCATCACCAACCATTCGTAGAATGTGTCAGGACCTCTGAAAGCGGTCAAAGGAATGCATTCTTCAGCTATACGGAGTTGGTGATAACCTGTGGCTAGGTCCATCTTCGAAAACACCTTGGCCCCATTTAATTGATCCATCAAATCATCTATGCGAGGCAAGGGGTATTTGTTCTTCAATGTTTGTTTATTTAGGTCGCGGTAGTCCACGCAGAGCCTTAGAGTACTGTCAGATTTGGGGACAAACACCACAGCTGCACCCCATTCGGAAAAACTACGCTGGATTAGTCCCTTCCATAAGAGCTTCTTAGTTTGGGCTTGCAACTCTTCTTTTTCTTTAGGGGTCATCCTTCGGACAACATGGACTACAGGTCTTGCATTCGGAACAAGATCAATTCTGAAATTGATTTCCCTTCGCGGCGGTAAGCTGTCTACTTTTTCAAATACATCAGCGTAATTTTTGACCACGGGAATATTCTCTAGAGAAATAGGAGTGATCTCGAGGGAAGACCAAAATTCCTTTCTATCAGATTTCGAGCCATGGCAAGGTATAGTAACAGTATTTCCAAGCCCTGTTTTCACCTTTACTATTCTTTCTGAGCATAGCACTTCAACGTCATATTTTGTTAGCCAATCAAGACCAAGGATGATATCAAACTCGGAAAAATTCATAATGGTCAAGTTAAAGGGGAACTGAAAGTAAGAGAAAGAAATAGGTACTCGACAGTATGAATCAAGAGCGATAGAACCTCCAACAGGATTATGAACATTAATTGGTTCCTTTAGACTTCTTTGTTTTAATTTTAACTTCTTAACCGTGTTGCTAGAGACAAAACTTCTTGATGCACCCGTATCAAACAAAGCAGTGACAGGAATATTTTTAATAGAAATGATACCATCTAAAACATCAGGCTTACCTCCCTCAGTAGGTGCGGAGGAAGATGGTGCACTTGCCCCATCATACACATGTGCAATCTGAGCTCCTCTCAACAGTGGGCAGTTAGACTTGATGTGACCCTTCTTGTGACAATTATAGCAGTCTTTGGTGTCATCACTCCTATCCTTCTTTGGGTTCTTGCATTCCGAGCTATAATGTCCAAATTGCTGGGAGTTAAAGCATTGCACCTTTGACTTATCCCACTTCTTAGCGGGCCCAGAAGTGCTCCCTTCAGTCTTCTTCTCTGGCTGCTTCCTTTTGTTGTTAGCCAAGCTTCTCTCTCTATCCTGTTGAGAACCCGTCTTATCGTTCTCCTCATATCGACAAGCAAACTCCACCAGCTTATTGAAAGAAAGATCGATGTGGGCCGTGACTCTGTCAATATATTTCCTCGCAAGCCCATTTATGAACCTTTTGTTCTTCTGAAAGTCATCCTGAATCAGTTCAGGGGCATAATGGGAGAGATCTTCAAACCTTTGAACATACTCTGAGATGGTCTTGTCTCCTTGCTTCAGATTGGCGAACTCGTCATGCAGTCTTTCTACCTCCTTCCTCGGAATGCATTTGTCGTTGAAAAGCTCCTTAAACCTTGTCCAAGACATATCATCAGCAATCCCTCCAATCGTGACTACGTCCCACCAGTTTTGAGCTTCTTCCTGTAGTAGCCATGAATTTTTTCCTCTGATCCGGTAGCTCCAATCCTTCTAAAAAAAATTCGCAGTTTCTCAGCCAAGCTTGAGCCTGTGTCACAGTTTCTATACTTTTGAATGGCACTCCTCCTAAGTTTTTGAACTTCTTCGCCACCTTATCCAAATCAAAGGGTTGAGGCGGTGGTGGTGGTTGTGGTTGTTGTTGGACAGTGGGTTCCTCAGTCACGGTGGTATTTTGCCTTCTCCTAGCCCTAGCAGCTCTAGCAGCAGCGGAACTCATTTTCTAGTTGTTTCTGAACGATCAAAGAAAGAGTTAGAACAACTTTAATGATAATTTTGAGAAATGATGAAGATAGAAGGATGGATAAAAGATTATGATAGAATGACTGACTATTATGTATCTCATGAAATGTTCGCCATAGAATATAGTGATTCTACGTAAACGAATTATTATAAATATGTTATATTCTGCTTTGTAAACCTGGCTCTGATACCAACTGTGATGACCCCAAACTTCCACGTATGAAAGTAGGAGTAATCATTTGGAATACAACATATACACAATAATACAAATCACAAATACAACATAGCATATGAAACTCAAGGAATAACAACATCATAGCAGCAAAAATACAATGTCATCAGCCACAGAAAATCCACAGTCATAGAATTCTAAGTCATTACATCAAGTTTGCAAAAGTGAAATAAGTTCCAACTCCGAAATAACAACATGAAATGAAACAAGTCTGATGTCTGAAATAAAAAGAAAAGATGCAATAGAAATAAAAGATAGATGTCTTCGAAGCTCCAAGTCATCACCTCTCCACAAAAGCAAATCCAAGAGAGAGAATAAGCAGCTCCAAAGAAAAGACTCCAAGCAAAGAATGAACCTGTTTACTTGGCAGCCCGTGTGGAAAAGAGGGCACCCAAGTTTGCAAAAAGGTGAAACAAACTATGGGTCTGTCGTGGGACTGGTGTGAGAATTCTTAACTAACTTAACTAATATTAATAAGGCAAATCCAAAGACCACGCCGCTAACGCGGAACGGGTTCACTCTAATGGATTGTCGTGCATAATTTAAAGTGTCATAACAGATAATTAAATACATCGTAAACAACGCAATGTTTTTGGAAAAATGGAATCACCATAAGACCCAAGTCCCATCACACAATGCAACGCACACCAGAGGATAGGGTTTTACCTTATGATGATTAAACATGCTAAATACGACAAATACGAATCTAATATTATCATTAACGTATATGAAAATGTTTCAATCACAAATGTATCAATCCTAAGAAGCATAGGTACCCATATATTATGCCTCTGTACTAGTAATACAATCAAATTCGTCGGTTCGTATTTGGATTTTTGGTTTCCATCATGAGTCAAGGCTAGAGAGGAGCTCCTTACCGATTCGAGCACTCTAGCTAGTGTCTTAGGATTCCCCGCGGAGAACCCTTGGATAGCTGCAGGGCCGGTCCGCAAATACAGCTTAGCGGATTAGTTATACCTGAACACACGTTTCCCGATCCTATAGGACCTATCCGAGGCACCTCATTCCATCATCCACATAAGTAAAATGTCAGGCCGTGTTAAAACCCAAACACCACTTCTAGCTAGAAAGAAACGTGCTGCTCTCCCTGCGTTCCCTTCTCCCGTTTTAGACTCTACCGGTTTGTGAGGCTCGTGAAGTTACGCAATACACAAAGCTCTGCTTATTCAAGCGGTGCTTTGATCGTCACCACAAGGTTCTGCTTTTCAACAAGAAACCTTGATCATTGCATCTTAGTATGCCACACTGTCACTCCATACAGTGCCGTCGATCGTCCGTCAATATATAAACGGGTGTTAAGTAGAGAATAAATCCTCCACCACCAACATTTATATATTAACAGAAAATCAACAACATGATATTCAACGGGGTACGATGTCAGACACACAATCCATTTAAACTTATGCTCTGGGTCTGAGCGAAAGTCAAAGCCGTGAAATCAACACGTACGTCTGGCCAATGACCTTGACCCTTGAATTGGGAACAAGTCAATTCAGGATCTCGATCGCTGTCCATTCGTGGGAAGATTTACGGTCTTCATACGTCGTCTCATACTTCAATTCTTTAACGTCGTTTGGTTTAATTTGGGATGAGAGTATCTCGGACTTCCCAAACAACCTCGCATACTTATAGTTTTGGAAAACTATTTCATGTCGTTATATTATTTTATAACGGCTAATTCTTGTTCTAATTATTTAAAATAATTAAACTCCTTATTTAACGACGCATTCTCAGAATCCTATTTTTATTTATATTAAATAAAACGTATTCTTTTATTACATATCACGTTCTTATTTATTTACATTGAATAGAATGTAAGCTTGCATTTACATGTCGCATTCTTATATATTTACATCAAAAATAATGTTAACTTCATACGATGTAAATTCTTTTTAATATTAACATTTAAAATAAATGTTAACTCCTACGGTTAAATTACATTTTAATTTACATTAAAAATAATGTAACTTATCCTACGATTAATCTTCTTTTTATCTACATTAAAAATAATGTATATTAATCCTATGGTTACACTCTTTTTAATATTAACATTAAAAATAATGTTATTCTCATCCTACGGTGCAATTCTTCTTTTAATTTACATTATAAAATAAGGTAACATTCCTACGGTCAATTCTCTTTAATATTATTAACCTTAAAAATAATGTTAATGGTCATACGGTGAAATTACTATTATTAACATTAAAAATAATGTTAATCGTTCATGCGGTGAAATTACTTTTATATTAACATTAAAAATAATGCTAACTAATCTTACGGTGAAATTCCTTTTATATTACATCAAAATAATGTAAAATCATCCTACGTTGTATTTACTATTTAATTACATGAAAAATATGTAAAATGTACATTCGGTGAAAATGTCTATTTATTCATGTTAATAAAAATGTGAATTTTCCTACAGTTAATATTATTATTTAATTTACACCAAAAATGATGTAAAACCATCCTATGGTTAAATTACCTTTTAATCTACATTAAAAATAATGTAATCTCATCCTATGTTAAATTGCTTTTTAATTTACATAAAAAAAATAATGTAACCCAATCCTATGGTTAAATTACCTTTTAATATTAACATTAAAAATGTTAATGTTATCCTAAAGTGTTATTTTTTTAATATTAACATTAAAAATGTTAATGTCGTCCTACGGTTGAATTTTTATAATATTAACATTAAAAATGTTAATTTTACATACAATGTATTTTTTTTATTTTTTTTAACATTATATAAAAATGTTAACTTTACATACAATGTACATATCTTATTTTTAACATTAAATAAAATGTTGATTTGTCATACGATGTAAATCCTTATTTTTAACATTAAACAAAAATGTTAATTTGTCACACGATGTAAATCCTTATTTTTAACATTAAACAAAAATGTTAATTTGTCATACGATGTAATTACTTATTTTTAATATTAAACAAAAATGTTAATTTGTCACACGATGTAAATCCTTATTTTTAACATTAAACAAAAATGTTAATTTGTCACACGATGTAAATTCTTATTTTTATTTTACATAATAAAATGCAAATTCCACCACAAGTCGCATTCTTATTTTATTTGCATCAAATAAGAATGTAAATTTTCATCACATCGCATAACAACAACATCCAAACATAACAACAAGTCCAAATCCAATAACTAGCATCAAGGTAATTACAAGGTGATGTTTTAACTTGACATATGTAAAATCAACATGGCGTGATTAAATAAATAACACATAATTAATTTTAATTAATTATTAATTCAGATTTAAACCTGAAATTTCAGATTTAATCTCATGCAATTCAGATTTAACATCATACGGGGTGAATAGTTCAGATCCATATTCTAAACAACATGTCTTATTTGATCTACTATTAACAATCATGCAAATAATAATTAAATAAATAAAATAAAATAAAATAAATTCTCACAGTGTTTGGTCAGAGGAGGTGATTCATGTTCGATCAGATTTGGTGTTCGAATTCAAATCGTTTGCGGATCTGGAATGATTCCAATTCAAATTTATAGGAAAAATCAAAATCAGGCTTTTAACAACTTACACAGCGACGAAAATAAGCGTCGCAAAATCTGAAATAGATTTTACCTTAGAACCCAACTTTGTTCAAAATTTCAAATCAGAAATTTGCGAGCTGTGTTTGATGGATTTGGGCACCGTTTGTTGGAGGAGGACCGGCTTGGAGAGGTGGTCCTGCGCCGGGAAGATGGTGGCGTGCGGTGGCAGCGTGTGGGGCCCAGGGGGGCGCGACCGGCGTTGGTTCGGGCTGGGGTGGCGGTGGCTTCGAGGCGCGGGGGTGGCGATGGTGGGTACCAAATCGAAGAGCTCGCGAAGAGCTTCGAAACGGGTATTGGTACGAAGATTTTCGTTGAGTATCGGAGGAGAAAACTGAGTTCAAAGATTTGAGCAGTTCATGGGTTCGGCGGCTGTAACAAATGAGGAAGACGATGGCCCTGTAGCATACCGTATTTATACTAGTATTTAGGGTTTTATTTTTTTCTTTATTTAATTAATTAATTCTAGAAATTAGTGTTTTCTCGTACGACCTCCAAACGAAGCTCAACGACTGTCAAACTTAATGTTTTGATGTCTTCTGAACGCGATGGCGCTACTGCCAAGGTCTAATTCTGAAGTTACAGTCATGTTTCTTTTATTTTTAAAATAAATCATTTAATTTAAATTCGAACGTACTTGTTAATTCCACCAGGGCCACATACTAGCTCAGAAAAATCCAGAAAAATTATTTTTGGCTTTCTTATGTCAATACGGTCCTAACAAAATTTATTTCACCTCATTCTGAGACTGTTTGAAAATGGCTATTTTTCAGTCAATTAATTTTGACCGAAACTGACAAAACACAGATTCTTTTGCCACGCTTACATGCTAGCTTCAAAAATCATGAAATTTGAAACCTAGCAATATTTTTACATTCCGGACCCAACAAAAGTGGTTTCGTTGAATTCCGAGGTCGTATGCAAAATGCCAATTTTCAAGGGCGATATATTTTCTATAGCGACTTTTCTGGAAATTCATTTGGCCATAACTTTTGATTTCTGCTATGAAACTTTGATTTTCCGGATTCGTTAGAAAGATACTCATTAACAGATTTAGATTTTTTTTGTTTCACCAAAATCCGGTTTATTCTGCATCCTGTGCAGTCAGTCAAAGTTCAAGTTTGACTTTTCAAACTACCTTCCTATTTCTAATTCTCTATGCAATTTATTTGAATAACTTTGCATTAACTTTGCTCAAAACAAATTCCCATTCATTTTTATTTGAAATAATTTATTTTAAATTTTTAAACACCCCTAAATGAAAATTTTAAATTGACCCCAAATTTTCAGGGTTGTTACATCTATAGTGGACTCGACTGAATCCTTCGGCGATTCCAAGATTTTGACATTTCCAAACTCATCTGGAGCACGATTATCTCTAACCCCTCCTTCTTCTTCCTCGCCTAGAGAAACATCACACCCGGATGATGCTTCACTATCATGAGTTCCCATTTCATAGTCTGGGCCTTCACTATCCCAGTCTGGATCGGAGGTAAAAGATACATCTCCAATGATAGGATTTTCAGATATTCCTACAGCTTCTCTGCTAGTCTGGACGAACGTCTCTCGGTCATGTATGATGTACTATTGAAGAAACAATAGAAAGGGTTAGAGTGAAGTTTCCCGTGTCCCCCCGTGCATGTGTATGAGCTAAGGTGTACAAGTGTGTATGGAAAGATACAAGACAATCATGTAATAGAACATAGTGCGAAGATTGAGTGAATTTCACTATATTCAGACCACAATCATCTTTTAAAGTATACTTTGGAGAAGATTGAGTGAATTTATTCATTGTATGAGTGAAATCAAATGAAAACTATTATTGTACTTGTATTCGAATCATCAATTCAAAGAGTACAAATTCAAAGAGTACAAAGTGGACATAGGCTCTTTAACGTTGAACCACTATAAATCGTGTGTTTTTCTCTAATTTTGATTTTATTTCGTTAGAATTATTGTTAATTTGGGTGTTAGAACCACTTTTTGGTCTAACAGTATGTTTAAAACAGATCATTTTGATATTACTATAAGTGCATAGTGTTAAAATCAACTTCAAATGTAAATGTATCAATCATAGATGACATAGGTACCATATAATATGCCTCTATGCATAGGTTTACAACTAAAACCAAAAAGTCGCATATTGGCAATTGGATTCCATCTATGAGTCGAGGCAAGGGATCGTCCTCATCGATTTGGGACACTCTATCCCATGCCTCTGGATTCAGCCGCAACTGCACCTGGATCTTTAGCACCGGTCCACACTTAATTTAGTAGATTGGTTATTCCTGAACACACATTTCCCTGCCCTATGGGGCAAAAAAATCTAGATAGTATGTCGACCATATCAAGAGCCACTAGGGACTCAAATCCGCTGCGCCTCGCAATCCATCATCCACATAAGTAAAAATGTCTAGGCTCCATACCATGTCATCACTCCTAGCCAGAAAGAAACGTTGTGCACTCCCTGAAGTCACTATCCCGTTTTTGATTCATACCGGGGTGTGAGGCTCGCGAATTAACGCTATACACAAAGCTATGATATTTAAAGCCGTGCTTTGATGATCAACCACAAGACTCTGCTTTTCAACAAAAGCCTTGATCATTTGCATCTCAGCATGCCACACTGACAATTCACACCATACAACTAATGTCTATCAATATACAACCTCTAAGCTTGTACGTCTCATAGAAGGGTGTTAAGCAAGAGAATAAATTCTCTGCCACGAAACAGACATATATTTAATAGAAATCAATCAGCACAGAAAGAAACCCAATGTCAGACACACATCCATTTACAAGTCCGTTCTGGGTCTGAACGAAACCAGAGGCACCTTATTCCTTGTCCCATATGTCTAATACAGAAAAGAGATCTTTGCATATCAGGTCGATCTCCAAGTACGTCTGGACGATCACCACTTATTACCTTATCTTGGGTGTATAGCCCAATGAAGCCATCAGTAATCATCCATACGATGTGAGGATCTCCGGTCCTCAACCACTGTCTTTATCGTCGATTTTTAGTCGTTGTATTAGTTATTCAGAATGGGTTAAAGCTGATCTTTCCGAATCACTCGCACATTTTATAATCAATAATCAAGTGCTGTAAAAACACATCATATGATTCATTCCAATTCAGAATCTTCTTTTATTCAAATTTTCAAATTTTTAGGGAAAGGTTCCCATTAATTTTAACAAAGATAATTTCTTTTAAACTTATTCTTTAATCTTACTTTGGATATCAATTTCAAAAGATTTTATTTTATCCTTCCACAGTTTAAACCAAATTAAGGTTCATCAAACTAGTCGGATTTATCGACCTTACCAAAGTAATCATTTATTTTATCTTTCCAATCCCATCCTATTCATCCCGTGGAGAAAAACTAGTAGTACCCCATATCTAACACCATTGTGTTATCAGCAAAATTAATTACCATTTCACATTCAAATCTAATTAAAGATTTAATTATTGCCTGGAGTAAGACTGGTGGTACTCCATTCCCGATTCTTTCTCAAATTTGGCAAATTTAATTACCACATTAACATTTCAATCTAATTAAAGATTCATTAAAGCTCCACTTAGTTTTAATCTCCAAAAATCATTATTTAATGATTATTCAAATTTAGAAAATAAATCCTATCTTTAGCTAGGTTAAAGAGCAAATGTTATTTAAAACATTGTTCATGATAAACCTAAAACATTTTACATCAAAATGGAATCTACACTGAAATCATAACAGAGTATAATCGATATAAATTCACATATCAGACTAATAACATAAATGGAATAGCGACAAAACCTTTTAAATTCCGAATATAGCACGGTCTTCCTTTACAGAATCTCATTTCGATTATTACCAAATCGAATTCCATTCAATTTTAATTTAATATATTTTTAATTGGAAAAACCTTACTTTGGAAAATTTCCATTAAATCTTGATTAAAAGATTTATAAATTCCAAATCATATCTTCATTGTTAATTGGGTTAAAGAACAAAATGTTATTTAAAACACAGTTCACGATAAACCCAAAATCCTATTACCATTCAATTCCAATTAAATTAATTAATTGCTAAACTTCTCTAAATCTTAATTAAAAGATTTATTCTTTTCTCAACTGGGTTTAAGAACAATGTTATTGAAGACACCATTCACGACAAACCCAAAATCCTATTTGATATTAAATACGAGGCTCTGAATAGAAATTTTATCAGCTTATATTCAATATCGAATTCAAAAACCAACGGATATCGTATTAGGAGTAATGATATCTGTATCTTCCAAATTCCTCAACAATATCTGTATAATCACGGAATCCAATATCGAAATATTCCGAAGATAATTTCCATTCCAATTTATTCTTTGGAAAATTCTGGTTATACTAAAACCATTTACAAATCCAATTTATTATTTCTAAAAATAATTGGATTTTTATTCTAGTTATTAACTAGTTCACTTTGATAAAGATTATTTTTATCTTTTCAAAAATGGAATTTTTCATCCAAAATCTTTCCAAATCACTTATTATGAATTTACACAATTTTTCCATATTTTTAATAATTTTATTAAGGATCGTACAATCGGTTTCTAATAACCGCTACCGAACTACATCCATAGCAACCTTTTCTGAAATTGATTTGGACATAATTTGAAACCCAACCATTCAAATTTAAATCTCTTATACTCACTGGAAAGATCTTTTCGATAAGAACCCAACGGTTCCGGTTTTAAGAGAATCTGACAGTCGGATCTCTCGGTACATCAATTTGAAGTTAATGGTTGAAATTCGCGATCGGTCGTTGCGCGACGCGTTCCTTCAAGCCATTAAATATATATAATATATCTATCGTCAATTTCCATTCAAAATGTATTTTATAAATCGTTTATAAATTTGTTTTAAAATGATTTCATCTTCTATTTCAATTTTAAGTCAAATTGAATATTCCATATCATTATAATATTAAAATGATAATATTTTAAAAATATCAGATCCAGAAATCAATTCTTTTCGATATTCATTATAAAATGAATAAAATCGATAGAAAAATTCATTCGAGTTAAAATAGTGTTTCTATACTTAACCCGGCTTTATATGTTTCAATATTTTCGTGTCCATCCACAATCGGACATCAAAATCATATTTTGATTATTCACTAAATATTATTTTAAAATATTCGTTATTTTAAAATATTCGTTATTTCTCAATTGGAATGCGACTCAATCAATTACCATATAATTTCAGTTATATGGATTTCATAAATCGCATGTATTCAACAATAATGATAAATTGTCGTTAAACATTCAAACATCTTCCAACGTGCAATTTACAATTGTATAAGCGTTAAAATAAATAAATAAATAAATAACGCTTACAACAGTCTGTCAATCAATCGATTGACATATAGATAAATATTGGGATTAGTGTATGTCAAATATCATCATAATAGCTATGCGCGGTTTTCAAACAAGAACATCCTATTTAAATAAATCATTGGTTAATAAATTTAACCAATCCTAATTCAGTTTGAATTAATTTTCTACTTAACAAATTTTCACTGTTCAAATTATAGATGGATATTTATACCACATTTCAACAACCACAAAGTGTATCCACATTGTTTGAAATACGAGTGTCGGGTATTCAAACAACGCTTGTTGTGCAGATGAGTCGTGAATAGTTCATGTATTGAACTCAAGCAATGTCACATACAATAAATAAAAATCAACACTGCCAATTTCTATATAATTATAGTTATAAAATAAACTAAATAACTGTACAAATATTTTAGTGAGAGAATTCTCACTTTGGTTTCCACTCCGTCGGTTTTTAATTGACGATTTCAGAACCGTTTGGGTTTAAACTCGCCTCAAATTCTAATTTGCTCCGTTTCAGTTCTGGTCAGTTCCATATTGTAGTGTTTTTCAAGACGATTGCAACGCTCCTGAGATTGCTGAATTATGTTGCCATATGTGAAAGATATAGATGTGTAACCATTTAAACGATGGAATATACAATTTACTTAATTAATTATTTAATTAACTCATTAATCCCCCCTTAACCTTTATCTTCATCGTTCCTCATTAGATTTCCTATAGCTGAAAAAATCATCGACCTTCTCTCTTTGGTTGCGCACGCCGCCATTTGCAACTGAAATCAGATCTTAGTCGACCATCGGATGCGCCTTGGTGCGACCTTCCACCGCCAAGCTTCATCCCCAACTCGATCACCCCATTAGCCATAGAAACCCGATTAAACAGGCTGACTTCATGGCCAGAAATTCACCACCACATCGCTCCCCAGTCTGTCACCACTGTTGATCTTGACGATCTCATTGTGACGAAGAGATTGCATTTATAAGTTTTTCGATTTGAGGATCCGATTGGGAGAAAAGTGAAGAAGAACATGGTTAAAAATCTGCCATCGATTTCTCAACTGGAGGCGGCTCTAGAACGTTGACTGCGCGTGAAACAAGAATAGGGTTTTGACCCGCCCTTTTATAAACAACCATATTTATTTTAAAATATTATTTAATTCAAAAAGTAAGATTTTGCATTCGAACTCCAAATCAAACATAACGAATGTCGTCCTAGTTAAATGCCCCATTCTAGACAATATGGGATATGTTTCATAAGCCAATTTGACTATTTCGATTGGTTTTTCTTTAAATTTTAATATAAAACAATATATTGAATTTTAAACGTACATTTTAATTTATAGGGGCCACATACTAACTCCAAAAATTACAGAAAAATTAAATCTAGCTATGTTTGGACGATACGGTCCTAACAAAACTAATTTCGTCAAATTTAGAGATCGTTTGAAAAATGGTCATTTCTGGTCGATTAAACATAAACTGAATTGAGAAAACACGTTTAAATTTACTGCGCTTACAAATTAATTCCAAAAACAAGGAAATTTGTAACCTGACTATAATTTGACATTCCGGATCCAACAAAAGTGGTTACATCGAAAACGGATGTTGTTAGAAAAATGACTATTTTTAAGGGCTATATATTATTAAATATATATATAAATTCCATAACGACTATTCTGAATTTTAAACTGGATATAACTATCAACTTATATTATGAAATCTAATATTTTCACATTCATTAGAAAGATATAATTAAATAGATTCTAACGTTTCTGGTTTTACTGAAATCCGATTTATTTTGAATTATGCACATTCATTTAAAGTTAGAAATCGATTTTTCAAACTACCACGCCATTTCGAGTTCGTTTTATAATTAAAATAAATTTATACGTTCTAACTTCGATTTAAATAAATTTTAAATCATTATTAATAAAAATAAATCATTTTAGCTAAACTTAAAATTTTAAATTGGTTCAGAAATTCCGGGTTGTTGCAATCTCCTTTGCTTAAAATCTTTTCGTCCTCAAAAATAAATGGAGCTGAAAGTTGTTTAACTAACTAACCCAACTTTCATTCTAGCTTTCATTCTTCAACTTTTCAGTTTCTAAGTATTTTCTAATTTCTCAAAAATTTGGCTAACACCCTAAATTTTCGATTTTTTTTGCCATAACCTCCTTTGTATGGGCTGATCGGTAAAACTCCAACTTGCCTCACAGGGCCCTCATCAATCAAAAAGAAAAAGCCAAGCGGCTTGCCAATCGGCTCATAAAAACATCAAAACCCAATAAATATCGTATACATGTACCTATTTGTCGGGCATACAATTTTGTTCCTCTTCTTAGCTTCCATGCTATAACCTGTTCAATATATATACATGGCATATATCCAATTCCAATCAATTTTCAATTCATTACAACATTAGATTTGATTTGGCTTATTTTACCTTCCATTTTCATATTGGTTAAACTAATTATCAAACATCACAACCATCAATCAATTAGTTGATTAGCTTTTCAAATATATACCTCTTATACATTTAAAATCATATTTTCGGTGCCAAATCACAAACATAAACCCTAACTAAGTTTTGGTTTTAACACTAGTCAATTGGAAATATATAGGTATCCCACTTTCGAAACTCAAACATACATGTTGATGATGTCATGACAATTATCAAAATCATCTTCGGACGACTAGAGCGTGATCCTATATCTATCCAGTATATATGATACTTCGAATATACGTTCGCAAGGCATATATTAAAAATCTTCTTATACTCGATAGTCCAAATTCAATATAAAATAAAATATTCAAATGCATATAATATGATATACTTTTTAAAATTAAATTCGTTTTTATAAATAATACTCTTCAAACTCATTCTAGACCATAATTAACCCTATCTCTAACGAGCCATTCTTATAGGATGTTACTAATCCTATCTCTAATGAATTCTTTCGTTTGGTTCTAAGGTGTCTTGTTCTCTAGATTTGTAAACAAAAGTTTTGATACCAACTGTAGCGAACCCAACTTCACGGTTGGCCTAAACTGAACAAGAAGGCGAACTACTTTGAGAACACGACGCATCAGAACACAAACAATAGAACACTTCATTTCTATTACAATAATTACATCAGAGTACAGGAATATGTCTTAAAATAAATAATATATAGCGGAAAAATAATATCATAGATTTAAATTAGAATACATCAGAAAAGATATACATAAATATAATGTGGTGCGGAAAATACATCGAGTAGCACAACTGAAAGAGATACACGGATACAAAGCATTCTGAATATAGCTCCAGTTGTAATCCAGGATCCTGTGAAAAGAAAAATCTACAAACTGAAACAACAAGCTGCCCATATGGAAAATATGGGCACCCAAAGTTTAGGTGAAAACAATAAACTCTGAGTCAGTCATGGGACTGGTATGAGAACTCAAAACAGTTTTAAAACTTTACTTTAAAATAGGGTAAATCAAGGGACCACGCCGTATATTATGAAACAGGTTTACTCCATATGAATCTCAGTTTAAAATAAAACAGCGCAATGAGTTTTGGAAAATGAAGCTATTATAAGACTCAGGTCCCATCACACAATGCAACGCAAACCGAAGGATAGAGTTTTTCCCTTATAATAGCCAAACATGCTTTGTACATTTAAAACCGATCATTTTGATATTACTATAAGTGCATAGTGTTAAAATCAGCTTCTAATGTAAATGCATCAATCATATATGACATAGGTACCATATATTATGCCGCTATACATAGGTTTACAACTAGAACCGAAAAGTCACGTATTGGAAATTAGATTCCATCTATGAGTCGAGGGAAGGGATCGTCTTCACCGATCCGAGACACTCTAGCCCGTGCCTCTGGATTCAGCCGCAACTGCACTTGGATCTTCAGGGTCAGTCCACACTTACTTTAGTGGATTGGTTATTCCTGAACACACATTTTCCTTCCCCTATGGGGCATAAAATCCGGTTAGTATGTCAACCATATCAAGAGCCACTAGGGACTAAAATCCGAGATGCCTCACAATCCATCATCCACCTAAGTTAAAATGTTCGGGCTCCATACCATGACACCACTCCCAGCTAGAAAGAAACGTCGTGCACTCCCTGCAGTCACTATCTCGTTTTTTATTCATACTGCGGTGTAAGGCTTGCGAATTAATGCCATACACAAAGTTATGCTATTTAAAGTCGCGTTTTGATCATCAACCACAAGACTCTGCTTTTCAACAAAAGGCTTGATCATTTGCATCTCAGCATGCCACACTGGCAATTCATGCCATACAACTGAAGTCTATCTAAGCTCGTATGTCTCAGAGAAGGGTGTTAAGCAAGAGAATAAATTCTCCACCACCAAACCAATAAATATTCAATAGAAATCAATTAGCACGGAATTTAACCCAATGTCACACACAGATCCATTTATAAGTTCATTCTGGGTCTGAACTAAACCAGAGGCACCTTATTCCTCATCCATATATCCAATACTGTAACATCCGGAAAAATACGAGCCAATTTAAAATCTTTAAATTGGTTATTTCAAAGAAATTTAAACAATTGAAATAGAATATTTCAATAAAATAGTGAATTAAAAATAATATGGCAATTTGAAGATTTGAATTCAAACTTTGACTAATTGTACCGGGTGCAAAATATAACGGATTTTAGTGAAACTAAAAATATTTAAATCTGTTTATGAATATCTTTCTAACGAATCTGAAAAATCGAAGTTTCAAAGCAGGAATCAAAAGTTATGGCCAAATGAATTTTCAGAAAGGTCGTTATAGAGAATATATAGCCCTTGAAATAGACATTTTGCAAACGACCTCGGAATTCGACTAAACCACTTTTGTTGGGTCCGGGAGGTCGAATTATTGCTAGGTTTTAAATTTCATAATTTTTGAAGCTAGTATGTGAGCATGGCAAAAGAAAACATGTTTGGTCAATTTCTGTTAAATTGGATCGACCAGAAAATGACCATTTTTCAAATGATCTCAGAATTCGATGAAACTAGTTTTTTTGGGACCGTAGCGTCAAAACATAGCTAGATTTATTTTTCTGGAATTTTTCGAATCAGTTTGTGGACCTGGCAAATTGAAATGTGCATTCAAATTGAATATTGAATGTTTTATATTTTAATTTGAAGAATAACTGACTGTAACGATCGAATTGGTCTACAAAACATAACCCATTGTATTCGGAATGGGGGTATTTAGCTAGGGGCGGCAGTCGTTGGGTTTGAATTGGTATTCGTGTGGAGGAACACTACATTAGAATTTAATAAAACCATCGACCAATCAAATTTCTCCATTCATAATTAAATAAAAAAAAATATCAGGAAACCCTCGTTCCCTCTCTCGACCGACGACGCACGTCTCTCCCCACTTCCCGACCAAATCGCCGCCGCCTCAGCCACCTGACGCCTCAGCCACCTGACAGATCTCGACAGCGCCGCCTCCCCTCTTCAAATCTGACAAACTACCTCCTTCTCTCTCCTCGCCAGCGTCAAGAACGACGCCCTCAAAGTCGCCGACTTCACAGCGCCGCCACCGCCAGATCCGACCACCGAACCCCCCTCCGACCATCGACAGCAGCGCCTCTCTCCTCTCTTTCACATCGCACCTCCTGATCGAAGCAACGCTTCACGGATTGGCTAAAAATCCAAACCCTAGTTCGAACCAACACTGAACGATATCGGCTTTAGTTATTTTAAATAGAAAATAACACTTATAAGTGTTGCAAACTTTGAAAAATCGTATCTTTATGGTGTGTTAATGAAATTCGATGAAACAGGAAACATCGTGACCGCAAGGAGGCTCTCTACCACCTAGCAGAGACCGCGGATTTCTCTGAGCTATCTACGATTTTTAGCACTTCGAAAACCAATATGAGATTTCTAACTGAAATGGGAATGGAAATGTCATGTATAAATTATATAAGCGAAATATAAATTATACACGTGTTGTATACCTCATGTACATGCGTTGTGTAAGCTATATGAGCGAAGTATGAATTATACATGCATTGTTTAATCGATATGTGTGTTGGAATGGAAATAAAATATATTTATATACGAATACATATATACTCCCCTCGTCCAAAAACCATGGACGATATTTATTGATTGTGAATTGGTATGAAAAATTTGGTGAATAATGCGAATGGTTGATAGGATTGTTTGTGGTTGATATTGTTTGGTTGTGGTTGAAAAATACCCATTGGAGATAGAAACAAATTTTAACAATTGTGGAAAAGAAAATTCATACTCGCCTGCGTGCGAATTGGATGTATGAAATCCCCATTGTCAAAAACCGCGAGGTTTTAAGGTAGAGCGAGGAGCCGTACTCGGGACGGTGCCGGTTTTAACTACCCTACCGTTATGCTGTCGAAATTTTGAATGATATTCATGTGTTAGAATTATTTTCATATGTTGAAATTATTTTCATGTGTTGAAACCGAAGTCATGTGTTGAAACTTTATCCATGTGTGGAAAATGCTCATGTGTTGAGAAGTCGTGTGTGGAAAATTAATTTCATGTGTTGGATGAATAAAGTGTTTAAACAATAAAAATCACATTTTTATAATATATATAAAGTATGAGAAATATTCATGTTATAAATAAATTGTTTCAACAATAAAAATTACATCTTTCTTATATGAACAAACTATATAAAATATCCATGTGTGGAAAATGCTCATGTGTTGGGAAGTGCATGTGTTGAAAAGGTTCATGTGTTGAATAAAAAGATCGAGCAATAAAAATTACCTTTTATTGAAATTATGAAGTGTTAAAAACATTCATGTGTTGAATAAATATTTTAGATGATAAAAATGCCATTTTTATCATGTATGTGATTTGCTAAAAATATACGAGTGTTGAAATAATTTTTTTTTGCTATGAATATTATTTTTAACATGTATAGGAACTAAATAACATGGTCATGTGTTGAAATATATTTTCGTTTGCCAAAAATATCATTTTTGAAATGTGAAGTGTTAAAAATAACCACTTGCTCAAATAAATATGCATGAGTTGAAATATTCATTAATTAACTAATGATATGATTTTTGCTTATGTATGCAACATTAGAATGAATGGTGACTTTAAACCAAATTGAATCAAATAAGAAGTTGAATGAAAAATGATAAGTGATAAGAATTGCACATATATACATGCATATTTATTGAACAGGTTATTGCAAAGAGGCTAGAGAAGAGGAATAAAATTGTGTGCCCGACAAATAGGTACATGTTTACTATTTTGCTTGGGTGATGATTTTATGAGCTTATTGGCTAGCCGCTTGGCTTTTTATTTTTATTTTTGAGATGAGACGCCCGTGTGGCTATTTGGGAGCCCTTCCCGTACAAAGGAGGTTATGGCGAAATTTTCCAAAATTTAAAGGCGTTAGTGAAATATTTGAAGTGAAAACGATATTGAAATCGTCGAATGAACATATATATATATATATATATATATATGTAAATATAAATAAAATTAAAATGAATCGTGGCCGTGCAGTTCATGTTTTGAAACCGTGATTTCAAATGATTAGTGCGGGAGATCCGACCATCGGATTTTCCCGAAACCGCAACCGTTGGGTTCGCCTTGGAAATATCTTTCCAACGGCACCAACTTTGTAAAGATCCGACGGTTGGATACTCTGGAATGTTTAATTCAAATCTGAAGAAAAACAGCGCCAGAATCGATTATATTTATATATAAATATAATTAAATTAAATCGAATAACGACGCTGCAGTTCGTATTTTGAAATCGTAACTTCAAACGACTAGTGTGGGAAATCCGACCGTCGGATTTTCCCAAAACTGAAACCGTTGGATTTGTTTTGAAAGGATCTTTCTAATGAAATTTTTTTTGTGAAGATCCAACGGTTATATTTTCAGATATGTGCAAAACAAATTTAGTGAAAAACTGCGCTAGTGCCTCGGCACGACCTGAAACGTCGTTTAATTAAATATGGCCGTTTATAAATAAATAAAAATGGCGATATATCGTTATAAAATATTATAAACGATATAGAATGGAAATAAACTGATTTTGCTGGGTTGCTTGATATGTGATGGTTGAATGTATTTAACATGAAAATTATACTAAGGAACTGAAATGTGAATGTTGAGTAATTCAACCATGTGAAGAATTGACTTGAAAATCTAAATATCCGTGGATTATTTGAAAAGGCCGAGTTAATTCTCATTTCAAATAATCGATCGACGGTGTGAAGTCGAAGAGATGAAGATGGTTCAAGACCGACGATCTTCACATTGGATGGATGGGCGCTACTGATGCTCGTGATTGGAGTAGCTACCTTGAAGGAGCTGAAGTAGAAGCCATCCGGACGTATTGTTGATTGTGCGGATATGCGAGGAATTTGGTGCCTCCGCCTTCGTTCAAACCCAGAACGAACTTGTAAATGGACTGTGTGTCTGACATTGGATTTTGTTCTATGCTGATTGATCTATGTTAAATATATATTTGTTTGGCGGTGGAGAATTTATTCTCTTGCTTAACGCCCTTCTCTGGGACGTACGAGCTCAGAGGTTATATATCGATAGAAATCAGTCGCGTGGAGTGAATTGCCTGTGTGGCACGCCTAAGTGGCATATGATCAAGGCTTCTGTTGCAAAGCAAAGTTTTGTAGTTGATGATCAAAGCATGGTCTGTGTGGCGTAGCTTTGTGTATAACGTGGATTCGCGAGACTCACATCTCGGTATGAGTCAAAAACGGGATAAGGACCGCTGGGAGAACACGACGTTTCTTTCTAGCTACGGTGGTGTCAGTGACCTACCATCCTTGACAAATATATATACTTTTCACCTGTGTGGTTGTTGGAATGCGAGGCCTCGATTATAGGTCTGTAAGGATCGGGAAACGTGTGTTCCGGAATAACTAATCCTCAAAAGTAAGAGAGGACCGGCCCAGCCGATTCCAAGGACCGCTATGTGCGATCCTGAGGCATTTGCTAGAGTGTCTCGAACGGAGAGGAGCTTGCCTCTTGCCTCGACTCATGATGGAATCCAATTTCCAATACGAAATTGTGGATGTGATTGTATTACTAGTATGGCGACATAGTAGATGGTAGCTATGCCACCTCGGATTGATATCTATGATTGAATTTGCTTTTGAAACGTATATGCACTAGTAATAATATCAAACACTTTTGTTTTATACGTATGAAGCATTTTTGGACATTATAAGGTAAAACTCTATCCTCTGGCTTGCGTTGCATTGTGTGATGAGACCTGAGTCTTATAATGGCTTCATTTTTATAAAAAACATTGCGATGATTTAATCATTTACTTTATTTCATGCACTAGCACTCATTGGAGTAAACCCGTTCCGCGAAAGTGGCGTGATCCTTTGATTTGCCTTTTAATTGTGATTTAATCAGTTAAGTAGATTTCTCATACCAGTCCCATGACTAACTCGTAGTTTGTTTCACCTTGCAAATTCGGGTGCCCTTATTTTCATACGGGCAGCCTAGTTACAGGTAGCTGACATATTTTGGCTTGGCACTGCAGTAGAGGTGCACTTTTAGCTCATGGCGAGGCTTGACTACATGTTGATGACTATGATTTTTCCGCCATTATTATATATGTATATGATTCGGCCACCGGCGATGTAGACTGATGTTTAGTTTATGTACTCTCTATGTATGATTCCGTCACCAGCGATGTAGACTGATTATGTATTATTATGCACTAAGTAGTATCCTGCACTATGCTCTCTGATGTGGTGATATATATATGATTCTGCTGTCATATTTGTGTAAATTATTCCATTTCTTGTTTATGCTATTATCTGTACTCTGCTAATGATGATTAATGTGTTATATTCCAATGATTATCCTTAACACCGTAGCACGGGGTTTTGGGAGCGTCACAGCTGGTATCAGAGCTTTGGTTAACCTTAGTTCTGGAATTTAACACATTAAACACTTCGTCAGAATAGAATCAGTAGTATTCTAAGGCGAGTAGCTCATTAGAGATAGGACTAGTAATGTCCTAGAATGAGCTAAGCAAAATAGCAAAAAAAAAAAAACAATTTGATTAGTACATCGTTGTCTTTCTTTAAGTTCTTATGCTTTACCATACAATAAAATTATCGTTTCTGTAGGCTGACTCTTTTCTTGCTTATACAGAACTTGAACAATGGCTACCCGAGCAGCCGCTGGTTGAGGAGGCTGAGCTGGCCGTGGCAGAGGACGAGGAGAAGTCCCAACCGAAGATGGACCCTTAATACAACCCCCGGCAGCTGAACCATTCGAGCTTGACTGCGTGGCTAAAAGGTACAAGAACCTAGGAGGCAAAACCTTCTCTGGAACAGGCACTGTGATTGAGGCCCTAGCATGGCTGAAAACATGCGAGAAAATATTAGGAGGCTTGAGGCTGGGTGATCAAGACAAAGCTTTCATGGGTGCTTGGTTCTACAAGAGGAAGCCGAATTATGGTGGGAAGCTCTTACTGCAGCAAACAGAAATGATGGTAGGACTTGGGACGAATTCAAAGATTTGTTCAAAGAAAAGTACGTCTCAGAGCAAGCCCTTGAGCACATGCAGACGAATTCGCAAACCTCCAGCAAGGAGATCTTTCTGTGCAAGACTATCTAAACAAGTTTACACAATTATCCCGCTATGCTCCCGAGCTCATCGCCACCGCTAAGTCCAAGAATAAGAGGTTCGTCCTCGGGCTAAAGCGAAAGTACCAAGACAGGGCAATGGCCCACATCAACCTGGCGTTTAATGAATTAGTGGAGATGGCGTGCAATTATGAGGACCTATATCAAAGGAACCTGGATCTGGATCGTGCTAAGAGCCAAGCCGGGAATAAGCGCAAGCCCGCTACAAACTAGCCAGAATCAAGCAACGCGGCATCCTCGAATCAGCAGACTAGCAGGTTTAAAGGGAAGCTGCTACAATTGTGGCAAGGTGGGGCACTACTCAAATATTCGCACATCCCCGAAACGGCAGAAGACCGACCCTCAAGGTTCAAGCCAGGGCTCTCAGAACCCTCGTTCATGCTTTAACTGCCGCCGGACAGGACATCTTGTTAGAGACTGTCCCTTGCTTAAGAAGGCCGAGGTTTCTCATGTATATGACGGGACGAACCCGCCGGCTGCTTCCGATGGAGAAGGTAAACCCGATGTTTTGGGAGGTACCCTTACAATTAAAAATATTCCTGTTTCTATATTATTTGACACGGGTGCATCACGCAGTTTCATTGCTAGTAATACAGTTCACAAATTGAAGTTAAAATAGAAAAAGCTTACAGAGTCGGTTAAAGTTCATAATCCAATAGGGGGTTCTATTATTCTCGGTTCGTATTGTAAAGTACCTGCTTCTTTTTCTCAATACCAGTTTCCTTTTAATCTAGTCGTTATGGACTTTCCCGAATTTGATATCATTCTCGGGCTAGATTGGTTAACGAAATATGAAGCCGAAGTAAAGTGTGCGGAAAGGATAGTAAAAATTAGAACGAAGCTTGGATATATTACTGTACCATGCCATGGTTCGAATCCAGATAGAAAGGAATTTTGGTTTGCGTTAGAAGTTATCCCCACTTCCTTAGAAAAGATTCCTGTTGTTGGAAACTATGCGGATGTGTTTGAAGAAGTCGAAAACTTACCTCCGCAAAGAGAAATAGAATTCAGAATCAATCTAATTCCCAATGCCAGACCAGTTGTACATCCAATTCGCAGAATACTCCAAAGGAAAAGGAAGAATTAGGCGATCAAACTCGTCAACTACTATGGAAGGGTCTGATCAGACCTAGCTTTTCTAATTGGGGTGCAGCTGTAGTGTTTGTCCCGAAGTCAGACGGTACTCTTCGATTGTGTGTTGATTACCGAGACCTCAACAAACATACGCTCAAAAACAAATACCCATTACCCCGCATCGATGATCTGTTAGACCAATTAAATGGGGCGAGAGTATTTTCCAAAATTTCCTAGCTACAGGTTTCCATCAATTGAGAATTGCAGAAGAGTGTGTTCCTTTGATAGCTTTTAGAGGTCCAGACATATTTTATGAATGGTTAGTAATGCCATTCGGCTTATGCAATTCTTTAGCATACTTCGTCGATCTAATGAATAGAGTGTTCAGGGAAGTTTTGAATAAATTTGTCCTCGTATTCATCGATGATATTTTAATCTACTCCAAATCAAAACCTGAGCATGAAAAACACTTAGAACAAGTATTGGAGATTCTAAAAAAGAACGTCTTCAAAGCCAAATTCTCTAAATTTGTCTTCTGGCAAGAAGAGGTGAAGTTCCTTGGCCATGTAGTGTCAGAGGAAGGGATTTCTGTAGATCCGAGCAAAATTACAGCATTTCAAGACTGGAAACAGCCTACTACACCCACAAAGGTTAGAAGTTTTATGGGGTTGGCTAGTTATTATCGAAAGTTCATTAAGGATTTTTCGAAGATATCCGGCCCATTAACAAAGCTTACGAAGAAGCATGAGAAGTTTAAGTGGACTTCCGACGGTGAGGAAGCTTTCCAGGAATTGAAATCGAAACTGATAACTGCTCTAGTGTTAACCATTATCGATGGCAATCAGGTTTTGACGGTTTGGACATATGTTTCTATTAGAGGTCTTGGTGCAGTGTTAATGCAAAGAGGCCAAGTAGTCGCTTATGCAAGCCGCCAGCTAAAACCGCATGAGAAGAATTATGTAACTCATGATCTTGAGTTGTTAGCAATCGTTTTTGCTTTGAAAATCTAGAGTCATTGCTTATTGGGTGAGAAATTCGAACTGTACACAAATCATCAATCATTAAAGTATTTGTTCACCCAGAAAGATCTGAACTTGAGGCAGCTGCGTTGGCTAGAATTTCTTGCAGCATATGATCTAGATATTTTGTATACGCTACGAAAGGCTAATGTAGTGGCTGATGCACTCAGTAGAAAGAATGAAATCATCGCCAGCATAATTGTTACATCTTCGTTGATTGATAAGATTTCAGTCCTTCAAAAAGACAATGAATTTATTCAGAGAATCAGTCAGAGGATCAAGGAAGGTGAAACCACAAGTTTACGTATTGACGATAAGGGAGTTCTCAGATTAAATGACAGGATTTGCATCCCGAATATTCCAGAGCTTCGAAGAGAAGTCATGGATGAATGCCGTAAGTCTAAACTTAGTATCCATCCCGATGTGGGCAAAATGTATAATGATATTAAGCACACCTTCTGGTGGAAATGAAGAGGGACATTTCTTTATATGTTAGTAGATGCCCTACTTGTCAATTAGTCAAGAGCGACCAACAAAAGCTAGCCGGATTGTTGCAACCGTTGGAAGTCCCAGGTTGGAAATGGGAACAGATTTCCATGGATTTCATAGATGGTTTTCCCCAAACGAAGAAAGGTCATGACAGTATTTGGGTGATCGTAGATCGCTTCATGAAGACTGCCCATTTCATACCTGTCAGATCCAATAGAACCGCTCAAAGTCTAGCACAGATATATTTCAAAGAAATTGTTAAGCCGCATGGGGTTCCCATCAGCACAGTCAGTGATAGAGACCCAATATTTGCTAGCAAGTTCTGGGAGGCTTTTCAGACAGAATTGGGAACAAAACTAAACATGAGCACCGCTTATCACCCTCAGACAGATCACCAAACTGAGCGTGTGAATAGAATTTTAGAAGATTTACTGTGGGCTTGTATAATTGATTTTGGTGGGTCATGGGAAGATCACTTACATTTGGCAGAATTCTCATATAAGAACAGCTATCAGGCAAGTCTAAAAATGTCACCATTTGAGGCATTATACGGTAGACCGTGCAGATCTCCAGCATGTTGGGTAGAACCTGGCAACAGACTTGTGTTGGGACCCGATATGATTAGAGAAGCATTTGATAAAGTCGATTTCATCAAGAAGCGATTGAAAACCGCCCAAAGCCGACAGAAAAGTAATGCGGATTCTAGAAGAAGAGATTTGGCATTCGCCGTAGGTGATTATGTTTATTTGAAAGTTTCTCTGATGAGAGGAGTGATCCGATTTGGTAAAATTGGGAAGTTAGCACCTAGATTTATTGCTCCCTTTCCTATACTAGAACGAATTGAAACTCTTGCTTATAGGGTTTAATTACCTGATTGGTTGCCTGGAGTGTATAATGTATTTCACGTATCTCAACTTAGAAGACATGTGCATGATCCGGATCTTATTGTAGAGGGAGCAGCGCAACAGGACTTGGAAATTACTCCAGAATTAGCAGTCAGAAGAGAGCCATTAAACATTGTTGGCAAACAAACTAAAGAGCTAAGGAGCAAGAAGGTTCATTTAGCTAAAGTGCAATGGAGTAGTGACCCGAGAGACTGTACTTCGGAGACTGAGGAGAGCATTAAGCAAGCTTACCCCAAATGCAGAGTGGACATCTCTGACTAACTCCGGTGCAAGGTACCTTCGCAATACTTTGCATTTACATTTTTGTTTCCTACTTTACTGTTGTTTCCTTTTCGGGGACAAAAAGTTTTAAGTGGGGGAGATTGTAACAACCCGGAAGATACGAGCCAATTTAAAATTTTTAAATTGGTTATTTCAAAGAAATTTAAACAATTGAAATAGAATATTTCAATAAAATAGTGAATTAAAAATAATATGGCAGTTTGAAAATTTGAATTCAAACTTTGACTGACTGTACCAGGTGCAAAATATAATAGATTTTAGTGAAACCAAAAATATTTAAATCTGTTTATGAATATCTTTCTATTGAATCTGAAAAATTGAAGTTTCATAGCGGGAATCAAAAGTTATGGCCAAATGAATTATCAGAAAGGTCACTATAGAGAATATACAGCCCTTGAAAATAGACATTTTGCAAACGACCTCGGAATTCGACGAAACCACTTTTGTTAGGCCCGGGAGGTCAAATTATTTCTAGGTTTTAAATTTCATAGGTTTTGAAGCTAGTATGTGAGCGTGGCAAAAGAAAACATGTTTGGTCAATTTCTGCTAAATTGGATCGACCAGAAAATGGCCATTTTTCAAACGATCTCAGAATTCGACGAAACTAGTTTTGTTGGGACCATAGCATCAAAACATATCTAGATTTATTTTTCTGGAATTTTTCAAATCAGTTTGTGGCCCTGGCAAATTGAAATGTGCGTTCAAATTGAATATTGAATGTTTTATATTTTAATTTGAAGAATAACTGACTGTAACGATCAAATTGGCCTGCGAAACATATCCCATTGTGGTCGGAATGGGGGTACTTAGCTAGGGGCGGCAGTCGTTGGGTTTGAATTCGTGTTCGTGTGGAGAAACACTACTTTAGAATTTAATAAAACCATCGACCAATCAAATTTTTCCATTCATAATTAAATAAAAAATATATCAGGAAACCCTCGTTCCCTCTCTCGACCGACGACGCACGTAGCTCCCCACTTCCTGACCAAATCGCCGCCGCCTCAGCCACCTGACGCCTCCGCCACCACCCGATCTCGACAGCACCGTCTCCCCTCTTCAAATCCGACCAACTACATCCTTTTCTCTCCTCGCCAGCGTCGAGAACGACGCCCTCAAAGTCGGCGACTTCACAGCGCTGCCACCGCCAGATCCGACCACTGAACCCCCCTCCGACCATCGACAGCAGCGCCTCTCTCCCCTCTTTCACGTCGCACCTCCTGATTGAAGCAACGCTTCACGGATTTGGATAAAAATCCAAACCCTAGTTCGAACCAACACTGAAAGTTATCGGCTTTAGTTATTTTAAATAGAAAATAACACTTTTAAGTGTTGCAAACTTTGAAAAATCGTATCTTTATGGTGTGTTAACGAAATTCGATGAAACAGGAAACATCATGACCGCAAGGAGGCTCTCTACCACTAGAAGAGACCGCGGATTTCTCCGAGCTATCTACGATTTTTAGCACTTCGAAAATCAATGTGAGATTTCTAAGTGAAATGGAAATGGAAATGTCATGCATAAATTATATAAGCGAAATATAAATTATACACTTGTCGTATACCTCTTGTACATGTGTTGTGTAAGCAATATGAGCGAAGTATGAATTATACATGCATTGTTTAAACGATATGTGTGTTGGAATGGAAATAAAATATATTTATATACGAATATATATATATACACTCCCCTCGTCCACAAACCATGGACGATATTTATTGATTGTGAATTGGTGTGAAAAATTTGGTGAATAATGCGAATGGTTGATAGGATTGTTTGTGGTTGATATTGTTTGGTTGTAGTTGAAAAATACCCATTGGTGATAGAAACAAATTTGAAATAATTGTGGAAAAGAAAAATCATACTCGCCTGCATGCGAATTAGATGTATGAAATCCCCATTGTCAAAAACCGCAAGGTTTTAAGGTAGATCGAGGAGCCGTACTCGGGACGGTGCCGGTTTTAACTACCCTGCCATTATGCTGCCGAAATTTTGAATGATATTCATGTGTTAGAATTATTTTCATATGTTGAAATTATTTTCATGTGTTGAAACCAAAGTCATGTGTTGAAACTTTATTCATGTGTGGAAAATGCTCATGTGTTGAGAAGTCGTGTGTGGAAAATTAAGTTCATGTGTTGGATGAATAAAGTGTTTAAACAATAAAAATCACATTTTTATAATATATATGAAGTATGTGAAATATTCGCATTATAAATTAATTGTTTCAACAATAAAAATTACATCTTTCTTATATGAACAAACTATATAAAATATCCATGTGTGGAAAATGCTCTTGTGTTGAGAAGTGCATGTGTTGAAAAGGTTCATGTGTTGAATAAAAAGATCCAGCAATAAAAATTACCTTTTATTGAAATTATGAAGTGTTAAAAACATTCATGTGTTGAATAAGTATTTTAGATGATAAAAATGCCATTTTTATCATGTATGTGATTCGCTAAAAATATACGAGTGTTGAAATAAATATTTGTTTGCTATGAATATTATTTTTAACATGTATAGGAACTAAATAACATGGTCATGTGTTGAAATATATTTTAGTTCGCCAAAAATATCATTTTTGAAATGTGAAGTGTTAAAAATAACCACTTGCTCAAATAAATATGCATGAGTTGAAATATTCATTAATTAGCTAATGATATGATTTTTGCTTATGTATGCAACATTAGAATGAATGGTGACTTTAAACCAAATTGAATCAAATAACAAGTTGAATGGAAAATGATAAGTGATAAAAATTGCACATATGTACATGCATATTTATTGAACAGGTTATAGCAAAGAGGCTAGAGAAGAGGCATAAAATTGTGTGCCCGACAAATAGGTACATGTTTACTGTTTTGCTTGGGTGATGATTTTATGAGCCTATTGGCTAGCCGCTTGGCTTTTTCTTTTTCTTTTTGAGATGAGACGCCCGTGTGGCTATTTGGGAATTTTTCGAGCCCTTCCCGTACAAAGGAGGTTATGGCGAAATTTTCCAAAATTTAAAGGCGTTATTGAAATATTTGAAGTGAAAACGATATTGAAATCGTCGAATGAACTATATTTATATTTATATATAAAAAAATAAAATTAAAACGAATCGTGGCTGTGCAGTTCGTGTTTTCAAACCGTGATTTCAAACGATTAGTGCGGGAGACCCGGCCATCGAATTTTCCCGAAACCGCAACCGTTGGGTTCGCCTTGGAAATATCTTTCCAATGGCACCAACTTTGTAAAGATCCGACGGCTGGATTCTTTGGAATGTTCAATTCAAATATGAAGAAAAACAGCGCTAGAATCGATTATATTTATATATAAATATAAATATAATTAAATTAAATCGAATAACGACGCTGCAATTCGTATTTTGAAATCGTAACTTCAAACGACTAGTGTGGGAAATCTGACCGTCGGATTTTCCCAAAACTGAAACCGTTGGATTCGTTTTGGAAGGATCTTTCTAATGAAATAAAATTTGTGAAGATCCAACAGTTAGATTTTCAGATATGTGCAAAACAAATTTAGTGAAAAACAGCGCCAGTGCCTCGGCACGACCTGAAACGTCGTTTAATTAAATATGGCCGTTTATAAATAAATAAAAATGACGATATATCGTTATAAAATATTATAAATGATATAGAATGGAAATAAACCGATTTTGCTGGGTTGCTTGATATGTGATCGTTGAATGTATTTAACATGAAAATTATACTAAGGAACTGAAATGTGAATGTTGAGTAATTTAACCATTTGAAGAATTGATTTGAAAATCTAAATATCCGTGGATTATTTGAAAAGGCCGAGTTAATTCTCATTTCAAATAATCGATCGACGGTGAGCTGTCGAAGAGATTAAGATGGTTCAAGACCGACGATCTTCACATTGGATGGATGGGCGCTACGGATGCTCGTGATTGGAGTAGCTACCTTGAAGGAGCTGAAGTATTAGTCGTCCGGATGTATTGTTGATTGTGCGGATATGCGAGGAATTTGGTGCCTCCGGCTTCGTTCAAACCCAGAATGAACTTGTAAATGGACTATGTGACTGACATTGGATTTTGTTCTGTGCTGATTGATCTCTGTTTAATATATATCTGTTTGGCGGCGGAGAATTTATTCTCTTGCTTAACGCCCTTCTCTGAGACGTACGAGCTCAGAGGTTATATATCGATAGAAGTCAGTCGCGTGGAGTGAATTGCCTGTGTGGCACGCCTAAGTGGCATATGATCAAGGCTTCTGTTGCAAAGCAAAGTCTTGTGGTTGATGATCAAAGCATGGTATGTGTGGCGTAGCTTTGTGTATAACGTGGATTCGCGAGCCTCACACCTCGGTATGAGTCAAAAACGGGATAAGGACAGCTGGGAGAACACGACGTTTCATTCTAGCTACGGTGGTATCAGTGACCTACCAGCCCTGACATATATATATATATATACTTTTCACCTGTGTGGTTGTTAGAATGCGAGGCCTCGATTATAGGTCTGTAAGGACCGGGAAACGTGTGTTCCGGAATAACTAATCCTCAAAAGTAAGAGAGGACCGACCCAGTCGATTTCAAGGACCGCTGTGTGCGATCCTGAGGCATTTGCTAGAGTGTCTCGAACGGAGAGGAGCTTGCCCCTTGCCTCGACTCATGATGGAATCCAATTTCCACTACGAAATTGCGGATGTGATTGTATTACAAGAATGGCGACATAGTAGATGGTAGCTATGCCACCTAGGATTGATATCTATGATTGAATTTGCTTTTGAAACGTATATGCACTAGTAATAATATCAAACACTTTTGTTTTATACGTATGAAGCATTTTTGGCCATTATAAGGTAAAACTCTATCCTCCGACTTGCGTTGCATTGTGTGATGAGACCTGAGTCTTATAATGGCTTCATTTCTATAAAAAAACATTGCGATGATTTAATCATTTACTTTATTTCATGCACTAGCACTCATTGGAGTAAACTCGTTCCGCGAAAGTGGCGTGGTCCTTTGATTTGCCTTTTAATTGTGATTTAATCAGTTAAGTAGATTTCTCATACCAGTCCCATGACTGACTCGTAGTTTGTTTCACCTTGCAAACTCGGGTGCCCTTATTTTCATACGGGCAGCCTAGTTACAGGTAGCTGACATATTTTGGCTTGGCACCGCAGTAGAGGTGCACTTTTGGCTCATGGCGAGGCTTGACTACATGTTGATGACTACAATTTTTCTACCATTATTATATATGTATATGATTCCGCCACCGACGATGTAGACTGATGTTTAGTTTATGTACTCTCTATGTATGATTCCGCCACCGGCGATGTAGACTGATTATGTATTATTATGCACTAAGTAGTATCTTGCACTGTGCTCTCTGATGTGGTGATATATATATGATTCTGCTGTCATATTTGTGTAAATTATTCTATTTCTTGTTTATGCTATTATCTGTACTCTGCTAATGATGATTAATGTGTTATATTCCAATGATTATCCTTAACACCGTAGCACGGGGTTTTGGGAGCGTCACAAATACAGGGGAGAAGTCCTCGCATATCTGGTCGATCTCCAAGCAGATTTCGACGATCACCACTTACTACCTTGTCTTGGGTGTACAGCCCAATCAAGACATCAGTAATCATCCATACGATGTGAAGATCTCCGGTATTCAACCACTGTCTTCATCGTTGACTTTTAGTCGTCGTATTAGTTATTCAAAATGGGTTAAACCCGATCTTTCCGAATCACTCGCATATTTTATAATCAATGATCAAGTGTTGTAAAAATACTTCATATGCCTCCTTCCAATTCAGAATATTCTTTTATTCAAACATTCACATTTTTAGGGAAAGGTTCCCATTAATTTTATCAAAGATAAATTATTTTAAACTTATTCTTTAATCTTCCTATGGATATCAATTTCAAAATATTTTATTTTATCCTTTGACAATTTAAACCAAATTAAGTTCATTAAACTAGTTGGGATTATCGAGCCTTACCAAAGTGATCATTTATTTTATCTTTCCAATCCCAACCTACTCATCCCATGAGCAAAACTGGTAGTACCCCATATCTAACACCATTGCGCTATTGGAAAAATTAATTACCATTTCACATTCAAATCTAATTAAAGATTTAGCTATCACCTGGAGTAAAACTGGTGGTACTCCATTCTTGATCCCTTCTCAAATTTGGCAAATTTAATTACCATATTAACATTTCAATCTAATGAAAGATTCATTAAAACTCCACTTAGTTTTAATCTCTAAAAATCATTATTTAATGATTATTCAAATTTAGGAAATAAATCATGTCTTTAACTAGGTTAAAGAACGAATGTCATTTAAAACATCATTCACGATAAACCCAAAATCTTCCATCAAAATGGAATCTAGACGGAAATCATAACTATAACGACCCGGAATTTTGGGGCAAATTTAAATTTTTTATTTTAGTTAATTTAATGGATTTAGTATATTTAAAATAATTTATTTTAAATAATAATGAAGGAAAATTTATTTAATATACTAGATAGATATAGAATCACACTCTAGTTGTCCGGAGATGATTCTGATGATGAGCATGACATCATCAATATTTATGTTCAAGTATTTGAAAGTGGGATATCTATATATCTCCACTGACTGGTGTGAGAACCAAAACAAGATAGGATTTATTGCTGTGATTTGCACTAAAAACATGATTTTGATTATATACAAAAATTATATATATTTGAAAAGTTAATCACCTAATTGACTGCTGGTTGTGATGTTTGATTATTAGTTTAACTAATAAAATTATTGGAATGATAATTAATTTAACCAATATGAGAGAGAATGATAAATTTAACTAGATTGAATTTAATATTGAACTGAATTGAAAGTGATTAGAATTAAATTTGAGTTAATTAAGTAAGCAACTTTTAGCTTCGTTCTTTTCGAGGACGAAATGATTTTAAGTGGGGGAGATTGTAACGACCCAAAATTTTAGGGCAAATTTTAAATTTTTATTTTAGTTAATTTAATGGATTTAGTATATTCAAAATAATTTATTTTAAATAATTACAAACGGAAAATTTATTTAAATCGAAGTTAGAATATATAAATTTATTTCAATTATAAAACGATCCTGGAAGGGCACGGTAATTTCAGTTTTCGATTTTAAACTTTGAAAAATTATATAGAATTAATTATAAGTTGGAATTGGACGAAACAATAAATGCTAGGATCGTATTGACGATATCTTTCCAACGAATGTAAGAAATTAAGATTTCAATTTATAATTTGTAAGTTATGACAAATTCAAAATCTCAGAAAAACGCTATGGGATTTATGTATATAATATATAAGACCCCAAAACACTACTTTTTACATACGAATGAATTTGGACTTGAAACCACTTCCATTGAGTTCAAAATGATGTTTCTACATTGAAAAAGTATAAACACTGATATATTTTGAGATTCGGAATTTATTTATTTATAAATGTATTTTTAATATAATTTATATACGCCTTAAAAATGGCCATCTTTCAAACGGACTCAGAATTCGACAAAATTAGTCTTGTTGGAATTGTATCATCAAAACAAAGCTAAAAATAATTTTCCTGTAATTTTTAGAGCTCGTATGTGACCGTGGCATCGATAAATGTAAATTGAGGACAACATGAATTAAAGGATTAATAAAATATAATAAACCCTGACCCACGGCTATATAATGTCTTGTCCTCATTCCCTAACCCTCTTTTTCCTTCTTCCTCAAAAATGGATAGCAGCCACCTCTCTTTTTCTCTCAAATTTTTTGCAAATAAGCCCCTGAAAACAAAATAATTTATATCTCTCAAACCGTACACAATTGAACCAAACCCTTTCTGGGTTTTGAAGATCATCATATCCTCTATCTACCACGAAAAATCCATGGCCTATCGTCGCACGAATTCGCCAGGATCTAGCTTCGAATGCAGAAAGCTAATTTCGGTTTTTAAGGTTTTGCGATCAAACCGTAGAGAATTAGGCGATGGCCCAGTTGAAGAAATTGTAGAGGGGAAAAAGACGAACAACTTTGCTTTGTGTCATTTGGTCTGAAAGTGGACGGATTGGCACAAAAATCGAGATGAACTGAAAACGTGAGTTCTGGCCAAAATCAACAAGCTCAAAACATAAATCAACATTTTCCGGCGAATCTAGGAAGTTTCAGACGAAGGGCCAAACACGAAAGTTCTTCGTCTACATGAGGGGAAGACGCTCACCAATGTTCAGATCGATTGGTGGAGCGAGTCGGCGGTTGGGATCCACGAACGGTTTTCCGTTCATCTAGTTGATTCCGGCGATCGGGGAGGCTGGGGGCGGCGACGCTTGGTGCGTGGCGGCGCCTTGCTGGCAGTGGTGGCTCGGCGTCAGGTGGTCCACGGCGGCGGGAAACGGCAGTCAAAGGGGGTGGAACTCGGGTTTGACCGAGATTTGGAGTGATTTTGTAATTCAAACTTCATAATTGAATATCTCTCTTATACGAAGTCGAAATCTGACGATTTCAGATCCGCTGTGATCGTGGAGTCGAGAGCTCCGCAATGACACTAACTACGTTCAATTCTGAGCAAGTTGAAAATTTGGGTAATTTTCATAATTTAAATTAATTAATTAATTATTACAAACTTCGAAAATTAATATTTTTTTTGTTACGAACTCGAAATCGCACGAAACAGGATTTGCTGTGATCGTGGCGTCGAGAGCTTTGTGTGGACATCAATTTTGTCAATTTTAGAGCATGTTGGATTTTGGGCTAAATTTTAACCTGAACCATCAATTAAAAGCCTGACCAAGGTGAGAACTCTTTCTCACTGAATTTTTGAACAGTTATTTATTTTTATAATTAAAAGTAAATAAATTATCTATGATGGAAGTAATTGTTTGTTGAATGAATGGTGGATTGGAATGTCATGTTATGTTATGTTTTGAAATTGGAAATGTTTAACAGGATGAAGTAATGCTATATTATTTATGATTATTTAAATAATGTTTACACAGCCATAACAAGTTTCCTGACTTGTTTATGTTGATTGGACGATAAATTTTCATACATCGTCCAAAAGCACAATTAATAATGTATTATTCGAATTTGTGTTGGTTTAAACCCCACACGGGTCTTGGGTTGATATTTGACTACACATCACCCTTGTGTTTAGTTGTAGATTGCGCTTTGGTTGTTATTTGAATGTTTGGTCATTATTATGGAATTAGTGCAATGTTTGAAATCAATGTACTTAAATTATATGGAAATTGTTGGGTCTCATTCCAATATAGGATTAAAAGAATATTTTAATCTAATATTCAATTAGTTAATTAAATGATGGTTTTGATATTGACAATTAAAAAGATTATATCTTTATTGTTTAAAAGTTACAATGAAAAGGTTGAGTTAAAAAGATTATATCTTTATTGTTAAAAAGTTAATATAAAAGGATTGATTTAAAAGATTACATTTTTAATTGTCATATGTTAAAATAAAAAGATTGATTTCAGAATTGAACATTTTGAAAAGATTTTTATTATTATATAGAAAGTTCAATTTTTATTAAAAATTGAAATGTAAGTTAGGATATTTGGAAACAAAGTATTTATAACAATTTAATAAAAAGATCATATTTTTATTATATAGAATATTTTAATAAATTTATATTTTAAAATAGGAGATATTTTAAAATTAAGATATTTTTAAATAAAGGATGTTTAAAACAATATTTTCAGTGAATCAATTATAATTACTAATTATAATTTTACTTGGACACGAGGTTAGGTTACATTTGTGGTATAAGTCTGCCCGGACCCGTCCGGCATATCCAGTAGCCTCAAACGTTGGACCTAATATGAGAAGTCCAAGTGCGCAAATGCGAAATGGGCCATGACACGAGGTTAAGTCCAACTTGTGGGATAAGTCTGCCCGGAACCAACCGGCATATCCAGCATCCACGAGTCACAGGCTTAATGTGGGAGGTCTGGCCAGTATAAAATATAAATGAATAAGACAATGAATTGAGCTATTTAATCTGTTTTAAATAGCAACGCCATTTTAACCCGAACGTGTTTATCGATTTATTTTATCCATTTTATAATGCATGTTAAAAGAGCTAATTTCAAAATTAATATTTTGGAAATAATATTATTTTAATATGATAATAGATAGAATATTCAATTTGGATTTAAAATTGGAAATAAAGATTGAAATGAAAATATTACATTTTTCAATGTAATAAAGATTGAAATGAAAATATTACATTTTTCAATGTAATAAAGAAAATATTACATTTTTCAATATAATAAAGATTGGAATGAAAATATTACATTTTTCAATGTAATAAAGGTTGAATTAAAAATATTACATTTTTCAATGTAATAAAGGTTGAACTAAAAAGATTACATTAAAAAGATTTCATTTTCTATTTAAGATTGATTACATTAGAAAGAATACATTTTTATAATTAATTTGTTTCATTAGAAAGATTAGAAAATAAGAATGATATTCTCACTATAATATGTCTTTCAAGTAAAAGGCTAGAAAATAAAAATTATATTTTTATTATGGTCTTGTTTCCTGTTATAATGAATCATGTTTTTAAGAAAAGATTTGACAACGAAGATTATATGTTCATTGAATGTGTTGCATTAAAAAGAATTTGATGTTAAAGTATGATTTGTGATTCAGAAATCTTTTAATTAAATTTAATAGAAATTTCTAAAGAGGAGTTTTCTAATTCAATATATATTAAATTGGAATTGAACGAGAAAATTTAGATTTTGGGTTTGTTGTGAATGGTGTCTTAAATAACACTATTCTTAAACCCCGATTAGAAAAGAATAAATCTTTTTAAATAAGATTTAATGGAATTTTCCAATTAATATTTAAATTGGAATTAAATAGTTAATATAAATTGGGAAAAGATAAATCTTTTAATTAAGATTATTAGAGTTTCCGGTTATATTTAGTAATTGGAATAAATTGGAATGTAAATTTGGTTTATCGTGAATGATAATTTAAAAGACATTTGTTCTTTAACCCAATTTACAGTGAAGTATAATTTGGAATTTATAAATCTTTTATTTAGATTTAATGAAAACTTTCCAAAGCAAAGTTTTCCAATTTAATATATTAAATTGGAATTGAATGGAATTTGATTGGTTAATGATCGAGAAGAACTTCTATGAATGAAGACTATTACTATATATGGAATTTAAAAGGCCTTGCCGTTATTCCATTTATATTATTAGTCTGATACAAAAATTTATATTGATTATATGTTGATCTAATTTCAGTGAAGATTCCATATTTTATGGAAGATGATTTTGGGTTTATGGTGACTGTGTTTTAAATGACACTATTTCTTTAACCCGGTTAAAGATAAGAATATTTCTTAAAATTGGTTATCATTAAATAATGATTTTTGATATTAAAACCGAATTGGAGTTTTAATAAATTCTTAATTGGATTGAATAGAATAAATTCAAAGGATTTTATCTTTGATAGAATTAATGGGAATCTTTCCCTAAAATTAAGAATATTTTATTAAAAAGAATATTCTGAATTAGAATGAGGCATTGGATATGTTTTTATAGCACTTGATTGTAAAGTACGCGAATTATTCAGAAAGACCGGGTTTAACCCATTCTGAATAACTAATACGTCGATCAAGAGTCAAAGATGAAGACAGTGGTTGAAGAACAGAGTTCTTCACGCCGTTTGGACGGTTATTGCTATCTTGATTGGACCGTACACCCAAGACGATGGAAAAAGTGGTAAATGGATTGTGTGTCTGACATTGTAAATGGATTGTGTGTTTGACATTGTATTCCTTTATATTGTATTTGTTGATCTCTTTTTAATGTATAGTTGTTTGGTGGTGGACAATTTATTCTTCGCTTAACACCCGGTTATATATTGGTAGATGATCAATGATATGGTATGGTCTGACAATGTGACACGCCAAGATGCAAATGATCAAGGCTTTTGTTGAAAAGCAGGGCCTTGTGGGATGATCAAAGCATAGCCTATTTCGGCATAGCTTTGTGTATAGCGTTACCTCGCGAGCCTCACACCTCGGTTGGAGTCTAAAACGGGAGAAGCGAACGCAGGGGGTGCACACGTTTCTTTCTAGCTAGATTGGTGTCAGTGACCTACCAGCCCTGACATTTTTACTTATGTGGATGATGGATTGAGGCACCTCGGATTTATAGGTTGTTAGTGGCCATTTGAAGGTTCAAAGGAACTGGGAAGCGTGTGTTCAGGCATAACTAATCCAGCCATTGCACTATTGGCGGACCAGCCCTGCAGATATCCAAGGGTTCGCCAACGCCGGAATTTTGAGGCATTTGCTAGATTGTCTCGAATCGGTAAGGAGCTCCTCCCTAGCCTTGACTTATGATGGAAACCCAATTTCCAATACGAGACATTTTGGTTTTGATTGTAGCACTAGTATGGCGACATAGTAGGATGGGGTACTATGCTGTCTATGATTGATACATTTGTATTCGAAGTTGTTTTATACACTATACACTTATAGTAATATTAGAATAATATTAATTTATACGTATCAAGCATGTTTAGCTATTATAAGGTAAAACTCTATCCTCCGGCTTGCGTTGCATTGTGTGATAGGACCTGAGTCTTATAATAGCTTCATTTTTCCAAAAAGCATTGCGTTGTTTATTTCAAAACTAAGATTCATGTGGAGTAAACCCATTCCATGTTATACGGCGTGGTCCCATGTTATCTCCACTTTAAATATAAAGATTAATTATTGTTTTTAGTTCTCACACCAGTACCATGACTGACCTAGAGTTTATTGTTTTAACCTAAACTCTGGGTGCCCATATTTTCAACACGGGCAGCTAGTAGTTTTGGTTTTGTAGATTTATATTCACAGGATCCTGGCCTACAGCTGAAGCGATATTCGGAAGGCTTTGTATCCGTATATTCCTTTCAGTTGTGTTTTATATTATTTTTCCGCTGCTATATAAATGTAATTTAAATATCTGATATTGTATTTCCAATGCATATTATTTATTCATACTCTGGAATATTCTTGTATTCCGATGTAATTGTTGTATCAGCAATAAAATGTTCTTCTGTTTTGTGTTCTGATGTGTGTTGTTCTCAAAGCAATCCGTACTTTCCTTTACGGGAAGTTTGGGTCGTTTCAATAACGGTGTATAATCGATATAAATTCCCGTATCAGACTAATAATGTAAATGGAATAGCGACAAAGCCTTTTAAATTCCATATATAGTACGGGCTTCCTTTACAAAATCTCATCTCGATTATTACCAAACTGAATTCCATTCAATTCCAAATTAATATATATATATTTTTTAGAGCAAACGGATATGTAGCTCGTGACTACACAGCCGGTTAATTAATAGATAGCAGTATATATCCAACTGACATACCCAGTTGGTGGTCCAAAATACAAACAACACAGAGTTTAAGATACATCATTCAACATACATAAAGAGTAGTGAGTATACAAATACCAAAGCGATCAGAGCAAGCTGAAAACCATCTTAATTATACAAGTATTATGCCAGGAGATAAGGCGGCAATCTTCAGACATCACACGAGCTCCATACTAGTTTCAGTATCATTGCTGTCAACCGAAGAAGTTGGTGAAGAGGCCGCCGGCAGAGCAAATCGGAATGTATCTGCATGATTAGCATCTGTACCTGATGAGGATGAATAAATATGAATGATGCGGTGACAGATAGAAATGATTGAATTAGCTTTGTTATTAAAAATTCGCGCGTTTCTTTCTTTCCAAATACACCAACTATAAGTGGCCAGTAAGATATCAAGAGAAGGACTCGAGTCAGATTCCCAATAAGCAAAGAACGAGGAAATGGTGGGAATGCAACCAATTAAATATGAACTCACTGCAGCCCAGATTGGGAAGGAAAAATCACAGGAGAAGAAGAGATGGTGAATGGATTCAGAATGAGAATTACAGATAGGGCAAGTGGGATCGGGAGCGACGTTGCATTTGAAGAGTTTTTCTCTTGTATTGACCTTTTCATGAATCAAACACCATTGAAAGAAGAGAATTCTCGGAGCCAGCTTGCATTTCCATAATCTTGAGAATTTAAACCGTCTACCCGAAAAATTCAGGTACTTGTAACATGAGGAAACAGAAAAACCTTTAGAAGGAGAGAGCACCCAAACATAATAATCATCTGTATTATTTAACTGAGTGTTGCTAATGAGAGCAAAGATCTTAAGCAACTGCAAGAGAATACTCCTATCAAAAAGTGAACCTGGAATTAAGCTAACATAATCATCACTAAATGCATCAGCAACAGAAAGTGAAAGATTAGATTGAAGAGAAAAGAGTGAAGAAAATGAAAGAGAGAGAGGTAATTGACCAGCCCAAATATCATGCCAAAATAAACAGGATGAACCACACCCCAAAGAGACATGAAACAAGAATTTAATACGAGGAAGACAGGATAGAATACCATGCAAGAAGGGAGAGATTAAAGAGGAAGGACGATGATGCAAAACAAGATGAGGGTTAGAAGAAAAGTAGCGAGCTAAAATCCAGTCTTTCCAAATGAAGTTTCCAGTGTTTAGGAGTCTCCAGACCCATTTAGCCAGTAATGCAGTGTTGAAATGGTTAAGGTCAAGTACACCAAGCCCCCCCTGCTCAGGGTGAAGACATACAGTCCTCCAGTTAATTAATTTCTTGATTTTTTGACCATTCCAAAGGAATGAACTACGAATTGAATCAATCTTGCTAATTACCCATTTGGGGAGTTTGTGAAAAGACATCCAATGTGTAGGGATAGCCGAAAGCACAGATTTAACTAGAGTTAAACGGCCCATGGATGATAATGAGTTTGCCTTCCAAGATGCTAATCTAGATTCAATCTTATTAATAAGGGGGAGCCAATCATTTTTGTGAAGCTTAGAAGGTCTGAGAGGTAAGCCGAGGTAGAACAATGGGAATTTTGCTACTTTGCAGTTGAGTATAGAGGAAATTGAGTCACCAAGATGATCTGATCTACCAAGCATGTAGATAACACTTTTGTTAAAATTAATGGAAAGCCCTGATATCGACTCGAATACATATAACAGGATCTTGAGACACTGGATATGAAAGGGATTAGGTGAAGAGAAAATAATTGTGTCATCTGCAAACTGTAAATTGTTGATGCATAGTGGAGAATTTGGAAGGGGGATACCATCCAGGTAACCATGATAGGAAGCTTGTTTAACCATTTGGTTGAACACATCAGCGACGAGCACAAAAATCAGAGGGGAAAGAGGGTCGCCTTGTCTAAGCCCACATTTAGATTTAAAAAGGTTTCCAGAAGCACCATTTACTGAAACTTTTGAGCAGCTAGAGTTAAGAATGTTATCAATCCATGAACACCATTTGTCTGAAAAACCCCTGTGTCTAAAAACGTCCAAGACGAAGGGCCAACTTACTGAATCAAATGCTTTGGAAAAGTCTAGCTTTAGAAGAACACCAGGGGTAGATGTATGATAACAGAAGGAGATTACTTCTTGAGTTGCGGCGATACAGTCATGAATATTCCTTCCCAGAATGAAAGCAGACTGTTCTGGTCCAACAAGAGTGGCAATAACGGACTGAAGACGATTTGCTAATACCTTTGTAATGATTTTAAAAGTAGTGTTTAGCAGGCTGATAGGGCGGAAGGAAGATAAAGTATTGGCCCCTGAATGCTTAGGGATGAGGATAATGTTGGCATAGTTTAGTCTGGCAATTGAGGCAGGATCGATGTAAAATTCGTTGCACATGTCAATAATATCATGCTTGATTAAGGCCCAAAAATGCTTAAAGAAAACTGGGCCAAACCCGTCAGGTCCAGGGGCCTTATCATCCGACATGTCTTTCAGTGCGGCCCAAATTTCTGATTCAGAGAAGGGTTGATCGATATGGATAGGCACGGGGTTCGGGTAAAGAAGATGCCAATCTATTTCAGGTGCATTTGAGTGAGAGCGACCAAGCTGGGAACGAAAGTGATCAGAAAAGAGAGAGAGGATAACATTTTGGTCAGAAAAAGAGCGGCCATCTATAATTAATTCCGATATGAATGTCGATCTCCGCCTGCCATTAGCCATTCGACGAAAATATGAAGTATTCCTATCACCTTCCTCCAACCATTTGGCTTTGGATCTTTGCTTCCAACCAATCTCTTCTTGTTTCATCAATCTGTCCAACTCATCTTCTAAAGAACTTAATTTTTCACGTTCAGCTTCAAGAAGAGGGCGCTGTTCTTCTAAAATATTGAAGTCAATAATGTCATTTTGAATAGAGGAGATGCGGGAACGAATGGAGCCCCATATGCTTTTAGCCCATGGTTTAATAAGCTTTCTGAGGGTTTTCAATTTTAGGACTATCCTTTGAGATGCAGAAGATATATTACAGTTTTGAGACCAAATTGAATGAATAAAGTCTTCAAACGAGGGTTCGAGAAGCCACAACCTTTCAAATCTGAAGGGACGATTAGTGCATACAGAAATGTCAGAATTTAGTAGAATGGGGCAATGGTCTGATATAACTGAGGCCAGACCGTACACAACAGTCAAAGGGAAAAGCTCATCCCAAGCACCATTATAAAGAAAGCGGTCTAGTTTAGCCAACGCTGGTATTGATCTATGGTTTGACCAGGTGAAGGAACGGTTACTTATCGGTGGATCGATCAAGGAGCAGTCAAAAATGAAAGAATTGAAGTCATCAGAGTCTTGGGATAGATTGCCTGAATTTCTATCATAAACAAATCTGGTAGTGTTAAAATCTCCACCAATCACCCAAGGACCCGAGAATTGGGATGCAAGAGAGCAACAATCCGACCAAAGAAGGGATCTATCAGATGCATCTTGAGGGCCGTAAATATTAGAGAAGAAGTAAATTTGGTTTGAGGGAATATGACGCAGTGCAACGTGAAGTGCTGATTTATTTTGAATAGACCAATTTAAGGACCAAATTGATTCATTCCATGCTGTAATTAGGCCACCACGTGTGTCAATTGCCTTAACGAAAGTCCAACCGGAAAGGAAGGAGCCCCCCACTAATCTAAAGTAATTTGGAGAAGGGTCATCAAGCTTAGTTTCTTGGAGGAAGAGAATATCGATTTTTAAAGGGAGTAAAACCAGACTAATTGCATGGCATTTTGAGGGGTTGCCCAAGCCCCTAACATTCCAAGAAACGATTTTCATTTGGCACCATTGATACGCTCAAGTTCCAAATCATGCATGGAAATATAGTGTGAATCACGTAAAGTAATACCCATGCAACGTGACATTTTTCTACATAGACTTTTATTTGCAGAAGAAAAAACAACAGGAGTAAAAAAACTACCCGAGCCTTCAGGATGGTCCTCTTTATTGTTGATCCTTGCACTTCGTCTGACAATGACCGGTGAAAGAAACTGGGTCCAGTTCTCTTCTTCAGCATTATGGGTAGAGTCAGCTGGGAGGATTTGCTGGAGGGGGAGAAAAGGTTGAGGTGGCGATTGATTGTCAAGAGGGATCGCGATGGGAGGGGCAGTTGTTGTGGGGTCATCAATTTGGAGTGGGGTAATTGGGAGGGGGATAGAGAACGGGAAGGACATAGGGATGTTTTGGAAGAGCAAGTCGGTGTTGAAAAGGTGGTTCATGTTCTGTTGAGGGGTTTGGGCTACTTCAGGGTCCACATCAGGTATGGCCATAGCATTTGTGTCATTTGGTGCAATTTCCATGGAATCATCGAAGTAGTCATGCATGCAAGGAATCGTAAGCTCGTCGATATTACCAATAAGTAAGGATTCAGGCTTAACACCTGGGTGTTCATGGATGCAGCGTTGGACTTTTATGAGATGTTTCTTCATATTGATGTTAACCACAAGAAAAGTGTTTAGGTCAATCCCCTCAAAAAATTGAATTTTGATAAATAGGTTTCTGTGATCGAAGTGAGCCCATTCACAGTCATCTAAAGCTACAACATTTCCCAAAGGACTAAGAATATTTTTGACTGCAGCAGAATTGTACCTTAGAAATTCTGGAAAACCTACCACCTTTGCCCATGATTCGCATTCTAACACCGCTTCCGGTTCCCATTCAGCCTCAGACCAAGGCTCAAAGTATATAGCTCCTCCCGGCTTCGCAAAGAGCTTCCAGAACAAGACTTGGTCTCTGATCCATGCGTTTGGGCAAGAGACGATGAAAGAGTTTTTTCTATATATCCACATAGGCCATTCGCGATAGCTAAAAGCATTAGATAGGATGAAGTGAAGCGATGTAATACTCCAGCCGCCCGAAATCACGGTGCCAACAATGTAGTTTGATGAGTCTGCCATTACAAACTGATTCATATTTTCAGAGTTTAATGCGGGAGAGATGGGAGAGGAGGGAATAGGAGTTGGAGAGGGCGTGGATTGCCGACAGCTGGAACGATGTGGACTCTTCTGGTTTCGATCAGATTGAGTTGATGCACGAGGGACCCACGCTGCAGAAGGTGCATCATTCCAATGGACACCTTTACGCACATGTTTTGAGATGCCTCTTTGCATTCTTTTTTTAGGGCAACGTGTACATAAGTGGCCGTAGCCTGAGCAAAAAAAACAAATTTTTGAATTCCTGCAGGCACTTGCCACGTGTCCTTTATCTGCACATTGAATACAGCGACGATCGCTCTTCAGGAAATTGACCATGTTCTGAATTGAAGAGAAAGCAGGTAATTTTGATGATTTTCTCGCAGACGTGCGATCAGATGAATCCAACGGAGGAGATGAAGCTACCTCCGCATAGGATTTTTTTGGTCTATCTTCTGGAAGATTTTTTAGAGCATCAAAGCGGTTATTACAGGTAATCACTTGAGGAGGCGGATGACTTGAACTTTGACGAAAGAAATTTTTTGAAGCGGGAGGAGAGAACGATTGACCAACCTGAGATGATGGGGCATGGGGACGATGGGAGGAGAAAAAGGTGGGTTTATGAAAAACTGAGCGAGAGTGGTGCTGGTATGAAGAAGGAGGGTGATAAGGGGGGCGAGAGCGGAAGGAAGAAGGAGGACGATACAGAGAAGATGAGCGAGGACGAGGGTGCGGAGCAGGGCGAGAGCGGGTGAATGAAGGAGGACGACGGACCGAAGGAGGAGAAGAACGGTGAGGCGGAGGAGGAGAAGGAAGAATAGGAGGACGGGGGTGGAACGCGGCACGATATTTGGCTGGAAAGGGGAAAGAGAAGCGGAGGGAGTCCGCCATGAAAGAGAAGGAAGAATAAAAAACGGAGGTTAAACTGGAAAAATCTTACTTTGGAAAATTTCCATTAAATCTTGATTAAAAGATTTATAAATTCCAAATCATATCTTCATTATTAATTGGGTTGAAGAACAAAATGTTATTTAAAACATAGTTCACGATAAACCTAAATTCCAAATACCATTCAATTCCAATTAGATTAATTAATTGGTAAACTTCTCTAAATCTTAATTAAAAGATTTATTCTTTTCGCAGCTGGGTTTAAGAACAGTGTTACTGAAGACACCATTCATGACAAACCCCAAAATCCAATTTCATATTAAATACAAGGCTCTGAATAGAAATTTTATTGGCTTGTATTCAATATTAAATTCTAAAACCAACGGATATCGTATGGGGAATAACGATATACGTATCTTCCAAATTCCTCAACAATGCCCATATAATCACGCAGTCCAATATCGAAATATTCCGAAGATAATTTCCGTTCGAAATCCATTCCAATTTATTCGTTGGAAATTCTGGTTATATTAAAACCATTTACAAATCCAATTTATTATTTCTAAAAATAATTGAATTTTTATTCTAGTTATTAACTAGTTCATTTCAATAAAAAAATATTTTTATCTTTTCAAAATTGGAATTTTTCATCCAAAATCTTTCCAAATCACTTATTATGAATTTACACAATTTTTCAATATTTTTAATAATTTTATTAAGGCCCGTACAGTCGGTTTCTAACCGCCACCGAACAGCATCCATAGCGACCTTTTTTGAAATTGATTTGGACAAAATTTGAAATCCAACCGTTCAAATTTAAATCTCTTATATTCATTGGAAAGATCTTTTCTATATGATCCAACGATTCCAGTTTTAGGAGAATCCGACGGTCGGATCTCCTGTTACATCAATTTGAAGTTAATGGTTGAAATTCGCGAACGGTCGTTGCGCGACGCATTCAATTCAAGCCATTAAATATATACAATATATATATCGTCGATTTCCATTTAAATCTTATTTTATAAATCTTTTATAAATTCGTTTTAAATTTATTTCATCTTCTATTTCAATTTTAAATCAATATTGAATATTCCATATCATTATAATATTAAAATGATTATATTTTCAAAATATCAGATTTTGAAATCAATTCTTTTCGATATTCATTATAAAATGAATAAAATTGACAGAAAAATTCGTTCAAGTTAAAATAGCTTTTCTATACTTAACCCGGCTTTATATGTTCCAATATTTTTGTGTCCATCCAAAATCGGACATCAAAATCATATTTTGATTATTCACTGAATAATGTTTTAAAATATTCGTTATTTCTGAATCGGAATGTGACTAAATCAATTACCATATAATTTCAGTTATACGGATTTCATACATCGCATTTATTCAATAATATTGATAAATAATCATTAAACATTCAAACATCATCTAAAGTGCAATTTATAGCTGTATAAGCGTTAAAATAAATAAATAACGCTTACAACAATTTGTCAATCAATCAATCAACATACAGATAAATATTGGGATTAGTGTATGTCAAATATCATCATAATACATGTGTGCGGTCTTCAGACCACATCAGCCTATTTAAATAAATCATTGGTTAATAAATTTAACCAATTCTAATTCAGTTTGAATTATTTTTCTACTTAACAAATTTTCACTGTTCAAATTATAGATTGATATTTATACCACATTTCAACAACCACAAAGTGTATCCACATTGTTTGAAATATGAGTGTCGGGTATTCAAACAACGCTTCTTGTGCAGATGAGTCGTGAATAGTTCATGTGTTGAACTCAAGCAATGTCACATACAATAGATAAAAATCAACACTGCCAATTTCTATATAATTATAGTTATAAAATAAACTAAATAACTATATAAATATTTTAGTGAGAGAATTCTCACTTTGGTTTCCACTCCGTCGGTCTGTAATTGATGATTTCAGAACCGTTTGGGTCTAAACTCGCCTTAAATTCTAATTTGCTCCGTGTTAGTTCTGGTCAGTTCCATATTGCAGTGTTTTTCAAGACGATTGCAATGCTCCCGAGTTAGGTGAATTATGTTGCCGTATATAAAAGATATAGATGTTTAACCATTTAAACAATTGAATATACAATTTACACAATTAATTATTTAATTAACTCATTAATCCCCCCTTAACCTTTATCTTCATCGTTCCTCGTTAGATTTCCTGTAGTTGAAAAAAATCATCGACCTCCTCTCTTTGGTTGCGCACGCCGCCATATGCAGCCGGAATTAGATATGAGTCGTCCATCGGATGCGCCTTGTTGCGACCTTCCAGCGCCGGGCTTCAGCCCCAACTCAATCACCCCATTGGCCATAGGAACCCGATTAAACAAGTCGCCTTCATGGCCAAAAATCCACCCCCACGTCGCTCCCCAGTCCATCACCACCGTTGATCTTGACGATCTCATTGCGACGAAGAGATTTGCATTTATAAGTTTTTCGATTTGAGGACCCAATTGGGAGAAAAGTGAAGAAGAACGCAGTGAAAAATCCGCCATCGATTTTGCTACTGGAGGCGGCTCTAGAACGTTGATTGCGCATGAAACAAGAATAGATTTTTGACCCGCCCTTTTATAAACAACCGTATTCATTTTAAAATATTATTTAATTCGAAAAGTAAGATTATGCATTCGAACTCCAAATCAAACACAACGACTGTTGTCCCCATCAAAATACCCCCGTTCCGAACACAATGGGATATGTTTCGTAAGCCAATTTAATTGTTTCGATCAGTTTTTCTTCAAATTAAAATATAAATCAATATATTGAATTTTAAACGTACATTTTAATTTACAAGGGCCACATACTGACTCCAAAAATTAGAGAAAAATTAAATCTAGCTATGTTTTGACGATAAGGTCCTAACAAAACTAATTTCATCAAATTTGGAGATCGTTTGAAAAATGGTCTTTTTCTGGTCGATTAATACAAACTTAATTGAAAAAACACGTTTAAGTTTATTGCGCTCACATATTAATTCCAAAAACAAGGAAATTTGTAAACTGACTATAATTTGACATTCTGGATCCAACAAAAGTGGTTTCGTCGAAAACGGAGGTCGTTTGCAAAATGGCTACTTTTAAGGGATATATATTATTAAAGGGAAAGTCTATAGAGACAAAAAATTTTGACACAAAATTAAACACACAAAATCTGGACCACTAGATCTCCCCATGATTTGCACCTCTCATGTAAAGACAAAAGAATCCAATGGTCAGGATTCTATGTTTAAAGTTGTGTGTTTTATTTTGTGTCCCAATAGCCGCTCTCATTATTAAAAATATATATAAATTCCATAGCGACTATTCTGAATTTTAAACTGGATATAACTTTCAATTTATATTATGAAATCTAAATTTTTCACATTCATTAGAAAGATATAATTAAGCAGATTCTAACTTTTCTGGTTTTACTGAAACCCGATTTATTTTGAATTTTGTACATTCATTTAAAGTTAGAAATCGAATTTTCAAACCACCACGCCATTTCGAGTTCGTTTTATAATTGAAATAAATTTATACGTTCTAAATTCGATTTAAATAAATTTTAAATCATTATTATTTAAAATAAATCATTTTAAATATTCAAACCCCATTTAAATAGCTAAAATTAAAATTTTAAATTGGTTCAGAAATTCCGGGTTGTTACAGCGATTGTTCCCCGTGCGAAAAATAATAATAATGTATTTGATAGACACTTAAAATGTTTGGTATTAGGAAGAGTGTAGTACAAAATTATATGGTATTTTTTAGCAATGGTATTAGAAAGAAGAAAGCGAAGTGTCCTTAGTAACACACTATATTTATGCAATTATTTAGTGAATAGTTTTTTCAATTATATTCAAAATTCGCATAAATTTCAACAATTATTCAACAAAAATTTATGAAAATTTCTGCTAGTATTCAACGAAAATTTATAGAATTCCTGCAATTATTTATCAAAAAAGTTGGGAAAATGTCTACAATTTTTCATAGAAAAATTGCAAATATTTATGTAATTATTTGATATAATTGCGTTATTATATGCAATTATTTACTGAATAATTGCAAAATAATTGTACTTATTGAGCTATCGATTATCCTCCCCAACCATGTCCTATGGCAGTCATCAGTATAGTACTAATAACCCGTATACGAAGCACGACTTCACACTAGTTTCTTAGTGATGGTAATAATTGTAAAAAAAAAAAAGAGAAGGAAACAATTAGTAAATGTCCACAAAATTTTTAACCATTCAACCGCTGTAGTTAAATCACAATCAAATTTATTTTATTTGTATATTTCATAATCATTATAGAAATTTGGACACATGCAGCTAATAGACACAGCAAGACTAGCTAGCAAAAAAATTCCATTGTTTTTTTAATAAAAGGTGTACTTATATTACAGTTACAAAGAGAAGGAAGAGCTGGTTACAAAATACTGTTGGAAATGAATGAGCAAGAAAAAGAGGAATTTGGGAAAATGAAGAGATAGCAACATGTAAGTCCCACATCATCAAAATATTAACACAATGTCTCCTTATATATTAGAAGCCAATAGGCTTATATAAATTAAAAGGAAGAGGGATTATATGGAGATGTGGGGGCTTGGCCATGACATAATAATACATTAAAATGTCAAAGATTGGGCCTTGGGCTCTTGGGGTCTCTTGATTGAATATGGCCGACGGTTGCCGATTGGGCTAGTGCGCTAAAACAAGAATTTTTTCTTAGAATTTTAAAAGGTGTGTCTGTTCAGTCCAAAATTCGAAAGGCATGTCTGTTAGCTGAATGAGTACAACCATTTGAATTCTTAGCGTACGCACATTAATAACCGGGTGGTTAAAGGGTCGCAACCTTCCCAATTATGTTGGTTACTGATGCATATGAATAAGCACCTCCTCCTGCCTATAAATACATTGCCCAAAACAAGACAGAAATCACTTTTTCTGCTCGCATTTCTTCTTCTTCCTTAAAATAACCCCTGATCTAGTTTCTATAATCATCTTCAGTTCGTCAGAGCTTCGTTTGTTGGCACTACACTACAGAGTTGGTCAATTTTATCCTGGGTAACAAATTGCAACTACGTCGATCAGTGCATACGACGTCATATTGTTTCAAGGAACAGAATATTTCGAGACTCGGACATTACTGAAATAGAATACTTTCTATACATCTTCAATCTGCTGCACAATCGGTTACGCTTTCTATGATTATTGTAAACACAATTTGACGTGACAATTATGGCATAATTGATTAACACTGATTGTTGTTGCTGTCTGTTTGTAATACAATTGTGTACTTACAAAAGTTCGAACAATCTTGAAACAATATTTGTTGCAGATGACGAAAAACAGCAACAGTGATTCTACACCGATTCAGATGCTGAAAAATGCTCAGCCAGCGCCTTTGCTTCTAACAATGGCTCTGTCCCATGATGAAAGGCCAGAGAAGTTCAAAGGAATTAATTTCAAGCATTGGCAACAGAAAATGTTGTTTTATTTAACAACATTGAGCCTCGCCAAGTTTCTAACTGAAGATGCTCCTGTGGTAGCTGAACTCGAACGTGATGCTACCAAAGTAGAGGCTCTTAATATCTGGCAAAACTTAGATTTTATGTGTAAAAACTATATTTTGAATGGTCTGGATGATAGCCTCTATGATTTCTATTGTACTTTTGCAATGTCCAAACAACTCTGGTTGGCCCTAGAAAAGAAGTACAAAACTGAAGATGCAGGCATAAAGAAATTCATAGCTGGAAAATTTCTAGACTTCAAAATGGTTGATTCAAAGACAGTAATCAAGCTCAAGAACTGCAACTTATCATCCGTCAACTAGAAGATGAAAATATGACTCTTAGCGAGACTATTAAAGTTGCCGCAACTATTGAGAAATTGCCTCCTTCTTGGAAGGACTTCAAAAATTACCTTAAGTATAAGCATAAGGAAATGACAATGGAAGAACTCATCGTTCGACTACGCAATAAGAAGATAACAGAAATTCCGAGAAAAAGATTTCTCAGAATATTGCTTCCAAAGAAAATGTAGTTGAGTCAGACAAGACCAACAAAAGAAAAGGGTAGAACGCTTCTAAGAAGTCAAAGAAATTTCTGGGTTCTTGCCACAACTGTGAAAAGAAGATGCACAAAGCAGCCGAATGTCGCGCACCTAAAAAGAAGAAGTTAAAAGCAAATACAGCTGATGTTTTGAAAGGCATTTCTGATCTTGATTTATGTGCAGTAATATCAGAATGCAACCTTGTTGGTAACTCAAAGGAATGGTTTGTAGACACTGGAGCCACTCAATGCATATGTGCTAACAAGTGGATGTTTACAACCTATAAACCTACAGCTGATGATGAAAAACTTTTTATGGGCAATTCTTCTACTTCAAAGGTCGAAGGCTAATGAAAAGTTGTGTTGAAACTGACTTCTGGAAAGGAACTGACTTTAAATGATGTTGTCCATATTCCATAAATTCGCAAGAACCTGATTCCAGGATCGTTACTGAGCGAGCATGGCTTCAAATTGACCTTTGAAGCTGGTAAATCTGTTCTTTCCAAGAATGGAGTGTATGTTGGAAGAGGATATGTGTGTGACGGTTTATTTAAAGCAAATGTAACCACTACTGTACCACGCACTGATATGAATAAAAGTCAATCTTCTGCTTATATTGTTGAATCTTCTAACATATGGAATTCAAGATTAGGGCATGTAAACTTTGATACATTGCAAAAATTGATTAATCCAGAATTTATACCAAAATGTAATATAGATTCCAACTACAAATGTCAAGTTTGTGCAGAAGAAAAATTGGCAAGAACCTCGTATCATCATGTTGAACAAGAGACAAAACCTCTAGACTTAATGCATACTGATGTATGCGATTTGGAAATGTGTCAAACTAGAGGTGGAAAAAGGTACTTTATAACATTCATTGGTGATTGTACCAGATATTGTCATGTATATCTCCTTAGAAGCAAGGATAAAGCATTCGAAATGTTTAAACAGTATAAGGTAGAAGTTGAGAATCAACTCAACAAGAAAATAAAATATTTAAAAAGTGATAGAGGAGGATAATACGAGTCTCCATTTGAGGACTTATGTGCTGAGCATGGAATTATACATCAAACTACAACCCTGTATTCACCTCAATCCAACGGCATAGCCGAACGGAAAAATAGAATTCTTAAAGAAATGATGAATGCCTTACTAATTAGCTCTGGCTTGCCAAATAACTTTTGGGGAGAAGCTATTCTTTCGACAAATCATAAATATACCCTAGAAAAATAGCTCTAAATCTCCTCATGAACTTTGTTAAAATAGACCACCGTCCTACAAATACCTAAAAGTGTGGGGGTGTGCCAAAGTAGAGGTACCAAAATTAAAGAAGGTCAAAATTGGACCAAAACCAATTGATTGTGTATTCATCGGATATGCACAAAACAGTGCCGCATATCGATTTTTGGTACACAAATCTAAAATTGATGATATTCATGAAAATACCATCACTAAGTTGAAAAATGCTAGATTTTTTGTACATATATTTCCCTTGAAACATGGTACTGAAATTGATACACCTAAGAGACTAAAGGAAGATGAAGTTCCTTAATCTCTTAAGGATGTTGAACAAAATAACACTCAACAAAGTAGCGTTGAGCAGCAAGTGGAGAAACCAAGATAAAGTAAAAGGTCAAGGATTTTAAAAACCTTTGGACCAGACTTCTATACATTTATTTTAGAAGATGATCCATTGACATACAAACAAGCTATGTCTTCCAGCGATGCCCCTTATTGGAAAGAGGCAATTAACAATGAGATTGAATCCATTATGTCCAATCATACCTGGGAATTAGTTGATTTACCTCAAGGATGTAAGACCTTAGGTAATAAATGGATATTTAAAAAGAAATTGAAACCTAGTGGTTCAATGGACAAGTACAAAGCTCGTCTGGTAGTCCAAAGATTTAGACAAAAGGAAGACCTAGACTATTTCGGTACATATTCACCTGTGATGAGGATCATGTCAATTAGAATGCTCATTGCAGTTGCATCCATATATGACTTAGAAATACATCAAATGGATGTTAAAACTGCATTCTTGAATGGTGAACTAGAGGTGGAAATCAATATGAAACAACCTGAAGGATTTCTAAGCTCAGAAAATAAGAATAAAGTTTGCAAGCTAATAAAATCACTTTATAGCCTTAAGCAAGCTCCAAAACAGTGGCATAAGAAGTTTGATAATACTATGTTATCAAATGGATTCACAATAACAGATAAACGTGTGTACATAAAACATACACATATTGGATATGTCGTTGTTTGTCTCTATGTTGATGACCGTTTGATCCTAGGCAATAACAAAGCCATAATAACATCTACAAAGGATATGTTATCCTCTAGATTCGATATGAAAGACCTAGAACACGCTGATGTGATATTGGGTGTAAAAATTCTAAGAACACCACAGGGATATGCATTATCCCAATCGCATTACATCACAAAAATACTTGAAAAATTCAAGCAATATAATGTGACTATTGCAAAATCACCAGTAGAGATGAACTAAAATTGGGTAAAGATCACTGGTGGTGGTATCTACCAATTGGAATACTCTCGTATACTAGGAAGTATCGTGTATGTTATGAACTGTACTAGGCCCGATATCGCATATGTTGTAAGCAAATAAAGTAGATTTACTAGTAATCCTGGTAAGCATCATTTGAAAGCGATAATCAGAGTTCTAGGATATCTAAAGTATATACAGAGTTATGGTTTATACTATGCAAACTATTCTTCGATAGTGGAAGGATACAGTGATGCAAATTGGATCACTGGATCAAATGATTCAAAGTCTACTAGTGGATACGCGTTCACATTAGGAAATGGAGCAATTTCATGGAAATCATCCAAACAGACTTGTATAGCTAGATCTACGATGGAATCAGAGTTCATTGCACTAGATAATACTACAGAAGAAGCAGAATGGATTCGAATCTTCTTAGAAGACATTCCTAATTGGAGCAAACCAATGCCTCCAATATGTATACATTGTGATAGTCAATCAGCTATTGGAAGAGCTAATAGTACACTATACAATGGTAAATCTAGGCATATTCGTCATAGACATAAAATGACAAGACAGCTTCTCTCTAACGGGGTTATCACAATAGATTACATTCAATCTAAAGATAACTTAGCGGATCCACCTACAAAAGGCTTTCCAAGAGAGAAAGTTCAAACCATATCGATGGGAATGGGGCTAAGGCCCATAGACTAAAGGTTTTTCTAAAATGGAAACCCCACTTACTTGACTAGAGATCCCAAGATCTAGGTTCAAAGGGACAATGAAGTTTAAGAGAAACTTGATGGCACTGTTATACACAAACCATTCCTATGATAAGTCAGTGCATTATATGTTGAATAAGGATAAGTATTTGTACTTTTAATGATGTATGTATTTCAGGAATTAGTGAATACCCTTTACAGAATCAACTATGTAAGTGCGAAGGCGCCGCTTCAAAGAGAATTATAAGGCCGAGTAGTCTAAGCATCTATGAGACCAGGCAGGTGTTCAAAGCAAAAACAAACACATACAAAGAATGAAGGGTTATAAGAAACAGTTATCATGTGTTATCTACTATGGAATTACACAAAAGGCTTATAGTTCAAGACAGTTTGTGTCTACTGATTCGCCTATAATTCAAATAGGTAATCACGAGGAAAGTCCAAGGCCCATGTGTTACTTTAACCGATTTAATAAATAGTTCGTGAAACTTAGATCAACTGCTCATTCATGTAGGGGATTGTTGGAAATGAATGAGCAAGAGAAAGAGGAATTTGGAAAGAAAAGGAGATAGCAACATATAAGTCCCACATCATCAGAATATTAACACAAACTCTTCTTATATATTAGAAGCCAATAGGCTTATATAAAATAAAAGGAAAAGGGATTATATGGAGATGTGGGGGCTTGGCCGTGACATAATAATACATTAAAATGTCAAAGACTGGGCCTTGGAGCTCTTGGGGTATCTTGATTGAATATGGTCGACGGTTGATGATTGGGCTACTACACTAAAAAAAGAATTTTTTCTCAGAATTTTTGAAGGTGTGTCTGTTCAGTCCAGAATTCGAAAGGGATGTCTGTTAGCTGAATGAGTACAACCATTTGAATTCTTAGCATACGCACATTAATAACCGAATGGTTAAAGGGTCGCAACCTTTCCAATTATATCGGTTACTGATGCATATGAATAGGCACCTCCTCCAGCCTATAAGTACATTGCCCAAAACAAGACAGAAATCACTTTTTCTGCTCGTATTACTTCTTTTTCTTCAAAGTAATCCTCTGATCAAGTTTCTATAATCATATTTAGTTCGTCAGAGCTCTGTTTGCTGGAACTACGCTACGGAGTTGGTCCGTTTTATCCTGGGAAACAAATTGCAACTACGTCTGCCAGTGCATATGATGGAAATATTGTTTAAAGGAAACATAATATTTCTGGACTCAGACATTGCTGAAACAGAATACTTTTTATATATCTTCAATCTGCTGCACAATCAGTTACGCTTTCTGTGATTATTGTAAACGCAGTTTGACGTGACAATTGTGGCATAATTGATTAACAATGATTGTTGTTGCTGTCTGTTTGTAATACAATTGTGTATTTACAAAAGTTATAACAAATACAACATACACATACCAATGAATACTATACAAACTAGAACAAAAACCTGCTCTACCATAGATGCAGCAAGACAACACAAAATAAACCAACTATAAGACACAGCCAGCAAGACAAAATACTTCGAATACCATGCAATAGCCACCAACAAAGAGCAAGAAGAACAATTCCAAAAAATACTATTTAAACCAAAAATGGTTCAACACCAAAGGTATGTGAACCGTACTTCACCAATACGGTTAGAAATTGAAAGGAGCCACAATCGCAAAAATAAACGGGAAAAAGTAAGCAACAACATAAGGATTTTTATAGTGGTTCGATCTATGACAGATCTACGTCCACTCTGGAATCACTTCTCGTTATCATACTTTGCTTTACAAAATATATGAATTCACTCATAATGTTCATCCCTCTTTTTCCTCTCTTTATATGATCTAAATTACACTTGAATTGGCAAAGGAATTGGAGAGATCTCTTGCTTTGTGATGGTGGATGTATTATTCTTCTATCACTTTTAGCAATTGAATGATCTTCATGGATTCCATAGCGATTTATTGTTAGATCTACGCTTTAGAGAGGTTTAGCGGAGATTAGAGATCACTTGAATTTTGTTGGAGAGATTTCTAGTGTAGTTTGAAGGAGTTTTGATCCATTTGTTGTTGCATGGAGGTTGATTGATCCTTGGAAGTCAATAATGGAGCTTGGAGAGAACTTAGAGTGTTCAAGAATGGTGGAGAAGTGATTTGGGAAGCCCTTCAGGGAGGAAGAATCGGTCTCTTCAATGGTAGTGAAAGGGGGTATTTATAGGAGAAGTTTGGACCTAGTGGCAATTCTATAATTATGGTGTTTAGGGTACGTATCGCACGGCATTGTATTTACGAAACTACTACTGGACAATTAGAGCCAGGTGTACACAGCTAGCAACAGCTAGCGCATGACCCCTGGCGTGCGACCCCTGGCATGCGACCCCTGGCGTGCGACCCCTCGCGTGTGACCCTTGGCGTGTGACCCCTGGCGTGTGACCCCTGGCGTGTGACCCCTGGCGCATGACCCCTGGCGTGCGACCCCTGGCGCATGACCCCAGACGTGCGGCCATTGGCACATGACCCATGGCGTGCGACCCATGTTGTGTGGCCCTTGGCGTGTGACCCCCGGCGTATAACCCTTGGCGTGCAACCCCTGGGGTGCAACCCCTGGCGTGCGACCCTTGGCGCATGACCCCTGGCGATCTTATAATGTTCGACAGAATGCATGAACGGGTTTCTGGTAGTTAACATTTGCCCCTCGAAGCTTGTATTTTTCGTTTGTGAGAAATGCGGGCTTCGAAATGAACATAATTTGCATTGAGATCCAGTTATAGCTTTTTTATTTGCTAAGGAAAATTATGTTTTGAATTCATATGGTTCATGCCACCTATTCTTTAGACTTATACTTAGTTATCGATTATCCACATCAATAACAGGTTAGTTAATCATTAATGAATGACTTATGGCGAACTGAGTTACGTGTCTATGCATAACTACTCTGTTTAACTGTTTAGAATTCGTTAAACGTTGTTTGCATAGGTACGGTACTCAAATTTGAATTCACAATGGTACCTGAGTTCTGCTAATCGATATGTATATTGATTGCAGATTTCAAGTTTTGCCTTTCTAAAGTCTTATATGATCTTGTATGATGGATTACGTTTTATGAAACGTATACCTATTCAGATTAGAACTTTGATTTGAGTTTCCAAGGCCAGAGCGATTGCAGCCTTTGGATGGGTTCAGAATTTTGGATTTATTTCGACACCATGGATCATTCTGGGATATATATTGAATTTTGAATCTTCGTTTCACGATGATTTGTCCCTGTGCATAATTATTACTCAATCGGAGCTTTGCAGGCGAAGAAGCCTTTGTGCTAAGAGATTCTAATTGGGTTTCCCAAGTTGAACCTTATTGGTGGAGTGAGTTTCGTCGGCATATCGAGCATATCGACTTTGTCGAATTCTTCAAATGCCCCATTTTGAAGGCAAGATCAAGCCAAGTGTATTGGTTTTTGGCTTGTTTCATTGTTGTGATGGACTTACGATATTTTTCGGAGCATTATTCAACCCTTATGTGGTTGTATTGCCTCAGTACCGTAGGTGGTCACGAATCTCAAGAGCTCGATGTGATCAGTTTGTCGAATCTCCTTGATTGTTATTGACGTGCTAGAAGATTTAACTTTGTCATTCAGAGCTATTTAAGCTTTGTCAATACAATAGAAATTCCAACTTTACTAGCTGGTTTAGCGCTTCTACTTGGAGAAGTTTTATATCTTTGTGCCCCCGCTAGGGGAGGACTTATATATTGTGCCCCAGCTAAGGGAGGACTTTGGGTTCATTTCCCCCACTCGGGGAGGTCTTTGGGTTTTGTGCCCCCTTTAAGGGAGGGTTTTCAATTTTGCCTCTACTATGGAAGAACAAATTTTTTAATTTGCCCCTACTACAGAGGAACTTTATTTTGCCTCAATGATTCGTCGCGTCCGAGAAAATCAGATGTCACGCGAATTAAATGGAGGTCCGACATTCTTCACATCTGAAATAATCAGACGCTATGCAAATGGATTTTCATTCTTCACACCTGATTTTTCAGGTGCTACGCAAATGGATTTTCATTCTTCACACCTGATTTTTCAAGTGTTACGCAAATGGATTTTCATTCTTCACATCTGATTTTTCACATGCTACGCAAATGGATTTTCATTCTTCACATCTGATTTTTCAAATGCTATGCAAATGGATTTTTATTCCTCACATCTGATTTTTCAGATGCTACGTAAATGGATTTTATTCTTCACATCTGATTTTTCAGATGCTACGCAAATGGATTTTCATTCTTTACATCTGATTTTTCAAATGCTACGTAAATGGATTTTCATTCTTCACATCATTCTTCACATCTGATTTTTCAGATGCTACGCACGTGGATTTCATTCTTCACATCTAATTTTTCAAATGCTACGCAAATGGATTTTCATTCTTTACATCTAATTTTCAGATGCTAAGCAAATGGATTTCATTCTTCACATCTGATTTTTCAGATGCTACGTAAATGGATTTTCATTCTTCACATCTGATTTTGCAGATGCTACGCAAATGGTTTTCACTTTTCACATCTGATTTTTCAGATACTACGCAAATGGATTTCATTCTTCACATCTGATTTTTCAGATGCTACGAAGATGGATTTTCATTCTTCACATCTGATTTTTCAGATGTTACACAAATGGATTTTCATTCTTCTCATCTTATTTTTCAGATGTTAAGCAAATGGATTTCCATTCTTCACATCTGATTTTTCAGATGCTATGCAAATGGTTTTGGGCGACTGTTATATCGTTCCACGGGGCAGCCATCAGTTTCTTTGTCGGATGCTTGACTTAGCAGGCTGTTTCCATTTGGAAACTGGTGCTTTGAACCTCTCACTTGGGGAAGTGCTCCTTCGGTAAAAGCTACAGCTCTCTCGTATGTTTGTTGTGGCGCTTGTTCGTTATTTGGATCTTTGCGACTTTTCCCCTTCACTTTTCAAGGCGTTGCTTTTTTATTTTTGTATTTTTGCATGTTGATATTTACAACATTTGGCACTTGAACTAGCGTTGTTGGGGTCGCGATGTTACAGGAACAAGCGCTCGACAGATGGCCTGTAGTATGAAATCATCTTTTAAGTAAGTTTTAATTTGACATATAATTTTGCAAGCAAGAAATTCATTCGGTCAGATATGCTCTTAATCGCAGAGCTAATGTTCAGTGCATCACTTACAGATTATTACAGACTGTTTACAAGAAGTTTTGAATATAACATAAAGTAAAACATGAAGTAAAGCATGAACTAAAGCAGGAAATAGAGCATGAAGTAAGGTAGTGGAAATGTTGATCGCTTACTCCGAGCCATTGAAATAAGAGCACCAATCATTGATCCTTAGTTGATTATCGGCCTTGGATCGGTTTGAGCAGGAGCTCTGTTGTTTGGGTCGGACTGGTCGTTTGATGACCCTTGCCCCTGAGGAGTTGCGGAAGAATTTGCAGCTTGAGGATTCTTCACATACTGTTGCAGCCTGTTTTTCCTGATCAATTCCTCGATGAGGTTCTTCAGGTGTCTGAACTCATTGGTGTTATGACCAGGCTGGTTGTGAAATCTACAGGATTTTCCCGATTTTGATGCTTTGTTGCTTATCCTCGTCGGATTTGGCTCCGCATACTCTTCAGAATTCTTTATTGCAAGATAGATATTTTCAGGAGTGTCATTCAAAGGCATCAGCTCTGATGAGTTGAAAAGGTGAGACTTCTTATTAGCCTTGTTGTCGTTCCCGTCATTGGCGCGCTTCTGCCCTCGTGTATCTTTCTGATTATATTGGGTAGCAACATTTTTGGGAGCTTCAAGAAGCGGGTTAGCATCAATAATCTGAAGAGGTACAGGATTAGTGTCCACACTCATATACTCCTCGGCTTTTTTATAGAACTTTTCAAGCGTGTTTGGTTCTTTCATTTTAATCCATCTACCGAATTCGCTCTTCTCATCTATGGCGCCGATTAGAGACATGAGGATTATGCGAGGTTATGAATTTCTCACTTCGGACAAAGCAACGTTGAATCGATTGAGAAAAGCTTTAATAAATTCCCTTGGATTCTGCTTCATTGCTGAAAGTGTTATAGCATCCTTGGCTCTGGTAGCATACAAGCGGAACTAATCCTTGAACTTTTTGGTCAAGTCTGAGAATCGGTCTACGGACTTAGGTGGTAGCTTTGTGAACCATAGTGATGCAGCACCTTCTAAGTAGAGAGGGAAACATGTACATCGCATCTCGTCAATTGCCTTAGCTGCACTCATATGCCACTTGTATTTGAACAGAAAGTAGTTAGGATCAACAAGGTCGTTGTACGGAGGCAAAGTTGGAGGATTGAACTTTTTCGGACATTCTGCTTCAAGGATTCTTTTGGTGAATGGAGTCCTATCGGGAGAGAAGTCCCATTCTCTCTCATCACCATTGCGAGCTTTATTACTCTTCATGATTTTTTTCTATCATATCCAAGATGTACTCTTCAGTGTTATGTCGTTCTGCGGGGTCAACTTCGATCTCTTTACTGAATGTTCTCCTTGGCAACACATTGCGGTTTAATGATCTAGGTGGTGCCCCTTGTGCAGGACTAAACAACCTTATGAGTATTTTGATCGGAATAACTTTTAGCTCTTGGCTTCAAATTTTCGATGTTAGCTTTGTCTTCGTCATCCAACCATTCATTATCGTCTTCCATGTTGTCGTTGCGGTCATGGTCAGAAGCGGATGAATCGGCATTCTCTTCGAGATCATCATGGACCATTTGAGGCGGTGGATTTGGTCGAGCGTTGAGGATAGCATCAAAATTTTCCATCATAGCATTAGTAGAAGCATCCATCCGTTGGTTCATGTTGGCAATAACGGCATCCAACTCATTCTTAGTCACACCGGCTACACCTATCGAGTTTTCACCAATTTCAAAATGGTTAGTAAGCGGTGTAACTTCATTGTTAGCAATGTGGTCGTTTTCTCTAATGATTTTGCTTATGGACTTCTTAGATTTGGCCATGATCTCGGACAAGACTTTGAATTTGGAAGAGAGTTCGACGATGGGCCTAGATCTTAGACTTGTAGAATCTATGGCGGAAGTAGGCTTAGAACTTCAATAGTAGGCTCTTAAGATTGAGAGAATTGCGAATGAAGGAGATGCGAACGCGAACCCACGGTGGACGCCAAATGTTTAAACCAAAAATGGTTCAACACCAAAGGTACATGAACTGTACTTCACCAATATGGTTAGAAATAGAAAGGAGCCACAATCACAAAATAAACGGGAAAAAGTAAGCAAAAACACAATGATTTTTATAGTGGTTCAATCTATGATAGATCTGCGTCCACTTTGGAGTCACATCGCATTATCATACTTTGCTTTACAAAACACATGAATTCGCTCATAATGTTCATCTCTCTTTTTCCTCTCTTTCTGGGATCTAAATTACACTTGAATTGGCAAAGGAATTGGAGAGATCTCTTGCTTTGTGATGGTGGATATATAAATCTTTAATCACTTTAGCAATTGAATGATCTTCATGGATTTCATAGCGATTTAGTGTTAGATCCAGGCTTTAGAGTGGTTTAGCGGGGAATAGAGATCACTTGAATTGTGTTGGAGAGATTTCTAGTGTAGTTTGAATGAGATTTAATCCATCTGATGTTGCATGGAGGTTGATTGATCATTGGAAGCCATTAATGGAGCTTGGAGAGAACTTAGAGTGTTCAAGAATGGTGCAGAAGTGATTTGGGAAACCCTTCGGGGTGGAAGAATCGGTCCCTTCAATGGTTGTGAAAAGGTGTATTTATAGGAGAAGTCTGGACCAAGTGGCAATTCTGTAATTATGGTGTTCAGGGTACGGGTCGCATGCTGGTGTATTTACGAAACTGCCGCTGGACAGCTGGAGCCGGTTGTACACAACTGGCAACAGCTGGCACCTGACCCCTAGCATGCGACCCGTGGCGTGCGACCTTTGGCGTGTGACCCCTGGCATGCGACCTCTGGCGCAAGACCCCTGACGTGTGACTCCTGGCTTGCGACCCCCGGCGCATGACCCTAACGTGCGACCCCTGGCGCATGACCCCTGACGTGCAACCACTAGCGTGCGACCCCTGGCGCATGACCCCTGGCGTGTGACTCTTGGCGAATGACCCCTGGTGATCTTATAGTGTTCGACAGAATGCATGAATGAGTTTCTGGTAGTTAACAGATACCTAAAACTTCATAACAACAGCAGATCTCAGTAGATTAAACCCCAAAGATACTACACCAAGCATGCAGACGCCAACCAGGGAGCAAAACTCCAGCAGTTGAAAAGAAGATAGATGCACATCAAACCTTCCAACTCTGATCCAAAGACAAATGCTCACTTTTTAGAAATTCCCCCAATTAAAATTCCTCTTGGCAAACTACCATCCTCTTTGGTCTTTTCCGATTTCGATTTAGTTTGAAATTGAGATATTAACTTAACCCACTCTGGATTTGTTTCCACTAAACGTTCTCCACTCATAATAGTGCTACACTTCTTGAATTTATTATTTTTAAATTTTGTTCTCCTACTTTTGAAACTACTCGAAGAACTATTTGATTCATCTATCAAAATATCCTCATTCCTTGAATCATCATTAACGTTCGGTGTGTTGTGAGTTTTATTATCTATCATACCATCAATTTCATTACCAAAATCAGACTTGCCAATATTAAAGCCTTCATTAAACTGCTCCTTAACCACCCTCATATCGTCCTTATTAATAGAAGATAAATTCGAAGGGTTAAGCAACCCTGCATTATCTTGATTTATAACCTTTTCAACCTTAGAACTACCATTCAAATAAGAGAATCCTAAGGATTTAAATTGTTCTCTGGTATTATCTTGACAAGTCGCAAAAATCACATCATTAGATTTATTTTAGGGTAAATCTGACAGACCAACCTCTCCATGTAAGAGCTTCTCTTGACTGTCCAAATTATTACCATCAATGTCCATGCCACTCACTACATTTGAACTATTCCAACTCTGATCCAAAGACAAATGCTCACTTTTTAGAAATTCCCCCAATTAAAATTCCTCTTGGCAAACTACCATCCTCTTTGGTCTTTTCCGATTTCGATTTCGATTTAGTTTGAAATTGAGATATTAACTTAACCCACTCTGGATTTGTTTCCACTAAACGTTCTCCACTCATAATAGTGCTACACTTCTTGAATTTATTATTTTTAAATTTTGTTCTCCTACTTTTGAAACTACTCGAAGAACTATTTGATTCATCTATCAAAATATCCTCATTCCTTGAATCATCATTAACGTTCGGTGTGTTGTGAGTTTTATTATCTATCATACCATCAATTTCATTACCAAAATCAGACTTGCCAATATTAAAGCCTTCATTAAACTGCTCCTTAACCACCCTCATATCGTCCTTATTAATAGAAGATAAATTCGAAGGGTTAAGCAACCCTGCATTATCTTGATTTATAACCTTTTCAACCTTAGAACTACCATTCAAATAAGAGAATCCTAAGGATTTAAATTGTTCTCTGGTATTATCTTGACAAGTCGCAAAAATCACATCATTAGATTTATTTTAGGGTAAATCTGACAGACCAACCTCTCCATGTAAGAGCTTCTCTTGACTGTCCAAATTATTACCATCAATGTCCATGCCACTCACTACATTTCGATTATGTAAGAGCTTCTCTTAAGAATCCAAACCCTAGAAGCCTTGCAAAAAGCAATGGAATGACCGAACACTTTGCAGTTACAACATGCAGAGGGTATCCATTCATATTGGACTCCCTGCCAGACAACATCCCCATTGTGACAATGAATAGGGTCCCCATCTTAGAAAAACTAAAATCAACATTCACCTCAACCAAAACTCTAGCAAAAGAAATTCGACAAACATTCTCAGTCACACTATCTAACCTTATTGGATTACCCAAAGTAGATGCAGTCCTACTAATAGCTTCAGCAGTCCAAGTTAGGTAATTTAATCCAAATAGGAATGGAATTGAGAAACTCATGAGTTAATTTCATACCAGGATACCATTTTTTTTTATAAATATTAGTCTTTTATTGTAAAAATATGGTCTCGAAGCCAAGATTTTATCACACTCTTCGATTAATTCACACTTATGAATAAAAAAAACCATTCTCCCTAGTAAACAGTTGGTAACCACTCCCTAAACAATTTCAGTAACAATAACATTGGAAAAAAAAATTGTTACATTATTAATCAAAGAGGGAGGAGGAGGGGGGATCATTAAACGTGATACTGAGGTGGGAGATCCTGAACATCAACGCTGCAATTCTATCCAAAATTCGCGTAAATTTCCATAATTATTCAACAAAAATTTATGGAAATTTCTGTGAATACCCAATGAAAATATATGATTTTTTTTTCAATTATTTATCAAAAGACTAGGGAAATATCTATAATTTTTCATAGAGAAATCACATATATTCATATAATTTTTTGATATAATTGCATAATTATCTACTGAATAATTGCATAGTAATCGTACTTATTGAACCATATTCTGAACCAGTCAACCGCTCTCGTTAAATAATCATCAAATTTTTTTCATTTTTGTATTTCATAATGGAAATTTGGCCACATGCAGTTAACAGACACAGCAAGACTAGCTAGTAAAAAAATTCCATTGTTTCCTAAACAATTCCAGTAACAAATAACATTGGAAAAAAGATTGTTATATTATTAATTAAAGAGGGAAAAAAAACATTAAACGTTAAACTGAGGTGGGGCATCCTGAACATCAACGCTGCAATATACCGGCGCATCAACCATGTAACCAGCTGATGTGGTCACATTAGTGAACTTCACCCGGATTCCATTGCACAGCACATTCATTTTGGCATAATCATCTCTGGGAATGTTGGTACTAGACGAAACAAGGTAAATATCAAAGCTGATGACCCCTTGATTAGTGTTTCCAACAATCTGTTTCATACTCATCGATCTCATTCTCACTTTCTTCTCAGTAACATCATTTTTGCCCTTCTGCTGGAAGGGGTACAAGGAGGTAGATGCAAGCAAGTTGCCTTGGTAGTAGAGGGAAGCTTTGATCCCGCTGCTGTACTCGATATAGTCCGCTCTGTTGTTTAATACCATGCTGAAAACGATATCTGCTGCGGCTGCTGACTGAGGCAATGTACCGTTGTTATCATCATTTGCCGCAGAGGAGGATACTTGTAAACTGGTTATGGAGATCCGAGGAAAGTTCTCGGGTATGAATAGTAGCACTATCAGCATTACTACAATAACTACGACACCAACTGCACAAAAGGCTATGTCTAGAGAAATCAAAATATCAGTGCACGTTTCCCGAAGCTTCTTGGTGTCTGCTTTTGTTCTTTTAACTTCGTAGTTTGTCCTTTGATCCATCATACCAGTCTATCGATCTGAATAGAATATTATTGCCGGTTATAACCACACATATCAAGAATAAAATAAAATTGGGTAAGGAGTTTTTTATGCACTTAAGAAGTGGGCTATTTTTGTTCACGTTCACCATCAGAAGCACAGATTTCATGCCTGCCACGTTGTTTATTATTTCTTTGAAACCCTTCAGTTTACTGTGATCTAAGAGAATATGTATCACTCCTTTTGAATTTTTTTCTAAAAATAAAATAAATAAGATAAAAGCTGATTAAAGAACGGTGATAATCAATATTTTGAATGACATCATACTAATTTCTATGTATATCAGTAGGTGAATCAACTAGTAACATTAATTTTATTTTTCCCCTTCACAGAAAATTTCTTTCCGTACCTGTATTTTATAGCAATCCAGTTCAATCTTAGTCCTAGTTCCCTGATTTTTTTTCATCAAGTCAAGGATTTTTCCTAACACTAGAATCAGTGGCGGACCTAGAACCTGAATTTAGATAGGGCAGCAGGTAACCAGCTATGGCCAGCATTTAGTTTGAGATGGGGCAAAACCATTTAAACACCAAATTTTACAAAGAAATCAAAATTTTCAGCTAGGGCCTCTGCCCTAGCTCATCAAAGAGTGGATCCGCCCCAGACTAGAATATAACTACTCATTATCTACATAATTTCCTTTTCAGCCCTGTTGGTGCCAAATTTGTAAATAAAGCGATCAACTTTCACTAACTTTCACTTCCTTTTTGTATAAAAAGAACATCAATAATGTCAAAATATCTACATAGGGCGTTTCTCCCTACATGAACAGATAAACCTAAACATCTTTCTTATATTTACGCATTCAGAACGCTACAATATTCTTTTCACATTCCAAGCATCAATTTATCTTTGAGTGCCAATATCAACATATTAAGTAACAATTTACATGTACAAGTAAAGCATATAACATCACTTTTTTTTGTTATAAGCCAGAAAAAGATATAACATGAATGTACACAAGTCATTGCAGTCACATGGAGAAAAAACTCTTTCCTTCTTCAGTTTTCCTCAAACTTTACTGCTTCTCAAAACAGCAGATTTTATGTATGGTAGTTTTAGCACAGTTTAAATATCCAAATGTCTCCAAAATATGGAGTTATCAGTTTTTTTTCTACTATTAGCCCAGCCCCTAGTTAAGTTGCATACAAAGAATAAACGTAATGAATAAATTTGCAACCGAATCATTTTAATACCGGTTAGAAGCCTTTAGAAAACCGCTGCACTAAAAATCATGTAACCATTTAAACAGTAGTACAAGAAATTATTTAATTTTGTTGTAAGAAAATTGAAGAGGACGAACATGAAGAACCAGAAAATAGAGAAACTATACTTCATTTAATCGGTTAGCTCTTCTGTTAAATAACTGGAAGAAAGGCCAGCTATTGAGAAATTCTTTCTACGGTGATAGGATAAATTCTTTCGTCAGTGATAGCACAAAGTAGCCTAGAAATTAACTAGTATAACCGCACAATGGTACGAAAACCGATAAAAAAATTATCTTGTTATAGTTTTTTAATTATCTAAAACTACAAACGAATGACAATATATAAAAGACAAATTACATATACTATTATAAACCAGAAATGATTATTTTAACTAATCATGCAAGTGCAGAGATTAAATACACAATTAAGGAAAAACAACATTCACGTTCATTCGCTTTGAAGCTTTGCACTGCAAAGTTAATTTAAATGAAAAGGAAAAGGTCAGTATATAACACATCATTTGCTTTCAAACTCAATTAGTACCTTAATATCATCAAAATGAAAATTGAGCAATTAAAATCATGTATGTATGAAGACTTTTAGGATCTTGCCAAAACAAAATGTTTGGAAAGAAAAAAAATTGTACGAAGCTAAATTATTAGTGAAAGCTCCTATGCTTAATTACAACATGGAATCAGCATGTATGTATTATGTCATTGCTACAAGCGAAAGGATACAAAAATGAGTACAGCTCTTATGTTATTACTATAAGTAATATAAATGATTAAGTTCATTTTGTTAATAGCATAAATTTTGTTATGCTTTGATTAACAAAGATGAAAAATCTTGAAACTTTTTTCCTATATTTTTAAATAAAAAGAATCATGACGCATAACCAACCATTATTTCTACATGCGCCTATGAAAACTATCTAACTTGTCCACTGAAATGGCCCCACTCAGTTTCGAGGAACACTAAATGCTATATGTTCATTTCGTTTTTTATATAAATATCAAAGTTCCTCTTGAATTTCCAACAATATGGATCAAGTCACAATCTGAGGAATGTTCAACTACGGATTGTCCCTTCACTGTAGGAAATCATCTTGGACTACAGAAATTTGAATGGCTCAACATGGCTACTATTACATTACCATTCAATTAGAGAATAATAATCTGGTCAACCGTGAAAGCTTCCATAATATTCAAACAAGTTTATTCGGTCGAAGCTAAAAATGCATGAATTTCTAGAAAACAGCAAACACTAGGAAACTATATTTGCAAGTCATTAAGTAATCATTTACACTAAGCTACTTTTCTGGTTACCAGCAAAAGTATCACAACTATAATTAGTAAGCAACTGACATGTTTTGATTTCTAACAAAATAAGGAGAGAGAAAACATTCATACATAAGCCACATATAAAATTGGTTGCTATGAATAGAAGATATGTTACAAACAGAGCAAACGCATCCTTCCAATATTTGAATTTATATCCAAATATTAAATCACTAATAGAATCAGATATCCAAATGAATACCAAGTATTTATGCTCATGAAAATCAAAGGGCAAAAATCATCCCTCTGCGACGTGATTGTAGCACTTTTAAATTCACTATAAAGCAACAAAAAATATATTAATGTGGATGAGGCATACCCAAACAGCTATTAATCTTACATTCATGTCTTTGCTCGCTTTCATCGTTGTATTGTGTAATATTATTAGTCTCTACAGGTTTGATCTAAATCCAACAATATAATAATTAATGAACATGAATCTAAACTAATAACCTTACATGATCATCATCAATAACTACATTGGGATATATATGGCTTTGGAGGGAATTTGACCAATTTTTTGGTGAACATGCCTCATTAGGCGATCCCATAGATACGTGCATACATTTCTATTTGTATGAACATTAATTTTGGATCACAGTGAAATTTTGTAGATGTGTAATGTTTATTAACAGGATTCTCTATTAACAAATCTCAAATTGTTTCAAAACTTTTATCCCTCTCATAATTGCATTCTGCACTGATGGTTAAAATAAAACATTTTGATTGTTCATAATAACATGCAACTTTGAAAAGGTTAAAAAGCATCAAAATAACCCAAAGTTAGCTTAAATGATTTTTTTCCAATGAATATACACATCTATAGATACCCATTTTCAATCAAAAAAAATAAAAATCTTGCATTAAATTTTGTTATTTTGGAACTTCTGCCACAATAAATTCCTAACAAAACCCTTTTAAAACCCCCAACATCAAGCATAACGAAATGACTTATAAATAAACACAGACCACAACATACTCCAACCCTCTCCACAGCACTATCTGTATCAAAATGGAGGTAAGTTTATATTATGAGCATAGTTTAAATCTCTACTTTGAGTTTACTGCTCATGCAAGTAAGTGACAGTATTGGCTTAAATGTTTATTTTTTAACATGACAATTTCCTAACAACTTTTTTTTGGACTTATATATTCAATTTGCAACATGTCTGGGTTATCAGTATATAACATGATATCTATATAACAGGTATGATTTTTTACATAATGCACGTCTCAGTCTTGAGGGTTCAGCCGAACTCTTCAAAGTTGCTCAGGTATTTTTGTTGCATATTATATTATAAGCTATAACTTAAACATACTGCTTAACAAATCTCAAATTCTTTCAAAACTTGTATCCCTCTCAAAATTGCATTCTACATTAATGGTTAAAATAAAACATTTTGATTGTTCATAATAACATGCAACATAGAAAAGGTTAAAAAGTAGCAAAATAACCCAAAATTATAGCTTAAATGATTTTTTCCAATGAATATACACATCTGCATATATCCATTTTCTATCAAAAAAAAAAATCTTGCATTGAACATTAATATTTTGGAACTTCTGTCTCAATAAATCTCTAACATAACCCCTTTAAACTTCCCAACATAAAGCCTAACGAAATGATTTATCCAAAAACACAGACCACAACATACTATATTATACGTTATAACTTAAACACACTGCTTCTAGGATAAGCAAGATTAAAATATTGATGCAAAACTCTATACATGTCTGGTATCAATCCGAAATAGAAGCTCAACATTCGCTCAAAAGTATTCTTACTTTAGTTTTTCACTTCAAACAGAGTTTATTACTTATCGATCCAACCCCTCTTTAATTATTATTATTTTCGCTACGGATCGCTCATCGTTTGTTTTTGAAAGATTTTAGTTGCTTTTAAGTAATACCCGAGAATAGGCTGTCAGTATCTGCGAATTGAAATCGGTGGAAGATAAACATGCAAAAAAATCCCAGTACAAAAGCTTACCTGAATCCAATTTGAGACGCGACAGGTGACACGAAGGAGGGCGGCAACGTCAGCTAGAGAAGAAGGGCGATGCTGATTTGAGTAAAATGTCAGATGGATCGTATTCGGGGTGGAAAGAGTGAATATATATTGTGCGTGAAAAAAGAAAAAATATGCGAAGAAATATAATTTCGGCGTAAAATCAGAGAAGAAAGAGAGGGTCAGCGGAATTGGTCAATTTTTTTAAGAAACAGTGGCAATGTTGTAATAAAATAATGGGATAACTCACTCGTATAGTACAAAATATGGATACTAGTACAACCCCACAACGGGAAAACCGACCGTTAGATTGAAAAATAAAAAATAAAACTAGTTTTGTTCATTAATATTTGTTAAATATCAAAAAATAATATGGTAGATAAAAATTAAAATTTGAGAGATCTAAAAAGATAAATGTTGAGAAAATTAAGCGCATTAGACCAGTGAGAATTAAGTAAATTTAATTTAAGAGATTTAAGCAAACATGTTATACCTATGTTCTAGGTTTTTTTGGCTTTGAAAAAGTTGATTTTTGTCAAAACGTGCAAGTTAAACATTAAAAAAATATGATTAATGGAAAAAAAACTCTCTAACGGTTAAAACTGACCGTTAGATCATATAGTTTAAAAAAAAGATTAAAAAACTAGTTTTTTTTTATTAATCTTAGTTGAACATCAAAAAATAATGTGCTAGAGAATATTTAAAATTAGAGAGAACTAAGGAGACAAAAGTAGAGAGAATTAAATAAATTAAATTAAAGAGTTTTAAAGAGACATGTTATAGACATGTTCATGTTTTTTGTGCTTTGAAAAAATTGATTTTGGCCAAATGACAGTAAGCAAAGCTCCCTAACGGTCGGTTTGAAAATCTCCCTAACGGCCGGTTTGACAAGCAGTAACATGAACTAGTGTAGTTAAACAGAAGAATTGGAACTGTACGGTAATACATTCAACATTAAAATGGATCGATCCGGTTACATATATATATATATATAAAGGCAACACGTGGTCGTCAACTCACCAGCATGGGTCGAGCACCATAAAGTTGAAGGGTCGCTCACCACTAAGCCGATGGTCGGTCACTGAAGGGTCGTTCACTGTTACCAGCTGCACTGGTCGGTCGTTCATTGTTATATGAACTGGTCGAGCACTTCATAAAGTCCATGGGTCGCTCGCTCACATGCCACCTGGTCGGTCGAGCACCACTGGTCGAGCATCACCTAAAAGTATGGGTCGAGCAGCCCTTGGGTCGAGTAGTACAACGAATGATGGGTCGAGCATGTATAAAAGAAAACGTACAGTGTTATGTATACAAATGCATGGATCAACAGTATATGAGTTATTCAATCTATCACATATGCAGGCTATGGATCAACTATAAGAAGTGCAATTGGTCCATTAAGAACAGATTTCAATCTATCAAAAGTGTCATATTTATTCATTTCGAAGCTTGTGATTTTTTATAAATCAAAAATTACAAACTCCGAGGGGCAAATGTTTATCCACTAAAAATCATGCACACATTGATAGATTGAATGCAAGTTAATCGAATGGATCGAAAGGGAAGTAGCATGTATGTGGATTGGTCACCATCAAGTTCCTTGGGCCGTGCACTCTTAGGGTCGAGCACAAGCCTGGTCGAACACTAATGGGAGTATCGTTGTAGAAAGCACCCCGTTAACAAATAAAGTTTATTTTACCAAATTAGCCTTCTTTACAATAATCTCTTTTTTAGTTGTTAATAAAAAAATAATATATGGTATATAAGTCGGACTACATCAAGTTTATATACCAAATCATCAATAATCTCATTTGTCGATATGCATCAGATCATATGAAAATATATCATTCCTTGGAAATCGATATACATATATTGAAGAAAAAAAAATATGGTATCTCACCGCTGAATTCTTCGATGCATCTCATTTCCTCATTTCTGCAACCTGACAACGGATACGAACTTCGAAAACGATGAACAACAATGTCAAACCAAAATATATAATATGGCAGACCTATGCCGTTCAAGTCATTATGCAGTAATTCACCTATTTCAGCAATGACAAATCAAAAAAACAAAATGACCGTCTTCCATCGAACAAAATTTGACACTATGACGTTCGGCTCTCGACCATTATTTCCCCCATTAGTGAATTTGACCAATTTTTTGGTGAACATGCCTCATTAGGCGATCCCATAGATACATGCATACATTTCTATTTGTATGAACATTAATTTTGGATCATAGTGAAATTTTGTAGATGTGTAATGTTTATTAACAAGATTCTCTATTAACAAATCTCAAATTGTTTCAAAAAATTTATCCCTCTCATAATTGCATTCTGCACTGATGGTTAAAATAAAACATTTTGATTGCTCATAAGAACATGCAACTTTGAAAAGGTTAAAAAGCATCAAAATAACCCAAAGTTAGCTTAAATGATTTTTTTCCAATGAATATACACATCTATAAATACCCATTTTCAATCAAAAAAAATAAAAATCTTGCATTAAATTTTGTTATTTTGGAACTTCTACCCCAATAAATTCCTAACAAAACCCTTTTAAAACTCCCAACATCAAGCATAACGAAATGACTTATAAATAAACACAAACCACAACATACTCCAACCCTCTCCACAGCACCATCTGTATCAAAATGGAGGTAAGTTTATATTATGAGCATAGTTTAAATCTCTACTTTGAGTTTACTGCTCATGCAAGTAAGTGACAGTATTGGCTTAAATGTTTATTTTTTAACATGACAATTTCCTAACAACTTTTTTTGGACTTATATATTCAATTTGCAACATGTCTAGGTTATCAGTGTATAACATGATATCTATATAACAGGTATGATTTTTTACATAATGCACGTCTCGGTCTTGAGGGTTTAGCCGAACTCTTCAAAGTTGCTCAGGTATTTTTGTTGCATATTATATTATAAGCTATAACTTAAACATACTGCTTAACAAATCTCAGATTATTTCAAAACTTGTATCCCTCTCAAAATTGCATTCTACATTGATGGTTAAAATAAATCATTTTTATTGTTCATAATAACATGCAACATAGAAAAGGTTAAAAAGTAGCAAAATAACCCAAAGTTATAGCTTAAATGATTTTTTCCAATGAATATACACATCTGCATGTATCCATTTTCAATCAAAAAAACAATAATCTTGCGTTGAACATTAATATTTTGGAACTTCTGTCCCAATAAATCTCTAACATAACCCCTTTAAACTTCCCAACGTAAAGCCTAATGAAATGATTTATCCAAAAACATAGACCACAATATACTATATTATAAGTAACACAGACCACAACTGTAATGACCCGTATTATACACATCATAGGATTGTAGAATATTTATTTCTTTCCCATGTGAAGTTGTATGGTCATGTAACTTTGGGAAACTTCCATTAGAGTCATTTCCCATGTTCATGATTTTTGTCGATTTTTAAATGACCATTTTACCACTAGTCGGTACTGTTTTGGCCATAACTTTTGATTGGAAAGGAATTTTGACCTAAAACCACTTCTATTGGATTCGTTTGGTGGTTTACCTTTCCGTAGAGTGGTCATAATTGTCAAACAGACTTACCGTTTGGGAGATAAGGCTGAAATAAGGTTTGGAGGGTGAAAAACTACTTAACCGGGCCAAATCGGGTGATTAGTGAATAGGCCCATAACCCATTTCGGGATTAGGGTTATAGGAAGGCTGAAATGAGATAGAGGATCATTCCATTTCAGTTTTCTAGCCTCCACTTAGCACCAAGGATCCCTAAAAATGGCCTCCAACTTCTAAATCACCTCCAAATCATCTTTTGGTCAAGGATTTGGCTTAGCAACCCCTAATCAAAGAAGATCTACACCAAATCAACATTGGAGCTGCTGTTTAGCATAGAGATTCACATCAAATCAGAGCTTTATTTCAGATCTTAGTTTATTTTGTGGCTAAGGTGAGTGATTTGCATAGTTTTGCACTAATTATGGCTAATTAGGGGTGATTAGTGTTAATTAGCAAATTTAAACATGATAAAATTCTGGAAAAATGTTTATAAAATTCGGAATGATGTTTTAGACCTCTGATACGAATTTGGGTTAATTTGGTTAAGTTTTGCTTAAACATGCTTAAGAGAAAATATGGGGTTTTGGCTATGTTTGATCCATTTTGACATGTTATATTGCTGTTTTGGTGTTTATGGTCGATTTTATATGTTGCTATGATTGTTTGGAATGTTTTGTGATTGTTTAGAAAAGTTAGATTGGTCGAAAACGTCGTCGTATGGCGTAAATAGCTCACTGGAAAAGTTGCAGGGATTTGGACCGGATCGGATCGCATCCCCACACCACGACCCTAGGATCGGATCGCACTCCCACACTCGGACCGTGGGGTATGACCACGATCCCACACTCGGACCGTAGGGTATGACCACGCTCCCACACTCGGACCGTGGGGTAGAACCACGATCCCCACACTCGGACCGTGGGGAAGGACCACGATCCCCACACTTGGAGCGTGAAGATGGAGCACGATCTGCACACCTGAAGCGTGAGGAATGACCACGATCCGCACACCCCGACCGTGAGGGAAGATGACGAACCGTGCACATCTGAACTGAAGTATGGACATGAATGGAAGCATGGAGCTAGGGACCGAATGATGACCGATCCGAAGAAGAATAAAAACCCGAGATGCATAGGTAGTCCAATATGGGAAGTTAGAGCTCAGGATCCAATTGGGAACCGATGAGTTCACTTCATGGTTGGACTTTGCTGCGGGACGTGTGCTAAGGAGTTGTCGATGTTCATAACTTCGATTCACCACTAAAAATGAATGATGGGCTACTTATCAGTGCAGTAGGGTCATTATGACCTGAGGGGCAAGGTGATGGTAGTAAGACTACGTTATCAGTGCAGTAGGGTCATTATGACCTGAGGGGCAAGGTGATGCGTAGTAAGACTATGAGCCAGCGCAAATGGGGTGAACAACTCCATGGGGCAAGTGGACATAGTAAGGATTGGTAAGGCTATGAGCCAGCGCAGATGGGGTGAATAACTCCATGGGGCAAGTGGACATAGCGAGGAATTAGTGGCTACGTTATCAGTGCAGTGAAGCCATTTATGACTTCATGGGGCAGAGTGATCGTAGCAAGGTATATTGGGTGATCGAAGCAGTGAATATCGTATGCTTTACGCACTGAGTGAGAGATGTGAGGATGGATGCTATGTTTGATTGTTTGCCATTACTATGACATGCACACCTCCCCCACCTCCGTATCTTTACACCGTTGATATGGTACCTTCGAGTGTTGTACAGTATGTAGTGCTAACTCTTTGGTTGCAGGTCCAGGTTCAGGTATGTTTTAGTCTACCTGTTATTGTTCACTTTAGATGCTTATCGCTCATACCAGGCTTTATGTCTGACCCAGAGTTTTATGTCTCCTCTTATTACTCTGGGTGCTCACACGAGCAGATTAGAGACAGGTTAGCTGGTGATGCGCGAGTAGCTGATTCGGAGGCGGGCAGGAGGCTTCCACGTATGGTATATATATACACATTCTCCTTGTGTCGTTGGTGGTCGCTACTTGGGCATTAGTAGTGTACCTCTTTTATCTTGCTTTTGCTTTGAGACAGTTTGAAAAGTTGTAATAAGCTGTATTTTGGATTTCCGCTGTTATGATGTTTAGTTCTGATTTTCAGCTTATGCACTGTCTCACCTATTTTATGTCAAGTATGTTGTTATTATATTTTATTCTATGCGCTGTGAGACATTCTACAGGTTCTCGTATGTTCATTTCCTTCTTCCCTTTCCTTCTGACGACCCGTTCCGTGTTGACTGGACATGTGTACAGCGCACTTTTGGAGTAAATGTCGGTTGGTGCGGGGCGGGCCGTCACACTTGGTATCAGAGCTCTAGGTTGCGTAGTTAACCTAGGAAAAGACACTGGGGAAAGATAGTACGTATATGATAGCGCGTATTTGTAATTATTTTGGTTTTCAAAAGCTATGTATATATACTATTAGTAGTATAAGAATGAAGTCGCACTGCACTAGCACCACTATGGGGTCGTTAATCATTTCCTTTTTCAGATTGACGATGAGCCGAGATACGAGGGGTGCTGGTAGAGGAACTAACCCAGGGAATGCCGCTGACATGAGGGCTATGTTTACTAACCTCATGAGAGACATGCTTCGAGAAGTGCAAGGGGAAGTTCCCAATCCCGGAGTTGGTGTTGGCCCAGTAGTGCAGGCGCCTGGGGTCGATTTCTCCAAGTTGTGCAAAGATTACACTAATCTTGGTGGAAAGCCGTTCCACGGAACGGAGTCGACCACAGATGTTCAAGATTGGATGGATAGCTGTGACCGTATCTTCGATGACTTGGGTCTTGAGGATGCGATGAAGAGAAGGCTAGCGTCTCGTCATCTGCAAGGGCGAGCGATGAATTGGTGGAATGCCATTAGAACAACTACTCTAGAGGCTCAGGTTACTTGGGATCAGTTCAAGGCTCGCTTTAGCGAGAAGTTCATTCCAGCTGCCCAGTAGTCAGTATTGTTCAAGAGGTTCTTGGAACTCAAGCAGAACGGAAGGGCAGTTTCTGATTATATTGCTGAGTTCGACACTTTGTCGAAGTATGGACTGTCTCTCATTGATACTCCTGAAAAGAAGAATGAGAAGTTCATTACTGGTTTGGATGGGTACTTGGGGGAAAGGCTTATTAATCACATCGATGAGACTTTTGAATCGATCGTGGGGAAAGCTTTAAGATCAGAGAGCCTTTACCCTAAGTCAAAGACTGAGGCTGCATCTGCAGAAGGGCCAAAGCCGCAAGTAGGCGGTGGAGGCAAGAATAACTCTCAGAATAAGAGGAAGCAGGACCAATCTAAGGGTGGCCAGAAAAAGAGCAAGAAGGATGTTGAGTGCTTCAGCTGTGGAAAGAAGGGCCATTATGCTAAAGATTGTCGGGCCAAGCCAGCGGATAAGAAGTGCTTCAACTGTGGTCAAGTGGGACATTTCAAGGACAAATGTCCGCAACCTCTTAAGGAGAAACAGATTGTGAAAGCATATGCTATTGATGTTGTTCCTTCTTCGTCGAATGCCCCAACTGCGGCAGAGAAAGGAAAGAATGTTGTTATTCAAGGTATGCTTTCTATTTATGATATACCAGTTCGAGTTTTGTTTGATACTGGGGCTTCCCGTTCCTTCATATCTAGTGACTTGGTAGATAGGTTGGGACTGGAACCCGAGATAGTCGATAGACCATTAGTTGTGACGAACCCAATTGGTGGTTCGACTAGCCTTAGTATGATTTGCAGGAATTTGGTCTTATCGAGTCATGGATGTATGTTTGTATGTGATTGCTTTGTTTTGGGCTTTACTGGGTATAGCATTATATTGGGAGTCGATTGGCTCCAAAGATACGGGGTGGTGGTAGACTGTGAGGGCTTTTTGGTGACAGTGAGGGCGGATGATGGGCGGAGGGTAGTGTTTGGTAGTCTACCTAGTGATGGGGTTATGGTTAGTTTTGTAAATTCCCTCGACATCCCGCAGGATGAGTTGTCAGATGTGCCTGTGGTTGGCCAGTATCCGGACGTCTTCGAGGAGGTGACCGGGCTTCCACCACACCGAGAGATTGAGTTCCGTATTGATTTAATGAAAGATGCCAGACCTATAGTGATGCCACTTCGTCGTATGGCACCAAGGGAGTAGCGAGAGCTCGGGGTGAAAGTCAGCAATCTTTTGAAGAAGGGATTTATCAGAAGGAGTGTCTCCGAGTGGGGAGCCCCAGTTGTGTTTGCCACTAAGGCAGATGGTTCCCTTCGTTTGTGTGTGGACTATCGCGAGTTGAATAAGGTAACGAGGAAGAATAAGTATCCTCTACCGCGGATAGATGATTTCTTTGATCAGCTGGAAGGAGCTAGAGTGTTCTCCCAGTTGGACCTCGCGACAGGATTTCATCAGCTACGAGTAGTGGATGAGAGTGTTCCGAAAACAACATTTAGGACGCCGTCTGGATTTTATGAGTGGTTGGTCATGCCATTTGGGTTGACCAATGCACCAGCCTATTTTGTGGATCTTATGAATCGAGTATTCAGAGATCAGTTGAATAAGTTTGTTCTTGTGTTCGTGGATGATATCCTTTTTTACTCAAGGACAGAGGAGGAACACAAGGGACACTTGAGGATAGTGATGGAGGTGTTGAGGAAACACCAATTGAAAGCGAAATTCTCTAAGTGTCATTTTTGGAGAAGGGAAGTAAGATTCTTGGGTCATGTTGTTTCCGAGAGTGGTATTGACGTGGACCCTGCGAAGGTGGCTACGGTACAGGATTGGCCTATGCCCAAGAATGCAACAGATGTAAGAAGTTTCTTGGGATTAGCTGAATATTATCGTAAGTTTATCCAGGACTTCTCCAAGATAGCAGCACCGTTGACTCAATTGACTAAGAAGAATCAGTCCTTCGTCTGGGACGGAGTGTGTGAGGATGCCTTTAAGAGTCTAAAAGAGAGGTTGACGCGTGCGCCAGTGTTAGTCATTCCTAAAGGGAATGAAGAGATGGCGGTATACACAGATGCTTGTGGTACCGGACTGGGTGCAGTATTGATGCAAGGAGGTAGGGTTGTAGCTTATGCTAGTCGATAGCTAAAGCCGCATGAGAAGAAGTATCCTACCCATGATTTGGAATTGGCAGCGATTGTATTTGCGCTGAAGATGTGGAGACACTATCTCTTGGGAGAAAGATTCGAGTTGTTTACCGATCATAAATCGTTAAAGTATCTCTTCTCCCAGAAAGATCTGAATCTCCGTCAGCAAAGATGGTTAGAGTTCTTGGCTTCGTATGATTTTGATATCGCATATACACCTGGGAAAGGTAATGTGGTAGCCGATGCCTTGAGTAGGAGACATGCCAGCTTAGGGGCAATGTTTCTTGAGTGGAAGCAACTGGAGTATATCGCGGGGTTTGATTTCAGACCAAAGTGCGAATTGGATCCAGTTATGCTAGCTAGTTTGGCGATCAGACCCACTTTGATAGAGCGGATTGGTTCCAGCCAGAGGGACGATCCTAACCTATTGGAAATCATCTCCAAGTTAGAGATGGGTATCGATGAGGAGATGAATGTGTATGGGCTTGATCGAGATGGATGGCTTCGAAAGAATGGAAGACTAGTTGTGCCCAACGTAAATGGTTTGAGAGATGAAGTGCTTAGAGAATGTCATCACTCAAAACTGACTATACATCCCGGTGGTAATAAGATGTATCGAGACATGAGACAGACTTACTACTGGGAAGGGATGAAAAGAGATGTTGGGAAGTTTATATCCAAATGCATGAATTGCCAGCTAGTTAAAGCCGAGCAAAAGAAGCCTAGTGGGTTGTTGCAACCATTAGAAATTCCCGAATGGAAATGGGAGCAAGTTTTGATGGATTTCATCGATGGCTTACCCAGGACTAGATCGGGATACGATAGCATTTGGGTAATTGTGGATCGATTGACTAAGAGCGCAAGATTTATACCAGTCAAATCGACCAGAACGGCAGCCAAGTTGGTAGATTTGTATATAAAGTGGGTAGTGAGATTCCACGGAGTACCCAAAAGCATTGTGAGTGACCGAGACCCGTTGTTCACTAGTGGGTTTTGGAAAAGCTTACAAGAGGCTCTAGGGTCAGGATTACATCTTAGTACCGCATATCATCCTCAGACCAACGATCAGACGGAGAGGGTGAATCGTATATTGGAAGATCTCTTGAGAGCTTGTATATTGGATTTTAGTGGATCATGGGATGACCATTTGCATCTAGTAGAGTTTGCATATAATAATAGCTACCAATCCAGTATCGGTATGGCTCCATATGAAGCTTTGTATGGAAGACCATGCAACTCACCATCATGTTGGATAGAGACTGGCGAGAAGTTTATGCTTGGACCAGATGTGGTGAGGGAAACTTCCGATAAGATCAAGATCATTCAGTAAAGAATGAAAGATGCCCAAGATAGGCAGAAGAGTTATGCTGATAAGAGGAGAAGAGACTTGAAATTCTCCATTGGTGACTTGGTGTTTGTCAAGATCTCTCCGTTGAAAAGCGTGATACGATTTGGCAGGAGAGGCAAGTTGGCACCAAGATTTGTTGGCCCATTCCCTGTTCTTGAACTAGTCGGGAATTTGGCATATAAGGTTGGCTTACCAGAAAAGATGGCAGGAGTTCACAATGTATTTCATGTGTCCCAACTAAGGAAGTTCGTTCACGACTCAGATATGACTATTTCACCTGATCAGTTGGAGGACTTCGAAGTAGAACCCGAGGCGGTTGGGAACCACAAGCCGATTCGTATTGTAGGGCACGATACGAAGCAACTTCGAAGGAAGGCGGTGAAGCTAGTCAAGGTTCAGTGGGGTAAGAACGAGAATGATTGTATTTGGGAGACAGAGGAGGGCATATCCAGAACTCTTTGCCAAGCAAGACTTACATCGTAATTTAGTTTTTCCGCATGCTAGGATAGACTTATTTTACTTGCTTTGCATGTTTGATGGTTGTTTCATGGTTGATAGGCATGCAGGAACTTTTGTGTATGTTTTGATTAGGGAATTTCGAGGGCGAAATTTCTTACGGGGGGGAGAGTGTAATGACCCGTATTCTACACATCATAGCATTGTAGAATATTTATTTCTTTCCCATGTGAAGTTGTATGGTCATGTAACTTTGGGAAACATCCATTAGAGTCATTTCCCATGTTCATGATTTTTGTCGATTTTTAAATGACCATTTTACCCCTAGTCGGTACTGTTTTGGCCATAACTTTTGATTGGAAAGGAATTTTGACCTGAAACCACTTCCATTGGATTCGTTTGGTGGTTTACCTTTCCGTAGAGTGGTCATAATAGTCAAACAGACTTACCGTTTGGGAGATAATGCTGAAATAAGGTTTGGAGGGTGAAAAACTGCTTAACCGGGCCAAATCGGGTGATTAGTGGATAGGCCCATAACCCATTTCGGGATTAGGGTTATGGGAAGGCTGAAATGAGATAGAGGATCATTCCATTTCAGTTTTCTAGCCTCCACTTAGCACCAAGGATCCCTAAAAATGGCCTCCAACCTCTAAATCACCTCCAAATCATCTTTTGGTCAAGGATTTGGCTTAGCAACCCCTAATCAAAGAAGATCTACACAAAATCAACATTGGAGCTGCTGTTTAGCATAGAGATTCACATCAAATCAGAGCTTTATTTCAGATCTTAGTTTATTTTGTGGCTAAGGTGAGTGATTTGCATAGTTTTGCACTAATTATGGCTAATTAGGGGTGATTAGTGTTAATTAGCAAATAGCTCGCTGGAAAACGTCGTCGTATGGCGTAAATAGCTCGCTGGAAAAGTTGCAGGGATTTATACCGGATCGGATCGCATCCCCACACCACGACCCCTAGGATTGGATCGCACTCCCACACTCGGACCGTGGGGTATGACCACGATCCCACACTCGGACCGTAGGGTATGACCACGATCCCACACTCGGACCGTAGGGTAGAACCACGATCCCCACGCTCGGACCGTGGGGAAGGACCACGATCCCCACACTTGGAGCGTGAACATGGAGCACGATCCGCACACCTGAAGCGTAAGGAATGACCATGATCCGCACACCCCGACCGTGAGGGAAGATGACGAACCGTGCACGTATGGACATGAATGGAAGCATGGAGCTAGGGACCGAATGATGACCTGTAACAACCCGTATTTTCAATAATCTATTATAACGTAAATCGAGGCAGAATTTAATTCTAAAATCTGAATCAAGGGAAACAGGCTGTGCCATTGCGTTCGTCTCAGAAAAATACGCGAAATAGAGTCCGAGTTTTCGAAAATCGGAGTCCGTATGACCCGATTAAGGCCCAACGAAGTTTTCAGAAAATTTCAAAGTAAAAACAGATTTCAAATTCAAATTTGAAACTTGGAAATTAGGTCAGATTGGGCCAGGCGGGAGAATTCCCGCCAGAGCACCCAAGTCGACAGCCCTGTCGACTTGGGAGTCGACTTGGTTGGACCCAAGTCGACAGCCCTGTCGGCTTGGCTGTCGACTTGGTCCAGCCGGGCAGTTTTGCCTGGTGCACCATTTTGGGTTTGTGTTGAGTTTGGGGGCCAGATTCGATTTTGAGGGCTGAGATTGGAACTAGGGTTTAATCCTAAGGTTGAAACTAGTCCTAATCTCTATAAATAAGGCCCTAACCTAACCCTAAATCATCATTATTCATTCATACAACTAAACTATGGCAAAATCAATCCTCTCATGGCCTCCACTCTCTTCATAAAATTCCTAAATAAATTTTGATGAGATTTTCCATGCATACAAGTGGTTTCAAGCTTGTATGAGTGTCATTAGCTTGCATTCAAGTCAAGTTTCTATATTTACATCATAAAGCAAGGGTTTTGATCATTTTGGCTTAAGGGTTTTTCTATTGAAGCTTGCATTTTGGGGTCTAATTGGTTGCATAAGGGCTTTGTCATATTTTTGTGACTTCATAAGCATTGTAAGCCCTATTCTACTCTCATACTTAAACTCTAAAGTTAAATGTATGATATGCAAGTTTACTACGATGTGTTATGCAAGTCTATCATGTTATATTATGCAAGTTTGCTATGTTATGATATGCAAGTTCACCATGTTATGCTATGCAAGTTTGCCATGTTATGATATGCAAGTTTATCATGTCATGATATGCAAGTTTATATGCAAGTTTCCCATGTTATGTTATGCAAGTTTGCTATGTTATTATATGCAAGTTTGCCATATGATATGCAAGTTATGTCATGCAAGTTTGGGATGATCATTTTGTTCATGTTATCATGTTATGCAAGCTTATCTTGAGTATGTGAACATAAAGCTTCAAGCTTTATGCTAAAGGTTGCATTTTGGCAACATGTAAGTTATCATATCCCTTATGATAACTTGCATGTGAAGCCAAATGCGAACTTATGGCCATTTCTACATATCATTTAGCACCATGTATCACCAATATGCCAAGTTTGGTTTTATGCATGCTTTTGAGGCCTAAAATATAATATGCAAGTATATGAACATATGTACATTTCATATGCCACCATGTTAAACTTGTGGCTTCAACACCTTTATGTCATGATTATGCCAAGTTCCCTCTTTCTATCCTTTATGCGCTATTGCGATATGTAAGCGATGGGATTGCGTTTGGGGTTGGGTAAACTTAAAAGACATAAAAATATAAGCTTGGGAATTTACCTATTAAGTTAGGTCTACCCATTGGGAATTTACCTATTAAGTTAGGTCTACCCAATTGCTTGAAAAGTGTAATATGTTTTGGAAACATGATGGACATGACACTTAGAAAAGATAAGTGTGACCAACTCGAGGTTAGGTTGAGTTTGTATCGTAAACCTACCCAGAACCGACCGGCTTAACTAGTTGCTACAAACAACAGGACCCAATGTGAGAAGTTGGTCATGTTGTACCTTGAACCCGAGGTTAGACCAAGTTGTGGTGTAAAGCTACCCGGAACCGACCGGCTTAACTAGTAATCGCAACAAAGTCTAATGTGAGAGGTTAAGGCGCATTAATTAATTAATGCCTCATGATTAGGGTTAAGTCATGGTCCACTTAATAGTTAACCAATTGGGGTTTGGTAGATTAATCGGGGTTAAGTCGTGAACTCATAGTTACACTTAACCAAGTTAATCCATGATTAGCAAGAGGGTTAAACTGTACTTAACCCACTAGAAAAATCCTAGCAATGGGGGTCCACTCCAGCAGTAATCCCAAGTTTGTATCATTAAGACCCTAGGGACTAGGCTAGGGAGGGGGCACGATTACTGGGCTGGAGGTAAGCGACCAAAAACGACGGCAGGGTGGTACGCCGGTGTAGTTCGGGCAGACTCTGGTCGTGCACATAGTCCGTAGCCGGAGAAAACATGCACGGGTACCAGTAGATCGAGACTGTGCACTCATGTTTATGGTGTCCAGGGGTTGACACCCTAGGGCTTAATACACCCGAAGGGTGGACCCGGCACAGTTCGACTACAATTATGTTATTGGGCCGTATTGACACCAACACGTGACGAGTTAGGCTTAGGGAGCCGATCGACTAGACCGTTTGGTTGGACCTCGTGTTAGGGTCACTTCATGTTATTGGGCCAAAGCTTGGGCCAAGGGATCAATACTTGTTTATTCAAGTCATGTTAGCTTGCTAGTACACCTGTGGTGCAAAACCCTTAAACCTGATTATGCGATGACACCTTTATCTACCCTTGTTAGTTAATCATCATGCTAGTATGTTGTTATCCTTATGTTCATCCCTGCTTCTCATGCCAGTTAACTTTATCAGTTTACATTGATTGTAGTAGGGCTTACTCAGTCTTTTTGACTGACCTGTTTTCTTTCGCCTCTTTTCTTCCGTTTCCCGCCCCCTCCCCCCCTAGGTTCTCAGGGAGGGAATATTGGAGCTTAGCTTGGATTTCTGATCACTTGCTTGTGGGATTTTAGCTCATGTACGGTCTTGACATGAAGCTAGCTATGGTTATCACTTATTTTGGGGATAGTACTTATGTATTCCAGTTTTTCAGTGATGTTGTTTTTATCTAGACTTGTTTATTTGGAAAGTTGACATTATGTTGTACCAGACTTGTTTTGAAATGGTTTGAAATCTTCCGCTTTTTTATCTATGTTATTTACTCTGTTTACACGTATACATATGTTCTTTTTCTGCCTTGATATATCATTATGCATGTTTACTTGATTCAAACGCCCCTCCAAAGTCAGAGTGCTTGCAAGAGCCACCCTGGCGGAGGTGGGGTGTTACATTTGGTATCAGAGCATATGGTTTACGAGAAGGAACAAAAAGGTTTTTAAAACTTTTGAAAAACTATTTTCAAAACCAAGTATAAAGTATTTTCCAAAGAAAAGTCTAGTTTATTTTAAAGGCTATTCCCCAAAAAGCCATTAGCAAAATTCCTTCGTTTATCTCCATTCTGAATCTGTCTTTTTCTTCGTTTTCAGTATGGCCGATAACTTTGCTATTCCGGAGGGAGTACACGTACCTGTTTGGTATAGGAGACTTTTGGAGGCTAGGGCGACCGAAGCCGGCCCCGCAGATGTTCCTCCTCCTCCTCCAGTAGTTAATGTTCCTCCTCCTCCTGTCGCTGAGGTTCCTCTTCCTCCTCCCCCTCAGCATCCTCAAGCTGACTTCGCAAAGAATTGCAAAGATTTCAAAGCAATGGGTGGCAAGAACTTTCAAGGCACTGAGACTTTTGTAGAGGCCAGAAATTGGTTGAAAGAGACCGAGGATTTATTTGCTATCTTTGGGTTAGAAGATCAGAGGAAGATCTTGTTGGCGGTTTGGCTTATGAAGGATGAAGCCGCTTATTGGTGGGAAGTCACCAATGGTACTAGGCCTGTTGAGACTTGGGCCGACTTCAGGGCAAGGTTCGTGCTTAAGTTTCTATCTTCTGCTGAGGAGAATCTGCAAATGGAAAGGTTCATAACTTTGAAACAAGGAGATATGTCTGTTAAAGAATATGTGAACAGGTTCAATCAGCTAGCTCGTTTTGGCTTGGATATGGTGAATACTCCTCAGAAGAAGGCTCTTCGTTTTGCTAGAGGATTGAATGAGCCATTGCAGGGATTGGCTATGTCACATATTCCCCATGGGGCCACGTTTGAGAGCTTGGTTGATATGGCGTTACTTCAGGGAGATGTCAAGAAAGAGATCAAGACGAATGATACTCAAGCCAAGAAGACTGATTCCCTGGGGAAAGGAAATCAGGGTAATCTAAGTGGTCAGAGCAGTCAAGGCAATCAGAACAAGAACAAGAGTCAAGGCAACAAGGGGAACAACAACAAGGGCAAGAACAACAAGGAGAAGTGCCATTATTGCGGTTCAGTTGGGCATCATATTAAGGATTGTAAGAAGAGGAAAAGGAAGAATGGTGAATGCTTTTTCTGCGGTAAGACTGGACATTTCAGTAAGGATTGCCCAAAGAAGCAAGGGCAAGGCCAAGGTCAGACTCAGCGTGCTGGACCTTCAGGAGGGCAAGTTCATGCTCTCAATACCGCTCCAATTCCCGATCGAGGTAGTATTTCTGTTGAGAGCCTTGTATATATTTCTGATTTTCCAGTTCGTACCTTATTTGATTCTGGTGCATCGCATAGCTTTATCTCATCTGATCTTGTTGATAGTTTGCACCTTAGTACTAGCTTGTTAGATGATCCCGTCTGTGTCTCAAATCCTATTGGGGGTTCCGCCCATTTGTCTATGATATGTGAGGATTTGAGGATCTCTATACTGAGTGTAGAGTTCTTGTGCAATGCTTATGTTCTTGGTTTTAGGGGATACGGATTGATATTGGGCATGGATTGGTTGTCCAGATATGGAGCCATCCTTGATTGTGAGCATAGGGTTGTGAGGCTCGTGACTCGCCTCGGAAACACCCTAGAAATTTCTTGTAATCCGAGAGGTCCCGTCATGTTGTGCTATCTTGAATCACTCGACTCGTCAATGGAAACTCTTCAGTCTTGAGAGTGGTTCGAGAGTATCCGGATGTTTTCGATGAAGTTAGGGGGTTGCCCCCTAAGCGAGAGATTGATTTCCGCATTTATCTGGTGGATAATGCAAAGCCGGTTTCTTTGCCCGTTCGGCACATGGCTCCGCGTGAAAGGCGGGAGCTAAGTAAGCAAGTGAAGGAGTTGCTTGAGAAGAACTTCATTAGACGAAGTATATCTGAATGGGGAGCGCCTGTGGTATTTGCTACCAAGGCAGATGGTTCTCTCCGACTTTGTGTTGACTATCGAGAGTTGAATAAGCTGACTAAGAAGAACAGACACCTGTTACCGAGGATTGATGATCTCTTTGACCAGCTTGTCGGTGCCTCTGTTTTCTCTCAGCTTGATCTTGCTACTGGATTCCATCAGCTCAGGGTAGCTGAAGATAGTATAGACAAGACTGCGTTCAGAACTCCAGATGGATTCTTCGAATGGCTTGTCATGCCGTTCGGCTTGACTAATGCACCCGCATATTTCGTGGACTTGATGAGCAGGGTGTTCAGGGAGTTCTTGAACAAGTTTGTCGTGGTCTTCGTAGATGATATTCTGATCTTCTCTAAGGATGAGGAAGAGCACGCAAGGCATCTCGTGGAGGTGATGGATACGCTTAGAGCGCATCAGTTGAAGGACAAGCTCTCCAAGTGTCACTTTTGGAGAAGGGAAGTTAGATTCCTTGGGCATATAGTATCTAAGCAAGGCTTAGCGGTGGATCCCGCTAAGGTAGTTGCAGTTCAGGATTGGAAGACTCCAAGGAATGCAACCGAAGTGAGGAGTTTTCTAGGTCTTGCAGGCTTTTACCGGAAGTTCATTAAGGACTTCGCGAAGATTTCCGCTCCTCTCACAAAATTGACGAAGAAGAATTTAGTTTTTGCTTGGAGCATAGAATGCGAGCTTGCTATTCAGAAGCTCAAGAGAGCTCTCACATCAGCACCTGTTCTAGCTTTGCCCGATGGAGGGAAGTTATTTACAATATACACCGATGCATGTGGCACGGGGTTAGGAGCTGTTCTGATGCAAGAAGGAAGAGTGATATGCTTTGGCGGTAGACAACTCAAAGTGCATGAGAAGAATTATCCCACTCATGACTTAGAGTTGGTAGCAATAGTATATGCACTCAAGGCTTGGCGCCATTATCTTCTGGGAGAAAGATTTGAGCTTTATACCGATCACAAGTCATTGAAGTATCTCTTTTCTCAGAAGGATCTGAATCTGAGGCAACAAAGATGGATGGAATTCTTGGCGTCCTACGATTTTGAGATAGCTTATACCCCTGGCAAGGGGAATGTGGTAGCAGATGCATTGAGTAGGAAAAGGTTGACTCTGAGTCCTCTATTCGTTGAGATGAAGAATTTAGAGTATGTGGCAACCTTTGATTTCTCTTTGGCGATTGAGCCGATGACCGGTTCTTTAGCATCTCTGGAACTCAGACCTACCCTTCTTGATCAAGTTGGGGCTTCGCAGAGAGAAGACCCTCAGATAGTTGAGATTATGGATAAGCTGATTCGAGGAGAGGCGTCTAGTCATCTCGCTCGATATTCTATTGATGGCAAGGGTTGGCTGAGGAGAGATGGAAGGTTATGTGTTCCAATGGTAGAAGATTTAGTAAGAAAAGTTCTTGAGGAAGCCCATCGCTCTAAGTTGACTATACATCCAGGCGGAGATAAGATGTATAAAGATATGAAGCGCATTTTCTTTTGGCCTGGGATGAAGAAGGATGTGGCAGAGTTTGTCTCTAGATGTATCATTTGCCAGCAAGTTAAGGCCGAGTCAAAGAAGCCTGGTGGGCTATTGCATCCTCTAGACGTTCCACTATGGAAGTGGGAGAGTATTTCCATGGATTTTATCGATGGACTACCAAGGTCGAGGAAAGGGAATATGAGCATTTGGGTTATTGTGGATAGACTTATGAAGAGTGCTCATTTCATTCCGGTGAAGAGCAAGAGGACTGCATCTTGGCTAGCGTTTGTATATCTTCGTGAGATTGTTAGACTACATGGAGTCCCTTCTAGTATAGTCAGTGACCGTGACCCAATCTTTACAAGTCAGTTCTGGAATAGCTTGCAAGAAGCTATGGGCACGAGGTTGAATCTAAGTACGGCTTATCACCCGCAAATGGACGGTCAAACCGAAAGGGTGAATAGGGTACTCGAGGATCTGTTGAGGCTTTGTATTCTGGATTTCGGTGGTACTTGGGAAGATCATCTTCCTCTTGTTGAGTTTGCATATAATAACAGTTATCAGGCAAGCATAGGGATGGCACCATTTGAAGCTTTATATGGGAGGCCATGCAAATCGCCTACATGTTGGTGGGAGACTACAGATGAGCTTATACTTGGGCCTGATATGATCAGAGATACATCCGAGAAGGTCGAGTTGATTCGGAAACGGATGAAAGCGGCCCAAGACCGACAGAAATCCTATGCTGATAAGCGAAGAACTGTTTTGGAGTTTGATGTTGGGGATATGGTTTTCGTGAAGGTTTCTCCTTTGCGGAATGTAGTCCGATTTGGAGCCGTTGGGAAGTTAGCACCGAGGTTTGTTGGACCATTCCCTATTATAGAGAGGATCGGGCAGATGGCTTATAGAGTGGAGTTGCCCGAGAAGCTTGCCGGAGTACACGATGTTTTTCATGTCTCGCATCTCCGGAAGTGTTTACATGAATCAGCAGAGGTTGTTGAGCCAAGTGTTCTGAAAGATGTGGAAGTAGAGAAAGAGGCTACCTTGAGGAGAGCTCCGATTCGTATCTTGGGGACGGAGACCAAGAAGCTAAGGAATCGAGAGGTCAAGTTGGTGAAGGTTCAATGGGGTGAAGCCGAAGAAGACGCAACTTGGGAAACCGAGGAGAAGATGCGTGGGCTTTATCCATTCCTTTTTGAGGGTACACTCTCAATCTCTTTTCTTTGTTAGCATATCTTTCTCTTTGCTATCTATGTTTATCTAGTTTATCATGTTAATCTTGTCATGAGAACCTTAGGTAGAAACCCTTTGGATGAAACATGTGTTTGAAACATGTTATGCTTGATGGTTGCAAGTGGCTGCAAGTGTTTGCAAGTGGTTACTCGTGGATGCATTATACACATTAGGCACTAGATCGGCTCACACACTCCTCATATTGCATATGCATGAGTGTTTATGCTTATTCATGGATGGAAATTTTTGTGTTATCACATGGATGTTGCATATGGGTGTATGTTATGTGCACACATATAGATGTTATATATTATGTCAGGAATTGCATACATATGGATTCATTTCACTAACATAATTTGCATTGATGATATTTGCATTAGATAAGTACATATACACACACCTTTGCATATGTTCATACAACATTTAGAATCTTGTAAGGACAATGATTGCTCGTGGATGATGTTTTGAGTAGATGGATGTTGGATGGTAGGATACGTTCTTCCTAACTTGAAGATTTCAGGGACGAAATCCTTTAAGGAGGGGAGAATGTAACAACCCGTATTTTCAATAATCTGTTATAACATAAATCGAGGCAGAATTTAATTCTAAAATCTGAATCAAGGGAAACGGGCTGTGCCATTGCGTTCGTCTCGGAAAAATACGCGAAATAGAGTCCGAGTTTTCGAAAATCGGAGTCCGTATAACCCGATTAAGGCCCAACGAAGTTTTCAGAAAATTTCAAAGTAAAAACAGATTTCAAATTCAAATTTGCAACTTGGAAATTAGGTCAGATTGGACCAGGCGGGAGAATTCCCGCCAGAGCACCCAAGTCGACAACCCTGTCGACTTGGGAGTCGACTTGGTTGGACCCAAGTCGACAGCCCTGTCGACTTGGCTGTCGACTTGGTCCAGCCGGGCAGTTTTGCCTGGTGCACCATTTTGGGTTTGTGTTGAGTTTGGGGGCCAGATTCGATTTTGAGGGCTGAGATTGGAACTAGGGTTTAATCCTAAGGTTGAAACTAGTCCTAATCTCTATAAATAAGGCCCTAACCTAACCCTAAATCATCATTATTCATTCATACAACTAAACTATGGCAAAATCAATCCTCTCATGGCCTCCACTCTCTTCATAAAATTCCTAAATAAATTTTGATGAGATTTTCCATGCATACAAGTGGTTTCAAGCTTGTATGAGTGTCATTAGCTTGCATTCAAGTCAAGTTTCTATATTTACATCATAAAGCAAGGGTTTTGATCATTTTGGCTTAAGGGTTTTTCTATTGAAGCTTGCATTTTGGGGTTTAATTGGTTGCATAAGGGCTTTGTCATATTTTTGTGACTTCATAAGCATTGTAAGCCCTATTCTACTCTCATACTTAAACTCTAAAGTTAAATGTATGATATGCAAGTTTACTATGATGTGTTATGCAAGTCTATCATGTTATGTCATGCAAGTTTGCTATGTTATGATATGCAAGTTCACCATGTTATGCTATGCAAGTTTGCCATGTTATGATATGCAAGTTTATCATGTTATGATATGCAAGTTTATATGCAAGTTTGCCATGTTATGTTATGCAAGTTTCTATGTTATGATATGCAAGTTTGCCATATGTCATGCAAGTTTGGGATGATCATTTTGTTCATGTTATCATGTTATGCAAGCTTATCTTGAGTATGTGAACATAAAGCTTCAAGCTTTATGCTAAAGGTTGCATTTTGGCAACATGTAAGTTATCATATCCCTTATGATAACTTGCATGTGAGGCCAAATGCGAACTTATGGCCATTTCTACATGTCATTTAGCACCATGTATCACCAATATGCCAAGTTTGGTTTTATGCATGCTTTTGAGGCCTAAAATGTAATATGCAAGTATATGAACATATGTACATTTCATATGCCACCATGTTAAACTTGTGGCTTAAACACCTTTATGTCATGATTATGCCAAGTTCCCTCTTTCTATCCTTTATGCGCTATTGCGATATGTAAGCGATGGGATTGCGTTTGGGGTTGGGTAAACTTAAAAGACATAAAAATATAAGCTTGGGAATTTACCTATTAAGTTAGGTCTACCCATTGGGAATTTACCTATTAAGTTAGGTCTACCCAATTGCTTGAAAAGTGTAATATGTTTTGGAAACATGATGGACATGACACTTAGAAAAGATAAGTGTGACCAACTCGAGGTTAGGTTAAGTTTGTAGCGTAAACCTACCTGGAACCGACCGGCTTAACTAGTTGCTACAAACAACAGGACCCAATGTGAGAAGTTGGTCATGTTGTACCTTGAACCCGAGGTTAGACCAAGTTGTGGTGTAAAGCTACCCGGAACCGACCGGCTTAACTAGTAACCGCAACAAAGTCTAATGTGAGAGGTTAAGGCGCATTAATTAATTAATGCCTCATGATTAGGGTTAAGTCATGGTCCACTTAATACTTAACCAATTGGGGTTTGGTAGATTAATCGGGGTTAAGTCGTGAACTCATAGTTACACTTAAGCAAGTTAATCCATGATTAGCAAGAGGGTTAAACCGTACTTAACCCACTAGAAAAATCCTAGCAATGGGGGTCCACTCCAGCAGTAATCCCAAGTTTGTATCATTAAGACCCTAGGGACTAGGCTAGGGAGGGGGCACGATTACTGGGCTGGAGGTAAGCGACCAAAAACGACGGCAGGGTGGTACGCCGGTGTAGTTCCGGGCAGACTCTGGTCGTGCACATAGTCCGTAGCCGGAGAAAACATGCATGGGTACCAGTAGATCGAGACTGTGCACTCATGTTTATGGTGTCCAGGGGTTGACACCCTAGGGCTTGATACACCCGAAGGGTGGACCCGGCACAGTTCGACTACAATTATGTTATTGGGCCGTATTGACACCAACACGTGACGAGTTAGGCTTAGGGAGCCGATCGACTAGACCGTTTGGTTGGACCTCGTGTTAGGGTCACTTCATGTTATTGGGCCAAAGCTTGGGCCAAGGGATCAATACTTGTTTATTCAAGTCATGTTAGCTTGCTAGTACACCTGTGGTGCAAAACCCTTAAACCTGATTATGCGATGACACCTTTATCTACCCTTGTTAGTTAATCATCATGCTAGTATGTTGTTATCCTTATGTTCATCCCTGCTTCTCATGCCAGTTAACTTTATCAGTTTACATTGATTGTAGTAGGGCTTACTCAGTCTTTTTGACTGACCTGTTTTCTTTCGCCTCTTTTCTTCCGTTTCCCCCCCCCCCCCAGGTTCTCAGGGAGGGAATATTGGAGCTTAGCTTGGATTTCTGATCACTTGCTTGTGGGATTTTAGCTCATGTACGGTCTTGACATGAAGCTAGCTATGGTTATCACTTATTTTGGGGATAGTACTTATGTATTCCAGTTTTTCAGTGATGTTGTTTTTATCTAGACTTGTTTATTTGGAAAGTTGACATTATGTTGTACCAGACTTGTTTTGAAATGGTTTGAAATCTTCCGCTGTTTTATCTATGTTATTTACTCTGTTTACACGTATACATATGTTCTTGTTCTGCCTTGATATATCATTATGCATGTTTACCTGATTCAAACACCCCTCCAAAGTCAGAGTGCTTGCAAGAGCCACCCTGGCGGAGGTGGGGTGTTACATGACCGATCCGAAGAAGAATAAAAACCCGAGATGCAAAGGTAGTCCAATATGGGAAGTTAGAGCTCAAGATCCAATTGGGAACCGATGAGTTCACTTTATGGTTGGACTTTGCTGCGGGACGTGTGCTAAGGAGTTGTCGATGTTCATAACTTCGATTCACCACTAAAAATGAATGATGGGCTACTTATCAGTGCAGTAGGGTCATTATGACCTAAGGGGCAAGGTAATGGTAGCAAGACTACGTTATCAGTGCAGTAGGGTAATTATGACCTGAGGGGCAAGGTGATGCGTAGTAAGACTATGAGCTAGCGCAGATGGGGTGAACAACTCCATGGGGCAAGTGGACATAGTAAGGATTGGTAAGGCTATGAGCCAGCGCAGATGGTTGAATAACTCCATGGGGCAAGTGGACATAGCGAGGAATTAGTGGCTACGTTATCAGTGCAGTGAAGCCATTTATGACTTCATGGGGCAGAGTGATCGTGGCAAGGTATGTTGGGTGATCGAAGTGGTGAATATCGTATGCTTTACGCACTGAGTGAGAGATATGAGGATGGATGCTATGTTTGATTGTTTGTCATTACAATGACATGCACACCTCCCCCACCTCCGTATCTTTACACCGTTGATATGGTACCTTAGAGTGTTGTACAGTATGTAGTGCTAACTCTTTGGTTGCAGGTCCAGGTTCAGGTATGTTTTAGTCTACTTGTTATTGTTCACTTTAGATGCTTATCGCTCATACCAGGCTTTATGTCTGACCCAGAGTTTTATGTCTCCTCTTATTACTCTGGGTGCTCACATGAGCAGATTAGAGACAGGTTAGCTGGTGATGCGCGAATAGCTGATTCGGAGGCGGGCAGGAGGCTTTCACGTATGATATATATACACATTCTCCCTGTGTCGTTGGTGATCGCTACTTGGGCATTAGTAGTGTACCTCTTTTATCTTGCTTTTGCTTTGAGACAGTTTGAAAAGTTGTAATAAGCTGTATTTTGGATTTCCGCTGCTATGATGTTTAGTTCTGATTTTCAGCTTATGCACTGTCTCACCTATTTTATGTCAAGTATGTTGTTATTATATTTTATTCTACGCGCTGTGAGACATTCTACAGGTTCTCGTATGTCCATTTCCTTCTTCCCTTTCCTTCTGACGACCCGTTCCGTGTTGACTGGACATGTGTACAGCGCACTTTTGGAGTAAATGTCGGTCGGTGCGGGGCGGGCCGTCACAACAACATACTATATTATAAGTTATAACTTAAACATACCGCTTCTTGGATAAGCAAGATTAAAATATTGATGCAAAACTCTATTCATGTATGGTATCAATCCGAAATAGAAGCTCAAAATTCGCTCAAAAGTATTCTTACTTTAGTTTTTCACTTCAAACAGAGTTTATTACTTATCGATCCAACCCCTCTTTAATTATTATTATTTTCGCTACGCATCGCTCATCATTTGTTTTTGAAAGATTTTAGTTGCTTTTAAGTAATACCCGAGAATAGGCTGTTAGTATCTGCGAATTGAAATCGATGGAAGATAAACATGCAAAAAAATCCCAGTACAAAAGCTTACCTGAATCCAATTTGAGACGCGACTGGTGAGACGAAGGAGGGCGGCAGCGTCAACCAGAGAAGAAGCGTGATGCTGAGTCAAATGGATCGGATTTGGGGAGGAAGAAGTAGAGTTGAAGGGGAAGGAGTGAATATATATTGTGCGTGAAAAAGAAAAAATATGTGAAGAAATATAATTTCGGTAGAAAAGAAAGAAGAGGTCAGCGGAATTGGTCAATTTTTTTAAAAAACATTGGCAATGTTGTAATAAAATAATGGGATAACTCATTCATATAGTACAAAATATGGATACTAGTACAACCCCACAACGGTAAAACCGATCGTTAGGTTGAAAAATAAAAATAGTTTTGTTCATTAATCTTTGTTAAATATCAAAAAATAATATGGTAGATAATAATTAAAATTTGAGAGATCTAAAGAGGCAAATGTTGAGAAAATTAAGCACATTAGACCAGTGAGTATTAAGTAAATTTAATTGAAGAGATTTAAGCAAATAAGTTATACCTATGTTCTAGGTTTTTTTGGCTTTGAAAAAGTTGATTTTTGTCAAAACATTGTGCAAGTTAAACATTAAAAAAATATGATTAATGAAAAAAAAAATACTCTAACGGTGAAAACTGACCGTTAGATCATATAGTTTAAAAAAAGATTAAAAACTAGTTTTTTTATTAATCTTAGTTGATCATCAAAAAATAATGTGCTAGAGAATATTTAAAATTAGAGAGAACTAATGAGAAAAAAGTAGAGAGAATTAAATAAATTAAATTAAAGAGTTTTAAAGAGACATGCTATAGACATGTTGCATGTTTTTTGTGCTTCAAAAAAAAATTAATTTTGGCTAAATGACAGTAAGCAAACCTCCCTAACGGCCTGTTTGACAAGCAGTAGCATGAACTGGTGTAGTTAAACGCATGAATTGAAACTGTACGGTAATACATTCAACATTAAAATAGATCGATCCAGTTACATATATATAAAGGCAACATGTGGTCGTCAACTCACCAACATGGGTCGAGCACCATAAAGTTGAAGGGTCGCTCACCACTAAGCCGATGGTCAGTCACTGAAGGGTCGTTCACTGTTGCTAGCTGCACTGGTCGGTCGTTCATTGTTATATGAACTGGTCGAGCACTTCATAAAGTCCATGGGTCGCTTGCTCACATGCCACCTGGTTGGTCGAGCACCACTGGTCGAGCATCACCTAAAAGTATGGGTCGAGAAGCCCTTGGTCAAGCAACCCCTGGGTCGAGCAGTACAATGAATGATGGGTCGAGCATGTACAAAAGAAAACGTACAGTGTTATGTATACAAATGCATGGATCAGCAGTATATGAGTTATTCAATCTATCATATATGCAGGCTATGGATCAACTATAAGACGTGCAATTGGTCCATTAAGAACAGATTTCAATCTATCAAAAGTGTCATATTTATTCATTTCGAAGCTTATGATTTTTTATAAATCAGAAACTACAAACTCCGAGAGGCAAATGTTTATCAATTAAAAGTCATGCACACATTGATAGATTGAATGCAAGTTAATCAAATGGATCGAAAGGGAATGTGTGTGGATTGGTCACCATCAAGTTCCTTGGGCCGTGCACTCTTACGGTCGAGCATAAGCCTGGTCGAACACTAAGGGGAGTACCAATGTAGAAAGCACCTCCTTAACAAATAAAGTTTATTTTACCAAATTAGTCTTCTTTACAATAATCTCTTTTTTAGTTGTTAATCAAAATATTATATATGGTATATAAGTCGGACTACATCAAATTTATATACCAAATCATCAACAATCTCATTTGTCGATATGCATCAGATCAGATGAAAATATATCATTCCCTGGAAATCGATATACATATATTGAAAAAAAAATGGTATCTCACCGCTGAATTCTTCGATGCATCTCATTTCCTCACTTCGGCAACCTGACAACGGATACAAACTTCGAAAACGATGAACAATGTCAAACCAAAATATCTAATATGGCAGACCTACGCCGTTCATGTCATTATGCAGTAGTTCACCTATTTCGGCAATGACAAATCGAGAAAACAAAATGACCGTCTTCCAACGAACAAAATTTGACACTATGACATTCGGCTCTCGACCATTATTTCCCTTTTTTTTGCAAATAATTTTGTGATTTGGATTTTTGCGTTTGAAATTGATTGAGATTTTGGGATGGTAACTAATGTTATTACCAGGGTAAAAAGGCAACGTAGAAATTTAAGTGTGTGACTCCTCATAACATTCTTTTTAATGGTCGGAGTGTTCTTAAAATTTGACCCCTCTTAACAATACTTCGGATGTCAATAGCATTGCCCGAGATAAATATGATCTACGCAAAAGAATGGCCGAAAACATGGATGAATTTGACCAAGAAAATAGGGATTGTTAGAGCATCTCCAGTGGAGGGACAATAAGCATGAAAATTAAGGGGTGGGTCCACTGGTACATGTTACGCGTAAAATTACGCGTAACGTTCAAGATCCAATTCAGGATCCTGAACTAGACTCTGACTCTGATAAAATGGGTACCATACTCGAACACCTATTTTATAGGCGCCAGATCCTCCCCTATGAAGCACTTGAAGCCTCCCCCAACCTCCATTCTACATCTTTATCTCTTTACAATGGCTATAAACGATCATTTTTTACTTACAATGGCTATAAACGGTCGTATTTATGTTTGTTCCATATATATATATATATATATATATATATATATATATAGGTATGAATATCACATTGAAAGACACACAAACTTCTCTGACTCCACCAAAATATGTATCCAACTTACAATGTCATTCCCATTCCAATTATATATCAAAGCGATGGATACGAACAATTGGGATTTCGATTCTCAACCAGTCGAAGATTTGACCCCCTTCATTCAGCTCCACTACTATCGTTCCATTCTTCTGGGGCATGGACTGGAGACGAAGATAAAGATCTGTGCTATATGTATTGTCACTTTTCTAACGACTCGGTCAAGAGAAATGACCAAAGTGGTGAGGTATTTTGGGGAAAAGTTTTAGCTGCGTACAACAAAAAACACGTAGAAAAGACGAGATTAATGTCTGCAGTTTCAGGTCGATTTGGGAATATTAATCGACAAACCCAATTCTTCGAGTCTTAAGTTCACAAAATAAGAACTGCAAATCCTAGTGGAATAGACAGCGAAGCCGAATTGGTAACAATCTGAAACACTCTAACACGTTTGGTGATTCTTCATTTTTCTAGCTTTTAACTATATCCAATACTTATTCTTTGTTCATTTATAGAAGAGAATGACGAACAACCAATTCTTGAAATTATTTCCTAGAGAAAATGGTGCTAAAAAACCCCATTACTACTACTTTGCTAATAGTTATGTATTGCTTGTTAGTAATCCCAAATGGAGTTCTAGCAATGCAAAGAGCTTAAGAGATGTTCAATCCAAGTCAGAGAAAAGAAAACGCAAGCCGAAATTCTTCTACTTCAAGTCCTGGAGAATCTTCGCATATTGATTCTAATGAGGGTGAAGAACCTTTCCCTTTAATCGATGAAGATGTTTGACCGATGGGCCAACATGCTGCAAAGAAGAAAAATGTTGTTCAAACCCAGCTTGATTCTCGTTTGGCATAGATGAACGAGAAGCATGCAAGAGAAAATTAAAAACGTCTAAGAAATTGTAACACCCCGAATTTTCAGTTAGCATTAAATTAACAAATTGAAGTACACTTAATTCAAAATATAAGAATTAAAAGAAACGGGCTACGCCATTGCGTTCGTCTCGAAATTCTGCTTGAGATAGAGTCCGAGTTTGCGTAAATCGGACTCCGTATGAAGGAGATATGACCTTCGGAAGTTGCATAATTAATTTAAAATTCAAACAGCCCGAAACAGATTCAAAATTCAAAAACGGGACCAGAAATGGGCTGGGCAGGAAAAATTCCCGCCCAGGACCCAAGTCGACCTGGGGGCCGACCTATGGGTCGACCTACCCAATCGACCTGGTCAGGTCTTAGTTGGCCTGGTCGGGTTCTGAGCGATTTTCTGAGTTCTGGTGTGTCATTTGGGCTGATTTGTCACATTCTGGTTGGCTCTTCTCGATGTGAATGGTCTAGATTCATCTATGATCATATGACGGCTCAAATTAATATAAAATTCTATATAAGCAACCTAGGACTCAAACCTTAATCACAAAAATTTAGAGACAAGGGCCGTCATGCTGTCGGAGTCAAACTGAGGAGCAACCGTCATCGCAAATTGGAGATTAAAGCTACAACAACGAATCAAATCAAATTAAAAACTAGGACAACTTTTTAGTCTTCTTCAAAGGCGAGCTTACCAACTTCAGAATACAGATTTTAGAACGCAAGAATTCCTTTAAGTTGTAAGTTTAGTTATGTTTTAGGATGCGAATCAAAATTAATATCATGCCTTGGAATAAATTGATAATAGAACGGTGTTTATTATGTTATATGTTGAATTGGATGATATTGATCTATGTCTGTGGTTCTATTTTATTATCATGTTGAATTGGGAATTAATGGATAAGCCTATTCATATGTATATGAACTTGGAGTATAACCTGTTATGACAAGTTGTCTAGTTTATCATGTTATGCAAGTTTTAGGTTGTAAAATCATATCACATATGTGACCAAATGTTAGATCTACATGTTTATGTGTATATGTTAAACCTATGTCATATTTCAATTTCACACTTATCCATATGTTCGTGATTGATTTACAAGTTCACATATATGTAAGATTGATTTAGTCTATGTTGCAAATTCACATATATGTATGTTGATTTACTCTACGTTGCAAGTTCACACCTATGATATTCATGTTGCCTATTTTGCAAGTTCATGCCTATGATGTTCATATTGCTATGCCGAAAATGCCAAGTTTACACCTATATCATGTTTATGTTAATGAATTATATTATGCCAATTTTGTGTACGCTAAATTAGGCTAAGTTTTTAGCCTAATATTGTATGTCAAAAATCATGCGGACGGAAAATTAGGCTAAGATTGTTAGCCTAATATTTATACGGGGTAACATTGGGTAAAATTGGTAATTATAGGAAACTTGACATTAATTGGTTAAAAATCACAAAAGTGATTTATGGTATGAAACGGTATAAATTATATACCTAAATTAATGAACTTGATTAGAAACAAATTTGGGCAGTGACATGAATTCTGGATAATATACATAAATAAAAATGTAGATTAGAAAATACGAATATGCTTAACCCGAGGTTAGATTGAGTTGTGATGTAAACCTGCCCGGACCCGCCCGGCTGTCCAGTAATCACAACAATACCTATCTAATGTGGGAGGTTAAGGCATTGAGCCCAATAAGGACCCGAGTTTAGACTGAGTAACGGTGTAAACCTGCCCTGAACCGACCGGCACATCCAGTAACCGTAACAATACCTGTCTAATGTGAGTGGTTGGTGCTTTAACTAATTAAAGCTAAGGACAGACAAGTCAGGATGGTAGGGTTAAGTTAACTAAAACACTTAGCCAATTCAACATGTTAATTAAACTGACGGGTGGGGTTAGGTTAAAACAGACACTTAACCAACTTAGCATGTTGACTAGTAAAACCCTAGTAACGGGGACCCATTTCAGTAGTAACCCACATAGGTGTATCGTGGTACTCTGAAACTAGGCAGGGTGGGGCATGATTACTGGGCTGATTATAAGCGGTCAAAGCGACGGCGAGTGGTGCAGCAGTGTAGGTTCTAACGGGGTGCGGGCGTGCACACACTTCGGAGCAGAAAAAGCAGGCACTGGGCACCAGTAGTATACACTGCATTCTAGAATTGTGTCGGGCCGCCACCATGGGACTTGATACACCCCATGATGGGACCAGCATAGGTATCTACAATCATTTGGGGCCGTATGACACATATGATTTTGCGAGTAGGAGCCGATCGAATAAGGAATTACCTTTTCATGAACACATGGTACTAGTTAGACTGGTTAGTAGGTGCAGAGAACTAATAGTGAGTGCGTTTAGTATAGTTAGTATTTCCTGCCATATCTTGTCTTATATTCTGGTATTGTCCTGTTCTCAGTTTATGCAAGTCATGATCTTTTTATTGTTCTCATGCTAGAATATAACTTGACTTACCAGACTTATATCTGACCCATTTTCCTTTCGCTTTCTTTTCTTCCGTTCCCATCCCCCCCTCAGGTCCACAGGGAGAAACACCTCAGCTTAGTCAGATTTTTCATCCAGCTTGAAGAGAGAGAATGTATTGCTTGGATCACTTTTGTTTGGGCTATGGCTTTGGATATCACTATGGGGATTTTTGTTGCTTTATTTATGTTTCATGCTTCTTTAAGTTTTAAATCAAGATAGTATTACGATTGTAATAATTAGAAGTTTGTTTTGAGACAATTATGCAAATGTTTTGTTTGAACACGTATTTATGATATGAAAGTCTCTTTGTTTTTCCGCTGCTTATATATGTGTTTATATCTGTCTTGTGTTTTATCTGTGTCTTGTACTTATAACCCTCCACCGAAGTTAAAGCATTCCCTTTGTGAGTGACCTTAACGGAGGTGGGGTGTTTCACTTGGTATCAGAGCATAGGTTTACCAGACTAGATAAAGATTTTTGAAATTATTTTCAAAAAGAAGTTTAAAGAAGCATTTTTTTAAGAAAAGTGTTATATTTTAAAAAGGCATAATCCCCCAAAGCCATATGCACTATCTCTCTATCCTTCGTTTTGAATCTTTCTTTTTTGTTTCAGCATGTCTGGGGATCTTAACCTTCCAGAAGGAGTACCGGTACCTGGCTGGTTCAGAAGGTACCTAGAGGCTAGGGCAAAAGACGCGGGCCCAGCAGATATTCCTCCTCCCCCAGTGGCAGCGGTTCCTCCTCCTCCTCCTCGTGGAAATGCTTTCGCAAAGACATGTAGAGACTTCAAGGCTATGGGTGGGAAGGACTTTTATGGAACTAAATCCTTTGTAGTAGCAAGGAACTGGCTGAAGGAGACCGAAGATTTGTTCGTCATCTTCAAAGTTGACGATAGGCAAAAGATACAGCTAGCAGTGTGGCTGCTTAAAGACGAAGCTTCTTATTGGTGGGAGATTACCCATGTTGAGAGATCAGTGGAAACTTGGGAAGATTTCAGGATGAGATTTGAGATGAAATTTCTCTCCCAAGCTGAAAGAAGCCTGCAGATGGAGAAGTTCCTAACTCTTAAGCAAGGAAGTATGACGATCAAGGAGTATGTCAATCAGTTTAATCAGCTAGCCAGATTTGGGCTGGATTTAGTAAACACTCAACACAAGAAGGCTCTTCGCTTCATCAAAGGTTTGGATGAGCCACTACACAGCCTTGCTATGACCCATGTGCCCATGGGGGCGATTTATGAGAGCTTGGTGGACATGGCGCTGCTACATGAGGAAGTTAAAGGCTAGAAAGAGGCAAAGGTGGAAGTGCCTCAAGAAAAGAAAGAGGGTTTACAGGCTAAGAAAACAGACTTTAAGAAAGGCGGGAGGAACAACAAATCCCGTGAAAAGAGAAGATGTAATTTCTGTGGCATTATTGGATATGTGGTGAAAGACTGCAGAAAGAGGAAGACAAAGATGAATGGTGGTTGTTTCCATTGCGGCGAGACTGGACACATGGCCAAGGACTTCCCAAAGAAGCAAGAGCAGGGACAGAGGACTGGACCCACTTCAGGAGGACAAGTTAACGCGCTGGTAGCACCTCTGTAGGAATGAGGTAGAAATATTTATGTAGAAAGTGTAGTTTATCTTTATGATCATCCAGTACGCACTCTCTTTGATTCTGGCGCATCACACTCCTTTATTTTATCTGCTTTAGTAGAATCTCTGCACCTAGACACTAGTATGGTAGAAGATCCCTTGGTTGTTTCAAATCCAATCGGGGGCTCAGCTTATTTGTCAATGGTTTGTTTGGATTTGAAAATTTCTATTCTAAGCATTGAGTTTAGATGTAGTGCCATTGTTTTGGGATTCACGGGATATGGATTGATCTTAGGCATGGACTGGCTATCCAGTAATGGTGCCATCCTTGATTGTGAGAAGAGAGTGGTTAGGCTTTTGACTCGGCTTTGTAACACTCCTGAAATTTCTTGTAATCCTTTGAACGGTGTTATGCTTAGTTATCTAGAGTCGCTTGATGCTTCTGTTGAGAATTTACAGTCGGTTAGAGTGGTCTGTGAATATCTGGATGTCTTTGAAGAGGTGAAGGGCTTACCTCCGAGGCGGGAAATAGACTTCCGCATATACCTTGTTGATAATGCAAAGCCCGTAGCTTTACCTGTTAGACACATGGCTCCAAGGGAGAGGAAAGAGCTTAGTAAGCAAGTCAAAGAGCTTCTCGAGAAGGGGTTCATTAGACGGAGCATTTCAGAATGGGGTGCTCCAGTGGTGTTCGCAACCAAAGCGGACGGTTCGCTTCGCCTATGCGTTGACTATAGGGAGCTAAACAAGCTGACCAAGAAGAATAGGCACCCTTTTCCCAGAATAGACGATTTGTTCGATCAGCTTGTAGGTGCAACAGTTTTCTCCCAATTAGATATGGCTATGGATTTCATCAGCTCAGAGTGGCTGAAGATAACATTGACAAGATGACATTTAGAACCCCAGATGGTTTCTTCGAATGGCTTGTCATGCCTTTCGGCTTGACAAACGCACCTGCTTATTTTGTAGACCTAATGAGCATGGTGTTCAGGGAGTTTCAATAAGTTTGTGGTGGTCTTCGTAGATGATATTTTGATCTTCTCAAAGAATGAGGAGGAGCATGCTCAGCATCTAAAGGAGATCATGGAGACTCTTCGAGAACATCAGTTGAAAGCTAAATTCTCCAAGTGCCACATTTAGAGAGAAGAAGTAAGGTTTCTTAGACATGTAGTGTCCAAAGAGGGGTTAGTCGTGGACCCCGAAAAAGTAGTTGCGGTGCAAGATTGGAAGGCACCAAGGAACGCAACCGAAACCGAAGTTTTCTTGGGCTAGAAGGCTTTTACCGAAAGTTCATCAGAGATTTTGCGAAAATCTCAGCTCCGTTTATAAGGCTAACGAAGAAGAACTTGACTTTTCTTGGGATTTGGATTGTGATATTGCTTTCCAACGCTTGAAAATGGCTCTTACAATAGCCTCAGTTCTTACATTGCCAGATGGACGCAAGATGTTTACAGTATACATGGATGCATGCGGTACGGGACTAGGCGTTGTTCTGATGCAAGAAGGGAAGGTAATAGCTTATGGTGGAAGACAATTGAAAGTTCATGAAAAGAACTACCCAATCCACGATCTTGAGTTAGCCGCTATCGTCTTTGTGCTTAAGTCTTGGCACCATTATCTCCTAAGTGAGAAGTTTGAATTGTATACTGACCAAAAATCGTTGAAGTATCTTTTCTCACAAAAAAATCTTAACTTGAGGCAACAAAGGTGGATGGAGTTTCTTGCCTCGTATGATTTTGAGATTTCCTATACTCCTGGCAAGGGCAATGTAGTAGCAGACGCCTTGAGTAGAAAGAAGCTGACCTTAAGCCCTCTCTTTGTAGAAAGGCAAAGCTTGGAGTATATAGCCAGTTTTGACTTTAGGCCCTCCTTTGATTTTGTACCCGGTTTGTTGGTATCACTGGAAGTGCAACCCACTCTTTTGGACTCAATAGGGACCACACAACGTGAAGACCCTCAGCTTGTTGATGTGATTGATAAGCCAATTAGGGGTGAGACTTCTAGTCACCTCAATAGGTACTCCATCACTGATAAGGGTTGGCTGAGGCAGGATGGAAGACTATGCATTCCACAAGCTAGGGATTTGGTAAAGATGGTTCTCGTGGAAGCACACCATTCCAAGATGACAATACACCCAGGCGGAGACAAGATGTACAAGGACGTAAAGAGAGTTTTCTTTTTGAGCGGCATGAAGAAGGACGTGGCAGATTTTGTTTCTAAGTGCATGATATGCCAACAGGTTATGGCGGAATAGAAGAAGCCTGGAGGACTGCTTCATCCTCTAGAAGTCGCGCAATGGAAGTGGAATAACATTTCAATGGACTTCATTGATGGGTTGCCTAGGTCAAGAAGGGGCAATACTAGCATTTAGGTAATAGTGGACAGACTCACAAAAAGAGCCCACTTTATACCTATCAAGAGTAGAAGGACTGCCTCATCTCTAGCATCTCTTTATCTCAAGGAAATAGTTCGACTACATGGAATTCCCTCCAGCACAGTGAGTGACCGAGATCCTATCTTTACAAGCGAATTTTGGCGGAGTCTGCAAGAAGCTGTAGGCAAACAGTTATGCTTGAGCACGGCCTATCACCCCCAAACTAATGGTCAGATGGAAAGGGTGAACAGAGTATTAGAAGATCTTTTAAGACTGTGCATTCTTGACTTTGGAGGGACATGGTAGGATCATCTTCCTTTAGTGGAATTCACCTACAACAACTGCTACCAAGCCACCATCGGCATGACGCCCTTCGAAGCTTTATATGGAAGACCGTGCCAATCACCAACTTGTTGGTGGGACTCTACAGACAAGCTTATACTTGGGCCAGACATGATTAGAGAGACTTCAGAAAAAGTGGACTTGATACGAAGAAGAATGAAGACTGCCCAAGATAGACAAAAATCCTACGCAGACAAAAGAAGGACCGACCTTGAGTTTGAGGTTGGGGATAGAGTATTCCTTAAGGTATCTCCTTTAAGGAACGTCGTTCGCTTTGGATCTGCAGGAAAGCTAGCACCAAGGTTTATAGAACCTTTCCCCATCATCGAAAAGATTGGGAAGATGGCTTATAGAGTAGAGCCGCCCAAAAGGTTGGCTGGAGTTCACAATGTCTTTCATGTTTCTCAACTCCGGAAATGTTTACATGAATCTGCGGAAGTGGTGGAGCCAAGCATTCTAGAAGAAGTTGAAATAGAACGAGAAGCAACTGTGAGTAGAGTTCCAACTCGAATCTTAGGAACTGAAGTCAAAAAGCTACGCAACCGTGAAGTCAAGCTTGTTAAGGTCCAATGGAGCGATGCCGAGGAAGACGCGACTTGGGAAACTGAGGACAGAATACGTGCGGCCTTCCCTTTTCTTTTTGAGGATACATCTTTGATCTCTCTTTTTCCATAAGTTTATGCTTGTAGCTACCTTTTAGTGTATCTCCTCGGTCCTTCTCTTAACTCATTAGGTAGAAACTAATGGATGTAAACATGTATTTGAAACATGTTATGATTGATGGCCGCAAGTGATTGCAAGTGGTTGCTCGTGGATGCATACACACACACACCCTAGGTATTAGATCGGCTCAGTCACTTCCATATTGCATATGCATATATGTATTCATATTAGTATATGGTTGACACTTGATATGTTGTCATATGGATGTTGCATTTGTATGAATGATTGCGCACTCAGTAGAATTATGGATAGGGAAAATTTTGCATACATAATGGATTCATGACACTTACATGATTCGCATTAAGGAGGTCAACTGAATCAGTAGACCGCCTAATTTTGCATTAGATAAGGACATACACACACTATGCATATGATCATGAAGCATTAGAAGTCTTTTAAGAACAATGGACGCCTGTGTTTGTTGGTTTAGTAGATGTACGATTGGATGTTAGGATATACGTTCTTCTAAACTTGAAGATTTCGGGGACGAAATCCTTTAAGGAAGGGAGAATGTAACACCCCGAATTTTCAGTTAGCATTAAATTAACAAATTAAAGTATACTTAATTCAAAATATAAGAATTAAAGGAAACGGGTTACGCCATTGCGTTCATATCGAAATTCTTCTTGAGATAGAGTCCGAGTTTGCGTAAATCGGACTTAATATGTAGGAGATATGACCTTCGGAAGTTGCAGAATTAATTTAAAATTCAAACAGCCCGAAATAGATTCAAATTTCAAAAACGGGACCAGAAATGGGCTGGGCGGGAAAAATTTCCGCCCAGGACCCAAGTCAACCAGGGGGTCGACCTGGGGGTCGACCTGGGTACCCAGGTCGACCAAGGGGTCGACCTGGGGGTCGACCTACCCTGTCGATCTGGTCAGGTCATGGTTGGCCTGGTCGGGTTCTGAGCGATTTTCTGAGTCCTGGTGTGTCATTTGGGATGATTTGTCACTTTCTGGTTGGCTCTTCTCGATATGAATGGTCTAGATTCGTCTATGATCATCTGATGGCTCAAATTAATATTAAATTCTATATAAACCACATAGGACTCAAACCTTCATTACAAAAATTTAGAGACAAGGGCCGTCATGCTGTCGGAGACGAAATGAGGAGCAACCGTCATCGCAAATTAGAGATTAAAGCTACAACAACGAATCAAATCAAATTAAAAACTAGGACAACTTGTTAGTCTTCTTTAAAGGCGAGCTTACCAACTTCAGAATACATATTTCAGAACGCAAGAATTCCTTTAAGTTGTAAGTTTAGTTATGTTTTAGGATGCGAATCAAAATTAATATCATGCCTTGGAATAAAGTGATAATAGAACGGTGTTTATTATGTTATATGTGGAATTGGATGATATTGATCTATGTCTGTGGTTCTATTTTATTATCATGTTGAATTGGGATTTAGTGGATAAGCCTATTCATATGTATATGAACTTGGAGTATAACCTTTTATGACAAGTTATGTAGTTTATCTTGTTATGCAAGTTTTAGGTTGTAAAATCATATCACATATGTGACCAAATGTTAGATCTACATGTCTATGTGTATATGTTAAACCTATGTCATATTTCAAGTTCACACTTATCCACATGTTCGTGATTGATTTGCAAGTTCACATATATGTAAGATTGATTTAGTCTATGTTGCAAATTCACATATATGTATGTTGATTTAGTCTACATTGCAAGTTCACACCTATGATATTCATGTTGACTATTTTGCAAGTTTACACCTATGATGTTCATATTGACTATGCTGAAAATGCCAAGTTTACACCTATATCATGTTTATGTTAATGGATTATTTTATGCCAATTTTGTGTACGCTAAATTAGGCTGAGTTTTTAGCCTAATATTGTATGTCAAAAATCGTGCGGACGGAAAATTAGGCTAAGATTGTTAGCCTAATATTTAGACGAGGTAACGTTGGGTAAAATTGGTAATTATAGGAAACTTGACATAAATTGGTTAAAAATCACATAAGTGATTTATGGTATTAAACAATATAAATTATATACCTAAATTAATGAACTTGATTAGAAACAAATTTGGGCAGTGACATGAATTCTGGATAATATACATAAATAAAAATGTAGATTAGAAAATACGAATATGCTTAACCCGAGGTTAAATTGAGTTGTGATGTAAACCTGCACGGACCCGCCCGGCTGTCCAGTAATCACAACAATACCTATCTAATGTGGGAGGTTAAGGCACTGAGCTCAATAAGGACCCGAGGTTAGACTGAGTTACGGTGTAAACCTGCCCGGAACCGACCGGCACATCCAGTAACCGTAACAATACCTGTCTAATGTGAGTGGCTAATGCTTTAACTAATTAAAGCTAAGGACAGACAAATCAGGATGGTAGGGTTAAGTTAACTAAAACACTTAACCAATTCAACATGTTAATTAAAATGATGGTGGTGTAAGGTTAAAACAGACACTTAACCAACTTAGCATGTTGACTAGTAAACCCTAGTAACGGGGACCCATTTCAATAGTAACACACATAGGTGTATCATGGTACCCTGAAACTAGGCAGGGTGGGGCACGATTACTGGGATGATTATATGCGGTGGTGCAGCAGTGTAGGTTCTAACGGGGTGCGGGCGTGCACACACTCCGGAGCAGAAAAAGCAAGCACTGGGCACCAGTAGTATACACTATGCATTCTAGAATTGTGTCCGGCCACCACCATGGGACTTGATACACCCCATGGTGGGACCAGCATAGGTATCAACAATCATTGGGGGCCGTATGACACATATGATGTAACACCCCACATCTGTTATGGTCACTCACAAAGGGAATGCCTTAACTTCACTGGAGCATTATGGGTACTGGAACAGAAATATTACAAGACAGACATATATAAAACAGCGGAAAGCAAAGTAGAAGTACTTCAAATCTTATTAAACATAATTGTTTACAATAAAATCCCATCAACTTCCAATACCCAATTACATAGCTAAAATATCTGTCTTGCTCAAAAACAAAGAAGCATAAAAATAAACTGTAGTATTCCCCAATAAAGCAAAGCAAGCCATAGCCAAGAGAAATCCAAGCCGTACATGAAAGAGCCTTGGAGCTTGGTAAGATCCGAACTAAGCTATATTCCCACCCTGTGAACCTAGGGGGGGAACGGAAGAAAAAGAGGCGAAACAAACTGGGTCAGTCATAAAGGCTGAGTAAGTCCTAGTGGCTTTCAGCATAAAAAAAGGTAAAGATAACATGGCATGAATAAACTGAAAGTAAACATAAGCATGACGACAAGATAAGCTACATGCACGATAACTAAGAATAACATCATAGGATTTCTGTCATGTATAACATTGCAAGGTTCCCATTCAGGATGAACTAAGTATAGTTTCGCAAGATTTCTATCAAGCATCACAAGATTTCTCTGCTTCACCATTAAAATGATATCTATTTGCTCTGCACCACCTAACTAGTGTCCCAACTAGTGATCTATATAAAATGATAAAATCATAATGTGATCCCAATCCCCGAAATTAAGGTTACTTTCACGTGTACATCTATTATTTATTACTAAGATCTAATCTAGGGTTTTTATCGAGCGCTTCCTAGATTCAACAAAGATTTATGCCACCTAGGTCCAACCTAGGGATTATGCTACCTATTGAACATTTCTCGGATTTAGGGTTTATGCCACCTAGGTCCAACCTAGGGATTATGCTACCTATTGAACACTTCTCGGATTTAGGGTTTATGCCACCTAGGTCCAACCTAGGGATTATGCTACCTACGTGTGTCATACGGCCCCCAATGATTGTAGATACCTATGTTGGTCCCACCATGGGGTGTATCAAGACCCATGGTGGCGACCCGACGCAAATTCTAGAAGACATAGGTTATACTACTGGTGTCCCCAGTGCCCTGGTTGTCTGCTCCGAAGTGTGTGCACGCCTGCACCCCGTTAGACCTACACTGTGCACCCACCACCATCGTTTGACCGCTTACAATCAGTCCAGTAATCGTGCCCCACCCTGCCTAGTTTCAGGGTACCGTTGATACGTAATTTGGGTTACTGCTGAAATGGGTCCCCGTTACTAGGGTTTCCTACTGGTTAAGTGTGTGTGGGCCTATATATATAGATATTACCCACCTTCCCGTGATGTACTTAACCCACCTATTCAAGCGTGCTTATTAATGGTTAAGTTTGAGGGCCTATATTTACTAATATTACCCACCAACCCGATATGTACTTAACCCTCTCCGTCCATTACATTAAGTTGGTTAAGTGTTTCATCTTGTTTTACTTAACCCTACCACACATAATGTTATACCGGTTAAGTGTTATTCCTTGTGTTACTTAACCCTACCGCAAGCCTTGTTATACTGGCTAAGTGTTCTCCCTTGTGTTAACTTAACCCCACCGCATGTCATGTCATATTGGTTAAGTGTACATTGACTTAGCCCACATACTTATCATGTTGTGACGGTTAAGTGTTACCCTCTGTTGTTACTTAACCTTACCACGCATCACGTTATATTGGTTAAGTGCATGTTAACTTAACCCCATCCACCAGTCATATTATAATGGTTAAGTGTTACCCTCGTGTTTTTACTTAACCCTACCACGCATCAGGTTATATCGATTGGGTATTATCAACCTATTCAAGTTAACCCAACCCATCCGCTAGTCATGTTATAACGGTCAAGTGTCATTAGCCTAGCTATGTTACTTAACCTACCCATTAGTCTGATTAACAGTTATGTTGGTTAAGCCCACATTTATAAGTTTTACATGTTCTTAACTCATACCGGTTAGGTCCATATTCACATGTCAAATTTCCATGTCATCCCACCTAACCCTCTAACCATACCCATGTCTTATTATGGTTTGTATTCCTTAAATCATTCATTATGACGAACGAATCATGACCTCTCACATTAGACCGTGCATTTTGTGGCCACTGGATTTGCAGAGCGGTTCCGGGCAGATTTACACCACAAACTGGGTCTAACCTCATGTCATAAATCGTTATGCCTACAATTCGACCTTCGACCTCTCACATTAGACTGACAGTTTGTGGCTACTGGATTTGCCGGGCGGTTCCAGGCAGATTTACACCACAAACCGAGTCTAACTAAGGTTCATTAATGGTCGTATTCCACCCAAAAACCCAATATCAGTTCATGTGTTTAACATATAGAAATGTTCATGATTCATGTTTTTGCCCCAAAACGTATTCCCAAATTATTATCATAATTCACTATAAGGTTATGCCAAGTTATAGCCTTTTATTTACAGTACATGCCAATTACCCAAAACCCAACTTAGGCGCGTTCATATTAAACCTCTACTAAGTCATAAATTATCATATATGTTTCAACTCCAAATTTTACATAATTAACATATGCCCAAGTTCTAGATTACATGTAAATTTTACATATGTCCAATTTGTACCAAATTTACATATGTTCAATTTAAGTCGTTTTACATGTATGTCAATTTACACATATACCAAGTTTCATGCCGCTTTACATATGTCAAGATTCATGATTTACATGTTTACAAAGCTATGCCCAATTTACATAGATCAAGTTTTATACCCAAAATTACATGTATACTATGTTTACGCCAATTTACTCATAACAAGTTCTAGCCAAATTACATATATCAAGATCCATGTCAAATTATATATATATCAAGATCCATATCAAATTATATATATCAAGATCCATGTCAAATTATATATGCCAATCCCCATTCTTGCAATTACCATTATAATGACAATACCCAAATATCAAGTTTCATGTTAATGGTAAATTATCCCAAACATCAAACCTTCATATTATGCCTTTGATTCCACCAAAAACTTATATTCCACTAGGCAATATTCCAGTATTTCCCCCGTATACCATCACACATATATCGTAGTTTAGGCCTAGGTCCGAAATTGACCTAGGTTCATCAAAAGAAAATAAATAGGGGGAGGTAGAAGTTGCAATAAAAACAAGATCAGAGAGAAAACGATATAAAAGCATCATCTCAGTCATAAAGAATAGATCTTGACAATAATATCAACATGAACCAAGAAAAATTGATTTACAACAGGCTGAATAGACCATAAACTTGTCATGCGAATAAAGATAGAAAAGTTCTCAAGATCGAGATCCAAGAAGAAACAAGAATTGAATCAAAAGTCCAATTTCACTTCATCACATGTCCATATTAAATTTAATTATTTTAATCTGAAAATAACTAGAACTTACAGTGCATGGCTAGTGAATTAGGAACTAAATTTGTCATAGGACATTGTTGATTTATTGTCTTGAATCATTGTAGAAGCTTAAATCTACGAATTGGATTGTGTATGAAAGCTTAAGAAATTGATTAGAGACGACGGCCATGATCAAGAGGTATTTTAGCAGCATAATGGTGTAAAAATGATTTGATATGAACTAGTTTAGGTCTAACAGTGTTTTTATAGGTGTAACAACTAGTTTAGGCCCTTAGATTAACCCTAGAATCAATCCGGACCATCAAAACACGTCTCAGGCTTCAAAAATGAGTTCTGGGTCAAACCAGGCCGACCTGTAAGGTGGGGGGGTCGACACTATGGTCGACCTGGGGGGTAGGTCGACCCTATGGTCGACCTGGGAGGGGGGGTAGGTCGACCCTATGGTCGACTCCCTGGTCCAGTGCTGCCTGAAAACTGCTGAAACTTGTACAGGCCATAACTTCTTCATCTGGACTCCGATTTTCAAAAACTCGGACTCTATTTCATGTAAAATTTCGAGACGAACGCAATGGCGTAAACCATTTCCCATGATTCTGATTTTTAAATTTAATTCTGCCCTGATTTCTTGTTTTAATATGTTATAAAAATACGGGTTGCTACATTCTCCCCTCCTTAAAGGATTTCGTCTCCGAAATCTTCAAGTTAAGAAGAATGTGTCCTACCATCCAATCATCCATCTACTCAATCATCAATCACAGGCATTCACTGTCCTTAAGAGAATTCTAATGCGGTATGAACATATGCAGAAAGTGTGTGTATATGTTCCTTATCTAATGCAAATGATCAGGCCTGATTGATCTTCTCAATGCAAAATATGTATAGTGCCATGAATCCAACATGTATGCAAATAGTCCTAGTCACATTAACGCTATATGTGTGCACAAACATCCATCCATATGCATCATCCATATGATAACACATCCAATTTCATCCATAAACAAGTATAAACACTTATGCATATGCAATATGAAAATGTGTCTGAACCGATCTAGTGCCTAATGTGTGTTATGCAATCACGAGCAGCCACTAGCAGCCACTTGCAACCACTTGCAACCATCAATCATAACATGTCTCAAACACATGTTTACACCCAATTGTTCCTGCCTAAAGGTATAGTCGAACGATAGAAGCAAGTAAAAACCTTGTGCCCATTAGGCAATGTCAAAACTGGAAATCTATGTCACATATATACTGATTTGGAGAAGAACTCCCTAAGCACCAGCCCCGAAGACCGAAATCAACATCAGGCTGACACCCAAAGAATTAACCAACCAATATATATGTTTCTTGGAAACTAAGCATGATGGACTCCTTTTAGGTCACAAGTAATCCCTTCCTAAGACCAACCCATATCCTATAAAACCCAAAAAGTTTAGTCAACCCAACGGACATCCTCAAACCCCAACATATATCACAACCAGATGAGTAATACTCCTTATGGGGTTTGCAACAGAAATAAGATTGAGAATAGGACCGCGAGGATATACATAAAAGATAGCATACAAGTAAGCTCTACAGGAAAAGAGGGATCATGGATATACCCTTAAAAAGAGATATGATGCGTGTGTCTAGTCTTTAATCTTCTAAGTCGTGTTTCCTTGAGCTTAACTCCATTGTGCTTTGACCGTCTTTAACTTCACAATTTAGTAGTTCCTTAATTCTTGTTCCAAGAATATGAGTTGGAACTCATTCCACTATTGTCTCTCGTTCCACTTTCATTTATTCTTTTTCTATTATACTCGGCTCAAACATAATTGCGTACTCATGGTTTCATGCAAGCTCTCCAAAATTCACTAGTGAATCTCGTATCTCGTTCACTTATTAGAAGGTATTCCACATAAATGAATTATCTCTTGAAAATAAACAAATGCTAACCATGTTGCCAAGTGTACTTACTAAGGTGATTTTCTGTGACTCATGCATAAGCGAAATGAACCATTCGCCTTAGTGGCGAACACTACTCGAGCAGATCAATAAATGTATCAAGAGATTCTAGGTAACTAAACATGGCAGAACCCTAAGGGTTACACTAGACTTCGAGGGCATTTCCGGGGCAAGTCAAGAGTCTAACTACCCTCTTTTCATACTCGAGAATGGTATCATTTTTGGAAAACCACTCCATCACTAGAATCAACCCATTGCCCAAAAACATAAGCATTACTTCTAAACTCAACACTTAGCATAGACATTATCAAATCCAAACAAGTCATGAATAAATGAGCCGATTCCCCAACAGGATTTGAGACAAAAATGGGACCCTCTATTACGCTAGTACTAAGGTGCAGAGACTCAACTATCGAAGCATAATTAAAAAGAATGCGATGTACAAAAATAAAGTTCTAATGGGATGATAGAAAAGAAAAGCTGAATCTTTAACAGAAACGTTACCACCTATCCTAGGTACGCTAGTAGTGAGAGCATACAATTGCCCTCTCGACAATCTTGTTCTTTTCCCTTGTCCTTGTCCTATAATACTTAATTACATGTCCCTTTTTACCATACTAAAGATATTCTCTCTTGTCATGGGTTTTTATATTTTTTTTCACTTGGGCTCTTTCCTTTCACCTTTTTCCTCTTCGTGGATTAAGCTATATCAACAAGTTTCTCATCCTTAGACTTGTGTTCTTTATCCTTGTTCCTACAATCCTTGTATAGATTGTTGAAAAGTTTCTCGAAAGCTACTTCCATCGCACAGCAACCCTACAAAGCTTGAGATAAGATTAGTCGCAAGTAAACTACTGCGGCTACAGATGGAGGTTGGACACTACTTTGCCCTCCGACATGTGTCGCATGCCAACAAACTATGGTGAAAAAGAAAGAGAGAAGAGACTCAAGGAGAGAATCAAAAGATAGTGCATATGACTTTGGGGAATATGCCTTTTGTAAAACAAAACTTTTCTTTAGAAAAATGATTCTTTGTAAATGTTTTGAAAATAATTTTCAGAAGGTTTTAAGAAAATTTTGCCCAGTCTGGTAAACTTCTGCTCTGATACCAAATGTGACACCCCACATCCATTAAGGTCACTCACAAAGGGAATACCTTAACTTCAATGGAGCATTATGGGTACTGGAACAGAAATATTACAAGACAGACATATATAAAACAGCGGAAAGCAAAGTAGAAGTACTTCAAATCTTATTAAATATAATTGTTTATAATAAAAGCCCATCAACTTCCAATACCCAATTACATAGCTAAAATATCTGTCTTGCTCAAAAACAAAGAAGCATAAAAATAAACTGTAGTATTCCCCAATAAAGCAAAGCAAGCCATAGCCAAGAGAAATCCAAGTCGTACATGAAAGAGCCTTGGAGCTTGGTAAGATCCGAACTAAGCTGTATTCCCACCCTGTGAACCAGGGGGGAACGAAAGAAAAAGAGCCGAAACAAACTGGGTCAGTCATAAAGACTGAGTAAGTCCTAGTGGCTTTCAGCATAAAAACAGGTAAAGATAATATGGCATGAATAAAATGAAAGTAAACATAAGCATGACGACAAGATAAGCTACAGACACGATAACTAAGAATAACATCATAGGATTTCTGTCATGTATAACATTGCAAGGTTCCCATTCAGGATGAACTAAGTATAGTTTCGCAAGATTTCTATCAAGCATCGCAAGATTTCTCTGCTTCGCTATTAAAATGATATCTATTTGCTCTGCACCACCTAACTAGTGTCCCAACTAGTAATCTATATAAAATGATAAAATCATAATGTGATCCCAATCCACAAAATTAAGGTTACTTTCACGTGTACATCTATTATTTATTACCTAGATCTAATCTAGGGTTTTCTATCGAGCGCTTCCTAGATTCAACCAGGATTTATGCCACCTAGGTCCAACCTAGGGATTATGCTACCTATTGAACACTTCTCGGATTTAGGGTTTATGCCACCTAGGTCCAACCTAGGGATTATGCTACCTACTGAACACTTCTCAGATTTAGGGTTTATGCCACCTAGGTCCAACCTAGGGATTATGCTACCTACGTGTCATACGGCCCCCAATGATTGTAGATACCTATGCTGGTCTCACCATGGGGTGTATCAAGACCCATGGTGGCGGCCCGACGCAAATTCTAGAAGGCATAGGTTATACTACTGGTGTCCCCAGTGCCTTGGTTGTCTGATCCGGAGTGTGTGCACGCCCGCACCCCGTTAGACCTACACTGTGCACCCACCGCTGTCGTTTGACCGCTTACAATCAGCCCAGTAATCGTGCCCCACCCTGCCTAGTTTCAGGGTACCGTTGATACCTGATTTGGGTTACTGCTGAAATGGGTCCCCGTTACTATGGTTTCCTACTGGTTAAGTTTGTGAGGGCCTATATATACAGATATTACCCACCTTCCCGTGATGTACTTAACCCACCTATTCAAGCGTGCTTATCAATAGTTAAGTTTGTGGGCCTATATTTACTAATATTACCCACCAACCCGATATGTACTTAACCCTCTCCGTCCATTACGTTAAGTTGGTTAAGTGTTTCATCTTGTTTTACTTAACCCTACCACACATCATGTTATACCGATTAAGTGTTATTCCTTGTGTTACTTAACCCTACCGCAAGCCTTGTTATACTGGCTAAGTGTTCTCCCTTGTGTTAACTTAACCCCACCGCATGTCATGTCATATTGGTTAAGTGTACATTGACTTAGCCAACCTACTTATCATGTTGTGACGGTTAAGTGTTACCCTCTGTTGTTACTTAACCTTACCACGCATCACGTTATATTGGTTAAGTGCATGTTAACTTAACCCCATCTACCAGTCATATTATAATGGTTAAGTGTTACCCTCGTGTGTTTACTTAACTCTACCACGCATCAGGTTATATCGATTGGGTATTATCAACCTATTCAAGTTAGCCCAACCCATCCGCTAGTCATGTTATAACGGTCAAGTGTCATTAGCCTAGCTATGTTACTTAACCTACCCATTAGTCTGATTAACAGTTATGTTGGTTAAGCCCACATTTATAAGTTTTACATGTTCTTAACTCATACCGGTTAGGTCCATATTCACATGTCAAATTTCCATGTCATCCCACCTAACCCTCTAACCATACCCACATCTTATTATGGTTAGTATTCCTTAATTCATGCATTATGACGAACGAATCATGACCTCTTACATTAGACCGTGCATTTTGTGGCCACTGGATTTGCCGGGCGGTTCCGGGCAGATTTACACCACAAACTGGGTCTAACCTCGTGTCATAAATCGTTACGCCTACAATTCAACCTTCGACCTCTCACGTTAGACAGACAGTTTGTAGCTACTGGATTTGCCGTGCGGTTCCGGGTAGATTTACACCACAAACCGAGTCTAACCTCGTGTCAAAGGTTCATTAATGGTCGTATTCCACCCAAAAACCCAATATCAGTTCATGTGTTTAACATATAGAAATGTTCATGATTCATGTTTTTGCCCCAAAACGTATTCCCAAATTATTATCATAATTCACTATAAGGTTATGCCAAGTTATAGCCTTTTATTTACAGTACATGCCAATTACCCAAAACCCAACTTAGGCGCGTTCATATTAAACCTCTACTAAGTCATAAATTATCATATATGTTTCAACTCCAAATTTTACATAATTAACATATGCCCAAGTTCTAGATTACATGTAAATTTTACATATGCCCAACATATATTCAATTTAAGTTGTTTTACATGTATGCCAATTTACACATATACCAAGTTTCATGCCGCTTTACATATGTCAAGATTCATGATTTACATATTTACAAAGCTATGCCCAATTTACATAGATCAAGTTTTATACCCAAAATTACATGTATACTACGTTTACGCCAATTTACTCATAACAAGTTCTAGCCAAATTACATATATCAAGATCCATGTCAAATTATATATATATCAAGATCCATATCAAATTATATATATCAAGATCCATGTCAAATTATATATGCCAACCCCCATTCTTGCAATTACCATTATAATAACAATACCCAAATATCAAGTTTCATGTTAATGGTAAATTATCCCCAAACATCAAACTTTCATATTATGCCTTCGATTCCACCAAACACATATATTCCACTAGGCAATATTCCAATATTTCCCCCGTATACCATCGCACGTATATCGTACTTTAGGCCTAGGTCCGAAATTGACCTAGGTTCATCAAAAGAAAATAAATAGGGGGAGGTAGAAGTTGCAATAAAAACAAGATCAGAGAGAAAACGACATAAAAGCATCATCTCAGTCATAAAGAATAGATCTTGACAATAATATCAACATGAACCAAGAAAAATTGATTTACAACAGGCTGAACAGACCGTAAACTTGTCATGCAAATAAAGATAGAAAAGTTCTCAAGATCGAGATCCAAGAAGAAACAAGAATTGAATCAAAAGTCCAATTTCACTTCATCACATGTCCATATTAAATTTAATTATTTTAATCTGAAAATAGCTAGAACTTACAGTACATGGCTAGTGAATTAGGAACTGAATTTATCATAGAACGTTGTTGATTTATTGTCTTGAATCATTGTAGAAGCTTAAATCTTCGAATTGGATTGTGTATGAAAGCTTAAGAAATTGATTAGAGACGGCGGCCATGATCAAGAGGTATTTTAGCAGCATAATGGTGTAAAAATGATTTGATATGAATTAGGTTAGGTCTAAGGGTGTTTTTATAGGTGTAGCAACTAGTTTAGGCCCTTAGATTAACCCTAGAATCAATCTGGACCATCAAAACACGTCTCAGGCTTCAAAAATGAGTACTGGGTCAAGCCAGGCCGACCAGATCGACCTGTAAGGTGGGGGGGTCGACACTATGGTCGACCTGGGAGATAGGTCGACCATATGGTCGACCCTGGGGGGGGGGGGGGGGGAGGGGTAGGTCGACCCTATGGTTGACCTGGGGGGGGGGGGGGGTAGGTCGACCCCCTGGTCCAGTGCTGCTTGAAAACTACTGAAACTTGTACATGCCATAACTTCTTCATCCGGACTCCGATTTTCAAAAACTCGGACTCTATTTCATGTAAAATTTCGAGACGAACGCAATGGCATAACCCATTTCCCCTGATTCTGATTTTAAAATTAATTCTGCCTTGATTTCTTGTTTTAATATGTTATAAAAATACGGGTTGTTACATATGATTTTGCGAGTAGGAGCCGATCGAATAAGGGATTACCTTGTCATGAACACATGGTACTAGTTAGTAGGTGCAGAGAAGTAATAGTGAGTGCGTTTAGTATAGTTAGTATTTCCTGCCATATCTTGTCTTATATTCTGGTATTGTCCTATTCTCAGTTTATGCAAGTCATGATATTTTTATTGTTCTCATGCTAGAATATAACTAGACTTACCAGACTTATGTCTGACCCATTTTCCTTTCGATTCCTTTTCTTCCGTCCCCCCCCCCTCAGGTCCACAAGGAGGAAACACCTCAGCTTAGTCAGATTTTTCATCTAGCTTAAAGAGAGACAATGTATTGCTTGGATCTCTTTCGTTTGGGCTATGGCTTTGGATATCACTATGGGGATTTTTGTTGCTTTATTTATGTTTCATGCTTCTTTAAGTTTTAAATCAAGACAATTATGATTGTAATAATTGGAAGTTTGTTTTGAGACAATTGTGGAAATGTTTTGTATGAACACGTATTTATGATATGAAAGTATGTTTGTTTTTCCGCTGCTTATATATATGTATTTATATCTGTCTTATGTTTTATCTGTGTCTTGTACCTATAACCCTCCACCGAAGTTAAGGCATTCCCTTTGTGAGTGACCTTAACGGAGGTGGGGTGTTTCAGAAATAGTTCAGAAATATTATGGTATTAAAACATTTGGCTGAGATTGAAAGGGGTAGATTTAAGTTGGAGCGATAGCAACAAGAGACTTTAGTAATGGAAAAGGATGTCAGGGGAATGGATTCACTATCAAGGTCGTACTGGATGGATTACAAATAGCGTATTGTTGATGTTCGTGCAGGATCTAGACAGATGTAGTAGAGTTATGGAGTGTTGTACTATCTTTTATTGTATTCAATTATATACTGTTATCTAGTTTGAATTAATCAATGGTATTTTACTTTCTTTAAGTCCTTTTATATGTATCAATTATTTCTTACCACATTAAAACCAATCAACGTAATATATATTATAAAGCATGCATACTACAACACAAACATACGTAATAAAACATAGCTTCTGGAATAAAATCTAATAGTTGCCGTAAGAGTTCCAAAATTGATACATTAGATCCGTTTGGAGCCGATTATGAAGTGTTGTATTACGATTATTTTCATGTTGATCTACATGAAACATATCGTATTGTCTGTCAATTTGTTGATTGGAAGCTCAGAATATTTGTGGTGGGAATCTCGATCCATCGTATTTGTAATCTGGGTAGACCATGTCGCGTTCATCTTCAATGATCATGTTGTGCATAATGGTACAACGTAATATAATCATTTTCGACCTCTTTCATAACCTACATGGATTACTAACCATTGCGAATCTAGATTGAAGAATCCTAAATGCTCTTTCTACATCTTTCCGTTGACCTTCTTACATAAAAGCAATTTTTTCTGTTTTGGGGTAGTGGATTTGCAAATGTCTTTACAATCGTGCTCCATTTAGGATAAATTCTATCTCCTAGATAGTATCCGTTCTCGTATGTGTTATGCCCAATCGTAAATGGTACATGGGTGGATTTACCCTACGCCAAATCACTAAACAAATGTGATTTTTCAATAATGTTTAAGTCGTTAAGTGAACTAGGCATTCCAAAAAAAGCATGCCATATCCACAAATCATGAGATGCAACTGCTTTTAAGATGATGGTTGGCTTTTTTTCTTTACTGTTGTATGCTCCATGAAAAGCTTTAGGACAGTTCTTCTACTTCCAATGCATACAATCTAGACTCCCTAACATCCCAGGATAGCCTCTACTTTCGTGCATTTCACGCAATCTGCTTACGTCAGCCCCGTTTGGAGAACGAAGATATTCATCCCCATATATGTCCACCACAGATTGGCAGAAGTGATGCAGGTTTTCCAATGCAGTACACTCTGCAATCCGATAAGCATCGTCAAGAGCGTCAGCGGGTGTGCCATATGCTAACGTCCTCAATGCTGCGGTCATCTTCTGATGTGCAGTCAAACCTTTTTTTTTTGCAGCGTCCTGCTTAAAAAACAAAGTATTTATTATTCAGCTGAATACATTTAAGAATTCTTGAAAATAGGTGACGACTCATTCTAAAACGTCTTCAGAAAATCGTTGGACCATAAGTTGGATCAGAAGCGAAATAACTTTTCATCGGTGTTTTATGAAATGTTGCATGATCCCGGTGAAAGTACCTTTGGCCCATTGTTGAGCCACCGTGTTGCCCACTAGTTGTACCGTAAGCTTCATGGTAGATCTATATTAGTTCTTATTCCTCTTGTTGATGTTCTAATGCGTAGGCTTCATCTTCAGAGCCGCTATCGCATAACTTTTAGTAAATGTCTAGACATTGTTATCGAGGAGATATGTTTTAATTATGAATTGCGGTGGTGATGTTTATTATCCATATGTTTATGTAGTTGGTAAAAGTAAAGGCACAGTGTTTAGTGTTTGGTCAAATCAAGAACTGTAGCCATGTGTTTTTGCTGAAAAAATATATTTTCCTTATGGCTATAGACGCAGTCTTCAGTGTTGAGTCAAATCGTTCCATGTACCCATGTGCATTTTCTGGCATCAGAAATTAGATTCTTATGGCAAGAAGACAAAGAGTTTAGTGTATGGTCTAATCGTGTCATATACCCATGTGGATGCTGCTCATTGACTGGTTAAGTCATGCACTGCTCCCATATTGAATCATTTGTACTACTCCACATACTACACTTACCTCATTATAAATGCACAGCTACGCGTATATAAATAAGAGCTACATAGTTTTCTAATATTTCTACTTTTACCATTTGATGATAGTTTTAGACGTTATACTGATGTATGAAACCGTAGTTACTCCATATTTTTCGTAGGATCATAAAATAAGACACAAGTTCAACCATGTAAATAAAATAGACAAACACCATTAGCCTACTCAGCCCCATATCAGGTTAGCCAACTATATCGAAGTTTATATGCTTCGTGTCCAACAAAATCAGTACTGTACTCTACCAGGTAATGAGAATCAAAAGTTGATTTAGTTGTTTTAAATATGTCTTCGTATTTAAGTTTCTCGATAATTTTTTGGTATCGATCACCAGTTTCTACGCAACGATGATGAGCCATATGAATTTCAGCTTAAGATCTTCTATTAGTGCAGGTATGATAGTTGTTATGTAATCATGTTACCATCAACCTAAATTCTTCATGGGTTAGACCCCTCCATTTTGCAACAGTAACTCATCTCTTCGATTAACTTTAATATATGCTTTCATGAGGATAAGTAAATCCTTATGTGAAAACTCAGTTGCAATAGTACTGGAGCTTGTAGTACTCCGGTTTTGTTGATTTAGATTACCCGTATGCCTCACTATATTGAATCGTAAACGTGGTTGTGGATTACGTACCTCAACAATTCCTTGGGTACCACAAATTATTTCATTCTGACCCGAATAACTCGCTATGTTTGATCGTGAATGTGGTGGTTGATTCCGTTCTTCTACCTCTTATATTTGTGTATCTGTAAAGAATCCACCCTCTTTCTCATCCTCCTTGTTCCATTCATACTCATCACACATTTTACCTATAGTTTCATATCTGATTTCTCGATCGACTATTTAAACTACACAAAATAAATAGAATGGAATATCTTTATTAAAAAAGGTAACATTTAGCAAAAAGTATACTGGTTTCTCACCTTAAAGTCTTGGATGATCAATTATGCATAGATTTCTCGGAGGATGAAGGATAAAGTATTTAAACAAATGGAGTTACTACACACTACAACAACAAAAATCTATTACAACGGGCGATGCCTGTTGTAATAGGGCTTTTACAGCGGCCGGCCGCCCGATGCCTTAGCCCATGTTGTAGTACGCCCTCTTTTACAACAGGCAAAAAACGTGGTAACAGGCGGTTGTAATAGACTTTTTACAACGTTCTTATTATGTTGTTGTATGTTCCTTTAGTGGAATAATAGCCGGTTATAATATTTTTGGCAACAGGTGTGGACCGTTGTAATATCATCTATAACAACGTTTTTCAAAAGTCGTAATTGCCTTTTTTACAAGTTATTTTGCCCGTTGTAATAAAATATTTTGCAACTGTTTTTGCCCATTGTAACATGCTGCCATAAATTTTTACTAAAGGTTTTGACAACGTACTATTCTCGTTGTGAAATGTAATTTAACAACTTAATTTGCCCATTTCACTATAATTACGAGAATAAAAAAAATTGTTGTAGCAGCCACGAACCAATAACGTATACCATTCACATAGCACATATAGAAAATATTAGATAAAACACCACATTCCAAAAGACGTAGATAAGTTTCCGTAGTCATAATATTCACATCCAAAAAGACTTAGATAAGTCTACATAAGTCATAATATTCACATCCCAAAAGATCAGACAAGTTTCCATGACAGCCACACAAAACATTAAGTGTCATAACAGTCAAGTACTAATATAATATATTCTACGTACTATCATACTAGACTAAGGAGATGAAGTCCTTGTGCAAGGCCACTGCTGATCCAACGACCTCCTTGATAGTGTCCATCTCTGAATTTGGCCTAAACAGAAAGGCAACCGGTTCCACTGCAACATTCACCCATACCTTCCAAGCATTTACTCCAAGCTTAACGAAATGCACTGAAGCATCATGATCAGTACTTGCATCATCCCCTCTTCTACTATGTTCTTATGCCAGCTCAACAGCTTGCGCTTCCTTTTCACCAAACCATCTACAGCAACCCGATCAACTTGAATATGCAGACTGTTACTCGAGCGGCGCGACTGCAAGCAAAAAATAAGCAGTTTTTAATAGTCACCCCACACTCAGCATCCTTTATCATATGTTTAAACGAAAGTAGTTCAACAAATCGCCAGAAAGTTCTGTCATAGTAGCAAAACAGTAATACTCATACTTTAATGCGTTTTATTTATAGTATGATGCATTGGTCGGGTTTACTAATGTAACCCAAACAAAAATCATACATATGATCAATTATTTTGCCAGCTTTAACTTGTTAATTTGGTGTTCAAGAACATGTTCTTGAAAATGGTGACCAGCAACAAGTGTTAGATCAGTAATTTGGAAAGGTCTATAGCTTACACAAAAGAGATCGAGTCCCTCATAATTCAAACGTGCTTTGCAGCAATTTTAACACCAGAGGCAAAGAGGATAAAATAGTACTTCAAAACATATCCAAAAGAAAAAAAGTGGCACTTACAAGTGATAAAATAATTATAAATTTAATTAATTCCCTCATTAGATATAGCCGCGGCTGACTGTATATTTGATATTGCTTGTTTCATATATATACACACACAACACATTGTTCTTCCCCATTTTCGAGTTCACTGTTAGTAGATTTGATATTTAATTCATATCTACTAGGAAGGAAGGAAAGGCTTAATTAGTTAATTTAATGCAACAGAATCCTGGAAAAACATAAGTTAATTCGAGGGATTATACGCAGCAGTGTAGCCAGTTAACTAAATATTCAACCTATCACATCATTCATTACATTTTAGTGTTAAATAAGCAAAAAATAAGCAGTGATGATTATACGATTATATATGTGAATAAGACTGCAGAGTCTTTGATATTTTGGAGCAGGTCTTGGTCTACCAACATGTGTACAGTTTTAACTTGCTTGAAGAAATTAAGCGATTTATCATGTTTAATTATTGATGGACATTGTCGAAACTAGATGTGGACATCTCTTTGCTTTTTACTTAACACTTGGCCGTTTACTTTCGTTCTTAGTACTGGTTCCAGCTAGGCGTGGTCTTATTTTATTTTCAACTCAGCCATTGACACATTAATTAAGTGATTAATTTTGATGCACACTCTTATGTGCATTTAGCCGTATCCGCAACATCATTCATAAACATAGAATGCTTTTTTTGAAACAAAGTGTGAGAAGAAATGATATCTAGAGACTTTTGTGATAGTGGCAAGCATAATATTAAAATGGCACTATGGCCTCCTTGCACCAAACTTGTGAACATGGTTTATCTTTCTAACAAATAACAAGATAAAATTATATATTCCAACCTGAGGAGTTTGAGTATGAGAAGTCCCCATTTCCACCATATTATCATCACTTCTTCTCTGTAAAAGTGCAAGAGATGACTCGATGATTCATAAGCACATATCACATTTTTTAATAACAATAGCTAATTAACTATATATAAACTTACTATTATAACCAAATTTGCTAGCTCGTCTACTCTAGCCGACAAATGAGTTAATCGATTTTCCAATGCAGCTACTTTTTTTGAATTACTCGAATAAATACCCATTCGAGATGGAAGTACACAAAAACCTAGTCCTCTCACCCTTCCCCTATGTTCATTTCCAAAAACTTGAGAAACCCCATCTGCACTTGCTGACGTTGTTCCATGAGTGCTCTAAGCATTATCGTGGTGCTCTTTTATCTTAGCCTACAAATTAAAATATACTATTTCAAGAAAAACAAAATATGAATAAACTACCATACATCAATGTTCAATGGTGGTAAATTTATTGCCACTCAGCTCTTAGACATAAATCGAAAAATATCCAAAGTTCAGGTATAAAAATATGATGTGAGTCAATAATAATAGTAAGAATTTGTTTCTATTCTAGTCAAAGTTACAGATATCATTCAAGCTGTTATTACATTATAAGCTGTAAACTACTATTCTATTCAACAAATTTTAACGGTAGAACCAAGGGAAAAACTTACGATGCAATCGGCAGCAATGGAATTCGATGGGTCTCCATTTTTCTTCATATGGGCTTTGCATCGTAGCTCGTCTCTGCTAATATCTATTACTCCACTTTCCTTTTTCTGCAAATAATAAAATAGTAACAAGTAGTACCAAAGAAAAAATTTATCATCGACATACATGTATGTGCATTTCTTACCATATCTTCTTCTAATCTCGCATAACCCTTTCTGCTCATTGTATGTGGAATTTTAATTTTACCTCTCATTGCTTTGAATTTTTTACTAGTTTCCTACATAGAAATACATTTATAAAGTATGATTCACCTTTATTTAGTAATGAATACAATACAAACTCATTACCTCAAATTCTTCCGATAGATTTTCCTTAACAAAGTTGTTTCACTCTTGAACATTTTCTGTTGTTCCTGGTCTTAGCATTGCTAATCTAGTGGAAGACTCGGGATGAGTAGAAGCTAATTTAATAGAGGAAACCAATCTAGATTTTGCCTCTCTCGATCGTATTCCCACCATTTTAAGCAATAAGTCTTTGTTTGCTTCATCTACCGCGAATCTTAACTGCACAACAAAAATAACTTGAAATAAACATGTTGTTTTCATAAAGTTAACTGGCACAAGGTTTGTATACAAAACAGGTTACAAGTCCATTAAAACTGCGGAATTTAACCGGTTTTTTGTTCACTGGCACATTGTTTGTAACATCCCAGATCTTTGGGTCATTTAAATTGGAATATTTAAATCTGTTTGATATATTATATTGAGAATATAATGGGTTTTATATCGATTTTAGTTCATAAAGGGAGTTCTAAAATATATATTTATAATATAATTGAAACGAGTTCGGAACGACGGGTAGTTCGTAATTTACGATTTGAACTTCAATTGATTATACCAGATCCGATATAAGTCGGATTTATGTGAAACAAGAAACTTTAAACCGATTTGATTATATCTTTCTAAAAGAAGAGTAAAATGGAGATTTCATTTTATAGATTGAAAATTATGTCCAATTCAAATTTTCAAATAGTCGCTATGGAATTTCGTTAGTAAACGATATCGTTTATTTAATAAATATAAAGGAATTTCTATATATTTGGATATCGTTTTAAACCGAATTTCTGAATATTGAGTTTAAAATATGTATTGGTTATTCCATTTAGATATATATATATATATATATGATAATGATGATTTATTTTTTATTTAAATTGAATTGTTTTGGATTTAGTTATATTTTATCGACCGTATATAGGCCTTAGAAATAGTTTTCTTTTCAAACGATCTCCGTTTTCGATGAAACCAATTTTATTGGAATATGTACAATTAATTATTGCTATGTTTCCAGTTTGGAGCCAAACGGAGTTAATTTGTCGGTTGGCGAAATTAAAGGGTGAACTGATGATTATAATTTGAATTAAAACATGCTATTTGTACAAACAGAGTCCGTTTTCAACGAAATTAGTTTCATTGAAACTGTAATGTTAGGACATGATGATACATTAGTTATATTTCGCTTAGTAATGATTTATGTCAGTTCGAATATTAAAAACACAACATAGAAATGCAGTAAGTGACGGTAGCATAAAATTCACAGTATATGAAATGTAATATAATATAAAAATCTTATGTTCTAGCAAACTTACTAAAAGTCTAAGGACAAAAGGGTGTCCCATAATTTGTACATACTAATGCATATTTCGAAATTAATAGTATGCGATTTTATTTTAAGTGAGTTATGTTCCCAGTTCATATAACTCAAAGGAGAAACCAATACTCCATAAATCCAAATAACTGCATATTTCGAAATATCCATGTAAATGTATAGTGCAGACCATATGAAGCACATGCAGTTCTGTTCTCTATTTAGTAGGCCATCTCTGTCGAAATTGAAGCACCACACATGCTTGCATTAAAAGTACATACCTATCCTACTAGCATACAATACAAACCTAAATACTTAACTCTTAAGGAAACAAATATTACCCACCTGTTTGTCTAAATCTCCCCGCACATGTTATGCTCCTACTGCACAACTCCTTCTCCTATTCTTCTGCAAGCCTACACGCAAATTCGCACGCCGTACCCTTTCTTTTCAGCTAGCCTAACTACACAGTTTGTATTTTCTTTTCAAGTTGAATAAAACATCCCCAGTTGGCCTACTAATATATATACACAAACTTAACCAGATATACACGCAATAGGCAAATGGCCAATCTTTTACACCATGCTATATGTCTGCAAACCCATGAGAATGTAGCCACATGCCTACCTAATATGTAAAATCTTTCCCATTTATATACTGAAAACTTAACGTATATGCTAAATATGAAAAGAAAACTCACACAATCCTATATCTGTGACATGAAAACACATCGATCCAGCAGGGCTAGCCCTATATTCCTATAAAACCTATATTTATGACCATCAAGCTACCTTGTATTATAAATACGCGGACTCACCAATGCTCATCAAGCCAAATGAAAAAAGAACCTCTCATTAAAATATATTTTTTGAAAATTGGTGCACTTTTTCTTATATAAACCATCAAAGTGCAATACAGTCCAAAATCCAAACAAATTTGAACAAACCAGAAATTAAACCCTAATTTGGCCCACGGCCCTTCTACAACATACAATTAAACAACATTTAAACCCCCACCAATCCAATGGCCCTTTAGCAACTTTCAAAACGTTTTAAATCATCGTTATCCTTATCCAGTGTCTTTGAGCTCAACACCCCAACGCTCCATGAATCTGAAATTCGAGTTCGTTCTAGCAGACGTGCTGCCATTGCTATTTACCAGGTAATGGATCTCTCTCTCAATCTGTTTCAATTTCACCGAACAAGGCGTTGATTTGTTACCAAAGATTCTAGAATTCCTCTCCCCATATATGAAATAGGTTGTAGTCGTAAAAGCCCCAAGTGCTAAATCTCTAATTTGGTCTTTTTGTGTGAAAGTAGAAAGCAATTGCTTCGCTTCTTCCTCATAACTAGTAATGCTGTTAGGATTTAATCCAAGTCGTAGTTTTAGTGATTCCCGATGTAGGATGAATATTCACACTCAAAAAAGAGGTGTTTTGTAGTCTCCTCGCATTGATAACATAATGAGCATAAGGTGTTTGTAGAAATAACATATCGATGAAACCTTAATTTAGTATTCAGTCGATCAAGGGCCATGAGGTAGGAAATGAAAGACATACACTTACTACATTTTGGGTGCCATATCACTTTATAAATGAGATTAAAATCATCTAGATTTATAATTTTATTCTAGACTCGATGAAATGAGAACTTGCCATTTTCACACCATTCATACTTATCCTCTTGTTTATCAAGAAAAATAGATATACCATCGAATTCTAATAACACTTCCCTTGTTTCAGGATGACTCTACGGAATAAAGCAGGACTGTACGATGATAGAGCTAACTATCTCCTGATGCGTACCAAGTAACTGAAAGCAATGAAATCCCAAAAGATCAACGATACACTTGCAATTAAGCTGCGGTTCGAACCAGAGCGAGGTATTTGTTCCATCTACAGTTACTTCAGAAAACAATTGATTCGATGTTGTTCTCAAACTTAGTACTGCTTTCCACGTCATGGACGCATTGTTATCAACTGACATGCTCCAAAATTCTTTGTTATGATGATACCTTCTTCGAAGCCATATACTCCATAGGTTATGTCTAGATAAATAATTCCACATAAGCTTTATGCTTGCAGCCTTTTTCAGGTCCGTTAGTGTAACAACCCATAAATTTCCATATATTTTAAATTTACATTGGCATAAATGAATTGAGCAATGATAGTTAAAAATGTAAACTTTGATGATTTTGAGAATAGTGACTATTTGAATTGAACATATATAAAATTTTAATTCAGCTAACATTAGTAATGGTTGAAATTTTGAATTTATATTAGGATAATTGAATAAAATTTGGGTTATTTAGTTTATAACTGAAATTTAGACTTTACATTGTCATTAATCATATTAAGAAATTTAAATACTTGAAACCCATTTATAAAGTTGATTAGAAGTTAATTTTTATGGTTTAGTAAAAATGAAATTTTATTTTGTTATAATGATAAAGAATTGAAATTTTGAATATAATATTTACAAATTTAATTGAAGTTTGAATTGTTTAATGTACATTTGAAATACAAATTTAAATAGATAAATAATCAACTTGGGAACTTAAATTTTTTATAATCGTTGTTATAAAATTTATTTAAGCTATATTTGGATTAAAATGGAATTTTATAAATATTTAAATTGGATTAAAACAGTTAACTGAATAATTGGATATTTTACAAATTAATAAGCTGTGAAATTTAACTGTTTTGCCAACTGTCTCGGAATCCGACGAAACTAGTCTCATCGGATCCGGAACGGTGAATTATGGTAGGATTCCAGGTTTCGATACAATTGGACTTGTAATCTGATCGTACAGGAGAAAACGTGAAAAGAATCAATGTAATTAGATAATTGTTTGTTTCATAGTTGGGCCTCCAATATATGCAAATAAAAATTCCTCTCTTCAGCACATTCTTCATTACACGTACCTTTTTCCTCAATCAAACTCTTCTTTAATGGCTGAAACAAATTTTCAAAACCAAAGTTCAATTAAGATTACAAGCTTGAAATTCAAATCTCCTTAAACAATAACAAATTATATATCGAATCGAAGCCCTTAACGATACCAAGATGCGGGTACTCTCTGTTTCGACATTCAATGAGCGGTTTCGCCGGAATTCATGGTTAAATGTTACTGTTTTCGAAACCCTAGAGCTTAAATTGGGCGTTTTCGATCTAAGCTTCAATCGAAGGAATTGGTGTTTGGGTATTGTCCAGATCTTTGCCAGGATCGCAACAAGCCCGGTCTCATCATTTTTCATCAATTAAATCGCTGGCAATTTGCGTTTTGGGTTCATAAACCCATTCCTTTCATCTCATCGTCGTGGACTGGGCGGGGAACCAGAGGTCACATCGTTGACCTGGTAGGCGCGACCAAGGGTGGAGTCGTCATGGCCTCCAATGGCCAGGAAGCTCATTGCAAGCCATTCAAAGTTGCGTTCTAGGTTGAGTTTTGCATTGAATACTGTAGCAAAGAGGAATGCAAGCGGGAATTTGCTGAGTGAAGGAGGTGACGTGTCATAAGGTTATTGGTGTATATTTGTCTTATTTAATTATTATATATATATATCATATAACTTCTAACACGAATAACTTGCACATACGAGGTCAGATTCGAGCGCGGTTTGTTGCTTTGCGATTGTGGCAAAATTGCGGACATTTTGATACTAAATTAGCTGCATTTGGAGACTGTTAATTTTTGGGCTGTGGTTGGACATTCGATCAACTAAAGACCCAAAGGTGAGTGATTTTCTCGTTCACGATTAACTGAATTATTCCCATGTTTATTAAATTAAATTATGAAATAAATTGGTTGCATGGTTGTGTTTGATTGCTGATGTGTTGTTTAAAACAGACATGCAAGTATGTTAATCGACAAATTTAAGTTGATAACTAGTTATTTTAGTTTAATTAAATTTCTAGTTAGGAATAACGACACTTGTTAATCAGTGAAATGATTTAATATTTACCGTTATCGGTTGTAATGGATGCCTTGGTTGATTTGGTTACTAAATTGGTATTGATATTGATATTGAAATGCCCCTTTTATTCAGTATATGGATGTTGTATGCTTATTGTGACGATTAATCCCACTTTCACCCTTGATGTTACGAGCATCGAATAAACCCGAGATTAATCGATTTAAATGAATTAAGAACACAGGTTGAAATGATAGATATCTGTGACCCTGATCTGGATTGAAATGATATATATCCATCCCTGAAATATCGAGAAAATTAAATTTAAGATCACTTGGCCATAGGATAGAAAAATATATACGGACTTCGGTTGATTAACCGATTTTAAATATTCAAGATTTTTTTTTATTCGACGGAAAGTTTATTTAAAGGAATGGGTCAAGTTCGATTAACTTTTATTTTCCTTTAAATTTGAATATTGAATGTAAACAAATTTGTCAAAGGGATTATCCAAAACAAATTTAGAATTGAAAAATGGGATTTTAAGTATGTTTTGGGAGTTTTAAGATTTTGGTAAGATGTGAAGTCGATAATTCCCCATGAATTAAGTTTTGGAATTGGAATTTTGAGGATACTCAAAATTACTTTGGATTGGTAAGAATATGAATGTGGATTCCTTTAAATCGAATGATGGGTTTGGACGTTGTTTGAAACATAAGATGAAAACTATGAAAACTCCATTAAGACTAGAATATAGATTCGAGTATTGAATTCGGAAGAAGAAACAATTATGATTTAAAATTTTATTCTATTTTATTTCATTTTATTTTATAAAATATATATATGCACTGTTTGTTTTACAAATAAATTTATTTTATTATTTAGAAATTATTTTAATAGATTTTGTAACATGTTTACTATTTTGTTATAAATGAATTTTTCTTATATGTTATGATTTAAAATTATTTGTAAAGCCTTTATTATATATATATATAGTGATTTAAAGTATCTTAGTATACTCTAATGATTTTATATAAGTAAATTTTATATATAAGGTTTATTTATAAGTATCTATTTTCAAAGTTATATTAAATGATTGTAAAATTCTTACGAAGTGGAGATTGTTTTGATTTAAACCTTTGGTTCAAGATGAGATTTGAGATAACGTTAAGTCTATTTGAATGTGAATTGAGCGTAAACGATTTTAATATTTTAAGGTCAAATATATCCTACTTGAATATAAATGGATATCCTAAGGAATTAAAATGAGTTGTTATGAAAAATATATTCTATTTGAATGTGAATGGATTCTGACCATAAATCGATTTTGTGAAATATTATATGATTATAATATAACGAAATGAAATATATTCTAGTTTAGAATATAATTGGTTTTGGTATGATTCATGATATTTGATAAGAAACTATATTTTATTGAATATAAATTTTGGTTAGAGCAAAATATGATATTTTGATATAAAAGCGAACCTTATGAAAAGTAAAAGAACCGACCGATGTGGAAAATGTAAACATTGGTTGTTAAAGAAACCGGAGTCGACAAGTGGCATACTCTCTGCCAGTATCGATACCACTTTAACAACTGTGAACGTTATGATGTATCCAGAATGAAATATGATGACTTAGAGGCCATTTTGGATTGATGAAGATGAACGATGATGAAATAGCCATAGCCTTCGGGTCATAATTGAAATGACTGAAACAGGAGCTATACCGTGACTGATTGAATAGCACCTTTGATCGGACGCACTTCTCCGATACGATTTCTATGACTATGATGATGATTAGGGCCCTTTTTGATTTGGGACTGTGTTCCGAGGCGGGCGGTAGTGGCTGCTATGCGTTAGCACCGGTCCGGGAGTGCAATTGGTAGAATCCTACCCTGGGAATTGCCTCGAGTGCCTTGTCATATTTATCCTTATCGAGCCCTATACGATTTTGATTTGTATCGTACCTATGGAGTGCCCTCTAATGTCATCGGTTACGGTGGGTTTACGATACTGTATAGACTACGGTATTATAAACGGTGTAAGGGTAAAAATGTAATCCCGCTTACGCTATTTTCATTATGTTTACTTTACTTAATAGACATTACAATAATAGCGTACTATACTATGTACGTATTGGTTTAACGGATCCTTGAGAGATGGAAATTCCTGTAACATCTCTTGAGTTATTGCAACCATGACATTGATGTTATTTCGTATTTTTATTTGACTAATATGAGAATGATTTAGTGTTGATCCGAGTGTTTGTTGTGTTTCCTTTTTATGCAATACGCCCGGGTCAGCAGAAGTTGCAGTTAAAGAATATTACTTTTCCTTGGAGATCGAAGACGAATATTTGGTACATATCTATTATAGATAAGTATTTCCATTGCACTTTGTTTCCGTTGCTCGTTATGTACATCTGTATTTTAATGTAACTCTGATAGTCATCAAATGTTATAACCAATGTATACATTTCAACTACTTTTAAACTGCTATTTGTTTATTATATGTTGTCCTTCCGCTGTGAGATTTTGTGATTGATTTTTCTCTTCTTTCTTCCGTTTTCTTCTTTTCCCAATAACTACCTGTATTTGTGGTTAATTTGGGTCGACATGTGTGGATTATTGTCGATTTGAATGGTCTAAAATCCAGGTCATTACAGTTGGTATCAGAGCTTTGGTTGGCGACAACCTTGGCTTTGTTTGGGAATTAACTCATTAGAGATAAGATTAGTAATATCCTAGAATGAGTTCGAGTGATATTTGAGTGAGCGTATTTTTACCTTTGATATAAAATGGTTTTATATTGTGTTGACTTGTTCTGTTGAATACTTATGGATTCTGGTCGATATATGGGACGCCATTGTATCGATAGGAATTTCTAAATAATCGAATAGAATGGATCGACATAATATGGTTTTCGATTATATTTTAAATATATATCAAATATATTATTGGTCTAAGTGCATATGCATTCGTTATTAGTGGGTAGTAATATTACGTTATCACCTATTATAGTTTATATGATAATAAACCTAATTGGGAAAATTTTGAGAATGAAATATATTAAATACAATTGGGTGCAAAATATATTTTGCAAATAAAATAGAGGTGAACTAGAGAACTCGATTCTGGGCAATTGAAAATAGATTTGCCAATTTTTTTTAAATAATATTGTAGTATAAGTAATGGTTTACCAAGGATTTTAAAGGATTTGGTGTGTAATCCCTTCTCGGACATTGGAAATAACTTCGGTAATGAGTGCATGCGTTATCGATGTTTATTTTGAAGAGTCTGAGTGGGGGAGACCACTCAATGATTATTATAACATGTTGACAAAGGATTTTGGATTTAATTTCATATGGTATAAATATTATATAAAGGTATCAGTATATGTTATTTAAAGTTGAAATTGAATTAATCTAGAATTGAAATTTCTATGTTCTTTGTTAATTTAAGATTTAGATTTAAATTTTTATGGTGTGGTCTTCTATAAAATAGTATAAGTACATGAGTTATTAAAAACTTGGTTTATAAACCCGGAATCGAGCATCGAGTTTACTTTAACTAATAATAATAACTCATGTACTAAGGCAAATTGATTTATTAAAATTTTATTATGTAATAATGGAATGGACTTGAGTATTACAAAAGAGAAGTGGTCATCGAAATGCTTGAGTATGGGTCATAATAAGTGTAAAGAAATTCTAAGTTTGGTCGATAGGTGTGTTGGGAAAATAAAAAAATTAAGTATGAAAATAAGTTCAATTGAAGTCAACCAAAATGAATTGAAGGATTTGGTTGGGTAATAGAAGTAACAAGTCATGACTTGGATATTTAATGGGTATTTCAAGTTAGTTCAAGAAAGGTTGGAAAAGAATTTTATGTTGTTGATAAAATATGAATCATCGATAAATTTAAAATAAAGAAATTGAATTAAATAAAGTTTAACTTAGGAAATCGAATAATAATGGTTTAAGAACTAAGTATATAAAAATGTTGAGTTATAAAACGTCCTTAATTCAATTCGGGATTTGAGAGTTTGATTAATAACTTTAGTTAAGGGAATAAGATCTAATTTAAAAATGAAAATGGGAAAGAGAAATGGTTAAATAAAATGAAATCAACTTAAGGAAACTAAGTAGGTCAATTTAGAATTCATATAAAAAATTTGATCGAGTAAGAATAATTTAATTCATGCAAACAACTAAAGGTAGAGCGTTGAATAAATGAATCATAACCCAATCTAAAGGTCGAGGTTGCTAAGGTTGGAAACTCCAGTTTAAATAAATCGACGCTTAAGGGAAATTTGGCTAAATTAAGTAGACATGAAAGTGAAAATTTTTAAATCCATTTTTGAAACGAAAACCATTAAAAATAGGAAATGGATGTAAATGAAACCGATAAAGGAAATATGAAAATGAAGCTAAATTCAGTCGAGACTAATAAATTGAAACCTTGACATTAAGCTAGAAGATCAAACAAAACCAATGGAGAATTAAGTACTTAAGGAAGGAATGAGAAATGAAATTTGGCAAATTGGTCCATGTTAATGAATTAAGGGTTGGATATACTCAATATAGTTGGGAAAAGGTTAAAATGAATTCAATTTTATTTGAAATTTAATGCTTGGAATGGAACATGAAACAAATAGAAAATATATTGGAATGAAATAAGCAATTGAATAAGAATCCATTGTTCAGATAATGAAGTAAATGATTTAATGGTCAAAAAGAACGAATGAAATGGGTGAGTTCGAAATGGGTTTAAAGTGAGATGAATAATAATGGAACATAAATAAATAAAATTGAACTTATCTAATATGAATTGAAACGAATATGAATGTGTTTAAGCAATAAGGGAGTGAATCGTATTATGAACATAACTGAGCGATAATCAAATCTTAGATGGTTAAGCTTGCTTAAATGGGAAATCCGGAAGTTTGAAACTCCAAATAAAATGAATCGATGTTTATGCGAAAACCTGAAATATTAGATAAGCTGAAGCTAAAATGACCATAACTTTTGATGGGCTGATCAGAATTCGACGATTCTAGACTTTTCGGAAACCTTAGAAACAGAACTAAAACTTTTGTTAATAGTGCCTTGCCTAATTTTCAAGTTTGTTAGGTTGAAATCCAAGAATTAGTCGTAGTACTATGCGTAGAAAATTAAAAACTGAAGCTATATCAATATTGTTTTGACCATAATTTCCTAAAGGAGTGTCAGATTTTAATGTGCGAGTACAATTCAAAAAGCCCAGGATCTGAACTAAAACTTTTCTTTAACATGCTGAGTGAAATTTCAATGTTTAAACGGTTAAAAACTGGATTGAACAACTCAGACCTGCATTTTTCATTGTGTGGGCTGAAGCGTTCGCTCTCGCTAAAACAGTCATAACTTTCAAACGGATTATCCGAATTCGACGAATTCGGATAATTTGAAAAGCCTGGAACGATTGCAACAAATTTTGCCTATGTGCTATGGTCAAATTCCATCATATAAGGGGTGATTGAAAATGTTTAATATAGGTTGTGCAAGTTATATACATTCGCTACTTATTATATTTATGTTGAATTCTTATGCCTATATGAGTATGCAACAGGTGCAAGGAAGTCGCGCTACACTTTGGAGCCCGCTTGCACTAAATACTAAATGTCAAGCTAAAAAAAATTGCGAATAACGCTAAAGAAGGTACATATTTGTGTATCGTAGTGTTGTGGTTATGTATATATTGTTTCCCCTGGTTCAGGATGCCTCATCGTTTGATGGGATGTATATTTGAATTCATATTTAAATTGTGATTTTTCCGGACCTCTCCGTACAAAGGAGATGCTGCCGAAATTTTCCGTGATTTCGGAAGTTAGAAAAATTTATGAGTTTTTACAGCTACATAAGTTATTTTATAAATGTTATTTTATAAGTATGGATTTGAAGGTATGCATGTGCTCAGTATCCTATTTCGTTCTCTTTTCGAGGACGAAAAGATTTGAGTGGGGGAGAATGTAACAACCCATGAATTTCCATATATTTTAAATTTACATTGGTATAAATGAATTGAGCAATGATAGTTAAAAATGTAAATTTTGGTGATTTTGAGAATAGTGACTATTTGAATAGAACATATACAAAATTTTAATTCAGCTAATATTAGTAATGGTTGAATTTTTGAGTTTATATTAGGATAATTGAATAAAATTTGGGTTATTTAGTTTATAACTGAAATTTAGACTTTACATTGTCATTAATCAAATTTAGAAATTTAAATACTTGAAACCCGTTAGAAGTTAATTTTTAGTATAAACGAAAATTTATTTTGTTATAATGATAAAGAATTGAAATTTTTAATATAATATTTACAAATTTAATTGAAGTTTGAATTAATTAATTTATATTTGAAATACAAATTTATATATATATATATATAATCAACTTGGGAACTTAAAATTTGTAAAATCATTGTTATAAAATTTATTTAAGCAATATTTGGATTAAAATGGAATTTTATAAATATTTAAATTGGAATAAAACAGTGAATTGAATAATTGGATATTTTATAAATTAATTAGCTGTGAAATTTAACTGTTTTGCCAACTGTCTCGAAAGCCGATGAAATTAGTCTCATCGGATCCAGAACGGTGAATTATGGTAGGATTCCAAGTTTCGGTACAATTGGACTTGCAATCTGATCGTACAGGAGAAAACGTGAAAAGAATCAATGTAATTGGATAATTGTTTGTTTCATAGTTGGGCCTCCTATATATGCAAATAAAAATTCCTCTCTTCACCTCATCAGCTCATTCTTCATTACACGTACCTTTTTCCTCAATCAAACTCTTCTTTAATGGCTGAAACAAATTTTCAAAACCAAAGTGCAATTAAGATTACAAGCTTGAAAATCAAATATCCTCAAACTATAGCAAATTATATATCGAATCGAAGCCCTCAACGATACGAAGATGCAGGTACCCTCTATTATGACATGCAGCGAGCGGTTTTGCCGGAATTCAAGGTCAAATGCTGCTGTTTTCGAAACCCTAGAGCATAAATTGGGCATTTTCGATCTAAGCTTCAATCGAAGGAATTGGCGTCTGAGTATTGTCCAGATCTTTGCCAGGATCGCAACAAGCCCGGTCTCGTCATTTTTCACCAATTAAATCGCTGGCAATTTGCATTTTGGATTCATAAACCCATTCCGTTCATCTCATCGCTGTGGACTAGGCGGGGAACCGTAGGTCACATCGTTGGCCTGGTAGGCTCAGCCAAGGCTGGGGAATCCTATGGTGGAGTCGTCATGGCCTCCAATGGCCAGGAAACTCGTCACAGGCCAGTCAAAGTTGCGGACTAGGTTGAGTTTTACGTTGAATATTGTAGCAAAGAGGAATGCAAGCGGGAATTTGCTAAGTGAAGGAGATGACGTGTCAGAAGGTTATTGGTGTATATTTGTTTTATTTAATTATATATATATATATATATATCATATAACTTCTAACACGTATAACTTGCACGTAAGAGGTCAGATTCGAGCGCAGTTTGTTGCGTTGCGATCGTGGTGAAATTGCGGACGTTCTGATACTACATTGGCTGCATTTGGAGACTGTAAATTTTTGGGCTATGTTTGGACGTTCGATCAAATAAAGACTAAAGGTGAGTGATTTTCTCGCTCACGATTAACTGAATTATTCCCATGTTTATTAAATTAAATTACGGAATAAGTTGGTTGCATGGTTGTGTCTGATTGCTGATGTGTTGTTTAAAACTGACATACAAGTGTGTTAATATACAAATTTAAGTTGATAACTAGTTATTTTAGTTTAATTAAATTTCTTAATAGGAATCACGACACTTGTTAATCAGTGAAATGATTTAATATTTACAGTTATCGGCTGTGATGGATGCCTCGGTTGATTTGGTTACTGAATTGGTATTGATATTTAAATTCCCCTTTTATTCAATATATGGATGTTGTATGCTTATTGTGACGATTAATCCCACTTTCACCCTTGATTTTACGGGCATCGAATAAACCCGGGATTAATCGATTTAAATGAATTAAGAACACAGGTTGAAATGATAGATATCTGTGACCCTGATCTGAATTGAAATGATATATATCCATCCCTGAAATATCGAGAAAATTAAATTTAAGATCATTTGGCCATAGGATAGAAAATTATTTATGGACATCGGGTGGTTAACTGATTTTAAATATTCAAGAATTTTTTTTATTCGATGGAAAGTTTATTTAAAGGAATGGGTCAAGTTCGATAAAATTTTATTTTCCTTTAAATTTGAATCTTGAATGTAAATGAATTTGTCAAGGGGATTATCCAAAACAAACTTAGAATTGAAAATTGGGATTTTAATTATATTTTGGGAGTTTTAAAATTTTGGTAAGATGCGAAGTCGATAATTCCCCATGAACTTAGTTTTGGAATTGGAATTTTGAGGATACTCGAAAATACTTTGGATTGGTAAGAATAAGAATTTGGAATCCTTTAAATCGAATGATGGGTTTGGACGTTGTTTGAAACATAAGATGAAAACTCCATTGAGACTAGAATATGGATTCGAGTATTGAATTCGGAAGAAGAAACAATTATGGTTTAAAATTTTATTTTATTTCATTTTATTTTATTTTATAAACTATATATATGCACTATTTGTTTTACAAATAAATTTATTTTATTATTTAAAAATTATTTTAATAGATTTTGTAACATGTTTACTATTTTGTTATAAATGATTTTTTCTTATATGTTATGATATGAAATTATTTGTAAAGCATTTATTTTATATATATATATAGTGATTTAAAGTATCTTAGTATACTCTAATGATTTTATATAAGTAAATTTTATGTATAAGGTTTATTTATAAGTATCTATTTTCAAAGTTATATTAAATGATTGTAAAATTCTTCCGAAATGGAGATTGTTTTGATTTAAACCATTGGTTCAAGATGAGATATGAGATAAAGTTAAGTCTATTTGAATGTGAATCGAGCGTAAACGATTTTAATATTTCAAGGTCAAATATATCCTACTTGAATATAAATGGATCTCCTAAGGGATTTAAATGAGTTATTATGAAATATATATTCTATTTGAATATGAATGGATTCTGACCATAAATCGATTTTGTGAAATATTATATGATTGTTATATAATGAAATGAAATATATTCTAGAATATAATCGGTTTTGGTATGATTCATGATATTTGATAAGAAATTATATTCTATTGAATATAAATTTCGGTTCGAGCAAAATATGATATTTTGATATAAAAGCGAACCTTATGAAAAGTAAAAGAATCGACCGATTTGGAAAATGTAAACGTTAGTTGTTAAAGAGACCAGAGTAGACAAGTGGCATACTCTCTGCCAGTGTCGATACCACTTTAACAACTGTGAACGTTATGACGTATCCAGAATGAAATATGATGACTTGGAGGCGATTTTGGATTGATGAAGATGAACGATGACGAAATAGCCTTGACCTTCGGGTCATAATTGAAATGACTAAAATAGGAGCTATACCGTGACTGATTGAGGTAGCACCTTTGATCGGATGCACTTCTCCGATACTATTTCTATGACTATGATGATGATTAGGGCCCTTTTTGATTTGGGAGTGTGTTCCGAGGTGGGCGGTAGTGGCTGCTATGCGTTAGCAGCAGTCTGGGAGTACAATTGGTAGAATCCTACCCTAGGCATTGCCTCGAGTGCCTTGTCATATTTATCCTTATCGAGCCCTATACGATTTTGATTTGTATCGTACCTATGGAGTGCCCTCTGATGCCATCGGTTACAGTGGGCTTACGGTACTTTATAGACTACAGTATTATAAGGGAAAAAAATGTAATCCCGCTTACACTATTTTCATTATGTTTACTTTACTGAATATACATTACAATGGTAGCATATTATACTATGTATGTATTAGTTTAATGGATCCTTGTGGGATGGAAAATCCCGTAACATCTCTTGAGTTATTGCATTCATGACATTGATGTTATTTCGTATTTTAATTTGACTAATATGAGAATGATTTAGGGAGAATCCGAGTGTTTGTTGTGTTTCCTTTTTATGCAATACGCTCGGATCAGCAGAAGTTGCAGTTAACGAAGATTACTTTGCCTTGGAGATCGAAGACGAAGATTTGGTACATATCTATTATAGATAAGTATTTCCGTTGCACTTTGTTTCCGCTGCTCGTTATGTACATTTGTATGTAAATGTAACTCTGATAATCATCAAATATTATAACCAATGTATACATTTCAACTGCTTTTAAGCTGCTATTTGTTTATTATATTTGTCCTTCTGCTGTGAGATTTTGTGATTGGTTTTTCTCTTCTTTCTTCCTTTTTCTTCTTTTCCCAATAACTACCTATATTTGTGGTTTGTTTGGGTCGACATGTTTGGATTATTGTCGATTTGAACAGTCAAAAATCCAGGTCGTTACAGTTAGCAACTTAAGCCCTATCCCTCCTTCATCTTTTGGTCTAAACAACAAGTGCCATGCCACCTTGTGTTTAGAATATCCCCAAAAAAATCCACACAAATTGCTTGCAATTTATCAATTGTGAATTCAGGGATTTGGTACATGAAAATCCGGTATAGAATTGTGGGTATAATAACAGAGTTGATCAATTCAGCCCGACCTGCTAGGCTTAATAACTTCGATTGCCAAGCCTTAATTTTGTTTTGTACACGATGAATGAGCGAATTACATTCGGAGTAGTGAAGATAATTAGAGGAAATTGGAATCCCCAAATACTTGATAGGCAAATGACGTACTTCGAAGGATAGTAACTCTGAATCTGACTTGTAAAACGACTAGCCAAACTGAAATGAATTTTTGTCTTGTACGTGTTCACCTTAAGGCCTGCAAACCCACTTAAATTTTGAAAAATAAGTTGCAAAGTAGTAGCATTGCATATTGTTGACCTTTCGAATATCATCAAGTCGTCAGCATATAACAAATGAGTGATTATATGCTGGAAATTAAAAACTGGAGCAAACTGATTAGTAGCAACAGCCTCATCCATTAAATATTAGAAATATTGCATTGTTACAGCAAATAAATATGGCGATGGAGGATCACCTTGTCGAAGCCCACGCGTTGAAGTTATGACCCCTTAGGAACTCCTTGAAACAAGATAGAGAAGGTAGACGTAGAGATACATTTGTAGATTACATCAACAAAGTGCACTGAAAAACACATAGAAGACAATAAATGACATACAAATTCCCAATCTACCATATCATACGCCTTCTGCAAATCAACCTTTACACAAAATTTAGACAATCCTTTTTTCTTGAAATCACGTAGAAGTTCATGTGCTAATAAAATGTTTTCTCCTACATTTCTTCCAGGGATAAAAGCACATTGATTTTCAGAAATAAGATGAGTAAGGAAGGGTTTAGGATTACGTAAGGTTTTAGGAAAAAAAAATCTTATAGTAGACATTACACCATCAAATTGGTCTGTAATGAGTAATGGTTGTGGGTTTGTCAATTTTAGGAACTAACGTGACAAAAGTGTTGTTAATTCCTCTCGGCAAACTAGCAGAAAAGAATATGTCATTCATAGCCTCTAACAGACCATGCTGTAACTCCTTCCAATGTAATTTAAAAAAATTTGCATTCATAGCATCAGGACTTGGACTCGAATCGTCATGTATGGAAAAGACAGCCTTGTGTACCTCTATCATTGTTATTTGCTATGGCAGAAACTACTGGCCTATTGTGTTGATTGAGTATATGGGTTGGAAATCAGGGAAATTTGAGTTCACCTCACCATTAAACAAAGAAAAATAATACTGTATTGCTTCTTGCTCTATGTCTGCATCCTTATACATGAGTCTACCATCTTCAGTAATTAAAGCACTAATGTTATTGTGAAACTGCCTTGATGTCATTTTCGAGTAGAAGAACTTGGAATTTGTGTCCCCTTCTTGTATCCACGCTACCTTTGCTTTTTGTCTCAAATTCGAAAATTTAGAACTCATATGAATTTGTAACTGTTGTTTGGCTTCTAACATTAATTCATATAAATGCAGATCCTGTGGATCATGATCTACTGCTACTTCCAACATTTTGAAAATATCTTCTGCCTGCCGGTAAGAATAATCCTTTCAAACTCGATGTTTATTCCATGCCTTAAGCTCCTGTTTACATGCGTTGAGTTTGCGCAAGAATTTATAACTTGCAAACCCCCATGTAGAAACTGATAATCCCTTTGAAATGCAATAATTATACCCATCTAAATATTGCCAGTCATTACAGTACTTAAATGGGAAACCTTTCTTCTCAGCCGTAGGAATCAGATCCATCACCAAAGGATTATGATCACTTGTCCTTTGCGAGAGTGACATTGCTTTTAAATTCATGAATTTTTGAAGAAAAAAGTTATTTGCTAAAATTTTATCTATATGAGTAGCGATGCCTTGCCTTCGCCATGTAAAATTAAACCCTATAGGATTAATTTCTTGCAACCCAGAAATCATCAAACAGTTTTGAAATTCTCTAATATGCTGAAACGGGATGGGTAATCCACCTTTTTTTATCGTTAGGGGATAATGCATTATTAAAATCGCCCATTAGAAGCCATGCATCAGTAATTTGTCGAGATTACTCTTTTATATCCTGCCATAACACCTGTCTTTCGCTAAAACTATTACTTCCATATATAAGTGTGAAAAAGATATGCAATCCTCCAGCATTACGGCACTCCACAGTTATATACTGAGGGGGGGAGGCAATAACTTGTATCGTCCATACTGAAGTATCCCACAAAAGCAAAATTCTTCCATAACACTGATTAGAATTATCAGTTGTATGGGACCATTGGGATGGCAACTTCCTGTAAAAAATATTTAGATTTTCTACATTCAACTTAATAAATGATGAACTCCTCAGATGCCTTTTAGGAGGAGTTGCTTCTACTACAGTTTTTTCCTTGTTCAAATATGCTGTGTTCTTTGTAACATAACTTGAAACATTTATATTTTCTTCGGGCTCTACTTTCTCTTCCAGGCTTTCTGCTACCTGCTGCACTTCTGACTGGTGAAGATCATCAGGCAGTTCTGGGTCCATGAATGTCAATCCATCATCAGAGGACTTGTTTGAAGAAACATCTCCTGGTGCTTCTGACGTAGAAGGTAAGTCGGTACTTTTCCTTACCCACTGCTGTTTTACATTAACTTCATGCAAAGATGTTTTATGCCCAAAAACATTACACTTTGTACATTAAATTGGGACAAATTTATACTCGACAAACACTTCATGTTTACTTCCATTCGGTAAAAGCATTGGGATCACAGTCTTAAGTTCTGAATTAATATCTACCTCTATTTGAACTCAAGCAAATTTTGTATACTTCTTCTCTGCAGTGCTTTGGTCGATGGATAAAGGCACACCAATAAAACTAGTAATGATCTGTAATGCTTCTAAAGTCCACATTTTCATCTTCAAGTTGGAGAGACGAGCCCAGATATGAACTTCTTTTGCATTAAACTTGGAGTAATCAAATTTTGGAGTCCACTCATCTATTAACAAAAGTTTGCCAAAGTAGGAATAAGTCTTGGAGGCTATGATCTTCTGGAAATCTTTCTTATTTGTAAATTGAACTGCGAACAAATAGTTTGGAGACATGAATATTAAATTCGCCAATAGGTTTCCATACACGAGATATAACTTGGCAGTTTGTTGAATGAAATTTTGAACTCTACTGGATATAGAACTATAGTGTTTGTCCAGATTTTTTTTAGATTTTTTAATGTTTCCAACAGGCAAGACGACACAATCAGATTGTGGTAGAATAAACTTCATAGCTTGATTTACATTTTGCCTTGACAGTGAATGAACAACATCTGCATAGGATGGAGTAATGGAAGGTTTACCAGAGGATGGCAGATTGGCTGTTATGGATGGTGGATCAGGCGGTTTTTGGGGAAGTAGGAAGTGGGCGGTTATCTCCATTTTCCGCCATGGTTTCAAGTATTTTTTTACAATATCATATATATATGAAAATCTCATCAATATATATATATATATATAATAACAAAAACAAAACGCAATATACTATAGCAGAGGAGCTACTGGAAACGCAGATCCACTTTTCAACCGGCCTTGTTACTTTCCCAGACGCTGGTCTTTGGCGCATCCGTTTTCTTCCTGGCGTTCGACTTCGCTGCAACATCAACTAGTGGCTCGTAGCTAGTGTGAGGGGAGGTGAGCCTGTTCGGATGAAAGAAGAAGTTCAGCAGGGAGTCAGTTGGATGGGAAGTGCTGCTGGGCCCTGTGACGTGTTGGGGAAATCTCGGTCTTTCCCGCTTCGTGAAGTTAAGATAGGCAATTAAGATTAAAAGTAGCAACGACAGCACAAGAGTTTATAATTCTCCAATATGGATATTCTTCCACTATACAAAAGAATAGTAGGATTACAAGAATATGATTACAAAAGTAACTCATACTCAACTCAAGCTTAAGGATATATACTTCTCAAGCTATCTCTCTTTTCACTCAAAGAGGCTTCCTAACTCTCAAGTATTTTTCTCACTCTAAGAAGTGGCTTTCTTCCTTGAATTCTTGGATGGCTAGTAATAGGGCTCCTTCTCCTATTTATACTACTCAACCTCCATAATGAATGGTGGAGATTACTTGCATCCGACGGTAGAGATTGATTCTCTAGAATGCTCCACACTCTCTAGGAATCTCTACACTCTTCCATTCCCTTCTTTATTCTTACATACTCTTCCGTAAGGTTCCAGAAGGTTCCACACATCTCCAGAATATTCTAGAGGGTTCCACACTCTTCCACAAGCTTCTAGAGGGTTCTACACTTCTCTAGAGTTCTCCGGAACATTCTAGAAAATTCTAGATTTCTTTAGAAACGTCTAGAATTTTCTAGAAACTCTCCAATTAAGGAGGGATCCCAACAAATCTCCCCCTCCCGACTTAATTGGGGGGTAGTAGTACGTCGTCACCTTGACAACAATCTTCAAACTTCTTTGTTGGTACTACCTTGGTCATCATATCAGACCAGTTCTCATCCGTGTGAACCTTGTCAAGGTGTATTTTCTTTTCCTCGAGAACTCCTCGGATGCAGTGATATCTTGTATCAATGTGCTTTGTACGGGAATGAAATGTTGAATTCTTTGCCAAGTAAATTGCACTTTGATTATCACACTTCAAGACATACTTTTCTTGATCCACTCCCAATTCATGCAACAAGTTCTTCACCCATAACATCTCCTTGCAAGCTTCAGTAGCTGCGATATACTCTGCCTCTGTAGTGAATAATGCAATACACTTTTGTAGTTTTGATTGCCATGAAATAGCTCCCCCTGCAAAAGTGGTTAAGTATCCCGATGTTGATTTCCTTGAATCAATGTCACCAGCCAAGTCTGCATCTGTATATCCTTCCCACACAGGTTTTCCTTTTCCAAAGCATAAACATCTTTTGGAAGTTCCACGTAGATATCGGAGGATCCATTTGACTGCAACCCAATGCTCATTCCCTGGATTAGCCAAGAAGCGACTGACAACACCAACTGCATAAGCGATATCTGGTATTGTGCATATCATTGCGTACATGAGACTTCCTACTACAGATGAGTATGGTTTCTTCTTCATCTCCTCCTTGTCTTTTTCACTTGTCGGACTCTGCTTCGAACTTAGCTTGAAGTGCCCAGCTAGTGAAGTGTTAACCGGCTTTGATTTGTGCATGTTGAACCTTTCAACACTTTCTCGATATATCTCTCTTGGGATAGCCACAACAGTCTTTTTGATCTATCACGAGTTATTCTCATCCCAAGGATTTGTTTAGCCGGTCCCAAATCTTTCATGGCAAAGCTCTTGCTTAGATCTTCCTTTAAAGCAGCTATCTTTATACGATCTTGTCCAATGATTAGCATATCATCAACATAGAGCAGAAGTATGAGAAAGTCACCACTTACATACCTCTTTATGAAGACACAATGATCGCTTTCCGTCTTTTTGAAGTCATGTTCTGCCATGAATGCGTCGAACTTCTTGTACCATTGTCTTGGTGCTTGTTTAAGTCCATATAGACTCTTTGTGAGGCGGCACACTAGATCTTCTTTGCCTGGAACTTTGAATCCCTCAGGCTGTTCCATGTAGATCTCTTCCTCTAGGTCACCATGTATAAATGCCGTCTTGACATCGAGTTGTTCAATCTCGAAATCTTGCATGGCTGCTAGGCTAAGGACAACTCGGATTGATGACATCTTTACCACGGGAGAGAATATCTCTTCAAAGTCAGTACCTTTTTCTTGTCCAAATCCTTTAACGACTAACCGAGCTTTGTAGTGAGGCTTTGAACAGTTCTCTTCGGTCTTGATTCTATAAACCCACTTATTCTTCAAAGCTCTTCTCCCTTTTGGTAGCTCCACTAGTTCATATGTATTATTCTCATGCAAGGATTGCATTTCTTCTTGCATGGCTATTCTCCACTCTTCTTTATGACAACCACTCATTGCTTCTTTATAGCTTTGAGGCTCCCCCTCATCAGTGAGCGTAACGTACTTCTCTGTGTTGTATCGGCTCGATGCTCTCCTATCCCTTGAGGATCGTCTTGGCTCCGGTGCGATTGGAGTGCTAGATTGAGGTTCTTCCTGGACCGGTTCATCATGAGTTTCATGATCTTCAGCATCACTACTTTCTTGGGTGTTATTATCTTCATGTCGAACCAAAATAGTTTCAGTATTCTTATAGCTTCTTAACCTTGGCCTCTCTGAATTCTTGATATCTTCAATTGTTTGGTCTTCGAAAAATACAACATCTCTACTGCGAATAACCTTCTTGTTAATTGGATCCCACAACCGGTACCCAAATTCATCCCTAGGTGAACGAAGATAGATACACTCCTTTGTCTTTGCATCAAGCTTAGCTTTCTCATCTTTTGGAACGTGAACAAATGCTCTGCACCCGAACACCTTGAGATGATTATATGAAGCCCTCTTGCCCGTACAAACTTCCTCAGGAATGGTCCCATCCAAAGGAACTGATGGTGTGAGGTTGACAATGTCGATCACAGCCATTATAGCTTCTCCCCCAAAATGTTTTGGGTAACTTAGCATGAGAGAGCACACAACGAACTCTTTCTTCAATGGTTCGATTCATTCTCTCAGCTAGCCCATTCAATTGTGGTGTCTTGGGTGGAGTCTTCTCTAGCCTACTGCCATATTTATTGCAATAGACTTCAAAAGGGCCTCTATACTCACCTCCGTTATCTGATCGTACACACTTGATCTTCCGTCCAGTCTCACGCTCCACTAGAGCATGGAATTCTTTGAAGGCATCAAGTACTTGATCCTTTGATTTTAACAGGTGCAACCATTCTTTTCTTGAATGATCATCAATGAAGGTGACAAAATGTAGAGCACCACCAATGGATCTCTCAGACATCGAGCATACGTCAGTGTGCACGAGGTCTAGAATGTTCTTTCTCCTTGTGGGCGGAGAAGATCTTTGGAAAGCAACCTGTGTTGTTTTCCAGCTAAACAATGAGCACAAGGATGAAGTGGTTTACCTTTCACGTTAGGGAGGAGTTGTTTCTGAATGAGTATGTGAAGACCTTTCTCACTAATGTGCCCAAGTCGTTGATGCCATATGTCCATATCATCAATAGAGACATTTACTTCTTCTTTGCATAGCTTAGCTTGCATTACATACAATGAGCCTACCTTCTTTCCTCGAGCCATTGTCAAACTTCCTTTAGTGAGCTTCCACTTCCCCTCACCTAAGTAATTCATCAGACCATCATCATCTAGCTTTCCAGGGGAGATAAGACTGAGGCGCATGGTTGGGACATGCCTCACATCTTTCAAAATAAGCTTGCACCCGGTGATTTTCGTCAGAGTGATGTCTCCTATTCCAACAATCTTGCTTCTATCTTGATTTCCCATTTGCACCGTGCCAAAGTCACCTCTTTGGTAGGATGAGAAGAAGTTTTCATGTGGAGTAACATGGAAGGAAGTACCAGAATCAATAATTCAAGAACTCTCATTATGTTTAGAATGTTACTTTCACCAACGAGATATAACAGATCTTCCTTCAATACTATGGCAATAGTACTCTTTTCTTCTTGCTTCGTCGTTAGGCTTATTTGGTCAGGCTTAACATTACCGGCCTTTTGGTCTCTTTTGAAGCTTCGACATTCCATTTTCTTGTGACCTATCTTTCCACGGTAATAACATGTAATCTTCGAGCGTGACTTGGATCTTCCTCGAGATTGATGTGGACTTCGGCTCTTACTACGTCCACGAGTTTCATTCCTACCCGGATTGTCAACAACATTAGCTTCGGGATGAATAGACTCATCTCGTTCCATTCTCCTTGCTTCTTCACCAAGAAGGCTGTCACTGACGGTATCCATAGTTAACTTTCCTTCCGGAGCTGAGTTACTAAGTGTAACAACAAGTGTGTCCCAACTTTCTGGTAAGGAACTGAGGAGTAGACGGGCTTGTAACTCATCATCAATCTTCATATCAATTTTTGTTAGTTGATTTACGAGCCCCTTGAAGTTATTCAAGTGCTCAATCATACTATGACCATCTTATACTCCAGTTTCACCAACCGTCGAACTAAATTGGCCTTGTTGCGAGGCGTTTTCTTATGAATCATGGACTCAAGCTTTGTCCATAATTCATAGGCATTTGTATAAGTAGAAACATGCTCGAAGAGAGTTTTGTCAATGTACTTACGGATCATAGCAACAGCCTTTCGGTTCAATAGTTCCCATTGAGCATCACTCTTCCCTGCCACTTTATCTTTGTAGATGATGGGCTCATGCAAATCCTTACAATACAAGTGGTCCTCCATCATTGGCTCCCAATAGGAGTAGTTATTGGTTTTGAGCTTGAACATGTCTCCATCATGAGCGACATTATCCTCCATCTTGAACTTACACGAGCTTGATTACGGCTACAGATGAACTTGGCTCTGATACCACTGTTGGGGAAATCTCGGTCTTTCCCGCTTCGTGAAGTTAAGATAGGCAATTAAGATTAAAAGTAGCAACGGCAGCACAAGAGTTTATAATTCTCCAATATGGAGATTCTTCCACTATACAAAAGAATAGTAGGATTACAAGAATATGATTTACAAAAGTAACTCACACTCAACTCAAGCTTAAGGATATATACTTCTAAAGCTATCTCTCTTTTCACTCAAAGAAGCTTCCTAACTCTTAAGTATTTTTCTCACTCTAATAAGTGGCTTTCTTCCTTGAATTCTTGGATGGCTAGTAATAGGGCTCCTTCTCCTATTTATACTACTCAACCTCCATAATGAATGGTGGAGATTACTTGCATCCGACGGTAGAGATTGATTCTCTAGAATGCTCCACGCTCTCTAGGAATCTCTACACTCTTCCATTCCCTTCTTTATTCTTACATACTCTTCCGTAAGGTTCCAAAAGGTTCCACACGTCTCCAGAATATTCTAGAGGGTTCCACACTCTTCCACAAGCTTCTAGAGGGTTCTACACTTTTCTAGAGTTCTCCGGAACATTCTAGAAAATTCTAGATTTCTTTAGAAATGTCTAGAATTTTATAGAAACTCTCCAATTAAGGAGGGATCCCAACATGACGCAAAGGGGACGCATGCGTGGAGGAGTCGGGTGTATGTAGCACGCAGTGGGAAGTAGCAAGGTAGTGTAACGATAGAGAAGGGTATGGAAGATATGGAGAGTACGTTGGAGCGACAGCACGTAATGCAGGGGAAAAAGTAACGGTGGAAGTTTCACCAGGTTTTGAAAGTGAAAATGAGAAAAACAATGGGTATTTGGGTCTGGGTGAAGGGAGAGGGGCACGTGAGGAGTTATAGCAGAAATGGGGAGGCAGTCATGTCCGGTTTGAGACAGAGCGGTTTGGATCTGTGAAGATGAAGTTTGTTTTGGCCTTGGGTGGAAACTAAAGGATCAGGGTTCGAACATTGATTAGACCATGAAGGAGGATAAAAGGAACGGGCAAGCATTTGTAACATGAGCAGTGAAGATAGATACAGAAATTTCTTGGCACGAAGTAAGGAGGAACATGTTTACCGTCTGAAGCAGTGAAATGAGGTAATTAAATTAGCTTAACTCAAATGGAAATATATGTATATAACGAATGTTAGGGTTATATGGTAAAAAGTCGATAACGTTAAAGTTTTAAGATGCCTAATTATTATTAACTACTTGTCACGTTAATACATATGGGCCTAAACAATTAAAAGTACCTAACTAAAGAGGAATTTATAAATATGTCTGATCCTATTTCGCTTTTGCCTAATACCGTATATTTTAACTTGGCCATTTATACTTGCTATTAAAAATGTCTAATAATGTTTTAATTAGTTTAACATTAAAGTTAATATTATAATGTAGTAAACGTGGCCCAATTTAGATGTAGTGTGTTCGAAAATTAGATAATCTCTGGTAGGGAGGACATATGACTTCCTAATCATGGAATTTACATGGTTGTGTTTAGATAAAACGTAATTACCAATTAGAATATAATATATTTATATTTAATAATTTAAAATTAAAACCGTACCTTATAATTGGTGTAACGTACCCATATATTAATAGATGTGGACAAAACATGGGACGCTTGAATCAACGTAACGAACACTTCATTCTGGAATAAACTTGGACATGCTTGGATGCAACTGATATTTTCAGGTAAATTAAATGTGTGTTTAATTTAACTGGAAACAAAAGTTATCTCGAAAACATGGAACCTAAGGTGAGTTTAACTCACTTAGTTTATCCCGTTTATATTTTATATAAGCATGGTTTTCATTAGGGCTGTAAATTTGTTCGAATGTCCGACGTCCGTTCGTGTCCGTGACCGAAATACGTCCGTTCGAGTCCGTCTGATTTTCATTTAGGACACGAGTTAGGACAACAAAATTTGTACGAGAAAAAAACCATGTCCGGTCCGAGCTCGTCCGAATTACTTGTAATTCGACATATAGTTGAGTGAAAATCTAGTAAAATGTACAAATTGTGATACAAATAGCCATGTCCGACCGAGTCTGATTGGTCCGAACATGTCCATGTCCGACCGATTTTATTTAGGACACGAATTAGGACAAAGAAATTTGTCCGAGAATTTTTTTGGTCCGATCCGTTTTTTTAGGACCGAAACTGAACACACCTCCGTTCGGTCCGGTCCGACCGATTTACACCCCTAGTTTTTATTTTGTGTGCGCTGTTTGCTAATGGTTGATGATTGAACGACTGTTTGTTAGTATGTTGAATATTTTTTAAATATTCATGGATTAAATTAATCATTTCTTTAATTTAATCGGATTTAAATCGTTATTTTAACGACTAGATTCCGAACGAGGTAACCTACCTTGTTGGTTACGTTTATAATAATATAAACGTATTAAATAAATAATTGAGCGCTTGATTGGATATTGTTAATTGATTGTTAATTATTTTAAACTGTTTATTTATGATCACCGCAATAGATATACTATCGTATTGAATTTGAAATAACCCATTGTGATGCAGGGAAGGACAGGTTGGAGGAATCTAACCGGATTCTTCAAATATGTAGTTTATTTATATGAACTATTTAATCAATTTGATTAGTTGTTGAAACAAAATTCAACATTTATTTGAAATTAACCAGCGGGTGATACTGGTTAATTAATTATCGGCAGATGGCTTGTAAAGGAATCGTTTTATAGAAATTGATTTACCGTCAAGTAAATCATTAGAAATGAAGTTATAAAATTTGTTTTATAACTAAAGACAGATTTTGAAATCTATTTTATGTAGATTATTTTTAAATGAAGTTATTAAAGGAAATTAATAATTATATTTATCTAGTAATTATAAAACGAGTACATAAAGCGAGATATGTCGGTTAATGAGTTTTATAAACAAGTGAGTTGCAATGGACAAAATGGTCAAGGGTTAAAATTATTATTATTATTCCAATAAAACAATTAAACCAGTTTTTTTAATTTAATTAGATTGTTAATTAAATCAAACGAGATTTATTTAAATCAATTCTACTTACTAAATTTGAAAGAAATAACTAAGGGGAATTGATTAACAAAGTAACCTTGTTTTGAGGTGACTAAGTCGAGTACTTGCACGAGAATTGATTATCAAAAATTATTATTGGTTTGTTAATTATTATTGAAGCTAAGTATCATTTTAAAATAACCTTTTAAGAAAGATTAATTATTTCATTTACAGTGGATAACGAAGTGAACAGTTTGATATAAAGGACGTTAGATAATTAACAAGGAGTTGACCTGTAAACGTGATTTTAAAAGTATAGTATGAATATGAATACATAAAGTGACTCAATAAACAAGGCTTGAATATATAATAGTGTTTTTCAAATGAAATCAAGTTGTGTTTGATATATCGAGTCGAGATTTCTATAAAAAGAAAAATGTTAACTTTTAAAGTGAATAATGGTTGAAGAAACCGGATTGAAATAGAAATGGTGATAAAGTAAATTAGTTTAGTAAGGCCTTGTTTATAACTAAAAAGGATTTTAAATAAGTTTACTCATATTTGTATGAGTTAGAATTTTGATTTATCCCCTGGAATGAATTTAATAAACAAGGAAAGTTTAAACAAGATTTAATATGACTAAAAATCAAACGGAAGCTTAAGTGGAGTGAATCTGATTATGAAAGTGAAAATCTAACGATAAGACCTGGAGATAAATATTTTAGATGCGAAATAGAGTCTATTTAAACGAAACTAAGATATGATTGTTACAAAAGGATTCTATATAGTAAATGGAAACGTGGGATAATAATTTGAGTCGCTAATAAACTTCTATTTATTCCGAAGATAAGAGTGTTGTCGACTCAAGGTTTGAGAGGTAAATAAAATACCCCAACTTGTACGACTTCATGATTATCCAAAGGTGATACTAGTTTAGAAACGATGGTAGTTGAGGAAATTAAATGAATATTTCTGTAAAGGATATTATAAGCTATAATTCGAAGAATTAAAAGTTGAGTAAAGTAATTTGGAAATAAGAAGTGAAAGAGCGGTATTCCAAACATGGGAAGATTTAGAAATTTAATTAATAATTGTTTAACTAAAAAGGCCAAGTGATGCTGTACTGAACCAATGAATCCACTTTATTTTTCTATGGATGATGGTTGTTTATTTTGATAGTTAAATCGCCGATTATCAAAATCTGGCCAAATCGATTGTTGGTACGGAAAGTCCGAGATCGAATTTATATTCGAAAACCATTCCGACCAGCAAATACGTAAACGTTGAAGATACCAGAAGATGGTCGAGATGGAGCATTGAAGACCGTGGATCTTCAAAAGCGGAAGGATTGCTGTTGAATTTCTATGGCTAGCTACCAGAGGTTTTTAAACTGTGATTCAGTCGTGGTTGAGATTTTGCGGATTGCAAGGGCTTCTCGCTATTATCCTTTGGATGCGGTAAGAGAGTGCCTTCGGTCTATCCTTTTCCTGGATGACTTGTATGGACGAGTGTTTGACAAAGTATTTCCAAATGGTCACGTACATTGATTTCTTCAAACATGCCCAGTGTATTTTTGAGGATGCCAATTAGTGATTTGACGGATCTGACGATGTGGCATTCAAAGTGAATTATGGCCAGATGTCTTAGAAGATTTAAAACCTCAAGCCTCATCAACCGGGAAATGACAAAAATCGGTCAGGCAGCATGGCTATGTGGGTCGCTCCCATTAGGGTGTATAATCACCTATCTAGAGAAAATCCTTTTAATTCTTTAATCTATTTTCGATGATGTCCCTTTTCGAGAACACTAGTACAAAATGAGGTAGTTGCTTTGCCTTAGATGCACCAGTTGTGCCAACAACTGATGCAAATATATTCAGTCGCATCAGTTCCTATTCATCTAGAGAAGCAGTTAGTATGGAAGTAGCACTAGAGGAGGGGAAAACATAATTCACGTCAGTTTTAATCGGTTATTGAAGCAAATAAGGGTGCGTTCTTAACCAACGTGAGTGGGGAATTTGAGCGTGGCATTTGAGCGGGGAATGTGAGTGTGGTACTGTAGCGAGCGGGGAATGTGTTTTTAGCTACGAACGGGGTATTTGAGCGTGGTATTTGATTGTTAAATTAATTGTTTTGAATTAATTTATGTACTGATTTTTAATTGGACCGTTAAATCTGCTTAGCGAATGTGTTTTTACCATTTAAAAAAATAAATGAAAAATGACATTAAGCATTAACAAATAGTCTACATTAGGCATTAAGCATTAATAATGCAGTGTACAACAAAACACTAAAAATTTGGTTGAAGGTGGGACTTGATCTCTAGTCTCTCCCAAACAAGCCATGCACACTTACCAACTAAGCTAAGTATTCTTTCATGCCTAAGTAGGATCTGATTAATTAATTATCCCGGCGTCGGACGCGGCCATGCACACTTACCAACTGAGCTAAGTATTCTTTCATGCCTAAGTAGGGTCTAATTAATTAATTATCCATGCGTCGGACGCATCCGACGCCAACGGGATAATTTCCAGCTTCCAACCAACGTTCTATTTGACAGTGGTAAATGATGTTTTCGTCCGATGCGTCGGACGCTACAAAAATTCTCAGCGTGGCAAAGTGAGGCGAATGCACCCTAAGCAGAAGCAATATTGTCGCATGCTTCACTTACATTTGCAACTGATGCAAAATATTCTTAGTTTCTGCCCAAACCCATTTTGCCAGTGCCCTGAGATTTCACTGCCGCACTTTTTTCATTCGTTCACACCATTCATAAAATAAGAAGAAAGGGGAAGAAAACAGACAAATCAAAACTGCCAATTGGTTTCGCTTCTACCTTCAATTTTAGTTTTCGATTGCAGCTCTTCTAGTCTAGGTATTAATTTTTCTTACTTCCTTTATCAATTTCTTCTACGGATTCCGATTTCAGTTTTGATTTTGATTTCATGGCAGATAAACTTTTGGTATTGAACTTATAATTGGTATCACACTTATTCTTTTGCCGTTCCTTAACTCAAATATTCAGCTTATCAGAACACGATAAACAAATAGTGGGGGAAAGATTTAGAATTTGCAGGATCAAACACAAATAGACGAGTGCTTCGATGGCTTTAGATCGAGAGGTGAGAGGCGAGGGGCAGTTATTGATGGTTGGCTTCGGGCGTTTGGCGATTTGTTCAGTTTTGAGGAAATCCCGATTTGGGGAGATTAAGCGTTTGAAGTATTGGCTTGTATTGAAGGCGGTGGTTGTTGAAGTGTTTGGCAATGGACAAGAGGATAAAGAACTTCTGGCCCAGGGTTGTGTTGGTGTTTGGGTTGCTGGTGTAGGTCTGTCGATGGAGTGCTCGTTGTTGTAGGATTGTGTGGTTTACAGTTGCTAGGAGATTGGGGTTTAGGAAGTGGTTAGGATGAATGCATACTTATGGTTTCAGATGGCTTTTGACAGCAGCTTCTGGTGTGCGTGGCAAAAATAGAGAGGAGATTGAGGTTTTCTAGTGAATATGCATGCACTAGTGGTTTGGTTGGAAGTGGTGGAAGTGTCAGATGGCTGCATGTGCAGCGTTGCTGGTTTTGTGAGGTAGGAAGGGGATGAATGGTGATTTGTTTGCCGACAGGTATGATTTTACGAACTTCACAGATTCATTTTCTGAATTTTGTTTGCCTTCATGATTTTCTTCAAGTTTTCGGAATTTCTTTGGTGATCATTCTGCACTCTAGATTTGCCCTCTGTTGTAATGATATGATACAGAAAAAATATTGGTTTTACAACAGAAAAAATTTCAGTTTTGTGGAGTGTTCTGAACTACAGTAAGGTGATAGCCAGTATGAAGTTGTTCCTTTAATATATGATTTATTCAAATGCTCAGGCCCTTATCTGTTTGCAGCATAGTTGTATTATCAAAATAAATTTGTAAGTCCAAGAGCTTGTGTTGTCGGATCTGGAAACACACTTGTGATCATCTTGCATGTTTAAAATTTTGAGGGGAAAAAAAAAAATTCAAATGAAAATCCGAAGACTACAAAAAAAAAAAAAAAAAAAAAAAATAAAAATAAAAATAAAAATAAAAATAAAAATAAATGAAACAAGTAATATTATCATTCTCTTTTCTTATACAAAATATATACAACCCTGGTTTCAAAAATCAATTTCTCCGAACCTTTTTGTTTTTATTTAAAAGTTCCAATAGCGAAGTTATCTAAAATCTTGTGTACTTGTTTTTATTATAGCTCGATAATTTTTAGTGGAGCATTTAGGAAGATATTAGGGCTTCACAATGAAAGGGAGATTTTAATTGTCAACTGATGATCACAAATTGGAGTCTATACATTCATAGTTTTCATTGTGAATCATGAATTTTAATGCTAGTCTACCATTTTTTAATCAAGTATTATGTGTGTTCAGATCAAAATTGTATTTTTTGGAAAAAATTGATTCCTGTCAGTTTTGGTTATGGTTTGAGGATCTGTTGGTGGTGGAGCATGATAATATGATATAAAATAAATAAGTTTGATAATGTTATAGACAAACAGTTTTTGTTCCTCGGTTATAACACATCACTGCAGTTTGTTCAAAACAAAGAGCCTTTTGATATAAAGCATTGGCATCTAAGTGGTTGTTGATATAAATGCAAGGTTGGTTATGATTCAAACATCTATAAATATGCCAATGATTTAGCTATAGTTTTACTAAACTACCTGATCATTAGACAATGCCTGAACTCTGCCATAGTCCAAAACGGAAAATTGGCATTGCACCTCGGTGATTATCGTTTATGACAATGTTAGCAAGTTTGTAATTTGCTTCTTGATTGTTTGAAATCAATGTAGATACAGATAGACAACATGCATTTGTTTCTATGCATAATGCATTTTCTACCATCTTAAAAGGCAACATTTAACAATTCAAATTAAATATGTAAAATTAAGTAACAAACCTGTCCTGTAGAGACAATAACAGGATCCCTCAATAGCTTTAAAGATATCGGACAACGGAAATCTCTGAAATTGCTAAAGAATCACTTCTCTTAACTTCTTTCACTTTTTTAACATTCTTAATATCTTTTTCAACTCCAAGATCCGTAATTTTTCCAAGTATACCCAACAGTTTCGTTGTCATTTTCTCAGCATCGCGCTTTGACTTTCCATTTACTTCTGCAATTAGTAAAACTATTTCATTGTACTCACGGTTGATATGATTAACACTGTTTGTTTCCTCAATTTGCAATTCTTTTGACTTTCTTCTTGATGATTCTCTTGTGATCTCCTTAACCTGTTTGTGTGTCATAATTTTGTAGATTTCTTCAAATATTTTAAGGTCTGGTGTTCCAATCTTTTCTGTTGCTCTTTTCAACTGTACACGCACTAGCACAACCTAAAAATTAATCGAATCACTAATGAATATAACATATAATACAATCAAATCAATGCTTCAAATGCATGTATCGAAATTGTATCAGAATTACTAGCAAGTGATCTAGACTAACGTATGATGTAGTTTGCAGATACATATGATATGGATTTTTTTAAAAAACAACCGGTTCTTGGACTTCATCTGATATCTCAAAATCATCATATGGTAGTTCTCCAAGAACCTTCTCTAACTGCCACGTCACGTAATAGAATTGGATTGCGATACTTCTAACACATTCTGAGTGAAAATGGAAAACCAATCAGAACTGTATACATACTGAAACATCATCTAGTTTAACCACAAAAAAAAAAGATACATTAATTAATGAGCAAATGAAAATATTGACTTTGTTAGGAACAATCAACCTGGGATCGCCTGTTATTATGTACAAAACTAAATCATTACAGGGATCAAAATAAACAAATTGATCAAGTGATATCATGCTATATACACCCCAATATATATTGTTTTTACCTTACAAAATATATATATATAAAAAAAATAAGTCTGTGCTTCGTAATACCTAGTCATTTCGGTCAATACAACGTATAATTCTGGTAAAAACCAGAATTGTCGTGTCAGTCATTCTCTGAAATTCTTGGTCACAACGATTTTTTGGAGTCATGCCATCTTGTCGTAGGAAACTGGCCTTGAGCGGCGACGGCGGAGGATTGTCGAGAACAGAGCGGGAGAATGTGGAGTAAGGGAGCACGGTGGAGCGGCTAAGGTTTACTTGGAAGTAGGCATGGTGAAGTATGGAGTATTGGATTTTGAGATCAGCGAATCAACAGTTATCAGGATTTTAGATAAAAATAATATTTAATAAATGAGTACTATAAAAGATTAAATACATAATATGGAGCACGTAATGAAACCAGTCTTGTTAAAATGAAGATTGAGTAAAATGCAGCAGCTATTGGGGGGTATGTAGGGCGATTTTTTATTTATTGGTCAGTACTGAATTGTTTGGACTAAGTTAAAACAGCCTTTTGTTTTACAAATCTCGATCGTTTCAATTTTTTTCCAACACAATGCATGTCTACATTCTATCTATTGGAACAACCATTAATATTATATTCTCTTCAAGGTCAATTTAGCCCAAAATAAGTCAAACGCTTGAATTATTTGGAAACTACTTCCTCAGTAACAATGAATTTACAGAAACATGCATATGTTATTTCTTCAAAACCAAAGACTATGAGCTCTAAAGAGAAGATGTATTTTCAAAGTTATCAGGTGTACACAAGTTATTACCAGGCGTATTATGATTTATGCATACATTCGAATTAGAACGAAGTGGCAGTTTGGTCATTATATTCTTAAGATTCTAAATCAAAATTTTAGGCATTGTATTCAACTAAATCATTACAACTCAGTCAGGTTAAGCTAGGTAATAATAAACCAACAAAGATGCCATAATTACATGTAATGATGCAGCGACATGATCAGTAAACTGAATTTGACTGATAAAAGGGGGAAAAGCCAAATAGTAGTCTACTGATATTGAACATTTCCACATTACTTGCAAGCTGCTAATTAATTAGAAAATCAAGTGCCCAGGCCATTATAATTTTTACATAATCAGTCGCTAATTCAATATCCAAAATACCATCAGTCGCTAATTCAATATCCATTATCAGTCGATAATTCAACACCCATTACAGTACATTCTTCTTTTATACAATAATTCTCATTTGCTCAAGATGATTTGTCTGTAAAAATGCAAAATCAAATTACTATTCATAGTAGTTTATTGGCACTTTGCTATAGTAGTTTAACATCCTGCAGTTCACAATTGGCATATTTAAAGATGTTTGAGTCATAACCAGCCTTGTATTTATATCAACAACCACCTAGATGCCAATGCTTTATATCAAAAGGCTGTTTGTTTTGAACGTGCTGCAGTGATGTGTTGTAGCCGAGGATCGAAAACTGTTTGTCTATAACATTATCAAACGTACTCATTGTATATCATATTATCATGGCACAATTGTATTCAGGGTTAATCATATCATTGAAAACAATATTGTCAACATGCTTGATTGTCGAAAACATAGCAGCTTTATTCCATCCAAGAATTTCTACTAAATTCTTGTGTTGATCCATGATTCCATGGACCACACAACAATGATGTAGTGGGTCCATTAGAAATTGCTCTGTCAAAAATATTTGCAGAATACCGTCTATTATGCAATATATGTTTAAAAGTGACGAACAATTGTTATCAATTTTCATTACCTAATAGTTTGTAGTTATATGCCTGTTCTTTATCCATAAAGACTATATATCTTGTTTTAAGAGTAAATGCCAATTTAATTTAATACTTGCGGTAGTTCAAAGATCAGCCATTCTTCTTAATTCTATGCCTCCTATGCTATGTTATGTGTTTTTCCTCCCCACTTTTTTTTTTAACATATGAACTTTCAATCTTCTTAATCACTGAGAATGGAAGACGATAAATTAGTGACCAATAAAGGGATGTATAAATTTGTTCTCATACCAGATCTAATGGCATATGCTGTCTGTGCAAAGCAAAACAATCAGTTCATTTAACACATCACATGTTACATATGTGCAGGTAAAAATGTTTAATACAAATTACAAGCATAAGCATAGCAGTGAAAAGATCCACACATGTTTTTGACACTGAATTGTGCAATGCTGCTGCTGTAATGAAGTGGGTTATTTGTGTGATTAGATTTCCTTTCATGTCAGGTTTTTAATTGTCCTGGTATTGATTAGAATTCCTGTTCTCCAAAACTTCGGAAAGAACGGGAATCTTTATCGAAGGAGAAAAGGAAAGATAGAAAAGGGAGAGGAAAGAAAAGAAAGACAATTCAAAAGACGTCAGTTCGGAAAAATCAAAACATGCTCAGCGTCCTCACAAGAAGCAAAAGCTCCATGACAAACGATGCTGTACACAGTAATGTACAGTTCGATTCCAAATCACAACCTAAGAAAAATCCGCCATCAATGAAAGATGGCTATAATAATGGTGCAACAGATTGGGTAAAGAGTAAGCTACAAACAAAGGATGAAAGAAGTTGTATAACAGAAGAAAATACATTGCTAGCCTTTACTACTGAGCCTTGTGAATCTTCTGAAAGCACTGAAAATCGTTCCAAGGCTGCTAGAAAACTTGAAAGCATTGAGTACAGTTCCAAGGCTGGTAGAAAACTTGAAACTAACAATACTAACTGCGGTAAATTCAATGATGATGTTGTGTGCATTTACGAAATGCGATCTCGTTCGTGTTTTGTTGCCTAGTATAAGCATAACATCAGTGTTTGTTATATATACTTGTAATAAAGCGCTGCGTTATTTCGTTTATCTTACAAGTATCAACAACCGATTATATGTAGTGTTTCTTGTATAGCTTTGCTAGCATTTGTCAAATATTTGGTAGGATTTTTTTCTTTTCTTTCAGTTCCATCTTTGGTTAATTTTGGATAAATCAAGATACATGTGAGCTAATTATTGATGTATTTCAAGTGCGCATTGCACGCATTTTCAATACTTAAGGACCTCGAATGTGTTAGGATGATGGACGTGTTGCAAGCAACTTTGTTGCTCAGGTTTGTCTGATTTTCATGATGATCATTTTTGCTTGTAGTTTATCTTTCAGTCATGCAAATACAAATAATTTTAACATATTGCTGTGTACAGGCAATTCTGAAGCAACCAATGACTGTGTGCGGAGATGGAAAACAAACCCGTAGTTTCCAATATGTATCTGACTTGGTATTAGCCTTGCTTATTCCACTTTCGTAATGTTAACCAGTTTATATGTCCACATGATTGAGCATTATCCTTGAACATCATTTAGTTATTTATATGTATAAACATTGGTAGAGGTAAGCTAGTTGGACTAACAGTTACCCATTTAGTTTGATATTTTTAGAAAACCAATTAACGTTATCCCAAAGGCAGTGTTTACCTGCAGTCGTTGAAATATCCATTATAACTTTGAATCATTTATCGATAGGTTGGTTGGAGTCCTGAATCTTAAGTTAAGCCTTAAATAAGTGGATTATTACATAGTTGGTAAATCTGATAATAAATGCCTAAACATATTTTTATCAATTTATCCAACTATTTTCCCTTACCAGAAAAAGAAAATAAATGAGTTCTACTCGTCACAATGATATAATACTATAGTTACGATACTTCAGTCAGATGAAAATGCCACTGTTCGATACCAAATAATATATCAACTAAGAAATTGCGATGTGATAGAAGATTCATAATCATTTACCTTAGACTCTATCCAGTAACTAACACCGAAAAGTTGTGAAATTGTTTATCAACGTGATTCAGTACTCGTTTGTTTACTCATCACATTTCTACAGCATTCTTAAGTTTCACTAGTTAATAATGCATAACCCAAACTCTATGTCTCCCGGTTTAGCTTTTCCTGTAAGAACAATTTGGCTATCCGTAGAAGTTTGATTTTTCAATTTTTTCTTCTTCTTTTCAGTATTCTACATTATCAGCTGAAGTTCAAGATGTACATGTAGAAAATTCCTGTTGCTGACTACATGTTGGTTAAGTATATTGATGGAGGGAACGATGTAGTCAGTCATCAAAAAGATGAACAAATTAGAAGCTGTTACTCTTTCCGCATTCATCCAGAAGTACAGTTAAACTCTATTCTTAATTAATATATCGGCAAACCTGAGCTTGCTGTTTGGGCTTGCTATTTGAGAAAAAAAAGAGCCTAAACTTGCTATTTTTTCAAACAACAAGCTCAAACAGCAAGCCTGAGCTTGCTATTTGAAAAAATAGCAAGCCTGAACTTGTTTTTTCGAACAACAAGCTCAAATAGCAAGCCAGCAAGACTGAGCTTGATGTTTGAAATAGCAAGATGGCACGTCCGGGCTTGCTATTTCATTTTTTAATCATTAATGAATTTCTATGTATTCTTTGTTCTTTCTGTTATATGCAGGTAGCTGCTGGCTTTTTAAAAGAAGATGGTGCACTTCTTCAAGACCTATCTCCTCAAGCATGCTGGTGAGTCAGAATTTACTATTAAAATTTGAATCCCTGTATTCTGGCTATAAATTTAAGTTAGATTAAAAATCCGTATTGGTTATCAATGAATTATATTATTGTCCTGGTTACCAAAATACGAATATGTAACCAGTACAATTGATATTTGTTTAGTTGTAACTGAATCTGAAAATTGGCTTCATCATTGTATATATGGTAAATGATTATAAAACTATGTACCGTTTGAAAAATAATAATGTATGCACGTGTAAAAAGAAACCCCCTCCCCCTCTCCCTTTCTCCCTTTCGCATTGTAGGGTTTACTATGTAAAGAAGGAAAAAAAAGGAAAGGAAGGGGGTGTTGCCTCAGGCCTGTGTCTGATAGACCTATCCCATCAGCTGGCTCTGGATGTTGGTTACATTCGGTGCTATTCTAAATGGGTCTTTTATCTTATTTTCTCTAATGTGAGTTCATCATGTAATTTGATTGACGGTGATGTTAAATAAACTCACTTTAAGATAGACAAATTGTAGACGATTGTCTTGTTAACAAATTGCACAGACCAGTATTACCAACTGTGCCTTTTGAGTTATGTTCCCCTACATGCCGAGTGAAGCTTGTGCTAAACTTTTTAGGTTAAAATTTTGTTTGTTTTTACTTGAGATATTAGGACATTCTAATTTGAGACTGAAGTTCTGCAATCTCATCACTATTTTTGTCTTTTGGCAACAACTAAAATTCATATTATGTTTGGCTAATGGGACAGTCTGGAATGTGGAAACAAAAAAAGAATAACATGCATTAATGGCTGTGTCATATTAATTGCCCTTGAAAAGTATGTTATCTTGGATGACATAGGGTCATAGTTTGTGCCCAGAGCTTGCTGTTTGAGCTTGCTTTGCAGCTGTTTTTTCAAACAACAAGCTCTAGCTTACTATTTGAAACAGCAAGCCCCGGCTTGCTGTTTGAAACAACAAGCTGGCAAGTTGGGGCTTGCTATTTCATTTTTTTTTTTATCATTAATGAACTTCTGTGTATTTTTATTCTTTTTGTTATATGCAGGTAGCTGCTTGTTTTTTAAAAGAAGATGGTGCACTTCTTCAAGACCTATCCCGTCAAGCATGCGTGGTGAGTCATAATTTATGTGGACATAATTTACTTGGAGGCTTCAGATATAATTAACTTAGAAGTTAAGAATAAAGGGTATAATATTTGCACATATTGTCAAGTAGATCTAATATTTGGACGAACAACAGAGGTTTATGTCAATATTTTCATCATATTACGGTCATTACATCCATCAATATTCTTTCTGTAATGATTCCTTCTCCATGCATTGATTTTTTGAATTCAGACTGAAGTCAGTACTGTCATCAGACTTATAAACAGTGCTCCTCAAATTATATTCATGGATTTAATATCTACCGACGAGAGAGACGAAGTTTGGGATTGTTTAGCGACTTATATGATGCATAATTGGATGTAGTTATGTTAGTCTTGTGTTATGCACGTTGACTTTAGTTTTATGATTATAGTATGTTTTTTTTTTTTTTTTTTTTTTTTTAAAAAAAAATTTAATTTAGGTTTTACACATGAACTATGTTGATTGATAATACATTTATATTGTTTGTTTCATCAGATTCGTGGTAATAATGCATATGTAGAATTTTAAATTTGCTTTTGGTTTATAAATATGAAATAATGGAATATATTTTTTTATTTCATACTAAATTTGCATCAGTTGTAATAGCATAGGCAATTGACACAATACATTAAAGGTGATAACAAATGTTATTTTTGCATCTGTTCATTAGCATAAGTTGTTTTAAAAATCTGATGCAATAGACCAAGACTTCGAAAGCAAATGCATACATTTTCATTTGCTCTATAACATCAGTTGTATTAAACAACTGATTCAAGTGATCATCATTTGCCACTTGTATCAGTTTAACAATTGATGCAACAGGGGTTTAACAACTGATGCAAATGACATGTTTTGTAGTAGTGAAACAGTTGCTGATACCAACCGTTGGTGATATACATTCGATACACTCAAGAGAAATGAGTGGTTGGTCATGTGTGGGTCGAGTTGCAAGACGTTCTTGTTGAACCCAATGTAATTCCCTCTAAAGATACACTATCGGTAGGTGGTTCCATACCTTGTCATAGTCGGAATCCAGTCTCCAATAAGTGCTCGCTGTTTTGATTGTATACTATATACGTGGAGCGTGAGATGCAAGCGTTCGTCTAGATTTCTATTTATTTGTATTTAGACACTATTATAATATCAGAAGATATATATGATTTCAAAAATGTTTTGGGTTATCGTAAGGTAAAAATCGTCCGTATTTATATGTGGATTTGGTCTTATAATTATCCTTTTCTTTCAAAAAGATTTTAAACTTTAAAATCAAGTTGGATGAGTCCCCTTAAACTTTGTGAGTTTTTCTCACTCTGGTTCACCACATTGACCCGGTGTTTGTAATGCTCGGTTTAGACCAGGCTGTACAGGTTCAGGTTATTGGATTGTACGAAGCTCAGAAGACGTGCTGAAGGAGTTCAGACATGTGATGTTATTTTTCCGCTGTGTATTGTGTATAAGAACAGGTTGTTATAACTGTCCAAGTGTATTGATGTACTCTGATGTTTGTAAGTATTTTTCAAGCTCTCAATAAAGATTATTCTATATTATATTTTATTCCGCTCCGATGTGAGACTGTATGGTGTTGGTTCTTCTTCTTATTCTTCTATTCTAACATTTCTTTCTTATTTTCTTCTCATCCTCTAAATTCTTTCTATTGGCATCTAAGTTTTCAGTACATTTTGGGTTAACCTGGTGTTGTTTGGTCAATACAAAAGGTACCGAAAATTTGGGTTGTCACATTGTTTCTATACAAAATAGGTTACAAGTCGATTAAAACAGGATATACTATTTACACAGGATGTTCTAGATTTTGTTCGCTGGCGCATTGTTTCTATACAAAACAGGTTACAAGTCCATTAAAACAGGATGTACTATATACACAGGCTACAAAACAAGTTACAAGTCCATTATACATATCTTTTGACATGCAAATAGCAAGGTTTGGATCCAAATAGAGGAACAACAAATAAGTACCTCATTTTATAACTGTTTTGGATCCCTATTAAAACTAGTAAGTACCTCATTTCATCCCTATTAAAACTGTTTCAACATGTTCAACATGTTTTTGTAATCCTATCACAAACTATTTCATCCCTATTAAAAAATTACTAACTATAAGTCCATTAAAACTATTTCATCCCTATCCCTATGCCAATAGCATGCTTTGGATCCAAACTGTTTCAAGAAAAATCAAGTCTATTAAAACTCTACAAAATATCAAGAAAAATCAAGCTTAATTATAACTAGTATAACAACGGTATGATAGCATATCTCATACTTGAATACAAGTCCATATATCTTCCTTTAAGTTTGCATCGACTTTTTTCCAATCTGAAATTGTCAAAGGTACCATCTCCCTTGCCATGGTACCAAGATAGGATGACAAGTGCTTTGAGTTGGAGCCTATTGGTTGACCTCGATCATTGAATTCAACTTCAGCCCTCTCATTCTGCATCAAAGTCAACGCCTGACATCATTGTCTTCCCTTTTTTTCCTTGCGTTTCTTCTTGAGTACAATCATTAGAATATGGGTTACTTGAAGCATCGATGGCGTTGAGTGGGTCTATGTTCATGGGATTCGAAGTCTGGTTTATATCAGGTGGAGGATGGTTTTTATTGGGTGTGGGGTTTAGATTTGAAGGCAGCTGATTTTTATAGGGAAGAGGCTGGTTTGTAACGGACTGAGGCTGGATTTTAGTATGCTTCCGAGGGGATCTTCTAACACCAACACTTCGCATAACATTTAGATATGCGGACGAACCAGTGCTAGGGGTGAGATTTGAAGATTGGTTTTTATCGGGTGGAGGTTGGTATTTATCGGGTGTGGGTTTTAGAGTTGAAGGCAGCTGATTTTTATAGGGAAAAGACTGGTTTTTAACGGGTTGAGGCTGTAGGTCAGTATGCTTCCGAGGGGATCTTCTAACATCAACACATCCCGCAACATTGATTTTTACACCAGCTGCCTTATCCTTTGTCTGTAAAGCTGTAACTGCATCTGGAGATTGCTTCTTTGACGACAGTGTCGTTGCTACCTTTGATACCTGAAATTGGCGTACAAAGTCAGAAAAAAAAAAAAAACATGATTTGACAACATCACGTAAAATATAACTCACAACCAATGCTTATGCATACATGAATAAATACAAAGTCAGAATAAATCACACAACATCATTGCTTCTTTGGCAGTTTAAATACAAAGTCAGAATAAATCACACAACTCCCGCATACAATCAGATGATACCTTAACAATATTGCAATAGCTACCACTAAGCACAAAGCCGTCAGTTGGCTATTTATGTTTACCAGCTTGCTTTGTACTTTATTTCTTTTTTCTACTGTAAGTCAGTTGACTCAAAGAACATTTTATCGATTGAAACTGTATATATTTGACTATTTTACTACATATATTCATATATTTTAATAACATAACATATTTATTTGAATTTTTTTCTTACTTAAGGAGTATAATACAAAATTTAAATACAAACATGAATAATCTTTTGATATATCATTTGTATGAAGGTTAATCTAAAAAATTAATTTACAATTATTATTCACATGCAAGCTGGTTCATGTACAATTATTATTCATATGCAAGCCGGTTTGATTAATTTGTTTTGCTCTCTTCTGTTCTATTACCTTCTTTTACATTAACATACAATGTTTTTTGCAAATTATTTGCATTAGTTTTCTACAATATAAGTGAAACAGTTTCTGTTACGTCTACATCTAAAAATCGTAGTCATAGTATTACTGCTGACAAAAGTAAAAGGAAAAAAAAAAAGAATTCCTTGTAATATAACAATTCATTGTGCTAGAATAGATAGGTTTCTTTGCTTAATTCAAAATCTTTACATGTATCATGTAGAAATCAATCTACAATATATTATGTAAACACAGTATATTATGTAAACTTGTGCACAATATATTATGTAAACACAACATCATTATCCACAATATACGAAAATTTAGCATCGAAACCTTATTTTAAAACACACAACATCATGATAGAAAATGGAAGTCTAAAAGCATAAACGAGAAAAATTTATTAAACACTCAAAAGAAAGACATAATAGTGTTTGTTCCGATGATTAAGCAGATGTAACAGACAACAAAGATGTGTGACATTTAATCAACAAAAGGAATTTAAAAAACAATGGTTGTAGAAGATTGATGATATCTTCTTATTTCTTATAACCGAGACACTGCATTAGATGCTGGGATGATGAAAATTTGAGCGCTAAAATTGTGTGGATATAAAAGGGGCTTAAATCCATATCTCTCATCAGGCAACAAAGAAATTCCTACAGTAGCACGCATGATTCAGACTACCGTTAGATTTGAGGAGGCGACAATTTCATGTTCCAATTGAACCTAAATATGACCATGTTGTAATTGATAAACGTAATTAAGACGCCGAGATTAATAAAAGAAAATAATTAATTAAGTAGAATAGAACTGACGATGTGCATGTTCATGTTTAATAAGGAATAAATAAGGAATAACAATTAATATACATACATGTTCATGTTTAATATGGCTTCAATTTAATAACAAAAGAAAATAATAAGCATAGTAAAAGACTGTACTTGGCATCCAAATGATGGAATTTAGTAACTGGTTACAAATAAGAGATATAACTGCTAAATATTCTTAGTGCAAAATTATTGAGACACAATAAACAAGTACAATTAATTTCTGGACCAAACAGCAGCACCAAAAACATATTTCATTGTCGAAAGTTTCAATAATTTACCTATCCTTGATTTTGCTCCATTTTAGTTATTGATGCAAGTTATTGTCTTCTGTTGATGGAGGAACCTGAAAAAAATTCATAAAATATATATGAATGATCAGAACATCATATATGAATAAATGTAATAGGTGAGTAATGAGGTACGTTAATAATTAATGTAATGAAATTTTCATCCGATCACCAATTTTCTATTGCAACTTCGGAACATACAACAATTGTTCCTTTTTCATGATAAAATCTATGTTACACACGTATTATTAATAAAGGATGCCTATATCATACTAGTATTTTGATTATATGGTAATTTTTTGATTATATTGTTATACAACTATGTTTTAACACAATCATTAATAAATGATGTGTATATATACAATATTTTGATTATATGGTAATTTTTTGATTTTATTGTTATACAACTATGTGTATATCAAAAAATTATTAATAAAGGATGTTTATATCATACAATATTTTGATTATATGGTAATTTTTTGATTATATTGTTATACAACTATGTTTTAGCACAATCATTAATAAAGGATGCTTATATGATACCAAAATACCATCAAAATCCTTTCTTATATAACTTTCATCTCCATCATCGATACCTCTACCATCAAGTAGTGACTCATCTACCGGTTTTCTAGTTGACTCATCCTCCTCATCATACATTTCCAACTCATGAAAACCTCTAGGACGCGCTTTTAGCACAACATACCAATTTGAAGAACTACTTCCTCTATAAAACAACACTTGTACGGCTTGCGTTGCCAAGATGAAAGGATCGCTAGCAAATTGATTTTGGAATTGATGTAAATTGACTAACGTAAACCCATCTTCAACCTTAACTCCACGATCAATATTTGCCCAATCACATTTAAACAAAGTAATTTGAAGCTGGCGATAGTCTAACAACAAAGTCTCATTCAAAACACCGTAATATATCACTTCATCAATGGATACATCTAAGCGAACAGTATTTTCCTCAATGGAAACACCACTATTTTATGTAGATTTGTCATTATCTCTAGTATGAAAACGACGACCATTAATTATATAGCCAGTATAAGATATAACTTGATGGTGAGGTCCATGTGAAAGCCAAATCAATAGTTAGCTAACATCAGATGTATTTCTATCATCGTTACCTAGAAAAACTTATGATTATATAAAGACTAATCACAATAACATATATTCTATGTCAAACTTATCTATCATAAAAGATGTATAACAATATTAACCTTATTTCTAAACCAATGACTAAAAATCTCTGAATGATGATTCGAAAGTTCCAAATCATCTTGCGAAAGATGGGGATGTAAATGTTTCAGCTCCTCATTGTGCATCCTATATATGTAAACATACAAGTTAAAATCTAATTTATTTAACGCAAAATAATTAAACTCGACTAATGGTTACTTTATATAAGGCTCCACTTCTTCGGTATTAAACAACACATATCAATGAGCAACATCAATCACCTCCTTAGTAACTATCATAGGTTTTCCTTTGGAAATAGGACGTCCCTCGAGTATGGAATCACTTTGTTCCACTTCATTCCTATTTTTCCTTTGTCCAACTTCTAATGCACCATCAATATATTCAGCAAAATATTTCATGCATTCATCAGCAGAATAACACTTAGCTATGCACACTTCAGTCCGTGCTTGATTTTTAACATACCCCTTCAGTGTTCTCATGTACCTATAACGAATATGCATAAGCACATATATTATTAATTGCCATAAGTAACAATACCAAATTTTACCTCTTATATGGATACATTCACCAATACTGTACTGGTCCCCAAATTTTTGCTTCCCTCGCTAAATGTATTGTCAAGTGAATCATGATATCAAAAAAGGAGGAAAATATCTCTCAAGATCGCATAGTTTTAATGCGACCTGATTCTAGATGCATTCTAATTTATCTTTATCAAACACTCTTTGGCAAATGTCATTGTAAAAAGAACATAGTCGTAGTAATGCATTCCTTATCCCTTTAGGTAGAAGTCCTCTCAGCGATACAAACAACAATTGTTGCATCGATACATGATAATCATGGGACTTCAGACCTGAAGTTTTCTTTTCTTTTGCAAAATATTTTCCAATATTTGAGCTATACCCATCAGATACTTTCAAATTCCTCATTCTATTGTAAAATATCTCCTTTTCTGGATCAGTTAAGGTGCATGGAGCAGCTGGAAGTAATGCTTTGTTTCCCATGTCTATAGGATGTAACTTTTTTCTAATACTCGGTACTTCTTGATCTTTACGTGAGTTAATGCCATCTTTTGATTTTCCTTTAATATTAAGTAACGTACCAAGAACACTTTCACCAATATTTTTTCCAACATGCATTACGTCTAGATTGTGACGCAAAGGAAGTACTTAAGAAAATATATACTATACATAATTAATAATATTGATTATCTAATAGAAAAGGAAGCAATTATGTTTCAACTTAAGTTTTACCTGCCAACAAGGCAAATCAAAGAAAATAGACTTCTTTTTCCCTTTTTCTTCTCACCTTCCCTTTTTCTTTTCCTTATTTCTTTTTCTTCCTCCTTTGATTTTTTCCACAATCATTGCAAATATCTTTAACAATATCAAAGACTTGATCACCGGTTTGTATTGGAGGCCTTGGTCGTTTCTCTATGGTTCCATCAAACAAGCTTTTTCATTGGCGATATTTATGATTAGATCAAGGAATCTCATATGGCCTAAATAACAATATTGGGCATGTATTAATACCACAAACTGGACAAGCCCTCTTACCCTTTACGGTGCAACCTGGTAAATTTCCATAAGCTAGAAAATCACTTATCATCCACATTAGAATTGCTCTTAATCTAAATTCATTGCGAGTGTATGCATCATATGCCTTCACCTCTTTATTCCATAATTTCTTCAAATCCAATAAATGGTTGTAGATACACATCAATATCATTCCCTGGTTGTCGTGGCCTAGAAATTAATAAAGATAACATCATATTATCTTTGCGCATACAAAGCCACGGAGAAAAGTTGTATGCAATAAGAAATACTGGCCAACAACTATATTTACTGCTCACTTGTAAGACCAAGGCCTTAAATTTCATGGATCAGATGCAAACGAAGGATATGTCCTATCAGTTGTAACCCATCGAGAAGAATCTACTAGGTGACGTATTTTACCATCTTCACTCTTATGATCGTTATGCCATCTTAATTGCTCAGATGTTTCCGCAGATATAAACATTCTTTTCAGTCTTTGTGTTATTGGAAAGTTTCTCAAGACCTTTGCAACTACTTTGGCTTTCTTTCTATCTTCCTTGGTCTTGTTTTTTTCCAACGTGATTTCCACATTTCGGACAAGAATCACTATGTGCGAGCTCTTTCCTAAAAAGACAACAATCATTTACGCATACATATATTTGTCTATAGCCTAAAACAAATGATTTCAGCATCTTCTTTGTCGCATGAGTCGAATCAGGAAGCGTTTTTTCCATAGGCAGCATATCTTTTAGAAGTTTAAGAAGTTCCGTAAATGCTATGTTAAGTATACCATTTCGAGCTTTGTGCTTGAAAAGAAGTATTTTAGCCGACAACTTTGTGTGGCTTGCACAACCAGGGTACAAAGGAATTTCGGAATTGTTTATAATCTCCTTAATCTCCACCCTATGTCTTACATTAGACCCCACTTCATGTCTTAATGTTCTACGATAACATGATCTTCCATCTCGTCATCACATACTTGTGTGTCTAAATACATTCTACATGTATCTGTCTCTTCATCTCCTTCACTTTCTGAAGGGCGTGCCCCCCCCCCCCCCCCCGTGAAAATCCATACATTATACGTCGGGTCAATTCCAAAACAAACCAAATGTAATACAATATCCCTTGGTGATTGGCGGATAAGATTCCTACATTTTATACAAAGGAAAATAATTTTTTCTAGATTTCCCTTCTGTTTTGCATGCTCATATGCAAACTTCCGAACAGCTTGCCTATATTCTTCAGACATTCTATGACACATAAAAAGATCGATAATTAACCCTAATAGTAACACTTATAAAATTGAAAATCAAAACTGAAAAAACCTTGGTAGGTGGATCCATCTTTTGTCCATCTTGACAATCCTTTAACGTAAGAACCTAAAGAAAAGACGGTCGGTGGATAAGATTCCTACATTTTGAAGGGTAGCAGCAGTCTTGGCAGTGCTACCTCGCAGCACCCTTGGCGGTGCTGCCTCACAGCACAACGCCATTTGCTAAAAGTTGTTTAACTAACCATTCTATTTTCATTTTCATTTTTATTAGTTTCAATAATTTTATTAGTTGATTAACTTTTTAAATATATATAGCTTTTATACATTCAAAAATCATATTTTCTACGGATGGATTATATATATAATCACAATTATGTTATTTATCAACTAGGCACTCTCAACTCATTCTAGGGCATTACTAACCCCATATCTAATGAGTTTTTCCCATTATAGGATACTATTGATCCTATCTCTAATGAGTATTCTTATTGGATATTACTAATCCAATCTCTGATGAGTCTTTTGTTCAGTTCTAATGAGTTGTACCCCGAAGATTTGAGCTAACCAGAGCTCTGATACCAACTGTAACGACTACGGATTTCGCCTGGACCTAATCGATCGTAAGATCGACCAAGACCTTTCAAAATGCGCATACGTTAACTTTGGGAATACAATACATTAGAACATATCACAGAAGACTTTTATAAACGTTACAATAATGTTACATCAGAGTACAGAATATCAAAGTACATAGATAAATAAAATACAGCGGAAGACTTTATATAAAAAAAAGTAATACAATACACAGCGGAAGACATTCTATGCTCTGGACACAACTTTAAGCTTCGATCCAGAATCCTGCTCAAGAGATAAATATCTGCAAAACAAGCTACTCGACTACCCATGTGGAAAAATATGGGCACCTGAGTTTGCCAGTGAAACAAACTACAGGTCAGTCATGGGACTGGTATGAGAAATCTAACTTAACTAATCTAATAATAAGGCTAATCATAGGACCAAGCCGCTAACGCGGAACGGGTTTACTCCATTGGATTGCCAGTGCATAAAATAAAGTAAATCGTTAAACAACGCAATGCTTTTAGAAAAATGAAATCATTATAAGACTCAAGTCCAATCACACAACGATCTGACTCCATACTTGGACTAGAGTAGATGGATAATCCTCAATCCAAGAAATGTTCCGGCGACGGATGATATGTGCAAAGAATTCAATCATTAATTCGCCGAAACCCTGAATCTCTGCCTCCGCCTCTGACAATTGTTTGCGGGCCTCCTCAGCGGATTTGATAGCACATTCAACGTTACCCTCCGCCAGGGCAGCTCTGTTCTCCGCCTCCATTAGCTTAGAAGCCAAGTCAGCATTTTTCTTTTCTAGCTCAGCATTCTTCCTTGCTAACTCGGCATTTTTCCGTTCAAGGTCAGCGTAAGCAAGGCGCGTTTTAGCGGCATCTGACTTAGCATCTTCGGCTTGCTTTTTTAATTCAGAACGCTCTCGAGTGTGAGATTCAAGCAAATCATGGTAACGTTTTTGCATATCTTCAAATTGTTGTTTGAAGCTATTAGCGTCCCTTTGAGCAACAGCAAGCTGGGCCTGTGTGTCCTCCAAATCTTTTCCTAGATTCTTTAAGGCCTTTGCATCGTCTTCCGCGGTTTTTTGCATCGAATCAGCATTCGTGATTAGAGTACGGATGATTCTGGAAAGGTTGCGTGAATATTTGAACATTTCAGAATACTGTTTTTCGACCGCATCTATCTTTGCTTTGGCCTCATCTGCCCACCTGGAAGAAATAGGCTCGAGGGCAGGTAAAAAAGTCAAGTTCCCGAAGTAATGTTCGGGAAATTGCTCCTCCAAATACGCCCGCTTGATTGCAGTTTCAGCATCTAGTGGTGGAGGGGCGGGGATCGTCAACTCAGTATCCCTATGCACGGAGGATTCAATAGTCTCTTTATCCGTTCTAGGCTGTTTAGCAGAGACCTTGCGTTTACTTTGCGACTCAGTATCTTTTGTCGGACTTCTCTCCCTGCTGCGCTTTTCTTGAGAAGAGGTGGAGTCTTTCGGTTGCGGCCTGTCCTCTTCCTGACGACCTTGGTAACCTTTATATCTCTCTGGGTCCGTCCGAACAGGAGAGCGAGAACGCGAGGTTCGAGAGCGATAGGGTTCATAAGGCCTTCTCTCCTCCCTACTGCGATCGTCGCGGCGATCATACTCAGTATCATAAGGTGGATTAGACATGCTGCGGCGGAGTTTCCTGATATCATAGTAAGATCGGGACATCGTGCCTGCATAATAAGACAAATGAAATTCAGGATCAATATTTTCACAAAGAGAAAGATGCAGTGAGCTGTAATGTTACTGTGTAAGGTGTGTCCTAAGTGGTGTTTTTCCCCCCAACCAACCCGAGTCCGAAGCTAGACTAGTACGGGCGGGCTCTTTGGCCTTAGCAGGAGTAGTCTCTTCAGAAGAAGTGAAAACTAAAGGATTCTTCCTAAAATCCTCTGAAGTGTAAATGGTTTCAAGTAAGGGGAGGTCCCCTAAACCCTGAAAAAGTGGGTCATCGGTACTAGGGACATCTCCCTCAGAAGCATCGATCGGTGACTCTTTGGAAGACGTTGACTTTTCTGAAGTAATGGCATCCTCGGGAACAGTATACCCTTCGCGATGCTTTTCCGCCATGTTAGCCAGTTCATCATCTTGGGTAGAAGAAGGAGAGGGTGAAGCTTGAAGAGGCACTGTAGGAGCTCTTGAACTTTCGCCCGTTTCGGGGATTACATCCACTGGGGGAATATATACATATGGAGCCATCCCATGACCGATGCTACGAGTAACAGATAGCAACCCATGAAAATGAAGATATTCGTCCTTAAGGACTTCGTCAATAGTTAAAAACTTCTGATCGCCATTAAGAAGCTGATGCATCCGGTCAAAGAATACTTGGTCTGATATTTGTTTTGGGTTATCGACTGCAAACAAAAAGAAAAACAAGTTAAGGCGATGGCTTAAATGTATAGAGTCGAGATTTAGAAAACCAGTGCTTTACTTGATTTTGTCCACCTCCTCGCACACCCTGGTTGTCGCTTCACATAAAACCATTCCAGCCTGGAATCCCCAGCTTTACTACTGAATGGCGCTGAAATTATTTTCCTCTTAGGGACAGACTCAAAGTAGCAAAAAGAAGGAGTTTTTCGAGTCCGATGCTTGAAGTTGTAGAAGAAATGAACGTCATCGAAAGTGAGCTCTATGCCCAAGATCTCACGGTATGCTACATATAAGGTGTATAAGTAAGCATAAGAATTAGGGTGCAACTGCATGGGGGCAATCTGCATTTGTCTTAGAAAATCGACGATGAAAGGAGAAAATGGAGGGATAGCACCAACCATGCACATCAACCGAGTAATTGCCATATACCCTTCTGGAGGGTTGTGGGGACGGTCAGTTCTTGAAGGCACTAGGGTGTCCCTTTTTAGTATCCCGTATTTTAAACAAATTCGGATAAGTCTGTCGTTGTCGATTGTCGATTCAACGGAATCTTGGGGTGATACCAATATGACAGCAGATTCAAACTCATCAGGAGCTCGGTCGTCACCAATTCCTCCTTCCTCTTCAAAACCTAGAGAAACTCCACCCTCCGAAGACACATTGTCGCTTTCGCGAGTTCCAACCTCATAGTCTGAGCCCTCATCATTCCATTCTGGATCCGAGGGAGAAGATATGTCCTCAAGAGTAATTTTGTTGGATGTCTCCGGGGCCACTTTCTTCCCTGCTAGTCTAGAAGAGCGTCTGGGTCTCATGGTCATAAAACTATTGAAGAAGCAATAACACAAGTTAGAGTAAATTAGCCCGTATCCCCCCGTGCATGTGTGCAAACTAAAGTGTAAACAGTGTATGCAGAAAGTGTAAAGTAAATGTTTAAAAGTGCAACGCAAAATTTTGGCAAAGTATAAAGGATTGAAGTAGTTCTTGATGTCCAGTTATGTTCGCAAGGCACTATCCTAACTGTCCATTAAATTAAAGATTATGCCAAAAGTTGATTGGGCCAGTTAAACGAGTTTTTATGCATTAAGGTAGGTTGCACTTTGGTTCGGTTCGGGCGCATTCATTGGATCGGATCGAGGGCGTAGCCTTGAGCTCGGATATCTCATTGAAACTCAGAAATCAAAATCGGATCGGCTCGAAAGTAGGTTCCCCGAACGGTTTGGGTCGGACCACGTAGTCATGCCTCTCCACCTTTATCTTACAAACCGACCCGATCCGGTTAGGTGAGGTCCATTTCTTCCTTCTTTAATTACTTGCCCCGACCCGATCCGACCTTTTGGACTTCTCTTCTTTTTCCCTTTCTCCACTTGCCCCGACCCGATCCGACATTCTGGACTTCTCTTCTTTTTCCCTTTCTCCACTTTCCATACTCCATCGCCCGAACCGACTCCCTATGATCTTCTTCTTCTTCCTCCCTTTTAGCCTCAAACCACAACTCCCTCTTCCAACGGCTCGAAGTAGCAGCGAAGCCACCAACGACAATAACGAAGGAAGAGGAGACTAGGGCGTGGAAACCACGGCCAGATCGGTCGAATCGACCGTAGATTTCGATTAAAACCAGTTATCACAAAGTCGATCAAGGATTTAAACCTACCGAGGTGTATAAGTTGAAGATTCGCACGAGAATGGTAAAGAGTTCTTATTTCTTTTTCTCTGAATTCTGGAGTTTCGAAGCAGAATTTGTGAAACGATAAAGTAAAAAAGAAAGTTGGAGGAAGATGAAGGCTGAACTTATATAGAAAAACAGGGTGACTATTCGTCTCTCCGTTCGGACCGGATCGACAGTCCAGTAGCAAAGCTTGGCCCACTAGTCCAGTGTGCAACAGAAGAAGAAGGGGATCCGTTCGGGTCGGAATCCGAACCGAACAGGATGTCAGATCTCAGCTTGGCATATGAATTAAATTAAAATTTAAAGAAGAGGATGAAAGCACGAGGAAAGTCAAAGGAAAGATTACCTAGCAGGCGATATGCAATGATAATCAAAGCATGCTCCGTCTTCCACAGAAGCATCCTTTGAGGGGGCAAAATGTTAGCCCACTTTGTGAACTGGGCCACACAAAGTCGAGATGTGAAATGTTAAAGAACTTAAAAAGCATCATAGCGGATCGGATCGGAGAGATGCTGCGGATCGGATCGGAGAGACGTTGCTGATCGGATCGGAGAGCTGCTACTATTTGGATCAAAGAAACACTGCTATTCGGATCAGAGGGTTACCTACTGTCAGTCGGAGCGGAGGGCTACCTGCTACAGGGATGGATCGGAGCAGAGCAAAGTGGATAAAGACTTAGTTTTGGGTTAATCCGGTTCGGATCGGATACTCCGATCCGAACCCTCACTGTAGGCTCCTCCGAACCGAACCTGTAATTCATGTCACATTCCCCCACGATCGCCTGAAGATGCAGAGCGGGTATGACCATTTCCTGCCCACAACGTCCACTGCTCTGATGCGTTGTCAACACTGGAATCCATCTGAACCCGAGGATGATGGGATGGAAGACACGTGGTTCCGATCCGGATCGGGTTCTGAGCAAATTTTCACCTATAAATACCCTGTCTGGAGACAATAAAAAGAATCTTCTTTTCTGGCACTTTGAGAGTTCAACCACTTTCATAAACTGAATTCCAGCACTCCCGGGTAATCCAAATCGTCTTTCAACATTTGTTTTAAGACAATTGAGTGAATGTATGTGAGTTGTGAGTGAAATTGAGTGAATATCTCATTGTAATTGGAACTCTATCATCAAGAATAGTGATTGACAAGTGGACGTAGGCTTTTTAATGCCGAACCACTATAAATCTATGTCTCCGTTTTACTTTTGATCTTATTTTATTCCGATTTTAGTCAATTTGGGTGTTAGAACCACTTTTTGGTCTAATAGTATCAATCATAGACGGCATAGGTACCATATATCACGTCGCCATACTAGTTTTACAATCAAAACCACATGGTGTCGTATTGGAAATTGGGTTTCCACGGATATAAACATTCTTTTCAGTCTTTGTGTTATTGGAAAGTTTCTCAAGACCTTTGCAACTACTTTGGCTTTCTTTCTATCTTCCTTTGTCTTGTTTTTTTCCAACGTGATTTCCACATTTCGGACAAGAATCACTATGTGCGAGCTCTTTCCTAAAAAGACAACAATCATTTACACATACATATATTTGTCTATAGCCTAAAACAAATGATTTCAGCATCTTCTTTGTCGCATGAGTCGAATCAGGAAGCGTGTTTTCCATAGGCAGCATATCTTTTAGAAGTTTAAGAAGTTCCGTAAATGCTATGTTAAGTATACCATTTCGGGCTTTGTGCTTGAAAAGAAGTATTTTAGCCGACAACTTTGTGTGGCTTGCACAACCAGGGTACAAAGGAATTTCGGAATTGTTTATAATCTCCTTAATCTCCACCCTATGTCTTACATTAGACCCCACTTCATGTCTTAATGTTCTACGATAACATGATCTTCCATCTCGTCATCACATACTTGTGTGTCTAAATACATTCTACATGTATCCGTCTCTTCATCTCCTTCACTTTCTGAAGGGCGTGCCCCCCCCCCCGGTGAAAATCCATACATTATACGTCGGGTCAATTCCAAAACAAACCAAATGTAATACAATATCCCTTGGTGATTGGCGGATAAGATTCCTACATTTTATACAAAGGAAAATAATTTTTTCTAGATTTCCCTTCTGTTTTGCATGCTCATATGCAAACTTCCGAACAGCTTGCCTATATTCTTCAGACATTCTATGACACATAAAAAGATCGATAATTAACCCTAATAGTAACACTTATAAAATTGAAAATCAAAACTGAAAAAACCTTGGTAGGTGGATCCATCTTTTGTCCATCTTGATAATCCTTTAACGTAAGAACCTAAAGAAAAGACGGTCGGTGGATAAGATTCCTACATTTTGAAGGGTAGCAGCAGTCTTGGCAGTGCTACCTCGCAGCACACTTGGCGGTGCTGCCTCGCAGCACAACGCCATTTGCTAAAAGTTGTTTAACTAACCATTCTATTTTCATTTTCATTTTTATTAGTTTCAATAATTTTATTAGTTGATTAACTTTTTAAATATATATAGCTTTTATACATTCAAAAATCATATTTTCTACGGATGGATTATATATATAATCACAATTATGTTATTTATCAACTAGGCACTCTCAACTCATTCTAGGGCATTACTAACCCCATCTCTAATGAGTTTTTCCCATTATAGGATACTATTGATCCTATCTCTAATGAGTATTCTTATTGGATATTACTAATCCAATCTCTGATGAGTCTTTTGTTCAGTTCTAATGAGTTGTACCCCGAAGATTTGAGCTAACCAGAGCTCTGATACCAACTGTAACGACTACGGATTTCGCCTGGACCTAATCGATCGTAAGATCGACCAAGACCTTTCAAAATGCGCATACGTTAACTTTGGGAATACAATACATTAGAACAGATCACAGAAGACTTTTATAAACGTTACAATAATGTTACATCAGAGTACAGAATATCAAAGTACATAGATAAATAAAATACAGCGGAAGACTTTATATAAAAAAAAGTAATACAATACACAGCGGAAGACATTCTATGCTCTGGACACAACTTTAAGCTTCGATCCAGAATCCTGCTCAAGAGATAAATATCTGCAAAACAAGCTACTCGACTACCCATGTGGAAAAATATGGGCACCTGAGTTTGCCAGTGAAACAAACTACAGGTCAGTCATGGGACTGTATGAGAAATCTAACTTAACTAATCTAATAATAAGGCTAATCATAGGACCAAGCCGCTAACGTGGAACGGGTTTACTCCATTGGATTGCCAGTGCATAAAATAAAGTAAATCGTTAAACAACGCAATGCTTTTAGAAAAATGAAATCATTATAAGACTCAAGTCCCATCACACAACGATCTGACTCCGTACTTGGACTAGAATAGATGGATAATCCTCAATCCAAGAAATGTTCCGGCGACGGATGATATGTGCAAAGAATTCAATCATTAATTCGCCGAAACCCTGAATCTCTGCCTCCACCTCTGACAATTGTTTGCGGGCCTCCTCAGCGGATTTGATAGCACATTCAACGTTACCCTCCGCCAGGGCAGCTCTGTTCTCCGCCTCCATTAGCTTAGAAGCCAAGTCAACAATTTTCTTTTCTAGCTCAGCATTCTTCCTTGCTAACTCGACATTTTTCCGTTCAAGGTCAGCGTAAGCAAGGCGCGTTTTAGCGGCATCTGACTTAGCATCTTCGGCTTGCTTTTTTAATTCAGAACGCTCTCGAGTGTGAGATTCAAGCAAATCATGGTAACGTTTTTGCATATCTTCAAATTGTTGTTTGAAGCTAGTAGCGTCCCTTTGAGCAACAGCAAGCTGGGCCTGTGTGTCCTCCAAATCTTTTCCTAGATTCTTTAAGGCCTTTGCATCGTCTTCCGCGGTTTTTTGCATCGAATCAGCATTCGTGATTAGAGTACGGATGATTCTGGAAAGGTTGCGTGAATATTTGAACATTTCAGAATACTGTTTTTCGACCGCATCTATCTTTGCTTTGGCCTCATCTGCCCACCTGGAAGAAATAGGCTCGATGGCAGGTAAAAAAGTCAAGTTCTCGAAGTAATGTTCGGGAAATTGCTCCTCCAAATACGCCCGCTTGATTGCAGTTTCAGCATCTAGTGGTGGAGGGGCGGGGATCGTCAACTCAGTATCAATGTGCGCGGAGGATTCAATAGTCTCTTTATCCGATCTAGGCTGTTTAGCAGAGACCTTGCGTTTACTTCGCGACTCAGTATCTTTTGTCGGACTTCTCTCCCTGCTGCGCTTTTCTTGAGAAGAGGTGGAGTCTTTCGGTTGCGGCCTGTCCTCTTCCCGACGACCTTGGTAACCTTTATATCTCTCTAGGTCCGTCCGAACAGGAGAGCGAGAACGCGAGGTTCGAGAGCGATAGGGTTCATAAGGCCTTCTCTCCTCCCTAATGCGATCGTCGCGGCGATCATACTCAGTATCATAAGGTGGATTAGACATGCTGCGGCGGAGTTTCCTGATATCATAGTAAGATCGGGACATCGTGCCTGCACAATAAGACAAATGAAATTCAGGATCAATATTTTCACAAAGAGAAAGATGCAGTGAGCTGTAATGTTACTGTGTAAAGTGTGTCCTAAGTGGTGTTTTTCCCCCCAACCAACCCGAGTCCGAAGCTAGACTAGTACGGGCGGGCTCTTTGGCCTTAGCAGGAGTAGTCTCTTCAGAAGAAGTGAAAACTAAAAGATTCTTCCTAAAATCCTCTGAAGTGTAAATGGTTTCAAGTAAGGGGAGGTCCCCTAAACCCTGAAAAAGTGGGTCATCAGTACTAGGGACATCTCCCTGAGAAGCATCGATCGGTGAATCTTTGGAAGACGTTGACTTTTCTGAAGAAATGGCATCCTCGGGAACAGTATACCCTTCGCGATGCTTTTCTGCCATGTTAGCCAGTTCATCATCTTGGGTAGAAGAAGGAGAGGGTGAAGCTTGAAGAGGCACTGTAGGAGCTCTTGAACTTTCGCCCGTTTCGGGGATTACATCCACTGGGGGAATATATACATATGGAGCCATCCCATGACCGATGCTACGAGTAACAGATAGCAACCCATGAAAATGAAGATATTCGTCCTTAAGGACTTCGTCAATTGTTAAAAACTTCTGATCGCCATTAAGAAGCTGATGCATCCGGTCAAAGAATACTTGGTCTGATATTTGTTATGGGTTATCGACTGCAAACAAAAAGAAAAACAAGTTAAGGCGATGGCTTAAATGTATAGAGTCGAGATTTAGAAAACCAGTGCTTTACTTGATTTTGTCCACCTCCTCGCACACCCTGGTTGTCGCTTCACATAAAACCATTCCAGCCTGGAATCCCCAGCTTTACTACTGAATGGCGCTGAAATTATTTTACTCTTAGGGACAGACTCAAAGTAGCAAAAAGAAGGAGTTTTTCGAGTCCGATGCTTGAAGTTGTAGAAGAAATGAACGTCATCAAAAGTGAGCTCTATGCCCAAGATCTCACGGTATGCTACATATAAGGTGTATAAGTAAGCATAAGAATTAGGGTGCAACTGCATGGGGGCAATCTGCATTTGTCTTAGAAAATCGACGATGAAAAGAGAAAATGGAGGGATAGCACCAACCATGCACATCAATCGAGTAATTGCCATATACCCTTCTGGAGGGTTGTGGGGACGGTCAGTTCTCGAAGGCACTAGGGTGTCCCTTTTTAGTATCCCGTATTTTAAACAAATTCGGATAAGTCTGTCGTTGTCGATTGTCGATTCAACAGAATCTTGGGGTGATACCAATATGACAGCAGATTCAAACTCATCAGGAGCTCGGTCGTCACCAATTCCTCCTTCCTCTTCAAAACCTAGAGAAACTCCACCCTCCGAAGACACATTGTCGCTTTCGCGAGTTCCAACCTCATAGTCTGAGCCCTCATCATTCCATTCTGGATCCGAGGGAGAAGATATGTCCTCAAGAGTAATTTTGTTGGATGTCTCCGGGGCCACTTTCTTCCCTGCTAGTCTAGAAGAGCGTCTGGGTCTCATGGTCATAAAACTATTGAAGAAGCAATAGCACAAGTTAGAGTAAATTAGCCCGTATCCCCCCGTGCATGTGTGCAAACTAAAGTGTAAACAGTGTATGCAGAAAGTGTAAAGTAAATGTTTAAAAGTGCGACGCAAAATTTTGGCAAAGTATAAAGGATTGAAGTAGTTCTTGATGTCCAGTTATGTTCGCAAGGCACTATCCTAACTGTCCATTAAATTGAAGATTATGCCAAAAGTTGATTGGGCCAGTTAAACGAGTTTTTATGCATTAAGGTAGGTTGCACTTTGGTTCGGTTTGGGCGCATTCATTGGATCGGATCGAGGGCATAGCCTTGAGCTCGGATATCTCATTGAAACTCAGAAATCAAAATCGGATCGGCTCGAAAGTAGGTTCCCCGAACGGTTCGGGCCAGACCACGTAGTCATGCCTCTCCACCTTTATCTTACAAACCGACCCGATCCTGTTAGGTGAGGTCCATTTCTTTCTTCTTTAATTACTTTCCCCGACCCGATCCGACCTTTTGGACTTCTCTTCTTTTTCCCTTTCTCCACTTGCCCCGACCCGATCCGACATTATGGACTTCTCTTCTTTTTCCCTTTCTCCACTTTCCATACTCCACCGCCCGAACCGACTCCCTATAATCTTCTTCTTCTTCCTCCCTTTTAGCCTCAAACTACAACTCCCTCTTCCAACGGCTCGAAGTAGCAGCGAAGCCACCAACGACAATAACGAAGGAAGAGGAGACTGGGGCGTGGAAACCACGGCCAGATCGGTCGAATCGACCGTAGATTTCGATTAAAACCTGTTATCACAAAGTCGATCAAGGATTTAAACCTACCGAGGTGTATAAGTTGAAGATTCGCACGAGAATGGTAAAGAGTTCTTATTTCTTTTTCTCTGAATTCTGGAGTTTCGAAGCAGAATTTGTGAAATGATAAAGTAAAAAAGAAAGTTGGAGGAAGATGAAGGCTGAACTTATATAGAAAAACAGGGTGACTATTCGTCTCCCCGTTCGGATCGGATCGACAGTCCAGTAGCAAAGCTTGGCCCACTAGTCCAATGTGCAACAGAAGAAGAAGGGGATCCGTTCGGGTCGGAATCCGAACCGAACAGGATGTCAGATCTCAGCTTGGCATATGAATTAAATTAAAATTTAAAGAAGAGGATGAAAGCACGAGGAAAGTCAAAGGAAAGATTACCTAGCAGGCGATATGCAATGATAATCAAATCATGCTCCGTCTCCAACAAAAGCATCCTTTGAGGGAGCAAAATGTTAGCCCACTTTGTGAACTGGGCAACACAAAGTCGAGATGTGAAACGTTAAAGAACTTAAAAAGAATCATAGCGGATCGGATCGGAGAGATGCTGCGGATCGGATCGGAGAGACGTTGCTGATCGGATCGGAGAGCTGCTACTATTTGGATCAAAGAAACACTGCTATTCGGATCGGAGGGTTACCTACTGTCAGTCGGAGCGAAGGGCTACCTGCTACAGGGATGGATCGGAGCAGAGCAAAGTGGATAAAGACTTAGTTTTGGGTTAATCCGGGTCGGATCGGATACTCCGATCCGAACCCCCACTGCAGGCTCCTCCGAACCGAACCTGTAATTCATGTCACATTCCCCCACGATCGCCTGAAGATGCAGAGCAGGTATGACCATTTCCTGCCCACAACGTCCACTGCTCTGATGCGTTGTCAACACTGGAATCCATCCGAACCCGAGGATGATGGGATGGAAGACACGTGGCTCCGATCCGGATCGGGTTCTGAGCAAATTTTCACCTATAAATACCCTGTCTGGAGACAATAAAAAGGATCTTCTTTTCTGGCACTTTGAGAGTTCAACCACTTTCATAAACTGAATTCCAGCACTCCCGGGTAATCCAAATCGTCTTTCAACATTTGTTTTGAGACAATTGAGTGAATGTATGTGAGTTGTGAGTGAAATTGAGTGAATATCTCATTGTAATTGCAACTCTATCATCGAGAATAGTGATTGATAAGTGGACGTAGGCTTTTTAATGCCGAACCACTATAAATTCTGTGTCTCCGTTTTACTTTTGATCTTATTTTATTCTGATTTTAGTCAATTTGGGTGTTAGAACCACTTTTTGTTCTAACAGTATCAATCATAGACGGCATAGGTACCATATATCACGTCGCCATACTAGTTTTACAATCAAAACCGCATGGTGTCGTATTGGAAATTGGGTTTCCATCATGAATCGAGGCTAGGGATCGTCCTCTCTGATTCGAGACACTCTAGCAAATGCCTCAGGATCTCACCTATGGGCAACCCTTGGAGCGGTAGGGCCGGTCCACACTTAACGTTAGTGGATTGGCAATTCCTGAACACACGCTTCTCGGTCCTTTTTAACCTACAGTATGACCACTATCTGCCTATAAAACCCGAGGTACCTCATAATCCAACATCTACGTAAGTAAAATGCCAGGGTTTGCCAACGCTGACACCACTTCTTAGCTAGAAAGAAACATGTGCACTCCCTACAGTCCTGATCCCGTTTTGGACTCATACCAGGTGTGAGGCTTGCGAAGTCACGTTATACACAAAGCTATGCCTAAAAAGGCTATGCTTTGATCATCAACCACAAGGCCCTGCTTTTCAACAAAATCCTTGATCATTTGCATCTTGGTGTGCCATATTGACAATTCATGCCATGCGATCGATAACCATCAATATATAAGAGGGTGTTAAGCAAGAGAATAAATTCTCCGCCACTAAGCAGATATATACCAAATATAAATCAATGTACATGGAATGAAATTCAACGTCAGACACACATCCATTTACAAGTCCGTTCTGGGTTTGAACGAAACCGGAGGCACCTTAATCCTTGCGTATCCGAGCAATCAACAAATACGTCCGGATTTCTACCACTGAAGCCCATTCAAGGTAGCTACTCCAATCATGGCCCTCAGTAGGAACGCATCCGTTCGATGTGAAGATCATCGGTCTTCAATCACCGTCTTCAAATCTTCGACTTAGATCGTCGTATAGTCATTTGAAATGAGATTGAACTCGGACTTTTCAAATGATCCTCACATAGATATATTTTTTAAATCATTTCATATCACTATTAGTATTTAATAACGATCAATCAATATTTTTATATGTATAAAAATAACTAAATTAATTTTACGACGCTTCGGGTCGATCGGCGGCCCTGGCGCTATTTTTATCCAAATTTGATTTACACTTATCTCGAAATCTAACCGTTGGATATTACAAAGTTTATATCATTGGAAAGATATTCCCAAAGCGGTCCTAACGGTTCCAGTTTTGGGAAAATCCGACGGTCGGATCTTTCGGTATAATTGTTTGAAGTAACGATTTCAAATCGCGAACTGCAGCAGCGTGATTCTTTTTTATTTTTATTTTTATATATATATATATATATATATATATATATATATAATTCATTTGTTCAACAATTTCAAATTATTTATTCTTTAAATAATTTTCTACACTTCGTATTCAAGTTATTTTTAATGAACATAAGTCTATTTCAAAACATATACATTTTCTTCATTCCCTTTATGACAATAAAATTGTGAATTTTATTGTTTATCATTTCTATTTCAAACGATGAATATTTTTCTTTATTTATCATATTACAATAAAAAAGTAAATTTTTATTGTTTATCCTTTCCATTTCAAACTATGAATGTTTTTATATTCTCTTTCTTTACATTAAAATGTGATTTTTAATGTAACCATGTTTTATTTTTAAAACATGAATTATTTTCTAATTTCATTTCTTACATTAGAAATGAGGTTTTTAAGGTAAACGTGTTTTTATAATTTAAAAACATGACATTTTTATATTTCATTCATTACATTAATAATGAAGTTTATATTACATAAAAATGTAAACTTTTTTATATTAAATAAAAATGTATACTCTTTATATTACATCAAAATGTAAACCTTTTTCTATTCTTTTTATCGCATCTAAAATGACGATAAAAATATAACATTAAAATCTCCACCTTTTATCACATCTAAAATGACTATAAAAATGTAACATTTATTTCTACTCCTTTTTATTACATCTAAACTGAAAATAAAAATGTACTTTTTAAATCTATTCTTTTATTTACATCTAAAATGTAAATAAAGATGTAACCGCAAATTTATTCTTTTTATTTACATCTACAATGTAAATAAAGAGGTAACTTTTATTTCTACTCTTTTTTTATTGTAACATATTGACAATAATCATAAAATCTTTTATATTTGACATTTCTAATTCACAAAATGACATTTTTGTATTTACATTTCTTATTCAACGAAATGTCAAATTTATTATGTCAATTCTTATTTCAACAAATACGACACCTTTATTTCCATACCCTTTTCCTATGTATTCTAATGACAAATAAAATATACTTTTATTTGTTTACCTTTTCCTATGTGTGCTAATGACATATAAAAGGATATTTTTATATGTTAACATTTTTCTATGTATTCTAATATCATATAAAAGAATATTTTATATGCTAACATTTTTCCTATGTTTCAAATATCATATAAAAGGATATTTTATATGTTAACATTATTCCTACGTTTCTATTCACTTTTAAAATGTAAATAAAAATGTTTACCTCTAAAATGTAAATCAAATTGTAACATCTGATTCTAATCTTTTTATTGAACAAAAATGTACATTTTGGTTTAATCCTTCGTAAATGACAAGAACTTTAAAAGACAAAAATGAATATTTTCTAGTTTATATTCTTAACATTAAAAATGTTAACTTTTCATGAAGCCATGTTAGTAAAACATGAACAATTTTCTATTTTTATATCATTACATTAAAATGTGTGTTTTCTAATATAATCATGTTTTAAATCCGAAAAACATATATTTTATAACATAACATTAAGATGTATATTTAATTGAAATCATGTTTTTAAATCCTAAAAACATATAATTTATAACATAACATTAAAATGTATATTTAATTGAAATCATGTTTTTAAATCCTAAAAACAGATATTTTACAACATAACATTAAAATGTATATTTAATTGAAATCATGTTTTTAAATCCAAAAACACGAAACAATTTTTATATTTTATCGTTACATGAAATATGTACATTTTATTGAAATCATGTTTTTAATTCGAAAACATGTAACAATTCTTATATTTTAACATTACATGAAATATGTTTATTTTTATTGAAATCATGTTTTACTATTTTAAAACATTTTCCTATTTAACGCAAATGTCAAATTTAGTGTTAAAAATCTAATAAACAAAAATGATGGGTTTTTATTCAACCACCTTTTCTACTTAACACAAACGTTAAATTTTGTGTCACAAATTTGTCAATTAAAAATAATGGTTTTTGTTTAACCAATTTTTTTTCTATTTACCACAACGTATGATTTTGGTGTCTCAAATATGATCATTAAAAATAATGTTTTTTGTTTAACCATTTTTCCTATTTACCATAACGTATGATTTTGGTGTCACAATTGTCCATTTTTGACAGATCAACATCACATAACAATTACAATCAAAACAAGTATGGCAGTCACAGAATAATACAACATATGAGTAATTACACTTTTAGAATTAACAATTTCTAATTATAATAAAAACAGAGGATTTCTCACATTGCTTTTTGTCTGAATTTCAAAGTGCTTGGTTTCAGATCTGGTTTGTTCCATCGCGTAGATCTTGCTTTTGCGATTCTAGCGGATCTGAAATCATTTGATTTCGTTTTCGTTTGAATGAGATACGACCATTTGAATATTAACCAAATAATTAGATAATTAAATTTAATAATTAAACCTTTAATTCCTTAATTCCCTTTCTTCCTCAAATTTAACTCCAGGTCCATCGTTTATTGAAAACCCAAACCGTCGCCTAGGGTTACCCCTGCGTCGCCGCCACGGTGGCCAGAACCACCATCCATCACCATCACGTGAACCGCCACCCTCGACTCCATCTTCGCCCTCGATCCTGACCAACTCTCACCGCCCTGGCCTCCCAATTTTCGTCCAAGCGGCGCCACTTCCCGACCGTGGTCTGGCCAGAACGAAACACCAGACCCGATCATAACCATATGGTTTTGTAGCTCTCGGATTGCTCTTTCCGTTTTGCTTTGGATTGATTCACTAATTCGAATAGGATTGAGGAAGATTAAGGGATCAGAATCGTGTTTTGCCAGCCATTGAAATAATAACGGTGGCGGCTAACTTTAGAAACGGTATTAGGGTTTGTAAAGGATGTATATTTTATTTAGATTAATATATTATTTAATTGAACCCTTAAGGCCCGTTTAGCCACTAACTCCAATTCAGGTCCAACGACAGTCATTCCTAGCCAACAACCCCCGTTCCGGATCTAATGAGCTATGTCTCGTGAGCCCAAATAGCTGTTTTCAGCCTATTTTATTTAATTTAAAATAAAAACATTTATTTATTTAATTTAACCGTACATATAAATTCACCGGGACTATATATGGACTCTAAAAATTTCAGAAAAATTATTTCTGGTTATGTTTTGACGATACAATCCTAACAAAACTAATTTCGTCGAATTCTGAGACCGTTTGAAAAATGATCATTTTCAAGTCGATTAAATTTGACTGAAACTGTAAAAACACATTTTCTTTTGCCACGCTCACATATTAATTCGAAAAATTCTAAAAATTGAAACCTAGCAATAATTTGAAATTTCTGTTCAAACAAAAATGGTTTCATCGAAAATGGAGGTCATTTGCAAAATGACTATTTTTAAGGGCCATATATTTTGTTTAAATATATATAAATTCTATAGCGATTTTTCTAAATTTTAAACTAGACACAACTTATTATTTTCAAAGTAAAATTTCAGTTTCTTATATTCGTTAGAAAGATATTATTAAACAGATTTAAATATTTCTGTTTTTGCTCAATTCTGATTTATTTTGAATCCTGTAAATCCAGTTAAAGTTTAAAATCAAATTTCCAAACTACAGCGCTATTTCTAACTCTTTTTATAATAAAATTAAATTTATTTGTTTTAACTTCAATTAAAATAAATTTTTAGTCGTTATTATTTAAAATAAATCATTTTAAATATTCAATTTCCATTAAAATTTCTAAAATTAAAATTTTAAATTGGTCCCAAAATTCCGGGTTGTTACAATCTCCCCCACTTAAAATCTTTTCGTCCTCGAAAAAGAAATGAAGCTAAAAGTTGTTTAACTAACCATTCTATTTTCATTTTCATTTTTATTAGTTTCAATAATTTTATTAGTTGATTAACTTTTTAAATATATATAGCTTTTATACATTCAAAAATCATATTTTCTACGAATGGATTATATATATATATAATCACAAATACGTTAGTTATCAACTGGGCACTCTCAAATCATTCTAGAGCATTGCTAACCCCATCTCTAATGAGTTTTTCCCATTATAGGATACTGCTGATCCTATCTCTAATGAGTATTCTTATTGGATATTACTAATCCAATCTATGATGAGTCTTTTGTTCAGTTCTAACGAGTTGTACCCCAAAGATTTGAGTTAACCAGAGCTCTGATACCAACTATAACAGCCCGCACCTCCGTTCGCGTAAGATATTGTCCCCAACTTAGCCACCGTATAGGTGTGGGGTTTTGTTTCTCAAAAGGCCTCGGCGTTAGTAAGAGATGGACTCTACTACATAAGTACCCACTTCACACAGGCTTCCACAATGTGGGACTTAGGGGTGTTACATTCTCCCATCCTACAGAGCCCAACGTCCCTGTTGGCTCACAAACACCTCACCCAGGCGTTGTGGTCCACACAGGAGCCACAATTCTGATTGGGATTGGCTCAAATATGATCATTAAAAAGGATTTTGACAAAATAAATGCGAGATTTCTAATCATATTTCTCTGATACCAACTATAACGATTGATTAAACTTTTGTATTGACAAATACACATATAACATTTTGATTTACATTTTAGAAGTAACAAAAACCATTATTTTTAATGATCATATATGAGATATTTTCTAATCATATTTAATTAAATTATTAATTTTACTATTTAACTAAACTTGTTTTGAAGAGGCATTTTGATTTACATTTTAGAAGTAACAAAAAGAGTAAATTAGAATGTTATATTTTTATTGTCAAATTCGAGTCAATAAAAAGATTAGAATCAAAAGTTATATTTTTATTTACATTTTAGATGTAAATAAAAGAATAGATTTTAAAGTTACATTTTTGTTGACATTTTAAATGTAATAAAAAGGATAGAATCAAAAGTTATATTTTATTGTCATTCTAGGGACAATAAAAAAAAGTAGAATAAAAAGCGACATTTTATTTACATTTTAGATGTAAATAAAAACATAGATTAAAATGTGACATTTGTATTTACATTTTAGATGTAAATAAAAACATAGATTAAAAAGTGACATTTGTATTTACATTTTAGATGTAAATAAAAACATAGATTAAAAAGTTTCATTTTTGTTTACATTAGATTTAAATAAATAAATAGATTAAAAGTGATATTTTTATCGTCATTTTAGATACGATAAAAAGAGTAGAAATAAAAGTGACATTTTTATCGTCATTTTAGATGCGATAAAAAGAATAGGAAGTGACGCTATATTTTTATTGTCATTTTAGAGGCAATAAAAAAGGATAGAATTAGATGTCATTTTTTAATGTCATTTTAGATGTGATAAAATGATAGAATTAAAGATTACACTTTTTATCATCATTTTAGATGCGATAAAAAGAACAGATTTTAAAGCTGCATTTTTAGGTATGATTGATGGAAGGTAGTTGAAATCGCCAAACGATGTATATTTATATTTATATAAATATAAATTATAAATTAAACGAATTGCGCGCGGTAGTTCGCGTTTCGGCAATCGTGACTTTAAACGATTATACCGAAAGATCCGACCGTCGATTTTCCCAAAACTGGAACCGTTAGGACCGCTTTGGGAAGATCTTTCCAAAGATACACATTTCATCAAAATCCAATGGTTAGATTTCGAGAAATGTGTAAATCATATTTTGGTAAAAAAAAAAAACAGCGTCAGGGTGAGCCATTGACCTGAAGTGTCATTAGATTAATTTGAGCTATTTTTAAATAAATAAAAATAGCGATAAATCGTTATAAATAGATATGAATGATATGATTTTGAAATATATATATGCGAGGATCATTTGAAAAGTCCGAGTTCAATCTCATTTCAAATGATTATACGACGATCTAAGTCGAAGATTTGAAGACGGTGATTGGAGACCGACAATCTTCACATCAAATGGATGTGTTCCTACCGAGGGCCATCATTGGAGTAGCTATCTTGAAGGGGCTTCAGTGGTAGTCGTCCGGACGTATTTGTTGATTGCACGGATATGCGAGGAATTAGGTGCCTCCGGTTTCGTTCAAAACCAGAACGGACTTGTAAATGGATGTGTGTCTGACGTTGAATTTCGTTGCATGTACATTGATTTCTATTTGGTATATATCTGTTTGGTGGCGGAGAATTTATTCTCCCGCTTAACACCCTCTTATATATTGATGGTTATCGATCGCATGGCGTGAATTGTCAACGTGGCATGCCAAGATGCAAATGATCAAGGCTTTTGTTGAAAAGCAGGGCCTTGTGGTCGGTGATCAAAGCATAGCCTGTTTTGGCGTAGGTTTGTGTATAGCATTACTTCACGAGCCTCACACCCCAGTATGAGTCCAAAACGGGGTCAGGACCGTAGGGAGTGTGCACGTTTCTTTCTAGCTAAGAAGTGATGTTTGGGTTTTTACACGGCTCGACATTTTAATTATTTGGATGATGGATTATGAGGTACCTCGGTTTTATAGGTTGTTAGTGGCCATATTAGAGGTCCAAAAGGACCGGGAAACATGTGTTCAGGAATTTCCAATCCACTAAAGCAGGTGTGGACCGACGCTACCGCTCCAAGGGTTTCCCATAGGTGTGATCCTGAGGCATTTGCTAGAGTGTCTCGAATCGGAGAGGACGATCCCTGTAACAACCCAAAATTTAACAACATGTTAAATCAAGAATCAAGGCAAAATTAAATTATAATATCTGAATCAGATAAAACGGGCTGTGCCATTGCGTTCAACTCGGAAAAATACGCGAAATAGAGTCCGAAATTTCGTAAATCGGAGTCCGTATGACCAAGATATGGCCTCACGAAGTTTCACGAAAAATTCGAAAACGAAAACAGATTCAAATTTCAGAATTCAGAAGAGGCGGGAAAATTTCCCGCCAGACCAGGGGAGGTCGACTGGGGAGTCGACCCCCTGCCAGCCAAGTCGACTGGGGAGTCGACCCCAAGGTCGACCTGGGGGTCGACCTGCCTGGTCGGACCCAGGCAACCTGGTGCACCTGTTTTGCTGTTTGGCTCGGTTTTGGAGGCTTGTGATGATTTTTGAGGGCTCAGATCTATCCTAGGGTTAATCTAACGGCCTAAAACTACTTTAATCTCTATAAAAACACCCCTAGACTTGCCTAAACCCTCACAAATCACTCTTGCCACGAAGTGCTGCCCAAATCTTCATTGATCATGGCCTCCATCTCCAACTCCAAGAGACTATGCATGCAAATCGGATCCGAATCGAAAGGTGCAAGCTTGCTACATCAAATAGAGGCCAAATCAATGTTGCTACGACAGTTTCATGACGGTTCTTCATCAAAGGAGCCACCTTTCTTCGTCGAGACGATTCATGCTAATTCGCTAAGCCACGCTATGTAAGTTCTAGCTACTTCGAGATGATAACGGTAGTTTAATCATGGCATGGAATAAATTGTGTTTAAACATGAAGGCTATAACTTATGCGAGCCTAGTTTGCTCCTTTAACATGTATATATGACTTGGAACTATGTTTTAGCGACTATATCATGTCACTCATGTTATGTTTAGCCTAGTCTATCATGAAAGATTGAACCTTTAACTTGTGAATGTGGGCATAAGACCTTAGAACCATTTTGGGCTTGTGAAATATGTGCATGAACTTAACTTGGGGCTTATGCAAGTATATGAACCCGAAACCCCTTATGATAATATGCAAGTTTGTGGCCAATCACCTTTTTATGTTATGCATGCTTGTGGCCAAATCCTCCTATGAAACTATGCATGCTTGTGGCCAAATTCCCTTATGATACTATGCATATTTGTGGCCAAATTCTCTTATGATATTATGCATGTTTGTGGCCAATATGTTGGCATAATACCCTACTATGTGACTCGCTTCCACCAGGGTTGGAAATACGTTTGGGTAGCTTAGGAAAAACGTGGGTATGACATGAAAAACTTGACATGGGGTTAGATGAAAAAGGAGACACTCTTGAAACACGTAAACATGAACATGACACATGCGAAAACATGAAACTTGGGGCTAGATACTTATGGGTTGTAGGTGTAATATGACACTAGACCAAACATGAAAGTGGCCAACTCGAGGTTGGGTTGAGTTCGTAGCATAAATCTACCCGGACCCGCCCGGCATAACTAGTGGCTACAAACAATAGGATCCAATGTGAGAAGTTGGTCATGTCGCGCTTAAGACCCGAGGTTAGACTTGGTTGTGGTGTAAAACTACCCGGACCCTAACGGCTTAACTAGTAACCACAACAAGGTCTAATGTGAGAGGTTAAGAGTGCATTAATTAAATTAATGCCACATGATAAGGTTAAGTAAATTTGACTAATGACACTTAACCGATATGACACGAATGGGTAGGTTAAGTGGGACTGGGCTTGATTTCTTAACGACACTTAACCATACAAGACAATTAGGGGATGGGGTTAAGTAATTTACGCTTAACTAATCTGACTTGGTAATTAGATGGGGTTAAGTAACTTAGACTTAACTAATCTAAACACGGTAATTAGATGGGGTTAAGTAACCTTCACTTAACTAATCTAAACACGGTAATTAGATGGGGTTAAGTAACCTTCACTTAACTAATCTAAACACGGTAATTAGATGGGGTTAAGTAACCTTCACTTAACTAATCTAAACACGGTAATTAGATGGGGTTAAGTAACCTTCACTTAACTAATCTAAACACGGTAATTCGATGGGGTTAAGTTAAACACTTAACCAATCTAAACGTGGTAATTCAATGAGGTTGAGTAACCAGTACTTAACCAACTTAACACGGTAATTTAATGGGGTTGAGTAACTTATACTTGACCAATTATACATGATGATTTGATGAGGTTAAGTAACCTATACTTAACCAATCTAATAGGTGGACCTGATAGGGTTAAGTCATAAGACCTTTTAAAATTAGGCTTAACCATTGTAATACGATTAGTGGATGGGGTTAAGCTAACCCATACTTAACCAATCCGACTCGATAATCTGATGGGATTAAGATAATCTATGCTTAATCAATCTAACATGATAATCTGATAGGGTTAAGACAAATAAATACTTAACCCATTTGGCTTGGTAGGGTTAAGTCATGAGCTTCTTGGTACACTTAACCAACTTGTAGGGCTAAGTCCTGAACTTGAGTACTTAGCCAATCTTAACATGATTCGTAGGCGGGTTAAGTCATGAACTTGGATAACAATACTTAACCCATTTGACAAAACCCTAGCTCAGGGGACTAGGTTGGAAATCGTAGTTAACAAGGATAGCGAAAAGAGGAGCTAAGTGGTAAACCTTAGTTAAGGGTAACTAAGTAATAATTATTAGCTAAGGACATGGGACTAGTTCATAAAGAGATGAGTAACCTGGTACGGTAGGTCATCGCTTAGTATACGAGGAGGAGCAAGTTATCTGACTTGGATAAAAGCTCCAGCGAACTGGGTGACGAAGCGGAAGCTTCGGGGAACGTGAGGGTACTCTTGGTATCCCTCTGTGAGGTGGCAAGTGGTCCATGAAACCCGGCCTCACAGAGGTTAAGGTCTGCGGTAGAAGAGCCAAGAGTATGCCTTGGTTGCTATGCGAGCGACCTAAAGACTGGGATGGATTAGCATGGAGTCGACGATACTTGATTTTGCCTCGGGATAGCATGTCGCCGACTACCTACCATCTTTAGTCAATCGTGTACGTACGGAAAGGCAGGGAACTCCCAACAGACCATATACTAGCTATCGAGTTATGGGTGAGGTTGGCTATCTGGAAGTGGGCATCGATGGGCCTTAGTGTAGTTCTCATACATGATTTTTCTTGGGTTGCCTTTCAGTAGTTGAGGGAGGGGTCACGTGGGACCATAGCCACGGGTATAAAAACAGACCTTGATATCTGCATCAGCAGACGACTTAAAGCTCCCGACCGAGTTCCGTATTTCTTGATTTGCCTTGACATGGAACTCGGATGGCACATTGAGGAACATGTGCGTCTAGACATGGAAAACGATTCACGATACATACGTGGGATAAAGGGCGCGGTTGACGGGTGGCATAATCCCTAGTGGCCCTAGGTGGCTGAACCCAAACCGAGACACGGAAACGTTCATTAGGTAGCATAATCCCTAGTGGTCCTAGGTGGCATAAATCCTAAGTGAACGCGCGATATTTCATGGTAAGGAAACATAACTAGATCAAAGGTAGCAGTCCAAAATAACCTCAAGGATAAAACGTTTACATGGGAAAGCCCGTATGGCCTACGGCAAATGACTGAACCTATACATGGAAAGAAACATACGAGTTGGGAAAACCTACATATGCTATATATTAGGTCGACATGGACCATTACATGACATTGGCCAAGGGACATTCATAAACACATGACGCGGGTTGGGATACTAGTACGAGGGGTGCAGAGCAAATATACATGTTAGAAACATGAGAAATATACATGATAGATACCGTGGGATGTTATACAGGATAGATACCTTGGGATATTATACTTGATAGAAACCGGATGATGTGATACCTTGACTTATCATGACACCCTAGTTTATCATGATATCTTAGTTTACCTTGCTACAGTAGTTCAGCCTGTTTTAGTTTATCTATCTTGTAGTCATCCTTATGTTTACTTTCAGTTTATGCATGTCATGTTACCTTTACCTGTTTTTATGCTGGAAGTAGATAGGACTTACCAGTCTTTATGACTGACCCCGTTTTCTTTCGCCTCTTGTCTTCCGATCCCCCCCCCCCCAGGTTTTCAGGGAGGAAACACTGTTATCTAGTTCGGACTTCTTCTGCTTGAAGGTCATCATGCTTGGCTTGGACTTTTCTTGGCTATGGCTACTTTACTGTTTTACTTGGGGAATAATTTATGAAATGGTTTTATGCTTCTTTATTATTGCAAGATAGGTTTTGATGTATTCTGATGTAAAAGGCTTTAGACCTTATTTTATAAGGTAATGAAATTTGTTTTACTTCCGCTGTTTATATGTATATGTTCTGTCTTGTAATATTTCTGTGCATGTTTACCTCGATAATGCTTCACCAAACCTAGTGCATTCCCTTTGTGAGTGACCCTAGCGGAGGTGGGGTGTTACATTTGGTATCAGAGCAGAAGGTTACCAGACTGGGCAAAAGTTTTTAAAACTTTCTGAAAACTATTTGAGAAACCGTTTTACAAAGAAGCATTTTTCAAGAAAAGTTTGTTTTAAAAGGCTATTCCCCTAAGGCCATTAGCATTATCCCTTGATTCCTTGATTGAATATCCTTTCTTTCCTCCATCTGTGGTCACAGTTGTTCTAACTGTGACTAATCCTTGTCTAGCTACGTAGGTGTTTTCCGTACGATGGGGGTGGTTCTCGAGAGACCTGTTGCCGTGGTGCAAGGAAGGATAATAAGAGTAAGGATAAAGGACGCGAGCTTAAGGATAAGCAACTGTTGCTATGGCTTAGTCCATCAAGGAGGACAAGGTCAAGATCATCGTAGAGGGAAAATTATACGCTCCCAATTCTAGGGTACCTAAAAGAAATGGTACCGTTTCTGGTAAAGGTTTAATCGTTCTATCATCCCGTCCAGACTTTGTCTTGATCATCGAATCATTTAAGTCTGCTTGGATAGTTGAGTCTCTGCACCTTAGTACTAGCATGATAGAGGATCCCAGTTTTTGTCCCAAAAATCTGATTGGAGAGTTGGTCCATTTCTTCATGACTTGTTTGGATTTGAGAATGACATGTCTCGGCTATGGATGGATTCTAGGGGTAAAGTGGTTATCCAGTAAGGGATACCCTTCTCGGTTTTGAAAAGAGGGTAGTCAGACTCTTGGCTTGCTTTGGTAATACCTTCGAGGTCTCGTGTAACCTTTTGGGTTCTGTCATGGTTAGTTACCTAGAATCTCTTGATGCATGTATCGGAAATCTCTGATCCAATCGAGTAACGTCCGCCAATAAGACGGATGGTTCATTCCGCTTGAGCATGGGTTATAGAAATCGCCCTAGTAAGTGCATGTGGTAACATGGATTGGCATCGACAATCGAGATCCAGAATTCACTAGTGAATTTTGGAGAGCTTGCATAAGTACGTAGATATGATTGAGCCAAGTATACTAGGGAAAGAATAAATGAAAGTGGAACGAGAGGCGACAGTGAAAAGAGTTCCGACTCATACCTTGGAAATAGGAATCAAGGAACTACGAGATCATGAAGTCAAAGGCAGTCAAGGCACAATGGAATTAAGCTCATGGAAATGCGGTTTAGACGCGCGTATCATGTCTCTTTTTAAGAGTATATCTTTGATCCTTGGTTCACCTGTAGAGCTTGCTTGCATGCTATCGCTTGGTGGATATCCTCTCGGTCCTGTTTCTGTTACAAACCCCGTAAGGAGTTTGTCTTGTTTATCTCCTCGATCTTATCTTGGGTACCTTAGATAGAATCCTATGGATGTAAACATGTATTTGAAACATGTTATGATTGGTATGGTTGCAAATGGTTGCAAGTGGTTTCTCGTGGATGCGCGAATACACATTAGGTACTAGATTGACGCGGTCACGATTCATGTTGCATATGCACGAGTATTTATACTTGTTTATGGATGAAATTGAATGTGTTATCATGCGGATGTTGCATATGAATGAATGTTTGTGCACACGTATAGTACTTATATGACTAGGACTATTTGCATACATGTTGGACTCATGGCACTAAACATATTTTGCATTAGAAAGATCATTCAGGCCTGATCATTAGCATTAGCTAAGGAGCATATACACACACGTTTTGCATATGTTCATATGGCATTAGAAATCGTCTAAGGACAATGGTTGCCTGTGGATGATGTTTTGAGTAGATGGATGATGGATGGTAGGATACGTTCTTCCTAACTTGGAGATTTCGGGGACGAAATCCTTAAAGGAGGGGAGAATGTAACAACCCGAAATTTAACAACATGTTAAATCAAGAATCAAGGCAGAATTAAATTATAAATTCTGAATCAGATAAAACGGGTTGTGCCATTGCGTTCGTCTCGGAAAAATACACGAAATAGAGTCCGAAATTTCGTAAATCGGAGTCCGTATGACCAAGATATGGCCTCACGAAGTTTCACGAAAAATTCGAAAACGAAAACAGATTCATATTTCAGAATTCAGAAGAGGCAGGAAAATTTCCCGCCAGACCAGGGGAGGTCGACTGGGGAGTCGACCCCCAGCCAGCCAGGTCGACTAGGGAGTCGACCCCAGGGTCGACCTGGGGGTCGACCTGCCTGGTCGGACCCAGGCAACCTGGTGCATCTGTTTTGCTGTTTGGCTCGGTTTTGGAGGCTTATGACGATTTTTGAGGGCTCAGATCTATCCTAGTGTTAATCTAACGGCCTAAAACTACTCTAATCTCTATAAAAACACCCCTAGACTTGCCTAAACCCTCACAAATCACTCTTGCCACGAAGTGCTGCCCAAATCTTCATTGATCATGGCCTCCATCTCCAACTCCAAGAGACTATGCATGCAAATCTGATCCGAATCGAAAGGTGCAAGCTTGCTACACCAAATAGAGGCCAAATCAATGTTGCTACGACGGTTTCATGACGGTTCTTCATCAAAGGAGCCACCTTTCTTCGTCGAGACGATTCATGCTAATTCGCTAAGCCACGCTATGTAAGTTCTAGCTACTTCGAGATGATAAAGGTAGTTTAATCATGGCATGGAATAAATTGTGGTTAAACATGAAGGCTATAACTTATTCGAGCCTAGTTTGCTCCTTTAACATGTATATATGACTTGGAACTATGTTTTAGCGACTATATCATGTCACTCATGTTATGTTTAGCCTAGTCTATCATGAAAGATTGAACCTTTAACTTGTGAATGTGGGCATAAGACCTTAGAACCACTTTGGGCTTGTGAAATATGTGCATGAACTTAACTTGGGGCTTATGCAAGTATATGAACCCGAAACCCCTTATGATAATATGCAAGTTTGTGGCCAATCACCTTTTTATGTTATGCATGCTTGTGGCCAAATCCTCCTATGAAACTATGCATGCTTGTGGCCAAATTCCCTTATGATACTATGCATATTTGTGGACAAATTCTCTTATGATATTATGCATGTTTGTGGCCAATATATTGGCATAATACCCTACTATGTGACTCACTTCCACTTGGGTTGGAAATACGTTTGGGTAGCTTAGGAAAAACGTGGGTATGACATGAAAAACTTGACATGGGGTTAGATGAAAAAGGGGACACTCTTGAAACACGTAAACATGAACATGACACATGTGAAAACATGGAACTTGGGGCTAGATACGTATGGGTTGTAGGTGTAATATGACAATAGACCGAACATGAAAGTGGCCAACTCGAGGTTGGGTTGAGTTTGTAGCATAAATCTACCCGGACCCGTCCGGCTTAACTAGTGGCTACAAACAATAGGATCCAATGTGAGAAGTTGGTCATGTCGCGCTTAAGACCCGAGGTTAGACTAGGTTGTGGTGTAAAACTACCCGGACCCGCCCGGCTTAACTAGTAACCACAACAAGGTCTAATGTGAGAGGTTAAGAGTGCATTAAATAAATTAATGCCACATGATAAGGTTAAGTAAATTTGACTAATGACACTTAACCGATATGACACGAATGGGTAGGTTAAGTGGGACCAGGCTTGATTTCTTAATGACACTTAACCATACAAGACAATTAGGGGATGGGGTTAAGTAATTTACGCCTAACTAATCCGACTTGGTAATTAGATGGGGTTAAGTAACTTAGACTTAACTAATCTAAACACGGTAATTAGATGGGGTTAAGTAACTGTCACTTAACTAATCTAAACACGGTAATTAGATGGGGTTAAGTAACCTTCACTTAACTAATCTAAACACGGTAATTAGATGGGGTTAAGTAACCTTCACTTAACTAATCTAAACACGGTAATTAGATGGGGTTAAGTAACCTTCACTTAACTAATCTAAACACGGTAATTCGATGGGGTTAAGTTAAACACTTAACCAATCTAAACGTGGTAATTCAATGAGGTTGAGTAACCAGTACTTAACCAACTTAACACGGTAATTTAATGGGGTTAAGTAACTTATACTTGACCAATTATACATGATGATTTGATGAGGTTAAGTAACCTATACTTAACCAATCTAATAGGTGGATTTGATTGGGTTAAGTCACAAGACCTTTTAAAATTAGGCTTAACCATTGTAATACGATTAGTGGATGGGGTTAAGCTAACCCATACTTAACCAATCCGACTCGATAATCTGATGGGATTAAGATAATCTATGCTTAATCAATCTAACATGATAATCTGATAGGGTTAAGACAAATAAATACTTAACCCATTTGGCTTGGTAGGGTTAAGTCATGAGCTTCTTGGTACACTTAACCAACTTGTAGGGCTAAGTCCTGAACTTGAGTACTTAGCCAATCTTGACATGATTCGTAGGCGGGTTAAGTCATGAACTTGGATAACAATACTTAACCCATTTGACAAAACCCTAGCTCAGGGGACTAGGTTGGAAATCGTAGTTAACAAGGATAGCGGAAAGAGGAGCTAAGTGGTAAACCTTAGTTAAGGGTAACTAAGTAATAATTCTTAGCTAAGGACATGGGACTAGTTCATAAAGAGATGAGTAACCTGGTACGGTAGGTCATCGCTTAGTATACGAGGAGGAGCAAGTTATCTGACTTGGATAAAAGCTCCAGCGAACTGGGTGACGAAGCGGAAGCTTCGGGGAACGTGAGGGTACTCTTGGTATCCCTCTGTGAGGTGGCAAGTGGTCCATGAAACCCGCCCTCACATAGGTTAAGGTCTGCGGTAGAAGAGCCAAGAGTATGCCTTGGTTGCTATGCGAGCGACCTAAAGACTGGGATGGATTAGCGTGGAGTCGACGATACTTGATTTTGCCCCGGGATAGCATGTCGCCGACTACCTACCATTTTTAGTCAATCGTGTACGTACGGAAAGGCAGGGAACTCCCAACAGACCATATACTAGCTATCGAGTTATGGGTGAGGTTGGCTATCTGGAAGTGGGCATCGATGGGCCTTAGTGTAGTTCTCATACATGATTTTTCTTGGGTTGCCTTATAGTAGTTGAGGGAGGGGTCACGTGGGACCATAGCCACGGGTAAAAAAACAGACCTTGATATCTGCATCAGCAGACGACTTAAAGCTCCCGACCGATTTCCGTATTTCTTGATTTGCCCTGACACGGAACTCGGATGGCACATTGAGGAACATGTGCATCTAGACATGGAAAACGATTCACGATACATATGTGGGATAAAGGGCGCGGTTGACGGGTGGCATAATCCCTAGTGGCCCTAGGTGGCTGAACCCAAACCGAGACACAGAAACGTTCATTAGGTAGCATAATCCCTAGTGGTCCTAGGTGGCATAAATCCTAAGTGGATGCACGATACTTCATGGTAAGGAAACATAACTAGTTCAAGGGTAGCAGTCCAAAATAACCTCAAGGATAAAACGTTTACATGGGAAAGCCCGTATGGCCTACGGCAAACGACTGAACCTATACATGGAAAGAAACATACGAGTTGGGAAAACCTACATATGCTATATATTAGGTCGACATGGACCATTACATGACATTGGCCAAGGGACATTCATAGTTAACACATGACGCGGGTTGGGATACTAGTACGAGGGGTGCAGAGCAAATATACATGTTAGAAACATGAGAAATATACATGATAGATACCATGGGATGTTATACAGGATAGATACCTTGGGATATTATACTTGATAGAAACCGGACGATGTGATACCTTGACTTATCATGACACCCTAGTTTATCATGATATCTTAGTTTACCTTGCTACAGTAGTTCAGCCTGTTTTAGTTTATCTATCTTGTAGTCATCCTTATGTTTACTTTCAGTTTATGCATGTCATGTTACCTTTACCTGTTTTTATGCTAGAAGTAGATAGGACTTACCAGTCTTTATGACTGACCCCGTTTTCTTTCGCCTCTTGTCTTCCGTTTCCTCCCCAGGTTTTCAGGGAGGAAACACTGTTATCTAGTTCGGACTTCTTCTGCTTGAAGGTCATCATGCATGGCTTGGACTTTTCTTGGCTATGGCTACTTTACTGTTTTACTTGGGGAATAATTTATGAAATGGTTTTATGCTTCTTTATTATTGCAAGACAGGTTTTGATGTATTCTGATGTAAAAGGCTTTAGACCTTATTTTATAAGGTAATGAAATTTGTTTTACTTCCGCTGTTTTATATATATATGTTCTGTCTTGTAATATTTCTGTGCATGTTTACCTCGATAATGCTTCACCAAACCTAGTGCATTCCCTTTGTGAGTGACCCTAGCGGAGGTGGGGTGTTACAATCCCTAGCCTCGATTCATGATGGTAACCCAATTTCCAATACGACACCATCAGTTTTGATTGTAGAACTAGTATGGCGACATGATATATAGTACCCATGTTGTCTATGATTGATACATTATGATTGAAATTGTTTTTGAAAACATATACACACTAATATTAAATCTGTTTTATCGTATCAAGCATCTTCTGACCATTATAAGGTAAAACTCTATCCTTCGGTTTGCGTTGCATTGCGTGATGGGACTTGAGTCTTATAATGGTTTCTATTTTCTAAAAAGCATTGCGTTGTTTAATGATTTACTTTATTTTATGCACTGGCAATCCAATGGAGTAAACCCATTCCGCGTTAGTGGCGTGGTCCTGTGATTAGCCTGATTATTAGGTTAATTAAGTTAGATTTCTCACACTAGTCCCATGACTGACCTGTAGTTTGTTTCACTAGCAAACTCGGGTGCCCATATTTTCCACACAGGCAGTCGAGTAGCTTGTTTTGCAGATATTTATCTCTTGAGCAGGATTCTGGATCGAGGCTTAAAGTTGTGTCCAGAGCATAGAAAGTCTTCCGCTGAGTATTGTATTAGTTCATTGTAATTTATCTTCCGTTGTATTATTTATTTATTCGATGTACTCTGATATTCTGTACTCTGATGTAACATTATTATGATGTTTATAAAAGTCTGCTGTTATTGTTCTAATATATTGTATTCCCAAAGTTAACGTATGCGGGATTTGAACGGTCTTGGTCGATTGTGCGATCGATTAAGTCCGGGCAAAACCCATGTCGTTACAGTTGGTATCAGAGAAATATGATTAGAATTAAATGTTATATGGTAATATCTACAAAACCAGGATATTAATTCTAGATGGCATAACTACCATATACTATATAAATATAAAGGATTAGAATTTAATGATTTTTCTGAACACAATCAAAACAATTATTCCACTGTGAGATATAGACAATTAAAATTTACATTTTTATTGTAATGTAATAAATGTAGAAAAATATTCATCGTTTGAAATAGAAATGATAAACAATAAAAATTCACATTTTTATTGTCATATAAGGAATGAAGAAAATGTACATGTTTGGAGATAGACCTTTGTTCATTTTTGAACTGGACATAACATTAAATGTTATCATAGAATAAATATGAATTAATAAGGTTAATATGTGGGAAGTCACTTTCAAAGTGATGTTAATTTACCATATCGAATTTAAGGATCATTAATTTACTCTTTTTGTTACTTCTAAAATGTAAATCAAAATGTCTCTTCAAAACAAGTTTAATTAAATAGTATCGTCAATACAAAGCTAGAAATAATTTTTCTGGGATTTTTAGAGTCCGTATGTGGTCCCAGTAATTTAAAATGTACGTTTAAACAAAATATATATTGTTTTATATTTTATTTTTAAAGAAAAGCTGATCGAAACATGCGAATCGAGTTTATTCCATTGGATTAAAATGTAAATTAATGATCATTAATTTAAAATGTAAACGAGAAGTCTATTTCAAGATAGAATTTTAATAAGGCTAATCACAAGACCACGCCGTTAACGCGGAACGGGTTTTGTAACAACCCGCAAATTCTGAACCAATTTAAAATTTTTATTTTAGAAATTTTAATGGAATTTTAGTGGTTAAAATAATATATATATATATATATATATATATAAAAGAGTTAACAATAAAAATTTACATTTTTATTGTTTATAAGAAATGATTTAAAATGACCATGGTTTAAATAGAAAAGTTTAACAACAACAATTTACATTTTTATTGCATGCGAGCTATGATGATTTAAATATGTCACATTAAAGTTTTACCTTTTTATTTTAAGAATAGTTCAATAAAAAAATTACATTTGTTGATGTTAGGTGAATCATTAAAACCATAGAAACGGACCAAAATTGTATTAGATAATATACATATGGGGTTAAAATAATTAAATTGAACATAATTAAAAATACAAGGGTTAAAATAAAAAAATTCCTCACCTCTATATTATATCCTAAACTCTCATAATCCTAATCCCCTTCTTCTTCCTTTCCATGGTGGTGGCTCTCTTCCTCTCTCTCTCCTCCTCTTTCCCTCTTTCAGTTAGCAAACCTATAGCAAAAATCACCACCACCTACCACCACGAACCCCACCATGCGGGAACGCCTCCCTTCCCTCTCCAACGCTGCACCCTCCGATCTTTAACCCGCTGCACCAATCGACCAAAAATTTAAAACCTAATTTGGAACGTTTTGAGAAGTATACGACTGATTTTTGATTAAGGTAACTGTGACAACCCCAAACCACGATAAGACGGTGGCAAGGGTAATCTTTGGAATATAACACATAAACAGCTAACAACAGAACATAAATAAATAAATACACCAGATATTGTACAATAGAATACACTGGATAAACGTAATCATCAGAGTTACACAGTATACATGATCATACTTAGTACGAAATACAGTTCAGCTATACATAAATGTCTACAGCGGAAATGAAACATAATATGTACAATAGGAGCTGAACAGCATAAAAAGAGATAAATGATAGGATCCATCTTCAGCTCCAGCTACCCAGAAAGAGCCTGATAAAACTTGAATACAAGGCTATCCATGTAGAAAAAGAGGAACCCGAGTTTGCAAGTGAAACAAACTACGAGTCAATTATGGGACTAGTATGAGAAATCTACTTAACACATTTTATGATATGGCCAATCACAACACCACGCCACTTTCGCGGAACGGGTTTACTCCATTGGATTGTCAGTGCTTTAAAACAAGTAAATCTTTTAAACATCTCAATGCTTTTTATAAAAATGAAGCCATTATAAGACTCAGTTCCCATCACACAATGCAACACAAACCGGAGGATAGAGTTTTATCTTATAATGGCCAAAATATGCTTGATACGAATAAAACAAAAGCATTTGATATTATTACTAGTGTTTATATGTTTCAAAAACAATTTCAAATCATAAGCATCAGTCAAAGACGGCATTAATGTCCCATACCACTATGTCGCCATATATAGGTATACAATCAAAACCGCACGATATCGTATTTGGAAATTGGATTTCCTTCATGAACCAAGACAAAAGATAGTCCTTACCGATTCGAGATGCTCTAGCCTGCCTCTCAGGCAAGCGTGCAGGCAAGCTTTGGATCGTCAGGGCCGATCCACCGATGTGGATTAAAATTCCTGAACACTGCGTTTCCCTGCCCTTTGGGGCGTCACTGGTCATATCTGACCACACCATCGGCTCCGAAGAGACCGAAGCAAACCGAGGCCTCACTTTCCATCATCCACATAAGTAAAATACCTGGGTGTGCAAAACCCAAAGCATCACTCCTAGCTAGAAGGAAACGAATGTCCTCCCTGATGTCCTTCTCTCGTTTCTGGCTCATACCAGGGTGTGAGGCTCGCGAAACAACGTTATGAACAAAGCTATGCCACACAGGTCGTGCTTTGATCATCAACCACAAGACTTTGCTTTTCAACAGAAGCCTTGATCATCTGCACTTATGCATGCCACACAGGAAATTCACTCCATGCGACTGATTTCCACCGATATATAACCTCTGAGCTCGTACATCTCAGAGAAGGGCGTTAAGCAAGAGAATAAATTCTCCGCCGCCAAACAGATATCTATTTAATAAAGATCAATCAGCACAGAACAAAATCCAATGTCAGACATGCAGTCCATTTACACGTTCGTTCTGGGTCTGAACGAAACCGGAGGCACTCAATACCTCGCATATCCATATAATCAACAAGTACGTCCATACGGCTATTACTTCAACCCCTTCAAGGTAGCTACTCCTATCATGAGCATCAGTAGTACCCCTCCATTCGATGTGAAGATCATCGGTCTTGTACCGTCTTCATATCTTCGACTTTCACTCGTTGATCAATTATTTGAAATGAGAATTAACTCGGCCTTTTCGAATATTTCACGTATATTTAGAATTTCAAATCAATTCATTTCAATGGTTAAATTATTCGATATCACTAATTCTGTTCTTTAATGTAATTTTCATGCCAAACACATTCAACCATCAAATATCACATAAACCAAGCAAATTCAGTTTATTTCCATTTCATATCGTTTATAATATTTTATCACGATTTATCGCTATTTTCATTTATTTAAAAATAGCCAATTCATTCAAACGACGCTTCAGGCCATAACGCGGCAGTTGCGCTGTTTTTCTTCAGATTTAATTTACATATATCTGAAAATATAACCGTTAGATCTTCACAAATTTTATATCATTAGAATGATCTTTTCAAAATGAATCCAACGGTTTCAGTTTTGGGAAAATCCGACGGTCGGATCTCCCGTACTAGTCGTTTGAAGTTACGATTTCAAAATACGAACTGCAGCGTCGTTATTCGATTTAATTTAATTATATATATATATAATCGATTCTGGCGCTATTTTTCTTTAGATTTGAATTAAACATTCCAGACAATCCAACCGTTGGATCTTCACAAAGTTGGTGTCGTTGGAAAGATATTTCCAACGCAAACCCAACGGTTGTGGTTTCGGGAAAATCCGATGGTCAGATCTCCCACACTAATCGTTTGAAATCACGGTTTCAAAACACAAACTGCAGCTTCGTTATTCGATTTATTTTAATTATATATATATATATATTTATTTATTTAATTCTTTCTTCGATTTCAAAACTATATTCTTTACATATATTTGATAAAAATGATATTTTTATCGTTAGAAATATTTATTCAACACATAACCATTTTTAACACTTCATATTTCACATAAAAATGATATTTTTAGCGAATACAAATATCTCTCAATGCATGACTATTCTATTTAGTTCATACACATGTCAAAAATAATATTCCGATCAAACAAATATTTATTTCAACCCTTGTGTACTTTTAGCGAGTCGTTCACATGATAAAAATGATATTTTTATCTTTCAAATATATTTATTCAACACATGAATATTTTTAGCACTTCATATTCACAATAACAATGTAGATTCTATTGTTCAGTCTATATATTCAACACATGAACGTATTCGACTTCACACATGCGATAAAAATATGATTTTTATCGTTCTATTCCTTTATTCAACACATGAATATTTTCTATAGTTTATATATATAATAAAAATGTGATTTTTATTGTAAAACAATTTATTTCAAAACGCGATTATTTTATATAGTCTATGCATAAGGTGAAAATGTTATTTTTGGTGTTAAAACAATTTATTTAAAATACTAATATTTTATATAGGCTTTATATATAATAAAAATGTGATTTTTATCTTTCAAATAATTTATTCAACACATGAACTTCATTCAACACATGAAAATAATTCTAACACATGAATATTATTGAAAATTTCGGTAGCATAACGGTAGGGTAGTTAAAACCGGCACCGTCCCTAGTACGACTCCTCGCTCTACCTTAAAACCTCGCGGTTTTTGACAATGGGGATTTTCAATACCTAGTTCGCACGCATGCGAATTTTCCCATATACTAGTTCTATTGGGATTTCAACCATAATAAATCATTTCCAATCAACTATTCATGATATTCACCAAATTTCACATCAACCAATGATCTATACAATATCACAACCAATATATATATCGTCCATGGTTTGTGGACGAGGGGAGTATATATATACGTATATAACTATATTTTGATTTCATTTCAATTTATTTCAACACATATATTATTTTTACAATGCATATATAACTTATATATCGAACATACAACTTATACAATGCTTATACATGATGTTTACAACGCTTATATAACTCATAAATCGACTATATAATTTATACATCGTTGTTTCTCATATCGTTTATAAATTAGAAATCTCACATTGGGTTCCACTCCACCAAAAATTGCAGATGGCTCAGAAAAATATGCGGTCTCTTCTAAAATGTAGAAGACGTCCACACGAGTCCACTATCTCTTGTTTCACTGAATTTCGACCACAAACGAAAAAGATATTATTTTTACAATGAAATCAAAATTGTAGTACTTTAAAGTATTATAAACTATAAAATAAAATATAGGCCGTTACCTTCACTATTTTTTTCGAAACTAGGTTTCGATCTCTCGCGAAATCCGTTGCGTTAGGGGCTAATCGGGGTTGACCACGACCTCCGCCTACGAGAGGGCTTTCCGACGAGGTGGGTCTTGCTCAGATCGAGCTCCAGGTGGCGGCGGAATCATGTTCGACGTCGTCGAACTTTGCGAACTCCGTTCTCGATGAAGACGAGGCGAGGGAGGTCGAGGCTAGGTCGGATTTGAAGAGGAAGGAGAGGGCTACAAAAAGTTGCAAAGGGGGAGGGGCTAATTCTTCTTGGTTAAGCCGGAAAAGGGGAGGGAAGCGGGGATGAACAGCCGCCGTCGAGCGTGAGTAAAGAGGGGGGGGGGGGTGGTTGGGTTTTCTAGAGATTTTTAATAAATTAATTTATGAATGAAAATTCTGATTGGCCGGAATATATATATTTCAAAAATTTAGAGTTTTAACAAATGAACTCCTTTTCAAACCCAACGACTATCGCCCCTAGCTAAGTACCCCCATCCCGAACACAGTGGGATATGTTTCGTAGGCCTATTCGACTGTTTCAGTCGGTTTTTCATCAAATTAAAATATAAAACATTCAATATTTGAATTGAACGTACATTTCAATTTGTCGGGGCCACATACTGATTCTAAAAATTCCTGAAAAATAAATCTAGCTATGTTTTGACGATATGGTCCCAACAAAACTAGTTTCGTCGAATTCTGAGATCGTTTGAAAAATGGTCATTTTCGGGTCGATCCAATTTAACTGTAATTGACCAAACACATTTTCCTTCGCCACACTCACATATTAACTCCAAAAATTTTGAAATTTGAAACCTAGCAATAATTTGACATCCCGGATCCAACAAAGGTGGTTTCGTCGAATTCCGAGGTCGTTTGCAAAATGTCTATTTTCACGGGCCATATATATTCTATAGCGACCTTTCTGAAAATTCATTTGGCCATAACTTTTGACTCCCGCTATGAAACTTCGATTTTTCTGATTCATTAGAAAGATATTCACTAACAGATTTAAATATTTTTTGTTTCACTAAAATTCGTTTTATTTTGCACCTGTTACAGTCATTCAAAGTTTGAATTCAAATTTTGAAGCTGCCGCGCCATTTCAGGCCTTGTTTATAATTTAAAATAATTATATTTACTTTTAAATGTCGATTCAAACTTACTTTTCATCGCTATTATTTAAAATATTTATTTTAAATATTTAAAATCCACTAAAATTGCCAAATTGAAAATTTCAAAGTGGCTCAGATTTCCCGGGTTGTTACAGTAACAAATGAATTTGTTACACTAAAAATCCACTCCAAATTATAAGTTAATATTAAAATTCATATATGATTCATACAAATTCAGAATTGAATGATTTCGGAAACATTGGGGCCGTGACACTGAATACCACATTCTAGAACAAATTTGAACAGTTTCTGGACCCCTCTGAATTTTAGATCTGAAGCAAGGTGAGAACTCTGATTTAATAATTAAATTAAAATTTAATTGTTCTTCTCGCTTTTAAGTCATGTATATTTATGATTCACTTCTGCAATGCAAATTTCTTCTTTATTTCAAATCTATTATTTTAGATCTGATTATGCGATATAAATTACTTCTTTATTTCAGGTCCATCATTTTAGATGTGGTTATGTGATGCAGATCTATTATTTTAGATTCGATTATGCGATAAAAATCTCATCTTTATTGAGATTTATAATATTTGTTTGTTCATGCGATAAAAATCTCATTTTTATTGAGATTTACATTATTTGTTTGTTCATGCGATAGAAAATCTCATATTTATTGAGATTTATAATATTTGTTTGTTCATGCGATAAAAATCTCATCTTTATTAAGATTTATATTATTTGTTTTGTTCATGTGATAGAAATCCCATCTTTACTGCGATTTACATTATTTGTTTTGTTCATACGATAAAAAAATCTCATCTTTATGCAGATGTATAATATTTATTTTATTTATGTGATAAAAATGTCATCTTTATTCAGATCTGTAATGTTTGACTTGTTCTTGTGTTAGAAATTCCATTTTTCTTTAAATCTATAAATGTTGAATTATTTTTGGAATAAAGATTATATTTTTATTGTCACTTTATTTCAATAAAAGGATTAGGAAATAAAGATTATATTTTTTTTTCATGTAGGAAAATGAAATTGAAAAACTTTGATTTGGGATAAAAATCATATCTTTTATTTTCACGTAAGGACATAAGTTTGTCAAACTTGTTTTCACATTAAAAATCATCTTTTATTTTATGTGGGAACACCAAACATGACATATTTGCTTTTGAAATAAAAAGATATTCTTTTATTTACATTAAGAACATGTTAAGTGACATATTCGGTTTTATAATAAAAAGTTAATCTTTTCATTACATTAAGAACATGGAATGTCAATATTTGATTTTATAATAAAAAGGTTATTCTTTTTGTTACATCAAGAGCATGGATTGTCAAATTGATTAAAATAAAAGTGTAGATTAAAAGATAACATTTTATTTCCACTTTATATACAAATAAAAGAATGGATTTAAAGTAACGTTTTATTTTGTCAATTTAGTTACAATAAAAAGAATAGATTTAAAAATAATATTTCATTGTCACTTTACTTGTAATGAAAAGAATAGATTTTAAAATTGCATCTTTATTTTCATTTTATATGCAATAAAAATAGGGGTTTTAAAAGTATCATTTTGTTGTCATCTTATATGAAATAAAAATAGTAATTTTTGCCAAAACATGTAAACATGAAATTAAAAGTTTACACACAAATTACCATTTGTGTTTGCATTAAAATTTTACACACAATTTATCATTTGTGTTTGCATTGAAAGTTTACACACAAATTACCATTTGTGTTTGCATTAAAATTTTACACACAAATTATCATTTGTGTTTGCACTAAAATTTTACACACAAGATTATCGTTTGTGTTTGCACTGAAATTTTAACAAACAAAATCATCATTTTTGTTTGCTTTAAAAGTTAATAAACATCGTAGGATAAAAATTACATCTTTATTTGCAAATTTATATGCAAATAAACCATCGTATTAAAAGTTGATTTTTTTTTAACCTTCTTTGATGCAAATAAAACCTTGAATTAAAAGTTGTATTTTTATTTGCATTCTTTGATGCAAATAAAACATGAATTAAAAATTGCATTTTATTTGCATTCTTTGATGCAAATAAAACATGAAATTAGAGGTTGCATTTTTGTTTGCAAATTTAGTTGCAATTAAAACTTGAATTAAAAGTTGTATTTTTATTTGCATTCTTTGATGCAAATAAAACATGAATTAAAAGTTACATTTTTTATTTGCATTTTAGATGCAAATAAAAGCATAACTTGAGAAGTTACATTTTTATTACATTTTAGATGTAAATAGACGTATAGGAATAAAGGTACCATTTTACTTTTAAATTAGAGAAAATAAAAAGATCAGGATAAAAGAATTCATCTTTGTTGTAACCTTGTTAAATTAAATAAAATGTTTTTATTGTCATCATAGATTATAATAAAATAGATTAGAATTAAAAGATATATTTTTAATGTCATCAATAAAAAGAGTAAATAAAAAGATAAGTTTTATTTGTCCTTTTGTTTCAATACAAAAAGATGCAATTTTGGTTAAACAAGAATGGGACGTTTTTAGTTCATTAAAAAAGATACATTTTTATCATTTAAATAGAATGAGACAAAATTATTTAATTTTTCCATTTTAAAAGATTAAGACAAATGTATTCACTTTTGTCATTCTAATGGAATGAGACAAAATATTCATTTTTGTCACTTAAAAAGGAATGAAACAAAAACATTCACTTTTAACAAATTAAAATAGTTAAACCCAATTTGTCACCTTTATCAATTTATAAAAGTTGAAACCATTTTGGCGCTTTTGTCAAATTATCAAGTTGAAACCATTTTTGTCGCATTAGAGTTGTCAAACAAACACGATCATTTTTGTTGCATTAGAGTTGACAAACAAACCTTATCATTTTGTCGCATTATATTTGACAAAACCAGCAGATCACTTTTATTTGTTTGATAAATTAGAATTGTCAATACAATAAACACATCATTTTGATTGTTTTGTTGAAATAAATTTGTCAACAAAACAAAGTCATTATCTTTATTGTTTTGTTGAAAAATATTAGTTAAATCAAAATGTACATTTTGTCAAAATAGATTAATTAAAGCAAACCATATATTTTTGTCAAAATATATACCTTTGTTAAGATAGATTAGTTGAACCAAAATACACCCTTTTGGTCAAAATGAACATTTTTGGCTAAATAGCTTAGTTGAATCTTATTTTTGTCAAAAATACAATAGTTGAAACAAAAATTACATTTTGTTAAATATGATCATTGAAACAAAAATTATCTTTTTGTTAATTAGATTTGAATTAAGACAAAATTTACATTTTTGTTAAATGAAAGAGTTAAACACAAACAATATTTTTGTGAAATAAATTTGTGTTACCATAGAAATATCCATTTTGATAAAATAGAATTGTCAGCAAAATGGAACTTCTTATACATTTTGTTGAGATAGTATTTGTATGCAAATAAAATAATCATTTTTATTTGCATAACATACAATAGAATTTATATGCAAATATAAAAATCATTTTTATTTGCAAACTTACATTGGGGTTTATATTCAAATATAAGAATCATATTCTTGGTCAAAACATACATTAGGATGTATAGGTAAGTTAAAGTGTCATTTCTATACGTTAATGCATACATTAGAATTTGAATGCACTTTAAAATAAACATTTTTATGTGTTGGGTCATACATTGAAAACATGTACAATTGGGATTATTTCTTTTATGTGTTAAAATTAAGAATAATTACTTACAAATAAAGTATAATGAAAATTATCTTTTATTTGTCATCCACAATAATGTCATATAAATAAATTACATTTACTAGATATTAAAATGTATAAAGAAATTATGCGAGTCAAATATATTTTATTTTGACATTAGGAATAAAATATCATGTTTTGTCCATCATTATCAACATGTTGGTAGTATTAAAATTGGTTAAATTCATTAACCAATTATTTTATTTATATGTTCTGTTGTTGGATGAAAACCCCACACGGGTATTGGAATGTTGATTGATATGCACTAGTCCCAATATTTATTTGTATGTCAATCGATAGATTGACAGGCTGCGATAAGCGTTATTATTTCATTTTAATGCTCATACAGGTGTGAACTTCACTCTGGATGTTGAATGGATGGTTTGATGATTATTTATCAATTGCTATCATTTACATACTATGTATAAAATCCATATAGCCAAAGTTATATGGTAAATGATTGAGTCTCTTTTCGATTCAAAATATCTTTCATATAAAGAATATTTTAACAAAGAATTTGTTTTAAATAAAGAATATTTTTAAAAGATATTGAAATAAAGAACTTTGATTTTAGGTTGCCATGGATGGTGTCTTAAATAACACTGTTCTTAAACCCCGTATGAAAGAATAAATCTTTTAACTAAGATTATTAGTGTTTCAAATTATACTTATTAATTGGAATAATTGATATGTGAATTGGGTTTCCCGGGAACTATGTTTTTAAACGACATTTGTTCTTTAACCAAATTAACAGTGAAAATATGATTTAAAATTTATAAATCTTTTTATTAAGATTTAAAAAGAAATTGTCTAAAGTCAAGTTTTCCAATTTTATATATTAAATTGGAATTGTGTGGAAATTTATATCGATTATATATTGATTCGATTTCTACGGAAATTCCATATTTATGGAAGATGATTTTGGGTTTATCGTGAACTGTGTTTTAAATAACATTAGTTCTTTAACCCAGTTAAAAATAAGATTAATTTCTTAAAATTGAATAATCATAAAGTAATGATTTTGATATTAAAACCGAATTGGAGTTTTAATGAATCTTTAAAAAGAAGATTAAAGAATTAATTTAAAAGAATTTATCTTTGATAAATTGATGGGAACTTTTCTGTAACAACCCGCAATCTACGCATCGGAAGATCGTAGTATATTTATTTCTTTTTCCTGGTAAGCCGTATGGTCATGTACTTTTGGGGTACGACTAGTGGGGTCATTTCCCATGTTCATGATTTTTGCCGATTTTTAAATGACCATTTTGCCCTTAGTTGATCTTGTTTCGGTCATAACTTTTGATTGGAAAGGAATTTTGACCTGAAACCACTTCCATTGGATTCGAATGATGGTTTACAATTCCGTAGAGTGGTCACACTAGCCAAACAGACTAACCGTTTGAGAGATATGGCTGAAACAAGTTTCAGATAGTGAAAACAGCTTAATTGGGCTTAATCGGGTGATTAACAGCTAGGCCCAAAGGGGAATTTCGGGATTAGGAGTTTAAAAGGGCTGTTAGGGTTTGGAGAATACTTTTTTCTCATTTTTCAGCCGTCACTACTCATTCCTCTTAACCTAGCCATGGCCTCCACTTTCTAAACCACTCCAAAACACCTCTAAACCACTTTCTAATTGAAGACTAGGCTTAGCTACATCAAATTGAGGAGAGAAAGCACCAAGGAAAAGTTAGAGCTACTGTGTTACATTGGGAACAACGCCAAACAGAGTTTATTTCAGGTTTGAGGTTTTATTTGTGGCTAAGGTGAGTGATTTGCATAGTTTTGCACTAATTATGGTTAATTAAGGGTAATTAGTGAAGATTAGCGAATTTATGCCTTAATAAATTCTAGAAAAATATTTATAAATTCGAAAATAATGTTTTATACCTCTGTTAGAAATTTGGGTCGATTTGGTTAAGTTTTGTTAATTCTACGATTAGTTTTGCTTAAACATGCTTAAGGGAAAATATGGGATTTTGGCTATGTTTGATCCATTTTACATTCTAGGATTGTTGTTTTGGTGTTTGTGAATGATTATACGTGTTTCTATGACTGTATGATATGATTTGTGATTGTCTAAAAATGTTAGATTGGTCGAAAACGCCGTCGAATGGTGTAAACAGTCGCTGTAAGAAGTTGTAGGATTTTGGCCGACCCGGATCGGATCGGAGGAAGGAGCCCGATCTGAACCACCTTCCACGAGAGCTGCTCATACCCGACACGATCCGCCCTCGTGGGCATGAAGCTACTCCGAACCGAACCGATGCTCCATGGAGAAGCTTGAGAGACCCGACCTGATCTGGAGTGCTTGGGAAGAAGGACCGAACCAGAGGATTTTTCCATGAAGCCAGGAGGTGTGAACCCTGATCCGAACCGCTGGAGGAAGGCCACCCCGACCCGACCCGCATGGCCACCACCGAACCGAGCCGATGCATGACGATTTAACTTGAAGAACCCGACCCGATCCGCCAGGGGCGATGACGACGATCCGAACCCGGTGGGAGTACGATCCGAAGCAAAGTAAAGGAAGAAGACCGATCTGGAGAAGAAGACCAATAACTCGAGATGCAAAGGTAGTCCAAATAAAAAGTTAGAGCTCAGGATCCAGTTGGGAGCCAACGAGTCGACTTCATGAGTTGGGCTTTGCTGCGGGACGTATGCAAAGGGGTTGTCGGTATTCATAAGTTTGGTTCACCACTGAGAGACAGATAGTGGGCTTGTAGTGATAGTTGTACGAGATTGGATTCCGTCATGGCCCAATGGATAGGTGACCAAAGTAGTGGATATCGTATGCTTTACACACTGAGTGAGAGATGTGAGGATGGTTGCTATGATTGATTTGTTTGCCATCATTATGACATGCACACCCCCACCCCTGTTATCTTTACACCATCTGTTCAGTGACACCTTAGAGTATTGTACGGTATGTAGTGCTAACTCTTTGGTTGCAGGTTCAGGTTCAGGTATGATTGGATTATACCTGTTGTTGTTTTGTTTTGTTGCTTATCGCTTATTCCAGACTTTTTGTCTGACCCAGAGTTTTATGTCTCTTCTTATTACTCTGGGTGCTCTCACGAGCAGACTAGAGACAGGTTAGCTGGTGATGCACGAGTAGTTGATCCGTAGGCGAGCAGGAGGCTTCCACGTATGATACATATATAGATATTCTCCCTGTGTCGTTGGTGGCCACTATTTGGGCATTAGTAGTGTGCCTCCTTTATCTTGCTTTTACCTTTAGAGACAATTTGAAAAGTTGTAATAATGATGATGTGGAACATAAGCTGTATTTGAATTTTCTGCTGCTATGATAGTTTGTTTTCAGCTTATGCACTGTCTCACCTGTTTTATGTCAAGTATGTTGTTATTATATTTTGTTCTTTGCGCTGTGAGACATTCTACAGGTTTCTTTGTTAGTTCCTTTATCTTATTTTCCGTCTGACGACCATCCCGTGCTAACTGGACATGTGTACAATGCACTTTTGGAGAAAATGTCGGTTGATGTGGGGCGGACCATCACATTTGGTATCAGAGCTCTAGGTTGCGTAGTTAACCTAGGGAAGTTATCAGGGAGAGATAGTATACGTATATGAGAGCGCGTATTTTTGATTATTTTGGTTTTTAAAAGCTATATATATATATTATTACTATAGTTAAGGATGAAGTCGCACTGCACTAGCACCACTATGGAGATGGTTAATCGTTTTCTCTTTACAGATAGAACGATGAGCCGATACGTAAGGGGTGCTGGTAGAGGAGCCAATAATGGGAATGCTGCTAACATGAGGGCGATGTTTACTGACCTCAATAGAGAAATGCTTCGGGATGTGCAAGTGGAAGCTCCCAATGCCGGTAATGGTGGTGGTCCAGTAGTGCAGGCGCTTAGGGCCGATTTCGCCAAGTTGTGCAAGGATTACACTAACCTTGGTGGGTAGCCGTTCCACGGAATGGAGTCGGCTACGGATGTTCAGGATTGGTTGGATAGCTGCGAGCATATCTTCAAAGACTTGGGTATCAAGGATGCGATGAAGAGAATGTTAGCATCCTGTCAGCTGCAAGGACGGGCGATGAATTGGTGGAATGCTATTAAGGCAGCAACTCCAGAGGATCAAGTCACTTGGGATCAGTTTAGAACTCGTTTCAGTGATAAGTTTATTCTAGCTGCTTAGAAGTCAGAATTGTTTAGGAAGTTCTTGGAGCTTAAGCAAAATGGTAGGGCAGTCTCGGAGTATATTGCTGAGTTCAACACTTTGTCGAAATATGGTTATCCCTAATAGATACTGCCGAGAAGAAGAACGAGAAGTTTATAACATGTATGGATCAGTACTTGGGGGGAAAACTTATTAACCACATCGATGAGACGTTTGAATCGATTGTGGGGAAATCATCGAGGTCAGAGAGTCTTTACCCTAAGTCGAAGACTGAGGTTGCTATTGTATCTGTAGAGGAGCCAAAGCCGCAAGCAAGCGGTGGAGGCAAGAATAATTCCCAGAATAAGAGGAAACAAGACCAAACCATAGATGGTTAGAATAAGAAAAATAAGAAAGATGGCGAGTGCTTTATCTGTGGCAAGAAGGGCCACTATGCCAGAGATTGTCGGGAAAAGCCTGGGGAAAGGAAGTGCTTTAATTGTGGCCAAGCGGGACATCACAAGAATGAATGTCCACAATCTCCTAGGGAGAAGCAGATCGTGAAAGCATATGCTATCAACGCTGTTTCTTCGTTGAATGCCCCAACTGCTGCGCAGAAGGGAAAAGGTGTCGTTATTCGATGTATGTTTTCTATTTAAAGATCTTTTTGATCGAGTTTTGTTTGATAAACTTGAGTTAGTCGATAGACCTTTAGTAGTGACAAACCCGATTGGTGGTTTGACTAGCCTCAGTATGATTTGCCGTGACGTGGTCTTATCGAGTCATGGATGTATGTTTGTTTGTGATTACTTTGTTTTGGGCTTTACCAGGTTTAGCATTATTTTGGGGAGTCGACCTACTCTAAAGGAATAGGGTGGTATTAGGTACCTACCTAGTGATGGCGATAGCAACTGGAGTTAAGGAAGCTGAGAGGTTATCGTTGTATTAAGTTCTAGTTGTCCCTGGGAGGCAAATGAGTGCTCCAGTGCTTAGTTGTTTTGCTAGTATCACTTCACGTGGATTGTCCGAATTCGGAGGAGATGTTCCGTGGGTGCTTGTCTGATATTGGTTTAGGCCTTTGGGGACTGTGCTTAGGGAATGTCGAGTTCGACTAGGATGGTTTGCGTGAGAGATAAATAGTTGTTGCGATTCTTCATTGGATGATATCTTGGTTTACCCGAGGAGTGATGGGCAGCCGTGACATGATAAGACTGTTCAATAGTATAGACTGCCCCGAGTTAGACTCGATAAGGTTATGAGATAGCTCGACTGGGACTCGAGAAAGATGCAAAGTAATGGATTGTTTAGGACCTTATGTTGATGTTCTTTTTGAAGAAATAGGATGTATTCGTCGATCATGGAAGATGCAACGAAGATTAGGACGATTCAAGTTGGACTTGAACTCGTAAAAGAAAATGGGTGTTCGTTGATCTTGGAGATGCAACGAATAGGGAGATGACTCACGTTGGACTAGGGTCTGTAGGTAATGGATACTCAAGACTGGGTCTGAGTTTATGGGTAATAGATTGACTCGATTTGGACTCGAGAAGGCTGTAAGGAATCGGATTGGCTCCAGTTGGACTCGAGAGGGCAGCAAGGTAATAGATAGACTTGGGTGGGACTCGAGTGTTTCAGGCAGACTAAAAGCAGGGGTATCTGGGGACGCCCACTTTACTTGGATCCGTTAGACGTGATCTAGTAATCCTTGGAGGATAAACGTACATTGGACGTACGGTAGTCCGTTTGGAGGCAGAGTTTCCATTAATTATTGATGTTGGTTGGACCAGACATACAGGTATCGATGTATTCATGGCTTTAGCAGGTGATAGATAGGATTTGTTTGATATATGTTATGGTTGTTGTGTTTGTTCCTACCTTTCATGTAAACATGTGTTATTTTTGAAACATGAACTATTTTCTAATTTCATTTCTTACATTAGAAATGAGGTTTTTAAGGTAAACATGTTTTTATAATTTAAAACATGATACTTTTATATTTCATTCATTATTTTAATAATGAGGTTTATATTACATAAAAATGTGAACTTTTTATATTACATCAAAATGTAAACCTTTTTCTGTTCTTTTATTACACTATTGCAAAATGTAATCTTTTTGTTTCATCTTTTATTACATTGAAAAATGTAGTGTTTTATCCAATCCTTTATTACACTGAAAAGTGCAGTGTTTTTATTTAATCTTTTATTACATTGAAAATGTAATCCTTTATTTCAATCTTTAGTTATATTGAAAAATGTAAATTTTCTACCATTCTTTACTTACATAGAAAATGAAATTTTTTGTTTCATTCTTAAATTACATAGAAAATGTAAATTTTTGTTTCATTCTTAAATTACATAGAAAATGTAAATTTTAAATCTATTCTTTTTATCGCATCTAAAATGACGATAAAAATGGTTCTTTTATTCCTACTCTCTTTATCGCACCAAAAATGACAATAAAAGTGGTTCTTTTATTTCTACTCTTTTATCGTATCTAAAGTGACGATAAAAATGTAACTCTTGATCCTAATCTTTTATTACCCTTAAAATGTTAACAAAAGTGTAACTTGTTAATCTATCCTTTATTTACATCCAAAATGGAAATACAAATGTCACTTTTATTTCTATGTTTTTATTTACATCTGAAATGTAAATAAAAATGTACTTTTTAAATCTATGTTTCTATTCACAACTAAAGTGTATATATAAATTTCACCTTTTAGTCCATGATTTTATTATTCTTTTACATTTGACAAAAATGAATATTTTTGTCACATTCTTTTACATTTGACAAAAATGAATATTTTTTTAAAATGACAAAAATGAATATTTTAGTTTTCATTCTTTTAATTGACAAAAATGAATGATTTGGTTTTCATGATAAAAATGAATGGTTTAGTCTCATTCTATTACTTTTGACAAAAATGAATGTTTTTATTTCATTCTTTTACATTTGACAAAAATATTTATTTTTTTCATTTAAAAAGAATGAAACCAAAATATACATTTTGGTCATTAAGAAGAAAGATCACATTTTTGCTCATTAAAAAGGATTAAAGAAAAGAAGAAACAATTTTGTTCATTTAAAATGATTAAACAAAAGATACATCATTGTCCATTAAGAAGAAAGTATACATTTTTGTTCCTTAACAAGAAAGAGACATTTTTGGTTTAGTAAAAAGAGAAAGACATTTTTGTTCATTAAACAAAAATAGACATTGTGTTCATTTAAAAGAATTAAACAAAAATAGGCATTTTTGTTCATCAAAAAGGTTTAAACAAAAATATACATACCAACAGTTAACGTATGCGAGTTTTGAACGGTCCTAGTCGATCTTGCGATCGATTAGGTCTGGGCAAAATCCGAGTCATTACAGTTGTAACACCCCTAAGTCCCACATCGTGGAAGCCTGTGTGAAGTGGGTACTTATATAGTAGAGCCCATCTCTTACTAACGCCGAGGCCTTTTGAGGAACAAAACCCCACACCTATACGATGGCTAAGTTGAGGACAATATCTTGCGCGAACGGAGGTGCGGGTTGTCTAGTGGTATCAGAGCCAATACCCAGCCGGAATTGTGGCTCCTGTATGTGGACCACAACGCCTGGGTGAGGTGTTTGTGAGCCAACGGGGACGTTGGGCTCTGTAGGCGGGGAGAATGTAACACCCTTAAGTCCCACATCGTGGAAGCCTATGTGAAGTGGGTACTTATATAGTAGAGCTCATCTCTTACTAACGCCGAGACCTTTTGAGCAAAAAAAACCCCACACCTATACGGTGGCTAAGTAAGGGACAATATCTTGCGCGAACGGAGGTGCGGATTGTACATAAATTATTGAGTGAATAAAACAAATTATGATATGATCGGTCACTGTTCCCACTTTGCTTTACGTGCTTCACAACACTAATAAGCCTGACGTTATATTGTAGAGAATCTGCTTTACGTACTGATCTCTACTATTAAGCATGACGTTATACAGTATCAAATCTGCTTTACACAAGTTAAAGGTTGTGTGTACATTTATGAATGTAAAAAAGTTAAAAACTAGGGTCGACCCCATTTATAGTAAAGATTTAAGAGCGTAAAAGAGTTGAAAATGCAAATCACACTAAATAGGTTAAGTATTCGGAAATAAAACTAATAACTAACCTTTAACTTTGTACGAACTAGTACTAACAACATGTTAATTAACAACAAGAAAAGAAAGATCAAGCTTCAACCATGCATACTGCAATCAAAGTATTACAACTAAAAAAGTAATATTACGGTCCACTGCTGATACATTAATCTAAGATAAAGAAGTAAAACTATCATCATCAATACAAAATAAATAAATAATACAACAGTCCGCAATAATACATCAATACAACTATAAATTAATGTCACCATCATCGTCACTCCCATCATCATCACCGTCGTCATCATCTTCACCGTCACCACCACCATCATCGTCCTCATCGTCATCATGAACTGAAAATTCATCACGACCATTGTCCTTACCAACATCTCCAGTCATAGACCCATTGGGACCAACATCGGGGGGGGGGGGGGGTCCAAAAGACTCATATAAGGCAAGTCTGGATAATAACTGATCTATCTAAGTTTCCAACATCTATTCATGGTTTAGGTACATATCATGCATCATGTGAGCGTGCGCAAGAGTCATATCACGGTACGCACCAAGGGTAATTCTAGCTTGGTCCTACCAATGTACGTACTATAAAGATACGTGATGTGTATTACGTAAAATACTATAAATATAAACTGTACGTAAATGGAAACATGCAATAAACAAACCTGGTACATAGGGTATAATCCAACTGAACGCACTCCAGGATAGTCGAGATGATCTGGAAACACTAAGGGCTGCTCAATAATGGTACCCGTGATGTCGTACGCTCTGAAAGTGCAATCAGGTTCTATCTGCATAGGAGGCTGTAAGAACTGCAATGGATTATGGTCAAACGAGACCTGCGACACCTGAACTCTCCCAACTACAATATGAGGTCCTAAATGATCAGAGTTGACCCCCCGGCATAATCAGGACATATAAGTCTATGCGGAGAAACTACCGCCTAATAAGAATCGTAATCCCCATCATTGATGAATAGGCTAGTATCAACCCAACCAGCCTCCCATAGAGCACGTATGTACTACTTCCCAATCACCCTACGTCTACCAAACATGTCTTCACAAGATAATCAATCTCCGAGTATATGTAAATCACCGGTGGTCTGATATACACATCTCTCGCCCAAATACCACATGGGCATATATGCCGGTGTATGTAAAGCCACCCTACGAGTAGATAGTGAATATGCATTCGTCATCGGGTGGTTGTCGGTTAGAAGACTTGCATCCGACAGATGAGTCAAATGTGAGGTCCAGGGAGTGCATATGATATTTTCCCGACTACGCATGTCAAGCTGTGCCATAGCCTCTATCAAATCATGACGTACACCCAATGAAGCATGTTGTACGTACTGAATACTCTCTCATCATCTCATCCTGGGAAAGTACTGCTCACCCGCCTGACCATCCATCTCTAACATGCATGGATGCATGTTAGCCGTGAACTCGTAATACCATATTGGCAAAATATACCAAAAAGCATGCATCTCCCTGATGTCTCACAATCTACGTGAATATAAAGTTGTGTAAAGGGTACCTAATATACTAGTTCCTCAATCTATCATATGATGCCGATCCAACATAATAAGAGAAGCTAGATAACCCAACCGAACCGTACTTTTGTGGTTCGAAAAATGGTCGAACCAAACAAGTAAAATGCCTTAGTCACCCCGTCCATAATATATGCTCTACTCGCATATGCAGTGATGTACTACTGTAAGTGAATTAATTTAACCGATCCAATTGTAACTTTGCTAACATATAAAAGCAGTAAGAACACTGAAAACATGTTGGCTGACTTATACTGCAACGACCCGTCTTTTTGCCTGATTTTCGTTGGTAATTTAACCGACTTAAACCGTTCACAAAGACAAATTATTTTGGGTACATACATGTATTGCACGAAATAGAAGAACTTTTATTGCATAGTACATTATTACATCAGAGTTACTTAGAATATCAAAGCTACAACATATATACAATGGAAGAAAGGATATAAATATACTCTCAGCGGAAGAACAAAATGATACAATGGAAGCTTCAAACTTTAGCGTGGACTCCAACTCAGAAAGTGCTTTATACCTCGCTCCAACGAATCATAACTGAAAAACTAAACTACTAGTTGCCCGTATGAAAAATTATTGGGGATCCAAAGTTTAGGAAGGAATAATAAACTCTAGGTCAGTCATGGGACTAGTGTGAGAACATAAAACAGTTGCTTAAATATTTATATTAAAGTTGGGAAATTCACCAAACCACGCTGCTAATGCGGAATGGGTTTACTCCATGTGAATGCCCGTGCATATAAATACACAATGACTTTTGAAAATGAAGCTATCATAAGCTTGTCCCACATCACAAAATACAACCGCACACAACATGGGCGAGTTTTATCTTATGTTAACCAAAAATGCCTTCATACGTGAAAATCCTCTTCTAATATTATCATTAGTATAGTGTGTGAAGAACAATCATTTTGCAAATAAATATAGAATCATAGCCCCCATAACCCCGATTGGTCATATTGTCATATAAGTATACAATCAAAAATCCGTATGGCTCGTATTGGAGATTTGGGTTTCCAACTTGATGATTCCTGGAACGAAAGATCAACCAGGGATACGAAGCGAAGTGTAACACGGCTTTTTCATCCATCTCGAAATCCAACAACAAATCGCAGGGCAGATCAACGGTTTTCGACCAGACATGGCCCCCCGAACATACCCAATTTCCCCAAGTTCATATGTGGTTTCCCACTGCTGCAACTTCATCATCAATTCATATATAAATATACAACCTAATCGCCAGTTTCTCATCAATCCGGGGTGTGAGGTTTGTCAATGTCACATCATACAAAAATCATGCCAAGAAAAGCAATGCCTTGATCGTACAAGCTCATTTCATTCCTTAAGTATGTCACATTGTCCATTCACAACATGACCACTGATTTCCATCCATACATAACTACTTCGAGCTCATACATCACAAACCAGATATCTATCAATGGAAATCATTGTTGTGCTGTCAACTACAATGTCAGACACACAATCCATACAAGTCCATTCTGGGTCTGAATAGAACACAATCTGAAAATCTTCAAATATATTCAGACCTCATGCCACTTATAACCTCATATCAGGTATACACCCTGGTTTGAGACATCAGCAAACCATCCAAATAAATTCAAGGATTCCCAGTCTTCATTCACCGATTCCAAGTCTTGAATATGCTTCATGCGTCGTATTATTACTTGGAATGGTTTTCGGACTTAAATCCGATCCCGGTCTTTCCAAGTAATAAGCTTATTCATAAACAATGGTTATGGGCCACACAGATTTTCAATTCAACTTTCCTTCCAATCGTTATCCATTCATTTACTAATCAAGGTTGGATTGATCATAAATTCCGTTATCATCTTAATTCTTATTTGAAATCAAATATTCGATTTACCAACCTTATATTTCAACAAAAATGTAGTGTTTTCAACCTTATGTTTCAACAAAAATGCAGTGTTTTCGATTGAAATAAAGGATTACATTTCATATTAATCATAAAAAGAATAATTTTATGTTAAATCAATTCTAACATTTCAAAAAAAATAAATATAAAGATAACTTTGTTATTGTCGACAATCCTATTTCAACAAAAACATATAAAAGTGATATATTTGTTTTGTCGTCAATTCTAATTCAACAAAACGTATAAAAGTGATATATTTGTTTTGTCATCAATTCTAACACAACAAAACATATAAAAGTGATATAGTTGTTTTGTCGTCCATTCTAACACAACAAAACATATAAAAGTTATATATTTGTTTTGTCGTCCATTCTAACACAACAAACCATATAAAAGTGATATATTTTCCTATGTTAGCATTTTTCTATGTATTCTAATATCATATAAAAGAATATTTTACAAGTTAACCTTTTTTCTATGTTTTCTAACATCATATAAAGGAATATTTTATATGTTAACCTTTTACTATGTTAACTTAGCAAATTAAAATGGTAATTTTTTTGTTTGTTAATAAAATTTTAATTAACAAAAATGATAATTTGTTTTCAACTATTTTATTTCAATTAATATGATATTTTTGTTTTATCTATTTTATTTCAATAAAAAATGATATTTGTTTTATCTAAACTATTGTAAAAAAAATGAGTAATTTGTCCAATTATTATATTTTGACAAAAATGATAATTCTAATTCAAATTTGTCAAAGATGACAATTATAATTCAACTATTAAAATTTGTCAAGAATGACAATTATAATTTTTCAAATTTAACACAAATGACAATAATATTTTGTCCCTTTTAATTTAACATAAATGACAACCATATTTTGTCACTTTCAATTTAAAACAAATGATAATCATATTTTTGACACTTTAAATTTAACACAAATGATAATCATATTTTTGTCACTTTCAATTTAACATAAATGAAAATCATATTTTTGTCACTTTCAATTTAACACAAATGATAATCATATTTTTGTCACTTTCAATTTAACACAAATGATACCATCAAATCAACAGAGCAATAAACAACATCAACAATTTAAATCAAATCCGTACATGCCAGAATCTCTAAAGCACGATAATAATAAATTTATTTTTAGTTATTTAAATAAAAAATCTCACATTTGATTTTTGGTCTAAAATTTCAGCGTGTTCTTTTTCAGATCTGGTCAGTTCCATAGCATAGACCTCGTTACTGCGATTTCAACGGATTCAGTTTCATCGAATTCTGAAATCGCATGATAAAGTTATGATATTATTTACATTTGATAACATAATTAAATTAAGTAATAATTTAATTAAACTAATGATTTCTCTTTTACGGTTTTATTCCACTATGAGATATAGACAATTAAAAAGAGTAAATTAATGTTAAATAGTAAAATTAATAATTTTAATGATCATATACTCATTTATTCATCAAATACACGGATACGGGGCTTTCTGAATATCGCTTCAGCTGTAAACCAGGATCTTGTGAATAAATATCTGCAAAACCAAAACTACTAGCTGCCCGTGTGGAAAATAGGGGCACCCGGAGTTTAGGTTAAAACAATAAACTCCAGGTCAGTCGTGGGACTGGTATGAGAACTCAAAAACAATTATTAACTTTATTTTAAAGTTAGGTAAATCAAGGGACCTCGCCGTTAACGCGGAACGGGTTTCCTCCCAAGAATACCCGTGCATAAAATAAACAGCGCAATGCTTTTTTTAAAAATGAAACTGTAATGGCCCGAATTTCTGTACGCTGTGGGTCGACTAATAACAACACACGTCCAACCCAAATGACACAGAAATACGAATCATTATTAGAAAGAAGTTAGAGGATAAGAAATAGAAAGAAAGAAATATTAGAATAGAAGAAAAACGAAGAACACAAAACTTATAGCGGAACGAATAAAATATATTAGATAACATAAACTTTTAAATATAAATCAGTAATTGTATATACATACCATTATCAGAGCACAACGGTTTTCCCTGGAACAATTATAAACACATGTTTCCAGATACAACCTAGTACACAACGGAAAATATGATAGTCTATAGCTAACTCGTGAAGCCTCCTGCTTCAAACTCCTTCTAGCGAATCTGTAAAGTCCCGACTACTTGACTGCCCGTACAAATTTAGGCACCCAAGAGTTTAGGAAAAATAAACTCTGGGTCAGTCATGGGACTAGTGTTAGTAAACTCCAACCATTTGTTTAACTTTTAAAAATCCTTTCGAAAGAAAAGATAATCATAAGACCGATCCACACATAAACACGGATGGTTTTGAAAATATTTTGATATCAAAATCTGGTGATATTATAATAATGTCTACATCAAATAAATAGAAACTAGCCTTTTTATTGGAAACAAAGTTACAATAAAAATGTAATCTTAAATTAAATTTCTAACCTTTCCATTTTAACAAAATGGCGATAAAAATATGAACTTTTAGTTTCACTCTTTTTATTGGAACAAATGCCAATAAAAATATGTTCTTTTTAAATCAAATCTTTTTATCGAAACATGTTGGCAATAAATATATAATCTTTTTAATGCGACATTTTATTGTAACATATTGACCATAAAAATATAATCTTTTTAATGCAACATTTTATTGTAACATATTGACAATAAAATAATAATCTTTTTAATGAAATCTTTTTAATCAAAACCATTATTTGATTTCTTTAACTGAATATTATATTAAAACATTCATTTATTCCTAAATTGGAATGAGACCTAAACCATTACCATATAGTTTGATTATATGGATTTCATACATCGCATGTATTCTATACTAATGATCGATAATCATTAAAACATCCAAAAGTATCCAAAGTGCAACCTATGACTGTATAAGCATTAAATAAACAAATAATGTTTAAAACAGTCTAACTAATCACAAGGGAGATGTGTGATCAGAATATCATCCCAAGACCCGTGTGGGGTTTCATCCAACGCATAATCAAATAATATATTGTTATTTGAGCACTCAGACGATGTGTGAAAATTATCGTCCCAATCAACATAAACAAGTCAGATAACTTGTTAATGGAAGTGTAAGATTATTTAAATCAACATAAATAATATTATTTTAACATGTTGAATATCACAAATCTCAATCACATCATAACACAACATACATTTCAACAAGTCATTCATGCAATACATATGATCAAACAAACAAATATTATACATACAGTTATAAAAATAATTAACTGTATAAAAGAATTTAGTGAGAGAGTTCTCACCTTTACTTTGCTCCAGTACGCAGTGTTCTTCACCGTTATCTCAACGTAATCTGTTTCACACAGTATACGTCAAAAATCATATCTTTAATGTTGTTCTATATATATGGTAAAAATCGTCTGTTTATTTACGTTATGATTATATAAAAATCGTACTTTTTTTATATTTCTATTTCTATTTTAAAACAAGGCGGTCTTTATGTTCCAAAACAATGCTAATTTTACTTTTCAAACAATGTATATTTTATTTTTCAAAACAATGTTATTCTTTTATTTACAAAAATGATGTTATTCTTTTGTTTACAAACACGATGCAAATTTGATGATTAAAACAACGTTATTTCTATGATTAAAAATAATGTTCTTTTATTCATAAAACAATGTTTATTTTAATATCTAAACAATGTTTAGTTTATTTACAAAAATAATGTCTAGTTTATTTACCAAAACAATTATATGATTATTTTCAAAAAAAATGCAATTTTTATTAACAAATTACAATGCGCTTTTTATATACAAGACGATGCGATCTTTTTATTTAAAAAACAATGCATAATTTATTTATGAAAACAATGTATAGTTTATTTACAAAAATAATGTATAGTTTAGTTTCAAAAACAATGTTCTATTTTATTTTAAAAACAATGTTCTTGTTATTAGCAAAAATATTTTATATTTTATATTTTCAACCAATGGTATTCTTTTACATTTTCAAACAAAGTTTCTTTTCATATTATCAAAAGCATGTTAATTTTCACAAAACGATGTCCATTTCCTTCTCAAAACGATGTTTCTTTTATTTACAAAGCGATGTTCGTTCTGTTTACACAAACAATGTTCATTCTATCTACAAAAACAATGTTTCTTTTTATTTCAAAACAAAGTGATTTTTATTTACAAAACAAAGTTGTATTTTGATTTAAAAAACATTGTAGATTTTGTTTATAAAAACATTGTATATTTTATTTACAAAAACAATGATGTTTATGTTTTTTTCAAAACAATACTATTTTTATTCTTTAAAAAAAACAAGGCTAATTTTTATTACAAATCATATTCTAATTTTCGTTACAAATTATATCTTTATTTTCATAAAACAAATCTATTTTATAATTTAAAACTAATGCTATTTTTATACAACAGTGCCTTTTTATATATATAGATTACTTTCAGATTTTAAAACTATGTTTTTATATTATTTTCAGATTTTAAACAATGTTTTTATATAATATTTTCAGAATTTAAAACAATTGATTTTAATGAGTTAACCTTTCTTCATCTGTATGCTCCCGGCTAAACCCATCATCTATAGACATCTCTTGTCACCTAGGGCATCGAATCACCGTCGCCATCGTTCGTCAGAGTCGGATCTGACCCTGCCATGAGAAGCGCCATCGTCCAATGCCCCTCTGCCCTGAACGCCAGGAAGTGTGGTCCTACCCTTGCCTCGAAATCAGCTTCAAACGGCGCGAGTTCCCCAGGATATTCTGACCAAAAGAATACCTTCCCGATGATATTAACCGTATGAATAGATAGAGTATGAGAATCTCTACAATCTTCTCTTTGAAACTAGTTTTTAATCCAATGCAATTTGGAAGAAATTAAGGAAAATGATTTAGAAGTTTCTGGCCAAAGAAATGGTTAAGGCGGCTGAATGTATAAGGGAATTAGGGTTTTGAAGAATACGACGGCGTATTTATATAGTATTTCTATTATTATTTTATTTAATTAATTCAATTTAATTTCAATAATACTAGTTTAACACCACGAACTCCAAACGAATCCCAACGAGTATCGCCCCAAGCCAAATACCCTCATTCGGGACACAATGGAATATGTCCGGTAAGCCAATTCAACTGTTTCGATAGGTTTTTGTCAAAATTAAAATAAAAACAATATATATTTAATTTAAACGTACATTTTAAATTACCGGGGCCACATAATGACTTTGAAAATTCCAAAAAAATCATTTCTAGTTATGTTTTGACGATACGGTCCTAACAAAATTAATTTCGTCGAATTTGAAGACCGTTTGAAAAATGGCCTTTTTTAAGTCGATTAAATTTGAATGAAACTGACAAAGCACATTTTCTTTTTCCACGCTCACATATTAATTCGAAAAATTATGAAAATTGAACCCTAGCAAAAATTTGACATTCCGGTTCCAACAAAAGTGGTTTCGTCAAAAACGGAGGTCGTTTGCAAAATGTCTATTTTTAAGGGCTATATATTATATTAAAATATATATAAATTCTACAGCGACTTTTCTAAATTTTAAACTGGACAAAACTTACAAATTATAAAGTGAAATATCAGTTTCTTACATTCATTAGAAAAATATTGTTAAACAGATTCAAATATTTCCGGTTTTGTTCAATTCTGATTTAAAATGAATCCTGTATGCCCAGTTAAAGTTTAAAATCAAATTTTCAAACTGCCGCGCCATTTCAAACTCCTTTTATAATTAAATTAAATTTATTCATTATAACTTCAATTAAAATAAATTTTTCATTGTGATTATTTAAAATAAATTATTTTAAATATTCAAAATCCATTAAAATTTCTAAAATAAATTTTTTAAATTGGGTCTGAAGTTCCGGGCTGTTCCAGTGGTATCAGAGCCAATACCCAGCCGGAATTGTGGCTCCAATGTGGACCACAACGCCGGGGTGAGGCATTTGTGAGCCAACGTTTACGTCTTACATAGAATATCAGAATACTGCTGATCATTTTTTTATTTAGTATCAGATTGGATTATTTACATTTTTCCTAGGTGAGGCGTTTGTGAGCCAACGGGGATGTTGGGCTCCGTAGGAGGGGAGAATGTAACACCCCTAAGTATTGTAACAACCCGGAAAACCAAAACCAATTTAAATTTTTTATTATAAATAATTTGGTTTGAAAATGTACCAGAATTTAAAAATTCTATTTTTAAATAATATTTAAGCCATTAAAAATTGTCAATTTTCAAACGACCTCTGTTTTTGACTAAACCACTTTTGTTGGAACTGGGATGTCAAATTATTGCTAGGTTTCAATTTTTAGAATTTTCCGAATTAATATATGAGCGTGGCGAAAGGAAATGTGTTTTGTTCATTTCAGTCAAATTTAATCGACTGGAAAATATACATTTTTCAAACAGTCTCAGAATTTGGCGAAATTAATTTTGTTAGAACCATATCGTCATAACAAAGCCAGAAATAATTTTCTTGGATTTTTATGAGTAGATATGTGGCCCCGGTGAATTTAAATGTAAGTTCGAATTATTTTAATAAAGGATTTAAATATTAAATAATTCAAGCCATAGACATTCGTTTGGGCTCACGAGGCATGTCCCATTGGGTCCGGAATAGGGGTTATTAGTTAGGGAGGTCTGTCGTTGGGGCTGAGTCAGAGTTATGAAAGAAATATTGGATTTAATTGTAAATTAACAATTTAATATTATAAATAATAGTTTGAAAATCCAAAACCCTAATTCCTATTACATAGCAGACGCCGCCCCCTTTTGAAATCCATGGCCGACGTTACTCCAAACTTCCCCCACTAATTTTCGTCGATCCATACATCAAACCCACTCCTCCTTAGCACTTTTCTCTAGAGATTCGAACCACCTTTCCATCCATACGGCCATCACCCCGAATCAACACCTGTAGCTCGAGCTACAGCTCCCTGAACCCGACCACTTTCGACCGCCGTAACCCCTCAGGACCGTCGTCGAGTTGGCCAACTCCTTCCTAGGCCGACGCGCCTCCCCGAGCACTTCAACCCGGAACAACCTAATTGATCTCCGGTGCGTCTGATTTGGTGAAAAGTGCAGACCTAGAATAAGACAATTTGCAAAATCAGCAGCCAAGATCTGTATTGAAGAAGAAGGGGTAAAAACTATATTTAATTATTTAAATTAATTTAATGTAAATTTTAACAATGTTAATTAAATCGTATCTTATTCATTCGAAGTCAGAATTGAACGATTTCTGAAGCATTGCGATCGTGAAGCCGAATACTACGTTCTAGAACTAATTGGGGATGATTCTAAACCTTTTGAATTTTAGACCTGAATCTAAAATGATGTGAGAAATCCTTTTATTATTATTATTATAATTAGAAATTGTTAATTCTAAAAGTGTAATTGCTCATATGTTGTATTATTCTGTGATTGCCATACTTGATTTGATTTGTGATTGTTATGTTGATCTGTCAAAAATGGATATTTATGACACCAAAATTGACGTTGTGGTATATAGGAAAAATGGTTAGACAAAAACCATTATTTTTAATTATCATATTTATGACACCAAAATTGACGCTGTGGTAAATAGGAAAAAATGGTTAGACAAAAACCATTATATTTTAATTATCATATTTATGACACCAAAATTGACGTTTGGGTAAATAGGAAAAATGGTTAGACAAAAACCATTATTTTTAATTATCAAATTATTGACACCAAAATTTAAGCTTGTGTTAAATAGAAAAATGTTTAAAATATTAAAAACATGATTTTAATAAAATGTACAAATTTCATGTAATGATAAAATATAAGAATTGATTCATGTATTAGGATTAAAAACATGATTTCAATTAAAATATACATTTTAATGTAATGTTATAAAATGCGTGTTTTAGGATTTAAAGCATGATTACATTAGATAACAAACATTTTATTATAATGTTACAAAATACATGTTTTAGGCCTTAAAACATGGTTACATTAGAAAATACACATTTTAACGTAATGATATAAAAATAGAAACACAGAAATGAAAAGTACATTTTTATTTGCAACTTAGTTGTAAATAAAAACATGATTAGAAAAAGTACATTTTTATTTGAAATTTAGTTATAAATAAAGACATGATTAGAAAAAGTTCATTTTTATTTGCAATTTAGTTGTAAATAAAAGCATGATTAGAAAAAGTACAATTTTATTTGCAATTTAGTTGTAAATAAAAACAAGATTAGATAAAGTACATTTTTATTTGCAATTTAGTTATAAATAAAAACATGATTAGAAAAAGTACGTTTTTATTTGCAATTTAGTTGTAAATAAAAACATGATTAGGAAAAAGACAGTTTTATTTGTAATTTAGTTACAAATGAAAAACATGATTTGAAAAAGTACATTTTTATTTGCAATTTAGTTGCAAACGAAAAACATGATTAGAAAAAGTATATTTATATTTACATTTTAGGTATAAATAGAAACATGGATTAAAAGTTGATATTTATACTTACATTTTAGGTGTTAATAGAAATATATATTAAAAAGTACATTTTTATTTACACTTTAGATGTAAATAAAAACATTAATTTAAAGGTTACATTTTTATTTACGTTTTAGATGTAAATAAAAACATAGAAATAAAAGTGTCATTTTAATTCACATTTTAGATGCGATAAAAAGAATAGATTTTAAAGTTACATTTTAGATGTATTGATTGAAAGTAGTTGAAACAACCAACGATATTATATATATATATATATTATAAATTAAACGAATCGCGTGCGGTAGTTCGCATTTCGACAATCGTAACTTTAAATGGGTATACCGAAAGATCCACCCGTCGGATTTTCCCAAAACTGGAATCGTTAGGACCGCTTTGGGAAGGTCTTTCCAACGATATAAATTTCGTCAAAATCTAATGGTTAGTTTTCAAGATATGTATAAATCAAATTTTGGTAAAAACAGCGTTAGGGCCGCCCATTGACCCGAAGCATCGTTTAATTATAATTGAGCTATTTTAAATAAATAAAAATAGTGATAAATCGTTATAAATAAATATTGACAATATAAATGATTTTTAATGATAATTATCTGAAAATTATTTGAAAAGACAGAGTTTAACTCATTTCAAATAATTATACGGCGATTTAAATCGAACAAATAGAAGACGATGATTGAAGAGCGGCGATCTTCAACATTGAATGGATAATGACTACTGATGCCCTAGACTAATTTGCTCCCAGGAAAGGGTTACAGTGGTAGTTGTCCGGACGTGCTTATTGATTGTCTGGATATGCGATCACTGACGAGAAATTAGGTGACTCCGGTTTCGTTCAGACCCAGAACGGACTTGTGAATGGATGCGTGTCTAGCGTTGGAGTTCATTCCATGTAAATTAGATGGATTTCTATTTAATACATATTCGTTTGGTGGCAGAGAATTTATTCTCTTGCCTAACACCCTCAGTGGGTATGTATTAATAGTTATCGATCGCATGGCGTGAATTGTCAATGTGGCGCGCCAAGATGCAAATGATCAAGGCTTTTGTTGAAAAGCAGGCCTTGTGGTTGATGATCAAAGCATAGCCTGTTTAGGCATAGCTTTGTGTATAGCATGACTTCACGAGCCTCACACCTCGGTATGAGTCAAAAACGGGATTAGGACTGCAGGGAGTGCACACGTTTCTTTCTAGCTAAGAAGTGGTGTTTGGGTTTTTACACGGCCCGACATTTTACTTATGTTGATGTTGGATTATGAGGTACCTCGGTTTTTATAGGTTGTTAGTGGCTATATTAGAGGTTCAAAAGAACCGGGAAGCGTGTGTTCAGGCATAATTAATCCACTAACGTATGTGTGGACCGACCCTGAAGATCCAAGGATTCGCCAGAGTCTGAATCCTGAGGCATTTGCTAGAGTGTCTCAAATCGGAGAGGACGATCCCTAGCCTCGATTCATGATGGAAATCAAATATCTAATACGACAATACAGTTTTGATTGTGAACTTATATATGGCGACATAGTATATGGTAGCTATGCCGTCTAGGATTGATACATTTACTTTGAAGTATTTTAAACTGATTAAACATTAATAATAATATTAAAATATTATTTCATACGTATCATGTCATGTTTGATCATTATAAGGCAAAACTCTATCCTCTGGTTTGTGTTGCATTGTGTGATGGGACTTGAGTCTTATAATGATTTCATTTTTCAAAAGACATTGCATTATTTTATATCAAATTTACTGAATTATGCACTGGCAATCCAATGGAGTAAACCTGCTCCGCGTTAGCGGCGTGGTCCTGTGATTTTCCATATTGTTAGTTAGTGTAGAAAGATTTCTCTTACCAGTCCCATGATTGACTCGATGTTTGTTTCACTTTGCAAACTCGGGTGCCCTCTCTTTACACGGGCAGCCAAGTGACAGGATTTAGGGAGACCCATTCTGGATTGGAGCTTGCTGGAGAAGAAGATGAAGACCCTTTCTTTTATCTTTATTCTATTTTGAGACTTTATTTCATCTTTGGATTTTGATGTACGTTATGGAGTTGAGACTTATTTCCTTTTTCATTCAGACTTTCTATTTTTGCTAAGTGTATCCTGTAACTGCGTACTCTGATGTTCAGTTTGTTGTGATGTTTATGACATTTCATTTTCCGCTGCAATGATTTATGTGTTATAATATTATCTGAGATCTGTTTTTGTTGTAAATATGTTGTATTCCAAATGATTATCCTTACTTTCATTCAACGGAAGTTCGGGGTCATCACAGTTGGTTTCAGAGCACATGCTGGGCGGGAATTTTCCCGCCCAGGGCCAGGTCGACCTGGGGGTCAACACTATGGTCGACCTTCCACGGGCCAGGTCGACCCTATGGTCGACCTGCCTCCCGAAACCCAAATTTTGAACCTGATGCATTCTGATGTATTTAGACTCGTTTCGTGACCAAATTCATGACTCTAAACCTATATAAACAACCCCTAGCCCCATTCTCTTTACACCAATTCTCTCTAGCCTTATGTTGCTCAAATTCTAGTTATAAATAAAAGAAAAAAAGGGACTACTTCTTCTCCATCAAGACTACGCATAGAGATTTGCAAACTGGGGGTTTTCATTTAGAACACGATTAATCAAATAGAGATTCAACATCAACTTCTGCTTTCTAATTCTCGATCCGCGCACTGTAAGTCCAAGTTACTTTTAGATTAAAACTATAAACTTAATATGGACATGTTATAAATTGGAATTGGACCTTTGTATGATAATTGATTCATATCTATTCTTGTTCATCTTGGATCTTGACTTTTGGGAATATTACTATGAAATTTATTTGGGCCTATTCATGTTGTAAATCAAATCCTTTCATGTCCATAATATTATCATGCATGTGATGTTGAATCGGTTATTATTCACAAGTTTGGATTATCACCTTAACCTTGACTATTACCTTATTATGCTAGATCTGTAATCCTAATGTTTTGGGACTATTATTCTATATGTCATGGATGTTATAACCAATTATCTCAAGCTATATCATGCTTGATTTATCACCTTGTGCTCGTTCTTTTGCCTATCATAGTTTTGATGTCATTCCCTTTCATATTGGATTTGGATTTACTTGTAATCTAGATCGATTCACGTTTAAGTGCGACGGGAATATGATTTGGGTAGATTAGGCAAAACATAAATTGGTTATGAACATGAAACATGAACATTGTTATAACTTGAATCTGGATATGGACATGAAACTTGCCTTGAAACTTGACACGAACTTGACATGAAACTTGAACATGGACATGACACTAGAATGAACCTGAAAATGGCTAACTCGTGGTTGGGTTGAGTTTGCAGTGTAATTCTGCCCGGAACCGCCCGGCAAATCCAGTGACCGCAAACAATAGGATCCAATGTGAATAGTTGGTCATATCGCGCTTGAAACCCGAGGTCAGACTGAGTTGTGGTGTAAATCTGCCCGGAAATGCCTGGCATATCCAATGACCACAACAACCGGTCTGATGTGAGAGGTTGGGGTGCATTAATGAATTAATGCCACATGATAGGGTTAAGTCATGAACATGAAAGACAACACTTAACCAACTTGACACATGATTCGTAGGGCTAAGTCATGAACTTGAACGACAACACTTAGCCAATTTGACATGACATGTAGACGGGTTAAGTCACGAATTTAAATGACAACACTTAACCTATTGGACGGAAACCCTAGTTACGCGGTCCATTTCAGCAGTAACCCACTGGATTTATCATGGTACCCTGGAACTAGGCAGGGTGGGGCACGATTACTGGGCTGATTGTAAGCGACCATAACGACGGCTGAGTTGGTGCGCCAGTGTAGGTTCAGGCGGACTATGGCCGTGCACGTAGTCCGAAGTTGAAAAAGAGGGCATTGGGTATCAGTAGGTTTACACTGTGCATGCTTAATTCGTGTCGGTGGTTGGCACCTTAGGGCTTGATACACCCTATGGTGGACCTAGCACAGGTGACTACATTCGTGATAGGGTCGTATGACACAGACACACGACGAGCTAGAAGTTGTACTGAGCCGATCGATTAGTGGATCGTTCCGTTGGACCTAGGAATGGGTCATTTCATGATTTTGGGCCAAGGGATCATTTCATGGTTAATATATGACATGGGTTTGGGATACCAGTACAGTTGGTGCAGCGAACCTTGAACATGCGATGCTATACTTGATTTATACTTGAATTTTCCTGCTATCTTAGTCTATATTGCCCATCTTGACAGCATTCTTATGTTTACTTTCAGTTTATACATGTCATGTTACCTTTACCTGTTTTTATGCTGAAAGTCACTAGGTCTTACCAGTCTTTATGATTGGCCCGTTTTCTTTCACCTCTTTTTCTTTCATTCCCCCTCAAGGTTCCCAGGGAGGAAACTCTATACTTAGCTTGGATTTCACTTTCTTCCGGTTCAGCTCATGTACGGTTTGATCTTGAGCTATGATATGGCTGCATTTCTGCTACCTTTGGGGAATTAAGCTACTTTTGTTGTTTTAAGTTTATGCTTCTTTATTTATGCAAGATATAATTTGTTGTAATGGAAAATAATGACCTTGGCTATTTGGTACTTTGGATATAAAAGGTTTTGACCCTTTTTAAAAGTTATGAAATTTATCTTTTGATTCTTCCGCTGTTTTATTTATGTTCTGTCTTGTAATATTTCTGTGTTTGTTTACCTCGATAACGCTCCTCCAAAACTTGTGCATTCCCTTTGTAGTGACCCTAGCAAAGGTGGGGTGTTACACTTGGTATCAGAGCAGGAGGTTACCAGACTGGGCAAAAGTTTTTAAAAACCTTATAAAACTATTTTCAAAACCATTTACAAAGAAGCATTTTTTCAAGAAAAGTCTTGTTTTATTTAAAGGCTATTCCCCAAAAGTCATTAGCACTATCCTTTGCTTCCTCATTTAAATCTCTTCTTTTTCATTTCAGCATGTCTGGGAATCTTAACCTTCCAGAGGGCGTGCCAATACCTGGCTGGTTCAGGAGGTACTTAGAGGCTAGGGCCAACGATGCAGGCCCAACTGATATTCCTCCTCCAGCTGCAGCAGTTCCTCCTTCTCGTGCAAATGCTTTCTCAAAGATTTGTAGAGATTTTAGGGCCATGGGTGGAAAGGATTTCAAAGGAACTGAATCATTCGTAGAAGCAAGGAACTGGCTCAAAGAAACTGAGGGTCTGTTCATTATCTTCGAGGTGGATGATAGGAACAATTTACAGTTCATAGTATGGTTACTCAAAGACGAAGCTTCCTATTGGTGGGAAGTCACTAACGCTGAAAGACCTGTTGACACATGGATGGATTTTAGGATAAGATTTGAGATGAAATTCATCTCACAAGCTGAACGAAGTCTACAGCTGGAGAAGTTCTTATCTCTTAAGCAAGGAAGTATGACGGTCAGGGAGTACGTCAATTAATTCAATCAGCTGGCCCGGTTTGGACTGGACTTAGTGAATACTTCTCATAAGAAGGCTCTCCGTTTTGTCAAGGGATTGAATGAGCCACTTCACAGCTTGGCTATTACCCACTTACCTATGGGGGCTACTTACAAAAAGTTAGTGGACATGGCACTCTTAAATGAAGAAGACAAGAATGACAAGAAGGAGGTCAAGGCGAATGAGTCTCAAAACAAGAAGGTAGACTCCGAGAAAGGAGGCAAAAACAACAACAATAATGACAACAAGTCACGTGAGAAAAGAAAATGCAACTTCTGTGGTATTGATGGGCATATAGTCCACGATTGTAGAAAGAAGAAGATGAAGATGGGAGCATGCTTTCAGTGTGGTGATACTGGACATATACGCAAGAACTGCCCTAAGAAGCAAGGGCAAGGCCCACAAGCAGGACCTTCTGGGAGTACATCTTTAACTTCTTGTCCTATATGTTTTGTTTTATCTTGCTTATCTTCTCAATCCTATCTTGAGAACCTTAGGTAGAACCCTTTTGGATGTAAACATGTAATTGAAACATGTTATGGTTGATGATTGCAAGTGGTTGCATAACACACATTAGGTACTAGATCGGCTCAGTCACATATTTCATATTGAATATGCATGGGTGCTTATACTTGTATATGGATGGAAACTTGATATGCTATCATTTGGATGTTGCATATGAACGAATGTTTGTACACTCATGTAGAGATTATAAAGTATGTTAGGAATTTGCATACATGTTGGACTCATTACACTAACATATTTTGCATTAAGGAGGTCTGCTGAATCAGTAACCGCCTGATCTTTTGCATTAGATAAGTGCATATACACACACTCTTGCATAAGTTCATACAGCATTAGAAATCTTTTAAGGACAATGGTTGCTTGTGGATGATGGCTGAGTAGATGGAAGATTGGATGATAGGATGCATTCTTCTTAACTTGAAGATTTCGGGGACGAAGTCCTTTAAGGAGGGGAGAATGTAACAACCCGTATTTTTATAACATGTTAAAACCATAAATCAAGGCAGAATTAAATTATAAAACAAAGAATCAAGGGAAACGGGTTGCGCCATTGCGTTCATCTCGAAATTCTGCTTGGGAACGAGTCCGAGTTTTCGAGAACGGAGTCCGCATAAGGGAGATATTACCTTCTTAAGTTTTAGGAATTTTCAGAATCGAAAACAGCTCGAAATTCGAATTCGAAATTCGAATTCGAACTCCAGTGCAGACTGGGCGGTAATTTTCTCGCCCAGGAGCAGGTCAACCTGGGGGTCGACACTATGGTCGGCCTCCCAGGGGCCACGTCAACCCTATGGTCGACCTGGGGGTCGACCTGCCTCCCGAAACCCAGTTTTTGAACCTGATGCATTCTGATGTATTTAGACTCGTTTCATGACCAGATTCATGACTCTAAACCTATATAAACAGCCCCCTAGCCCCATTCTCTTTACAACAATTCTTTCTAGCCTTATGTTGCTCAAATTCTAGTTATAATTAAAAGAAAAAAGGGACTACTTCTTCTCCATCAAGAATACGTATAGAGATTTGCAAATTGGGGGTTTTCATTTAGAACATGATTAATCAAATAGAGATTCAACATCAACTTCTGCTTTCTAATTCTCGATCCGCGCACTTGATCGACGCTAGTCTATGAATTAGAAAAGCGCGACATTTGTAATAAATTCTGCAAGCATACAGGTGTGTAGCATACAGGTCGAACACAGGGAGGTGAATTAAATCAAATTATTTATCTAATCTCTTGGGCGAGTTAGACGAAGCTGGAGGTTGATTTTGCAAAACAAAACAAAATTAAAACTGTAATTTGATTCAGAACAGATCTAACTGAACCGACGATCAAATCACAATTTCAATGGAAAAGCAATGAAACTATAAATCAGATTCAAATCTAATCAAATCCAATTTAACCTATGAACGCGATTAAAATACAGAAAATAAAAGCACAGAATATAAATAACAACAGGAAATAAAATTAGGATTACCGCTGAATCTAATCAGACGGTCAATCACTAATGAAAAGAAATGCAAAACACAAATAGTGTTCTACCGAATCTAATCATGTAGACACACTAATTGCTAAGAAATAGAAAAAATGCAGAAAATAAAAAGAAGAAGAAGAACTAGAAACTTTATTAGAAATAGAAAATGGGATATATCATAGGATGGTGGCTACAATGCCATTACAAGGGTATATATAGGGTAGATAGCCAAACCCTAACCCTAACCCTAATGGTAAATGGGCCTGGTCATTACACCACTAATTAGTTACAATGAGAAACATAAATGGGCCTTAGATAAATAAAGCAAATTTGGGCCTTTTCTCTTTTTCCTCTTGCTTCCTTGATATTTCTTCATTGATTTGTGATGTGCAAAGCCTTTTTATCAATCCTTTTCTTGTCCAACAGCAACTAGACGTGATATCTTCATCTACAATTCTTCAAAATGCAAATACACAGCAAATTGAACTCTATTTCTCTACATTTCTGGTTGCATGCGAGCTGGGTTGGACTATCTGTAAAAATAACAAAACAATACCCAAGTAATATTTATTTATATACAAAAGATAAGATATAAGAGCATAAAATAAACACATTTCTATGTCAATCAAATACCCCCACACTTATCTTTTACTCGTCCTCGAGTAAAACAAAAAATGAAAAACTAAACTAGATAGGTCACACTTTCGTAGGAAACACGATTGCATTGAGCGTATGCAACAAGCCGTTAAACCTCTAGGTGTCCCTAGTAGGACGAGTGGTGTCTCGTGAGGGTTTTCAGCGGATACTACCCACAAAATCCAAATGCAGTATGTTATGATTCTAATGAAACTACATGAATGCAATGGACATGTGCAAAAAATAAAAACGAAAAATGACAACACGACTTATTTCAGGAAAGTGGTACAACAGATTAAGTTAATAATTTCCAACCAGTTGATTTTATTTTAGATACCTCGACTTGTCACAAATTTTCAATATAAATCAAGTTTTCAAATGTTAAATTCCAGTTTGGCCAGTTGGTTCGGTTGATAACATAGTGCAGCCATGAAATAAATTCTTAGTTTGCTTGGCACAGTTTGCAAAGTGGTATTCTAATTTTCTCATGTATGGCTAGTCAAATCAATAAGGTCAAGAAGTGTTTGGGTATTATCGCTTATTCTTTATTCTATAAAATTTTTAAGATTTATGATTAAGTACATACACCTAACTAAAAAGACCAAGGTTTACCACCCATGCACTGCCTCGCGGACTAACGGAGAGTAGGTAAAGAGCTTGGCGGATTGTGCAGGCCGACTTTGACTTTGTCAACAACGTGTCGGTAATCCTTAGGTGTCCAATCCCATAAAATGAGACCAAGATATTCCAACTTTGACTTTGTCAACAACGTGTCGGATAGAGCTTGGCGGGTTTGCACACCAACGCTCGATATACAAGCAATGTTGGATACCCTTGGAATACTATTATTATTATTATCGAAAATATAAGCACAAAAAGAGAGTTACGCGAATTCAACTTAACACAACTTAGTTTTAAAGATTTGAAAAGCCAATATAAGTATTTTAAGTCCTCCACTTATTTGAACAAAGTCTACAATATAGAATAGATTTCATGGCCATCACCTAAGAATCTCCCTATGTACCGGTTACACTATTATCCCTCAAAATTAAACTTTTCATTATATTTCCTATTCGATCTAAGTTGAGAGAGAAAAATACTATCAACTGGCTAAAAATTGTAAACTTATTTTGCTGTATCACTTGAAAATGAGTCGTATTTCAAAAAAAAAAAAAAAAAAAATTTATGGTATGTTATTACAGTCTAACATGCATGAAGGTCCTATTTAAATGATGAAAATGAAAAGAAAGAAAAATAAAGAAAAAAAAATGATGAAAATGAGTGAAATGCAGACTCCCCCCCCCCCCCCCACACTTGAACTAAACAGTGTCCACACTGTAACGTTTCCTAAATTTGAAAGATCGCACCCAAAGGTGAATGAGATGCAAAATTATTTGAAGGATGAAATGGAGTTTAGCCACTATATGCGAATGCCAATCATATGTACAATGATATATGTGCTTGCGATGGACGCGATGCAAAGAGTGCCACCAACTTTTCCCCCCATACTTGGTCCTTTCCCTATGAGTCCCATTCCCACTGTGTCTAGACATGTTTTCTAACAAGCAAGAGTTTTTGAAAACCATATCATCTTTAAACCTTGACTTGTAGTCCAGGAGATAAATATCTAGGGTCGTCCTAACCCGAAGTTTTTCAATCAAGCTAACATTCCAGAAATAATTCATGTGCTCAACAAATTTGTCAGTGTAATTGTTCAAAAGTCTGTGATCGTTTATAAACTCAGTTGCAATCGTGAAATTTAAATTCTGAGTGTTGTTCAAGACAATGACAATTTCAAACTCATTTGAAATTTTCTTAAAGTTTAAATTCTCGAACTCGTGACTTGAACATACTTCTTCCTCATTTGGCAACTTATCCTCGTACAATCCCAAGAATTCATGTTCATTAAAATCCATTTCCACTTTTGAGTTTTCGAAAAATTCAACATTTTCATTTTGTTCAATTTCAAAGAATTCAAGTTTCTCGCAGTCCGGAAGAGGAAGATCAAAATCTAAACCCAAATCTTTTTGAAAAGAATCGAAATCCAAATCATTTATTGAATTTTGAACAACTTCATTTAGATCATCATTCTCAATTTCAAAAGTCGTTATTTGAAAATTTTCAATGTCAGTATAAATTGGATTGTTTTCTGATTCAATGCTCATTTGATTTTGTTGCTCTTGCTGTTCTTTAAAAGATTTCATTAAGCAAAGAAGTTCATCAAGCTTTCTATCTTGGTTTTCTACCCTCTCTCTAAGAATGTTAAGATGATATTCTTCAGAATCGTTGATTTGAAAGCTCTCGTTTTGGATTTCTTGATTCTCAAAATTATATTCCACATCAATTTCACGATCAATATCATTCCCAATGTGTTGGTTGTTTGAATCCTCCGAAAAATGACAATGATATTGGAAATCATTTTGATGTTGAAAATTAGGGTCATAACCAAAACTGTTGAAATTCGATAGAAAATTGAAATTTTGGTTATTTTCAAGATGTTGATATGGGTTGTAATTTTGAAAATTTTGATCGATTTGAAAATGATTTTCAAAATTATTTTTGAATTGGTTTCCAACCCCATATTGATCAAAGGTACATTGCGATTCAAAACCGTTTTGATGTGGATGTGGCCCATAATCGAAGTTATTGAAATTTAAATTGAAATCATCATTTCGATTATATCTATGATTTTGAAAATGTTGGTCAGTTGGAAAATTTTGAAAATTGTTGACATTAGGCTCACCAAATTTTGGAAAATCTTGCTTCATGAGTTGTATTTCATACTCATACTCTTCAAGCGAACGTCTACTCCGATTATTATCCCACATTTCTCTCAAGGATTTTTTTGAATCAGACATTTGAAATGAAATCACGGCAAGACAGAAATTATTCTCAATTCAAAATAATATAAAATAATGAGTTGTGCTCTATTAATTAACTGACTCAATTGGAAGGGGGAAGAGGATCTTATGGTCGTTCACGTATAGTATAAAACTAAGGGATACGACCAATGTTTTACGGGTAGTATGCAACCTCTTTTGCTAATAGTTCAATAAATTGAACTACTATATATCCGCGATCCAATTGTACAAGACAGTCAACTTCACAAAGCACCACTTTTCAATTATATTATTTTGAAAATCAAAAACACGTGTTAGAATTGAAAATCGACGAGAGTGATTAGTTATGGAAAATCGTTCCTCACCACCAATTCAGAAATATCAACAACACAACAATCACAGAATAATCACAGAACAGAACCGTCACAGAACAGAACGGTCAAAGAACAGAAGATTAAAATATTTTACACGCAAGCCGCTGCCCCTGCAGAAGATTTTTACAAGCAATTTCTAAATTTTTCTTTTTTTTCAAAACAGCTTCAGAACCTGTAGAGTTCAGAAAAATATTACCGTGGGGTATGGAAGTCCGTCCAGAATATTCCGGTAGTACCAACGATTTAAACTTCAGCTAATTGCAAATCGACTGTCCTTTGAAATTCCTGTTGTTTGCTTGATCCTTGAATTCCTTTTTCACTTTTGGTCTACGGTAACTCTTTTTTCCTTTTTCTCTTTTTTTTTTTAAAAAAAAAAAATAAAAAGGAAAACAAACGACAAGAAAGCAAAAATGGAGTCGGACAAATGAAACTAAACCATAAAAATTGACAAGACTAAACAAAATAGAACAAACTAAACTCAATTCTAAAAAAAAAAAACTAAATTAACTCAAAAGGAAAAACAAAACAAAAATAAAAATTAAACTAGACTTAACAACTCACTAGACTCAAGAAAGGAAGGAACTAAAAAGACAAAAAAAGAAAAAAAAATAAAAAAAATAGAGGACTCAACCCTAAATTAAAACAGGCCGCACTCGAATAGGGCTCACATTCACCAAGTTCAAATGGCTTGATTCAGTGAGGAACAGGAGTGTTTCTTCACAATTTCCAAGTCCCAAAAAAAAATACTATACGCCCCCTATATTTCTTTCCCAGAATAAAAAAAAAACAAAATCGGAAGTTCCCAGAGCTAATTAGCAGAGCTGATTAGGACAATCGAAGGTTTTGATGATTTCGGATTGGAATTTTTTTTGGATCTCGATTTGAGTATGCGGTTTCGCTGGTTTGGGTATTTGACTCGACTCGGCTTATGCAGGAAGTCGGCGAGATCGATGGAGAGTTCTAGGTGGTTTGGGATTCGAATCGTATGTGGCCGGATTTCAGTCTTGGTTTTTGGGGTTATGTGATTCGATGAGGCGATGTGGTTTTGCTTTGGTTTGGTGCAGGGGTATGCGTGAGGTTGAAAGGCGGAAGGATGTGGGTCTTGGCTGAATTAGTGAGGATGTGAGATGGTGCGATGGGGTGTGGTACGGTTGAAGAGGACGTGTTCTGGCGATGGGGGGGTTTCCGTGAAGTGGCTCCGATGGGTTCAAAGTCTGGTTTTTTTGTGTAATTGTATGAAGTGGATATGGCACTTGGCTGTTCGTGAGACAGTGGTGATTTGGTGATGTATGAAGGCAGAGTGATTTGATGGTAGACTGAAGTGGGTTAATGAAGGAGGGGTGATGTTGTTCTGTGTAGTTGTGGTGAGAACTGGTGAGTGTGATGACAAAAGGTGATGGGTTTGATTCGGGAAACAGACGGATAGTGTGGTCAGAGGTTCCGATGCATGGGTTAAGTGGAGTTTTTTTTTTTTTTTGGTTTATTTCGATCTGATGGGTTCTGGCCCTTGACCTTCAAGTTCCTATGCTTCGAATTGGGTGGCTCGGTGTTTGATCGAAGTGAGGATGCGAAGTCGGCTTGTGTTGACTACTTCAGCGTTTGAACTGATGGTGTAGCGAAGGGATTCGCGAAGTTGTATGAGTTTGTTGAGGGGCTGTAGTTGATCGGTGGACTATAGATGATTGCGGTTTGAAAGATGGTGGTTGTTTTTGCTGTATAGGAATTGGCGAGATGGTGATTTGTTTTGGTGATGGTCTGGTTTGCGCTCGAGTTTGAGCGATGGAGTTCTTTGGTTCGGTGAAAGGGGAGGGCGCGGTGAGGGAAGTTTCGGATCTGGATCTCAGGTCGCGATCTGGTTTTGGGCACTTGGGAATCGGATTGTAGTGTGACTTGTGCGATTTGGGTTCAGGGCGTGGATGTGGTTGTTTGTGGAGGATGAGGTGATGAACTGGAGAGAAGGATGGTGATTTTTGGGTCTGAGTGGTTTAATGATGGTGGTTGTGGTGGAGTACAGCGATGTCCTGAAGTGGGTAGTTGCTGGAGTGGAACGAGGGTGGCGTGAAGTACTTTGTATGGGGGTGGCGCGTGATATGTTTAGACGTTGAAGGGGAGATTTGTGAAGGAAAGTGGCGGACTGGCTAATGGGTTTTGTTAATGAAAGATTATGATTCTTTTTTTTTTTTTAAGAAAAGAAGAAAAAGTTGTATAGAAATCAGAAAAGAGAATGAAAGGAAAGGATTGAAGAATTAGCAAGAATTTGAGGAAGAAGGACAGATTTTTTTTTTTTTTTTTTTTGTTGTGTATAATGAGAATGGTTTATGGACGATCAAACTGGATTGTGGTAATGCTGTGTGGCTTGATGTTTGTGTGGTTTGGCAAAGGTGAAAAGTGGCAAGAAGAAAGAAGAAAGAACAAAAATAGAAAAAGGAATCCTTGTAATAAATTTTTTTATTTATTTTTTTTTTAGAGAAAATTTGTACAAGAGGAAAAAAAAATCAATGTAAAAGGAAAAGAAATAAATGAAAAGTGGGAAAGAGATTGCACCGAAAAGAGGAAAGAATGGTAAAGTGGTACCTTGTGGCACAGAAAGAAAACATAAGGAAAGAAATCAGGGGAGAGAATATTGCAAAAGATTGTTTTTTTTTCTTTTTAAGAAGACTGTAAAGAGAGAAAAAAAAAATGTTATACAAAGGAAGAAAGGAAAGAAATAGATGGGAGAAGAGGAAACAAATTGAAAACTAAAGTTTGCGAGATTTTTGTTCTCTTGATTGAGAAGATACGGTATCAACTTATAATACCAAATCAACAAGTCAAGATTTTTTCTATGTCTGCACACAAGAAACAAAAGAAAAATAAAATCAAAATAAAAACTAACACGAATCATAAATTAAATAAATAATAAAATTTAATCGTTACCTCCCCGGCAACGGCGCCAAAAACTTGATCGACGCTAGTCTATGAATTAGAAAAGCGCGACATTTGTAATAAATTCTGCAAGCATACAGGTGTGTAGCATACAGGTCGAACACAGGGAGGTGAATTAAATCAAATTATTTATCTAATCTCTTGGGCGAGTTAGACGAAGCTGGAGGTTGATTTTGCAAAACAAAACAAAATTAAAACTGTAATTTGATTCAGAACAGATCTAACTGAACCGACGATCAAATCACAATTTCAATGGAAAAGCAATGAAACTATAAATCAGATTCAAATCTAATCAAATCCAATTTAACCTATGAACGCGATTAAAATACAGAAAATAAAAGCACAGAATATAAATAACAACAGGAAATAAAATTAGGATTACCGCTGAATCTAATCAGACGGTCAATCACTAATGAAAAGAAATGCAAAACACAAATAGTGTTCTACCGAATCTAATCATGTAGACACACTAATTGCTAAGAAATAGAAAAAATGCAGAAAATAAAAAGAAGAAGAAGAACTAGAAACTTTATTAGAAATAGAAAATGGGATATATCATAGGATGGTGGCTACAATGCCATTACAAGGGTATATATAGGGTAGATAGCCAAACCCTAACCCTAACCCTAATGGTAAATGGGCCTGGTCATTACACCACTAATTAGTTACAATGAGAAACATAAATGGGCCTTAGATAAATAAAGCAAATTTGGGCCTTTTCTCTTTTTCCTCTTGCTTCCTTGATATTTCTTCATTGATTTGTGATGTGCAAAGCCTTTTTATCAATCCTTTTCTTGTCCAACAGCAACTAGACGTGATATCTTCATCTACAATTCTTCAAAATGCAAATACACAGCAAATTGAACTCTATTTCTCTACATTTCTGGTTGCATGCGAGCTGGGTTGGACTATCTGTAAAAATAACAAAACAATACCCAAGTAATATTTATTTATATACAAAAGATAAGATATAAGAGCATAAAATAAACACATTTCTATGTCAATCAGCACTGTAAGTCTAAGTTACTTTTAGATTAAAACTATAAACTTAATATGGACATGTTATAAATTGGAATTGGACCTTTATATGATAATTGATTCATATTTATTCTTGTTCATCTTGGATCTTGACTTTTGGGAATATTGCTATGAAATTTATTATGGCCTATTCATGTTGTAAATCAAATCCTTTCATGTCCATAATATTATCATGCTTGTGATGTTGAATCAGTTATTATTCACAAGTTTGGATTATCACCTTAATCATGACTATCACCTTATTATGCTAGATCTGTAATCCTAAAGTTTTGGGACTATTATTCTATATGTCAGGGATGTTATAACCAATTATCTCAAGCTATATCATGCTAGATTTATCACCTTGTGCTCGTTCTTTTGCCTATCATAGCTTTGATGTCATTCCCTTTCATTTTGGATTTGGATTTACTTGTAATCTAGATCGATTCACATTTACATGCGATGGGAATACGATTTGGGTAGATTTGGCAAAACATAAATTGGTTATGAACATGAAACATGAACATTGTTATAATTTGAATTTGGATATGGACATGAAACTTGCCTTGAAACTTGATGCGAACTTGACATGAAACTTGAACATGGACATGACACTAGAATGAACCTGAAAATGGCCAACTTGAGGTTGGGTTGAGTTTGCAGTGTAACTCTACCCGGAATCGCCTGGCAAATACAGTGAATGCAAACAATAGGATCCAATGTGAGTAGTTGGTCATATCGCGCTTGAAACCCGAGGTCAGACTGAGTTGTGGTGTAAATCTGCCCGGAACCGCCCGGCTTATCCAGTGACCACAACAACAAGTCTGATGTGAGAGGTTGGGGTGCATTAATGAATTAATGCCACATGATAGGGTTAAGTCATGAACATGAAAGACAACACTTAAATAACTTGACACATGATTCGTAGGGCTAAGTCATGAACTTGAACGACAACACTTAGCCAATTTGACATGACACGTAGACGGGTTAAGCCACGAATTTAAATGACAACACTTAACCTATTGATGGAAACCCTAGTTACGCGGTCCATTTCAGCAGTAACCCATTCGATGTATCATGGTACCCTGAAACTAAGCAGGGTGGGGCACGACTACTGGGCTGATTGTAAGCGACCAGAACGACGGTTGAGTTGGTGTGCTAGTGTAGGTTCATGTGGACTATGGTCATGCACGTAGTCCGGAGATGAAAAAGCAGGCATTGGGCATCAGTAGGTTTACACTGTGCATGCTTGATTCGTGTCGGTGGTTGGCACCCTAGGGCTTGATACACCCTATGGTGGACCTAGCACAGGTGACTACATTCGTGATAGGGTCGTATGACACAAACACACGACGAGCTAGAACTTTTAGGGAGTCGATCGATTAGTGGATCGTTCCGTTGGACCTAGTAATGGGTCATTTCATGATTTTGGGCCAAGGGATGATTTCATTTTTAATATATGACATGGGTTTGGGATACTAGTACAGTTGATGCACCGAATCTTGAACATGCGATGCTATACTTGATTTATACTTGAATTATCCTGCTATCTTAGTCTATCTTGCCTATCTTGACAGCATTCTTATGTTTACTTTCAGTTTATACATGTCATGTTACCTTTACCTGTTTTTATGCTGAAAGCCACTAGGACTTACCAGTCTTTATGACTGACCCGTTTTCTTTCGCCTCGTTTTCTTTTGTCCCCCTCCCCCAGGTTCCCAGGGAGGAAACTCTAGCACTTAGCTTGAATTTCGCTTGCTTTTGGTTTAGCTCATGTACGGTTTGATCTTGAGCTATGTTATGGCTGCATTTCTGCTACCTTAAGGGAATTAAGCTACTTTTGTTGTTTTAAGTTTATGCTTCTTTATTTATGCAAGACAGAATTTGTTGTAATGGAAAATAATGACCTTGGCTATTTGGTACTTTGGATGTAAAAGGTTTTGACTTTTTTTGAAAGTAATGAAATTTATCTTTTGATTCTTCCGTTGTTTTATCTATGTTCTGTCTTGTAATATTTTTATGTTTGTTTACCTCGATAACGCTCCTCCAAAACTAGTGCATTCCCTTTGTGAGTGACCCTAGCGGAGGTGGGGTGTTACACCCAGGACCACCGCCGAGTTGGCCAACTCCACCCTAGGACGACGTGCCTCCTCGAGCCCCTCAACCCTGAACAACCTAATCGATCTCCGGTGCGTCTGATTTGGTGAAAAGTGTAAACCTAGAATCGGACAATTTGCAAAATCAATGGCCAAGTTCTATATTGAAGAAGAAGGGGTAAAAACTATATTTAATTATTTAAATTAATTTAATGTAAATGTTAACAATATTAATTAAATCGTATCTTATTCATTCGAAGGCAGAATTGAATGATTTCTGAAGCACTATGATCGTGAAGCCGAATACTAAGTTCTAGAACTGATTGGGGCTGATTCTGAACCTTTTGAATTTCAGACCTGAATCTGAAACGATGTGGAAAATCCTTTTTTTTATTATTATAATTAGAAATTGTTAATTCTAAAAGTGTAATTGCTCATATGTTGTATTATTCTGTGATTTCCATATTTAATTTGATTTGTGATTGTTATGTGATGTTGATCTATCAAAAATGGATATTTATGACACCAAAATTGACGTTGTGGTAAATAGGAAAAATGGTTAGACAAAATCCATTATTTTTAATTATCATATTTATGACACCAAAATTGACATTGTGGTAAATAGGAAAAATGGTTAGACAAAAACAATTATATTTTAATTATCATATTTATGACACCAAAATTGACATTTGGGTAAATAGGAAAAATGGTTAGACAAAAACATGATTTTAATAAAATGTACATATTTCATGTAGTGATAAAATATAAGAATTGATTCATGTCTTAGGATTAAAAACATGATTTCAATTGAAATATACATTTTAATGTGATGTTATAAAATGCACGTTTTAGGATTTAAAGCATGATTACATTAGAAAATAAACATTTTAATATAATGTTACAAAATACATGTTTTAGGATTTAAAACATGATTACATTAGAAACTACACATTTTAATGTAATGATATAAAAATAGAAACGTAGAAATGAAAAGTACATTTTTAATGCCATTTCAAAAGTGAATAGAAACATAGAAATGAAAAGTACATTTTTATTTGCAATTTAGTTATAAATAAAAACATGATTAGAAAAAGTACATTTTTGTTTGCAATTTAGTTGTAAATGAAAACATGATTAGAAAAAGTGCATTTTTATTTGCAATTTAGGTGTAAATAAAAATATGATTAGAAAAAGTACATTTTTATTTGCAATTTAGTTGTAAATAAAAACATGATTAGAAAAAGTACATTTTTATTCGCAATTTAGTTGTAAACAAAAACATGATTAGAAAAACTACATTTTTATTTGCAATTTAGTTGTAAATGAAAAACATGATTAGAAAAAGTACATTTTTAACAAAAATATGATTAGAAAAAGTACATTTTTATTTGTAATTTAGTTGTAAATAAAAACATGATTAGAAAAAGTACGTTTTTATTTGCAATTTAGTTGTAAATGAAAAACATGATTAGAAAAAGTATATTTATATTTACATTTTAGGTGTAAATAGAAACATGGATTAAAAGTTGATATATATACTTACATTTTAGGTGTAAATAGAAATATATATATATATATATTAAAAAGTACATTTTTATTTACACTTTAGATGTAAATAAACCATGAATTTAAAGGTTACATTTTTATTTACGTTTTAGATGTAAATAAAAACATAGAAATAAAAGTGTCATTTTAATTCACATTTTAGATGCAATAAAAAAGAATAGATTTTAAAGTTACATTTTAGATGTATTGATTGAAAGTAGTAGAAATCGCCAACGATATAATTTATTTATATATAAATTATAAATTAAACGAATCACGCGCGGTAGTTCACATTTCGACAATCGTAACTTTAAATGGTTATACCGAAAGATCTGACTCTCGGATTTTCCCAAAACTGGAATCGTTAGGACCGCTTAGGGAAGGTCTTTCCAACGATATAAATTTCACCAAAATACAACGGTTAGTTTTCAAGATATGTGTAAATCAAATTTTGGTAAAAACAGCGCCAGGGCCGCCCATTAACCCGAAGCGTCATTTAATTATAATTGAGCTATTTTAAACAAGAAAAATAGCAATAAATCGTTGTAAATAAATATTAACGATATAAATGATTTTTAATGATAATTATTTGAAAATTATTTGAAAAGACTGAGTTTAACTCATTTCAAATAATTATACGGCGATTTAAATCAAACAAATAGAAGACGGTGATTGAAGACCAGCGATCTTCAACATCGAATGGATAATGACTACCGATGCCCTGGACGTTATGGTGTAGTGTCTGGACGTGCTTGTTGATTGTCCGGATATGCGAGCACCAACGAAAAATCAAGTGACTCCGGTTTCGTTCAGACCTAGAACGGACTTGTGAATGGATTTGTGTCTGACGTTGGAGTTCATTCCATGTAAATTAGATGGATTTCTATTTAATACATATTCGTTTGGTGGCGGAGAATTTATTCTCTTGCTTGACACCCTCAGTGGGTATGGATAGTTATCGATCGCATGGCGTGAATTGTCAATGTGGCGTGCCAAGATGCAAATGATCAAGGCTTTTGTTGAAAAGTAGGCCTTGTGGTTGATGATCAAAGCATAGCCTGTTTAGGCATAGTGTGACGACCCCAAACCCGTTCAGACGGAGACAAGGGTAATCATTGGAATATAACACAGAAACAGGTAATAGCAGAACAGAATTAAATAAATACACCAGATAATGAACAATACAATATACTGGAAAAAGTAATCATCAGAGTTACACAGTATACAGGATCTTACTTAGTACAAATACAGTTCAGCTATACATAAATGTCTACAGCGGAAAACAAACAAAATATATACAATAGGAGCAGAACAGCATAAAAAGAGATAAATGACAGAATCCATCTTCAGCTCCAGCTATCCAGAAAGAACCAGCTAAACCTGAATACAATGCTGCCCATGTAGAATAAGGGGCACCCGAGTTTGAAAGTGAAACAAACTACGAGTCAGTCATGAGACTGGTATGAGAAATCTACTCAACACATTTATAATATGGCTAATCACAGGACCACGCCACTTTCGTGGAATGGGTTTACTCCATTGGATTGCCAGGGCTTTAAAACAAATCATTCCTTTAAACATCGCAATGCTTTTGATCAAAATGAAGCCATTATAAGACTCAGTTCTCATCACACAATGCAAAGCTAACCTAAGGATAGAGTTTTACCTTATAATGGCCAAAATATGCTTGATACGAACAAATCAAAAGCTTTTGATATTATTACTAGTGTTTATACGTTTCAAAAAAACAATTTCAATCATAACTATCAATCATAGACGACATGGGTACCATATATCATGTCGCCATATATATTTACAATCAAAACCGCACAGTCACGTATTTGGAAATTGCATTTCCGTCATGAACCAAGGTAAAAGTTAGTCCTCACCGAATTCGAGACGCTCTAGCCCACCCCTCAGGAACTAGACTCAGGTGGGCCCTTGGATCGTCAGGGCCGGTCCACCGATGTGGATTAAAATTCTTGAACACTGCGTTTCCCTACCCTTTGGGGCGTAAATGAGCCAACAAATGACTCCATCGGACCCGGATCGTCCGATCTAACCGAGGCACCTCGCAACAACAACAGCCACATAAGTCAAACTCGTCAGGGCGTGTAAAACCACTGACGCCACTTCTAGCTAGAAGGAAACGCATGTCCTCCCTGATGTCCTCTCCCGTTTCTGGTTCATACCAGGGTGTGAGGCTCGCGATTTCACGTTATACACAAAGCTACGCCACACAGGCGGTGCTTTGATCATCACCACAAGACTTTGCTTTTCAACAGAAGCCCTGATCATTTGCCACTTAGGCATGCCACACTAGCAATTCATGCCATGCGACTGATGTCCATCGATATACAACCTCTGAGCTCGTGCGTTTCAGAGAAGGGCGTTAAGCAAAAGAATAAATTCTCCGCCGCCAAACAGATGTATATTTAACAGAGATCAATCAACACAGAATAAAATCCAATGTCAGGCACACAGTCCATTTACAAGTCCGTTCTGTGTCTGAACGAAACCGGAGGCACTAAATACCTCGCAAACCCATCGATCACCACGTACGTCTGGATGATCACCACTCACTATCCATATTTCGGGATGCCTCCCAATCAGGGCCTCGGTTACCACCCAAACGATGTGAAGATCTCCGGTCTTCGACCACCGTCTTCATCTTCGACTTTCAATCGTCGGTCAATTATTTGAAACGAGAATTAACTCGGCCTTTTCAAATAATTCACGTATATTTAGAATTTCAAATCAATTTATTTCAATGGTTAAATCATTCGACAACACCAATTTTGTTCTTTAATGTAATTTTCACACCAAACACATTCAACCATCAAATACCACATAAATCGAGCGAATTCAATTTATTTCTATTCCATATCGTTTATGATATTTTATAAAGATTTATCGCTATTTTTATTTATTTTAAAAATAGCCAATTTATTTAAAACGACGCTTCGGGCATAACGCGACCGTGGCGCTGTTTTTCTTCAGATTTGATTTATACATATCTGAAAATCTGACCGTTGGATCTTCACAAAATTTACATCATTAGAAAGATCTTTTCAAAACGAATCCAACGGTTCCAGTTTCGGGAAAATCCGATGGTCGGATCTCCCGGTATAATCGTTTGAAGTTTCGATTTCAAAATACGAACTGCAGCGTCGTTATTCGATTAAATATAATTATATATATATATATATATATATATATATATATACAAATATAATCATTCCTGGCGCTGTTTTTCTTCGGATTTGAATTAAACATTCCAGACAATCCAACCGTTGGATTTTTACAAAGTTGGTGCCGTTGGAAAGATATTTCCAAAGCGAACCCAACGGTTGCGATTTCAGGAAAATCCGATGGTCGGATCTCCTGTACTAATCGTTTGAAATCACGGTTTCAAAATACGAACTGCAGCGTCATTTTTCGATATATTTCACTTCTATTTAAATATATATAACGATTCTTCGATTTCAAAACCATATGAATTTCATACTTTTGATAAAAATGATATTTTTATCAAACTGTCTTCTATTTCAACACTTCACTATATTTGACACTCATGTATATAATAAAAATATGATTTTTATTGTAAAACAATTTATTTCAAAACTTGACTATATTATATAGTTCATATAGATGATAAAAATGGGATTTTTATGTTTAAAACACGAACACCATTCAACACATGAATTTCAACTCAATGAATAAATATAGTTTCAATGAATGAAAATAATTCAAATACATGAATATTATTCAAAATTTCGGCAGCATAACTGCAGGGTTGTTAAAACCGGGACCGTCCCTAGTACGGCTCCTCGCTCTACCTTAAAACCTCGCGGTTTTTGACAATGGGGAATCATGCATCTAGTTCGCACGCAGGCGGCATGTATATATTTATTTCATTTCCACAAACTAATCCTATGTGGTTTCAACCAAATATTTCTCAACCACAAATGGGTATTTTTCAATCACAATCAATCAATATCAACCACAAACAATTCCAACCAACCATTCGCTATCAATCAATTTTCACACCAATCACAATCAATAAATATCGTCTATGGTTTGTGGACGAGGGGCGTATATATATATATATATATATATATATATATATATATATATAGCAATTCACTTCTATTTCAACGCATATATAATTTCTACAACGCATATATAACTTATACATCAAACGTACAACTTATACAACGCTTATACATGAGGTGTACAACACTTATATAACTCATACATCGACTATATAATTTATACATCGTCGTTTTCCATATCATTTATAAATTAGAAATCTCATATTGGGTACCACTCCACCAAAAATAGCAGAAAGCTTAGAAAAATATGCGGTCTCTTCTAGAAGGTAGAAGACGTCCACACGAGTCCACTGTCTCTTGTTTCCCTGAATTTCGACCACAAATGAAAAAGATATGATTTTTATTGTGAAATAAAAAACCGTAGCGCTTAGAACTGCTATTAAATAGTTTATATAATATAACAGCCGTACCTCACGATTTCGTTCAAAACTAGGGTTGATCTTTTCGACCAAACTACTCCGCTTCGCTCCGATCAGACTTCACCACCCTGTCAACCTCCGAGCAAGCTTCACGCGCCACCCACCTAGGACGAACTCGACAGCGGCTAGAGAGAGAAATTTAATGGCGAACGGCGGCACTTCGTGGGTCCAGAACTCGAGAACCACTCAACTATTGGGGGTCAAACTTATATGGATTTGAAGAGCAAGGGAAGGGCTTCAAAATCCTCAACTGGGTCGAGGCCTAATGGTGCGTGGGTTGATCGGAAAATGAGGGGGAAGGTGGGATCGGGTTTCCGTCGTTCGATTTGTGGGAGAGAGAGAAAAGCGGGGGTTTCTTTCTGACGTGGACCAATAGTTTTTTATTTATTTATAAAGTTTTAAAAATCCGAAAATACCCCTTGCCACATATGAACACCTATTCAAACCCAACGACTATCGTCTCTAGCGTTTTACCCCCATTCCGAACACAATGAGATATGTTTCGTAGGCCCATTCGACTGTTTCAGTCAGTTTTCCTTCAAATTAAAATATATAACATTCAATATTCAATTTGAACGTACATTTCAATTTGCCAGGGCCACAAACTGATTCGAAAAATTCCAGAAAAATAAATCTGGCTATGTTTTGACGATACGGTCCCAACAAAACTAGTTTCGTCAAATTCTGAGACCGTTTGTAAAAAGGCCCATTTCTGGTCGATCCAATTTAACTGTAATTGACCAAAACACATTTTCCTTCACCACGCTCACATACTAGCTTCAAAAATTATGAAATTTGAAACTTAGCAATAAATTCACATCCCGAATCCAACAAAAGTGGTTTCGTTGAATTCCGAGGTCGTATGCAAAATGGCCAATTTCACGGGTTATATAAATTCCATAGCGACCTTTCTAAAAATTCATTTGGCCATAACTTTTGCTTTCCACTATGAAAATTCGATTTTTCAGATTCGTTAGAAAGGTATTTACTAATAGATTTAAATATTTTTGGTTTCACTCAAATCTGTTTTGTTTTGCACCCGGTATAGTCCGACAAAGTTTGAATTCAATTTTTGAAACTACAGCGCCATTTCAAGCCTTGTTTATAATTATAATTAATTATATTCGTTTTCGATTGTCGATTCAACTCACTTTTCATCTCTATTATTTAAAATATTTATTTTAAATATTGAAAATCCATTATTTTTGCCAATTTAAAATTTTTAAATTGGTTCAGATTTTCTGGGTTGTTACAATCTCCCCCACTAAAAACTTTTCGTCCCCGAAAAGGAACAAAGTCGAAAGTGGTTTGATTAATCAACACTACGTTCGATCCAGATTCCATTCTCCAACTTTTAAATTTCTTAGAATTTTCAAATTCTTCAAAAATTTGGCTAACACCCGGAATTTTCGAAAAATTTCGCCATAACCTCTTTTGTACGGGGAGAGATTTGGAAATTTATTGGGCCGTATTAGGTACCCAATTAATCCTAATAAGCATACACATATTTATAGTGATATATTCTGGTGTTTACAGGGGAGTGTGTATTGATAATAACTCCAGAGAATAAATTCTTGTCACCCTGTCAAAGGCTGAGGGAGCGTGTATTTTAAATGCTCCAGAGGATAAATCCTCGTCACCTCGTCCCGTATGGGAAATAAATAGTCCATGTGCCGTATCTAATAACTAGAGAGACGTGGTTATTGTCAACTCCAGACCCGTGTGGGGTTTTTATTAATCTGGCAATTTTATCGTTACAATTTAAATAGTCCATATCAGTCATCAGTTCAACCTGTAAAATATAGTCATCGCCATACAAGCCTCTCGCTCGTATGGTAAATCTTCCACCTCGTCACACAAGCTCCAAATGCTTATGTGGTATATGATGAAGTATGCCTATCTTCCAGAAGTATGCCATGCAATGTAGTTCAAAATTAATTGTTACTATCCTATGGCGACATTTATTATTTCACACAGAATAACCAGCACTCCGCATCCAGTGACATTCACAGGAGTTGATATAATAATATTTCGCATCCAACTCATTAAGGTTTACCTATTTGTCGGGCACGCAAATAAAATATTTACTCAACAACTAATCCATTTACCTGTTCAAATATATAAAATGCACAAGTATATATATTTCTATCTATTTTCTAAACAGTTAAATGTGTGATTTAATCGAATAAATTCTACCATTATTCTATTGTTAATTTAATTAACTATTGTTTCCATAATTTAATTAATCAAATCTACAATCACACAACACAACTGTAACAACCCGAATTTTAAACAACGTGTTAAGACAAGAATCAAGGCAGAATTAAATTATAAAATCTGAATCAGGATAAACGGGTTGTGCCATTGCGTTCGTCTCGGAAAAATACGCGAAATAGACTCCGAAATTTCGTAAATCGGAGTCCGTATGACCCAGTTAAGGCCCAACGAAGTTTCACGAAAATTCAAATCCGAAAACAGATTTGAAATTCAGCCCAAAAAGAGAGGCGGGAAAAATTCCCGCCAGACACTCAGGGTCGACACCCATGTCAACATGGGTGTCGACCCCTCCCCAGGGGGTCGACATGGGTGTCGACCCCCCTGTAGAACCCCGACCTGGTGCACCTGCTTGTCATGTTGGCTCGGTTTTGGAGGCTTGTGACGATTTTGGATGGCTTGGATTCGATCTAGGGTTAATCCTATGGCCTAAAATGCTCCTAAACTCTATAAAAAGACCCTAACCCCCTAATCTAAATCACTCAAACTCTCTCATGCCACGAAGTGCTACCCAAATGCCAAGTGATCATGGCCTCTATCTCCCACTCCAAGAGACTATGCATGCAAATCGGATCTGAATCGAAAGGTGCAAGCTTGCTACAACAAATCGAGGCTCGATCAACGTTGCTACGGCGATTTCATGACGGTTCTTCATCAAAGGAGTCACCTTTCATCGTCAAGACGATTCATGCGCACCCTCTAAGCCTCGCTATGTAAGTTCTAGCTACTTCGAGTTGTTAACGGTAGTTTAATCATGGCATGAAATAAAATGTGGTTAAACATGAGTGCTATAACCTATGCGAGCCTAGTTTGCTCCTTTAACATGAACATAGGACTTTAGGTTGTGTTTTAGCGACTAAACCATGCTATTCATGTTGCATTGGACTTAGTTTGCCATGCAAGATTGGACCTTTACTTGTGGTATGTTAGCATGCACACTTGAAACCACTTTGACTCATGAAACATGCGCATAAATGTGACTTTGATGCTATGCAAGTATATAAACCCGAAGTCCCTTATGATAATATGCAAGTTTACCCCTTTTTATGACATAAGTAACATGTGCATGTTTATCCCTTCATGATAGGTTTATGACATGAACACTTATGCAAGTTACCCTCTTTATGACATTGTGCATGCTTGTGGCCAACCCCTATATGATAGTATGCATGTACAAGGCCAATCCCTTGATGATACCATGCATGTTTGAAGCCAACCCCGTCGTGGGATCGTGCATGTTTTGGGGTCAATGTGTACCATAGTATTTATACTATGTTGACTCGCTTTCACTCAAGTGAAAACACGATTTTGGGGTAGTTAGATAAACGTGAACGTGACGCGAAAACTTGACTTGAATGTGGCACGAAAACTTGACATGGGGTTGCATGAAAATGTGACACTCTTGAAACACTTAAACATGAACATGACACGTACGAAAACATGGAACTTGGGGCAAGACATGTATGGGTTGTAGGTGTGATATGACACTAGACCAAACATGAAAGTGGCCAACTCGAGGTTGGGTTGAGTTTGTAGCATAAATCTACCCGGACCCGCCCGGCTTAACTAGTGGCTACAAACAATAGGATCCAATGTGAGAAGTTGGTCATGTCGCGCTTAAGACCCGAGGTTAGACTAGGTTGTGGTGTAAAACTACCCAGACCCGCCTGGCTTAACTAGTAACCACAACAAGGTCTAATGTGAGAGGTTGAGAGTGCATTAATTAAATTAATGCCACATGATAAGGTTAAGTAAATTCGACTGATGACACTTAACCATACAAGACAATTAGGGGATGGGGTTAAGTAATTTAGACTTAACTAATCTAAACACGGTAACTAGATGGGGTTAAGTAACCTATACTTAACTAATCTAAACACGGTAATTCGATGGGGTTAAGTTAAACACTTAACCAATCTAAACTTGGTAATTCAATGAGGTTAAGCAACCAATACTTAACCAACTTAACATGATGGGGTTAAGTAACTTATAATTAACCAATTATACATGATGATTTGATGAGGTTAAGTAACCTATACTTAACCAATCTAACATGTGGACTTGATAGGGTTAAGTCACAAGACCTTTTGAATATATTTAACCCTTGTAGTACGATTAGTGGATGAGGTTATGGTAACCCATACTTAACCAATCTGACTCGATGATCTGATGCGATTAAGAAAATCTATGCTTAATCAATCTAACACGATAATCTGATAGGGTTAAGACAAACCAATACTTAACCAATTTGACTTGATAGGGTTAAGTCATGCGCTTCTTGGTATACTTAACCACCTTGTAGGGCTAAGCCTTGAACTTAAATACTTAGCCAATCTTGACATGATTCGTAGGCGGGCTAAGTCATGGACCTGAATAACAACACTTAACCCAATAGACAAAACCCTAGTTAGAGGAACTAGGTAGAAAATCGTGGTTAATCAAGGGTAACGGGGAAAAAAAGCTAAGTGGTAAACCTTAGTTAAGTATAACTAAGTAATAATTCTTAGCCAAGGACATGGGACTAGTTCATGAATGGATGAGTAACCCGATATGGTAGGTCATCGCTTAAACACACGAGGAGGAGCAAATTACCCGACTTGGATAAAGGCTCCAATGAATTGGGTGACGAAGCGGTAGCTTCGGGGGACGTGAGGGTACTCTTGGTATCCCTCTGTGAGGTGGCAGGTGCTCCATGAAACCCGGCCTCACAAAGGTTAAGGTCTGCGATAGAAGAGACAAGAGTATGCCTTGGTTGCTATGCGAGCGACCTAAAGACTGGGATGGATTAGCGTGGAGTCGACGATACTTGATTTTGCCCTGGATAGCACGTCGCCGACTACCTACCATCTTTAGTCAATCGTATACGAACGGAAAGGCAGGGAACCCCCAACAGACCATGTTCTTGCTATCGAGTCATGGGTGAGGTTGGCCCATAGGAAAGTGGGGCTATAGTGGAGCCGGGATGTGGTTCTCATACATGATTTTTCTTGGATTGCCTTTCAGTAGTTGAGGGAGGGGTCACGTGGGACCATAGCCACGGGTACAAAAACAGACCTTGATATCTGCATCAGCAGACGACTCAAAGCTCCCGACCGAGTTCCGTATTTCTTGATTTGCCCTGGCACGGAACTCGGATGTATGCGTCTAGACATGGAAAACGATTCACGATACTTATGCGGGATAAAGGGCGCGGTTGACGAGTGGCATAATCCCTAGTGGCCCTAGGTGGCTTGAACCCAAACTGAGACACGGAAACGTTCATTAGGTAGCATAATCCTTAGCGGTCCTAGGTGGCATAAATCCTAAGTGAACACGCGATAGTTCATGGTAAGAAAACATAACTAGATCAAGGGTGGCAGTCCAAAACAACTTCAAGGATAAAATGGTACTACGTTGAGGTGGTATAGATTTACAGGGGAAAGCCCGTACGGCCTACGGCAAAGGACTGAACTAATACATGGAAAGAAACATACGAGTTGGGAAAACCTACATATGCTATATATTAGGTTGACATGGACCATTACATGACATTGGGCAAGGGACATTCATAGTTAACACATGACGCGGGTTGGGATACTAGTACGAGAGGTGTAGAGCAAATATACATGATAAATACCTTGGGATGTTATACATGATAGATACCGTGGGATGTTATACATGATAGATACCTTGGGATAGTATACTTGATAGAAACCTGACGATGTGATACCTTGATTTATCTTGACATGTAGTTTATCATGATACCTTAGCCTATCTTGCTACAGTAGTTCATCCAGTTATCTTGGTTTAGCTTATCTACCTTGTCATCATCCTTATGTTTACTTTCAGTTTATGCATGTCATGTTACCTTTACCTGTTTTTATACTGGAAGTAGATAGGACTTACCAGTCTTTATGACTGACCCCGTTTTGTTTCGCCTCTTTGTCTTCCGTTCCCCCCCAGGTTTTCAGGGAGGAAATGATGTTGTTTAGTTCGAACCTCATATGCTTGAAGGTCATCATGTATAGCTTGGTCTTCTCTTGGCTATGGCTGCTTCACCGCTTTATTTTGGGGAATAATTTATGAAAAGGTTTTATGCTTCTTTACTATTGCAAGGCAGGTTTTGATGTATTCTGATGTAAAAGGCTTTAGACCTTATTTTATAAGGTAATGAAATTTGTTTTACTTCTGCTGTTTTATATATGTTCTGTCTTGTAATATTTCTGTGCATGTTTACCTCGATAATGCTTCACCAAACCTAGTGCATTCCCTTTGCAAGTGACCCTAGCGGAGGTGGGGCATTACATTTGGTATCAGAGCAGAAGGTTACCAGACTGGGCAAAAGTTTTTAAAACCTTCTGAAAACTATTTGAGAAACCGTTTACAAAGAAGCATTTTTCAAGAAAAGTTTTTAAAGGCTATTCCCCAAAAGCCATTAGCACTATCCTTTGTTTCCTTGATCGAATCCCTTTTCCTTTCTTTCCTCCATCTGTAGTCACAGTAGTTTCTACTGCGACTAATCCTTGTCTAGCTACTTAAGTGTTTTCCCGTGCGATGGAGGAAGTTCTCGAGAGACCCGTCACCGAAGTTATAAGAAGGGATAATAAGAGCAAGGATAAAGGACACGAGCTTAAGAATAAGCAACTTGTTGGTATGGCTTGATCCACAAAGGAAGATAAGGACAAGATCAGCGAGAGGGCAATTGTATGCTCTCATTTTTAGCATACCTAAGAGAAATGGTACCATTTCTGTTAAAGGCTTAGCCTTTCTTTTCTATCATCCCGTCCAGACTTTGTATTGATCATCGCATCATTTAAGTCTGTCTCGATAGTTAAGTCTCTGCACCTTAGTACTAGCATGGTAGAAGATCACACTTTTGGCCCAAAAATCTGGTTGGAGAGTCGGTCCATTTATTCATGACTTGTTTGGAATTGAGAGTGTAAATGTCAAGTGTTGAGATTAGAAGCAATACTTCTATTGTTGAGCTATGGATGGATTCTAGGGATGAAGCGGTTATCCAGTAAGGGATGCCATTCTCGGTTTTGAAAGGAGGGTAGTTAAACTCTTAGCTTGCCTTGGTAATACCCTCGAAGTCTCGTGTAACCTTTTGGGTTCTGTCATGGTTAGTTACCTAGAATCTCTTTATGCATTTATCGGAAATCTCTGATCCGATCGAGTAACGTTCGCCACTAAGGCGGATGGTCCATTCCGCTTAAGCATGGGTTATAGGAATCACCCTAGTAAGTGCACGTGGTAACATGGATGGGCACTGGTAAACGAGATCCAGATTTCACTAGTGAATTTTGGAGAGCTTGCATGAGTACGTAGATATGGTTGAGCCAAGTATACTAGGGAAAGAATAAATGAAAGTGAAACGCGAGGCGACCGTGAAAAGAGTTCCGACTCATACCTTGGAAATAGGAATCAAGGAGCTACGAAATCATGAAGTCAAAGGCAGTCAAGGCACACTGGAATTAAGCTCAAGGAAATGCGGCTTAGGCGCGCGCATCGTGTCTCTTTTTAAGAGTATATCCTGGATCCTTGGTTTTTCCTGTAGAGCTTGCTCGCATGTTATCTTTTGGTGAATATCCTCTCGGTCCTGTTTCTGTTGCAAACCCCGTAGGGAGTTTACCTTGTTTATCTCCTCGATCCTATCGTGAGAACCTTAGGTAGAAACCTATGGATGTAAACATGTGTTTGAAACATGTTATGATATGGTTGCAAATGGTTGCTCGTGGATGCGCGAATACACATTAGATACTAGATCGACACACTCACATTTCATATTGCATATGCACGAGTATTTATACCTGTTTATGGATGAAATTGAATGTGTTATCATGTGGATGTTACATATGAATGAATGGTTGTGCACACATATAGTGTTTATATGACTAGGACTATTTGCATACATGTTGGATTCATGGCACTAAACATATTTTGCATTAGAAGATCATTCAGGCCTGATCATTCGCATTAGCTAAGGAACATATACACACACTTTCTTGCATGTGTTCATAAAGCATTAGAAGCCTTTTAAGGACCATGGTTGCTTGTGGATGATGTTTTGAGTAGATGGATGATGGATGGTAGGATACGTTCTTCCTAACTTGGAGATTTCGGGGACGAAATCCTTAAAGGAGGGGAGAATGTAACAACCCGAATTTTAAACAACGTGTTAAGACAAGAATCAAGGCAGAATTAAATTATAAAATCTGAATCATGATAAACGGGTTGCGCCATTGCGTTCGTCTCGGAAAAATACGCGAAATAGAGTCCGAAATTTCGTAAATCGGAGTCCGTATGACCCAGTTAAGGCCCAACGAAGTTTCACGAAAATTCAAATCCGAAAACAAATTTGAAATTCAGCCCAAAAAGAGAGGCGGGAAAAATTCCCGCCAGACACTCAGGGTCGACACCCATGTCGACATGGGTGTCGACCCCTCCCCAGGGGGTCGACATGGGTGTCGACCCCTGTGTCGACCCCCCTGTAGAACCCCGACCTGGTGCACCTGCTTGTCATGTTGGCTCGGTTTTGGAGGCTTGTGACAATTTTGGATAGCTTGGATTCGATCTAGGGTTAATCCTATGGCCTAAAATGCTCCTAAACTCTATAAAAAGACCCTAACCCCCTAACCTAAATCACTCAAACTCTCTCATGCCACGAAGTGCTGCCCAAATGCCAAGTGATCATGGCCTCCATCTCCAACTCCAAGAGACTATGCATGCAAATCGGATCCGAATCGAAAGGTGCAAGCTTGCTACACCAAATCGTGGCTCGATCAACGTTGCTACGATGATTTCATGACGGTTCTTCATCAAAGGAGTCACCTTTCATCGTCAAGATGATTCATGCGCACCCTCTAAGCCTCGCTATGTAAGTTCTAGCTACTTCGTGATGTTAACGGTAGTTTAATCTTGGCATGGAATAAAATGTGGTTAAACATGAGTGTTATAACCTATGCGAGCCTAGTTTGCTCCTTTAACATGAACATAGGACTTTAGGTTGTGTTTTAGCGACTAAACCATGCTATTCATGTTGCATTGGACTTAGTTTGCCATGCAAGATTGGACCTTTACTTGTGGTATGTTAGCATGCACACTTGAAACCACTTTGACTCATGAAACATGCGCATAAATGTGATTTTGATGCTATGCAAGTATATAAACCCGAAGTCCCTTATGATAATATGCAAGTTTACCCCTTTTTATGACATAAGTAACATGTGCATGTTTATCCCTTCATGATAGGTTTATGACATGAACACTTATGCAAGTTACCCTCTTTATGACATTGTGCATGCTTGTGGCCAACCCCTATATGATAGTATGCATGTACAAGGCCAATCCCTTGATGATACCATGCATGTTTGAAGCCAACCCCGTCGTGGCATCGTGCATGTTTTGGGGTCAATGTGTACCATAGTATTTATACTATGTTGACTCGCTTTCACTCAAGTGAAAACACGATTTTGGGGTAGTTAGATAAACGTGAACGTGACGCGAAAACTTGACTTGAATGTGGCACGAAAACTTGACATGGGGTTGCATGAAAATGTGACACTCTTGAAACACTTAAACATGAACATGGCACGTACGAAAACATGGAACTTGGGACTAGACATGTATGGGTTGTAGGTGTGATATGACACTAGACCAAACATGAAAGTGGCCAACTCGAGGTTGGGTTGAGTTTGTAGCATAATTCTACCCGGACCCGCCCGGCTTAACTAGTGGCTACAAACAATAGGATCCAATGTGAGAAGTTGGTCATGTCGCGCTTAAGACCCGAGGTTAGACTAGGTTATGGTGTAAAACTACCCGGACCCGCCCGGCTTAACTAGTAACCACAACAAGGTCTAATGTGAGAGGTTGAGAGTGCACTAATTAAATTAATGCCACATGATAAGGTTAAGTAAATTCGACTGATGACACTTAACCATAAAAGACAATTAGGGGATGGTGTTAAGTAATTTAGACTTAACTAATCTAAACACGGTAATTAGATGGGGTTAAGTAACCTATACTTAACTAATCTAAACACGGTAATTCGATGGGGTTAAGTTAAACACTTAACCAATCTAAACTTGGTAATTCAATGAGGTTAAGCAACCAATACTTAACCAACTTAACATGATGGGGTTAAGTAACTTATAACTGACCAATTATACATGATGATTTGATGAGGTTAAGTAACCTATACTTAACCAATCTAACATGTGGACTTGATAGGGTTAAGTCACAAGACCTTTTGAATATACTTAACCCTTGTAGTACGATTAGTGGATGAGGTTAAGGTAACCCATACTTAACCAATCCGACTCGATGATCTGATGCGATTAAGAAAATCTATGCTTAATCAATCTAACACGATAATCTGATTGGGTTAAGACAAACCAATACTTAACCAATTTGACTTGATAGGGTTAAGTCATGTGCTTCTTGGTATACTTAACCACCTTGTAGGGCTAAGCCTTGAACTTAAATACTTAGCCAATCTTGACATGATTCGTAGGCGGGCTAAGTCATGAACCTGAATAACAACACTTAACCCAATAGACAAAACCCTAGTTAGAGGAACTAGGTAGAAAATCGTGGTTAATCAAGGGTAACGAGGAAAAGAAGCTAAGTGGTAAACCTTAGTTAAGTATAACTAAGTAATAATTCTTAGCCAAGGACATGGGACTAGTTCATGAATGGATGAGTAACCCGATATGGTAGGTCATCGCTTAAACACACGAGGAGGAGCAAATTACCCGACTTGGATAAAGGCTCCATTGAATTGGGTGACGAAGCGGTAGCTTCGGGGGACGTGAGGGTACTCTTGGTATCCCTCTGTGAGGTGGCAGGTGGTCCATGAAACCCGACCTCACAAAGGTTAAGGTCTGCGATAGAAGAGACAAGAGTATGCCTTGGTTGCTATGCGAGCGACCTAAAGACTGGGATGGATTAGCGTGGAGTCGACGATACTTGATTTTGCCCTGGATAGCACTTCGTCGACTACCTACCATCTTTAGTCAATCGTATACGAACGGAAAGGCAGGGAACCCCCAACAGACCATGTTCTTGCTATCGAGTCATGGGTGAGGTTGGCCCATAGGAAAGTGGGGCTATAGTGGAGCCGGGATGTGGTTCTCATACATGATTTTTCTTGGATTGCCTTTCAGTAGTTGAGGGAGGGGTCACGTGGGACCATAGCCACGGGTACAAAAACAGACCTTGATATCTGCATCAGCAGACGACTCAAAGCTCCCGACCGAGTTCCGTATTTCTTGATTTGCCCTGGCACGGAACTCGGATGGCACATTGAGGAACATGTGCATCTAGACATGGAAAACAATTCACGATACTTACGCGGGATAAAGGGCGCGGTTGACGGGTGGCATAATCCCTAGTGGCCCTAGGTGGCTTGAACCCAAACCGAGACACGGAAACGTTCATTAGGTAGCATAATCCCTAGTGGTCCTAGGTGGCATAAATCCTAAGTGAACACGCGATAGTTCATGGTAAGAAAACATAACTAGATCATGGGTGGCAGTCCAAAACAACTTCAAGGATAAAATGGTACTACTTTGAGGTGGTATAGATTTACAGGGGAAAGCCCGTACGGCCTACGGCAAAGGACTGAACTAATACATGGAAAGAAACATACGAGTTGGGAAAAACTACATATGCTATATATTAGGTTGACATGGACCATTACATGACATTGGGCAAGGGACATTCATAGTTAACACATGACGCAGGTTGGGATACCAGTACGAGAGGTGTAGAGCAAATATACATGATAAATACCTTGGGATGTTATACATGATAGATATCGTGGGATGTTATACATGATAGATACCTTGGGATAGTATACTTGATAGAAACCTGACGATGTGATACCTTGATTTATCTTGACATGTAGTTTATCATGATACCTTAGCCTATCTTGCTATAGTAGTTCATCCAGTTATCTTGGTTTAGCTTATCTACCTTGTCATCATCCTTATGTTTACTTTCAGTTTATGCATGTCATGTTACCTTTACCTGTTTTTATACTGGAAGTAGATAGGACTTACCAGTCTTTATGACTGACCCCGTTTTGTTTCGCCTCTTTGTCTTCCGTTCCCCCCCCCCCCTCCGCAGGTTTTCAGGGAGGAAATGATGTTGTTTAGTTCGGACCTCATATGCTTGAAGGTCATCATGTATAGCTTGGTCTTCTCTTGGCTATGGCTGCTTCACCACTTTATTTTGGGGAATAATTTATGAAAAGGTTTTATGCTTCTTTACTATTGCAAGGCAGGTTTTGATGTATTCTGATGTAAAAGGCTTTAGACCTTATTTTATAAGGTAATGAAATTTGTTTTACTTCCGCTGTTTTATATACGTTCTGTCTTGTAATATTTCTGTGCATGTTTACCTCGATAATGCTTCACCAAACCTAGTGCATTCCCTTTGTGAGTGACCCTAGTGGAGGTGGGGCGTTACAACAACCAATATCCAATTGTTCTTAACTTTTCAAAATCATACAAATCAATTTCTATATTATTTTAAAATCATTCAGACTATAGAATTAAAAGTGCACATCCATGGTAAGAAAATAACAATAGAGTAGAGAATTGAATGGTAATGCAAAGTATGGTAAATATACCTTGCACCGGAGTCAATCAGGGATAACCACTCGGCATCTAGGATAAGCTTTCTGAATGCTCTCCTCGGTTTCCCAAGTACAATCTTGCGGATCTCCACTCCATTGCACTTTGACTAAGTGAACTTTCTTGTTCCTCAGCTCTTTGGTTTCTTTGCCGATGATCTTTAGCGGCTCTCTTCTCACAGCTAATTCTGGGGTAATTTCAATGTCCTGTTGAGCTGCTTCTTCCACGATCAAGTCTAGATCATAAACGTGCTTTCGAAGTTGAGATATGTGAAATACATCATGAACTCCAGGCAACCAATCAGGCAGTTTGACCCTATAAGCGAGAGTTCCGATCCGTTCCAGAATAGGAAACGGACCAATGAATTTGGGCGCCAACTTTCCAGTTTTACTGAACCGGATCACCCCTCTCATCGGTGATACTTTCAAATATACGTAGTCGCCAATGGCAAATGATATATCTCTTCTTCTCCTATCGGCATAGCTCTTTTGTCGGCTTTGAGCGGCGAGTAATCGCTTCTTAATAAAGTCGACTTTGTCGGCAGCTTCTCGAATCATGTCTGGCCCCAGCACAAGTCTATTACCAGGTTCGACCCAACAAGTAGGAGATCGGCACGGTCTACCATACAATGCTTCGAATGGCGACATTGTCAGGCTCGCCTGGTAGCTATTGTTATATGAGAATTCAGCCAAATGCAGATGGTCTTCCCATGATCCCCCGAAATCTAGAACACAAGCCCGCAATAGATCTTCTAAAATACGATTCACCCTCTCAGTCTGACCGTCTGTCTAAGGATGATAAGCGGTGCTTAAGTTCAACTTCGTTCCCAGCTCGACTTGAAATGCTTCCCAGAATTTGCTAGTGAATATTGTATCTCTATCACTGACTATACTGAGCGGCACTCCATATAGTCTAACTATTTCTTTGAAGTATATCTGCGCCAGACTCTGAGCAGTTTTGTTTGATCTGACAGGTATGAAATGGGCGGTCTTCGTGAAGCGATCTACGATCACCCAAATACTGTTATTTCCTTTTTTGGTTCTGGGCAAACCATCAATGAAGTCCATGGAAATATGTTCCCACTTCCAGCCTGGAACGTCTAGCGGTTGTAATAATCCAGCCAGCTTCTGTTGGTCACTCTTGACTAGTTGGCAAGTAGGGCATCGGCTAACATATAAAGAAATGTCCCTCTTCATCGACCTCCACTAGAAAGTGTGTTTGATGTCATTATACATTTTGCTTACTCCCGGATGGATACTAAGTTTTGACTTGTGGCATTCATCCAGAACTTCCTTTCGGAGCTCAGGGATGTTAGGAACACAAATCCGACCTTTCAGCCTTAGAGTCCCCTCATTATCAACTTGAAAACTCGAGGGCTCGCCTTTCTGAATTATCTCTCTGATCTTCTGAATGAAGTGATCATCCTTCTGAAGAGCAGATATTTTATCTATCAATGAAGTCGTGATGATAAAACTGGCGATCATTTCATTCTTTTGGCTCAACGCATCTGCCACGACATTGGCTTTCCCTGGAGTGTATATAATCTCAAAATCGTATGCTGCAAGGAACTCTAGCCAACGTTGCTGCCTCAGATTCAAGTCTTTCTGGGTGAACAGATATTTTAATGAATGGTGATCTGTAAACAGTTCAAATCTCTCACCCAGAAGATAGTGTCTCCAGATTTTCAAAGAGAATACGATAGCCAACAACTCAAGATCATGCGTTACATAGTTTTTCTCGTGCGGCTTCAGTTGACGGCTAGCATAAGCAATCACTTGGCCCCTCTACATTAACACTGCGCCAAGGCCTTCTCTAGAAGCATTGGTCCAGACTTTTAAATCCTGATTGCCATCGATGATGGTTAACACTGGAGCAGTCGTTAGTCTTAACTTTAGCTCTTCAAAAGCCTCCTCACTTTCTGGAGTCCATTTGAATTTAGAATGCTTCTTCGTAAGCTTCATTAAATGACCAGATATCTTCGAAAAGTTTTTAACGAACTTCCGGTAATAACTAGCCAATCCGAGAAAACTGCGGACTTCAGTGGGGGTACTGGGCTGTTTCTAGTTTTGAATAGCTGTGATTTTGCTTGGATCCACAGCAATTCCTTCTTTTGATACGACGTGGCCCATAAATTTCACTTCATCTTTCCAGAATATACATTTGGACAGTTCGGCTTTCAATACATTCCTTCTGAGGATTTCCAGAACCTGTTCCAAATGCTTTTCATGTTCGGCCTTTGATTTAGAGAAGATTAGAATATCGTTAATGAAAACCAGAACAAATTTATTCAAAACCCCTCTGAACACTCTATTCATTAGATCTACGAAGTAAGCTGGAGCATTATATAAGCCGAACGGCATTACTAACCACTCGTAGAATAAGTCGGGACCTCTGAATGCTGTCATTGGAACACACTCTTCGGCAATTCGAAGTTGATGGAAGCCTGTAGCTAGGTCCATCCTTGAAAATACTTGTGCGCCATTTAATCGATCCAACAAATTATCAATCCGCGGCAACGGATATTTGTTCTTTATGGTCTGCTTGTTCAAATCACGATAATCCACACATAGACGTAGAGTACCGCCAGATTTCGGGACAAACACCACTGCTGCTCCCCAATCAGAGAAACTAGGCCTGATCAGACCCTTCCATACGAGCTGTCGTGTTTGATTGTCTAATTCCTCCTTCTCTTTCAAGGACATTCTTCGAATAGCGTGAACTACCGGCCTTGCATTCGGAACTAAAGTAATTTTGAAATCTATTTCTCTCTGCGGAGGCAAGCGAACAACTTCTTCGAACACATCCGCATAGTTCTTGACGACAGGAATATCTTTCACTAGATCGGGAATATTCTCTGTGACTTCAGGGACATTTTCTATTTGGGCTGGAGAAACATTCAAAGCTGCCCAGAAGTCTTTTCTATTAGAATTCTGACCTTCACAAGGAATGGTTATATAACTTCCTGATTTAATCGTAGCCCTAACAACTCTCTCGGCGCACCTAACCTCTGCTTCATATTTGGTTAGCCAATCCAATCCTAGAATAAGATTGAATTCATTAAAATTCATGACAACAGAGATAGTAGGGAATTTATAGCAGGAAAAAGAGACAGGCACCCCACAAACCCAACTGAGACCGATGGAACCCCCAACTGGATTTTGGACAGTCATTGGTTCCTTGAGATTCTTCAATTTCAAATCTAACTTCTTGACTGCACTCTTTGCAATAAAGCTTCGTGATGCGCCAGTATCAAACATTACTTTAACTGGAATGCTCTTGACATTGAGCGTGCCTTCTAAAACATCAGACCTTTCCTGAGCAGACGAAGATGCAGGCACTTCTGCCACTTCATTCACTTGCACTGCTTCAGATTTCTGAGATAGTGGGCAGTTTTTCGCAATATGACTGACCTGGTGGCACTTATGGCATCCTCTGCCCTCAGGAACATTCTTACTGGGTTAAAATCCACTCTTTCTTCGTTTGTTCCAAGATTTGCAACTTATCGCTAAATGTCCTTTTCTATTGCAGCTTGAGCACGTGGCGGTCGTTGTTGGTTCTTTCCCAGATCTGGCCCTTTTCCTCTTGGCACTGGGCTTCTTATTAACCTCAGACCTCATACTGACTTCAGGAATATCAGTTTCCGACTCTGCTTTGTCACTAGAACTGACTTCTTCTTTGTCGCGTAACATTCCTTTCTTATGGAGATTTTCATACTGATAAGCCATGTATATCATTTCTGAAAAAGGAAGCTTCACACTCCTCATCACACTATTCTGATATCTCCTTTGCAGGCCATGAATAAATCTCAGATTTTTCCTCTTTGGATCTTGAATCAGATGAGGAGCAAAGTGAGAAAGTTCGTTGAATTTCTTATGATATTCTGGGATGGTTATATCACCTTGTATCAGATAAGAAAATTCATCACATAATCGCTTCGTCGCTTCCGGAGGAGTAAATCTTTCCAGGAAAATCTCTTTGAATCTATCCCAGGTGATATCACCTTCTGGATTGTCTTTGATGATTGTTTCCCACCAGATCAAAGCTTCTTCTTTGAGTGCCCAAGAGGCTACTAATCTTTTCTGATCATCTCTCAGCTGGATACGCTCGAAAATTCTTTCGACAGAACTCATCCAAGCTTGAGTCTGAATTATAGATTCATTGCCCGAGAACTGTGCTCCGTTCAGATTTCGATATCTCTTTAATAGAGCCTCCGGATCGGGTTCTGCATTTCTCCTGTTTCTGACACTCATTTTTCTAGTACTTCTGCAAATGGCAGATCAAGTGTCAGGTCACAGAAAAGATAATTTAAAATATAGAAACACATACTTCAAATGTAGATGTGTCTATCGAGGTGTAATTTCATTCTGCTTTACTCATACTAGGATATTACTGATCCTATCAGTATAGAGTTACCCGTCCTAGAACACTACTGGTTCTATTTCTGACGAGTTCGTTCATATGTTATATTCCAGCACTAAGCTTAACCAAAGCTCTGATACCACGCTGTGACGACCCCAAACCCCGTTCAAACGGAGACAAGGGTAATCATTGGAATATAACACAGAAACAGGTAATAGCAGAACAGAATTAAATAAATACACCAGATAATGAACAATAGAATATACTGGAAAAAGTAATCATCAGAGTTACACAGTATATAGGATCTTACTTAGTACAAATACAGTTCAGCTATACATAAATGTCTACAGCGGAAAACAAACAAAATATGTACAATAGGAGCTGAACAGCATAAAAAGAGATAAATGATAGAATCCATCTTCAGCTCCAGCTATCCAGAAAGAACCAGCTAAAGCTGAATACAAGGCTGCCCGTGTAGAAAAAGGGGCACCCGAGTTTGAAATTGAAACAAACTACGAGTCAGTCATGGGACTGGTATGAGAAATCTACTCAACACATTTATAATATGGCTAATCACAGGACCACGCCACTTTCGTGGAACGGGTTTACTCCATTGGATTGCCAGGGCTTTAAAACAAATCATTCCTTTAAACATCGCAATGCTTTTTATCAAAATGAAGCCATTATAAGACTCAGTTCCCATCACACAATGCAACGCAAACCGGAGGATAGAGTTTTACCTTATAATGGCCAAAATATGCTTGATACGAATAAATCAAAAGCATTTGATATTATTACTAGTGTTTATATGTTTCAAAAAAACAATTTCAACCATAACTATCAATCATAGACGGCATGGGTACCATATATCATGTCGCCATATATATATATACAATCAAAACCGCACAGTCACGTATTTGGAAATTGGATTTCCGTCATGAACCAAGGCAAAAGATAGTCCTCACCGAATTCGAGACGCTCTAGCCCGCCCCTCAGGACCCAGACTCAGGTGGACCCTTGGATCGTCAGGGCCGGTCCACCGATGTGGATTAAAATTCTTGAACACTGCGTTTCCCCACCCTTTGGGGTGTAAATGAGCCAACAAATGACTCCATCGGACCCGGATCGTCCGATCTAACCGAGGCACCTCGCAACAGCAACAACCACATAAGTCAAACTCGTCAGGGCGTGTAAAACCACTGACGCCACTTCTAGCTAGAAGGAAACGCATGTCCTCCCTGATGTCCTCTCCCGTTTCTGGTTCATACCGGGGTGTGAGGCTCGCGATTTCACGTTATACACAAAGCTACGCCACACAGGCGGTGCTTTGATCATTACCACAAGACTTTGCTTTTCAACAGAAGTCCTGATCATTTGCCACTTAGGCATGCCACACTAGCAATTCATGCCATGCGACTGATGTCCATCGATATACAACCTCTGAGCTCGTGCGTTTCAGAGAAGGGTGTTAAGCAAAAGAATAAATTCTCCACCGCCAAACAGATGTATATTTAACAGAGATCAATCAACACAGAATAAAATCCAATGTCAGATACACAGTCCATTTACAAGTCCGTTCTGGGTCTGAACGAAACCGGAGGCACTAAATACCTCGCAAACCCATCGATCACCACGTACGTCTGGATGATCACCACTCATTATCCATATTTCGGGATGCCTCCCAATCAGGACCTCGGCTACCACCCAAACGATGTAAAGATCTCCGGTCTTCGACCATCGTCTTCATCTTCGACTTTCAATCGTCGGTAAATTATTTGAAATGAGAATTAACTCGGCCTTTTCAAATAATTCACGTATATTTAGAATTTCAAATCAATTTATTTCAATGGTTAAATCATTCGACAACACCAATTTTGTTCTTTAATGTAATTTTCACACCAAACACGTTCAACCATCAAATACCACATAAATCGAGCAAATTCAATTTATTTCTATTCCATATCGTTTATGATATTTTATAACGATTTAGCACTATTTTTATTTTTAAATAGTCAATTTATTCAAAACGACGCTTCGGGCCATAACGCGTCCGTGGCGCTGTTTTTCTTCAGATTTGATTTACACATATCTGAAAATCTGACCGTTGGATCTTCACAAAATTTACATCATTAGAAAGATCTTTTCAAAACGAATCCAACGGTTCCAGTTTCAGGAAAATCCGACGGTCAAATCTGCCGGTATAATCGTTTGAAGTTTTGATTTCAAAATACGAACTGCAGCGTCGTTATTCGATTATATATATATATATATATATATATATATATATAATCGTTCCTGGCACTGTTTTTCTTCGGATTTGAATTAAACATTCCAGACAATCCAACCGTTGGATTTTTACAATGTTGGTGCCGTTGGAAAGATATTTCCAAAGCGAACCCAACGGTTGCGATTTCAGGAAAATCCGATGGTCGGATCTCCCGTACTAATCGTTTGAAATCACGGTTTCAAAATACGAACTGCAACGTCATTTTTCGATATATTTCACTTCTATTTAAATATATATAACGATTCTTCAATTTCAAAACCATATGAATTTCATACTTTTGATAAAAATGATATTTTTATCAAACTGTCTTCTATTTCAACACTTCACTATATTTGACACTCATGTATATAATAAAAATTTGATTTTTATTGTAAAACAATTTATTTCAAAACTTGACTATTTTATATAGTTTATATAGATGATAAAAATGGGATTTTTATGTTTAAAACACGAACACCATTCAACACATGAATTTCAACTCAACGAATAAATATAGTTTCAATGAATGAAAATAATTCAAACACATGAATATTATTCAAAATTTCGGCAGCATAACGGCAGGGTTGTTAAAACCGGGACCGTCCCTAGTACGGCTCCTCGCTCTACCTTAAAACCTCGTGGTTTTTGACAATGGGGAATCATGCATCTATTTCGCACGTAGGTGGCATGTATATATTTATTTCATTTCCACAAACTAATCCTATGTGGTTTCAACCAAATATTTCTCAACCACAAATGGGTATTTTTCAATCACAACCAATCAATATCAACCACAAACAATTCCAACCAACCATTCGCTATCAATCAATTTTCACACCAATCACAATCAATAAATATCGTCCATGGTTTGTGGACGAGGGGCGTGTGTATATATATATAATATATAGCAATTCACTTCTATTTCAACACATATATAATTTCTACAACGCATATATAACTTATACATCGAACGTACAACTTATACAACGCTTATACATGAGGTATACAATGCTTATATAACTCATACATCGACTATATAATTTATACATCGTCGTTTTCCATATCATTTATAAATTAGAAATCTCACATTGGGTTCCACTCCACCAAAAATAGCAGAAGGCTCAGAAAAATATGCGGTCTCTTCTAGAAGGTAGAAGACGTCCACACGAGTCCATCGTCTCTTGTTTCACTGAATTTCGACCACAAATGAAAAAGATATGATTTTTATTGTGAATTCAAAAACCGTAGCGCTTAGAACTGCTATTAAATAGTTTATATAATATAACAGCCGTACCTCACGATTTCGTTCAAAACTAGGGTTGATCTTTTCGACCAAACTACTCCGCTTCGCTCCGATCAGACTTCACCTCCCTGTCGACCTTCGAGCAAGCTTCACGCGCCACCCACCTAGGCTGGACTCGACGGCGGCTAGAGAGAGAAATTTGATGGCGAACGGCGGCACTTCGTGGGCCCAGAACTCGAGAACCACTCAACTATCTGGGGTCAAACTTATATGGATTTGAAGAGCGAGGGAAGGGCTTCAAAATCCTCAACTGGGTCGAGGCCTAATGGTGCGTGGGTTGATCGGAAAATGAGGGGGAAGGTGGGATCGGGTTTCCGTCGTTCGATTTGGGGGGGGGGGGGGGGGAGAGAGAAAAGCGGGGGTTTCTTTCTGACGTGGACCAATAGTTCTTTTATTTATTTATAAAGTTTTAAAAATCCGAAAATACCCCTTGCCACATATGAACACCTATTCAAACCCAACGACTGTCATCCCTAGCGTTTTACCCCCATTCCGAACACAATGAGATATGTTTCGTAGGCCCATTCGACTGTTTCAGTCAGTTTTCCTTCAAATTAAAATATATAACATTCAATATTCAATTTCAACGTACATTTCAATTTGCCAGGGCTACAAACTTATTCGAAAAATTCCAGAAAAATAAATCTGGCTATGTTTCGATGATACGGTCCCAACAAAGCTAGTTTTGTCGAATTCTGAGACCGTTTGTAAAAAGGCCCATTTCTGGTCGATCCAATTTAACTGTAATTGACCGAAACACATTTCCTTTGCCACGCTCACATACTAGCTTCAAAAATTATGAAATTTTAAATCTAGCAATAACTTCACATCCCGGATCGAACAAAAGTTGTTTCGTCGAATTCCGAGGTCGTATGCAAAATGGCCAATTTCACGGGCTATATAAATTCCATAGCGACCTTTCTGAAAATTCATTTGGCCATAACTTTTGCTTTCCGCTATGAAAATTCGATTTTTCAGATTCATTAGAAAGGTATTTACTAACAGATTTAAATATTTTTGGTTTCACTCAAATCCGTTTTGTTTTGCACCCGGTACAGTCCGACAAAGTTTGAATTCAATTTTTGAAACTGCAGCGCCATTTCAGGCCTTGTTTATAATTATAATTAATTATATTCGTTTTCGATTGTCAATTCAACTCACTTTTCATCTCTATTATTTAAAATATTTATTTTAAATATTGAAAATCCATTATTTTAGCCAATTTAAAAATTTTGAATTGGTTCAGATTTTTTGGGTCGTTACACATAGCTTTGTGTATAACGTGACTTCACGAGCCTCACACCCCGGTATGATTTAAAAACGGGATTAGGACTGCAGGGAGTGCACATGTTTCTTTCTAGCTAAGAAGTGGTGTTTGGGTTTTTACACAGCCGGACATTTTACTAATGTGGATGTTGGATTATGAGGTACCTCGGTTTTTATAGGTTGTTAGTGTCCATATTAGAGGTTCAAAAGAACCGGGAAGCGTGTGTTCAGACATAATTAGTCCACTAACATATGTGTGGACCAGCCCTGAAGATCTAAGGATTCGTCAGAGTCTAAATCCTGGGGCATTTGCTAGAGTGTCTCGAATCGAAGAGGACAATCCCTAGCCTCGATTCATGATGGAAATCAAATCTCCAATACAACATTACGGTTTTGATTGTGAACTTATATATAGCGACATAGTATATCGTGGCTATGCCGTCTAGGATTGATACATTTACTTTGGTAGCTATGCCGTTAATTTTAATTTACTCTTTTAGAAGTAACATTAAATTCTATCTTTTAGAAGTAACATTAATGTTATGTCCAACTGTAACGACTCGGATTTTGCCGGGACCTAATCGATCGCAAGATCGACCAAGACCGTTCAAAACTCGCATACGTTAACTTTGCGAATACAAAACATTAGAACAGATCACAGTAGACTTTTATAAATATTACAATAATGTTACATCAGAGTACATCGATAAATAAAATACAACGGAAGACTTATTACAATAAATTAATACAATACACAACGGAAGACTTTCTATGCTCTGGACACAGCTTTAGCATCGATCCAGACACTACACCATAATGGCCAATTGGCAACCCTTTTTTTCAATTGTAAACACTTATTTGTGTTACCGTGTAGTATCAAGAATAAGCGTTGCTATGTTAAAAATGTGTTGCTAAAAATACAAATTTATATTTCTTTATTGCCAACGCTTATTTGGGTTGGTATGCCTAGTTCCCAGGGGCAAAAACGTAAACACCCTCTTTTGTTTTGCCGAAACCCTATGCTTACCCATCCTCAATGCTTGACAATCCCTTGGTCGCATTGATAAGAATTAGAAAGCGGAAACACGTGATTCAAAGAAACGCGATTTTCCTTCCACTTCGGCCATTTCCAGTTGGACGATTTGGAGATCCACGGGTAGATTCACGGCAACGAAGCAGGTGATTTCCACAATTTTTAGTGAACAAGAAAACCCCCTAAATTCCTACATTTGTTGATATTACTTCAGGGTTCGAGTGGTTTCTTGAGATTTCTTTTGTTCAAAAGTACAATAGCTAATCTAGTATATTGTTTTTTCGTCTATTCCTTACATTTTTTATGGGTATATTTAGTTTAGTATTTTTATGGGAAGCTTGTGCGGATGGGTTCTTTGTTTTTCCCTTTTTTATCTACATGCTCTGATCTTCTATTAGGTGAATCATTACAAGGGGAACTGAGTATTCAAATACATGTTTAGGTCCAGCAACAGGGATTTTTTTAAGGCAAAAATCAGATTAAACATAACATTATCAGTTTGCCTTAGCTTATCAACAAAAAATCTAATGTTTTCTCTGTTGATGTAGAATACAATGTAATAGACCTAACTTATAATATATATGTATCCTCTTCCCCAAAAAACTAATTGTCATCGGACCCGGTTACACTGGTTTAGAAATGGGTTCGGTCTGGAAAGGACTTGGATCTGAAGTAACTGTAGTTGAGTTTGCACCTGACATCGTCCCTTCCATGGATAGTGAAATGCGCAAACAGTTTCATTCATGCTGGAAAAGCATGAAATGGAATTCATGCTAAAGACAAAAGTGGTATCAATCGACACATCTGGGTCGGGCATTAAGCTAACCCTCCAACCCGCACCCTGTGGCAACCGGACCACATTAGAGGCGGAAGTTGGCTTAGTTTCAGCGGGTAGATTGAAGATGTGATACCTGGTCTGATGCTTGCGCACAAAGCAGAAGAAGACGGAGTTGCATGTATTGAGTTCATAGCGGGTAAAGAAGGGCATGTGGATTATGACATGGTACCCGAAGTTGTGTACACGCATCCTGAGGATGCTTAAGTAGGGAAGATGGAAGAGCGGGTGAAGGCTACTGGGGTGAGTTATAGAGTGGGCATGTTTCTGTTCATGGCTAATAGCAGGGCAAAGGCTATAGATGACACTAAGGGTTTGGTGAAGATGTTGGATGAGAAGGAAAGCAATTCTCCAGCGATTCTCACAAAAGGATGGGATCCGAACTCGAGTTCTTAGGATTTTAACAAGGAAAAGGAACGGTAGCTTCGGGTGATTCAAAGTCGACTCTTAAACAGTCGTCGGCTTGTGGTGTAGTAGCTTGATGCTTGGGGACTGGGTACAGTTTTGGAACACCCACTAGACTCGGACCGGTACAATGCCTCTAAAATGTTGAGTAGGGAACAATCTCTAGTTCTTTTAGGATTTCGTTAGAAAATGATGAGTACTACTCAATAATATTATCCTCAGTTATTAATGGTTTGCAGAAATGGCTTACTTCAACCATGAGGTTGCAAGAGCTTGCTGCTTATTTTGTTTACTTGAACCCGTTCAACTGGTATATTTTCCTTCATATGTGTGTAGATACAAAGAGTTTGAACTATTCAGCCCTTTACATAACCTTTATATGTGTGTAGATACAAAGAGTCAAGTATTTGTTTCCTGTTATACTTGACTTGATTAAATATTCAATCTGGTTTCACTGTTGTCATTAGTTGAAATTATTTTTCCAACTAAACCATAACTGAATTTCCATTTTTTTTCAATGTGTCACTGCAATCGGTCCAGCGGCTCAATGGTGTCTATCTTCTGTTAGTTCATTTGTGTTGCATATTTCAAAGTAGGTCACTCTATTTTTTGTTTCAAAGTACAAAGACAGTCATATTTTTCTTTCACCATTATATATATGCACTCTTCCTTTCTAAGCTTCAGCTGTACAATTATGATTACGATTGTGAAGACAAGAAGTTTTCTGCAACTATTTCCTACAAGCCCGGCTCAGTTTATAAACAGACAATGTCCTACAAGCTTGGCTCAGTTTTTAAACCGAGCCTTAACGGCTCAGTTTCAACTCGAAATCGAGTTTCTGCGGCTCAGTTTCGAGTTGAAACTAAGATGTGAAGGCTCAGTTTAAAAATAAGGATATATTATACATGTGTATTGTGTTAAATTTGGGTATATTTTGCCTTTTTAGGTTCAGAAGTTTCTGTATAAGAGTAGTTTACCTTAATTCATTTGGGTGTATTTTCTTCTAGAAAACTTATATTATTTCAGACAGTTTAGTTCCAAATTTTCAGACTTTCAGACCGTTTATTTTGCTTTTTAAGTTCACTTCCAAACTTTCAGACGGTTTAGTTCATATATTTTTTGCTAGACAACTTATATTATTCTGTTCATTTATGGTCCAATTCTCTATGGACAAAGCTTAGTGCAACTGTGCAGTTCAGCTGTCAAATTTTGTATATTAGGTCTTAATAACTTGATTAGCTACTCAGTTGGTGATCTTATACTTTAAATGTAAACTACTACTTATAAGTGCCTATATGTGCTTATATGTGGTTAATATAAACATGAATAGTTAGTTTCTAAACCTAGTATTCTGAAGTGATATCGTAGACACTAATCATTCTTGGCTGAGAAGCGATTCCACTTAACTTCTCAAATGATATGTTTATGTTTTTATTAACAGGCATTGAAAAAGTGTCAGTTTGGAGAGGTGATACAACGTAGCAACACAATTCATTTATTGATGGACTTTACTAACATATGATATTTTGCTAATCTGGCAGGAACTTTTACAGTATCATGGGCAGAGGGTTTCAAAACTGAATGCATGTGATCATTGAGGTATATTTTTATATTATTGTATTTGTTGTGTGTTGGCATACTAGTTTATGAACATGGTTTAGAACACCCTAAACATGCTATCAGGCATTTAACTGTAACGTTTTTAAGTAGATTTTGATTGGAAAGTAATGGATAGCCGGGAAACTTTTGTGGTTTGCTATAATGTATGCCTAAAAAGCAAACTCGTGATTTAATACTGCAAATACACAAATTCAATACACTGTAAAATTATGGATCTGTCTCTCTGGAATTACTTCTTAATACTGCAAATACACAAATACAATTTGTTTTTCTATTGCCAAATTGTATTTGGATCTTTAAAATTTATTGAATAATTTTTAGATCCCATTAGTTGGTCTATTGGAATTACTTTGTCGAGGTTCGCTTTTGCTATGCAACTCAATTTCGTTGGACCATGCAACAATCAATTGTGGTCTAGCTTAGGAAAATTTTGAAACATTTCCCATTGGTCTTCAACACATACGAACCTGACGTTTCATGTACAAACTTGAACTTGATAATGACACTTGATTCCTAAACTATAAAAATGAAAGAATCGACTGACTCACTCTTCTGTTGGCTTTCTTGAGAAATCGAAGGAAGGTAACATTGACTGAACTGGATCTCCTTTTCATAAATGCTTTAAATATATCTCTTCTGTTGGCTTTAAATTACACTGACTAGTTTAAATTAGATTTAAATTCCTATGTTGTTTTATTTGATGTGATTTAAAATTAGATTTAAATTTTGAGACTGTTGTTTATTTATTTTCTATATATGTCCTCCTACTCAAGGCCTTCGACTGATTATTGTGACTACTTCCAACGGTATTGTCCATCAGCCTATTCAGACGATTCGGGCGATCCTACTCAAATTGTTTGCTTAGCTGAATCTCAGACACCAACTCCGTTTAGCGTCTACGAGAGAATAAAGTTGAGTTTAGAAAGAGATTTGGCATTATTAAGTGTTCAGAATGATATGGCATCGCCTGCCAGATCGACAACACCTACAAGATTGCCACCCCTACCAACATGTTATATTGGAGAAGCACAATCTTGAAGGTTGTTATGCTGTTGCAACATTGAACCAATATTCAGAACATGCTATTTGAATAAAAATGTTGGTCGCCGATATTTTATTTGTGCAAACACTGGAACTCTTAGAGATTGTGGATTCATCCACTGGATTGACGAACCATTATGTGATCGTGGTGTGGAATTTGCATTGGAGGTTCTTGAAGAAAACAAAAGGCTTAAAAAGGAGCTTAAATTGCAAGATTTCATCGAGCTCAATAGACAAAAGATGTGTCATAATTGAAAGGTATGACTATGAACTTATAACATTTACTGCTATTTGAAACTTAATTGATGTCATTTCATTAAATGCATGCAGAAAGCAGTAGAAGAAGTAGAGAAAATGAGAAAAAATGGTGGTACAAGCTATACAAATTTTTGGATGTAAGGTTCGTTATATAGCTGGAGTTTCGCGTTTGGTACTTGTAGACTTCAAATATGAAAAACATCTTGCATTATGTTAATTCTTTATTGTTATTACTATGGAATCAGATATTGTATATGTATTAAATTTAGTATCTTTATGTATTAATTTTTTTTGTTAGTTCATACTTTTTTGTTACCACGAATATGGTTTTTTATTTCTTGTTGATTTGGTTACATCTTGCTATGTTGAGATAATACCATAACTAAATGAATGCATATTAAATAGAGCTTATGCTATGTTATATGCAAATATTAGCGTTGCATGTTACCAACGTTTATAAGTGTTGCGAATATAATATTGCCAACGCTTATAAGTGTTGTGAATGAATATTTGCCAATGCATGTAAGCGTTGCGACTGAATATTTGCCAACGCATATAAGTGTTGGGAATGAATATTTGCCAACGCTTATATGCGTTGGTAATACATTGCCACCCCCCATATCAATACTAATAAGTGTTGCGGAAATTGTTTGCGATAGTTATACTCGTTGGTAATCACCTATTTTGGTGTAGTGAGAAACCTGCTCTAGAGATAAATATCTGTAAAAAGTACTCGACTGCCCGTGTGGAAAATATGGGCACCTGAGTTTGCCTGTGAAACAAACTACAGGTCAGTAATAGGACTTGTATGAGAAACTTAACTTAACTAATCTAATAATAAGGCTAATCACAGGACCACGCCGCTAATGCGGAACGGGTTTACTCCATTGGATTGCTAGTGCATAAATTAAATAAATCGTTAAACAACGCAATGCTTTTTAGAAAAATGAAACCATTATAAGACTCAAGTCCCATCACACAATGCAACGCAAACCGAAGGATAGAGTTTTACCATATAATGGTCAAAAAATACTTGATACGATAAAACGGATTTGATATTATTATTAGTGTATACATGTTTCAAAAATAATTTCAATCATAATGTATCAATCATAGACGACATGGGTACCATATATCATGTCACCACACTAGTTCTACAATCAAAACCGCATGGTGTCGTATTGGAAATTGGATTTCCATCATGAATCGAGGCTAGGACCGTCCTCTCCGATTCGAGACACTCTAGCAAATGCCTCAGGATTCGGACATTGGCGAATTTTTGGATCTTCAAGGCCGGTCCACACTTACGTTAGTGGATTAATTATGCATGAACACAAGCCTTCCGGTTCTTTTGAACCTACAGTATGACCACTATCGGCCTATAACCACCCGAGGTACCTCATAATCCAACATCCACATAAGTAAAATGTCAGGGCTTGCAAACGCTGACACCACTTCTTAGCTAGAAAGAAACATGTGCACTCCCTACAGTCCTGATCCCGTTTTTGACTCATACCGGGGTGTGAGGTTCGTGAAGTCACGCTATACACAAAGCTACGCCTAAACAGGCTATGCTTTGATCATCAACCACAAGGCCCTGCTTTTCAACAAAAGCCTTGATCATTTGCATCTTGGCGTGCCACATTGACAATTCACGCCATACGATCGATAACCATCAATATATAAGAGGGTGTTAAGCAGGAGAATAAATTCTCCGCCACCAAACAGATATATACCAAATAGAAATCAATGTACATGGAATGAAATTCAACATCAGACACACATCAATTTACAAGTCCGTTCTGGATTTGAACGAAACCGGAGGCACCTTATTCCTCGCATATCCGAACAATCAACAAATACGTCCGGACAATTCCAAATTCCAGCGTGATTCTTTTTTATTTTAATTTTTATATATATATGTATATATAATTCATTTATTCGACAATTCCAAATTATTTATTCTTTAAATAATTTTCTACACTTCGTATTCAAGTTATTTTTAATGAACACAAGTCTATTTCAAAACATGTACATTTTCTTCATTCCTTATATGACAATAAAAATGTAATTTTTTTTATTGTTTACCATTTCTATTTCAAACGATGAATATTTTTCTATTCTCTTTCTTAATATTAAAAATGTGATTTTTAATGTAAACATGTTTTATTTTTAAAACATGAAATATTTTCTAATTTCATTTGTTACATTAGAAATGAGGTTTTTAAGGTAAACATGTTTTTATAATTTAAAACATGACACTTTTATATTTCATTCATTATATTAATAATGAGGTTTATATTACATAAAAATGTGAACTTTTTATATTACATCAAAATGTAAATCTTTTTTCTATTCTTTTATTACACTATTGCAAAATGTAATCTTTTTATTTCATCTTTTATTACATTGAAAAATGTAGTGTTTTATCCAATCCTTTATTACATTGAAAAGTGCAGTTTTTTTATTTAATCTTTTATTACATTGAAAAATGTAATCCTTTATTTCAATCTTTACTTATATTGAAAAAAGTAATTTTTCTACCATTCTTTACTTACATAGAAAATGTAAATTTTTGTTTTCATTCTTAAATTACATAGAAAATGTAAATTTTTGTTTCATTCTTAAATTACATAGAAAATGTAAAATTTTGTTTCATTCTTAAATTACATAGAAAATGTAAATTTTAAATCTATTCTTTTTATCGCATCTAAAATGACGATAAAAATGGTTCTTTTATTTCTACTCATTTATCGTATCTAAAATGACGATAAAAATGTAACTCTTGATCCTAATCTTTTATTACCCTTAAAATGTTAACAAAAGTGTAACTTTTTAATCTATCCTTTTATTTACATCCAAAATGTAAATACAAATGTCACTTTTATTTCTATGTTTTTATTTACATCTTAAATGTAAATAAAAATGTACTTTTTAAATCTATGTTTCTATTCACAACTAAAGTGTAAATATAAATTTCACCTTTTAGTCCATGATTTTATTATTCTTTTTCATTTGACAAAAATGAATATTTTTGTCACATTCTTCTACATTTGACAAAAATGAATATTTTTTTAAAATGACAAAAATGAATATTTTTGTTTTCATTCTTTTAATTGACAAAAATGAATGATTTGGTTATCATGATAAAAATGAATGGTTTAGTCTCATTCTATTACATTTGACAAAAATGAATGTTTTTATTTCATTCTTTTACATTTGACAAAAATATTTATTTTTGTCATTTAAAAAGAATGAAACCAAAATATACATTTTGGTCATTAAGAAGAAAGATCACATTTTTGATCATTAAAAAGGATTAAAGAAAAGATGAAACAATTTTGTTCATTTAAAATGATTGAACAAAAGATACATCATTGTCCATTAAGAAGAAAGTATACATTTTTGTTCCTTAACAAGAAAGAGACATTTTTGGTTCAGTAAAAAGCGACAGACATTTTTATTCATTAAATAAAAATAGACATTTTTGTTCATTTAAAAGAATTAAACAAAAATAGGCATTTTTGTTTGTCAAAAAGGTTTAAACAAAAATATACATACCAACAGTTAACGTATGCTAGTTTTGAACGGTCCTGGTCGATCTTGCGATCGATTAGGTCCCAGCAAAATCCGAGTCGTTACAGTTGTAACACCCCTAAGTCCTACATCGTGGAAGCCTGTGTGAAGTGGGTACTTATGTAGTAGAGCCCATCTCTTACTAACGCCGAGGCCTTTTGAAGAACAAAACCCCACACCTATACGGTGGCTAAGTTTGGGACAATATCTTGTGTGAACGGAGGTGCGGGCTGTCTAGTGGTATCAGAGCCAATACCCAGCCGGAATTGTGGCTCCTGTATGTGGACCACAACGCCTGGGTGAGGTGTTTGTGAGCCAACGGGGACGTTGGGCTCTGTAGGCGGGGAGAATGTAACACCCCTAAGTCCCACATCGTGGAAGCCTGTGTGAAGTGGGTACTTATATAGTAGAGCCCATCTCTTACTAACGCCGAGGCCTTTTGAGGAACAAAACCCCACACATATACGGTGGTTAAGTTGGGGACAATATCTTGCGCGAACGGAGGTGCGGATTGTACATAAAGTATTAAGTGAATAAAACAAATTATGATATGATCGGTCACTGTTCCCACTTTGCTTTACGTGCTTCACAACACTAATAAGCCTGACGTTATATTGTAGAGAATCTGCTTTACATACTGATCTCTACTATTAAGCCTGACGTTATACTGTATCAAATCTGCTTTACAAAAGTTAAAGGTTGTGTGTACATTTATGAATGTACAAAAGTTAAAAACTAGGGTCGACCCCATTTATAGTAAAGATTTAAGAACGTAAAAGAGTTGAAAATGCAAATCACACTAAATAGGTTAACTATTCGGAAATAAAACTAATAACCAACCTTTAACTTTGTACGAACTAATACTAACAACATGTTAATTAACAACAAGAAAGAAAGATCAAGCCACAACCATGCATATTGCAATCAAAGTATTACAACTAAAAAAGTAATATTACAGTCCACTGCTGATACATTAATTTAAGATAAAGAAGTAAAACTATCATCATCAATACAAAATAAATAAATACTACAACAGTCCGCAATAATACATTGATACAACTATAAATTAATGCTGCCATCATCGTCACTCCCATCATCGTCATCGTTGTCATCATCTTTACCGTCACCACCATCATCGTCCTCGTCGTCATCATGAACCGAAAATTCATCAAGACTATTGTCATTACCAACATCTCCAGTCACAGACCCATTGGGGCCAACATCGGGGGGTCCAAAAGACTCATATAAGGCAAGTCTAGCTGATAACTGATCTATCTAAGTTTCCAACATTTGTTCATAGTTTAGGTACATATCATGCATCATGTGAGCGTGCGCAAGTGTTATATCACGGTACGCACCAAGGGTAATTCTAGCTTGGTCCTACCAATGTGCGTACTATAAAGATACGTGATGTGTATTACGTAAAATACTATAAATATAAACTATACGTAAAGGGAAACATTCAAACAAACCTGGTACATAGGGTATAATCCAACTGAACGCACTCCAGGATAGTCGAAATGATCTGGAAACACTAAGGGCTGCTCAATAATGGTACCCGTGATGTCGTACGCTCTGAAAGTGCAATCAGGTTCTATCTGCATAGGAGGCTGTAAGAACTGCAATGGAATATGGTCAAAACAAGACCTGCGGCACCTGAACTCTACCAACTACAATATGAGGTCCTAAATGATCAGAGTTGACCCCCCGGCATAATCAGGACATATAAGTCTATGCGGAGAAACTATCGTCTAATAAGAATCGTAATCCCCATCAATGATGAATAGGCTAGTATCAAACAAACCAGCCTCCCATAGAGCACATATGTTCTGCTTCCCAATCACCCTACGTCTACCAAACATGTCTTCACAAGATAATCAATCTCCGAGTATATGTAAATCACCGATGGTCTGATATACACATCTCTCGCCTAAATACCACATTGGCATATATGTCGGTGTATGTAAAGCCACCCTACGAGTAGATAGTGAATATGCATTCGTCATCGGGTGGTTGTCGGTTAAAAGACCTGCATCTGACAGATGAGTCAAATGTGAGGTCCAAGGAGTGCATATGATATTTTCCCGACTACGCATGTCAAGCTGTGCCATAACCTCTATCAAATCATGACGTACACCCTATGGAGCATGTTGTACGTACTGAATACTCTCTCATCATCTCATCCTGGGAAAGTACTGCTCACCCGCCTAACCATCCATCTCTAACATGCATGGATGCACGTTAGCCGTGAACTCATAATACCATATTGGCAAAATATACCAAAAAGCATGCATCTCCCTGATGTCTCACAATCTATGTGAATATAAAGTTGTGTAAAAGGTACCTAATATACTAGTTCCTCAATCTATCATACGATGCTGATCCAACATAATAAGAGAAGCTAGATAACCCAACCGAACCGTACTTTTGTGGTTCGAATAAAGGTCGAACCAAACAAGTAAAATGCCCTAGTCACCCCGTCCATAATAAATGCTCTACTCGCATATGCAGTGATGTACTACTGTAACTGAGTTAATTTAACTGATCCACTAGTAACTTTGCAAACATATAAAAGCAGTAAGAACACCGAAAACATGTTGGCTGACTTATACTACAAAAACCCGTCTTTTTGCCTGATTTTTCGTCGGTAATTTAATCGACTTAAACCGTTCACAAAGACAAATTGTTTTGGGTACATACATGTATTGCACGAAATAGAAGAACTTTTATTGCATAGTACATTATTACATCAGAGTTACTTGGAATATCAAAGCTACAACATATATACAGCGGAAGAAAGGATATAAATATACTCTCAGCGGAAGAACAAAATGTTACAGTGGAAGCTTTAAAGTTTAGCATGGACTCCAACTCAGAAAGCGCTTTATACCTCGCTCCAACGAATCATAACTGAAAAAATAAACTACTAGCTGCCCGTATGAAAAATTATTGGAAACCCAAAGTTTAGGAAGGAATAATAAACTCTAGCTCAGTCATGAGACTGGTGTGAGAACATAAAATAGTTGCTTAAAGATTTATTTTAAAGTTGGGAAATTCAGCTTACCATGCTGCTAATGCGGAACGGATTTACTCCATGTGAATGCCGTGCATATAAATACACAATGACTTTTGGAAATGAAGCTATCATAAGTTTGTCCCACATCACAAAATACAAGCGCACACCACATGGCCGAGTTTTATCTTATGTTAACCAAAAATGCCTTCATACGTGAAAATCCTCTTCTAATATTATCATTAGTATGGTGTGTGAAGAACAATCATTTTGAAAATAAATATAGAATCATAGCCCCCATCACCCCGATTGGTCATATTAACATATAGGTATACAATCAAAAATCCATATGGTTCGTATTGGAGATTTGGGTTTCCAGCTTGATGATTCCTGGCATGAAAGATCAATCAGGGATACGAAGCGAAGTGTAACACGGCTTTTTCGTCCATCTCAAACACCAACAACAAATCGCACGGCAGATCAACGGTTTTCGACTAGACATGGCCCCCCGAACATACCCAATTTCCCCAAGTTCATTTGTGGTTTCCCACTGCTGCAACTTCATCATCAATTCATATATAAATATACAACCTAACCACCAGTTTCTCATCAATCCGGGTTGTGAGGTTTGTCGATGTCACATCATACAAAAAGCATGCCAAGAAAAGCATCGTACAAGCTCATTTCATTCCTTAAGCATGTCACATTGTCCATTCACAACATGACCACTGATTTCCATCCATACATAACCTCTTCTAGCTCATACGTCACAAATTAGATATCTATCAATGGAAATCTGTGTTGTGCTGTCAACTACAATGTCAGACACACAATCCATACACGTCTATTCTGGGTCTGAATAGAATACAATCCAAAAATCTTTAAATATATTCAGACCTCATGCCACTTATAACCTCATATCAGGTGTACACCCTGATTTGAGACATCGGCAATCCATCCAAATAAATTCGAGGATTCCCGGTTTTCATTCATCGATTCCAAGTCTTGAATATGCTTCATGCCTCGTGTTATTACTTGGAATGGTTTTTCGGACATAAATCTAATCCTGGTCTTTCCAAGTGATAAGCTTATTCATAAACAATGGTTATGGGCCACACAGATTTTCAATTCAACTTTCCTTCCAATTGTTATCCATTCATTTACTAATCAAGGTTGGATTGATCATAAATTCTGTTATCATCTTAATTCTTATTTTAAATCAAATATTCGATTTACCAACCTTATATTTCAACACATACCTTTCAATTCTCATACTTCTTTATTTATTTTCTTAAGTCATTCAATTTACCTAACTCTATTTGGATTACAATTTCATATACGATAATCCAAACAATTTATATTCAACATAAGTTTGATAGAGTTAAATCGACTTATATTTGATATAAGTTCAAAATTCAACAAACACTACCAGAATCTTGAGATAAATATTTTTTTATGCTTCTGATAGTATTTATTCAACCTTGGAACTACATATCGAATATCCGACACAAACTCTATCCAACTCATTTCCCTTTAAATTCTAACCTTTAGAATTTATAACTAATTCCATATTTAAACACTTAAAAATCCTTCCGAACCATTTTACGATCCTTTAACTATTTAAAATAATGGTTCATGATTTTTAAATTCCAAAACCCATTTATCTTTGGAACTGAGATAATAACGTTTGAACGTTACTAAAAGCGCTGCAATAGCCACTTGATTCAAATAGATTCCAAATCAATTCAAAATTCGAATAATTCATTTCTAATTACTTTAAGTTAATAAAGTAAGATATATCATGAATTCTCTCCAATTTAAATCTGGTTTTATTTGAATTTTCGTTATGGTCACCAAACTGCACGTATAGCGACCTTTTCCAAATTTGTTTTGAACATAACTTGAAAATTGTACATTGAAATTTGAAAATTGCTTTTCTATTCAAAAATTGTTAATATTTGAAAATCAACGTTTCTTGTTTCAAGTCAAACTGATTTCAAACGAACAAGTTATAACCACTAAAATTTTTAAATTGATATTTGTGAACTGTCGTGCCGTAGCGCGTTATAATTCGATTTAAATATAATTCCTTCAAATCTCTTCGAATTGAATTTTTAAATTTCAAAACAACTTAATTTCCCAAAACTGATTATTAAGTTTAGTCCAAAATCATTCCTTAAATTCCAAATCTTAATTTAAATTTAAATAAGTTGCAAACCATTGGAATTCAAAACCCTTTTATTTTAAATTTAAATTTAAACTTCATGAAGATCCTTACGCGACATTTATTAACTTAATTCCAATTGTTTTCCTAAGTTTTAAAACAACTTCAAATTCAAATTATATTTGGATTAACCATTCCGTCCGTCAGACTAGTTGGGGTAGCTAGGGAGAGCAGGAAACTGGATTTCCAAACCCAAGCCTAGACACCATCCTCTCTGTCATCCTAGAGTCGTCTGGTATGTAATATTATAAAATTATAATTAAATTTCCAAATCTCTATTAACATTGAAATTGGACTTAAAAGAATAATATTTAATATTTGAAAATAGATCTTCATTTATATGGAAGCAGGATTGGATTGATCATTTGTATGTTCCACAACTATGGTGTTGTGTGTGCATCATGCAAACATAATAAGTCAACCATATAAGTTAGATGATCATGAATTATAATCATCATCCATAAACAAACAATCAGATGTGCACAAGCATTATGATCAATAACGCTTATCAGTGTATTATCTAATTACATGCACACCCATTTACACAATAACATCCATATCCAACCAATTTCATTAATCCAACACAACTCATTATTTAATCACTACTAATTAAAATAAATGATTAAATTAAGTGTTCTCACCGAAATAGCTCCACGATTCCATAACCAAAACAGACAAGCCAACGAACACTAACATCGCTACTTGTATCGCTTCCGATCCAGATCCGTTAGGAGCTAGAGATCTTCTGCTAATTTTATTTTAGAACATAATTAATAATAACATCATTTGGAATATATCGTCATATGACGTTTCATTTTATTTACATAAATTATACTTAACTAAAATTACCAAACTTATATATAATTGGATTCTATTATCTAATACGATCCTAACAAACTTAACGGTGCGTAATTCCGAGTTAAAACGAATTAGTTATTAGCTTCCAAAGTTTGAACTTAAACTTATCATAATAAAAGAATTATACCAATCCATTTAGGACCAAGCCCAAAGCAAAACATGGATCCAAGCTTCAACCCGCGACCCTCTTCCCTTCTCTTCTTCCTCCCTCATGCCTTTCTCCTTATTCACACGCTGGAACCCATCATTGTTGTGCGTGACATGCACACGCACAAGCCATACCCTCCACCATTTTATCTTCATCTTCTCATTCAAATGCATACCATCACCTGAATTCGAACTTCTTGAATAGAAATCTGATCCGCCATGATCGAACCTGCAGCAGCAACTTCCATGCGTCTTCAACATGTCGCATCCCCCAAACAAACACCGAACACCTTCGAACTCCGTCACATGAAAGCCCTCTCCATCCTCATCAAAACTCCATCATCCATTCCTTCTATCATCGCTCAAATCACCGACAAACTCTAAACCTAGTTTCCAACATCCAAAATCATCGTCACAGAATCACCTCAAACTTATACCAAAAATACTTTGTCTTCTGCCGATCGCAACGGCATTGATGGCGTCAATTGATTCAGAACGGATTGGGAGAAAAGATTTTTCGAAGTTTCCTTTGCAAATATTCATTTTACTGTAAAACATGAATTTCTCTTCCGATTGTTAATGAAATTTGGATCCGTCAAATTCTAAAAATCAGAAATGATGATTTGAACAACTTTCATGTTAATCTTTGGGTTAGAAGTGAATAGATTGGAAGTTATTGATTTTTGAATGAAGAGGAGGAGGTGGGTTTTCTTTACTGTAAGAATTTTGAAGCGTGAAGAAGAAGGTTTTGAACATGAGAAAAAGGTGTTGTGGTTTGACCAGGAGAAGAACAAGTCTTCGTATATGGATTTAAAAGGATAATTTAGTCTTTTGTTTAAAGGACACTTAGTTTCTTCTCATGAAATCTCTCCATGCATGTAGACACATAATCCTTATTGTAAAAATCCACCAATGCATGCTGATATAATTAACTTATTTATTTAGTTGTTAAATTTTTATTTTTAGCTATACCTTAGTAACATCTATAAATGTAGTAAATTTCCAATGCTTATGAGTGCAACCAAAATATTAGTTAAGATGTACAAAATACTAATATTTCAAAATACTTACTCATATTATTTATCAAATATAACTTACAAAAAAATGGGGTGTAAAACTCAACAAATTTTTATGGAAATTAATATAATTTATAAAACTAATTAATATTATCACTTATTAATATTTAAAATATTTATTTCAATGAAATCTTAAATGAAATCTTGAAATAAGGTATTCATATCAAAACAAAAATATTTATTCAAACACATATATATAATATTTTTAAAACAATATTTGTATTTAAACCTTATTAAATTCACTTGATGTTCATAAAATTGAAATTATATCATATATCAACATTGAAAAATCTTGGATCGTTACACATACAAATCATCAAACGAAACCTACCTATGTTCTTGTCCACCAATCTCAATACCGGTCAGCATATAAAAATAAATTGGAGTAATACAAAGCTCAAAGTCAGAAAAATGAAAAGTATGTATGGTTAGCCACAATCGCTCAGCTAATGCTGTTAAAAGGGGTCTGTCGAATGATTGAATCAGCCTAATTCATAAAAACCGATCAAAAGGACTTTGATGTATCTTAACTTTAATAGTGGGGGGAGAATGTCATAAAATTGAGGAATGCATTTCGCCCAACTACCACGATAATGAATGTACTAGTCCTATACATAATTAAATAATCAATGATTTTCAATAGACTAACAGATATACGATACATTTGATGATATAAATCGCATAATACTACAAAACAATAATGTGTAAATTATACTTGTATCACAGTCAATGCTATATTGGCTCTATGCTGGTAGCCCTCTGGAAGGTCGTGAAGGACACGAAGCTCATATGGTGATACTCCAGGGGCTAGAGGATTGTGCAATGGACCCCCTAGCTCATCTGTTTGTCTATGAACAATTCTCCATTCAATTTTAGTGAAGTGTGGCGGCATTTCTTTTCAATTATCTATTAAAAAACGAGGAGTTTGACCAGAAGTTATGGAGGGAAAATGGCGAGAGGGGAGTATTTGTAGGGGGCTTAGGCGCTTGGGGTATGGATCCTATAAAATAGGTGCCAGGAGTCTGGCGCCTATTAAATGAGGGCTAGACCCTTGGGAAATTCTTTCGGCTTAAAGCCATAATTTTCAGCACTCTGAATATTACGGCCTTCAGCCACTAGAGATGCCCTTAAAGAAGAAGTGGATTTAAAGGGGAAGAAGTATTTGGCCAAAAATAAGTATTGACTCATTCATTTGTTTATTAAATTTTATAACAAACTTTCTGCAATAATAGCTCCACCTGGATTGTCATTGACTTGATCACAAAGTATGAGAGAAAACTAAAATCGAAATCTTTGCTAACACTTTTTATACAGTTGATCATCCAAGTAAAAGGAGAGCAAAAACTTCTCATAAATTTCACTCAAATTTGACATGTAATTGTTATTCGTTTTAACCAGTGTTTTAAAGACCCAACATAACATCGGTTCAACCGCGGTTAACCTTCGACCTTGGAGCATCACACTCTAAAAGTGAAATAACCTTGCACGTGCATGAACATGTGGTTTAAACTTAAACCCCTTTAAAAAAAATATCAATCTCTTTGAACCTCACGTTCTTCAAATTTGAGAAAATAATAATCACTTTGCTCTTTATATTTTGACATAATAAATTTGACAAATGTTTTCATAACAATTATCATTAAATTTTGGATGAAGTAATTCATTATTATGTATATTTTGCGAACTATTACCAAACTAATCCTCTTTCTATTACTACCAAAATTAACCCCTAATGTAGGCTAACAGTGAAGGGGTATCGGAGGAACACGAACACAGAAGAACCTTCCGGAAGAGCAAATAAAGAACACCGAAGGCATGAAAGTTTGATCTGAAGGCAATATAAGACGACACCCCCAGGAAGAAAGGATTTCAAAGCCTATAGAATGACATCGAAGTCCATCCGACATAGTCTATCCGATAGGGTCTACCCGGCAAGATAATCCCGAAACTAAGAAAGAGGAAGATGCAAGCTCCTCTTATTGAAACTCGGAAAGGCTATCGGTATTAGCTTACTTAGTATCGACACAGTGGAAGAGGAAGATATCAAGGGCACCAACCAAGAAGTTCATAAAAATTGTTCGAAACCATTTTCCTAAATAGCTACTTTGTGAATAACGAAAGGTCACACTGATGGACAACATAAACATCACCGAAAGCTACCTGCCAGAAAACCAAATTGTCCCAAAAGCTCCACTGGAAGGATGATCGGGACCCTAGCAGAGATACAATCTATCTGTGCTAATTTTCCTAGTACAGGAACTAATAGCGGTTTCAAACCGGCTGCTATCTACATACATCACGAGGGCAAGCTCCTCTAAGTATTCAAGAGAAAGTCAGAAGCCCACATTTAGAAGCTGGCATCCAGAAGCCTTCACCCAGGAGCTGCTACCAGGAGCCATCCGGAAACCACTACGACAACGAGCCCATGTTAGTCTCGAAGAAGCCCCAGTTGACCGGGACCCTCACTTTGAAGACTATAATTAGCACCACGAGGACTGCTGGGAGCCAAACTCCCGAGACCAAGGAAAAAAAAGGGCAGCCGACAGAGGACTATGCAGGCCCAATAGCCTAACAGCAGAAAGGGCCCCAAATTCTCTATAAATACGACCCCAAGAGCCACATAGAGGGGACAAACTTTTTATTTCTCAATCTTGTTCATTTCTACTTGAAGGAGCAACCCGCGATTCTTGTAATACATCTACAATTTATGAATGGAGAATTCTGAGTCTCAACCATATTGCGATTGATGTTCTTGTTGTACTTTTATGATGAAACAGAGAGTTAACACAAACCTTTCTTATGAGAAAATCGACTATGGCGCCTTGGAGAACGAGGAAGAGTTGCATAGAAATTTGAAGCCCACTTCCTCCTATCTCGAGGGTTTTGTAACACCGATCGACGCTCTCATGATGAGCCTAATGCTTCTCAGCCTCAGAAAGAGGGGGCCGTCCACGAGTTTGTAACTTGATCTCTGATGCAATCCGGGCCACTTCGTGTTGGTCCGTTGCGGAATAATTATCTGAGTTAATGATGGATGCCTTCTTTCCCAAATATGGGGATGCATTAGCATGTTTTCTTCTTATCACTATATATATCAAATTCATGATTTAGGGAGCAACTAATTTCATAAAACCTAGTAACATCGAGTTAAATAACTTTCCTAAGGTCATTTCGGAATACCGTCGTATGGTAAGTGTGATATTCATCCCCCGAGGGAAGGATAACTAATCGTCAGAATCGAGGTTCCGACACCTAAAGAAAGGTAGATTTATCTTAGATTCACATGCTTCAGAATGATTACCATTAACCCTGAGTCATGACAGTGCCAAATAACTTGAACACATGTCCCAAATAACTTAGTCCGGTTGTTGACGGAAAATGACGTTAACACTTACATTATAAAAAATTAGAAAATTTACAACTTTGTTATAATAAGTTATTATATAATTATTCCAACTAGGTAGCATATCACATACTACATAACAAGTGGTTGAAGATGAAAGTTGTAACCATGACTTCTTGTATCATGTGAAAGTTTCTTAATCAGTTTGGACAAGGGTTTTGGTCGAATAGATTTTATCTATATTTAAAAAAAATATGTTTAAATCAAAAAATAAAAAATAAACCATTAGCGTTGTTTTGACAGTCTAACTGATTGAACTATGAGAACCCTGGATCTTGCACTACCATAATTTGACTTAAGGTTCAGTCTTTACAACTATGGTTTTAACACAGTCTCTTGGTTTGTGAGGCTACAATGAATAAGGCATGATTCTTTAATTATTTATAATTTCAATCCATATAGTATAATAATGTATCAATACTCGTGCTTATAACAAGGCTTATCTTACAATATGTAAGAATTAAGCTTTCAGATCATACATTAATTATACAGATCAGTGGATTCATGGAAATTTTAATTTTGATAGCATTTTCATTACATCTTTATTTTGAAAGTTGTTTAAAAATCCAAACAGCCCAAGGCCCATTACCCAATAGGGTAAGAGATAATAACATAGGTAAACCCAAATACTACAAAACAAAAGACAACTACATCGATTGTCTTCTAATAGCTCAAAACCCTAGCCGCCAATCAGCTAAACAAGAAAAAAAGCTTCTCCTGAAAATGGCGGACAAGAAGGAGAATTATCCAGCTTTAACGACAAAGTAACACTTCATGGTGGTTTCCAGATGTAATCTTCACTCTTATTAGTCTCTATGGAGATGCTAGGATTCGAAGAGTCAGTTCTAACCCTATTTTCAGTTCCAATTGCCTTTGAGTCTTCAGATATGGAGTCTCTAGGGATTATTGAGCTTTCATAGCCAATTTTATGTCTCTTTGAACTCTGAGCTTTTACTGTTTCCCTAGTACCGCTGCTTTCTCCTTTACTCCAGCAAGATAAGTGATAAATCTGGTCATTTAGCTCACTTTTGTAATGACTTCTATCTACTTTGTGTAGAAATTAATGCCGATTAATCCCTTCTTTGTTTTTTAGAGATGCTATAAGATTTGGATCACTGCTAGTTGGGTTGTGACCCCTCGTCTTTGCAACAAGTAAGAAGTTAATTTCGTTACTATGTTATTAACAAAATACACACTGTTTTTTAATATAGTCCTGTTTACTTCCCTTTATAATCAGATTGTTGTAAAGATTGGGGTTAAAACCACCAGGAAGGAAGCCGGAATACTCATTAGTGTCTCTATAGTCAATGTTTTTGACCGAAAAACTATGAGATTTAACAGTAGATCTACTATTAATCACCATCAGGTTTTCTGAATCACTGTTGGTTGGTTGAGAATCTCTGTTCTCTGTAATAGGTGAACCACCCAAATTACTATTCCAATTATAATTAATTGAAATATTATTAGTGCAGTAGTCCTGATTGCTTCCCGTGCAGTTTGAACCATTGTAGAGATAAAAGGTATTGCCTCTAGGAAGGAAGTCAGAAAATCCAGCCTGTTTTCTAATACCAAAATCATGAAAGGCATGTCCTTTAGAGCTAAACTTATCATTGAGTATGAAATCTTCAACTTGATTGTCATTGCGAGCATCCTTATTAAATTTAGACTGATTATGTGTGCTCTCATCTTTAGACCTGCTAGCTTTACTTATAATAATATGACAATCAGTTAATATGCATTGCAAAAGCTGATTACAGCTAGATACTTTATCAGTGTGAAGCCTCTGGTTTCTCTCTTTCCAATTATAAAAGATAATAGCCGTTAACATGATACAAGCTCTCTTAAACATAAAAGACTTTGGTTTAAAATATTTTAAAATATAATCAATGCTACTCCTAATATCAAGAGTAGGAATAGAATGATTAAACCCTAAAGTGCATTTGATATTATACCAAATGCACTAGGAAAAAGAACAATCAAAAAATAAATGATTGGAGCTTTCAGTTTCAGATTTGCTAAAGAAACAAAAAATTTCAGAAATAGGATACCATTTGCAACACCTATCTCTAGTTGGAAGCTTATTTTGCAAAGAAAAAAAGGCACAGTGGGTCATTTTGGGACAATTTGTTTTGCACCAGATTACCTTATGCCAATCAACTTCTGTTTCATCCCCCCTTAGAAATTCCCAAGTTTTCTTAAAGGAGACTTTACCTTTTGAGCACAATTTCTAGTCCCAAGTATCTTAAGACTATTCTGATCAATAAAAATATTCTGTATAGCATTTTTTTAAATAATAGCATCTGTACAGTTTTGAAAGCTCCAATAATTATTATAAATAATCTTTTGAAATTTATTAGAAACCCCACCCAATAGATATAAGTTATTCCAGCCAAGTAAATGAATAAGAGAATTACCATAAATCCATGGGTCAAACCATAAACTGGTTTGATTGCCATCTTTCAACTTTCTCTCAATCATCTTTTTGCCTAAATTTCTGCAACCGAGAACGTTTTTCCACACATACGAATGGTGATTTTCTTTTCTAATAATCCAAAAAAATTTATTTTTTAAATATTTAGCTTTCATCCATCTGGCCCATAAAGATTTGCCATCTAAGAATTTCCAAAAGAGCTTGAATTTGCAAACCTCAGACCGTCTTTTATGTTCCTAAGCCCAAGACCACCATATATTTTATGTTTACACACTTTATCCCAAGAAAATTTATGATGCTTACCTTTCCAAATGAAATTAGAACAGAACTTTTCAATTTTGTGAATAACACTAATAGGGATGTTGTGAGTTTGAACCCAATACATAATGACTGCAGTAATGAGAGTGTGCATAAGTTCCATTCTACCAGCTAAAGAGAGGAATTTACTAGACCACCCTTCAAGTTTATTATGAATAATGTCTAACAGTCTAGAGCAGTCCCTATCTTTGACTTGATTTATACTTAATGGGAGGCCAAGATATTTAACCGGAAGATTACCTTCTTTAAATTTCAGAATCTTAAGAATATCATCTTTAAGCTTGGCCTCTTTGCTAAAATAAATCTTACTTTTATCAGAATTAACTGAGAGGCCAACATAAATATCCATATTTTTCAGAATTCTATTAATAGTGATAGCATTAATCCTATCAGGTTTCAAAAAAAGCAACATATCATCAGCATAAATTAAATAAGTAATGTGTGGCTTATTTCTGTTAATAGGTTTATTGTTTCCCCTAATCAATTATGTTTCAATTGTAATGGAAAATATTCCATAATAACTGAGAAAAGATAAGGAGACAAAGGGTCCCCTTGCCTTATACCTCTATTGCTATGAATAAAACCTTTTGGGGATCCATTAATCATAACAGAATAAGTCACATTAGAAATGCACTCATTAATTAAAGCACAAAATTTCTCACTGAAGCCCATTTAAAGAAGCATATAAATAATGAAATTTCTATTAATTTTATCAAAAGCTTTATGTAAATCAATCTTGATACACATAAGGTTTTTGTTCTTCTTATTGAAATCCCTGATAAGCTCATGGGAAAGTAAAGTGTTTTCTGAAATAAGCCTCTTAGGAATAAAAGCGCTCTGATTTTCAGAGATTAAAAACTTAAAAAAACACTTTAACCTATTACAAAGAATAGAGGAAATGATCTTATAAATAAAATTGCAACACACAATTGGCCTATAGTAATCCAACCCTAGGGAGTTTCCACCTTAGGAATTAAAGTAAGAAAAGCGTGATTAGTGTTTTTCAACAATTTTCCAGAATTAAAAAATTCTGAAATGGAATCACACTGCGTATTCTGCATTTCAGGCCAATGTGTTTTATAAAATTTGGCCCAAACCCATTAGGTCCAAGACTCTTATCATTACTATCATTAAATATGACATTTTTGACATCCTCTGTTCTAACAGGAGCAAGCAGAATGTTAACACGGTTAGAGTTAACAGTATACTTAAAAACAATATTGGGAAAATTATTATGAAACAGAGAAGTATTATATAATGAAAAAAAGTAATTAATAGCCTCCTTTTCAATATGGGAAGCTTCATTAATTACTTTTCCTTTACAATTAATAATTTTCCCAATGTCATTTCTATATTTTCTATTTGACATTCTAGTATAAAAGAATTTACTTGCTTCATCCCCATTAGTTAACTAATCCACCTTGGCCTTTTGCTTAAGATTAATTGAGTTAATGTGAAGGGCTTTAGCCAGATTGGTCTGAGCATTAAAAAATGATTCAGCTTTCGGCATGTTTGAGTAGTTATTATCAAGGTCATTTTGAAGTTTCTCACACTCACTTCTTATATTTTTAATATCACTCTTATTTCTGCTGTTATTACAAGTCTTGAGATTAGACTTAACAATTTGCAAAGTTTTGTTAAATTTGTATTGTGCAGTACCATAAAAATTATTAATAAAATTATTACTAACAGTTTCCTTGTAATTGTCATCATGAACCCACCCATTAACAAACCTGAAAGGAATAATCCGGTCACCCCTTTTAATAGAAGGAAAAAAACCAGAATAGGAGTTTCATCACTAGAATTTTGGGTTAATGTGCTACATTTCACATTAAAGAAAAGGTTAACAAAAAACTGATTAAATTAAACCCTCTAGTTTGCACTGGATATTTCTGAATTCACCTGATTTTCAAGTGAATTTATTACCCTGAATAAGGGGGTTTATTAAACCAGTTTTTAAAATAAACTTGGCAATCCTTTCCAATTTTTTAAAAGGAATAGGGTTACCTCCTTTTTTCTCATAATTGTGAAACACAGTATTGATATCCCACATTAAAATCCAAGGACTATCAATTGTAATTGTTAGATCCAAAAATGGTTCTAACACCCAAATTAGCAATAATCTAGAGAAATTGGAATAGAAAAAGTACGAAAAACACATGATTTATAGTGGTTCGGCATTAAAGAGCCTATGTCCACTTTATACTTTGTTGATCGATGATTTGAATACAAATACAATGGATCTTTCCCTCAATCCCACTTATACAATGAACAAATTCACTCAATTCTCACAAAAATGTGTTTGAAAATGTTGTTGTATTTGAAAATTGTGATGAAGTTCGGTGATGATAAGGAGTGGAGCCAAGGATTTGCCAAAAGATCCTTCAAATGATGCTTGGAGGTGTATTTATAGGTGGAAAGTCTCTCTAAAATGGCTCCAGTTCGGGTACACGTGGGGCTCATGCCTAGAAAGTCGGGATTGGATGCTTCATGATTATGACAACACATCTGGATCATAGGCTATCGTAGGAACATGGGTGTGCAACCGTTCCGATATTGATGGAGTCATGGGTTGTAATTGCAGAGGCCTCGAAGTGCCGGATCGGATCGGAATTTATGTATGGGGACCAGATCGGTGACCTCTGAACCAATCCAGTTAGGTCTCCCATAAGCCATTCTGGTTTTCTCGATGCATAGCTAAAGGGTTCGGGTTAGGCCGCTCCGAACCGATCCGGTTCTTTGCTATGAATTCCTACTTCAAAACCTCTTCATTTGAGCAATCTCTTAGCTTGGTGTAACCTAATCACAAAGTGGGATAACATTTTCCCCCCTCGAAGTACACGTTTATTGGATATAAAGTGTGCTTCGAAATGATTCTGTTATATGCTTCTGAATTGGAGTCATTGAATAATCGCCTCTCTTCACTTGTAAAGTCGTACTGCTTCATCGAGTCACATCTCTTGTTGTCTATAAATATGTGATGGAATGCATAAATTGCTCCTGTTATTCACAATAACTTCAAGAACTCCTTTCAATGTTCAAGTAGCTCCTTCAGGTAGATTTTATAATATGTACTTATTAGCTGGTTTTTTCTTCTTTCGGTTTGATCTTGTGTGCCGAGTTAACTTTGGTGATTGGGGTTCGGATGATGCTTTATCAGATCCGATCTGAGTTTAATTTCCATCGCATCGAAAGGGCTTGAAGGCTTTACATTGGCATGGGCAATTCTATTAACCGGACCGGCTTGGAGTGTCTAATCCCCCATAACACGAAGGGACACCAATCTCTTGCATATATATTTGCTTCTTTCTTTCCAATTTCTTATTCTCTGCCGCCGCCTTCTTCATTTCCAAAGCCCTGACTTTCAAAATCCGAAGAAAAGAAATTCGATCATTCTCTAAAACAAAATTATAGGTAGGGCCTCGATCTTCAGTTAACTTAGATTTAATCAATCTAAACCTGAACTTCGAAGTAATTTAGGAGATTTTACTCGATTTCATGTCAATTATGGCGTTGTTTTTTCTTTCTTGCGACCACCATCGCTGGTGGCGTCGTCGCCACCTCGATGCGGTCGTGGGTCAAGTCTGTTCCGACATTAGAGGGATTGAGTCACGAACACTTTGTAGTGAGAGATTTCACTGAAGGGAATGGATTTGATGTTGTTGAAGAAGTGGGGAAGGAGAGGAAGAAGAAAAGAGGAGCGAGATTGGTTTGAGATGGAGCAGGAGTTCTAGGAGTGCTTGGATTCAGACATGTAGTTTCAGGTTGGGTCGGTGGAGATGGTAACGGTTGGAGCATTGAATTCTGTTGAGGGGAGAGGCTTGGGGCATTGGTGTGTTGACGTAATTCGGTTCGGATCGGTGTTATCCGATCCGCTCATGATATAAGTTTACGACCCGATCCGCTGCTTAAGGACACTCGAACCGATCCGATTGCAACATGTGCACCCGAACCGATCCGCTATCAGCAAACATACCCGAACCGATCCGTCATTAATAGACATAACCGATCCGCGTGGGTGAAGCATTCAAACCGATCTGCCTATAATTTGAACATTCGAACCGATATTGAATGTGGCTTGTGACTTTTATGAATAGTTAGGATAGAGCCTCAATACCTGGACTTTCGGACTGTTGACGAATACATATTTGTTTTTCTCACCTTTACGTTGCATTCTTTCATACAAGTATTTCGTTTCATTGTATACACATTTGCACACTCTAGCTCACACACATGCACAAGGGGACACAGGCAACTTTACTCCAACTTATGCTATTATTTCTTCGATAGTTCAGCAGACATGGCTAAGAGATACTCGTTTAGATTGGCATAGAAAAGAGAAGTTGGTGGAACATCTAGAAATCTTACTATCGAGTATATCTCCTCCTGCTCAAATCCAGAATATAACAGCGAGGGTCTTGACTATGAAATGATTACTCGTGACAGCGAAGTATCATCCGGGGGCAATGTTTCCATGGAGGAAGAGGAGGAAGGAGGAGTCGGAGATGACCGTGCTCCTGATGAGTTTGAGAGTGTCACTATCTTGGAAAAACCCAAGGATTCAATGGTTTCAATAGTCGATAATGATAAGCTTGCTCGTATATGTTTAAAACATGGAATACTTCGAAGAGACACCGAATTGCCTTCTGAAACAGTTCTTCCTCACAGCTCCTTGAAGGATACATGGCCATCAGCAGACTAATGTGCCTTATCGGGGCGATTCCTCCATTCCCGCCCTTCGTGATCAATTTTTTGAGATAGATGCATATTTCCCCAATGCAACTTCAGCCTAGTTCCTATGCCTATCTTTATACCTTGTATATAGCATACAGAGAAATTCTGGGCGTCGAGCTTACTTTTGAGGACGTTCACTTCTTCTATAACTTTAAGCATAGTAAGCTCAAAAGATCCAACGGTGCTTCTCAGGGATCCTCCTTCTCCATCTTCGACTCAGGATAATGAACTAGAAAATATAGCCGAAAAGGACAGGGACAAGTATATTACCCCTAAAGATGCAGTTATCCATGAGAGACCCATTTCCCCTAGGGGATGCCGCCAGTTATTCTTCAACGAGATAAATCCACCATAGACGATCCTATATACTAGGGTCTAGGAAATCTTCCCTTTCCTGATACTTTTAACACTTCAGAAGATTTCACAACGAATCCTCTTGCTTTCACTTCCAAAGAAGAAGTTACTCCCGTAAAGACCGGGGGAACTATACCCACCAGTCTTGCTTCAGGCTCCGATCGATCTAGGGGGAAACCCCACTTAGGATATGCACCACACTTTAGTATTGCACATCATAACACTTGTATCTTGTTTCCATACCGATTATAGCATTTTCTCACTTTGTTTTATAGGACAAATGGTATGTAAGAGATGTTTGCTCGAGCGTGCGCCCAATAGACTCTGGCTCAAGGCACGATCAGCATGAGAGTAGAGGTTGGGATGATAGAAGGAACCGACCTTCACAGCCTTATCAGTCCTCCCTCTCTCGATCCCCACATCGCAAAGACTCGGGTAAACATAAGAGTCAGCCTTCAACTCATGAAGCAGATAAGCATGTATCCCTGCCTCCAGTCCCATCTCAAGACAAAAATCCTCCAGAAAGCTCCTTGAAGAAGGGGCCCTGTGCTAAAGGGAAACAAAAAGAAACGGGGAAAGAAGGAGAGAAGGGTAGACCTATAATAAAGCTAAAGCATTGCACAATTGACATCACTACTACAAGGCCGGTTGTGCTCGACGCTGAGAACCAGGCTAGATTGAAAGTTTTAAAAGAACAATTCCCTAGCACCATTTTAGGCACATGCACTTTGTCCTGAAACTCAAACCGATAAATCCTGATTGGGCTACCGAAGTTAAAGCTTCCGTAGACTTCGTGGATTCCCTATATAAAGAGATGAAGAAGTATGCAAAGACTCTTTCCAAAATCATAAGCGACCTAATAGATGATGTGAAAATCATGACCAATGCCGCTGAGTATGAAGCAAGGGCTATTGAGAACTCAGAAAATGATCTTTAGGATTCCCAGGACAAACTTGCCCTCGTACGACATGACGTAGATAATTATAAGAGGCATTTCGAAGAATTACAAAAGTGCTATGAGTCCCACAGTCAAAAGCGCATAGATTTAAAGAAACAGACCGAGGATGCTAAATCTGAAAGCACCACTGCAAAGTCAGTATCTGCCCGTCTTGAGCAGGAGAAAGCAGAATTAGCTAAGAAAAATGAGGAGCTTGAGGCTAAATTGCTGGAGGTTGAAAAGAAGGCAGCTCTTGCCGAGGGGAATGCGAGTAATCTTTACAGCAGGTTGAGAAGCTAAATGATCAACTAGCAGATGCCCAAAAAGAGTTGGATGAGGGTGGTGAAACTATGATTGGGTTCTTTGCCTAGGTGATCCATCACCGAGATATCGCTTGGCTTAAGGACTATCCCATCGCCCTGGTGTATGCATGGGATCAGTTGGTTGAGTGGGAAAACAGAAACTTAAAGTGGATTCCATTGATGAAGGCAAGCTGATGGAAAAATATTTGAGGGGCGAAGAAGTCACACGCTTGGCCGAAGGATGCAAACTTGTTGTCGCAGCCGTGGAGGAGGAGAGGCATCAAGTTAAAGGAAAAAATATCATTGAGACTGGTTATTCTTGTGCCACAGTTGAGATTGATGTAGTGGAGGGGTATGATCCAGAGAAGCCAAGAATTCCCCGGGTTTCTCCTCTGCCATCTACGGCAGGATTGACTACTGAAACTCCCGTCGCTCAAATCGAGAAATCTGGTGAAGGTATTTTCATCTTCTCGCCCCAGTTTTCCAAAGCTGTTTCAACCTTCCATCGCATTATCGGAAAAACAATTCAAAATCCATGCTTTCTCCTGGGTTAACAACTGTATCTTCTCGTCCTGTAGGTACTGAGCTAGCTGAAAGGACGAATGAACAACAAAAGACAGCCATTAGCGAGAAGTCCACTGAAGAGACTCGCGAGAAATAGGAGGAAGTTGTGGCTGCAAAACCCGGAGATGGAGCCGAGGGCGAGAAGGGTGAGTCTACTAATAAAAGTAATGTACCATCCCACGCTGAAATCCCCCAAGACGAGGATATCATACCTGCTTTGAAAGATGATGGCGGTGACGATGGGCAGGATGAGGATGCTAATGTTGTTGTGACTGGGTATTCGGGGAACAATGAAAACATGATTTTGGCTGATATGAAAGCCAAGCAAGATAGGGATCTAAAAGCTAAAATCGAAAAAGTGGAACTCGAAGATCCCAAACCCCTTGCGACAGTCGACCCCAAATCCAAGCTAGTCGTCAAACTATCAACCAGGTCAATTACTGAGGAGCTTTCCAAAAAATTCCTCCACTGATCGTAGCCCTCAAGCTTCAGGAAAAAAGAAACCAAAGCGCATCATGTCCGACGCTGAAAGGGAAGCAAAAGACGCTCTTAAAGCTGCTAAAAAGGCCAAACCAACCCCCGAAGCCCAAATGAAAGTCAGCCTCGTCTTTTGTTTTAACTTTCTACTGGTCTGTTGTTGTGGTGGTGAGTGAGGTCCTCACATCTTTTTCTTAGCCTTCTTGTATAAATCTATGTTCTTGTGAATAAAGTAGTCAATTCTCTACAATGTCAAATATTTGCGAGTTCATTATTAAAGTGGAGTATAATAAATAACATGTCGTATCACAGATATACTATACTCATGGTAAAATCATTACTGTGAAACTATGTCATTAATAATGAGGTACATGCATGTACGCCCCCCCAATCAATCTTGAACAAACAGTCAAGGCAAGGACTGTTCGAGATTGATTAGTTGCCCCTAACTCTCTGGTGGGGTTAAATTTCCATTGTCGTTGATGCCTATTTTCTTGGCATTTTTATACTCTCCTATCGCATAACCAGGTTAGAGTGTCATTGAGGCGGTCTTTTATCAGGATGCACCTTCACGCCTCGGGAGACGTAGCCTTCTCGTCATTTATACTTTCTCTTGAATCATGAGAGCTAGATATAGGAATGTCGTCTTCCCATTCCTTTTGTTCTGTTATGAAAACAGTCATTTCGTTTGCTCCTACACGTGTGTTGCCCTCATTTTTCGAGTTCAATTTAGTCTTTAGTATTTCAGAACTAGGGCAAAATAGTCATAGAAAATAATGGAAATAGTGCAGGAAAAGTAAATGACACGCTATATTTTTATACTGGTTCAGCTAAGTCGTAGCCTACATCCACTTTATAACCCTTTTGTTTATATTAACCAGAATTTTCTAGGCAAGTCGTGCCTTTTTACATGGCTTATAAAACAAAAGAAAATGGCATAAATTCAAGTCAAATATCGTCGTAAATGTTGGGCATTCCAAGCCCTAGGAATTTCTTCGCCATCAACGGTCATTAACTTGAAGGCTCCGGTATCAAGCTTCCGTTGGATGGTATATGGTCCTTCCCACCCTGGACCTAAATGAACTGGAGGCGTGAAGACTCGCTTTAGTACCAAATCTCCCAGATCAAAAGTTCGAGGGTGAACCTATTTGTCGTAATAACGTGCCACCTGGCATCGGTGCCTTGATGCACGTAAATCCGCTTCGTCCCTTTTCTCTTCAATGGTATCAAGAGACTCTAGGAGGAGCGCTTTGTTTGTCATTGGGTCATAATATGTTACCTATGAGAGGGGACTTTAAGCTCCACTGGTATCACTTCTTCAGATCCAAAGGATAGTGAAAAAGGATTATGACCAGTTGTCATCTTGAAAGTTGTCCTACAGGCCTATAGAGCTAGTGGTAATTCATCAACCCACCTCATCTTTGCTCGTTCCAACCGCTTTTTAAGAATGGATTTAATGACTTTATTAATCGCTTCGACTTGTCCGTTTGATTGTGGATGAGCTACGGCAGGATACCTCCTGTCGATCTTATATTTCTGACAGAAGTTTCAAAATTCTGTACTATCGAATTGGGTTCCATTATCGGTTATGATAGTTTTTGGTATCCCAAATCAACAAATGATGTTCCTGACCACAAAGATTATCATTTTTCTTGACGTGATTGTTGTCAGGGGTTCAGCTTCCACTCATTTTGTGAAATAATCCACGGCCACGATTGCATATTTAGCTCCTCCTTTAGCGATCGGTAAGGTCCCGATGATGTCCAGTCCCCACATTGCAAATAGCCATGGACTAACAATTGATTTAAGCTATCTTGGGGGTGCCCTTGGTACTTTGGCAAACCTTTGACATTTATCACAGCATCGTGAGTAATTCTTTATTCATGGTAGGCCAAAAATAACCATATCGCAGTACTTTATTTGCTAAAGTTTGGCCTCGAATGTGATCTCCACGCTCACCATCGTGTATTTCTCGTAGTACACACTTGATGTGATTGTGTGCTATACACCAGAGAAGAGGCATCGAAAATCCTTGGCGATAAAGGACGTCATCTTGTAAAACGTATCTCACGGCTTTACGTGTTACAGCTCGTCTTTCGCTCTTTTTCGATGGGAGAATTCCACTCTTAAGGAAGTTCTTAATCGATGTCATCCATGACTCCCTCTCTAGGTCAGCCTCCAAGGCTGGGTCGATCTCCATTTGGTTAAAGCTTGGTGATTCCAATACTTCTATTGGGACCATCTCGGTTTCTTCTGGGTTGTCAGAACTCTCCATTTGGTTAAAGCTTGGTGATTCCAATACTTCTATTGGGACCATCTCGGTTTCTTCTGGGTTGTCAGAACTTGCCAATTTCGCCAGCTTGTCTTCCTTCTGGTTCTCTATTCTCGGGATCTGAGTTATGCTATAATGTTCCAGGTTCCCCAACAACTTTTCTACCCTTTCAAGGTAAGTAACAAGCCGAGTTCCTCTGGACACGATTTCCTTCGGACTTGGCACACAACGATCTTGGAGTCGCAGAATATGTCTAGTGTCTTTACTCCCAATTCCTTGATGAGTTTCTGCCAAGCAATCAAGGCTTCATACTCGGAATCATTATTAGTGGCAGAAAATTAAAGTCACAAGGCGTGGTAAATGGATCACCCTTCAGGGGTAATTAGAACAACTCTTGCAGCGGACCTACGATCGTTCTTAGCCCCGTTTGTATATAACTACCAAGGGCTAAGTTTTAAAGTATGTTCTGAAGGGTCATTCTTATCATCCAATGCTTCTTCTTCGAGAATGGTGAACTCTGCAATGAAATCCGCTAAGGTTTGTCCCCTTATCCATCTCCTTGGTTGAAAATTCAAATCAAATTGGCGTAATTCAATATTCCATTTAAGCAGTTGACCTGATGCTTCTGGTCGTTGCAACACTTGTCTTAGCTGCTAATCAGTGTATATGACTATCGGGTGAACCTAGAAGTAATAACGGAGCTTCCTAGACACAATCAAGAGACTGTAAGAAAGCTTCTCTATATTCGGATAATTGCGCTCGGGCGCCTTTAATTTCTTGCTCACGTAGTACACAGGCCTTTGAACCTTATCTTCTTCACGCACCAAAGCAATGATGACAGCATGGGATGATACCGCTAAATATACAAATAGATCCTCATGATCCACTGGTTTTGACAATATCGGGGGCTTCTCTAATAAATTCAACAAATTCTAGAAGGCCTCCACACATTCAGGAGTCCATTCGAAGTTTCGTTTCCCTCATTTAATTAAATCAAAGAATGGAACGCACTTGTCTGTGGCTTTGGAAATGAATTTACTAAGTGCTGCAACTTTCCCAGCTAAGCTTTGAACATCAATAATCTTCCATGGCACTTCTATGTTCCAGATTGTTGTTATTTGGTCGGGATTTATCTCAATTCCATGAGAACTTACAATGAAACCGAGGAACTTCCTCGATGCGACTCCAAATGAGCATTTTAGGGGGTTCAACTTCATTCCATACTTTCGTAGAATATCAAACATCTCTGCCAAATCTTATGTATGGTTAGGAGATTGTCTAGATTTCACGAGCATGTCATCCACATAAACTTTCATAGTTTTCCCGATTTGATTATAAAACATTGGGTTAACTAAACGTTGATACGTGGCTCCAGCATTCTTAAGTCCGAATGGCATCACCATGTAATAGTATAAGCCCAAATCTGTAATGAAACTGGTGTGCTCTTGATCTGGTACGTGCATCGGGATTTGGTTATATCCCTGAATATGCGTCCATGAAGGAAATAAGTTCATGTCCGATTGTTGAGTCCACCAGCTGATCGATCCTTGGTAATGGGATTCAAGTCAGAAAAGTCAATACATGTTCGCCACTTCCCGTTGGACTTCTTGACTAACACGGGATTCGATATCCAGTCGGGATAGATCGGATCTTTAATGAATCCATTACTCTTCAATTTATCTACTTCCTCCATCAAAGCCGCTGACCTTTCCGGTCCCAACATACGTCTCTTCTGCTTGACGGGTAGATGTTAGGGTTGATGCTCAATGAATGGATCATAATGGAAGGTGATATACCACACATATCAGCGTAGGTCCAGGCAAACACATCCAAATTTGCCATCAAAAAGTCAGTCAGTTCTTTTGTTCGAATCGGATCTAGTTGTGATCCAATTTTCAAAACCTTCGTCGGGTCAGTGTCATCAATGGGAATATCCACGATTGTTTCGTTGGGAGTTTCCATCCTACCCCAGGCTCTTCATCCTCTCTGGGATCTGTATCCTCAGGCATTTCTCGGGACGACTCCCTCGGGGTCGGTCTTGTTAATTGCTGTGCTGAATCTTTCTTCGTAGAAGGCGAGACATCTTTAGTTTCTATGCTCAACCCCTTTAGCAACCTCTTCAGTTCCTTCATATAACATGCTCGACTGGTGTTTTGATCACCTCTCATCACTCCTACTCCTGCTTCAGTTGGAAACTTCAATAGTAGAGACTATGGTGCAATACAGGCCTTAAATTCTACGAGCGTCGGTCGGCCCAAGAAGGCATTATAGGGTGAGTCGACGTCCAGAACTACGAATGGAAGGAATCTCACCCTCTGGCGTTCTCCATGCCCTAATGTGACTGATAATTCCACACATCCCATTGGAGTTGTGAGGCCCCATTGAAGCCTTGTATCCATCCCTCGCAAGGCTTCAAGTCTTTTTCTTCAAGTCTCATTTGATCAAATGCTTTCTTAAAAAGAATATTGACTGGGCTTCCATTATCCACCAATACCTTGTGGACCAGAGCCGGACCAATAGTGGTAGTAATTACCAATGGGTCTTCTATAGGTGATTGAATTCTAGAGTCATCTCTATCACGAAAAATAACTTCATCGGACATTGTCCTCTGTTGCTTTACGGGGGCAGTGTCTTCCAAGTTACTGCACTCTTCCACTCCAACATGATTTGCCGCATTGACATATTGATCCATAGCCCTATAACTATGGGAAGCGGGATGGAGCCCTCCTACTATAGTATTGATAACAATTCCTTCACCTTTTTGCTGAGATGTAGGCTTTGGAGTGGGTTGACTTTGGTTCGGCGCTTGCCCTCCTTGCCCTCTTTCTCTTGGGGATACTTTATATTCGTCTAGTTTTCCTTCTCGCAACAGCTTCTCAATGACGTCTCTTAGATGACGACACTCGTTGGTAGAATGACTATGAGTGCAATGAAATAGAAAAAAATTTCCAGTAACGATCTCCTTTTTAGTGGAGTCCCTGGGCAAAGGTTTCTTATATTGCAAAACATTATACATATCAATATAGATGTTTTCTAATGTATCGTTCAATGGTATGTAATTCTCAAAAGATTGGAATCGAGGTCGTTTTTCAGAACTGTTTCCTCGGTTCCTATTTCTTTTATTACTGTTCCCATTCCTATTACTATTTCCTTTGTTCTTGTTTCCAATATTCACTTTGACCTTTTCCAAACTGTCGTTGGACTATTTCACGGCAACTTTGCTTTAGATATCTTCCTTTGAAGCTCCCTCAGACTTTCTTTTCTGATAAGCGGATATCTCTTCCTGCCATAGTCGAATATTTGCCTTCTTGTAGAACGCTTCTCTAGTCAACGGTGGTTTTCCTGCTAGATATCCTCTGAAATCGGTATCTGGGTCAACTCCATCTATTAAGGCCATAAAAATGGTTGGTTCATAGGGATTGCTTATCTCAGTGACTGCTAAGTTGAAGCGGTCAAGGTATGATTTCAGGGATTCTCCAGGAGCCTGCTTAAATCTGGATAGTTCGATGACACTTTTGGATTTTCGGGTGTGTAGTCGGAACTGATTCATAAAACGCTTGCTTAACTCTTTAAAACTTTACACTGACCGAGGAGGAAGTCGGGTGAACCACATTAATGCCACATCCTCGAGGTATATCAGAAAGGCTTTGCATTTCACTGCGTCAGGCGCGGTTGCGGCGTTCATATGCCATGGATATCTCATCAAATGTTGTCCCGGATCAGTTCTTCCGGCATGCCAGTCCATCTGCGACAAATTGAACCGCTGGGGAAATTGGAAATCCAGGATGTCATTTGTGAAGTGGGGTATGGCTTCGGTCAATGCCCCTGTCTTCATTGGAATAATGGCGACTATTAGCCATAATTTGACACACCATTGCTTCTACTTATGTGTTGGTTAGGGCATGTTCGGGATCCACGCTCCAATCTCTCCTAATACGTTCATCATTTGCATCAGGCGACGCCCTCTGATTTTGATTTGCAACTGAACTTCCACGCCTTCTATGATCCCGATCATTCACAGGACGATTTGGATGCATAGCCCGGCTCTGAACAGGATTACTGGCACTAGGACCACCGGGAAAGGCATGTGGCCGTCACATCGGTAATGGTGATGGTTCCCTCAAATTCGGATTGTCAGATCTCAGGGTACGAGCCACATCTTCACGGGTTTCCAACGATCTGAATGCTAATTGCTCCAAATTGTCGGGCCTCTCAAGTGGCCTCCTCCGATGTGGGCACTCTTCGTCTGAGGATGATGAATGATCCATGATAGATGCTGAGGTGGAGAGGGCACTCTCGGTCCATGAAGTTCATTTATCTCCCTGCTCAAATTCTTCATGTTTTCGCGCATAAGAACGCTATCTCATTTATGGGCTTTAAGAGAATCTCTAGTACTCTCCAGCATATCAAACAAGCGCGAGAAATCTCTGTGGGTGACAAGCGCATTGGGAGTGGGATGATCTTCAGTTGGTATGGGCGATACCGGTGCATTTGTAAGGGCTCGAGTGGAATTTCCATCCTCACCAGCATTTTGTTCGGATCGGCCCAAAGCCATCTTGGTGGTTTGGATCGGATAGGAGCTTTTAGCAGCATTCAGAGAGTTGGAACGGATCGGGTCACCATCACTGGATCGGTTCGGAGCATCGCGGTCGGTTCGGAGCTGAGCATCATGGTCGGATCGGATCTGGGATACACTGCCTATTCAGTTAGCTCCAGAACCTTGTCTTCTTGATTTAATAACCATCATAGCTTGCTGATCATCACTCATTTCATTCTCCTGCGTATTTTGCACTTCTTTTCCTTTTCCTTTGGTCATAATGTCCAATATTTTAAGACTTTCTTTGGAGTAAACTTCAAAGATATTGACGGTGTAACACCCCACTCCCGCTATGATCACTCACTAAGGGAATGCCATAGCATCGGTGGAGTATTTTAGTGAATATAGAACAGAAAAATTACAACAAGACAGATATAAATAGTACTTGAAATTTTAAAACATCATCTCATAACAGCGGAAGTAAAACATGTCTGGTTACATCATAAAACCACAATAAAGGTCAAGTACAATATCCATCAAAATAAAGAAGTACATAATCCCACTCTCATACAATAGCCAAACAAAAGAAAAGATAACTGGATAACTGGAGCTTTACATCTATCCAAGCTCCTAAAGACTGGAACAGCAATCCGATCAAGCTCCACTACTGCTAGGATCCACCGTAGGACCTGAGGGTTGGGAAAAAGATAAAAACAACAGGGTCAGACATAAGTCTGAGCGAGTCCTATAACTTTAACAATACAATCGTTAAAGTAACCAGAGAAGACATAAACTGATATACGGTAACATATAGGGATGAATGGCTACCCTAAGCAGTCAACTAAACGAAGATAAAGGATAAAGACGCATCTACCCTCCCTAAGGTAAATTACTAAACTGCACCACACCAGTCGTTCCTAACTTAAAGGTTGATCCCACCCAAGGACTTATAAAATTTACTAATTAGTACCTGCGTACCCCTAGGTGACCAAGTAGGCGCCACGGGGCCCTACAATCCACTAGGTGTACACACTACTTCCCATTCGATCGGCTCCCTAACGTAGATACCCGTGCTGGCCCCACCGTGGGATGTATCATTCCCCAATGTGGCAACCTGATGAAACTAAAGGTGCACGGCTTATATCTACTCGATGCAACAACGGCTTACCTACCAGCCCGGGCCCACTCACGCATATGAAGCCCGTTGGACTTGCGTTGCCACCGCTAACCCGTTTGCCTCTTACAGTCAAGCCCAGTATGCGTGTCCCGTCCTCGACATGGGTCGAGCCCACAAAGATACGTATGGGTTACTGGTTGAAATGGGCCTCCACAAGCTACCCACCTAAGCTTGTCCCTTTTTCTAGTATATCCCACTTAACCCTTTAATCATGTTTTAATTACATGTTCTATTTTGGTTAAGTATTCTAATCGTATTTTCTATTGCCACCCAAGGCAACCACTAGATTTTCTCATGCCACCCGAGGCACCCACTTAACCCCTCATGTCCCTCTACATGCTAATATGGTTAAGTGTTTCTTAATTAATTAATTAAGAACGTAACCTTTGTAAAGACCTCTCACATTAGACTGTCTTTTATGACCGCTGGTTAAGCCGGTTGGGTCCGGGCAGCCTTATGTCATAACAGAGTCTAACCTCGTGTCTTTACATTAATTACGTATTTAGTTTGTGCCTAAGACCTCTCACATTGGGCTAACATTTGTAGCAACTGGTTAAGCCGGTTGGGTCCGGGCAGTTTTACGCTACAACTGAGTCCAACCTCGTGTCTTAGTCAATTAATTACACCTAATTAATCACCCTCATAATTTTATATTAATTATCCCTAATTAATCAAGTTTTCTTAACATGGGTAGACCTAACTTAATAGGTAAATTCCCATGGGGTAGACCTAACTCAATAGGTAAATTCCCAACACATAGTATGGGTACACCTAACCAAATAGGCAAATTCCCATACTATGTTTATTTATTTTGTGTTATGCATAATTATATTAATTTCACACAATCTTATTAACTTATGCATTTAATTACCCCATCGTTCCCACGTAATTTCGTTCATGATATAACACATATAAAAGGTGTCAACTTGCATATGAATGAACATGTTTCAAAGGTGCCATCTTGCATATTAACAAACACATAACTTGCATATGAACTTGCATAACATGTCACATAACTTGCATATAATATGTCACATAACTTACATATTCATTTTGCATAACAAACTTGCATATTAGCTTATAGACTTGCATAATGTGTCATCATGAACTTGCATATTAATAAACATGTAACTTGCATATTTACATACATGTAACTCGCATATTAACAAACATGTAACTTGCATATAAAGAAACATGTAACTTGCATATTTACATACATGTAACTTGCATATTAACAAACATGTAACTTGCATATTAACAAACATGTAACTTGCATATTTACATACATGTAACTTGCATATTAACAAACATGTAACTTGCATATTTACATACATGTAACTTGCATAGCATATTACCATGAACTTGCATAACATGCATATGATTACATAGCCCACAACTTGCATATTTAGCATCATGCAAACATAACATACATCATATTAAACTTGCATAAGCTTACATACTCAACATGCATAAACATAAGATTAATGCTAACATCATATCATATGATTCAAAGCTCATTAACCCACATACAAAACCATAAATCTCATCACATCTCATCTAATTAGTTTACCAAAAGATCATCAAAGTGATAGAAACTCACAACTAGCAACTTTGAACACCAAATGAAGAAGATTAAGATGCTAAGAAGGGATTAGAAGTTGATTAGAGAGTGATTAGTATGCAACCCTCTTCATAAAATTAGTGGAGGCCATGAGAGCTAGCATTTTGCCATAGTTTAGTCACTAGGTTTAATTATGAATGAATTAGGGTAGGTTAGGGTCTTATTTATAGATTAGGCAAGTGTTTTAGGCCATAGGATTAACCCTAGATTCAATCCAAGCCATCAAAGCATGTCTTGGGGAAGAAGTCAAGTGTAGGAACCATCTAGGGCCTTTAGATTAAAGATGGACCATGAGAACCATTCAAATGCAAAATCTGCACTTGAGCGAATCGGCCCACGGGTTGACAGCCAAACACCCTGGATTAACCCCTAGTCGACCCAGCGGGCTCGGGTCGACTTCAAAAATCGGCCGGTTCGGTTATTCCCCTCTCCCAATTCGCTGTTTTGAGCATTTTTGCATATTTATTTATTAAATTTTCAATTATATATATATATATATATATCAATATATATATATATATATATATATCTACACAACCCATTTCACTTAATTAAGTATACTTTAATTTGGGAATTTTCGTGAAACTTCGCGAGGCCATATCTTGGTCATACGGACTCCGATTTTCGAAAACTCGGACTCTATTTCGCGTATTTTTCCGAGACGAACGCAATGGCATAGCCCGTTTCCCTTGATTCCCATTTTAGAATTAAATTCTGCCTCGATTTATGTTATTACAGGTTATTGAAAATACGGGTTGTTACATTCTCCCCTCCTTAAAGGATTTCGTCCCCGAAATCTTCAAGTTAGGAAGAACGTATCCTACCATCCAATCATCCATCTACTCAAAGCATCATCCACGAGCAATCATTGTCCTTACAAGATTCTAAATGCTGGATGGATATATGCAAAAGTGTGTGTATATGTACTTACCTAATGCAAAAATCAGGCGGTTACTGATACAGTAAACCTCCTTAATGCAAACCATGATAGTGCCATGCATCCAATATGTATGCGAAACCCTATTGACACATACAAATTTCTACATGCGTGCACAACCATACACAAAAATGCATCATCCATATGATAACACAGCCATGATACATCCATCAATCTAACTACCACATCCATTTATGCAATATGCAACATGAAGTGACTGAGCCGATCTAGTGCCTAATGTGTGTGTATATGCATCCACGAGCAACCACTAGCAAACAATTGCATCCATATGCATCCATCAACCATAACATGTTTCAAACACATGTTTCAACCATAGGTTTTTCCCTATCTAAAGGTCATAGGTATTAGCGAGAGGATATACTAAAGATAAGATAAGTACTAGACAAGCAATAAAGGAGAAGTTAAAAGACATACTCTCAAAAAGAAATGGATACAAAGAACGCATCTTTGCTTCCGTCTCCCAAGTAGCATTGCTTTCGTCATCTCCCCATTGCACTTTAACTAGCTGAACTTCTCTGTTCCTCAACTTCCTAGTTTCTGACCCAAGGATGCGAGTAGGAGCTCGTCGAATCGTCGCATCACGCTCTACCTCTACATCTCTAAGCAAGCTCGGCTCTACCACCTCCGCGGTCTCATGTAAGCACTTCCTCAAATGTGATACATGGAATACATCATGAACACCACTAAGTCTGTCGGGCAACTCCACCCTATATGCCATCCGTCCAATCCTTTCCTTAATAGGAAACGGCCCAACAAATCTCGGTGCTAACTTCCCTACGGACCCAAAGCGAACAACATTTCTCAATGGAGATACTTTGACAAAAACCATGTCCCCAACCTCAAACTCAAGATCCGTCCTTCTCCGATCCGCATAAGATTTCTGTCTATCTTGCGCTGCTTTCATCCTTTTTCGAATTAAATCAATCTTCTCTGAAGTCTCTCTAACCATATCCGGCCCAAGCAAGATCTTATCCGTAGATTCCCACCAACATGTAGGAGATCGACAAGGCCTTCCATAAAGAGCTTCGAAAGGAGCCATACCAATACTGGACTGAAAGCTGTTATTATATGCGAACTCCACCAAAGGAAGATGTTCTTCCCATGTACCTCCAAAATCCAAGATACAAAGCCTCAAAAGTCTTCTAAGATACGGTTCACCCTCTCGGTCTGACCGTCCGTCTGAGGATGATATGCGGTGCTCAAACACAACTGAGTCCCTACCGCCTCTTGCAAACTTCTCCAAAACTCACTAGTGAAAATAGGATCTCGATCACTCACAATGCTGGATGGTACGCCATGCAATCTAACAATCTCTCTAACATAGACTGAAGCAAGCCATGGAGCGGTCCTCTTACTCTTTACGGGTATAAAATGGGCACTCTTGGTAAGTCTGTCTACCACAACCCAAATTCCCGTATTGCCCTTCCTCGATCTCGGTAACCCGTCGATGAAATCCATCGAGACACTATCCCACTTCCACTGTGGAACTTCCAATGGGTGTAGCAACCCACCGGGTTTCCTTTGCTCCACTTTAACTTGTTGGCACACTAAGCATCTAGCCACATACTCGGCCACATCTTTCTTCATACCGGCCCAGAAGAAAACTCTCTTCATGTCTTGGTACATTTTGTCTCCACCGGGATGAATAGTCATTCTTGAACGATGTGCATCATCCAAAATAGCCTTCTTCAAACCCTCATCTTGCGGTACACAAAGTCTACCGTCTCTATGCAACCATCCCTTATCATCTATGGTGTATCTACCCAAATGGCTGGACGACTCCCCTCTTATAAGCTTCTCTACCAACACAACCAACTGTGGGTCGTCTCGCTGAGCCTCGCCAATCCGTCTCAAAAGAGTAGGTCTAACCTCCAAGGATGCCAACAAACCAGGTACAAAATCAACAGAAGGTCTGAAGTCAAACAAAGAAAGAAACTCCAAGCTTCGTCGTTCCACGAACAATGGACTCAAAGATAGCCTTTTTCTACTTAAGGCGTCTGCCACCACGTTACCCTTACCAGGGGTATACGCTATCTCGAAATCATAGGATGCTAAGAACTCCATCCACCTTTGCTGTCTTAAGTTTAAATCCTTCTGAGAGAATAAGTACTTCAATGATTTATGGTCGGTGAACAACTCGAATCTCTCACCAAGAAGATAATGGCGCCAAGACTTAAGTGCGAAAACAATCGCGGCCAACTCTAGATCATGGGTAGGGTAATTCTTCTCATGCACTCTCAATTGTCTCCCTCCATAGGCTATTACCCTTCCCTCCTGCATCAAGACTGCGCCTAATCCTGTTCCACAAGCATCGGTATAAACAACAAACGGCTTACTCCCATCCGGGAGCACTAAAACTGGAGCGGTGGTCAAAGCTCTCTTTAACCGTCGGAAAGCATCATCACAATCTACATCCCACGAGAAAACCAGATTCTTTTTCGTCAAGCGGGTTAATGGGGCTGATATCTTCGCGAAGTCTTTGATGAACTTCCTATAATATCCTGCCAACCCCAAGAAACTTCTTACCTCGGTAGCATTTCTAGGAACTTTCCAATCCTGGATAGATACTATCTTTGCGGGATCCACAGCTATCCCTTCCTTAGAGACCACATGCCCTAAGAATCGCACTTCTCTTCTCCAAAAATGGCATTTAGAGAATTTAGCTTTAAGACTATGCGCTCGAAGAGTCTCCAACACTTCCTTGAGATGTAAGGCATGCTCTTCTTCATTCTTGGAAAAGACCAAGATGTCATCCACAAAAACTACTACAAACTTATTCAGATACTCTCTGAACACTCTACTCATGAGATCAACAAAGTATGCGGGGGCGTTTGTCAACCCAAATGGCATCACTAGCCACTCATAAAAACCATCCGGAGTCCGGAAAGCAGTCTTCTCTATACTGTCCTCCGCCACTCTTAACTGATGAAACCCTGTAGCTAAGTCCATCTGCGAAAATACTGACACGCCAACCAACTGATCAAAGAGATCATCTATCCTCGGTAATGGGTGTCTATTCTTCTTCGTGAGCTTATTAAGTTCCCTATAATCCACACAAAGTCTGAGGGACCCATCCGCCTTCGTGGCAAACACTACTGGAGCTCCCCACTCCGATATACTTCGCCTTATGAACCCCTTCTCAAGCAACTCCCCTACTTGCTTATGAAGTTCTCTTCTCTCACGAGGAGCCATGTGGCGTACTGGCAAAGACACTGGTTTGGCATTATCCACCAAATAAATTCGGAAATCTATCTCCCGCTTCGGAGGCAAACCCTTTACTTCTTCAAACACATCCGGATATTCCCGGACTACTCTGACAGAACACAAACTTTCGACCGAAGCATCGAGCGATTCAAGATAACTTAGCAAAACAGATTCCATGGGATTGCAAGAGATCTCGAGAGTGTTACCCAAGCGGGTCATGAGCCTGACAACTCTCCTTTCGCAATCAAGAACGGCACCATTACTGGATAACCAGTCCATGCCCAAGATCAACCCATAGCCCGTGAAGCCCAATACAAAAGCATCACATCTAAACTCAACGCTAAGTATAGAAATCTTCAAACCCAAACATATCATAGACAGATATATGGAGCCCCCAATTGGGTTTGAGACAACCAAGGGATCATCAACTAGACTGGTGTCTAAGTGCAGTGACTCAACTAACGATGATGAGATAAAAGAATGCGATGCGCCAGAGTCAAACAAAGTACGAACTGGATGATCAAACAGAAAAACCAGACTTTCAACGGAAATAGTTCTACCTCTCTGCTGAATCGGTGGAACTGAGAGAACCTGAACTTGCCCCCCTGACTGAGGTGGTGCTATAAGAGCTTGCACCTGGCCTCCTGAGGTAGACCCCGTCTTCTGCCCCTTCTTTGGGCAGTTTTTCACAAGATGCCCTGCTTCACCACAATGAAAGCAACCGGTCTTCTTCTTTTTGCGACAATCCTTACCAAGGTGTCCTGGTGTTCCACAATTGAAGCACTTCTTCTTCGTCTTCTTTTTGTCACCATTGCCTTTTCCGCCCTTGCCTTGTTGTTGCTGTTGCGGTTTCTTCTGATCCCCCTTTTTCTCTGGTGCCTTAGAATTCTTATCATCCTCATGCATAAGTGCCATGTAGACAAGCTTCTCAAAAGTGGCCCCCATAGGAATGTGAGTCATAGCTATTCCTTGCAATGGTTCGTTCAAGCCTCTAACGAACCTCAAAGCCTTCTTCTCCGGTGTATTCACCAACTCTATGCCAAACCTTGCTAATTGATTGAATTTGTTGACATATTCTTTCACCGTGAGATTCCCTTGCTTCAAATTCAAGAACTTCTCCATAAACAGATTCTCTTCCGCCCTTGAGAGAAACTTAGCCCCAAACCTTTGCTTAAAATCTGCCCAAGAGTCAACAGGGCGTTCTCCATTAGTGACCTCCCACCAGAATGAGGCCTCTCCCTTCATTAACCAAGCCGCCAACTTGACTTTCTTTCCCTCTTCCACTTCAAAGATATCTAGCAACTCTTCCACTTCCTTAAGCCAATCTCTAGCCTCTACGAAAGTCTCTGAACCAAGAAAAGGTTTTCCTCCTATAGCCTTGAACTCCTTGCAAACCTTAGCAAAATTATCCACTCTAGGCTGAGGAGGAGGAGCGGTTGTCTCTGGTGTAGTAGCATTGGCCGGACCCGCAGCCGCGGCCCTAGCCTCTTGCAACCTCCTATACCATAGTGGTATAACTAAACCCTCCGGGATGTTAAGATCTTCAGCCATGCTGAAACGAAAGAGGAAAGATTCAAAAAGGAGATTCCGAAAGATAAAGATATGGCTATTGGGGATTATGCTTTTCTTTTTCAAAAACTTTTTCTCTTAGAAGACATGCTTTTAAAAATCCTTTCTTCGAAAATACTCTTAGAAAGTAGTTTTTCTCAAAAATTTTATCTGTTCTGGTAACCTTAAGCTCTGATACCACGTGTAACACCCCACTCCCGCTATGATCACTCACTAAGGGAATGCCATAGCATCGGTGGAGTATTTTAGTGAATATAGAACAGAAAAATTACAACAAGACAGATATAAATAGTACTTGAAATTTTAAAACATCATCTCATAACAGCGGAAGTAAAACATGTCTGGTTACATCATAAAACCACAATAAAGGTCAAGTACAATATCCATCAAAATAAAGAAGTACATAATCCCACTCTCATACAATAGCCAAACAAAAGAAAAGATAACTGGATAACTGGAGCTTTACATCTATCCAAGCTCCTAAAGACTGGAACAGCAATCCGATCAAGCTCCACTACTGCTAGGATCCACCGTAGGACCTGAGGGTTGGGAAAAAGATAAAAACAACAGGGTCAGACATAAGTCTGAGCGAGTCCTATAACTTTAACAATACAATCGTTAAAGTAACCAGAGAAGACATAAACTGATATACGGTAACATATAGGGATGAATGGCTACCCTAAGCAGTCAACTAAACGAAGATAAAGGATAAAGACGCATCTACCCTCCCTAAGGTAAATTACTAAACTGCACCACACCAGTCGTTCCTAACTTAAAGGTTGATCCCACCCAAGGACTTATAAAATTTACTAATTAGTACCTGCGTACCCCTAGGTGACCAAGTAGGCGCCACGGGGCCCTACAATCCACTAGGTGTACACACTACTTCCCATTCGATCGGCTCCCTAACGTAGATACCCGTGCTGGCCCCACCGTGGGATGTATCATTCCCCAATGTGGCAACCTGATGAAACTAAAGGTGCACGGCTTATATCTACTCGATGCAACAACGGCTTACCTACCAGCCCGGGCCCACTCACGCATATGAAGCCCGTTGGACTTGCGTTGCCACCGCTAACCCGTTTGCCTCTTACAGTCAAGCCCAGTATGCGTGTCCCGTCCTCGACATGGGTCGAGCCCACAAAGATACGTATGGGTTACTGGTTGAAATGGGCCTCCAAAAGCTACCCACCTAAGCTTGTCCCTTTTTCTAGTATATCCCACTTAACCCTTTAATCATGTTTTAATTACATGTTCTATTTTGGTTAAGTATTCTAATCGTATTTTCTATTGCCACCCAAGGCAACCACTAGATTTTCTCATGCCACCCGAGGCACCCACTTAACCCCTCATGTCCCTCTACATGCTAATATGGTTAAGTGTTTCTTAATTAATTAATTAAGAACGTAACCTTTGTAAAGACCTCTCACATTAGACTGTCTTTTATGACCGCTGGTTAAGCCGGTTGGGTCCGGGCAGCCTTATGTCATAACAGAGTCTAACCTCGTGTCTTTACATTAATTACGTATTTAGTTTGTGCCTAAGACCTCTCACATTGGGCTAACATTTGTAGCAACTGGTTAAGCCGGTTGGGTCCGGGCAGTTTTACGCTACAACTGAGTCCAACCTCGTGTCTTAGTCAATTAATTACACCTAATTAATCACCCTCATAATTTTATATTAATTATCCCTAATTAATCAAGTTTTCTTAACATGGGTAGACCTAACTTAATAGGTAAATTCCCATGGGGTAGACCTAACTCAATAGGTAAATTCCCAACACATAGTATGGGTACACCTAACCAAATAGGCAAATTCCCATACTATGTTTATTTATTTTGTGTTATGCATAATTATATTAATTTCACACAATCTTATTAACTTATGCATTTAATTACCCCATCGTTCCCACGTAATTTCGTTCATGATATAACACATATAAAAGGTGTCAACTTGCATATGAATGAACATGTTTCAAAGGTGCCATCTTGCATATTAACAAACACATAACTTGCATATGAACTTGCATAACATGTCACATAACTTGCATATAATATGTCACATAACTTACATATTCATTTTGCATAACAAACTTGCATATTAGCTTATAGACTTGCATAATGTGTCATCATGAACTTGCATATTAATAAACATGTAACTTGCATATTTACATACATGTAACTCGCATATTAACAAACATGTAACTTGCATATAAAGAAACATGTAACTTGCATATTTACATACATGTAACTTGCATATTAACAAACATGTAACTTGCATATTAACAAACATGTAACTTGCATATTTACATACATGTAACTTGCATATTAACAAACATGTAACTTGCATATTTACATACATGTAACTTGCATAGCATATTACCATGAACTTGCATAACATGCATATGATTACATAGCCCACAACTTGCATATTTAGCATCATGCAAACATAACATACATCATATTAAACTTGCATAAGCTTACATACTCAACATGCATAAACATAAGATTAATGCTAACATCATATCATATGATTCAAAGCTCATTAACCCACATACAAAACCATAAATCTCATCACATCTCATCTAATTAGTTTACCAAAAGATCATCAAAGTGATAGAAACTCACAACTAGCAACTTTGAACACCAAATGAAGAAGATTAAGATGCTAAGAAGGGATTAGAAGTTGATTAGAGAGTGATTAGTATGCAACCCTCTTCATAAAATTAGTGGAGGCCATGAGAGCTAGCATTTTGCCATAGTTTAGTCACTAGGTTTAATTATGAATGAATTAGGGTAGGTTAGGGTCTTATTTATAGATTAGGCAAGTGTTTTAGGCCATAGGATTAACCCTAGATTCAATCCAAGCCATCAAAGCATGTCTTGGGGAAGAAGTCAAGTGTAGGAACCATCTAGGGCCTTTAGATTAAAGATGGACCATGAGAACCATTCAAATGCAAAATCTGCACTTGAGCGAATCGGCCCACGGGTTGACAGCCAAACACCCTGGATTAACCCCTAGTCGACCCAGCGGGCTCGGGTCGACTTCAAAAATCGGCCGGTTCGGTTATTCCCCTCTCCCAATTCGCTGTTTTGAGCATTTTTGCATATTTATTTATTAAATTTTCAATTATATATATATATATATATATATATATCAATATATATATATATATATATATCTACACAACCCATTTCACTTAATTAAGTATACTTTAATTTGGGAATTTTCGTGAAACTTCGCGAGGCCATATCTTGGTCATACGGACTCCGATTTTCGAAAACTCGGACTCTATTTCGCGTATTTTTCCGAGACGAACGCAATGGCATAGCCCGTTTCCCTTGATTCCCATTTTAGAATTAAATTCTGCCTCGATTTATGTTATTACAGGTTATTGAAAATACGGGTTGTTACAGACGGTATGAACTATCTTCTTCGGATATACGAACCCAAATAGTAGAATAACAGTCCAAAATGTTGAGAATTTAATCAATTCTCAGTGAAAGCACCAAAATGTTAGATCCAAAAATGGTTCTAACACCCAAATTAGCAATAAGTTAGAGAAATTGGAATAGAAAAAAACTACGAAAAACACACGATTTATAGTGGTTCAACGTTAAAGAGCCTACGTCCACTTTGTACTTTGTTGATCGATGATTTGAATACAAATATAATGAATCTTTCCCTCAATCCTACTTATACAATGAACAAATTCACTCAATCCTTACAAAAATGTGTTTGAAAATGTTGTTGTATTCTGAAAATGGTGATGAAGGTCGGTGATGATAAGGAGTGGAGCCAAGGATTTGCCAAAAGATCCTTCAAATGATGCTTAGAGGTGTATTTATAGGTAGAAAGTCTCTCTGAAATGGCTCTGGTTCGGGTACACGTGGGGCCTATGCCTAGAAAGTCGGGATTGGATGCTTCATGACGATGACAACACATCTGGATCGTGGGAGATCATGGGAACACGAGTGTGTAACCGCTTCGATATTGATGGAGTCATGGGCTGTAATTGCAGAGGCCTCGAAGTGTTGGATCAGATCAGAATTTAAGTATGGGGACCGGATCGGTGACCTCCCAACCGATCTGGTTAGTTCTCCCATACGCCATTTTCCGGTTTTCTCGATGCATAGTTAAAGGGTTCGGTTTAGGCCCCTCTGAACCGGTCCAGTTCTTTGCTATGAATTCCTACTTCAAAACCTCTTCATTTTAGCAATCTCTTAGCTTTGTGTAGCCCAATCACAAAGTGGGCTAATAGTAATATTAAAAATGCAATTCCATAAAGGGCTACTGTCAGTCTCAAAATTAGAAGCATAAATGAAAGTAATTTTAAGAGACAGCCCACATTTATTTTTAAAGATACAACGGATGTAATGGAAATTAATATAATAATAAATAAGGGACCAAATAGTAGGATTATGCAGAACCATAATCCTACCATTACCCCCCCCCCCCATTAAGTTATTATTAATAGTATTCCAGTTAGATAACCTCCTTATATGTAAATCAGCAAGTTTCTGATCACTGAGCTTGTGTTCAAGCATACCTATAATAGTAGGTTCGTACTTGTTCAAAAAATCAGAAAGGTCTAATTGCCTTTCAGGGAAGTTTGACCCCCTTATGTTCCAACCTATAATATCCATATATAAAAATAAAATAATATGATAGGATAGGATACCAAGGATACTCTGCATCTACAGTGAGCCACTGTTTTTGCTGCAGTCCGCTTTAATGTCTAGTTGTTTGCCACTTTTTTTGAAGGTGGTTCCATCTGTGGCTTTAAACTGTTTATCCCACCTACTGTTTTTTTCAATGTATTTCTTCCAAAATTCATTATCAGTAACATCCTCTGTGTCTTCTGCAAATGTTATGTCTGAAAGGCTTCTAGTTCTGGCATTTTCCTTCTTTTCACTGACATTGCAGGTTTAGGTGCGAATAAAGTGTTGCTGATTGCTTTTGAATGTCTGCTTCAGTGATAGAGGATGCCCTCTTAGGCGCAAGCCCTTCAGGAACAAGGGAATTTTCTATGCATATCGGACCAGCCACGAGAAGAGTAGCACGAGTTCCCAACATTTTATTTAAATCACTTGAATTCTCCAAATTTGTATTAAAACTTGAATCCTCCATATGGGTGAGAGATTCAATGACCTGTATAGTTGATCCCACTTCTGTGATTGAATTTTTAATGCCGTTAGAGATAATAGGCTCTATCAAAACTGATGGTGTTGCAGACCCATTAGTTTTGTTCTGAGCATTAACGATCTGCACTATCTTAGAAAGTGCAACAGAGCCAGAGTTGTGTAGAGAAGTAAGATCCAACACAGAGTTACCCAAAACAAAGGTATTAACATCTGGAGTGTCCAGAGATTCATATTATCCTCAGTATTACATGAGGGGGAAATATCTGTATCAGTTGATGTATTTGAAATTACCTCCGAATTGATTTCTGAAATGTCATTTCCGATATTCGATGCAAGATCTGTATTTGGTTTATCAACTCAATCTTTGTTGTGAATACAACCATTTTGTGAATGACCGAAGCATTTATAGATCCTGCATCAATTGGAGATCAATTTGTAGATAATTTTTTGAGAGATTATCTCCTCATTATGCATGTAGATAGAAGCCTCGTTCGGTAGCTCTGCATCTGCGTTGATCTCCACCAAAATTCTGGGGTAGCTGAGACGGGTTTCTTTAGCAGATTGCTTATCCATCTTGACAGGAACCTCAACTAGACTCGCTATTCCACTGAAAATCTCTTTGTCCCATAATCTCAAATTCAATTCCGGAAGTTTAATCCATATCGGAATAGTACTCAGCAAATCTCGATCAAGAATTAATTTCTTGGTCCATCTTTTCAGAGTAATCAACTTTCCATTGATGAAAAATGGTCCTCCTTTAAGAAGTTTTCACAGCCCTTCGAATTCATGAATCGAATGATAAAAAACCCATTTTCATGGGTGAATATTTCAAATGAACCAATTGGATTCCATGTACGAACGACGAAAGCCCTAAAATAGTGATATGAAGTCGTTTTCCAAAAACGTACGCTATAATGGAAAGCCCTCATTTTCCCTTTGTTCTAACGCTAGCTTTTTTGGAGACGACAGCAGTCTTCTCCTCACCTGATGTTTCTACTAGGGGTTGTAGTTTAGGTCAAAATTCGATTCTTGACCCCCATTCTTGACCATATCGGCCCGTGAAGAGATCTTTAATTATTTAACTGGAATAACCTTTAAAGGTTGTTTAGCTTCTTGAGGCTTCTTGCTTGGATTTCTGGTTCGAAATCTGGCACCATTAGAAGCGGGGAAGGGCTTCTGTCATGGCTTGGATGGGAGTTATCCTGATTTTTCTGCACCTTTATTAACATGACCAGAAGAATTAGGATTCAAGAAAGATTTAGCCCTTTTCTTGCGATTAAGAACCCTAGTGAAGCCATCTTCATCTACAATGAGGTCAGAAGAACGGGTGGCGCTAGAGGAGGGAATAGATGAAGGAATAAAAGTAGAAGATCCCCATTTTAGGATGGGGTTATCCTCGACAATCGGATTTCAACAGTGAATTGGAGGCAGCTATGGCTGCAAGATGTTCTTGTAGAGAACTCGGTTTTTTTTCTTTGAATACAATGTCACATCTTTTTAAAATGTAGCAGGTTTAAAATATTTCTCTAATCATTCCTATGCATTTTATATTCATGATTCTCAACTTCGTTTGTAGTGACAAATTTTTATTAAATATAATTTCCACGATTTTATGTAATCTCGACATTATTAATGCTTTGTAGACCGTTTCCAGTTGTGGATAGATCTATTCACATATTCAGCATCTTATTCCTTAAGGAAATTTATGTGTTTTATTCATCTATGCAACTTTCACTCTTTTTTTTTCGCATGCGAGTACTGCTTCGCGCAAACACTCTCACTCTCACTCTCAGGTTAGTGAAAAGAGAGAAAGAATAGAATATTTTAATAGGAACATGTGGTGAAAATTAAACGGCTACATGTGGAGACTCTGCAAAGGTAATGTAGATGTTTGTTCATATATATATATATATATATATATATATATATATATATTGAATTTGTTCAGGGGGCAAACCGACGGGAGCAGTAACACCCCCAATCCTCCCCGGTGCACCTTGCCCGGTTCGCGGATACCTACCACATAAGGGGCAGTCGTAGTGTATGCACATGCTAAATCCTTTTAGCACGCCATTCCAGGTTTCGAACTCGCATCGTTTTTACCTCGACACAGGGCTAATGCTGTGGACTGTTCATATATATATATATATATATATATATATGTGTGTGTGTGTGTGTGCGCGCGCGTGCGCGTGCGCGCGTGTGTGGGTGTGTGAGTGCAAGCACGCATGGGTGTGTACGCGCGTGCTCCTTGTATTATATTCTGCTCGATGCAACATATTTTTGAAGGCAAACAAAATATTATTATCCTTTGGTATAGTTTTGCTATGAATAGCTTTCTACTTTACGTCATGAATATTAACCCTATTACTTCATTAAAATTCTAGTAACATAAATGAATAATATTTACAGTTGGGCTTTTTAGTCAATTTTATGGTTAGAAATGGTCCTTTTGAGCAAGTTTTTTATGCCTTGTCCTTTTGAGCAAATTTTGTTCGCTTTTTGTCCTTCACACTATTTTTCTGAATGGATAATGCATAAGCTGAAGATTATAAATGTTACTTTTACTTTCACAGACATGGAAGATCCACATACATGAGATAAATAGGAATGTGAGCTCCATACCACATGCAGATTCTACGTTAATTTACTCTTGACAGTAAGGTTTACTTGCAAAATTTGTAAGATTTATATACAAGTTGCAGCAAAGTCCCTGAAAATTTGGTTGAGATGTCTTTTCTATCATGTTTGATTCCTTCTTATAAATATCATTAGGCCTTCTACTTTTTAAGTAAAACTGTTGTTTGCGGGATACAATGTCGTTCAATCTTTTTAACTTCAGCTTATCAAATATAATACTACATGCAGGCCTTCTACTTTTAAAAGAAAAAATTTGTAAGATTTATTTACCACATGCAGCTTATCAGGTTGTTTTGACTTCAGCTTATCACCGTTTATATATTACTATACCATCAGCAGTGTTGCTGTTGAAGTTAATTTTGTTCCTATTTATATGTCGGTTCTTCTTAGCCTATATGTGCTTGAAAATTTTCCACACGATATTGTATATTCGCCAAATCAAGTTTTTCTATGGACAAAGGTTCGGCTTGAGAGAAATCGCGGCAGGTAGAGCATTTGTCAATGTTTATAGGTATTTAGTCTTTTGAATTTAATCTTTTATATACTACCGCGTTCACTTATGAAAGTTGGATTCTTTTTCTATCCTTCAGATTGATACCATTGTCTTGGCATCCTTGTGTACATTATTTTCCAAAAAAAAAGGAATTCCATTAAGGATTTTAACAAAGAGACAAGGTTACATACTACATAATGGCAATTAACTAAATCACATGTTAATTAAAACTTAGGTTCATGCTTATACAAACAAAAAGAAATTGACATATGGTTACTATATTGTAAATTAAAAGAAAAAAAGCAAAAATTATGGAAATACAAAGTTGTGTTATAACTATATGAATTCATTTTTATGCCATTATATCTATATGAATTCTAGATTAAAAGAAAGAAAAAATTTGTGCCAAGAGAAAAAAGTATGAAATGCTTGGTGTAATGGAAGTGTGGCACACCAAAAAGTGCAGCTTTACATAGGATCCGAGTGATTTTACTTATATCTTATTTTGTTTAACGTTTGCACTTTGAAATAGTATAATTTATTTGTAATTCACATAAGAAAGCTATCAAGTTCATCATCATCTCCTTCCTTTTTCTTGTGATCAATTAGTAATTTTTTGGATTGAAGTTTTTATTTTTTAAACAAAGCATTTGATATTATTTTTAATTAACTGCAAAATACATATAACAGTTGATCCTTCCACATGTGCCATCCTTAATCCCTTAGGCTTCTTTGGGTCATTGGAATTGACTGTTGTAGCATTGACAACTACCCATGTTGTTAACACGTTATCCGAGAATATGGCATAATGTAGCGGGAAGGGTCTTCAAATCCGATCATGTTTAACACTCTTTTATGAGATATTTGGCATAAGGTAATAGTCATTTGTTAGTTTTAGTGTGAGGCAGTGCCAAAACTATGGAGAGTTAAATGAAACAAATTCCATCAAGAAAATATTCTTCTTCTTTTGTTTTGATACATCCTCTGTAGCTTGAACCATTGCCTTTAACTTCCTTGACATTGTCTCGCAATTATAAAACCACAACTCTTATTTTCTTATAGCAGTGCCCGTTAGTCTACCTAGATTAGATGCGCTAAAAGAAAACCATAGGAAAATAGCAGAGTTCTTCTTTGTAATAATTGATTTGGAGTTAGAAATCGATTTGATGCACCAAATTAACAAGCTTCTTTTCAATCTTCTATTTTAAGAGAACTTAATTAAAATCAAACATGCACTTCGTGTTTATACACTTCAATAGTATTACATAACAAGCAGCATGAAACATATAACTAAAATCCTTTTCATCCTACTTTGATACATTAGATTTTGTCTTCTTCTATTGCTAAAAAATATAAAAAGGGATCGAGTACATATTTGGAATTTTTCTTCACATGATCCTTTTCATTTATTTCTATTCAGGCAAATCCTTCAATTTAACAGTGCGATTTAACTGTCCCAAAAGCATTTATACATGTTATTATTTTAACTCTCTGCACATGCATCAATGACATGAAATATTATGATAGAATCACTTGTAGAAAATGCAAAAGTATTTTGGTCTGCTTTCACAGTTGTAAACTTTTGGCATTCTAGTTCTAATTTGTCAATTATAGTTATATCGTTAGCGTTTAAAAATTATATGTGATAGTATACTATTTTATTTCTGCTTGGTGAACAGGGAGTAACAAATTTGTTGATGGCCGGTTACAAGAAGAGATTTAATGTTGTGAGTGAGCACTTGACTGATGGTCCTATGACATGTTATAGTTATTATTTTACATACTATTGTAATCTTTCCATATAAGCTGGTTCATTGTCTTGTATGACCTCATTATTACTGTCGTGTATTAATTGTCATTTATTCTTACAGCCATACTTTTGTTTTTCTGTATAGGGCTTTCATATGACACAAAACCTGTTCTGATAGACGCTTTCAATGAGCATTGGGGTAATTACTGAAGGTATTACAACATAATTTTTCCTTTTTGTGCAGTTTTTCTTAAACTAAAAGTATTGTTGTTATCTTATGACAATAAAAGTAATATGTGATTGAAGGACAGGCAAATCAAAAGGGTAGGTCGTTACTGCACTTGAGAAGATGAATGGGAAGGTATACTGTTTAACTATTGGCATTAGTGTCATGTCTCGGATTATATATTGGAACGCCTAAGAAACTTAGCAAAGTACCCTTCAAACATGTACCAATTTGCAGGCCCGACCCTGGGCATAGGCGACCCAGGCGTCGCCTAGGGCCTCAGGTCCGGGAGAAGGAGGAGAGAAATGGGGGCCTCAAACTCCCGGGTTTTATAGTTAAAAAAGAAATTCAGTTCACACATTTTATGGAAAGCTTAGTTGGTTGAGTGGTAAAATGAGTGGTTGTGGAAGCTTGCAACCCGTGTTCGATACCTGGCACCGTCTCCATTTGGTTTTGTGCTTTATCATCCTCTAAATTTTGCTTCTGCATGTATCTTGGCACAAAATTTTAGGCCTAATTTTTTTTTTGCCTAGGGCCTAGGTTAGCTCAGGGCCGACACTACCAACTGGTTATATATATATATATATATATTTCTGTATCTACTTCATAATCTCATGTCCTTTTTGAATTTCGAATGCTAGATGGAACAAATATCTAGAAGAAAACATATATGAGTTTGTGTGGAGTTTATGATTTCTTTTTATTACATGGCACTTTGTGTGTTCAGACCATGATTTCAATAAAAAATCGATCTTCAGTAGGACTGTCAATGGATGGGAGGCGGGTAGTGTCATATCCGCATCCTCATTTGAAATTATTTTCAATTATCGGATATCGGATAATTTTCCGCTCTGTTTACGGTCGATAAATCAATGAGCTTAAATGAATTTTTCTAGTTTAATATAAAAAAAAAATTCAATTTGGTTGATTGCTAAAGTGCTAAAAATAAATAAATAAATATGATGATACTATATAATTTAGAGCAATTGCATATATAAAAATAGTCACATTTCTTTAAACAAAATATATTTCATTAATAAAAGTGCATTTTTATAATCTAAACGTATAGATTATCATTGTATAAGCAATAAAATAAAAGTGAGGTGAACTGTTCGAAACTCAATCCAAATGAAATTGACATATAGTATGTAAATTATCAGGACTTGTAATTTTAACTGTTGATTGTTATACTTGTGTACAGGTAATTAGCATTTTCGAAGTGAAGAACTGCCACATCAAAGAACTCACATAAAAGTGAGGTGAACTGTTTGAAACTCAATCCAAATGAAATTAACATATAGTAAGTAAGTTATCAGGACTTGTAATTTTAACTGTTGACTGTTATACTTGTGTACAGGTAATTAGCATTTTCAAAGTGAAGAACTGCCACATCAAAGAACTGTCAGTAATTAAGTCATGAACAAGACTTTAACTATTATATAGTATAATATTTTATTCGTATTAGTTGTGTAGACTTGTTTGTAAACAGTTGTGGTACGTGGATTCGTTTATTTTGTCGAAATACTATTATTGAAATGATTATGGGTATTATACTTGATTGATTGATGTGTTTTTTAATTACTTGAATATGGTGATTATCGGTGTTAGTTTGAAAATGATAAATATATGATTGATTATTGGTTTTAATATGGGTATTATATATAAGCGATTGTTGGAAATGACACAAGCTATTAACAATAAATAGCGGCGATTAAAATGTGTTGAGCATCAATCAATAAATTTTAGTAGCTTAGAAAAAACGCTACGGAAAATTAAAAAAGAGTGCAAGGACCGCTTTGGTTGCATTTTTAAGATGCTGTGAAAAAACCTTTTGTAGGGTTTTAGATACACTACAATATTTCATTTTTGGTCATTTGCTACAACGCAACTAAAACTTTCACACTTTTAGTTACATATCGTGTCGTAGTATTTACTGGAACACTACTAAAGGTTGTGGCAGCGTTTTTCAACGCTACGAAAGGCCTTTTTTGGTGTAGCTCAGTAGAGGGGAGGTTTCTAGTCAACTCAGTAGATATTCCACAGATGACAAAGGGTGGCTATGGCGAGATGAGAGACTTTGTTTTCCCCGAGTTAGGGATTTGTTGAGGACGGTCCTTGACGAAGCCCATCATTCTAGGATGACTATCCATCCGGGCAGCGATAAGATGTACAGAGACATGAAGAGGATTTTCTTTTGGCCCGGGATGAAAAAAGATGTAACAGAGTTTGTAGCTTGATGTTTAGTTTTCAACAAGTAAAAGCTGAACAGAAGAAGTCTGGCGGTTTGCTTCATCCTTTGGAGGTCCCACAATGGAAATGGAAGAACGTCTCTCTGGATTTCATCGATGGTTTTCCTAGATCGAGGAGAGGCAACACCAATATCTGGGTCATAGTAAACAGGCTTACTAAGAGTGCTCATTTCATTCCTGTTAAGAGCAAGAAAACAGCTGCATGGTTGGCATCAGTTTATCTTCGGAAGATAGTCCGCCTACATGGAATACGTTCTAGCATAGTGAGTGATCGTGATCCTATCTTCACTAGTGAGTTCTAGAAGAGCCTGCAAGAGGCACTAGGTATACAGTTATGTTTGAACACTGCATATCACGCTCAGACCGATAGACAGACCAAGAAGGAGAATAGAGTTCTTGGGATCTTTTGAGACTGTTTATCCTAGACTTCGAAGGGACTTGGGAAGAGCATCTTCCATTGGTAAAGTTCGCCTACAACAATAGTTATCAGGCTAGTATAGACATGGCACCCTTTGAGGAACTATACGGACGACCTTGTAGATCACTGACTTGTTGGTGGGAGACTACAGATTGGCTTCTACTTGGACCTGAGTTGATTAGAGAGACTACAGAAAAGAATGGCCTTATCCAATGACGTATAAAGACAGCCCAGGATAGGTAGAAGTCCTATGCAGATAAGAGGAGGACGGACATTGAGTTTAAGGTTGGAGACATGGTTTTCATCAAAGTATCATCTCTGAGGAATGTGGTTCGCTTTGGATCAGTAGGGAAGTTGGCGTCAATGTTTGTAGGGTTCACATAGTGGAGAGGATAGGTCAGATGGACTTTAGGGTGAGACTACTAGAGAGACTGGTGGGTATTCGTGATGTTTTCCATGTTTTCCATTTACGGAAGTGCCTTCACGATACACCAGAGGTGATTGAGCCGAGCTGACTTGAGGGAGTTGAGGTAAGAAAGGAGACAACAGTTAGACGAGTTCCTACCCGTATACATGGATCATAGTTTAAGAAACTACGTAACAGATAGGTTAATTTGATGAAAGTTCAATGGAGAGAAGACTGAGAGGATGCAACTTGGAAAGTTGAAGACAAGAATCGCGCTTCGTACCCTTTTCTTTTCAAGGGTATGTTCTTAACTTTTTTTCCAAGCTTTTATTCGTACTTACTTCTTTTATTTGAGTATATCTTATCAATCAAATCTTCGACCTTTAGGTAGAAAACCAATAGGCGTAAATATGTGTTTGATACATGTTATGTTTGATGGATGCAGGTGCATGTAAGTGTTTGCTAGTGGTTTCTCGTGGATGCATATACACACATTAGGCACTAGATCGGCTCAAAGCACTCTCATATTGCATATGGATGTGGGTGCATTTTATATTTTTATGGGTGAAAATGGATGTATCATCACATGGATACTGCATTTGGACGAATGATTTTTGCGCACATGTAGAGTTTACATGATATACTAGGAATATTTGCATACCTTTTGGATTTATGGCACAAACATATATTTCATTAAGGAGGTCAACTGAATCAGTAGACCATCTGATTTTCGCATTAGCACAGGGACATATACACACACACCTTTGCATATGTTCATACATACATTAGAAATTCCAAAGGACCATGGATGTCTGTGGATGATGGATGAGTAGATGATTGTAGGTGAATGTTAAGATAATAATGTTCTCCTAGACTTAGAGATTTCGGGGACGAAATCCTTTAAGCAGGGGAGAATGTAACACCCCGTAATTTTATAGAACATTAGAAAACTAAAGGGATAATTAATTAAATATTCGGAATTAAGTAAAATGAATTGTACCATTTTCGTTCGTCTCGGAATTCTGGTTTAGATAGACTCCCAGTTTACGTAAAACAAATATCGTATAAGAAAGATATGAAGGTTAGAAGTTTGTATACATACAAGAGACTTATGTATAAATAAATCAAACTAGAATTCAAAAGTAATTCAAAATAAATCAAATTAACGAAGCGAGAACTGTAGGCGGGAATCTGACCCGTTAAGGGTCGACCTACGCCTAGCTAGGTCGACACAAGGTCAGGTGGGTCGACCCAGGTGGGGATGGGTCGAACCAACCCAAATCTGGCCAAATACATTATTTCTGGACGTATTTGTTAACCAGGTTCATTATTTTCTGAACGGTTGGATTTAAAAGCAGAGATCTAACGGTTCAGGATTGTCTTGTGAACTCCGTATAAAGGCATGCATTCCTACCAAATAAAACATACTTCTTCCTCAAACTCTTGTTCTGAAAATATAAGATGAAGATGGGGGGATGCTGCCGAAACTTGGATTGAACCAAGATAATTCTTACCTATCATACACAAGAATCTCTTCTTCAACATCAGCATATTATTCTCTGTTCTTTAAATCCAATCTTTGTGAGTTCATGTTACTTTTAGATATAAATATTTAACAGTAATCTTGATGTAACATCCCATATTTTTGGTAGTTAAATATTTAATTTAATTGATTATTTTAAATATTATATTTGGAATATTAATGGATTTTAATATTTAATTCGTTATTTAAAAGCGAAGTTTGAATGATATATATTTATATAATTATAAAACGAGCTCGAAATGGCGCTGCAGTTCGTAATATTGAATTTTGAACTTTAACTGGATATACATGATCCAATATAAGTCGGATTTATGTGAAACGAGAAACGTTGGAACCGTGTTGATTATAATTTTCATATGAAAGAAAAAAATCCATATTTCGTGTCATATATTTGAAGTTATGGCCAAAACAAATTTTGAAATAATCGCTGTGGAAATCGTTATTAAAATATAGACCTTTAAAATAGCCATTTTGCAAACAGTCTCTATTTTCGATGAAACCAGTTTCATTGGGACCGTAACGTTAAATTATTGTACGGTAGTGAATTGCATGGCAAACTGATGTCGTATGTGGCCACGGTAGCCATAAACGCCCAGTTATTTTCTATAGCGCGTAATTAAATTTATTTAATTTAATAAAGGGATATTTGAGTATAACTTGAGCAGACGATCGAATTAAGCTACGAATCTAGTTCCGTTGAGTTCGTATCGTCAATTATAGTCAGGATAGGTAAATAATTTGTTATTTTTAAAGACCGGGTAATTTGGCATCTAAAATGGCATCGCGGTGCGCGTAAAAGTAGCCTACCAAGGAAACCGTCTCAGAATTCGACGAAACTGGTGCCATTGGGTTCGTATTGAAGAATTATTTTAGAATTTCAAGGTTTCAAGTTAATTTGACTTATCTACTGACCGTGGAAAAATTAAACGCGTGTTTATTTCTGGTTTTATAAAGGAATTTTTTTCAAATGAGATCGGAATTCGACGAAACTTGTCCCATTTGGTCCGGAGTACCTTTTTACACTAAGATTAGCCTTTTTATCAGTAAATGGAAATCGTATAAAGTAGGATTTGCATGTTACTTTACACATAAGTTTCATAAGATATTATTATAATCTATTGTCTCACTTTAAATACCAAACCAAGCCGTTCCTTAAGCCATAAGAAAATGAAGCACATGCGAATGTACACATACTGACTACCCTATCCTTTCTCCTATGGAACTAACATGCCTATATATGCACTGAACAAACCAATATTTTTCCAGCTCATGTTGTAGCCACCGCCACTTCTTGCTTTCCCCGATATGTCATGCTGTCACGTTCTTTTCACCGGCCTACTCTAAACAAACACAGCAAGCCTAAATTAGAAGATAACCACAGCTAATATTTCTTCCCTCCCCAAATACACTCCACTGCTACGTTTCCACTCAAGCCAACAAACCCTACCATATTTTAATCTGTCCTATTACCAATTAAATCACGTAGCCTGCGCTGAAGGTGAAAACACAAGGCAGGTCTATCCTATTTCTTTTAGCAACGCCTAGCTACCTTGTACGAGGTGATGTAACTTTGATCTTATCTCAGCATTTCCTGCCCTGTATATATATATATATGTATGTGTGTCCCTGGCTTCATTTCACACTTCGTCTTAAACTCTGCAAAATCAACTTATCGTAATTAACAAGTGGCTAAAATATGCTCGAGCAATGTAGAAATGAAGCACAACAGTCCCAGCAAAAGGAGAAGAAAATGATATGGGAAGGGGAGTTGTTGTTACAGCGTGAAAATAGGTCGTTACAGTGGTATCAGAGCTATTGGTTTAGTAATAACCTTAGCTCTGTGGTGTAACTTGATAGAGATAGAGTTAGTAATACCCTAGATCGAGATTGAGTGTATATATATATATATGAGAGCGTATTTGTAAATTTTATATACAAATGTTTTGTATTGTGTTTGTTGATCGGTTCAAGTGTTGAAAAGCATAGAACTGGCAAAGGATACAATATTGTTTTGAAAAGAGGGTAAATGGAATAATTTTACCTAAAATATATTTTTGTATAAAAAAGAAATAAATTTATCAAATTATTGAGATATTAGTGTGTTTGACTGATTTGGATAGAATTCAAATCGAATTGAAAATTTGAGTTGAAAACTTAACTTGGTTAAGTGTAATTAAATTCAGAATGATAATGAAATTAAATAAAACAGAGTTGAAAACTAAAAATTTGATGAATAAATGATAATTAAATAGGAATCAATTGTATTAAGCGATTGATGTCCAAAATATGTTAAACCAAAATAGAATGTTAATATTGAATGTAAATTCAATTGATTTGGTGGTGTGTTGCTTATTGATTATGAATTGGTTGTATTGGATGATAGTTATTTGATGGGATAATTAACAAATTTAAGGGAGCTAAATTAATTTTAAACTAAAGAATAATTTCCAATATAATTAAAACTGGAATGAAACTGCATAAGAATCGGAATTTATGATTTAACCCTGTGTTTGATAATGAATTGATGTTGTGTGTTTGATTCTAGAATTGGTATGGTTATACCAGTTGATTAGTGAAATATTATCTCAGAATTTCATATATTTGTTACTGATATGTGAGTTGAGTTGAGTTGAGTACAGGTGCCAGATGACTGGGCAGATTGATATTGGTTGAATAAATCGCATATACGTTGAGCCAACACACTCAATAATGCTTGTAAAAGGTACGCTTACGCGAAAATATAAAATTTTGGGGTTTTGATTTTTCTTTTCCAACTGTGTTGGTCGATGTATATATATTATTTGTTCCTACGATATCGCAGATGTCACTCCATGCAGGGGAGACTCTACCGAATTTTTCCGAAAATTTAATATGTTAGAAAATTTTCGATATTTTTGAAAATATTTATTTACGATATTGAATGGGTTTTGATTTAAAATAAATGGGATTTGAAAATTAATGGGTTAGTAACATTCTTTCATACCTTAGCAATTTCGAGGACGAAATTATTTTAAGGGGGGAAGAATGTAATGTCCCGTATTTTTGGCAGTTAAATATTTAATTTAATTCATTATTTTAAATATTATATTTGGAATATTAATTGATTTTAATATTTAATTCGTTATTTAAAAGCGAAGTTTGAACGATATATATTTATATAATTATAAAATGAGCTCAAAATGGCGCTGCAGTTCGTAATATGGAATTTTGAACTTTAACTGGATATACAGGATCCAATATAAGTCGGATTTTTGTGAAACGAGAAACGTTGGAACCGTGCTGATTATAATTTTCATATGAAAGAAAAAATCCAGATTTCGTGTTATATATTTGAAGTTATGGTCAAATCAAATTTTGAAATAATCACTGTAGAAATCGTTATTAAAATATAGACCTTTAAAATAGCCATTTTGCAAACGGTCTCTGTTTTCGATGAAACTAGTTTCATAGGGACCGTAACGTTAAATTATTGTACGATAGTGAATTGCGAGGCAAACCAGTGTCGTATGTAGCCACGGTAGCTATAAACGCCCAGTCATTTTCTATAGCACATAATTAAATTTATTTAATTTAATAAAGGGATATTTGAGTGTAACTTGAGCAGACGATCGAATTAAGCTACGAAACTAGTTCTGTTGAGTTCGTATCGTTAATTATAGTCAGGATAGGTATATAGTTTGTTATTTTTAGAGACCGGGTAATTTGACGTCTAAAATGGCATCGCGGTGCGCGTAAAAGTAGCCTACCGGGGAAACAGTCTCAGAATGCGACGAAACTAATGCCGTTGGGTTCGTATTGAAGAATTATTTTAGGATTTCAAGTTTTCTAGTTAATTTGACTTATCTAGTGACCGTGGAAAAATTAAACATGTGTTTATTTCTGGTTTTATAAAGGAATTTTTTTCAAACGAGATCGGAATTCGGCGAAACTTGTCCCATTGGGTCCGGAATACCTTTTTACACTAAGATAGCCTTTTTATCAGTAAACAGAAATCATATAAAGTAGGATTTGCATGTTACTTTACGCATAAGTTTTGTAGGATATTATTATAATCTATTGTCTCACTTTAAGTACCAAACCAAGCTGTTCCTTAAGCCATAAGTAAACGAAGCACATGCGAATGTACACATACTGACTACACTATCCTTTCTCCTATGGGATTAACATGCCTATATGTGCACTGAACAAACCAATATTTTTCCAGCTCATGTTGTAGCCACCGTCAATTCTTGCTTTCCTCGATATGTCATGCTGTCACATTCTTTTCACCGGCCTACCCTAAACAAACAAAGCTAGCCTAAACTAGAAGATAACCACAGCTAATATTTCTTCCCTCCCCAGATACGCTCCACTGCTACGTTTCCACTCAAGCCAACAAAGCCTACCATATTTTAATCTGTTTTATTACCAATTAAATCACGTAGCCTGCACTGAAGGTGAAAACATGAGGCAAGTCTATCCTATTTCTTTTAGCAACGCCTAGCTACCCTGTACGAGATGATGTAACTTTGATCTTATCTCAGCATTTCCTACCTGGTATATATATTATATATGTGTCCCTGGCTTCATTTCTCACTTCATCTTAACCTCTGCAAAATCAACTTATAGTAATTAATAAGTGGCTACAGTAAGCTCGAGCAATGTAGAAATGAAGCGCAGTGGTCCCAGCAAAAGGAGAAGAAAATGATATGGGAAGGGGAGTTGTTGTTACAGCATGAAAATGGATCGTTACACTTGACATGTTAATAAAGCTGGATCTGAGCCTATGCTTGTTAAACTGATTCATATCTAAAACAATTCTACTATAATTACATGTACTTCTCCATACACCTATTCTGCTTTTCAGTTGTTATTATATGCATATTTCTGTTATTATATGTCTATTTCTGTTCTTTTCCCTCTATTATAAGCCTAGGCTACCTTCGAGCTTAGGCCAATCTCGTAAGAGATCTACGTATGAATGAAATTGGGATAATTAGGGAACGTTTGGGAATGAAAATAAAAAAGGAAAAATTGGGGCATATCATTTACTGTGGAATATGATTGAACATTGGGGCATATCTTGAACCGAGGAATATGACTAAAATTTGGGGTGTATGAACATGTAAATCTGTTGGCTTAATTCGAGGATTAAGTGGAACATGTAACGAAACTGTATATACTTAACCCGTGGAGCCTATTTAATACTTTAAGGTTATATGAACCTGTTAACATGTTTAACCTGTTAGGGTTAATAAAATATGTTCAACCTGTTGGGGTTAAGTAAATCTGTTCAACCTGTTGGGGTTAAGTAAACCTGTTTAATCTACTAAGGTTAAGTAAACATGTTTAATCTGTTAGGGTTATATGAACATGTTAATCTATGATAATTAACCTGTTTAAAATCTGTTGGGGTTATATAAACGTGTTAACTTGTAAATCTGTAAGGCTTAACCTATTATAAATCCTAGTCAATTGGAAGACATGTGTTTAGGGTTTTAACTTGTGTCATCTGCTGTGTGGGGCCCATATCAGTCAGTAATCCATTCTGGTATTAAAAGGGGACCCCACACAAGGTAGGGGTCAGATCACGTATACTGAACTGATTGTAAGAGGTTCATCTAAATGGGGATGTATACAGGCGCATTCCAATGGAGTCATGTGCGTGTATGGGTCCAGTCTGTGGGGGAAAATAAGCCGCTGTAGCAGTAGTAAATAGGTCTGTTTTCTTCTGTAGGTTGCCACTTTAGGAAGTAATACACCCTATTGTGGGGTCGACACATGGTATTTACATGTTAGGGAGCCAATCACTTGGGGTAGTATTTAGGGTACATCTAATCTTGTCTGTTTTCTGTTTAAGTACCTGTTATTTCTGTTTGGGTAACCCTCGTTATTTCTGTTGAGGTATCTGTTTTTTTGTTTGGGGTAAAACCCGTTATGAAACTAAAGTACACCTAAAATTGCCATTATGTTTCTGTTGGAATCATTCTGTTTCTTTTATATTAGGGAACACCTAATCCTGTCACATATATGTTATATTAGTAGTGGTGCAGAGAAAAGTATTTGGGAAGCATAGTCTACTCTGTTTATTCTGCTTATCTTGTTCATCCTGTTTATACCTGTCATATGATACAGTTACACTACAAAAAAATGCGCTTTCTACCGAAAAAATGGAAATCTTTTCTATCATAAATGCTGATAAAAATATTTTGTAAACCAAAAATTGAAAATTTAAATGTTGTGTACGTTAACCCGATTTATTTCAGATTGTTTTCGTTTCGCGGTTATCTGGACGCCGCTTTTTCTTTCATTTGTCCTCGTGAGACAAAGTAAACGAATAATCTTCCTCAAAATTCTTTTAAAACCTAATTAAAAGTTTAAATATATATGAATCTCTAATGATACTTTATTCGTCCCCCAATTCCACCAACAACATCTTGTTCGCTGAATCCCTAACCCCTATGGATCTAATTTTGAGTTCAATCAGTAATCAGGAGTTGGGTACCGTGTCAGGAATCTAGTGATGAAGGAGGCTACAAAATTGGCTCTACAGGCTTGGGTATCATCAGTTTTAGAAATTGACTTTATAATTTGTGAACTACAATGGCATCGTAAGTTTGTGTCTATAACTGTTTATAAGTTTTACGATTGCTAGATAATTTGTGTAAATTGCTATCATTTTATAGGTTACAGTTTTTGTAGAGGAATCAAGTGGAGAGAGATTTGTTGGCAATGCTTTTGGATAATTTGGGTAAATCTTAGATATCAAGAGTAATTATCGTATTATCTTTGTGCAAACCTTTCCTACATGTATTTTTATTTTTCTCAATTTGATCTAAACATACAATCTCTTTGTAGTATGCGTGCAATGTCCATGTTCTATTGCAACATCTGTTTCTCTACGTCAAATTACAAAATGAAAAATCAACTAGGATCCTTGCATACCTTAATCCACTAACCTAGGACCAATATGAATGTTCTGCAACCTCAAACACATGCCTTCTTGAATAGAACAATTGTAATAAATTCTAGAAAACTAATACGAGTGAAATTTTATACATAAGTCACCAAGCTGTTGTTTAGGCTGTGGTAGCAGTGATGTAGAGGTGATACCGTAGTGCTGATTTATGGGCTGCGTATGTATGATGAAATGGTGAAGATTAATGGATTGGGCATGGAGTTGGGTTTAGTGATGGTTGCAAGAGTCGCAGGAGAATGATGGTGAATTGCAGGAAGTATGGTATGGCTGGTTGATTATGGGTGAAGGAGATTTTAGTTTATTGAGGGGAGACTAGATGGTGTATGGTGAGTAGTAATTGTATCCAATGGGAGGTTTGTATAATGCAGGGGAATTGACTAAAATTGACAAAAAATTACTAGTAAAGTGATGGGATCTTGCTAGGAATTCAAACCATTTAGCGTAATAATCCCAGTGTGCCTGTTGCTTATATGATGCATGTATTGGCTAACACTAGCCAGATTTTTTCCACTGACTATAATCCAAAAATTATTGCGTGTGTTTCTAAGATTTGAGTGTTTTTTCATTTGTAGTAGCAGATTATGTTTTATACTGTATAATAGTTAAAGAGAACGATAATATGAGTTTTGAATAAAGGATGTTCATAAGGGTACAAAATACAAACCCCAAATAGTTATGTTGGAAGTTCTTACATCATTTATCTTCTTGGATAGGTCATGTTGGAAATGTTTTATAACATTAGTGAATTAATAAAAATAATGGAATAAGTGTATGAATGGCTCCTATGGGAGAATAGTCCTACATCATGAGATTATATATAAGAGGCAAGCATTTATACTTGTTTCTAAGAAATCATGTTGGGGCCTTGAGCTCCCAATACATGCTTTGTTGTGAGGAGGGAGACCATGCATCATGACCACCACACACGCGCACACGACTGACCGACTCGACTCGACCCGACCCGGCCCGGTCCGGTTCGGGCTCGGGCTTGGGCTTTGTGGTGTGGACACTTATATTTTTTGGACCATAAAACTTAGCCTTTTTCGAACCGTTTTTTTTATGGAAAAGATTTCTGCAACGGTAAAAACTCTTATCCCTCGATTTTAGCGGCCCACTAATCGGTAACCCTAACCCTTATTCTCGTCCTATATATTGTCATTAGCTTCAGACGAGAATACCTACTGAATCACAATTTCTCTTTTTCTCTCAGACGCCATTAAAAAATTTCTTTCTCTCAGAAATTCTTAAGCAGTATTTTAATTAAGAAAGTGCAAATCTGCACTGATTTGTTGTGCAAGCAAATCAGTTATTGTTTTAGAGGTTGTTTTATCTTAGAGGCGGCGGCGAAGGAACGAACTGGTTTGCACCTCCGACCAGATCGTTGAATCGTCTTCAAGAAAGCGACCTAGTCCGCGACTAAGCCATTGTTTCCCAACAATTTGAAGACGATCTGAAACAGTGGCTTCCAATTCAACCTTAGACGATTCTGCTCCACCCTCTGCTTTCTATAACCCTCTCGTGACTGCTGCTCCATTCAGATTTGAAGGCTTGCATTTCAAACGATGGCATCAGAAGATGGAGTTCTTCCTCACCATCAGAAAGGTTGTGGCTGCGCTGACTACTGACAAACCGCAGCTTCCAGATAAACCTGACGAGGCTGATGCAGCGAAAATGGCATCATGGACTGAATAGTCAAAGCAACTGCAGACCAAGACTGAACAGGATTACTTATGCAAAAACTTTATTCTGAATAGACTGAGCGATGATCTGTATGATTACTATAACTCAGATGAAAAGACAACAAAGGAGATCTGGGAAGCACTGAAAAAGAAATATGATACAGAGGAGGCAGGGGCAAAGAAATATGCTGTGAGCCGCTACCTAAAGTACTAGATGACTGATGATAGATAGGTAGAGATGCAGTCTCATGAGCTACAGAAAATAGCTCATGAGATCATCTCCGAAGGTATGGTCTTGGACGAACAATTTCAAATTGCTGTTATCATTGACAAATTAGCCCCAACCTGGAAAGATTTTAAGAATGTCTTGCGACATAAGACTAAGGAATTTTGAAGCGACCCGAAACTTCCCCGGTCTCCGAAGAGACGAGAAAGAACGAATTACTGTGAGGACAAGACAAATCAGAACGCAGACAAAAGAACATTTCACTGTTATTACAACAAAGCACCAGAATACAAGAATATACAGAGTATAAATGAATATTACACAGAAATATCAGAGATTTAAATACATTGCAGCGGAAAATAATACAATACACAACTAGAAGAGATATACGGATACAAAGCTTTCCGGATATCATTCCAGCTGTAAACCAGGATCCTGTGAATATAAATCTGCAAAACCAAAACTACTAGATGCCCGTGTCGAAAATAGGGGCACCCAGAGTTTAGGTTAAAACAATAAACTCCAGGTCAGTCATGTGACTGGTGTGAGAACTAAAACAGTTGTAAATCTTTATTTTAAAGATAGGTAAATCAAGGGACCACGCCGTATAACACGGAACGGGTTTCCTCCCAAGAATACCAGTGCATATAAGTAAACAACGCAATGCTTTTCTAAAAATGAAGCTATTATAAGACCCAGGTCCCATCACACAATGCAACGCAGCCGAGGATAGGGTTTTCCCTTATAATAGCCAAACATGCTTAGTACGTTTAAAACAAATCATTTGATACTACTATAAGTGTATAGTGCCAAAACAATTTCAATCATAAATATTAATCATAGACGGCATGGGTACCATATATCATGTCGCCATACTAGTTCTACAATTAAAACCGCAATACACGTATTGGAAATTGGATTTCCATCATGGTGGCTCCTGATTCGAAAGATCGATCGCGTAATGCAATTCACCACGGCTTACGTCCCAACAAGAGAACACCATCTGCATCCGCACATTTGGGACCAGAGTACCACCGCGGCTTACGTCCCAGCGAGAGAAAACACTGCTTACTCTATATATCCCTGAGCACTAGGCTCATCTCGGTCGACCGAATCCACGACACCACTAAGGTGCCCATCCACGAAAAAGCATACTGATCAAACCATCAGTTTGCCACCATACCGGGGTGTGAGGCTCGCGGATCAACGCTATACACAAAGCCATGCTATATCAGCTGCGCTTTGATCATCAACCACCAAACTTTGCTTTTCAACAAAAGTCTGGATCACTGCATCTCAGCATGCCACACTATCAATCCATATCGTACCACTGATTTCTGCCAATATATAACCTCTGAGCTCATATGTCTCAGAGAAGGGCGTTAAGCAAGAGAATAAATTCTCCGCCGCCAAACAGATATATATTTAGCAGAGATCAACAAATACAATATAAAGGAATACAATGTCAGACACACCATCCATTTACTCCGTTCTGGGTCTGAATGAAACCGGAGGCACTTTCCTCGCATATCCATCCATCTCCAAGTACGTCTGGACGACCACCAACTATTTCCATCCTCTTGGGTGTACAGCCCAATCAGGATCGTCAGTAATTATCTGAACGATGTGAAGACTTCCGGTCTTTAACCACCGTCTTCATCTTCGACATATCGTCGAATCGGTTATTCAGAATGGGAATAAACCCGGCCTTTCCGAACAACCCGCGTATATTAAAAATAATTGTTACGCAAACACAACATACGCCTCATTCCAATTCATTAGTTACTAACCGTAAATCAGTAAGAGAGCAATTCCCCAAATATTAACCCCGAAGGCCGAAACCAACATCAGATCAATATCCAGGAAACCATTCTTCTTACCTAACCTTCAGCTAGTTTCTAAATTTCAATTCTTAGGGAAAGGTTCCCATTAATTTTGTCCAAGATAAATTCTTTAAAATTTATCCTTTAAACTTCCTTTGGATGTCATTTCAAACCAAATTATGGTTTTCCAAACTAGTCGAGATTAGCGAACCATACCGAAGTAATTATTTAATTTATTTCCCAATCCCAACCTATTCATCCCATGAAGCAAAACTGGTAATACCCCATATCTAATACTATGGTGTTATGGGTAAAATTAATTACCATTTCACGTTCAAATCTAATTAAAGATTTAACTATCGCTTTGGAGCAAAACTGGTGATACTCCATTCTCGCTCATTTTCTAAAGTGATGACTTAAATTATCAATTCCCCATTTCAATCTAATTGCAGATTCATTAAAACTCCTTTTACTGGGTTAAAGAACTAGGTGTTATTTAAAACACAGTTCACGACAAACCCAAATCACATTCTATTTATTATCGGGTTAAAGAACTAGTGTTATTTAAAACACAGTTCACGATAAACCCATGAATCAATTCTGGTTTAATTTAATTCAAATATATTAGGAATTCCGATTATTTAAAACCCCTTTTTAAATCTAATTTATTTATTTAAAAACAAATCGGGTTTTAAATTTAGTTCAAACTAGTTCATTTCGATAAAAATCTATTTTTATCTTTTCAAATATGGAGTTTTCCATCCCAAATTTTCCCAAATCATTTCTAATGATTTTACACAAATTATTAATATTTTTAATAATTTTATCAAGGCCCGTACAGTCGATTTCCATCAATGGCCATCGAACTGCACTTACAGCGACCTTTTTCAAATTTTATTTGGACGTATCTCCAAATCCAACCGTTAGATTTCAAATTTCTAATATTCGTTAGAAAGCTCATTTCGATACGAACCCAACGGTTCCGGTTTTAGGAGAATCCGACGGTCGGATCTCCCGTAATGTCCGTTTGAAATAAATGGTCGAAATTCACGAACTGCCGCGGCGCGGCGCGTTCTATTCAGGCCATTATATTATATATATAATATATATAATATATATTTCGTCGATTTCTATTTAAAACGAATTTTATAAATCGTTTTAATTTCGTTTCAAAAACAATTTCAACTTCCATTTCAATTCAAATCAAAATTGAATTTTTCCTTATAAATTCGTTTTAAAATTCATTTATATTCAATTCAAATTTCAATTAAATTTGAATTCATTTCAATTCGTTTTCAATTCAATTCAATTTCAAAGTCGTTTTCCTATTCAATTTAAAATCGTATTCCTATTCAATTCAAATTCAATTCATTTCCTAATCAAATCAAATTCGTTATATATTCAATTGAAATCCAATTCGTTATATATTCAATTCGAATTCGTTTTAAATTCAATTCGAAATCGTTTTCAATTTATTTCATTTCGAAATAGTTTTCAATTCATTTCATTTCGAAATCGTTTTCCTATTCATTTCATTTCGAAATCGTTTTCAATTTATTTCATTTCGAACTCGTTTTCAATTCATTTCAAAATATTCGATTTCAAAATTACTTTTCAATATTCATTTTAAAATGAATAAAATCGATATAAATATCGTCCACGTCAAAATGGCGTCAATCTAATCAACACGGCTTCATATATTCCTTTATTCTATTCAACAAATGAATATTTATTTCTGTCAACATACGACTAATCTCAACGAATGAGTACTGTCCACGTGTGACTATTTTTGTTAAATTATTTCGTTCAACACATGACTAATCTCAACGGATGAGTACAGTCAACACATGAACCTTTATTTTATAGTGATAAAGATATAAAATTTATTATTAAAATATTTCGTTCAACACATGACTAATCTCAACGGATGAGTACAGTCAACACATGAACCTTTATTTTATAGTGATAAAGATATAAAATTTATTATTAAAATATTTCGTTCAACACATGACTAATCTCAACGGATGAGTACAGTCAACACATGTACCTTTATTTTATAATGTTCTTTATTTTCTAAATTGGAATGAGGCCCAATCAATCACCATATAAAATTAATTATATGGATTTTCATACAACACATGTATATAATAGCATTGAAAAATAATCAACCATCAACCAAAGTGCACTACACTGTATAAGCATCAAATATAGATATCTAACGCTTATAACAGCCTGTCAATCAATCGATCGACATATTTAATCAATCAGGGTGAGTGAACTTCAAATTTCATCCCAACACCCGTGTGGGGTTTCAAATCAACAAACATTTATTTTTATTTGTGCAGTTGGGCGATGTGTAAAATTTATCGTCCCAATCAATGTCATTCAAATAGGTGTATATAAACAAATCGGCCGATTTGTTTATAAATATTCATTTATTCATATTCACGTGGAAAATTATATTTTTTTTCTTTTTTTAACGATAAAACATTTTATTCCAACACATGAATTTCTATTATTCATTTACACAATAAAATGATATTTTTATTTTTCTAACTCATTTTAGAAAATTTCGGCGGCATAACGGCATGATACTAGAAACGGGACAAGTCCTAGCCTTATCCCCGGTCTAGTGAAGGCCCACGCCATTCACACATCAATCAAAATCACCAAACAACCAAATTCAAATCAAATCATATAACTAATCTATGCAACCAAACAAACAAGTCCATGGTCTGTGGACGATTGTGTCGGGTGCTACTAAGCACCGTCTGCATCCTAGTATATATATATATATATTACTAGAAAAAGAAATTGAAAGGTGAGAAATTCTCACAGAGGGATCCACTCCATCGTGCTTTGCTTTCGAGCTGCTGCACTATCTGAATTAGCTTGAAATTCCAATGCAGTCCTTCTCCCACTGTTTAATATAAAAATTATATTTTTATCACTTCATTCTAATAAATAAAAATCATATTTTTATATTTCTGCTTCATATATTAAGATCGAATTTTTATTCGCTATTTAAATAAATAAAAATCACACTTTTAATTGCTTTTCAAACAAAGAAAAATCACATTTTTAACATCTACATGTATAGATGAAATTCTATTTTATCAATGCTATATATATTTAAAAGACCACATTTTTACGACGTCATTTTGAATATAAAGATTACATTTTTCTCGCTTGTTCATATAGTTAAAAATCGAATTTTTATTGCTACTTTATATATATAAAAATAACGTCTTTCCTTATGTAAAAATAAAGATTTCGCCTTTTTAATATTAAAGATTTCGCCTTTTCAATTTTAAAAATCACATTGTTAGGTTGTTGTTCATATGGTAAAAACCATATTTTTATATGAATAAAATGATACCTTCATATAAATAAAAACCAAAACTTTCCTATAATAAAAATCTAATCTTTAACATCATAAAAATTCAGTTTTTAACACTATAAAAATCCAGTCCTTTCAAAACATAAAAATCGAAATTTCAGAATTAAAATAAATAAAAACAAACTTATTGTAAAATGGAAGAAGGGGGTGGCTTGTTCGCTTGCTCGTCCGAGGGGGGTGCGCCTGAGGTGAAGGGGGAGGCCGCGCGAGGTGCTGGAGGGGGCGGGTTTTCATCGATTTGGGGATTGGGCCCTTGGGGTACGGTTTTTCAATCGGAGAAGAGGGGGGGCTCGCATTGGAGGAGGCGTCGGCCACCTAAGGAGGAGGGGCTTGGACGCGGCGGTCCTGGAGGAGGCGGCGTCGTCTTCAGCATCGCGAGGCTAGGGGGGTTCGGGCGTCGCTCGTGAGGAGGGGAGGAGGACCTCCGACTGGCGGTGGCGACTTCGGCGAACGAGGGTGGAGGGAGGCTGGCCATCGTTCTTCTTTTTTTTTCTTTTCTTTTTTTTTTCTCTGAATGCCGATTGAAAATCAAAGGGGGGGGAGGGCCAGCGGAATTTAAGGGGAGAAGAGAAGGATTTTTTTTTTTAATTTGTAAAAAGTTGACTTTTACATACGACCCCTAAACGAGGTCCACCGCCTGTCGTCCATAGCGTTTTACCCCCATTCCGAACACAATGGGATATGTATCGTAGGCTGATTCGTTCGTCTCGATCAGTTTCCGTTGAATTTACATTTAAATCGCTATATTGAATTTTAAACGTACATTTCAAATTACCGGGGTCACATACTAACTCTATGAACTCCATAAAAATATTTTCTAGCTTCGTATTGATGATACGGTCCTAACAAAACTAGTTTCGTCGAATTCTGAGACCGTTTGCAAAATGTCTATTTCTAAGGGCCTGAATTCCATAGCGACTATTCAGATTTTTCAACTGGACATATCTTTTGATTCTCGCTATGAAATTTTGATTTTTCGGATTCGTTGGAAAGATATTCACAATTACATCCTAATGTTTTTGGTTTCACTAAAATCCGGATTGTTTTGCACCCGGTACATTCATTTGAAGTTTGCAATCGAATTATCGAACTACCACGCCATTTTCTATTCTATTTATAATTATATATAAATAATATATATTCTAACGACGACGCGTATAATATATACGTTCGAAATACATTCAAAATAAATTCCTCGTCGATAATATTTAAAATAATTCATTTTAAATAATCAAAATTCATTAAAATTGCCAAAATAAAAAATTTAAACTGGCTCAGAATTTCCGGGTTATTACAATCTCCCCCACTTAAAATTTTTCGTCCCCGAAAAGGAACAAAGTCGAAAGTGGTTTGATTAATCAACTCTACGTTCGATCTGGCTTCCATTCTCCAACTTTTCAGTTTCTGAGAATTTTCAAAATTTCAAAAATTTGGCTAACACCCTAAATTTTCGAAAAATTTCGCCATAACCTCCCCTGCACCGGGAGCATCGGGGAATTTCAAATAGCTTCCCCGGTCCTTCTAATCTCAAAAAGAAAAAGAAAAGGTCAAGCGGCTAGCCAATAGGCTCATAAAATCATCATCACCCAAACAAAATAGTAAATTATGTAGTAAACATGTACCTAATTGTCGGGCAAACAAATTTTATTCTCTGCTCTAGCCTCCTTGCTATGACCTGTTCAATGTAAGTATATGTATATGCAAACAAATGCAATAAATTTTCAATACAACTCACTATTCGGTTCAATTAGGCTAAATGGTTCAAAATTATCAAACAAATAAACAATCAACACAAACATCAATCAATTAGTGAATTAGAGTTTCAAATTCATAATTTTGATACATATACAAAAATCGTGTTTTTGATGCCAAATCACAACAACAGGCCCTATCTAATTTTGGTTCTCACACCAGTCAATAGGAAATATACAAATATCACACCTTCGAAACTCGAACACAAATTCTGATGATGTAGCTACAATCATCGGAATTATCTCCGGGCGACTAGGGTATGAATCTATATCTATCCAGTATATTAAAACTTCAAATACACGCGGATCAGACGTATGTGCAAAATCTATATATACTGGATCGTCCACATCAATATAAAATAAATAATCAAATACGAATAATTGATTTAAATTTCAAAACAAGATTTGTTTACATTTTCAAAAATATACTCTTCACACTCGTTCTAGGATGCTACTGATCCCATCTCTAACGAGTCATTCCTGTTGGATATTACTAATCCAATTCTGATGAATTCTTCTGTATGGTTCTAATGTGTCTTGTTCTCTGAGCTTTGTAAACCAAAGCTCTGATACCAAATGAAGCGACCCGAAACTTCCCCGGTCTCCGAAGAGATGAGAAAGAACGAATTACTGTGAGGACAAGACAAATCAGAACGCAGACAAAAGAACATTTCACTGTTATTACAACAATGCACCAGAATACAAGAATATACAGAGTATAAATGAATATTACACAGAAATATCAGAGATTTAAATTACATTTAAATACATTGCAGCGGAAAATAATACAATACACAACTAGAAGAGATATACGGATACAAAGCTTTCTGGATATCATTCCAGCTGTAAACCAGGATCCTGTGAATATAAATCTGCAAAACCAAAACTACTAGCTGCCCGTGTCGAAAATAGGGGCACCCAGAGTTTAGGTTAAAACAATAAACTCCAGGTCAGTCATGTGACTGGTGTGAGAACTAAAACAGTTGTAAATCTTTATTTTAAAGATAGGTAAATCAAGGGACCACGCCGTATAACACGGAACGGGTTTCCTCCCAAGAATACCAGTGCATATAAGTAAACAACGCAATGCTTTTCTAAAAATGAAGCTATTATAAGACCCAGGTCCCATCACACAATGCAACGCAGCCGAGGATAGGGTTTTCCCTTATAATAGCCAAACATGCTTAGTACGTTTAAAACAAATCATTTGATACTACTATAAGTGTATAGTGTCAAAACAATTTCAATCATAAATATCAATCATAGACGGCATGGGTACCATATATCATGTCGCCATACTAGTTCTACAATTAAAACCGCAATACACATATTGGAAATTGGATTTCCATCATGGTGGCTCCTGATTTGAAAGATCGATCGCGTAATGAAATTCACCACGGCTTACGTCCCAACAAGAGAACACTGTTTGCATCCGCACATTTGGGACCAGAGTACCACCGCGGCTTACGTCCCAGCGAGAGAAAACACCGCTTACTCTATATATCCCTGAGCACTAGGCTCATCTCGGTCGACCGAATCCACGACACCACTAAGGTGCCCATCCACGAAAAAGCATACTGATCAAACCATCAGTTTGCCACCATACCGGGGTGTGAGGCTCGCGGATCAACACTATACACAAAGCCATGCTATATCAGTTGCGCTTTGATCATCAACCACCAAACTTTGCTTTTCAACAAAAGTCTGGATCACTGCATCTCAGCATGCCACACTATCAATCCATATCGTACCACTGATTTCTGCCAATATATAACCTCTGAGCTCATATGTCTCAGAGAAGGGCGTTAAGCAAGAGAATAAATTCTCCGCCGCCAAACAGATATATATTTAGCAGAGATCAACAAATACAATATAAGGGAATAAATTGTCAGACACACCATCCATTTACAAGTCCGTTCTGGGTCTGAACGAAACCGGAGGCACTTTCCTCGCATATCCATCCATCTCCAAGTACGTATGGACGACCACCAACTATTTCCATCCTCTTGGGTGTACAGCCCAATCAGGATCGTCAGTAATTATCCGTACGATGTGAAGACTTCCGGTCTTTAACCACCATCTTCATCTTCGACATATCGTCGAATCGGTTATTCAGAATGGGAATAAACCCGGCCTTTCCGAACAACCCACGTATATTAAAAATAATTGTTACACAAACACAACATACGCCTCATTCCAATTCATTAGTTACTAACCGTAAATCAGTAAGAGAGCAATTCCCCAAATATTAACCCCGAAGGCCGAAACCAACATCAGATCAATATCCAGGAAACCATTCTTCTTAACTAACCTTCAGCTAGTTTCTAAATTTCAATTCTTAGGGAAAGGTTCCCATTAATTTTGTCCAAGATAAATTCTTTAAAATTTATCCTTTAATCTTCCTTTGGATGTCATTTCAAACCAAATTATGGTTTTCCAAACTAGTCGAGATTAGCGAACCATACCGAAGTAATTATTTAATTTATTTCCCAATCCCAACCTATTCATCCCATGAAGCAAAACTGGTAATACCCCATATCTAATACTATGGTGTTATCGGTAAAATTAATTACCATTTCACGTTCAAATCTAATTAAAGATTTAACTATCGCTTTGGAGCAAAACTGGTGATACTCCTTTCTCGCTCATTTTCTAAAGTGATGATTTAAATTATCAATTCCCCATTTCAATCTAATTGCAGATTCATTAAAACTCCTTTTACTGGGTTAAAGAACTAGGTGTTATTTAAAACACAGTTCACGACAAACCCAAATCACATTCTATTTATTATCGGGTTAAAGAACTAGTGTTATTTAAAACACAGTTCACGATAAACCCATGAATCAATTTTGGTTTAATTTAATTCAAATATATTAGGAATTCCGATTATTTAAAACCCCTTTTTAAATCTAATTTATTTATTTAAAAACAAATCGGGTTTTAAATTTAGTTCAAACTAGTTCATTTCGATAAAAATCTATTTTTATCTTTTCAAATATGGAGTTTTTCATCCCAAATTTTCCCAAATCATTTCTAATGATTTTACACAAATTATTGATATTTTAAATAATTTTATCAAGGCCCGTACAGTCGATTTCCATCAATGGCCATCGAACTGCACTTACAGCGACCTTTTTCAAATTTGATTTGGACGTATCTCCAAATCCAACCGTTAGATTTCAAATTTCTAATATTCGTTAGAAAGCTCTTTTCGATACGAACCCAACGGTTCCGGTTTTAGGAGAATCCGACGGTCGGATCTCCCGTAATGTCCGTTTGAAATAAATGGTCGAAATTCACGAACTGCCGCGGCGCGGCGCGTTCTATTCAGGCCATTATATTATATATATAATATATATTTCGTCGATTTCTATTTAAAACGAATTTTATAAATCGTTTTAATTTCGTTTCAAAAACAAATTCAACTTCCATTTCAATTCAAATCAAAATTGAATTTTTCCTTATAAATTTGTTTTAAAATTCATTTATATTCAATTCAAATTTCAATTAAATTTGAATTCATTTCAATTCGTTTTCAATTTGAATTCGTTTTCAATTCAATTCAATTTCAAAGTCGTTTTCCTATTCAATTCAAAATCGTTTTCCTATTCAATTCAAATTCAATTCATTTCCTAATCAAATCAAATTCGTTATATATTCAATTGAAATCCAATTCGTTATATATTCAATTCGAATTCGTTTTAAATTCAATTCGAAATCGTTTTCAATTTATTTCATTTCGAAATCGTTTTCAATTCATTTCATTTCGAAATCATTTTCCTATTCATTTCATTTCGAAATCGTTTTCAATTCATTTCAAAATATTCGATTTCAAAATTACTTTTCAATATTCGTTTTAAAATGAATAAAATCGATATAAATATCGTCCACGTCAAAATGGCGTCAATCTAATCAACACGGCTTCATATATTCCTTTATTCTATTCAATAAATGAATATTTATTTTTGTCAACACACGACTAATCTCAACGAATGAGTACTGTCCACGTGTGACTATTTTTGTTAAATTATTTCGTTCAACACATGACTAATCTCAACGGATGAGTACAGTCAACACATGAACCTTTATTTTATAGTGATAAAGATATAAAATTTATTATTAAAATATTTCGTTCAACACATGACTAATCTCAACGGATGAGTACAATCAACACTTGAACCTTTATTTTATAGTGATAAAGATATAAAATTTATTATTAAAATATTTCGTTCAACACATGACTAATCTCAACAGATGAGTACAGTCAACACATGAACCTTTATTTTATAGTGATAAAGATATAAAATTTATTATTAAAATATTTCGTTCAACATATGACTAATCTCAACGGATGAGTACAGTCAACACATGAACCTTTATTTTATAATGTTCTTTATTTTCTAAATTGGAATGAGGCCCAATCAATCACCATATAAAATTAATTATATGGATTTTCATACAACACATGTATATAATAGCATTGAAAAATAATCAACCATCAACCAAAGTGCACTACACTGTATAAGCATCAAATATAGATATCTAACGCTTATAACAGCCTGTCAATCAATCGATCGACATATTTAATCAATCAGGGTGAGTGAACTTTAAATTTCATCCCAACACCCGTGTGGGGTTTCAAATCAACAAACATTTATTTTTATTTGTGCAGTTGGGCGCTGTGTAAAATTTATCGTCCCAATCAATGTCATTCAAATAGGTTTATATAAACAAATCGGCCGATTTATTTATAAATATTCATTTATTCATATTCACTTGGAAAATTATATTTTTTTTCTTTTTTTAACGATAAAACATTTTATTCCAACACATGAATTTCTATTATTCATTTACACAATAAAATGATATTTTTATTTTTCTAACTCATTTTAGAAAATTTCGGCGGCATAACGGCACGATACTAGAAATGGGACAAGGCCTAGCCTTATCCCCGGTCTAGTGAAGGCCCACGCCATTCACACATCAATCAAAATCACCAAACAACCAAATTCAAATCAAATCATATAACTAATCTATGCAACCAAACAAACAAGTCCATGGTCTGTGGACGATTGTGTCGGGTGCTACTAAGCACCGTCTGCATCCTAGTATATATATATATATATATTACTAGAAAAAGAAATTGAAAGGTGAGAAATTCTCACAGAGGGATCCACTCCGCCGTGCTTTGCTTCCGAGCTGCTGCACTGTCTGAATTAGCTTGAAATTCCAATGCAGTCCTTTTCCCGCTGTTTAATATAAAAATTATATTTTTATCACTTCATTCTAATAAATAAAAATCATATTTTTATATTTCTGCTTCATATATAAAGATCGAATTTTTATTCGCTATTTAAATAAATAAAAATCACACTTTTAATTGCTTTTCAAAAAGAAAAATCACATTTTTAACATCTACATGTATAGATGAAATTCTATTTTATCAATGCTATATATATTTAAAAGACCACATTTTTACGACGTCATTTTGAATATAAAGATTATATTTTTCTCGCTTGTTCATATAGTTAAAAATCGAATTTTTATTGCTACTTTATATATATATATATAAATAACGTCTTTCCTTATGTAAAAATAAAGATTTCGCCTTTTTAATATTAAAGATTTCGCCTTTTCAATTTTAAAAATCACATTGTTAGGTTGTTGTTCATATGGTAAAAACCATATTTTTATATGAATAAAATGATACCTTCATATAAATAAAAATAAAAACTTTCCTATAATAAAAATCTAATCTTTAACATCATAAAAATTCAGTTTTTAACACTATAAAAATCCAGTCCTTTCAAAACATAAAAATCGAAATTTCAGAATTAAAATAAATAAAAACAAACTTACTGTAAAATGGAAGAAGGGGGTGGCTTGTTCGCTTGCTCGTCCGAGGGGGGTGCGCCTGAGGTGAAGGGGGAGGCCGCGCGAGGTGCTGGAGGGGGCGGGTGTTCATCGATTTGGGGATTGGGCCCTTAGGGGTACGGTTTTTCAATCGGAGAAGAGGGGGGGCTCGCATCGGAGGAGGCGTCGGCCACCTGAGGAGGAGGGGCTTGGACGCGGCGGTCCTGGAGGAGGCGGCGTCGTCTTCAGCATCGCGAGGCTAGGGGGGTTCGGGCGTCGCTCGTGAGGAGGGGAGGGGGACCTCCGACTGGCGGTGGCGACTTCGGCGAACGAGGGTGGAGGGAGGCTGGCCATCGTTCTTCTTTTTTTTTCTTTTCTTTTTTTTTCCTCTGAATGCCGATTGAAAATCAAAGGGGGGGGAGGGCCAGCGGAATTTAAGGGGAGAAGAGAAGGATTATAATTTTTTTTTTAATTTGTAAAAAGTTGACTTTTACATACGACCCCTAAACGAGGTCCACCGCCTGTCGTCTATAGCGTTTTACCCCCATTCCGAACACAATGGGATATGTATCGTAGGCTGATTCGTTCGTCTCGATCAGTTTTCGTTGAATTTACATTTAAATCGCTATATTGAATTTTAAACGTACATTTCAAATTACCGGGGTCACATACTAACTCTATGAACTCCATAAAAATATTTTCTAGCTTCGTATTGACGATACGGTCCTAACAAAACTAGTTTCGTCGAATTCTGAGACCGTTTGCAAAATGTCTATTTCTAAGGGCCTGAATTCCATAGCGACTATTCAGATTTTTCAACTGGACATATCTTTTGATTCTCGCTATGAAATTTTGATTTTTCGGATTCGTTGGAAAGATATTCACAATTAGATCCTAATGTTTTTGGTTTCACTAAAATCCGGATTGTTTTGCACCCGGTACATTCATTTGAAGTTTGCAATCGAATTATCGAACTACCGCGCCATTTTCTATTCTATTTATAATTATATATAAATATTATATATTCTAACCACGACGCGTATAATATATACGTTCGAAATACATTCAAAATAAATTCCTCGTCGATAATATTTAAAATAATTCATTTTAAATAATCAAAATTCATTAAAATTGCCAAAATAAAAATTTTAAACTGGCTCAGAATTTCCGGGTTATTACAAATTTTCCTTAGAGAGCTTGATTACACGCCTCCGTATTGAGGAGGAGGCACGCAAGCAGGACCAGAAAGAAGAGGTGCTGATTGTGAATAACAATAGTACTAAGAAGACCACACCCGCTGTTCTGAAACCAAAGCAGAAATCTTTTAAGAATCAGAACAGGCGCAACAAACAGAATGGGAATCCGCAAGGAAACCCAAAAGGATAGCAGAAACCAGCCCAAAAGAATGACTCTGGACAGTTGTTTCTATTTTACAACTATGGAAAACCAGGTCATATGGCACGTAAGTGTCGGAATATGCCAAGCTCTGCACCGCAGGCTAACCTGACTGAGGAGCCTCTTACGGCTATGATTACTGAGATTCACCTTGTTGGTGGATCAGAGGGTTGGTGGGTAGACACTGGTGCTTCTTGCCATGTCTGCTATGATCGTGGCATGTTCTCGACATACACGGCGGCTGAAAATCAGAAAGTGCTGTTGGGAGATTCTCACACCACTAGAGTTGTGGGGATTGGCAATGTGGATCTCAAGTTCACCTCTGGAAAAACTGTAATTCTGAAAGATGTTATGCACACTCAAGAAATAAGGAAGAATCTGGTCTCTGGCTTCCTCCTTAATAAGGCTGGTTTCACTCAAGTAATTGGGGCTGATTTGTACACCCTAACTTATAAGGGAACCTTTGTGGGAAAGGGTTATGCTTGTGAGGGTATGTTTAAACTGAATGTTGAATCTAGTAAAGTGAATACTTCTGCTTACATGTTGTGTGATTTTAATATCTGGCATTCTAGATTATGTTATGTTAATAATCGAATAATCCGTAACATGAGCACCCTAGATATGATAGCTAAAATGACAAAATCTGAACTTGATAAATGTGAATTCTGTACACAAGCTAAAATCACAAAGAAACCTCACAAATCTGTTGATAGAGTTTTTGAACCCTTAGACTTGATTCATTCTGACATATGTGAACTAGATGGCACTTTGACTTGACAGGGACATCATTATTTTATCACTATTATTGATGACTGCTCTGATTTCACATATGTATACCTTATGAAAAACAAAAGTGATGCTTTTGATATGTTTAAAACATTCAAAACTGAGATTGAGAATCAAGCAAATAGAAAAATTAAGAGACTTCGTAGTGATAGAGGAACAGAATACGAATCTAATTCAATTCTGGACTTCTATAAACAACATGGTATAGTACATGAGAGAACTACACCCTATTCTCCTGAAATGAACGGTAAAGCAGAAAGGAAAAATAGGACCTTTACCGAACTAGTAGTTGCCATATTATTAAACTCTGGTGCAGCAAAACATTGGTGGAGGGATATTTTATTGACTGTATGCTATGTTCTGAATAGAATCCCCAAATCTAAGAATAAAATTTCTCCTTATGAAATTTTAAAGAATCATAAACCCAATGTCTCATACTTTAGAACTTGGGGTTGTTTAGCTTATGTTCGCATTCCAGACCCTAAGAGAATAAAACTGGCAAGTAGAGCATATGAATGTGCATTTATAGGCTATGCTATTAATAGCAAAGCATATAGATTTTATGACCTTAATGCACATAATATAATTGAATCAAATGATGCTGATTTTTATGAAACTAAATTTCCTTTTAAATTAAGGAATAGAGGGGGCACTTCAAATATGCCAATTAGAACAGAACTTAATGAAAATTCTGAAGCTGAACCTAGAAGAAGTAAAAGAGCAAGAACCATAAAAGACTTCGGTTCAGATTTTTGTGCTTTTACTATTGAGGAGGATCCCATAAACCTCCAAGAGGCCTTATCTTCTTTAGATGCCGATTTTTGGCAAGAGGCTATAAATGATGAGATGGATTCTTTAGAATCCAACAAGACTTGGCACTTGGTAGATTTACCCCCTGGTTGTAAATCTATAGGCTGTAAATGGGTACTTAAAAAGAAATTAAAACCTGATGGCACTATAGATAAATATAAAGCACGACTAGTAGCTAAAGGTTTTAAACAAAAAAATATAGATTTCTTTGACACTTTTTCACCTGTAACTTGAATAACATCCATTCGGGTTTTAATCTCACTTGCTTCCATTCATAATTTACTTATACACCAAATGGATGTTAAAACTGCTTTTTTGAATGGTGAATTAGACAAAGAAATTTATATGGACCAGCCTGAAGGATTTGTAGTAGATGGTCAAGAACATAAAGTATGTAGATTAGATAAATCATTATATGGTTTAAAACAAGCACCTAAACAATGGCATGAAAAAATTGATAACTTAATCATTTCAAATGGTTTTAAAGTTAATGAAAGTGACAAATGGATTTATTACAAATCTGAGAATGACATTTGCACTATTATATGCCTTTATGTAGATGACCTACTCATTTTTGGGTCAAATATTCATGCCATAAACTTACTCAAATCCTTATTAAGTGTCAATTTTGATATGAAAGATCTAGGTGAGGCGAGTGTAATCCTTGGTATTAAGATTACTAGGTCAGAAAAGGGAATTTCTTTGGATCAATCTCATTACATTGAGAAGATACTAAAGAAATATATTTACTTTGACTGTAAACCTCAAGTACACCATACGATCACAGTGTAAAGTTATTTAAGAACACTGGTGAAGGTGTAAGACAGTCTGATTATGCGAGCATCATTGGCAGCCTTCGGTATGCCACTGATTGTACTAGACCCGACATTGCCTATGCCGTAGGATTATTGTGCAGGTTTACCAGTTGACCTAGTATAGAGCACTGGCAAGCTATTGAAAGGGTAATGAGATACCTTAAACGAACCATGAACCTTGGATTACATTATGAAAGGTTTCCAACTGTACTTGAAGGATTTTCTGATGAAGACTGGAATACCTTATCTGATGACTCTAAAGCGACCCGTGGTTATATATTTAGCATCGCTGGAGGAGCTATTTCTTGGAAATCCAAGAAACAGACTATTTTGGCTCAGTCTACTATGGAGTCTGAGATGATAGCACTAGCTACAGCTAGTGAAGAGGCAGAGTATTTGAGAAATCTGCTAGCTGAGATTCCCTTATGGGAAAAACCGCTACCGGCTGTGTTGATACATTGCGATAGTACCGCGGCTATTGCAAAAGTTCAGAATCGTTATTATAATGGTAAGAGATGACAAATACATCGTAAGCACAGTACGGTTAGAGAACTACTTTCCACAGGTACCATTAGAGTGGATTACGTACATAGTGAGGAAAATTTGGCAGATCCTTTGACAAAAGGACCGTCCAGAGAGAAAGTCCATAACTCTTCTAAAAGAATGGGACTATTGCCCTTAGATTGTTGAGTCAAGCACAATGGTAACCCGACCTAAATGATTGGAGATCCCAAGAACTAGGTTCAATGGGTAATAACAAGTTGTGTAGTGATATGAGTTGAACATGCTATTTAATAAACAAAGAAGCATGTATTCCTGAAGTGATTAGAGGATGAGTTAATAGAAACTCTTAATGAGATCTATACTCTATGTGGAGTGGAGTACCTACCTTCAGGAGTGCTCTTGATAGACTCACCTTTGCGAATGTGGAAATGTGGTCGTTTCCTATGGAGTTGCGGGCAAAACTTCTGGAGCATTCACTAAAGTAGGATAGACGTGCATGGTCATAAATGCACGGGCTTATTTGAATGCACTATAGAAAAGGTTGTGTGTGGTTTGATGTCAGGAATAGAGTTCAAGACTACGTGTCACTCTAGTAAAAACTGAATCTTATTCACCATGCAAAGGTTCAAGTCGAAAGACACCTTTTGTTTATGCACAATCTTATGTTTTTAAGAAACTGCTCGAAAATATTTTTAAAAATTCAAGTGGGGGATTGTTGGAAATGTTTTATAACATTATTGAATTATTAAAAATAATGGAATAAGTGTATGAATGGCTCCTATGGGAGAATAGTCCCACATCATGGGATTATATATAAGAGGCAAGCATTTATACTTGTTTCTAAGAAATCATGTTGGGGCCTTGAGCTCCCAATACATGATTTTTTGTGAGGAGGGAGACAATGCATCATGACCACCACACACGCGCGCGCGACCGACCGACTCGACTCGACCTGACCCGGCCCGGTCCGGTTCGGGCTCGGGCTTTGTGGTGTAGACACTTATATTTTTTGGACCATAAAATTTAGCCTTTTCGAACCGTTTTTTTTTTATGGAAAAGATTTCTGCAACGGTAAAAACTCTTATCCCTCTATTTTAGCGGCCCACTAATCAGTAACCCTAACCCTAGTTCTAGTCCTATATATTGTCATTAGCTTCAGACGAGAATACCTACCGAATCACAATTTCTCTTTTTCTTTCAGCCACCATTAAAAAATTTCTTTCTCTTATAAATTCTCGAGCAGTATTTTAATTCAGAAAGTGCAAATCTGCACTGATTTGTTTTGCAAGCAAATCAGTTATTGTTTTAGAGGCTGTTTTATCCTAGAGGCGGCGGTGAAGGAACGAACTGGTTTGCACCTCCAAACAGATCGCCGAATCGTCTTTAAGAAAGTGACCTAGTCCGCGACTCAGCCATTGTTTCCCAACAGGTCATAGTTTCCAGCCTATGAATCTGAAGGTCATGGATTTATATATCGATGTCCAGTCAACTAACAGTTCCGAGTCAATTCAGGCTTTGGGGATGACGTCAACACAGGTACCAGTGGAGACTAGTGTAGCAGATTTTATTATTTTAGTATTCTACCATTTTTCCTGCAAATGAATCAACTTCTTTTAATCAGTATGAACGCTAGGCTTTCATGAAACAGTACTAAATGCCTTTGAATATCAAGTTTGAGCATGCATATAGTGTGAGGAGTTGTGGTTTCTACCATAGTCATTCAACATTTCATGAGTAAGAAGCAACTGGAATTCGAGAAATGATGGCGGAGACTCCAATTCTGTGTAGCAGTGATTCCTGACTTTGAAATTCAGATCGTGATGAGCAACGAAGCAACGACTCCATCGCTAGCAACTAGCATTAACATGGGCGCATTTTCTCCAATCTTGAAAAGGTGCGATTTTTTTTTTCTTGTTTAGCAATTGGAAATCGGGTAGAAAGTTTTGATTTTCATTATTTGTAACCTTTCCACGATAATTGGTGTATTTCCTATTTCCATGGTAATTAGGTAAAAAATTCAGAAAATGATACGTGTATGCATTTCTTTGTTTTTTTATTAACTTATCACTCATTATAGAGATTATTTGCCAGATTTCTTTTCATGTCGCTTAGCAACAATGGTATATACTCTTTTTGGTTAATTAGTTCTCCTTAACTTGCATTATTTTTCCTTTTAGTTGCCTAAAAGTTTTCATATTCAACAAAACGTATTGGCATAAGCTTACTAATCAATACAGAGACGAAACTACGGGGGGGGGGGGGGGGCAAGTAGGGGTCGTGGCCCCCCTTTGGTTTCTAAATTTTTTTACTGAGAGGCAATAATAAGAAATATATTATTTGTTGGTTAGTGAAGTGTGAAGTAACGCCAAACACGCTAATCTTGTTCCAGTTTCCAGATTTACTTTCCCAATGCCAGCTTTTCTCCTTCTTTCCATCCTTCTCCTGCTCAATGACATTACTCCCAAAATAGCTGGAGTTCCTGCTTCCCCTCCTGTAAATCTGCCCGGTCACCACGCACCTGCGCCTGCTTCGGCGTCGATGAATTTGTACTTCCCTTAAGTTCATATTTCTTACTTATTATTTATGCTTTCTACGTCCTTTTTATTGAATTTGTGGGGTTATGCGCTTTGCTTTTTGGGTTTGTTTGTGGTATTTTATAAGTCTGGAAACTTAGGCAGGCATTGTGTTTTCGATTGGTTTAGCACTTTAGAATATGTACTAGATTGTCTGCTTCTGAAACTGCTTTTGTCGCGTTTTACTGATATGAAACTTTTTGTTTGTTTCTATTGCCAAAAAAAGGCATAGTGTTGATGTTATCACAATGTATTGTTGTGTATTTTCATGCACTTCAAGCCATATATAATTGAACAAGCACTTAATTTCAAGGTCCTATTTGATTATCGTTACTGTAGGTAATTTCATGCACTTCAAGCTGATTTCAGTCTTCAAAAAAAAATTTGGCCCCTTTCTTCTTGAATTTCCTGCTCCGTCCCTGAATCAATACCATCTCATCTCACTTATCTAATAGGAAAAATCTCAAAAACAAAGCTGTTATTATATTAAATTCTTTTTATCAACTCATAATGATCATTGTTCCCATGCATTTTTATTAACCATTCAGCCTTTCCTTTGTCTTCGAGGATTTTATACATTTGGTACAAGTTGGATACTTGTAACGACCCAGATTTATGGACGATTAATTTTAAATATTTAATATGGTTTTAAATATTGAATTGATAATATAATTAATTTTTTACTAAGTTATTGATTTAAAATCGATTTTGATTTAATATCAAATATATTAAATTATCAAAATACGAAATCGGCAAATAACTGAATTTGAAGTTAAAACTGAATTGAAAACAGATCAGATGATCAATACAAAATTCTATTTGAATTAGAATAATAATATTTATTTATTATTGAAGAATTAATTGTTTTGAATTTAATTTATATTGACTTAAATTAATATCTTCTCCAGATGATCGATTAAGGCTTTGAAACCTGTTCCATTGAGTTTAGAATGGTGGTTTACCCTAAGAAGACCTGTTGTTGGACTCAAATAGGAGTTAAATCAACGTGATAATTTAAAATTTAAGTGTACCAGTTTTAATTAAAATTAAAATAGAAATAAAAATAGTATTTTCAAATACGTTCCTTCCTCCCTAAGCTAAAACTAGTTTTCTTCTACCATAAGGAAATTAATATACGGTACATGGAAAGTACAATACATATTAATTACACATACTAAATTACTTCATTACAAAGTATTTCTGGAATATATAAACGCAATCCTCTCTCTCTTTGTTTTCTTTTTCTCTTCAGAACGCAAATTCCTAAATAAGAAATAATGGCCACTGCTTAATAAAGTTTCTCCTTTTTCGGTTATAAATCCGCACCTGTCACCTTCTATTTTGCAAAATCAAACCGTGCCAGTTCCGTGTTCATTTCCTCAAATCAATCAGTACAACTCGAAAAAAATTCAAAGCAAAACTCGATTAAATACAAAATCTCCTACCTTGAGCTCGCGTAGTATTCTTCATCTCTATACCCAAGCAAATTGAATGCGAGGTCATTTCTGGCGCTCGACATTTGTAAGCATAAATTAGGGTTAGGTCTCTGTGAACATGGAATGAGGGATTTGTTGTTTTGACTTTAGGTTTGGATTCGAGAGAAGGGATAACTACACGAGTTTATAAGGAAGCCGGGTTCGATTTGTGTTTCGCGATTTCTGGTATCGCAATGTTCGCCAGTTATTAAGGCCAGAAAGGAGTGTGCGCGATCACAGTGGGAATATTAAGTGCCACGGATTTCAGTTCGAGCCTAAATTTCATCTTCAATTTCAAAATTAGGGTTTGGGTGCGATGGTTTTCGGCTAATCGAAGGTCACGATAGTGGGATAACGAGTTGGTGATACATGCGGTTGTTGTTTGGAGTGGATGTAGGGGAGATATAGTAGTGCACATTTGATTTGGCACTGTGAATTAGGAAAAGGGTTGACTGGAAAAATGGTTCGACCATCCTAAAGGATGAATCAGGTAATTGGGTTTTTCCGTGAAGATTGGGGTGACTGATGTTGGTACAACAATTCAGTGGTGTTGAAGGGGTATTCGGGGCTAACAGTTTAAGGAAAATGAAGTTGATGGAAAAACAGATGAATTTTGCAAGAGGGGAAGGAGGATTTTACAAAGTAACTAGATCGAGGTAAAACAAGGTTCGATGAATTTCGTATCGGCATAGGCTATAGTGTGGAATTTATTTGGAATGCCTTGAAGACTCCTGGAGTTTTTATCTAATTTTAAAATGTTGTTTAAAATTAGATAAAACAATGATTGATATTCGACAAAATAAAATAAAATCACAGTGAGTAAATCTCACTCACAATTTATTATTTGGAATTATTTTTAATCATTAAAAATAATTGTTGGCTTTTTAGTTGCATTATAATATTGTTGTGACTATTATATATATTAGTTATTTAGGATTGGTGCTTGTGGTTATTATATATATATATATATATATATATATATATATATATGTATATATATTGGTGGTTGGATTCCCGCAGTATCATTAGCGGATGCCCGCAGTATCATTAACAGATGACCCTATGCGCCCCACGCTATGATAGTGGATGACCTTCTATACCGCGATATCCTACCTCGAAGCAGGATTGGTATTATTTATGTTGGCTATTTATTTGAAAGCGTTCCACTAGATTTCTATTTATTTGATTTAGACACTATTATAATATCAAAAGAGTTTTGATATAAAGATTATCGTTTCTTTCAAAAGGATTTTGAAAGTTAAATCAAGTATTTTGGATTCTCATAAGGAAAAAAACCCGTTCCATGTTATATGGTGTGGTCTTATGAGGTATTGTTTATTTTCTCAAACTGTTTTAAACTGTTTACTCGTACCAGTCCCATGACTGACCTAGAGTTTATTTTGTTTTACCTAAACTCTTGGGTGCCCAAATTTGTACGGGCAGTCAAGTAGTTCAGGATTTTACAGATTTATCTAAAGAATCTTGGAGCAGGAGGCTTCGGTGTTAAAAATATAGTATTTTTATTTCCGCTGTGTTGTACGTGTTGTACTCTGATAAGTGTATGTTATACAGTTAAAATTTTGTATTTCAAAAGTTATGATTTATTATATTTTTTTCCATTGCCATGTGAGATTCTATGTTGTTATTTCTATTCTTCTTCTACCATTTTCTTCTTAAAAAAATGATTCATATTTCTGTGATATTTGGGTCGGACATGTGATGTATGTAGTCAACTCAGATAGTTCGGACTTGTGGTTCGTTACAATACTAATTTATACTGGTTCAGGTTTTCATTATTGAAGGTGGAAGCAACTAAAACTGAGAAAATAAATGTGTCAGCTCTGAGTACTGAGAGCATTAGTTAGGAAAATGACAATGTCTTGGCGAGTTGTTGAAGTTTAGGTGCTTATATTAGTTGAAAGTTTACTTATGTCTATCTAATTTATAGCTTCATCCTTTAAATCAACTCTCAAAATAATGTTGTTAATGCCATAAAAAATAGTCTGTAAACATGAAATTAGAATGTCAATTTCCATCTTTTGTGCATAATCAACTTTCTTTATTTTTCCTGCGCAAGAAATAAAAACACAAGGCCACATTTTTACATTGATTTCACTTTCTCATTTTTTCCTACGCGTGAATTCGTTTTAATTCCACTGTTGACATGCATGTGCGCGTGGTTGAGTAGCTACTTGGTGAGTGAAAATGTCCGTGCATGTGATGTGTGTATGTGCCATGCTAGTAATAATTATCGGCAGTAAAATGAGATTGTTATTGTGATCAAGTTCTAGCTTCTATTATCATATAATAAAGCTGGCTACTTAAAGCTATAGGACTCCATGCAGGTAAACGGAAGCAGGATGGTAGTTAACCTGGCAGTAAAAGACTGGGATAGCGAAACAAAAGAACGGGAGAAAAGAACGGCTAGGCATTATGGCCCTAGAGAACAAGCTGTAAGGTCCCTGCATGGAGTAGCATAGAAAGATAGTCTACAGCAGGGTTCGAACCTACGCAGCCAGAGCCTAACAGATTTCAAGTCTGTTTTCCAAAAAGCTTGTGATGTCAAAAATATTACAATAAATTTTGAGTACTATTGGAAATCACTGCCGTTTTTGTTGATAACGTAATGATTGCTAATGTTTGCATCTTTGATGCCTAGAACTAGTTAGAACTTGAATAATGAATCAAATAGTCGATTTGCTGCTTTATTTGATAAAAACATGTATTTAGTATTTACACATTTACATACGACTTATGTTGTGATTCCTCTTTGTTTCAGGAAAAATTGTATGCAAATATACCAATGGCGTTGTGTGAACTCCCCGATGGCCAGTAAGTTTATTATACATGTTAGCTTCCCTATAGAAGTTCAATCTTCAAATTCTTGACTTGAGATATGAAGTGCAAGTTCTATTATGCATTATAGTTTGAGAGAGGACTGTTTGGCAGTATTTTGTTAAACCCTGGTTCTTTGATGCAGGACAATTGAAATTGGTGCTGATAGGTTTATGATTTACAGTTCTATGATTTTCCTGTTCTATTATTTTCCACTTGCCAAAATCATTACATTTATGTTTTTTTTTTCTTTTTAATTTATTCATGGAACTTGAATCAGTTTTTTGGGTGAATAACAGGTTCAGAAGGAAGAGGAACTTGCCCAATCACAATGATAAAAACACATATTAGCACTTCAGGTAACGTTTTCAGTGTCAGTACTTTGTTCATAACTGCCTTTTCATATTCGGTACAAACATGTTTTGCACAGGATGAGATTTAGGAGCTTGATTGTGAAAACTGGCTACATAGTCAGCAGATATTTTTCTTTTAATTTTTCTTTAACATTTCTAACACTATATAATATTGTCATATGCATATAAGAAGCAGTTTGTGTTCTTTTATTTTTTATTTTTTGTTGGAAATGTTTGAATTGTTCTTCCTGAAGCAAAGATAAGGTGACATTCATTGACTCTTGACTAGCCCAACTATCGTAGTTCATGACCAGCGATGATGACGACGATGAAGAACCGCCATCAGGAAGAAGCTCCACACCTCAATAAAGAGCAGTCTGCTTTGCTTGAAGAGAAATTCAATCAGCATACCTCTCTCAATCCTGTCAGTCTTCTATTTTTATCCTTTTGTTTCTTTACCTTTCATGTTTTTAAATTCAGAATATCGTCTAGGATAATATTGGAAGATATATGTGTGTGTATATATATATATATATATATATATATATATATATATATAAACAAAAGCAAGCACTTGCAAAGCAGCTGAGTCTTCGGCCATGCCAAGTCGAGGTCTTAAAAAAATCTCTATTGGATGCGGATAAGTAGAATTTGATATGGAGGTAGGGATGTGAGTGGCTGCACTGTATAATTTTGGGTTCCATAAAATTAGTATTCGTCCATATTCAGCATACTCAAGGCTACGTGTATACAATCAACAAAGGTTAGTATAGTTCCACATGTCTCTTGTTTTTCCACTGTGTATGGTAGTTTATGTTATTACAATCATTCGAGGATTTATTGGATTAATGAGAAATTTGATTTCCTATCAATAGCTGGATGGATAGGTAGGCTGGCAAAGCATTTGTATTAGGTGATATGCCAATGATACAACATATATCGCCTTGGTCTTCAAGAAATGTCATTTGTATCGGCAAAACTGCAACTGTAATGGTAAATTTTTTATCATTTGAAACTTTTATATCATTACAGCTAAAATAATAAATATAAAATTTGTAGAGGTGAGTAGATTTTTCGTATTCTTGATTAATTTGCAGGATAGTCAAATTTATTTGGCTTTCCTTATACTGCATTCTTTTAGGAATAAAATAATGAATACTCAAATATGTAGTTGCCAAAGGGTTTTGTAGTGTTACTACTGTCCAGCGTCCATGAATCTCATTTGTTTTTATATGCTTAGATCGAGGCAATAACCGGAATGTAGTATTATAAAATGTCCAAATTTTTGTTGATTTTATATTTCATATTATTTTTGCTAGATTTTATTAGCCTATTTGAAAATTTGTATTACAGATTCACTACCATATATAATTATAGAATCAGTTAGTATTATAAAGAATTAACCAAATTAAACAAGTTCGATAAACATTAACAAGTTTATAATAGTAGTAGTAATAATAATTAATTAAGTTTATAACAATAGTAATAATAATAAATTATAAAATATTAACCAAGTTAATTAAGTATTATAAATTATATTAACTAAACTTATAATAATAAGAACAAATAATTAGATAAATTTTATAAAAAATAATAAATTAGCTATATTTTACAAAAGTTAACTTAGATATAAAGTTTAACTAAGTATTATAAAATATTAACCAAGTAATCAAATTTATAGAAAATAACCATGGTCTACAAAAATTAACTAGGTTTATAAGAATTAACGGAGTATTGTAAAAAAATAACTAAGTTTTACAAATATTAGCAAGTTTATAGTAGTGGTGGTGGTAGTAGTAATAATAATAATTATCTAAACTTATATTATTAATAATAATAAATTGTAAAATATTAACAAAGTTAGACAAATTTTACAAAAATTAATAAATTTATAATAATATTATTATTGAATAACTAAGTTTATAATAATAATAATAAATTATTAATATTAACCAAGTCAGTTAAGCTTTATAAAATGTAATTAAATTTATAATAATAATAATTTAATTAAGTTTTATAAAATATAAACCAAATATTATAAAATAATAATAATTAATCATGTTAACCAAATTAGTCGAGATTTACAAGCTTATAAAAGTTAACTAGTATTATAAATATTTAACTAAGTTAGCTGAGTTTCATTATAAACAAGGAATCATTAATAAGATAATTAAATCAACAATGGTAAATTAGAAAAAAAAAATGTTAGCTCTACATGTCATTTACTATTAGCGGAGTCAATATGTTAATTTCAGCCAAGGTTAGAACATGCTATGTGCTACTAACAGAGTCATTAACTCGTGAATTTCTTCATTGTAGGTAACTAAAGACCATTGTTGCGAAAATATAAAAGGCGACATGTTCTTCCATGGTATGCATATGAAATATATTGGTTGCCCATTTTGTCCTCATTATTCCGTGCAAACTGCTACAAGAATATTGTATTCATGTTTATAGATAGTGTATTTTTGTTTAATGGATATGGTGTGAACTTAGTTTATGTTGCTATTTTTGTTTATGTAAACATGATTTATAGACGATGTCTTTGTTTATGAATTACAAGGTATATAGTTTTATGTAAATGATTAATAGTTATGTGTTTATATGGTAATTTTTGTGTTTGATTCAAACATGTTATGAATACCGGTTTGAATTATATTTAAATGTTGTTGATATATGTATGATGATACAACATAATATAAATGCTGTAAAATTCGAAACAACAAAAGACAACGTTTATTCGATGTTGTCATTACTTTGAACACAAAATAACAACGTTTACGAAATGCTGATGAAACTACAGAAACATCTATGCAAACTTTTGACAACGAAAACGAAAACGCCATTATATTTAACAGCGTTTGTCAACCGATGATGAAAATGGAAGCAAAGCACACTTGAAAACTACTAGCAACTCATTATAAACGTTGTGTATAAAGTATTAACAGCTCAGAAAAAATGTTGTATAATATATTAACAGCTTAGGAAAAACGCTATGAAACTCAATTTTTAATAGCGTTTATTTTCCGTTATTGAAAATTATGGGTCTACAACCGCATGTTGTTATACAGCGTTTATACTAACGCTGTTATAACTTTTAACAGTATTTTTGAACCACTGTTAAAAGTCTTTTTTTTTGTAGTATTATCTCTCATCCAGTCTCATATGTCTGTCATGTTACTTTTACTTCTTTATATGCTAAAGGTCACTGGACTCGCCAGACTTTATGTCTGACCCTTTTTGTTTCCTTTTCTCTCTCTTCCTTCCCCCTCAAGGTTCTCAGGGTAGGAACGCTCAGGCGTGATTAGGACTCTCTCTTCTGTTTCTGCTTTGATCTGAATCTGCTTTGATGTATCGCTTCGACTACTTGTCTACTTTATTATCGATATTATTGGGGATTATGATTTTACATTTCTGTACTCTGATGGTTTTTAGTGCAAAGAAGATGTTTTGGTTTGATGTACTTGGTTTCACTATTTTGGCTTGATGTTGTAACTAGTTTTGAGACTACGATGTTTTTCAACTGAATAATGAAGTTCTAAATTTCAGCTGCTATTTGTATATCTGTCTTGTGAGATTCTGCTTCTGTTTACCTGTGACGCTTCACAAAACTTAATGCATTCTGATAAAGAGTGACATTAACGGACATGGGGTGTCACAGTAATATTTGAATCTCTAAACTGTATAGTCTCCAATAATCAATATCTACATCTAATATATGTATACATACACACACACACACACACACACACACACACATATATATATATATATGTATGTATGTATGTATGTATGTATATATGTATACGTGTGTGTGTATATCTAGATTAAAGTGTTATTATATATTTTGTTCCAATAATAGTTAAAATAAGATTGTTGTCATCAAAACCATCATCATCGTCTCAGTCCTTAAAAAAATCCCCTTTTTGATGGTGACAACCTTTTTTATAAAATACACATACTTAATGCCTTAATTCTCCAAGTATTCTCCCTTACTCTAATAACTCCTTCCGAAACTACTAACTCCCCTTAATCTAAGCCTATTTTATAATTCTCCCCCCTTGTCATCAACAAAAAATATACACCTTAATTAATCTGCAATATTTCCCCTAAAACTATGATATGACTTATTACAAACTAAAAAAAAGTTCTAATATAAAAAAATCCGCATTAAACTATGATAGAACTAAATAGAATTAACGCATTATATAAGTGTTCGTCGCTTTCCTATGAACTAGAAAAGCACGAATTTTAAATTAAATACTGCAAGCGCACAGGTGTGTAGCATACAGGTCGAACACAGGGAGGAAAAATTAAAATCAAATTATTTATCTAATCTCTTGGGCGAGTTAGACAAAATTTGGGGGTTGATTTTAAAAACAATAAAAACTGACACTGCGATCCGATTCAGAAAAAATCTAATTGAACCGATGATCAAATCACAATTATCAATTGGAAATTAAAATGCAAAATAGAAATAAAATGCAGAAATTAAAATTGCAGGAAAAGAAGAACAACAAAAAGTAAATTAGGATTGTCGTTGAAACTAATCAAACGACTAACCACTAATAAAAAAATGTAAAATACAATTGGTGTTCTTCCAAAACTAATTGTGAAGACAACACCGATTGCTAAGAAAAAGAAAAATGCAGAAAAATAAAAGAGAACTAAAAACTTTATTAATGAAGAAGAAGAGAAAATATGGTTCAGAATATGATAGGATGGTGGCTACAATGATATTACAAGGGTATATATAGGAGATAACTAAACCCTAACCCTAATTCTAATACAATGATAGATGGGCCTTAGGGAATTCACCAAAAGAGTTTACAATGAGAATCTCAAATGGGGCCTTAGTTATATCTATTAAATTTTTGGCCTTTCTTCTTTTTCTCTTGGTTATTTGATAAGCCTCCCTTGATTTGATATGTGCATGGCCTTTTTATCAACCATTTTCTTGTCCAACAGCAACTAGATGTGAGATCTTCATCTAAAATTCTTCAAAATGTAAATAAATAGCAATCTGATCTCCATTTCTCTACTTTTCTGGTTGCATGCGGGCTGGATTGGAATATCTGTAAAAGTAACAAAACAATACCCAAGTAATACTTATTTATATACAAAAGATAAGATATAAGAGCATAAAACAAACACATTTCTATGTTAATCAAATACCCCCACACTTATCTTTTACTCGTCCTCGAGTAAAAAGAAAAGAAAAACTAACTAGATAGGTCACACTTTCGTAGGAAACACGATTGCATTGAGCGTATGCAACAAGCCGTTAAACCTTTAGGTGTCCCTAGTAGGACGAGTGGTGTCTCGTGAGGGTTTTCAGTGGATACTACCCATAAAATCCAAATGCAGTATGCTATGATTCTAATGTAACTACATGAATGCAAAAGACTTATGCAATTGAAAACAAAAATTGAAAACACGACTTGTTTCAGGAAAGTGACAACAAATTAAGTTAACAATTTCTAAACAGTTGATTTTATTTTAGATACCTCAACTTGTCATAAATTTTCAAAATAAATCAAGTTTTCAAATGTTAAATTCCAGTTTGGCCAGTTGGTTCGGTCGATAACATAGTGCAGCCATGAAATAGATTCTTAGTTTGCTTGGCACAGTTTGCAAAGTGGTATTATTATTTTCTCATTTATGGCTAGTCAAATCAATAAGGTCAAGAAGTATTTGGGCATCATCGCTTGTTCTTTATTCTATAAAATTTTAAAATTTATGATAAAGTACATACACCTAACTTAGAAGACCAAGGTTTACCACCCATGCACTGCCTCGCGGACTAACGGAGAGTGGGTAAAGAGCCTGGCGGATTATGCAGGCTGACTTTGACTTTTTCAACAACGTGTCGGTAATCCTTAGGTGTCCAATCTCATAAAATGAGACCAAGATATTCCAACGCTGACTTTGTCAACAACATGTTGGATAGAGCTTGGCGGGTTTGCACACCAACGCCAGATATACAAGCAATGTTGGATACCCTTGGATTACTATTATTATTATTGAATTTATAAGCACAAAAGAGAGTTACGCGAATTCTACTTAACACAACTTAGTTTTAAAGATTCGAAAAGCCAATATAAGTATTTTAAGTCCTCCACTTATTTAAACAAAGTCTACAATATAGAATAGATTTCATGGCCATCACCTAAGAATCTCTCTATGTACCGGTTACACTATTATCCCTCAAATTTAATCTTTTGATTATATTTCTTATTTGATCTTATTTGAGAGAAAAAAAATACTATCAACTGATTAACAATCGTTAACTTATTTTGTTGTATCAAACTAAAATGAGTCATGTTTCAAAAAAAAAATGGCATGTTAGTACAGTCTAAATTGCATGATGGTCCTATTTAAATGGCTGAAATTGAAAAGAAAGAAAAATAAAGAAAAAACGAAAATGAGTGAAATGCAGACTCCCTCCCACACTAGAACTAAACAGTGTCCACACTGTAAACGTTTCCTAAATTTGAAAGATCGTACCCAAAAGTGAATGAAATGCAAAATTATTTGTAGAATGAAATGCAATCTAACTATATGTAAGAATGGATCATATGTACAGTGATATATGTGATTACGGTGCACGCGATGCAAAGAATACCACCATCTTTTCCCCCCACACTTGGTTCTTGCCCTATGAGTCCCATTCCACCTATGTCTAGGCATGTTTTCTAATAAGCAAAGATTTTTGAAAACCATCTCATCTTTATACCTAGATTTATAGTCCAGTAGATAAATGTCCAGGATCGTCCTAACATGAAGTTTTTCAATCAGGCAAACATTCAAAGAATAGTTCATGTGTTCAACAAATTTATCAGTATAATTTTTCAAAAATTTGTGATCGTATATAAACTCAGTTGCAATTGTGAAATTTAAATTCTGAGTGTTGTTCAAGACTATGTGATCACCTTTCTCAATTGACAAGGTATTTTTGACACTGACAATTTCATGTTCGTTTGAAATTTTCTCAAAGTTAAAATTTTCGAACTCGTGACTTGAATCTACTTCTTTCTCATTTAGCAACTCATCGTCGTACAACCCAAAAAATTCATGTTCATTAAAATCCTTCTCCAAATTTGAATTAAATAATTCAACGTTTTTATTCTGTTCAATTTCTAAAATTTCAAGTTTCTCGCAACCTGAAAGAGGAAGATCAAAATCCGAGCTTAAATCTTTTTCCTGGAAAGAGTAGAAGTCCGAATCATTACTGAATTTTGAACAACTTCATTTAGATCGTTATTCTCAATTTCTAAAGTTGTTGTTTAAAAATTTTCACTATCAGTAAAGAATGGATTATTTTCTGATTCATCGCTTATTTGAATTTGATTTTGTTGCTCGAGTTGTTCTTTATAAGATGCCATTAAACAAAGAAGTTCATCCATCTTTTTATTTAGCCTTTCTTCCCTCTCATCAAAATGACATTCTTCAGAATCGTTGATTTGAGAGCTCTCATTTTGGATTTCTTGATTCTCAAAATTGTTTGAATTTTCAGAAAATTGACATTGATATTGGAAATCATTTTGATTTTGAAAATTAGGTTCGTAACCAAAACTGTTGAAATTCGAGGGAAAATTGCAATTTTGGTTATTCTCAAGATGTGGATATGGGTTGTAATTTTCAAAATTTTGATCGATTTGAAATTCATTTTCATTTTCAAAATTATTTTCGAAGTGATTTACAACCCAATATTGATGTGGATTAACTCTATATTGAGATTCAAAGCTATTTTGATGTGGATGTGGCCCATAATCGAAATTATTGAAATTTGAATTGAAACCAAAATTTCGATCATATTCATGATTTTGAAAATGTTGGTCATTTGGAAAATTTTGAAAATTGTTGACATCAGGCTCACGAAATTTTGGAAAATCTTGCCTTGTTAGTTGTAATTCATACTCATATTGTTCAAGAGGACGTCTACTCCGGTTATTATCCCACAATTCTCTAAAAAAATTTGTGAATCAGACATTTAAATGAAATCAAGGAAAGACAGAATTTATACTCACTTCAAAATAATATAAAATGTCGAGTTGTGTTCTACTAATTAACTGACTCAATTAGAAGGGGGAAGAGGGTCTTATGGCCGTTCACGTATAGAATAAAACTAAGGGATACGACCAATGTTTTATGGGTAGTATGCAACCTCTTTTGCTAGAACTTCAATAAATTGAACTAATATATATCCGCGATCCAATTATACGAGACAGTCAACTTCACAAAACACCACTTTTCAATTATATTATTTTGAAAATCAAATCAAGTGTTAAAATTGAAATACGATGAGCGTGATGATTTTAGTTATGGAAATTCGTTACTCACAAACAGATTCAGAAATATTAGTCACAGAACAGAAAATTAAAATATTGTACAAGCAAGTCGCTGCCCCTGCAGAAGATTTTTACAAGCAATTTCTATATTTTTGAAGCAGCTGCAGAACCTGTAGAGTTTAGAAAAATATTACAGCGGGGTATGGCAGTCTTTCCAGAGCAGTTAAAATCCACAGTTTGTTTTGCTAGACTGCTGAATTCCCTGTTTTTCCGCTTGAACTCTATCTCTCTCTTTGCTTGATTTGGTCTCCTTCCTGGCTTGGAGCCTTTGAGTTTGATTTCACTCCTCTTTTGTTTTTGTTTGTGTTTTTTTTTTCTTTTTTTTTTCTTACGGAACTAAAACAAAAGCTAAACTAGAAACTGAGTAGACTTGCTCAACACAATAAAAACTCAAAAAAAAAACTAGCTCAAATCACGTCAAACTCACGCACTTGTACTCGAATTACAACCGTTCAGAAGGTCAAACAAAATAATACAATCACTCAAAAACAAAACTAAGTTAGCCTAGAAAGATCAAACCACAGTCCCACTCAAAACAAATATAAACACCGCCTGTTTTCACATGACAAAATAAACGCATCACCTTTGATATGGTTCACAAAGTATCCAATTATTATATATCCTACCAAAAACAAACGTGGGGCAAATAATCTTTAGCCTCCTTTTCAGAATAAATTGAGATCTCCCAAAACAAATAAAAACTACCGCCTTCCTCTTTTTTTATTTTTTTTATTCTTTCCATAAAAACTTAGGGTTGGAATCGGAATTGAGGCTTGCGATTTGTAGATGAGGGGTTTATCGGAATTGGTCTATTGATGATGCGTGAGAAGATGATGAAGTGCGCGTAGCCTTCTGGTAGGAAGTAGCTGAAAGTTTTGTGGGTGGGGTATGGTTCGTTGGTAATGGGTATGAAGATAAGTTGATTTGGAGTGATGATGGGTCTGTGGAGTTTTGGCAGGGGTTGAACGGTGTTCAGTGGGTGCGAACTGTTGTGGCGCTAGGGAATATTGGATTGTGTGTTGTGACTGGGGTTTGCTTTTGTATTGGTGATTGTGTGGACAGAGGGTATGGTTTGTGAAGTGATTTGGGTTCGAATACTGGTGAGGTTTGTTGAGGTATGATTGTGATGATGCTGTTGTACGTTTTCAGGTGGCAAGGATGAGGGTCTTGAGGGCTGAGGAGCCGTGACAGAATTGTGGTGGAAGTGGTGATGATCTGAAATCGGCGGTTGTCTGGATGGGTTCAGATCGGCAAGGGGTGCGGGTGGTTTGCATCAGGCTATGGTAGATGATGGGTTTGCATAGGGTATGGCTTGGCAAAAGTGGACGTGGATGTTGGTGGAGTTCGTGACTTGCTTACATGGTTTGTAAGGCGTATGGGTTTGTGAGTATGGACCGCAAAAGAAACCCGTTGGTTTCAGGAAGTTAAGCTGTGATTTGGTCAGCGGTTCCGATTGGTTCGAAGTGGGATCGGGCGGGTGAGATTATTGGCAGAAAGGTTATTGAACGGTGCTGAATATGAGGGGGTGGTAATTTCTGTGTGGGTTTGACACAGGTGCCAACGTGCTTAGCAAGGCTTGAGGCAGAAGCTTGTTATGATTTTCTATTGAATTTTGGGGTCAAGTGGTTCTTGAATTGGGTTTTTTTTTGTATCTGCTGTGCGTTTGGCAAGGAGGATTTGTTTATGGTGTGAGCGAACGTGGAAGACAGTAGCAGATCAGATGTTTTGAGGATGGTGGTAGGTTGTTGCGTTGGTGAGAGGAAGTATGGTGGAGTTTTGTTGAAGGGGGCTGAAGTGTATGTAAGGCGTGAACGTGAAGTGGATGCGGTACGGACAGATCTGAGTTTGGTGAGAAAGAGGCTGGTTGGCAGGAAGGAGATGGTCTAGTTGTGGATTGAACGTGAAGAAGCTGGTGAGGGGATGTGGTTCTGAAATTGATGACAGAGAAACTAAGAGTTTCGTACAGAAGGGATGGTGATTGTTTTGTAGTGGAAGAAAAGAAGACAAAAAACAAAGATGAAAAGGAAGAAACAGAAAGAAATTTGTATGAGAACTTTGCAGTGGAAAGATGGCAAGAAAGTAAAAAATAGGAAAGGGATTTGAAATAGGGAAAGCAATAAAAGAGAAGACAAAAATAGAAAGATTTTTTTTGTTTATTGTTGTAAAATTAAAAGAGAGAAAAAAACTGAAAAAGGAAAATTTTAAAAAGGGAAAGAAATCAAAGAAAAACTAGCAAGATTTTTTTTTTCTCTTGTATAGAAGATTATAGTATCATTAAATAATACCAAATCTCACCAAACAAGATTTTTTTTCTATATATACAAGAAACCAAAAAGGAAAATAAAAAAACTAACACGAATCGGAAATTAAATAAATAATAAAATCTAATTGTTACCTCCCCGGCAACGGCGCCAAAAACTTGTTCGTCGCTTTCCTATGAACTAGAAAAGCGCGAATTTTAAATTAAATACTACAAGCGCACAGGTGTGTAGCATACAGGTCGAACACAAGGAGGAAAAATTAAAATCAAATTATTTATCTAATCTCTTGGGCGAGTTAGACAAAATTTGGGGGTTGATTTTGAAAACAATAAAAATTGACACTGCGATCCAATTCAGAACAAATCTAATTGAACCGACGATCAAATCACAATTATCAATTGGAAATTAAAATGCAAAACAGAAATAAAATGCAGAAATTAAAATTGCAGTAAAAGAAGAACAACAAAAAGTAAATTAGGATTGTCGTTGAAACTAATCAAATGACTAACCACTAATAAAAAAAATGTAAAATACAATTGGTGTTCTTCCAAAACTAATTGTGAAGACAACACCGATTGCTAAGAAAAAGAAAAATGCAGAAAAATAAAAGAGAACTAAAAACTTTATTAATGAAGAAGAAGAGAAAATATGGTTCAGAATAGGATAGGATGGTGGCTACAATGATATTACAAGGGTATATATAGGAGATAACCAAACCCTAACCCTAATACAATGATAGATGGGCCTTAGGGAATTCACCAAAAGAGTTTACAATGAGAATCTCAAATGGGCCTTAGTTATATCTATTAAATTTTTTGTCTTTGTTCTTTTTCTCTTAATTCTTTGATTAGCCTCCCTTGATTTGAGATGTGCATGACCTTTTTATCAATCATTTTCTTGTCCAACAGCAACTAGATGTGAGATCTTCATCTACAATTCTTCAAAATGTAAATAAATAGCAATCTGATCTCCATTTCTCTACTTTTCTGGTTGCATGCGGGCTGGATTGGAATATATGTAAAAGTAACAAAACAATACCCAAGTAATACTTATTTATATACAAAAGATAAGATATAAGAGCATAAAATAAACACATTTCTATGTTAATCAATAAGTAATATTCAAACTAGTGTAATAATTAGTAATCAAGTTATTTAAACCAAACTACCAAGTTCATACAATTCATCAAATGGTCAATCCAAACAAATACAGTCAACTCAAATCAAATCAAATAAAAACAAACAAACATACCAAATTCAAATATAAATTAAACATTTCTTGGAACTTCTACCTATCCTTTTTTCTCCAAAGGCAGGATCATACTTTAAAGCCTCTCATTCTTTATTTTCTTTGATAAAAGTTCCTTTTGAATTGTTAATTTATTCTTCTTTGTTGAGTGCAAAGATCATCTAATGCATGTTACCGAAATGCCTCTCTTGATTCCTAATCATCTGCATTTGACTCAACTCTAAGTGACGTTGCTTAGAAAGAATGACAAAGAGAATATTTTTGAAGGAATTAAGTGTTTCTTCTAGGTTTTCTCTTAAACTCTAAATTAGAGAAGCTATTGAACGATAAAATTAAAATATAATGAATGGATTTAAGGAGGAATGAAAAAGATAAGTTTTTCATAAGAAATAGGTATATATAGGCTTTGGAATTCATTTAAAATGAATAGACTCAAGTTGGTTGATATAGTTTTCAAATTCAAAACGTTTTGAAAAAGTTGGTAGTTATATATCAACATGTGGGGTAGCCCATGTCAACATGTCTCCTACAATATTTGAATTTTTAAAATTTTGTGAGTTGTGTTCAATTTTGGTTTGTATATTCTTATTTTTAACACACTAATGATTATTCCATAGATTTTTTATAGGTAATAAATATAAAAATAAGAACTTCATTAATAATTTTAATAACGATACATAGAGATGATACATAATCAGAAATTGAAATACGATAATGAAAATAGAAATTACTACAAAAGGGAATAAAACAAGAATTCAATGGGGAATGAAGAAGATGAAGATAATCCAAGCTTGCAACTCACTTTCTCGAAAAACTTGTCCATCTTTGTGAAGATTTCTATACTTTCTAAGGAAGTATTTTCATCTTCTTCCTCTTAGCCAATTTCCATTCCTTCTTCTTTTTATTCTCCTTCTTATTCTTCTTCTCGAGCCAACCTTTCTCCTTTTTTTGAAAGCGTTTCATATGGATGAAGCATTAGTGGAATCTTTATAAGATATATGTTTCCGGAATGAACACCTTTTTTAGAAAGAAAAAAAACTATTCTCCTTTGAAATCAACTCCAAAAAAGTTGGAAATATATACAAGGTAAGTTCCATGATATAACGTGTTTTTACCCATTGAAAAATCTTTGGCTTGAAATTCATCCAAAATAACTTGAGCTCAATTGATATCACAATTTCCAAAAATATCAAAAAGTGCTTTGCAAATTTTCATTGTAGGGTTATTGTGTAATGTCCCAGTTTTTGGCTTCTTTTGTAATACGATTTATTTTGGATTAATTCAACAGTTGATTTAAATAATAAATTTTGAATACTATATGTGGGGGACTTCAAGTATATATATATATATATATATATATATGTATGTATATATATATTAAATGATTTAAAATTCTAGATCAGTGTATATATGTTTATAAAACCGGTAAGAAATGACTGATCATTTTGTTTTGTATTTTTAATCTTATTTTAAATTCTAGTTAAAATTAGAATAATAATTATTTAAAAGTTCTATGTGTATGTTTTAAACTTGATATATATATATATATATATATATATAAAGTAATTTCTTTTTAATACTTTGTTTGTATTTAAAATTGTTCTTAATACATATAGATATAAGGTTGGTTTTTAATTGTATAATTAAAAAGAATATCATAAATAAATCATACAAAAGTAATGAAGAAGGTACATGCTAGCAATAGCTTGTATTGTCTAGAAAGCTAAGATTCTCCATTTAGAAAAAACATTTAATGTATATATAGATTTGCTTTCCAATGAAGATTGTTTTTAGGGACATTTCTTCACATACATGAGCAAGAAGTCAACTTCAGCACATTTCTTCACAACAAAGCTTAGGCATCCTACACCATCTACACTATAGTCTAGACATGTGCATATATTGGAAATTAAACCCAATTTATGGTTCTCTCGTTATTTGTTGTGTCTTTTGAGTCTCTTGTTTAAGTGTCATGTAACTTCGTTTAGTGTAGCGTCTATTATTGAAACGGTATCTATTGGTACTTGTAAGGGTGTCTAGTCTACTATATAAGGGTGGTCATATTTTTTTGTAAGTTATGCAAGAAATATTGTAAGAAGTATTGCAAGAAAATTAAGTATCCTCCTCCTCTTTAATTCCAACAATTGGTATCAGAGCGTCAGGTTGAAACTATGGCAATGCTATTTTTCTCACCGTTTGTTCTCACAAAAGAAAATTTCAAAGAGTGGAGTGATAAAAAGAAATAAGAGTTGATCTCTAAAGGGCTTTGGAAGATCGTTGAAAGAGGCTATGAATGGCCAAAAGACGTCAAAAATATGACGGAGAAAGAAAGTGAGGCATTCACAAAGTTGAGATGGAAAGATCGTTGTGCACAAGCTGCAATGAGTGAGAACATTGATGAAGAAGCTTTCGACCATATTATTGGAGAAAAATCCGCAAAAGAATCATGGATTTTATTGAAGGAGATTTATGGTAAGGAAGATGAGAAGAAAAATAGTGAGGAGGAGAGAGATGTTGAAGCCGAAAAATTGGAAGACGAGGCCATAGACATTGGCCTTCCCGATGCAGAGGATGATCTGAAAATTGTCTTGAATGATGATCAAGTTGTTGGAGTAGAAACCCATGAAGTGGGGAATGAAGACAACTTGATGGCCTATGGTAACAACGAGTCTAATCAAGATGGCAGTCAAGCCATCAGTGATGGGGATTTGGAGAGGAATGAAGATAGTTTGGAGAACGCAGTTGAACTGGATGGATCCAAAGCAAATGAAGCAGCGAGGAGCAGCATTGGGAATTTTGGGCGGCAACAGTCAATGTTTAAGTATGTAAGGTCTGACACTACTGTAGTCAATGTTCCTGGTCAAATCCATTCCTTGCAAATTGCTTCAAGTCTCTCTAAAGAGAGCTGTGAGCGTCTGCACGCTAGCATTAAAGAGGTTATTGAAAAAGCAATGAAAGCAGAAGAGGATATTAGTAAGTATCCTAGTAGTTGGATATTTCATTCACGTGATATGAAACTTGGAAAAGCATTTATGGATGGTAAAAAGTTAGATTTCATCGCTGTGGGTGGTAGAACTTCAGCATATGTTCCAGAACTGCAGGAGTTGACTGGAGGTCACACTGGAAACAAAGTATGCAAAGGAAAGATTAAAGTAGCAAAACCTAAAGTCCTTACTAGTGAAGAAGCAAAAGACGAGCAACAGATGAAAAAGAAAGTTCGGAAATTTTCTATCCTTCTACTGAAACATGTGAGATATAAATCAATCGAAGCCGAGATGTTGTCAGAAGCTTTAAAGTTTGAAGAAAGTTCAAAATTACTGGAGAATTGGGTTTAAGGGGGGATATTGGAAATTAAACCCAATTTATGGTTCTCTCGTTATTTGTTGTGTCTTTTGAGTCAAGAGTTATGTCTCTTGTTTAAGTGTCATGTAACTTCGTTTTGTGTAGCGTCTATTATTGAAACGGTGTCTATTGGTACTTGTAAGGGTGTCTAGTCTACTATATAAGAAGTATTGCAAGAAAATTAAGTATCCGCCTCCTCTTTAATTCCAACAGCATATACATCTAACTAAATGACCAAACACCATTCTTTCCAATCCTACAACCAGCAGAGACCCTAAACACTCTTCCTTCACATCATTTACGTAGGCACATTGCTTAAGAGCTAAGTTTCGTTTTTAAATACTTTGGCATGGTCGTAGTATAGCTGTAAGTTGTAAGTATCGAAATGCCTAAACAACACATCATTTCAATCACTTGCACCAGCCCATGATCTCCATTTACAACAAGTCAGACAACCTATATGTGTAGCCTATTGTTTAATACTAGTTTCCTCCTATAAATGTGCATCCATACCCACTCATGCCCTCACACATTCATTCCTGAGATTTGAAACAAAAACTGAACAAAATGGAAACAAAACTGTGAAGAAAAATTTGTTGCAAACCTGAGAATCAGAGAAGAAAGCCTGGAATGAAAACAACAGGATAGAGATGAAATATGTAAGTAAACATTCCTTTGTTTTCATGATCCTGGACATTTGTTCCAGAGAGTATATAGATTATTGTACCCATGAATTATATTGACTAAGCATAGATGATTGATAAGAAAAGAATGACTGAAATTTCTTTAATATGTGTTGCTTGGAACTGAAAAAAAGAGGGCATGTTAGGTAAGTGAATTTCCCATTTGTCTTCTGATTGTTATATATAGGTTATTGCCTACATAAATGTATGCAGACATGTGAATGTGTTGTGTTTAATCATTATACCTTTCATGGTTTAATCTGAGAATGTAAAATAAAAACTGTGAACAAGTTGTGAGTAAAACTCCAATTTCTCCTCCCACAATTTAATTCCATTATAACAACATCCTTAGGTGAAGATATTTTCTATATGAAAAAACTGGCATACACAATATGCTCTGTTAATGGGTACGTAGACAGAATTGACAATATACTAACAATCGTGATTCTTAAAGTGGATAACTATTTGAATGTAGCCGTAGCCAGTTTGGAGTTTGTTTAAACCATATTTTACCTATGATGTTTAAACGAGAAAAAAGTTTATGATCATTTTAAGAAAATATTAAGTGGAAGTTATGGTATTAATTTTGTGAAATTAATCGTTGTCATTGATTTCATGTTGTATAATTATCTCGGAAAGTATATCTGAACATCAGCAAGTAGGCCCTGTATACATACCTTGGCCATTCCGATTGTAGGCAGAACAAGCACTCATTTTAGCTTATATGGGTTGACATGCAGTGGGCTAAACATATAAATTTCAAAATGATTCACATACTTAGATCTTTATTTGACCAGTAAATTGTATCTTTATCTTGCCAGTAAAGTCTAACTTATCCCAGGCTCAGTCTAAAATGTTAAAAATCTACTTCATGTTTTTTTGTTAGAAATGGAAGTACTTAATTTAATTGTATTATATTATGAGCGTGTCAAATACTTTGAGTTAAATACTCTCATATGTGGCTCCTTACATGGGATACTGCTTATGGGGTTTAAATGGGGTGAGACGGTGAAATCACTATAAAGGAGGTTAGGGGAAATGCTGGGTTTGGAGATGGGATCAACATGCGATTTATGGTCTGTACAGAAGATCGGCGCAGTGTGGCGTTGGGCGTGGAGTTCGTGCACGTGCACCAGTGTACTGCTGTGCACATTAGCTCCGGTTCCTAATATTCACAGTGATGCAAATACTTCAACTGAGGTGGTAAATAACAAATGAGAAACACAACAGATTTAACTAAAAAGAAATGTAAACAGCGAATAACTATGAAAGAAATGTTATTGAGAATAAATTATACTAATGAAACGGATTATTTTTATCAAAATTGAGAACTATGAGTAAATGAAGCAGAGGAACTCAAGAAAAGAGACAGTTGGTAAAAATTGACTTATCAGTAAGCATGCATCTAGAGTGAAATCTAACAAGTTCCAACGAATACAATAAGACAAGATGAAGCAGTTTAATCTATTAAAAAAAGGGATAGGAGGATGGGCCAGTGGATCCGCGTTTCATTGATGACCAGTCTGTGTTATATACACACACGATAAATTGGCAAAATATTAGAAAAACACAGAATAGGGGAAAACGAAACTAAGAAAGGAGGTTTGGAAAAGGTTGCGTTAAAACGTGGCACAGGGAAAAAGAAATGAGAAGAAAGAAAGGAGGGTGGCAGGATTTGCTGAAGAGTGAGTGGCAAATTTGTTCATACGTGTGTAGTCGAGTCGAGTCGAACAATAGTGTGTATGAATAACTCAATGTTGTTATTGAGTTTAAACGGTTCAATTTAAAATGTATTAATTTATTAAGTAATTAAAAGTGATTTAAAATTAATCTAACGTTAATTTATCCATTGAATTAAATTGATATAAAACTGGTAATAGTTGATTGTTAATGATCTGTAATTCAGCAATCACTGAATTGGTTGTTGAATTTATTGATTTAAAATTTAAGTTGTGTTTAATTACGTAAATCATAATTATATTTTGTATAAACATCTATTAGTGGAAATGAACACCGTTCCACTCTATATTTCACTGATTGAATTGTTTGAACACCCTGTTAGCAGAAATAAACACCATTCTGCTATTATATATCAGTTTGACATATTTTATTAGTTAATATATGTTGTTGAGTTATATTATCAATCGATAATATTGAATTGTATTTACATAGTTGTTTGTGCAAATTGGGTTAACAACTTAAATGTTGTCTGTTATAAGAACGGCTATATACCGTTGGAGCTGCTAAGATTTCCTGTTAAATAACTCAGAAATAAACTCAAATTTTAATAATTAGATATTAATTGTTTTTAAGAAGACAATTAAATGGATTATTTAAAATTAATTATATTATTAATTAATTTAAAAGGGGAAGATTAATTGTAATTAGTTAATCAGTTTGTTTAATGTAAACCAATCGTTTTAAAGGGAGAATTAATTACTTTAATAGAAATGGTTCTGATAAATGATTGTTAAAACTTAATAATATTTTATAAAAAGCTAATTAATGTTTAATTTACGGTTTTTATTAGTTAATGGTGCATTAAATAGAAAGTTAAATTTGGGTAAAATACTTAAGATAATTAAGTTTTGAAGATGATATAATTATCAAAAGAAAAGGAAATCAAGTCGATTAATTGGATTAAATTCCTGCTTTAATATTGAACTTGATCAATGGTTCAAAACAATGACGTTGTTTTGAAATTTTGTTAAGGTTAGGAAATCAATTGGATTTACAAATGCTGATTTGTCGAATATTTTGGATATGAGACTTCTACAAATCTTGACGATGAGAATGATTTCGACTCAAGGTCTGAGAGGTAATTAAAGTACCCCAACTTTATTGATTTCTCTATTATCCGGTAGATCGTATTAGTTTGTATTCAGAATGAGTGTTAGAGTTAAATATCGTTTTCAGTTATGAAACGAATATTCGAAAGTGAGATTATCGCGTAAGATTGATAATAAGAGTTTTAGCGATTAATTAATAATTATGTTTTCAAATCAATATATATACAAAGTTCATATTGTTTTGGAATATTTACAGAATTATTTAAATAAGGCTTAGTAGATCCAATGATAATAAATCTGTTTATTTTATATTTGATAGTTAAATCACCGACTATCAAATCTGGACCTTTTCGTTATCGTTTTCGAAGAGACCGGAATCTAATTTCCACTTCGGTTCGATATATACGTTTCGAGTCAGAAATTATTGAAGACTATTGAAGACGGTGTTATGTAAGGGCTATTATGTCAATCCTAGGTAGAAATTGCCTAAGATGGATTTACAGGATAGTGCCTTCGGTTTGTCCAGTCCTAGGACAACTTGTATAGATGAATGTCTGACAGAGTATGTCTAACAAATTGTGTAAGTTGATCTCTTCAAACATATTTACGTTTGGTGGCGGAGGAATTCGTTCCTCTTAGCTTTATACCCGTTGTGTTCTTAAGGAAATCAATTTGTGATTTGGCAGGTTTGACGATGTGGCATTCAAAGCGAATGAAGATGTGTTATTGTCAAGGGTAAATTCAGCCTCAAGCCTTACAACCGAGAAATGAAAAAAATCGGGCATGCATCATGGCTATGTGGGTCGCTCCCATTAGGATGTATTGCCACCTATCTAGAGAAATTCCGTTTGCTTCTTCATTCCATTTGATGTTGTCCCTTTTGGGAAACGGTGGGTAGCTCCCAAACGTTGGTGGCAATATATTTGATACACTCAAGAGAAATGAGTGGTCGGTCATGTGTGAGCTGGGTTGCAAGATGTTCTTGTTGAACCCACTGTATTCCCCTCTAGAGATACACTATCGGCATGTGGTTCCATACCTTGTCATAGTCAGAAATCCAATCTCCAATAAGCACCCGCGGTTTTGATTGTATACTATGCATGTAGACAGTGAGTTGCAAGCGCTCTGCTAGATTGCTATTTATTTGTATTTAGACACTATTATAATATCAGAATAAGATATTGATTTCAAAATATTTTGAGTTACCGTAAGGTAAAAACCATCCGTATTTATGTGTGGATTGGTCTTACGATTATATTTTCTTTCAAAGGTTTTTGAAAGTTAAAATCAAACTTCTTTAGATCGTTTACTCACACCAGTCCCATAACTGACCCAGAGTTTATTTTTCTATGTTTTTTCCTAAACTCTTGGGTGCCCAAATTTGTACGGGTAGTCCAATAGTTCAGGATTTTACATATTTTCTGAAGGAGCTTGGAGCAGGAGGCTTCAGTGTTAGGCATATAGAGTTTATTTCGATGAGTTGTGTATGTAATGTACTTTGATGATGTATGTAAGATCAAATACTGTTGTATTTCAAAAATGATTATTTATACATATTATATTTTATTCCACTGCGATTGTGAGATTCTATGTCATTGTTCAGTTCGATCTTTTATTTTTCTTCTATTCTAATTTTCTATCTTTTTATTTCTCATCCTCTAACTTCTTTCTATTAATGATTCGTATTTTCGTGCAATTTGGTTTGGATGTGAGTCGTATTCAATCAATTCATATGGTACGGATTTGGGGGTCGTTATAGTTGGTATCAGAGCGAGGTTGAGTAAAAACCTTAGCTCGGTGGTGTAACTCGATAGAGATGGGATTAGTGATATCCTAGATTGAGTTTGAGCGTGTATATATATATATATATATATATATATATATATGAGTGCGTATTTGTTAATTGATATAAAATTGTTTTATATTGTATTGATTGGTTTATCGAGTGGTTTATGAATTATGGTCGATACAGAAAGGAACAGCTGTATCGGTAGGTGTTTCTAAACTCTTGAGCAAAGTGATCCGACATAGTACTGTTTTAAAAGCTGGGTAAATGAAATAATTTTGCCCAAAATTATATTTTGATATAAAAGAATAATTTTCTTAAATTATTATATATAAATGTGTCTATTGTTAACCCAACTTGAAATAGCTATATATATAACCAAATTAAATTTGTATATGATAAAAATAAGACAAACTAGAAATTTGTTGAGTAAAACAAAATGGTTAGGAAAAATTCAAAGGTTTTGAGTTTAAAACGGTATTAAGATATGTGATTTCAACTGGTTTAAAAAACGAAAAATTTGGTTTCTGGAATTTGAGAATTTAATTGAAGTTAAGTATTGGAACCTAACTGGAGATTGGTGGGGTTAAATGATTTTCTAAGTATTGATCTGATGTTGATTTTGGTCTTCGGAGTTGATACTGAGAGGATTATTTTCTTATCGATTTACGGTCAAGAACCAATGAAGGTTGAAGAATAAAAGTGTGTGAATATGAAATGGAAATGTTTTCCAACTGTAATAACAGATATTTTAGTTATGAAAATGGATGTGATGGATAGCTAAGTACTAATGTATTGAATGTATTTATTGTTGTGACATGTTTGGTAGGTAACTTGTTTATTTTGGATGCCCTGTTTGTTGTGCTTAATAGGGGAAGACCCATGTACTTGTTTTATGTATATGTCTATAACTATATATATATAACTATAATCTTCTCCTTACTCTTCAATTTCAAGGACGAAATTCTTTTAAGGGGGGTAGATTGTAACGTCCCAGTTTTTGGCTGCTTTTGTAATACGATTTATTTTGGATTAATTTAATAATTGATTTAAATAATAAATTTTGAATAATATAAGTGGGGGATTTCAAGTGTATATATATTAAATGATTTAAAATTCTAGATCAGTGTATATATGTTTATAAAACCGGTAAGAAATGACCGATCATTTTGTTTGGCATTTTTAATCGTATTTTAAATTCTAGTTAAAATTAGAATAATAATTATTTAAAAATTCTTTGTGTATGTTTTAAGTTTGATATATATATATAACAGTAATGTCATTTTAATACTTTGTTTGTATTTAAAATTGTTACTAATACATATAGATATAAGGTTGATTTTTAATTGTATAATTAAAAAGAATATCATAAATAAATCATACAGAAGTAATGAAGAAGGTACATGCTAGCAATAGCTTGTATTGTCTAGAAAGCTAAGATTCGCCATTTAAAAAACATTTAATGTATATATAGATTTGCTTTGCAATGAAGATTGTTTTTAGGGACATTTCTTTTCACATACATGTGCAAGCATGTCAACTTCAACACATTTCTTCACAACAAAGCTTAGGCAGCCAACACAATCTACACTATAGTCTAGCCATGTGCATATGCATCTAACTAAATGACCAAACACCATTCTTTCCAATCCTAGAACCAGCAGAGACCCTAAACACTCTTCCTTCACATCATTTAGGTAGGCACATTACTTAAGAGCTAAGTATGGTTTTTAAATACTTTGGCATGGCCGTAGTATAGCTGTAAGTTGTAAGTATCGAAATGCCTAAACAACACATCATTTCAATCACTTGCAGCAGCCCATAACCTCCATTTACAGCAAATCAGACAACTTATATGTGTAGCTTATTGTTTAATACTAGTTTCCTCCTTTAAATGTGCATCCATACCCACTCATGCCCTCACACATTAATTCCAGAGATCTGAAATAAAAACTGATGAAAATGGCAACAAAACTGTGAAGAAAAATTTGTTGCAAACCTAAGAATCAGAGAAGAAAGCCTGGAATGAAAACAATTGGTCAGAGCTGAAATATGTGAGTAAACATCCCTTTGTTTTCATGTTCCTGGACATTTGTTCCAGACATTATATAGATTATTGTACCCATGAGTAATATTGACTAAGCATAGATGATTGATAAGAAAAGAATGACTGAAATTTCTTTAATATGTGTTGCTTGGAACTAAAAAAAACAGAGGACATGTTAGGTAAGTAAATTTCCCATTTGTCTTTAGATTGTTATATATAGGTTACTGCCTACATAAATGTATGCAGACATGTGAATGTGTTGTGTTTAATCATTGTACCTTTCATGGTTTAATCCGAGAATGTAAAATAAAAACTGTGAACAAGTTGTGAGTAAAACTCCAATTTCTCCTCCCACAATTTAATTCCAATATAACAACATCCTTAAGTGAAGATATTTTCTATATGAAAAAACTGACATACACAATATGCTCTGCTAATGGGTGCGTATACAAAATTGACAATATACTAACAATCGTGATTCTTAAAGTGGATAACTATTTGAATGTAGCCGTAGCCAGTTTGGAGTTTGTTTAAACCATATTTTGCCTATGATGTTTAAACGAGAAAAAAGTTTATGATCATTTTAAGAAAATATTAAGTGGAAGTTATGGTATTAATTTTTTGAAATTAATTGTTGTCATTGATTTCATGTCGTATAATTATCCCAAAAAGTATGTCTGAACATCAGCAAGTAGGCACTGTATACATACCTTGGCCATTCCGATTGTAGGAAGAACAAGCACTCATTTTAGCCTATATGGGTTGACATGTAGCGGGTTAAACATATAAGTTTCAAAATGATTCACATACTTAGATCTTTATTTGACCAGTAAATTGTATCTTTATCTTACCACTAAAGTCTAACTAGTCTCAGGCTCAGTCTAAAATGTTAAAAATCTACTTCATATTTTTTTGTTAGAAATGAAAGTACTTAATTTAATTGTATTATATTATGAGCGCGTCAAATACTTTGAGTTAAATACTCTTATATATGGCTCCTTACATGGGATATTGCTTATGGGGTTCAAATGGGGTGAGACGGTGAAATCACTATAAAGGAAGTCAGGGAAAATGCTGGGTTGGAGAAGGGAAAATGCTGGGTTTGTACCGTCTCAAATAGATTGTCTGACGTCGAAGAAGATGTTCCTTCTGTTATGATTGTCTCGCATGTTGTTAAGGAGGAATGACGGGTTGGAATTAATAGTCCCACATCACAGAATAAATTGGTGGAGTTAAGTACAAATATGAGTTGGTAGGCACATAATAACAAGGATTCCTTTTGTTATATGGGAGTTGTGTGCCAGCTCATATGCATGCAAGAAAGGAGGGCTTTGTTCTGACCGTTATTGCATAACAGTGGTATCAGAGCCGAAGGTTACGGACTGGGCCATGCGGGCAAGGCAATGCTCTCAAAAGATACTTGTAGGATGCAAGTTAAGGGGGAGACTGTTATGATTGTCTCGCATTGTTTTAAGGAGGAATGACGGGTTGGAATTAATAGTCCCACGTCATGGAATAAATTTAAGGAGTTGAGTACAAATATGAGTTGGTAAGAACATAACAACAAGGATTCCTTTTGTTATATGGGAGTTGTGTGCCAACTCATATGTGTGCAAGAAAGGGGGGCTTTGTTCCGACCATCATTACATAACACCTTCGGTGCTTTTCTGATATTAGTTTAGGACTATAGGGCTTGTGCTTAAGGAATGTCGATCTCGATTAGGATGGTTTACGTGAGATATATAATTGGTTGCTATGAGTACTGATGTCCGGTTACTTCCAAATGCCGTGAATGAATAGTTTCTCTGATTGACATAGATGTATGATTGCTTGCAAATGCTTGATGTAAATGCTATCACTGTCCGATGTAGGGAAGATAAGGATTGAGTTCTTTTCTGGTGATGTGGGTAGATTAGTTGGTTTGTCTTCCTATTCTCATATACATTGTTGATGATGTTAGATAACTATTTTATCGCTCACTAAGACTATTGTCTAACTCAAGATTTTATGTTTTCCTCTTATTACCTTGGGTTGTTCATCCGATTTTTGGATAGGCAGACTGAGTAGCAGGTAACAGGTGATATCTTGGTGAGGACGACGTTGTTGTACAGTGACAAGCAGGAAGCTAGCATACTATTTTTCTACTATCTAATATTTGTTATTTCCACTGTTTGGTGTTTGACTCTGAGTGTTGTAGTGAGGCAAATTTGTATAGACATTATGTTGTAATTCAGGTGTATGGATATTCTTTTTAGTTATGAAAGTTGAAATTTCTGCTCAAATATGCTTCACTATTATTGCTTGTTGTATATGTTCTATTATATTTTATCCTTATGCTGTGAGTTATACGACAAGTTCCGCTTGTGTTCCATACTCCGATGATCGTCCACAACTGCTTGGTACGTCCTTCAGCGCATTATTTCCCTTGTTAAGTGCATGAGTTATGGGCCGTCATCACACTTCATCTCCGCCCCTAACGTACATGTTATTGGAAAACTCTCGACGAATGGAATCTACATGTACTATTTTTTTGATTCATCACATTGTTTGGTCGGAAATTGGCATTCTTTCCTAATCGTCCGTCTTAAGACTTTGATGATCCAACGATGGGTCATCAATGATTGGAGGGCATGAGCTAGTAAATGTGGTTCACCAGTATGATTATGTGACCTAGAAGTGTGGGGTTCACCGATAAACACGATTTTGTACTCAACTTTATGGTGGTGGAATAGGCAGTAAGGGAGAGGCAGTCGGGTGGCGTTAGAGGCGAAGTAGTTGGTCGGCAAGGCATGTTTGGTGGTAAGGTACGAGTGGCTTCTAGTGGTTGAAGGCGGCGGTTAAGGCTGTTTAGTGGTTATAGGTTTTCACGTATTAAGGTTCAGATTCTTAGCATTGAGGTTGCATGAGTTACTGTTAGCACCGAAAATACAATGTAATGCGGTGACGTGGCAGAAGTATATATTTCATGCTACTTTAGTTTATTTTATTTTAATTTAGATCGAAATGTTCTAACACTAGTAATTTTTTCATACAAGGTCGATTGATGTGAGATTTCTTCTATTGGATTCATATCGAAATTTAGAGCAATGTGGAATGGTTTCACTGAGGTCAGAGACTGTTAGAAAATTCGCATTTGTTCGAATTTCGACTAGACATAAAAGCAATGACAAATGTTTATACCCACTCATAAAGTAGTAAAATTTCCACTGTAAATTAAATTAAATTTATGATATTATATGATTTATATGACTGCTACCTGAGAATTTAAATTGACATCAAATTGAATATAACTTCAAATTGACATCCAATATTGACATTGATATGACTATCGTTTTGATGGATTGTTTGGAAATTGAAATATATGTTTAAATTTAATTCAAATGTACTAAGTTTGAATTGACATTTGATTGAATCGACATTTAAATTATCATTGAAATTGATTTACTAGTTAAAGCACCAACATAAAATAGTGACTACTATGATTTGTCGATCAATTTGGAGGTTTTTGCACATGTATGATTATCGGTTGTTATAATGATTGACTAAGTGATTTTAGTTCTCATGATTATTATTTATGATGCTTCCCTGTCATCACTTTATATATCATTGAAATTGTATAAATTATTATATGCACCTTGTGGACATTGAATACCTAAACTGAGAAATAAATTGAAATAATATATATTTATGACATTTGATGTGGGTTTAAATGACATATGCTCATGTAATTGAAATATAAATTAAATGATCATTTTGGCCATATGGTAGATAATTTAATAATAACACCAGTTCGGGTCAAATAAAATGTTTCAATTTTATAATTTTGAATTTGTTAATTGAAATAGACTTATGATTTTTTACTTGAAATTATTGGTTTAAATCTTAAAATTTAAAATTTGAATTTAAATTGAATCCATCGAAATTAAATTATTTCATTTGTTGAATTTGAAATTAAAGTTTGAAACCAATTTAATATAAATGTGTTTAAATTTGGAATTTAAGTTTCTGACCAATGAATGAAAATCTATTTAAATTTGGAATTTATGTTTTAAAACTAATTCAATGTAAATGTATCTAAATAGGAAATTAAGTCTGAAACCATCCAAATTGAAGTTGATTCTGAATTTGAACTGACTATAATTTGAGGCTTAAAATTATTGGAAACTTATTTAAATCGAAATATGATATATGAATTGGACTAATTGGAATACAAAAAATGAAATTGGGTTCAAACAATTTAAAAAAACAAACTATTTTTCAATTAACCTATTTCCATTTAATACTATTTGATTTAAAGCTATATTTTTTTCACACTATTTTAAATTTCAAATAATTTCAATAAGTCCATTTTAAAACTATTTAAATTCAACTATTTTATATTAAAAACCATTTTGTCCAAAATGTACATATTTAGAACTGTTTTTAAATCAAACTATTTTATATTCAAACTATTTTTAATCTAAACTTTTTGAGCCGAATTCGGCTTAAAATGTAAAAAATTACATTCGAATAACAATGTTTATGATATGAAAATGTGAAATTTGGAATTTGGACCCGATAATGAAATGATTTACTACTTGATATATAATGTTTACAATAAAATAACCATAATGTGTTAAAGGATGATTGATTGTTAAAGAGACTGAAACTAGATATTGGCGTACGCTCTATTCAATACTGGAATGACTTTATCAATTGTATATGTGGAATACATTACAAATTAACGTGGTTGGATTGGCAAAAATTTGTTAGATTTAAATAAAGAGAAAGATGATAGATAGCCTTGACATTTATGTTCAAATAAAATGGCTAAAATATGAGCCTATCTAGCAATTGAGGTTAGCTACCACTAGCGGGCACACCTCTTCTTATTACTTCATTCACTATAGACTTGGTCGGTGCACCTTGATTTGACATGAGAGTGTTATTCATGGTCGGGCATTAGAGGTTACACCCATCTAGAAAAGGTAAACAAGTATAATCATACCTTGGGCATTGCCTCACGTGCCTTATTGTATTTTTTCCCTATACTGGACCACTATGATTTTGATTTGTATTGTGCATGAATAGGACCCTAAGACTACTACCAGTTTATATGATGTTTCAGTACCTACATAGATTGCATACCTATAAAATGTGTTGCAGGTGAATATAAGTAATGCCTTAGCGCTATTATCAATATTATAATTTACCGATAGACATTTACTCTCTCTCTCTCTCTCTCTCTCTATATATATATATATATATATATATATATTGAAAATAGGTTCACTTTATTATCTACTAAAAGCAATACAGAAGATAGGTTAGCACACTAACCGTTACAAACAGAAAAAGAAAATGGAAATGAAAAATAAACATGCAAATATAAAACCTATCTAAGAAAACTTCGGCCCACAAAGAGGCCTTCGTCCCACTATCACGTGCAAGCTGTACCTTACTCCTCACACATTCCTGAATCAAACTGCTAGCCACCTCCCCAACTTGAAAACAACACTAATTTTCTGGTCTTTGGGTAAAAACGAAGAAAGCAGTTGACATGAAATCCAAAATTTGTGGATATACATAATTTCTTCCCCTTTGTATCTTTCCAATAACATTACCTAATGCTACAGTTCCTATGTAAATGACACTGAAGTAACCATCTCTCCTACACGCAAAACCTTCCATTCACACCCCTTCAACAATCAGTTGGAAATCTCCAGTATCACATACGTAAACAAGTTTATTGAACACCCGTTGGCAATTAGTCAAACTGGAAACATCTTGAAAATTCAGCCATTCCTTGCTAATGAAATCTCAAACAAAACTATAATTTTAATCAAATAGGTCTGGTTGATGAATCATAGACGCCTATGAATCAATCCTATTGCTAGAATCGTCTTAATGATATATGAATTTCATAGCTAAGAGATTTGTTCCAGTCATAACAAGCCAATATAAACTCATTCAATAACAACTGCAAAATGAACTTCTAAGAGCTGTAGAACTTTAGGCAACTTCCCATAATCGTTTTCCAATAACCATCTATTAAAGCGCATCAATATGCAATTACAGATATTCAATCTCATAATTGGGTTCACATGAGATTGGTTATCTAGCAATATATTGATTATAAATTTGAATGTTGCAGCAAAAACCACCATGATAATTGAGATTCTATTTACTGCTCAACATATAGAAGATTATTGGAACACTGTAATCAGATTGGAAATACTATAATGAAGAGGAATCAAACTGTTGCGTAATAACCAAAAAACTAGATCTCTATTAATACTGAAATAGAACTTCAACCAGGCATGGAGATGAGCAAACATAGGACTGATTCATAACTAAAAACCAGCAACAACCGTAGACAGATAAAACCGTATTTATCTGAAATCACTTCCAACCAACTGTACCCCATCAACAACCCCAACTAAAATGCAAGAATTCTAATGTTTAGATCTATACAAACCTGAAATCAGCTGTAGATATGCAATTTAGGCTTAGTTACAACTCGGTTTAGGGCAGATCTGGGTTCATGAGTAGCAGATCTAAATCCAAAATTGGGAATAGCGGTAGAAATCAAACGAGAAACTAAAGTAAATCTGAAGTTTTATCAACGAAAGGTATCGTTGAAGGTTAATGTAGTAAAAGCGAAGCAACCCAAAACTGTGTTCCTTATAAAACAGATTTGAAGGAGAATACACCGCAGACAACAATCGAGCTTACCCCCAAAACCAACTGAAGACGATATAGCTCAGATAACTGAAGGATCGGTTGGAAGATCTGGAACTGAACCAATATCAGTTACGTCAGCAATGCCGAAACCCAAATCAGCAATGGCTTGATCTTCCAGAGTCCAAGCGAACCAGATCCAGAGTCAGTGAAGGTCAGAAAATTGCGATTGTCGAATGCTATTCTCCAGATCTAAAACGAAATAACCTAGATCCAAGTTTAGGATTGTGACATTAAAATGAAAATCGAATGGCTTATCAACGATTTACGAAAAGTAAAAACGTTGAAGGTTAACGAAAGAAATAAGGATAGAAATCATATTAGAAATCGATGAAATTATGGATGGATAGTGGCTCACGCATAGCGAAATCAGAAGAAATAAACTTCTCTTGTCGCCATTAACGAGCCATATATATATAGTTTAAAAGATTCTTGGGAGATGAAAAATTATGTAACATCTCTTATGTTACTTGTATCATTATTTCATACTTTTAATTTGATTTACATTAAGAATTTTACTCCTGACACAAGTATATCATTTTTCATTATGATCGGATCAACCTGAGTTATTTTAATTTATTTGAAGATATATTGATCTGAAGTTTAAGACCGAGATTGATAGTTCTATCCACTGGTATTATCCCGCTGCATTTCTTGGTATGTCTGATATTTCTTTATTTGTGACATTGTGTAATGAGGTAAAATATATATTGTAAACAGCTTTATGATTTATTTATGTAACCTTTTTCTTTCAATGTGAGATTACGTATTCTGTTTCTTTCTCATCTCTTCTATTTCTTATATTTAAACCCTATTGATTATTCTCCCTTTTGAACGCTATAGATCAAACATGTGTGGTTTATTATCGATTTAATTCGTCTAAAATGGTTGGTCAAATAAATTTGTATAAATCGAATGTCGATATATCTACTATTTAGATAAATATACTTTTTTGTTTCAATAAAAAAATTAGCTGAGAGATATCTGTTATAAGCGCAAAAGTTTTGGAATCACATCACATTTATTTTAAGCAGTTTTGTTGGTAGTATAAGATGTAAATTAGTAGTGGAACTTCGTTGATCGATCGAAAATGAAATGGTTGTTGAAGTTGCAAACCATTTTGAGAATTTGATTAATGAGAGGCTATATTCGGAATTTTAATAAGATACGTGCTAATCATATCCATTTTTTATTTTTGAAATGGGATACTTATACATAACTTTAAATTACATGTAACATACTATATCTCAATATATGTTTGAATCAACTGCACAAATTTTGAATCTGCGACTTTTGGCGTTAAGTCAAAGTGTCTACCTATCTACCTTCATTAATTGTAGGGATATGTGTATATAAAAACACACTTGGGTGTGTCTCTTACTTTTTGCCTTCAATTCTACCTCTTGTTATTACTACTAAAAACGTCAATTTTATAATTTAGAAATTATTTTCTTCGGGAGAGTTGGCTCTACACAATTGACTACTTGCGAAAGCCATTAACTAAGTACAAAGCCTCAGTTTAAAAGTTTTGATGAACAGTATTTGAACAGAACATAGAATTTCTTGTATTAATTTTTTGGTGATAACTTTCAATTGATTACAGAAAAAAATGACAATGCCTTGGTATATATAGGCAATGTATACAAACTGAGAATAAACAGTTATTTGGGCTAAAAAGATATATTGGGCTTTGTATTGGACTTCGGCTTTGCATTGGGCTTCGGCTATACTTAATATATTGTCTTTGTGTTGAGATAATCAGCCGACATCATCATATCCTCTTTTACCCCCCTTCAAATCGAGATTAGGGTTTCCTCTCTTAAGCACTTTTGAGTGGCGATTCGTTAATTCGCAGGTCCCAATCTTCTTCTTCACAGTTATGATCTCTTCCTCTCTCTCGTCTTCACTTTGCTTGCCTTGATTTTGTTCAAATCTCTGAAATTGCTCTTCGACTGAACTGATTTTGGTTGTTTTGTTGATAACAGGGTTCATCGATGCGGTGCTTCTGTTGTTTTGCTTGCGTTTGTAGGATAGGCCTCGATAAGCTTTGTGTCACCATTACAGTGAGTAATTTTAGTAACCTTCAGTTCATCTCGAAATTTTGTAAAGTTCTGAAAGGATAGTGCTTTTGTTAGAGCATCAGCACGTTGGTAAGTGGAAGGTACGCGTCTGACCTCTAGATTTCGTTTGATAATTGTTCCCTGACAAAGTGTTGGTCTATTTCAATATGCTTTGTTCTTGAATGCAATACAGGATTAGATGACATATACACAGCACTCTGGTTGTCACACCATAAGATCGATTTGCCTATTTTGATATTTAACTCTGACAGTAGCGATGTAATCCACATTATTTCAGATGTTGCATTTGCCACACTTCTGTATTCTGCTTCAGCACTAGATCTGGATATAGTGTTTTGTTTCTTTGAGTACCATGACACAATGTTGTTTCCCATGAAAATACAGTATCCTGTTGTAGATTTTCTGTCATCAGGGTCTGATGCCCAGTCTACATCTGCATAGCCTGTAATGTTATAATTGTTGCTTGCTTTTATTTGTAATCCATAGTCCATAGTAGCTTTCAGGTGTCTTAAGATCCTCTTCACTGCTTTCCAGTGATTATCAATGGCGCCTGCATAAATTGACAAACTTTATTGACACTAGACACAATATCTGGTCTAGTGATAGTTGCATACTGTAGAGCACCAACTACACTTCTATACTGTTTAATGTTGTATATAGGTTCTCCCCTGTGTTTTGAATAGTGCTGACTGCTGATCATAGGTGTAGGCATTCCTTTTGCATTGCTCATTTGAGTCTTTTCCAGTAGTTCAGCTATATATTTCCTTTGGGATAAAATGACTTCTGTGGATGATTTCCTTATGATCTCTATTCCCAAGAAGTAGTTTAGCTGCCTAAGATCTTTGACTGAAAATTCCATGTCCAGATTCTTGACAATTGAGTTAATTTCATCAATGTTATCACCTGTTACAATAAGGTCATCCACATATATTAAAATATATATTGTAGAGTGTTTGCTAGCTTTTATGAATAGTGAGTTATCTAATTTGGCAGATTGAAAACTCATTGAGAACAATGTGCTTTTCAATCTGTCAAACCATACTCGTGGGGCCTGTTTTAGCCCATATATGGCCTTATTCAGCTTGCAAACATATTCAGAATTTTTACAGTAACCCTGTGGTTGAGTCACATACACATCCTCCTTGAGTATACCATTGAGAAACGCATTATTAACGTCAAGTTGCCTTAATGACCATCCTTTATTTATAGCAATACTGAGGATAATTCTAATTGTAGATGATTTAACCACAGGAGAAAATGTTTCTTTGTAGTCAAAGCCTTGTTGTTGTGTGTATCCCTTTGCAACTAATCTGGCCTTGTATCTGTTTATGCTGCCATCAGGATTCCTTTTTATCCTGTATGTCCATTTACATCCAATTATATTTTTGTCCTTTCATGGCTTTACTAAGCTCCAGGTCCTATTTTGCATAAGTGCTTGATATTCTTCATTCATAGCTGCTTTCCACCTACTATCAGTTTTTGCTTGATCATAACTTGTTGGTTCTTCAAGTAGTGTAACAATTGTGAAGAGTTTGGGTATAAATATTCCACTCTTTGCTCTTGTTATCATTGGATGTAATGATGTTCCTTGAGGTATATAAACAGGTTGTTCTTCTTGATTCTCACTTTGATCATTTTCTTCTACTTCATCAGTGTTTTGTTCAGCACTAACATTGCTATTGTCATCGCCTCTTGTAGGTGTTCCTCTGTTGTGGTCTGAATGTCGATCAGTATCATAATTTGATGGTGCTGATTTGTCATGACTGCACATTAATTCACCTGCACTTATTATTTCAGAATATACAGGTATAGATGGTATGGATACACTTGTGTCATATACCTTGTTTGTAGTTTTTATGTTCTCAGACTCATATGGAAATATTTTCTCATTAAATACAACATGTCTGCTTATAAAAACTTTTCCATTTTCATCCAAACACTTAGACCCCTTTTGATTTTGAGCATAACCTATAAAAGTACAAGGTTTAGATCTAAATTCTAACTTGTGTTTGTTATAAGGTCAGGTGTATGGATAACATAGACACCCAAAAGTTTTCAGATAGTTGTAGTCTGGTTTGACATTCATTAGTTTTTGATATGGGTTATTTCCCTTGAGAACTTTAGTAGGTAATCGATTTATTAAGTAAACACCTGTATTGAATGATTCTGGCCAAAACTTTAGAGGCATTTTAGCATTGGCCAGTAGTGTCAAACCTGTTTCTACAACATGTCTGTGCTTTCTTTTAACAAGACCATTTTTCTCAGATGTGTAAGGACAGGTGATTCTATGAACTATTCCCCTTTTTGAAAAATAATCTTTCAGGGGTTTATACTCAGTTCCACCATCAGACTGAAATATTTTCACATGTGAGTTAGTTTGTTTCTCTACTTGAGTTATGAAGTGTATAACTATCTCACATGTTTCAGATTTGGATTTCATAAAATAGATCCATGTATATCTACTAAATGCATCTACAAAAGCTATATAATATTTGTATCTATAATCAGAAGTGATTGGTGCAGGACCCCATAGATCTGTGGCTATTAAGTTCAGGGGTTCTGTGTATTCAGATTCACAGGCATTAAAAGGTAATTTATGACTCTTGCCTAACTGACAGTATTTGCAAACATGGATTGAATGACTTCTATCAAACTTAACATTGTTCTCAACAAGACTTTGTTTCACTGTATCATAACTTGGATGACCAAGTTTATGATGCCACACATCCAAAACACTGTACTGAGCTTTATCACTTATTTCACTGTGATTACACAACACATTCTTCTTCATGTCACTATTGTAGTGATTCATAGTGAACTTGTACAGCCCCTTTGATTCATTGCCCTACAATAAAACAGTCTTAGTAAGAAAGTCCCTGATTAGGCAATATTTTGGATGAAATTCAAAATATACCTGATTATCATTTGCAAACTGAGATACACTTAGAAGATTTTTCTTAATATCAGGAACTCTTAATAAGTTTTTCAAGATCAACTGTTTATTACCATAGATGTAACCACTACCAGTATGAGTGATAGAAATTGACTCACCATTACCCATGCTAACCGATTTATTACCTTTGTACTCCCTGCATCCAGTGTTTAGATTCTCCAGTTTGTTGGTTAGGTGATTTGTAGCTCCTGAGTCTGGGTACCAACTTTCATCATTTATGTTATCAATCCCTGCAATGTCTGACTGTCCACTGTTATCATTTTGAGTGCCTTGTTCTGATTGAACATTTGCTACATTCACATTAGGATTTCTTTGAATTGAGGCAGTCTAGTTTGGGGTGTAGTTTTGATTGAACCTAAAGTAACATTTAAGTGCTTATGACCAACCCTCTCACAGATCTGACATTTTGGCATGTTTCCAGTGTTGTTGCCTCTGCCTCTACCTCTGGCACGACCACTGAAACCACCTCTTTGCACTTGGTTGTTGTTTCTTGTGTCTTTGCCTTTAAAATTTTGGCATAGTTAATTGATAAATCTGATTCTTGTGGTTTCTTGCTTTCTAATCTTGCCTCATGTTCCAAGAGTATTGAATGTACTTCTTTTATTGGGGGAGTTGTTCTTTGAGAGGAGATGATAGCCTCTACGGCTTCATATTCATTTCCTAACCCATGTAGAATGGTTAGAACATGTTCAGATTCAGGGACCCTTTGTCCAGCAGCTTCTAATTTGTCACATATGCTTTTGATCCTTGCAAGGTACTCTCTCATATTACTATTGTCTTTCCTTGAATTGTGTAATAGCCTTCTGTAGTGCATGATTTTTGCTGAGGATTGTGAGTTGAAATTCTTTTCTATATTGTTCCATATCTCATTTGTTGAGTTACATCCTACAACTTGAGATAGGAGATTGTTGCTTATGGATGATAGCAACCATGCACTTATCAACCTGTCTCGTCTGTGGTACTTTGTATATTCTTCATTTGTTACAAACCTATTCTCTTGATCAGTTATTAGTTTTGCTGGAATTTGCAGGGTGCCGTACAAGTGTCCTTCCAGGCCATATCCTTCAATTGCAGTTTGCACTTGAAACTTCCACAGTAGATAGTTGTTTTCATCGAGTTTGGTTGTGATGAGTTGGCTTTGCGGGCTTATCACAGTCTTGACCAGTTGATCAACCGCTGTTGGTTGTGGCACTGGAGGATTTGATGATCCAGTTGATCCAAGAACAGAACCTTGAGCAGGAGTGGTTTCCACCATGATGAACTGATGGTTCAAAAATCAAGAACAGTAAAGATTCAAAGATTGAGTGCTTCCTTGATGCCGTAGCCTTTGAATGAGACTCAGGTATGTTGCAATTAGTTGTCTATCAAATGATGACAGCTGTCTGATGACTGACTCTGATATGGCACTTTCTTGAGTTGATTTCTTGGTTTTCTTGGCAACAGGAGATTTACTTTACTTTGATTTCTTGACTGTTTAGGCTAGAGCAGTTAGATTTGATGCAGCCAAAATTTGTATTGGCGAGGCACAAATCTGATCTGAATGCCAACTCTCAAAGGATGAGTTTTGATACTCAGATGAGAGGATTAACCCAAATGACGATAATACTCTGATGGGTTAAACTTTCTTTTCTATACGCAAAGATTTGATTTCTATTGATTGCCGTAAAGCTTTCTTTGCTCTGGTACCATATAAAAGTTTTGATGAACAATATTTGAACATAACAGAGAATTTCTTGTATTAATCTTTTGGTGATAACTTTCAATTGATTACAGAAAAAATGACAATGCCTTGATATATATAGGCAATGTATACAAACTGAGAATAAACAGTTATTTGGGCTAAAAAGATATATTGGGCTTTGTATTGGGCTTCGGCTGTACTTAATATATTGTCTTTGTGTTGAGATAATCAGCCGACATCCTCATATCCTCTTTTACTCAGTATCATTTTCATTATACTAAATAAATATCAAATAAAAGTTATACAACAATTGTGTATAGGCAAGGTGCTGCTATCCAAAAATACGGAGAGACTTGGTAAGTATCAAAACTGTCATAAAATAGGCTTAACCAATATTTATGCCTTTTCTCCGAATAGATTGAGTGAAGCATTAGAAACCAAAGGGTTATAATTACATAAACGTGAATCTTAACATAAAAAAGATAGTGGATATAAATATCAAAATCTGTGTGACTAAATTCGCTTGCACTTCAAGTCACCACCACCACCACCACAACATATATGTTCTTTCTAATTAATCAAGACTTCAAAGCCAAGCCATGTGATAATGCTCACACTCTGTTATATAACAAATCTCTATATAACCGTGAAATATATATATTTTACAAACTCACATTACACACTTGAATATAGTCTGCTGATCCATCATGCACAACCACCTTATGCTCTTGTTGATTATGATGGCAATAGTCAATATTGGCATTGCCATTAATTTGAGCAACCGAGACTTCTACAACGATGATGACTACAAAATCGAAGAAGAGAACGATGATGAAATATCGGATGTAAACGTACTTCACTCCACCATTGATTGGAAAAGCAGGGGCGACAGGGGTAGAATTCCAGTTAATGTCGAAAGCTTTGGAGCGGTTGGAGATGGATTAACAGATGATACTCTGGTATTCAATTAGAATCATAATCTTGCTTATCCTTCACTTGCTATGGAGTAGAAAGATTAGCAAATAACATTATTTATGTATATTACTGCATAGGCATTTCGTCAAGCATGGACAACAGCTTGCTCGATGGAAAACTCGGTGTTTTTAGTGCCAGAGCAACATCGTTATAAGGTGAACGCTACAAGATTTGTTGGACCTTGTCAAAACAAGCTGATTATTCAGGTTAGTACAGTATGTCCTATAAATGAATCTGCATGCATGTTTAAATATATTCACATTCAGATAATGAACAAACATCCAACAGATTAGTGGGACAATTGTTGCTCCTGATGAACCCAAGGACTGGGACCCTAAAAATCCAAGAACTTGGCTTTTTTTCTCAAAGTTATCGGGCGTTAGATTCCAAGGTGGAGGAATTATTGATGGCTCTGGCAGTAGATGGTGGGCTGCTTCTTGCAAGATCAACAAGACTAATGTAATCATTTAGCATATAAAAGATTATCTATCAAAATATGATCTGTTAAATGACAAGAACCAGAATGATAAACTAGAGGAGGAGTAAAAGCATAAATTCCTAACGTGAATCATTTGATTAAAGATGAGTATCCAATTTTAGGATCACTTACAGAAAAATAGAAAAGGAATTTACTACCATCCATATACAAATATTATATTTGAAACCAACTTATAGCTTATGTATGTGAGTGTTTATGTATATGTGTTTGTCATGAGATAGATTCATAATTCAGAAAATATCTATGCAATCATCATTGACCCTTGTTACTCTTTTTCCTTTCTTTTTACAGGTATGCAAAGCGGCACCGACGGTAATTAGATCCAATGCAATATATTAATGCAACGAATTATAAAGCTTTGGTAAACTTGAGCAAATATTTAGTTTATTTCAGGCACTGACTATAGACTCAAGCAATGGGATAAGGGTAAAAGATCTACTGGTTCAAAGCGCTCAACAAATGCATTTCACAATAGCCAGATCTAATGCGGTGAGAATTATCGGGGTACAAGTGAAATCTCCACGAGACAGTCCTAACACTGATGGAATTCATATAAGTGAATCCACAAATGTTGCTATTCTAAACTGCAAAATAGGAACTGGTACAACTTTTTTCGTGCATGTCTGAAAAATATGCAAGTAAGCATGCTATCCAATGATATTAATATGGACTTCTTACAGGAGATGATTGTATCTCAATCGTAAATGCCAGTACAAACATAAAGATGAAGAACATTGCGTGCGGACCTGGCCATGGGATCAGGTACATAAGTTTTCATATGTGCATGCAGTATAATTATATGCTGTTAATTAATACAACACATCAATGTTACTATGATGTTAGCATAGGAAGCCTTGGAAAAGATAACTCTACAGCAGTAGTAAGTGGAATTGTTCTGGACACTGCAGTTTTGACTGGAACTACAAATGGGCTAAGGATAAAAACCTGGCAAGTAAGTTTAGTTTCCCATCTCCTCAATATAATCTATGTGATGATAAATAATTACAGTACTGTAAACTATTGAACAGGGTGGTTCGGGTTACGTTAAGTCGGTTCGATTCCAAAATGTTAAGATGGACGACGTAGAAAATCCCATCATCATCGATCAGTTCTACTGTGATTCCCCTGTCAGCTGCATGAATCAGGTTAGCAAACAGAGTTTAACACACAACTTCATTTCAATATTCAATATAATAACATATGCTCGTATGAAATTAAGACATCAGCAGTGAAAATAAGCCAAGTGGTATACAAAAACATAAGTGGCACATCGAAAACGCACAGAGCCATGAAGTTCGCATGTAGCGACACAGTTCCGTGCAGTGGCATTGTGCTGAACAACATTAACTTGATGAGGGAGAATGGAACCGTGGAGACGTTTTGCAACTCGGTTATGGGTTTCGACTATGGCTTTGTACAGCCTGCTGCTGATTGCTTGAACCGTAATAGCAAGAGTTCAGACCATGGCGGAAGGATACAGCTTGCTGATCAGAATGAACGCCTTGTTCATACAGAATTGTAATTTTTTACTAGATGTGTGTATATAAGTTTGTAATTTGTCTTATGACATACTTCTATAAATAGATTGTATTAATGATAGAATTATGACTATTAATTTAAACTAATACAAATATATTATACAGAAATTTGTTGCACACTCCTTATTGCTTTGTTCTTCAGTTATACAAACTACAGAGGCTTCTCTCTCAGCAGACGTTGTTTGGGTGGTAACTGAAAAAATAATGCTCATATACCTATACAAATTACTACTTACCGGCACCACATGTCTTGGATTAGCTTTACATGAATTTTTTAGGGTCCATTCAATGCATCAGATAGCTAGATCTGACCCTTCTCTGTTGCCTATCTGTTCGCAGATGGCAAGTTTGAAAAGTCAAAGTATAGTTCTTCTTGTTCCGGTGCCGACTTGGTATATTCCTCAACTCTGTTGCATAGTGCATCTGGGACGGTGAACAGCTCCTATATCACATAATACACTGTAAAAATCACAATTCTGGGTTTCTCTAACAATTTTCATTCAAAAACCCGTTGAACAAACACCTCAAAGTTAATAAATATATATTATTATTATTATTACACGTTCATTAAATAGACGTCTGAACATAGACGCATGTCCAATTGACGTCCACGTATTATAACCAATTGAAATGTTTGTTGAACAAAACTTAGTTTCTAAGCGTTTGTTTAACCAGCGTTTCGTTCTTTCTAGTTGTACTCATTTTCGAGACTCAAATCTATACTATACATATTAATACACTTTGTTGGGGAGCATATCTGGTGCAAATATCACAAAATCCGATATATGATATTAATACACTTTGTTGGGGAGCATATTTGGTGCAAATATCACAAAATCCGATATATGAGCATCCGATGGAGATGTTATTAGACCAATTTCTCTGAGAATCTCTATTGTATTTGATGGAAGAAGACATCGTATTTTGACCATAACTAATTTCTTAAACATATTTACATAATGCAATTTCCACATTGGAAATGCCAATTCGTTTACGTAGCGACCCAAATTGCCGATATCCTTTGAATCGACCAATTACACCCAAGTTCAACCCAAAGTGCATGAAAAATGGATTACTAAAAGAAAGAAGTTAGAGGGTGAAAAGGAAATAAATTTAGAACAGGAAAAAGAAGAAGATCAACAACAGAGAGCCTTATATCACAGCGAAGTAAAATATAATATAGAAATAAACCTTTATAAAGAACTTGTATAATTACTTACATCAGAGTACAGCAGCAAATCAATACATTTGGACAGTTATAATAACTTGTGCTCGAATACAACACAATGGAATATATATATATATATATATATATATATATATATATATATATATATATATATATATCATATGCATGAAACCCTCTGACATGTCTTCTAACGTTCGTAGCATCCTAACCTAAATCTGTAAACTCGGTCTGAGCCGAGCATTGCAAATGTCATGGATCAATCTGATGATCTAGCGTGAGAAAACTCACTAAGATTAAGTAACATTCAAATGATTTAAAGTTAAAATCCTTTAAAAGAAAAGAAAATAGTAAGATCAATCCACACATAAACACATATGGTTTTCTCTTACGATAACCAAAAATATTTTTTATATATCAAATATGGTGATACTATAATAATGTCTACAAAATCACAAATAAATAACCATTTAGTAGAACGCTTACATCTCAAGCTCCACTTGTATATATTATATAATCAAAAACCGCATGACCCTTATTAGATATTGGATTTCCAACTATGACAAAGTACGAGACCACCTTCCAAAAGTGTACCTGTAGAGAGTAATACATTAGGGTTCAACAAGAGCATCTTGCAACCCAACCACTCATTCAACTTGAGTGTATTAAATATATTGTCACTCATGGTTGGATCCAACATAACCGTTTCCCAGAAGATACAGAAGTGATAGAAGAACAAAAATGAAATTTCTCTAGATAGTGACATTATACGCTAATCGGAGTGATCCACATTGTCATGCTACCTGCCCAATTTCTGTCATTTTCCCATTTGATAAGGTTTGAGCTCACGACTTACCCTTTCAGAGAATATCACATTAACTTTGAATGTCACATCGTTAGATCCGTCAAATCATTAATTGACGTCCACAAATACACTTTGGGTGTTAAGCTAAGAGAAGTTCCCTTCTCGTCCACCAAATTTGGTATATTTGTAAAAATCAACGCACGTGACCCTTAGGAAATACTGTGTCAAACATTCGTCCATACTAGTCATCTAGGAACAGGATGAACTAAAGGCACCCTCCTACCACAACCTATATATACTACAACAAAACAGATCTATTACAACGGGCAATGCCCGTTGTAATAGGTGTTTTACAATGGTCAGCCCGCCTGTTGTTGTAACAACCGAGTTTTTGGTAATTACATATTATATTTAATAACCATTAAAATATAAATATTGAATGATATTTAAGTTGAATATATAATTAGTTTGATTATTTGACTTAATTATCTGTGTCGATAATTAAGTTGGTGCTTTGAGATAGGATCGTGGTATTTAATCACTTTTAATCGATTAAAGTGAGGCTTGGGTCAATTAGATGTGGAATTTGAGATTTCGACGAAATATTGATTTTGGGTGGAATTTGTTTAACTTGACAACTAAAACATTAGCAAATGGTTATGTATGTTGTAATACATAAATAAAAAAATGGTTAAAAATGTGATAAACCCATAAGAAATTTATTTTGTGTCAAAATATGTGGCTTTTGGGATTAAAAGCTCAGTTGTCAGGTATTTGGGGTAATAATTAAATTGTAATACATATAAGGTTATAAATATATACAAACATATAAAAACTTGTTGTAACCAATGACAAATGTGGAAAAATGTGTTTTCCATACTTAACAACTTATTTTGTAAAAGACTAAGATATTAAAATAATTAAGCTACGTAGATTTGTAAATGTTGCACAAACATAAGTAAAATGCTTGTATTTGTGTAATGTGTGAAAATATGTATTTTATGCATTTTTAATAATTTATTGTGTTGAAAAGAAGTCAAATAAAAGGTTTAATTTGGCTATATAGTTACAGTTACAAAAGTATGAACAAAACGTTTATATTTGCATAAATTGTGTAAATATGTTGCAAATTGCAATTTTTTTGTGAAATGGTAGTCTTAAAAGAGGATTTTCTTTTTAAGGACAAACATAGGAAATTTTTTGGTGAAAAATATGGGAAGTTTCAAAATTAGGGAGAATGACACATTTGCACTAAAGGTGGAATTCAGGGGGCCCACTATCCTTTTCCCATTTACACTAGCATTTGTCCTTCTCACTAAATTCTAAACTTTACACACTTTTTGCTAAAAATTTTGTTAAGTTTGTCCTTCTCCCTATTTTCCACTAAAATTAATAAGTTTTGGAATATTGGAAGAAAAAAAATTGATGTTAAAATCTTAATTTTGTTGTTTGATGATAAACTATGGCTATTGTGTGAAAATTTGGGTAAAAGTTTGGTATTAATCATGATAATATGGGCTTGTTACTTAATAACATATCCTAATTACCTAATTTGTGACTAAGCATGGTATATTGGGCTTTGTTAGGATAATTAAGGCCTAATTACATACATAGACTAGGGGAAATTTCAGGAGAAGGAAAGAACTACGTACATTCTCCTCGTTACCTTCTTCTTCAGAAAACAAATTAGGGAAAATTAGCAAACCCATTTACTGTAAGCTTCAATTGCCACAAATCCACCTCAAAACACAAGGTTTCACTTGATTAAACACTCTAGCAGCAGGTAATCCATATCAAACTCAGATCTAATCCAAGTTTCATTGCTATTTGTTGAAGATTGTTGTTTTACGTTAAGAAATTTCATTGTATGTTTCAGCTAACAGGGCCGGCCCTGGCCTAGTGCGAGCCGTGCGACCGCACAGGGCCCATTAGGTCAGGGGGCCCAAAAAAAATGTATTACCTTTTCTAGAGCTGCTTTTTCTTGTCAGGATGCGTGTACTTGATAATAATTTATCTATGCAAAAGTAGATATGATTGTATGCTTTGTTGACATCAATCAATATATTAAAATGGAGATGTGGCTTGTGTGGGCCTCTAGTTGACAGATTGAAAATGTGGGTAAAAACTTTATGAATTTACTGAAACACGCAATTTTCTCAATGGTGACGCACAGTAGAAAAAACACATTTTCACATAACTTCAATTTCATTAAAAAAATTAAAAAATTTAAGAGCCCAAAATTTTGGGTCCGTACTAGGCCCACAAATACTCAGGGTCGGCCATGTCAGCTAACCCATCTACAAGCAAAGAGAAGGGTTCTTCTCAACATTGAAGCCTTAAATTGCAACGATTCCTCTCCAAGCTCGTTGTAAATCGCTATAGAAGTAAGTAATTATCTTACAGTAAGCTAACATCATCAATTTTATTTGAATTTGTGCAAAAATAAGTTAGCACTAACTTATTTTTGAATTTACATGTATATTAATTTCGGCTGAAATGGTGCAACTTGAATTGTCCGTATCTTGCTCATCCGGTGTCGGATTGACACCAAAGTTTTCTCAGTTTGTAGAGAACTCATTAATCTTCATTCCTGCAAATTTTTATTGAGTTTTGAGTACGTTTGGACCTCTTTATATGTTGTCAAAGTTGCAAAACCGAGAGGTTTTTGCACAGAAAATGAACAAATGACTCTAATGCCTGAAAAGTATTTTAAGCAAAACTTTTGAACCGTTTATCGGATTTTGATGTTCTTCATCAATTCGGAAAGCTTAGAAACTAAGTTATAACCTTTATTCAATTCATTTTATCAAATTCTAAAGCTTTCCATGATGAAATCATAGTTCTTTAGCTCTGTCCTGTCGAGTGTATAGTCCAGGCCAAATTTATAATTTTTGTGAAATGGTCATAACTTTTAAACCGTTTATCGGAATTTTATGTTCTTTGTCAATTCGGAAAGCTTAGAAACTAAGCTACAACTTTCTTTTATTTATTTTATTAAATTTATAAGCTTTCCATGATGAAATCAGGGTTCTTCACCTCTACTCTGTCGAGCATGTACGCTGAATTTGATAATTTTAGTGAAGTGATCATAACTTTTGAACTGTTAATCGGTATTTGACAATCTTGGTCATTTCGAAAAGCTTGAATTATATGCAACAACCTCATTTTCGGTATATTTAATAATATTTATGGTAAGTTTTAATTTATTTCCTTGCAACCATGGTTAGAAATAACCATCACGGCGTTATTTTACTCGCCAAAGAGAAGAGGCGAGAGTCATGATGGATTGGTGATGATATTTATGATGGTTTCTTCTTCTTTCTTATTATTATTTTATACTTGTCGGTGAAATGAGACAAGTCTCAATGCCACATATAACCCACCTAAGTAAGAGAAAAGGCAAATTGGGTAACTACATTCACCGATGAGATGAGGTGATGTTTATTTGATGTTGTTTTATGATGATTTTTCTAATGTAGCTTCGATTGATGATTAGTAAACTAACAGATGCAAAAGTATGGTATGATACATACGTTAACGCCTATTGGGTTCCTATTCGAGATGTTGAGTTACATTCAAGATGTTACTAGTACTAGGTCGAGTACGATTGGAGTTATCATGATGTTCACGATGTAATTACCGACTCCAATCACTACGATGTTTTTACTCGGGTTTGTGACTGGGTGTCATCAAGATGTTCCGGTTAGTTAATCACGATGATCACGATGTTAAGAGATTATTTGACCCTAAGTCATTATGATGTATGGTACCAAAAACTAGTACTAGTCAAGATGTAAAGCACGTGCAATGTTTCTTGAAGTTTGGTATTTTCTTTGTTGTTTTTAATAATGATGTTTTGTAGCCTTAAGAATGAAAAAGGCCTACATATGATTTATACTGATTTTATCATGATGTTTTGAGGTTTAACAAAGATCACTTATAATATATTTATGATGATTTTGATGGATTTATGGTGATTATGAAGGATTATTGATGATTTGTTCCTTAATTCATATACTTTTATTATTCCTTGTTAGATGAATTCAGTACATTTAATCATATCTTATGCGCCTATTGAACACTTACTAATTTATGATGAAACTTGTGATGTCCCTTTTAAAAGATGAATTGATTAACTATTCGTTCCGTTGGAAACAACGAATGTTTCCCTTAGCACTTAGATTTATTTACCTCTACTAACGATAAGTTCTAGCCTACCTGACCCGTGTATTTTTTTCTCGGGTCAGACCGAGTTGCAGGTTAGGTTGGTTTCTTGCTTCCGTCGTAATGGGTTGTGTTAGACCAAAAATTGGTTCTAACACCCAAATGAGCTATGATTTTAATGAAATAGAACTAAAAAGCAACGAAGAACACACGATTTATAGTGGTTCGGCATTAACGAGCCTACATCCACTTTCTATTCTTTATAATTGATGATTTGAATGCAAATACAGCAATGATTCTCACTCAACTTCACAATTACAATGCATAAACTTCCTCAAATCTCTCAAAAAGAAACTTTAAGAGATGATTTTGATCTGAATGTAGCTATGAAATTCGACTATGGAGAAAGTTGGAACTGAGAATTTGCCAAAAGATTCTTTCAAATGCCTCTAGATGGTGTATTTAAAGGTGAAAAATCTCTTCGAAGTAGCTCCGGTTCGGAATTGCGTGGCACCCATCCCCTAAGAGTCGGGGTTCAGAGGCTTCCAGATGGTGACAGCGCATCGATTCAGTGGGAGATCGTGGGAGAAATGGTCATGCTTGGTCCGAGTCTTCAGGAAACGTGTGTAACAACGGTCACAGGCTCAGAGAAAGGGGTTCAGATCGGCTTCCTCCGGTCCGATCCGATGAGGCCACTTGCTTCCTTCTGACGTTGCTGACGTATTTCTCCGATCCGATCCAATGAAGCCACTTGCTTCCTTCTGGTGTTGCTGACTTATTTCTCTAATCCGATCCGATGAATCCACTTGCTTCCTTCTGGTGTTGCTGACGTATTTCTCCGATCCGAACCGATATGTTATCTGCGTCTTCAATCTCCACTTTTTTCCTGCGTTATCCCCCTCTGATCCGGACCGGTTACTGGCTCTCTCACTATTTGCTCTTTGTGTAGCCTAGTTCACAAAGTAGGCTAACATTTTGCCCCCTCGAAATACACTCTTATTTAAGATAAAGTGTGCTTCGAAGCAGTTTACGAAACATCCTTTGAATTAGAACCATTAAATGATCGCTTCCATTTACTTGTAATGTTGTGTCACTTCATAAAGTCATGCCCTTTGCTGCTTATCTGTATCCACAATTCATATGAATTACTTTCTTCATTTTCAAACAACTTTGAGAGCTCCTTTTAATGTCCAGTGATTCTTCCAGGTGAGTTTTTTCTTTACTTTTCCTCAAATTCACCCTGCGTGTCAAATCAGTGTATATGGTCTCTTTCGGTTCGGACTCCGATCCGAATGGATTTCCTCCAGCGGTACACCCGTATGGGCTCTCCAGTATTGCTTCACCATGGACTAACAATCCAGAGTGCCTTTGTGGGCCTGACTCCCGGTCCGAACGAGTCAGAGAAAATCGGGAATACGAGTAGTCACCACAACTTCATATAAGTCTTTCTCCCGTCTTCTTCTTCCTCTTCTTCCTTTATTATTCTCGTTCAACCGATTTAGCATCAAAACCCTAAAATTTCAAAAGCTTCGAAACTCTCTCGTTCTTCTTTAAATTAAACAACTCGGTAGGTTTAAAATCTCGAATTGCCTTGCTGCAATCGTTTTCAGTTTAGATTTGCGGTAAAATTGAGCGATTCGAACATGTTGTTTGTTTAATCCCAACGCCGCCGCCTTCTCTCTACTCGCCTTCGTCGTTGGTGGTTCTGTCATCACCTCGAGTCGCTGGGAGAGGGGATTAGGAACTTAATGGATAGTTGAGCACGTGAGTGCTTGGTTTTAATTGGGGTTTGTGAGATAGAGTTGGATTCGGTATCGATTAAGCGAGATGGAGAATGAAGGAGATGAGAGGAACTGGGATTGGCTATGGTGGAGGGTTGTTGGAATGAAGGAAAGGGAAGACGTTCACAAGATCGGATCGGGTCGGAGTAAAAGAAAGAACAGGAAAGATGTTTATAAGATCAGATCGGGTCGGAGCAAAAGAAAGAACATAAAAGGAAAAACAGAGCCTATCTGACCGGGTCAGATCGGAGTAAAAGACAAGGAGGAAAAGAGGCATTATTATTCAAATCAATCCGAACCGATCCGGTGGCCTACATCCGAATCGATCCGGTTTTAGTTACTGGGTGTGAATATTTGCTTCAGATCGAAACATCACTTTGCCCTCTGATCCGATCCTAATGCACATGCCCGAACCGAACCGAAACAGTCCAACTCAATGCACGAGAACTTATCCAACTATCTTAATCAATGCTTGGCATAACCTTCAACTTGATGAAAAGTTAGGATAGCGCCTTACGAACATAACAAACATCAAGAACTATTTTGAAACATTATTATTTCTTTGAATCTTCATATCACGCTCTCATGTGTTTGCTTTGCATTTCTGTTACACGTAGCACACACTTTAGTTCACATACACACACGGGGGACATGGGCAACTTTACTCTAATCTTTGCTATTGTTTCTTCAATAGTCTAGTGACCATGGCCGAGAGACGTTCATCTAGGTTAGCAAAGAAGATGGAAGCTGCGGAAACTTCTGAGAAAGTTACCATTGATGACATATCTTCTTCTTCAGATCTTGAATGGGACGATGAGGGCCCAGATTATGAAGTAGGAACACATAACAATGAAACACCTTCCGATAGTGAAGCCTCCTTGAGCGATGAAGAGGAAGGAGGGATAGGAGATAATCGGGCTCCTGATGAGTTTGAGTCTGCCATTGTCTTGGAGTCACCCATAGATTCTGTTGAATCAACGATTGATGACGACACACTTGTTCGCATATGTTTAAAGCACGAGATACTGAAAAGGGATACCCTGGTGCCTACGAAAACTGACCGTCCTCACAATCCCCCAAAAGGATTTATGGCAATTACCCGATTGATGTGTATGGTTGGGGCTATTCCACCATTTCTGCCTTTTGTTGTCGACTTTCTGAGACCGATGCGGATTGCCCCCATGCAGTTACCTCCCAACTCCTATGCTTACATATATACCTTATATATAGCATACCGACAGATTTTAGGTACAGTGCTCACTTTCAACGACATCCACTTTTTTAATAAGTTCAAGCATCGGACTCGGGAAACTCCTTCCTTCTCTTACTTCGAATCAGTCCTAAAAAGGAAAATTATTTCAGCTCCATTTAGCCGCAAGGTCGGCGATTCCAAGCTAGAATGGTTTTACATAAGGCAACAGCCGTGGTGCGCCAGAAGATGGACAAAATCAAGTAAAGCATTGACTTTGTAGATCTCAATTTTGAACGTTTATGCCAATACATTAACTTGCTTTTTGTTTTGTTTGCAGTTGATAACCCAAAACAAATATCAGATTAATTGTACTTTAATCGGATGCATCTACTTCTCAATGGCAACCAAAAATTTCTTACCATCGATGAAGTTCTTAAGGATGAATACCTCTATCATCACGGGCTATTGTCTATTACCCATAGCATAGGTCATGGGTCGGGTCCATATGTATACATCCCCCCAGTGGACATAATTCCTGAAATGGGCGAGGGCTAGAAAAGTCCAACAATTCCTCTTCGGACTTCACCTTCTCCATCTTCAACTCAAGATGATGAGCTGGTCAACGTAGCCGAAAAGCACCGAGAAGGGTACATCGTCCCTGGGGAGGCTATTTCTCCTGAGAAGTCACTATCTCCTAAAGAACTGCCAATAGACGCTTCCCAAGGAGATGTCCCTACTACCGATGATCCCACATTTCAGGGTTTAGGAGATCTCCCCCTATCTGAAACTATCTATACTTCAGAGGATTTTGGCACAAATCCTTTAGTTTTTACTTCTTCAGAGGAGACTACTCCCGTTAAGGCCAAAGAGCCCACTCGCGCTGGCCTGGCTTCGGACTCGGGTTTGTCGGGGGAGAACACCACTTAGGATGCACTTAACACAATAGCACCACACTTCACAATACTTACTTCTCATAAGAATACTGATTTTGAATTCCACTTACATTGTTGCGCAGGTACAATGTCTAGCCCTTACTATGACATCAGGGAAATACGTCACGGTATGACTAGACCCCCTTCCGATGTCGAGCATGATCGCTGTGAAAGATGGGGTAGAGAGGACAGAAGGCCTCATGATTCTTATCAGTCGCGCACCTCACACTCTTGCTCCCCCGTCCGGTCGGATCCAGACCGATATAAAAGCTACCAGAGTCGTCGAAGAGAAGACACATTGCAGCCCAAAGACCGAACTTCTCCTCAAGACAAACACAGTCGGGAGAGGAGCCCGCCGAAAGATACCAACTTACGAGGCAAACATAAGGTTTCTGATATGCGACCTAGAAAGGGTGATGCAGCCATTGTGCCTACTAAGCCTAAGGATACTAAGCTAACAAACTGCGAACCTCCACCATTGGATGCTGAATCTAAAGTTAAGCGGGCATACCTGGAGAAGCAGTTCCCCGACCACTATTTTGAAAATCTGACTTTCTTACCTGCTCTCAAGCCTATTTCTTCAAGGCGAGCAGACGAGGCCAAAGCGAAGATTGACGCAGTCGAAAAACAATATTCGGAGATGTTCAAGTATTCACGTAAACTCTCCAGAATTATTCGGACTTTAATTACAGATGTTAATTCGATGAAAAAGACTGCAGATGCCGACGCAAAGGCCTTGAAAAATTTGGAGAAGGACCTTGAGGACACGCAGGCCCAACTTGTCATCGCTCAACGAGATGCTACCAACTTCAAACAGCAATTTGAAGAGCTACAAAAGCGTTATCATGACTTGCTAGAATTCCATAGTAAAGAGCGCTTGGAGTTGAAAAAGAAAGCAGAAGATGCTAAGTCGGATAACGCCAAAATGCAACTTGCTTACAATACTCTTGAGCGAGAAAAGGCCGAGTTAGCGAGAAAGAATGCTGAATTGGAGAAGCGAAATGCTGACTTGGCCAAGCTGATGGAGGCTGAGAATAGGGCTGCCCTAGCGGAGGATAATGTGGAAAATGTTATTAAGTCCGTCGAAGAGACCCACAAGCAGCTGTCAGAGGCTCAGGAAGAAGTGCACGGTTTCGGCAAATTACCGATTGAATTCTTCGCGCATATAATTCGTCGTCGAAACATCTCTGGGATTGAAAATTATCCAACTACCTTGGTTCACGTATGGAGTCAAATTATCGAATGGGAGAAAGAGGAACTCAAGGTAGATTCCATTGACGAAGATAAACTCATGGAAAAATATCTGAGAGATGATGAGCCGGCACGTCTGGCCGAAGGGCGCCGCCTCATCGCCGCTGCTATGGAGGAGGAGAAGCGGATGGCCAAACAAAAGAATATCCCTGAGGCTGGTTCTTCTTCTACTACCACCGAAACTTCTAAATTCGAGGGATATGATCCTGAAAACCCGGGGATCCCTCAGGCATCTCTCTTATCTCCCATACCCGAGACGGCGTCAGAGGTGGCAGTCACTCCAGCTGAGAAATCATCAGAAGGTATTTCTACCTTTTCACCCCAATTCGTCAAGGTTGTCTCCACTTTTCATCACATAATTGGCAATCGATGGAGGATCCTTTATTTTCTCCTAAGTTGATAACTGTTGCTTCTCATTCTGTAGGTGTTGAACCGACCGAGAAGACTGACGTGCCCCAGGGAACCACTATCGGGGTGAAATCCATGGAAAAGGCTCCAGGAGAACAGGATCAGGCTACTACTGTAGGGTCAAGAGGGGGAGCTGAACTGTCTAAGGCTGATGCTCCTCATGATGACGAGATGATAGATGCCTTGAAAGACGATGGCGGTAGCGAGGGACATGGGGAAGACCCTGATGTGGCTATAATCGGGGATTCAAAAAGCGCCGATGACATCACTTTGGCTGAAATGAAAGCCGAACAAGACAAACTTATGTAGCTGAAAGTTGAAGACTTGAACCCCGAAAGCCTTAAATCCCTTGCAATGGTGGATCCTGGATCAAGATTAGTTGTTAAGCATTTAACTAGGTCTATTACAGAGGAACTTGCTAAAAAATCTTCTCTTGACCCCAGTGTTCCGACTCCTGGCAAGAAATCAACCGACTCCAGCACTTCGACTACAGAGAAGAAAAGGTCGAAACGCATTATGACTGATGTTGAAAAGGAAACCAAGGCTGCTCAAAAAGCTGCCAAAAAATCCAAGTCCGATCCAAAACCGAAGTGACGGAGTGCTTTACTGTATTTTGGCATTTAATCGGTCCGCAATTGTTGCAGCGAGTGCGGCCCTCGCATCTTCTTTTTTGCTTGTTTTCCTTGTGCAAACTCACATGTTTGTAAATAAAAATAGTTTATTTCCTGCATTGTCTGATAGTCGTTAGTTCACCACTTAAGTGAAAATACAAAAGTATATCATACTAAAGTTATGTAATAAAGTCATGGTTGAGGGGAATATGTGTGCACATATATGCCCCCAGTTAATCTTGGATAACTGAGCAAGAAGTATTCAAGATTGATTAAATTAAAAAATCCAACTGCCCCCGATTCTATGACGGGGCCATATTCCTTTTGTCATTGATGCCTATTCTTTCTAGCATCTTTATACTCTCCTGTCTCATAACCAGGTAAGAGTTTTCGTTGAGGCGGTCTCTCATCTGGGTGCACCTTCACGCCTCAAGGACGTCGTCTTCCCGTCCTTTGTACTCTCTCTCGATTCTTGAGAGTTAGAGTTAAGAATGTCGTCTTCCCATTCTTCTGTGTTTTATCACACAAACAGTCATTTTATTTGCTCCTGCACATAGGTCATCTCCAACTTTCCAAATTTAATTCAACATTTTGTGTTTCACAGTCATGATAGAATAATCGTTGAAATATAAATAATGCAGGAAAGTAAATGAAACACGATATTTTTATAGTGGTTCAGCTAAGTCGTAGCCTACATCCACTTTATAATCCTTTGTTCAGATAAACAGACTTTTTAAGGCAAGTCATGCCTTTTTACATAGCTTATGAAAACAAAAGAGATGACATTTCATATTCAGCTCAGATATCGTCGTAAGTGCTGAGTGTTCCAAGCTTTGGGAATCTCCTCACCGTCCACGGTCGTTAGCTTGAATGCTCCTGTATTAAGCTTCTGTTGGATGGTGTATGGCCCTTCCCATTTTGGACCCAATTGGGTCGAAGGCGGGAAGACCCGTTTCAATACCAGGTCTCCTGGTTCAAAGGTTTTGAAGCGAACTTTCCGGTCATAATAACGTGCTACTTGATGTCGATGTCTCGAGGCATGCAAATCGGCTTCATCGCTTTTTTTCTTCAATCATATCAAGAGATTCTAGGGGGAGTGCTTTATTTGTCATCGGGTCATAGTACGGAATTCGATGGGAAGGGACTTCCAATTCTACCGGGATCACTGCTTCTGATCCAAAGGAGAGTGAATAAGGAGTATGGCCGGTAGCCGTCTTAAAGGTCGTCCTGTAGGCCCATAAATATAATGGCAACTCATCTACCCATCTAGCTTTGGCCTGCTCCAACCGCTTCTTTAGAATCGATTTAATGACTTTATTTACGGCTTCGACCTGGCCATTTTACTACGGGTGAGCTACTGCAGTGTATCGTTTATCAATCTTATATTTCTGGCAGAAGTTTTTGAACTCGATGCTGTCAAATTGCGTCCCATTATCGGTTATGATGGTCTTCGGAATCCCAAATCGACAAATAATGTTTCTGACCACAAAACTGATCACCTTCCTCGCCATGATGGTTGTTAGAGGTTCAGCTTCTACCCATTTTGTGAAGTAGTCCACGGCAACGATCGCGTACTTAGCTCCTCCTCTGGCAATAGGTTGCACTCCAATAATGTCAATTCCCCACATGGCAAACGGCCACAGACTTACCATTGACTTGAGCTGAGTCGGGGGCGCTCTGGGAACTTTGACATATCTTTGACATCTATCGCAACGTCGTGATAATCAGCTGTGTCTTTATTCATGGTAGGCCAGAAATATCCTTACCGTAACACTTTCTTTGCTAGGGTTTGGGCCCCAGTGTGATCTCCACACTCACCTTCATGCACCTCTTGCAGTACACGTTTGATGTCGTTGTGTGCGATACACCGTAACAGGGGCATTGAAAACCCTTGACGATAAAGGACGTCGTCCAGTAAAACGTATCTTGCAGCCTTGCATCTTATAGCTCGTCTTTCGCTCTTTTTCAACGGGAGGGTTCCATTCTTGAGAAAATTCTTAATCGATGTCATCCAGGATTCTCTTTCTGCTTCAACTTCCAAGGTTAGCTCTACTTCCATTAGGTCGAAAATCGGTGATTCCAACACCTCTATCGGAACTATTTCGGTTTCTTTAGGGTCATCAGAACTTGCTAGCTTGCCAGTCGATCTGCTTTCTGATTTTCCGCTCTCGGTATGTGTGTTATGCTATAATGCTCCAAACCTTCCAATAACTCCTTTACCTTCTTGAGATAAGTGATGAGTCGAGGTCCTTTAGCAGCAAATTCTTCCCGAACTTGGCATACAACTATCTTGGAATTGCAGTATTTATCTAGTGTCTTCACTCCCAAATCTTTGACGAGTTTCAGCCCGGCAATCAGGGCTTCATACTCGGAATCGTTATTAGTAGCAGCGAACTCTAACCGTAATGCATAGTAGATAGATCGTCCTTCAAGAGTAATTAAAACAACTCCAGCGCCGGACTTTCTATCATTTTTGGCCCCGTCCGTATATAATTTCCACAGACTAAGCTCTAACTCTCGATCCAAAGCAACTACCTTGTCACCCACCGTTTCCTCTTTAGGAATCGTAAATTCAACTATAAAGTCAGCCAGTGCATGCCCCCTTATTGATCTTAGTGGCCGAAAGTTCAAATCAAATGGACTCAGCTCGATGTTCCATTTAAGTAACCGCCCTAGTGCTTCGGGTTTTTGCAGTACTTGTCTCAAAGGTTGGTCGGTATATACAACTATTGGGTGTGCCTAAAAATAATGGCGAAGTTTGCGGGAAGCAATCAGGAGGCTATAAGCAAGATTCTCTATCTTCGGATAGTTACGTTCTGCAACAACCAGTTTTTGGTTACGTAATACACAGGTTTCTGGACTTTATCCTCTTCACGTACCAATGCTGCGCTGACGGCGTGAGATGATACTGCCAAGTAGATGAACAAATCCTCATGTTCCGCAGGCTATGATAATATCGGAGGCTTTTCTAAGAGGTCTAACAGATTATGGAATGCCTCCACACTGTCGGGAGTCCAGTCAAAATTTCGCTTTCCCCGTTTTATGAGGTCGAAGAAAGGTACACACTTGTCTGTTGCTTTGGAGATGAACCTGCCCAGTGCCGCAACCTTCCCAGCTAAGCTTTGAACATCCTTGATCTTACGCCGCTCCTCTATATTCCGGATTGCTGCTATTTGGTCCGGATTGATTTCAATTCCTCTGGAACTCACGATAAAGCCAAGAAACTTTCCTGATGCCACTCCAAAGGAACACTTCAAGGGATCAACTTCATCCCATACCTTCGTAGTATGCCGAACATTTGTGCTAAGTCCTTCGTATGATCGGGAGATTGTTTGGATTTCACGAAAATATCATCCACGTAAACTTTCATGGTTTTCCCAATTTGATTGTAAAACATGCGGTTGACTAGGCGCTGATACGTGGCTCCCACATTTTTTAACCCGAATGGCATTACCACCTAACAATATAATCCCAAGTCTGTGATAAAGCTCGTATGCTCTTGATCTGGTATGTGCATAGGAATTTGATTATACCCGGAATAGGCATCCATAAAGGATAAAAGTTCATGCCCGGCCGTCGAATCTACTAGTTAATCAATTCTGGGGAGAAGAAAACTATCCTTCGGGCAAGCCTTGTTCAAATCAGAAAAGTCAATGCACGTTCCCCACTTCCTGTTTGACTTTTTGACCAGGACAGGATTTGATATCCAGTCGGGATATTTTGAATCCTTAATGAATCCATTACCTTTTAATTTCTCTACTTCTTCTTTCAAGGCTGCTGACCGCTCTGGGCCCAACATCCGCCTCTTCTGCTTGACTGGTGGGTGCTTTAGATTAATACACAAAGAGTGGCTTATAATGGTAGGCGAAATCCCACACATGTCAACGTGAGTCCAGGCAAACACATCCAGATTTGCCTTTAAGAAATCAGCCAATTCCCTCGCTCTAACTGGATCCAGTTGTGAGCCAATCTTCAGTACTTTTATTGGATCTGTTTCATCAATAGGTATATCGATTGTTATTTTGTTGGGAGTTGCCTTCCTGTCCCCGGGTTCTCTATCCTCTCTGTGATCTATATCCTTGAGGCCGTCTAAGGGCGACTCTCTTGGGGCAGGGCCCTTAATTGCTATGCTAAGGCCTCCTTTGGAGGGGCAGAATCATCCTTAGCATCTATATTCAGCCCCTTCATTAACATCTTTAACTCTGTCACGTAACAAGCTCATCCCTTAGCTTGGTCGCTCCTCATCACCTCGACTCCTGAGTCAGTCGGGAATTTAAGCAGCAAGCATCAAGGTGAGATACATGCCCTAAATTCGGCAAGGGCCGGTTGACCCAGGAATGCATTGTAAGGCGACTCCACATCCAAAACTACAAACGGCAAGATCCTTACTCTCTGGTGATCCCCCTGCCCTAGTGTGACTGGTAATTCCACAAAACCCATCGGAGATGTAGATGCTCCGTTGAAGCCACGTATCCATCCTTCACATGGCTTTAAGTTTTTTGCTTCGAGTCTCATTTGTTTGAAAGTTTTCTTGAAGAGGATATTAACCGAGCTCCCGTTGTCCACTAACACTTTATGGACTAAAGCAGGGCCAATTGTCGTGGTAATCACTAGTGGATCGTCGGTTGGAGATTGAACTCCGGAATCATCTCTGTTGCGGAATACGACATCATCTGACGTCGTTTTTTGTTGTTTTATTGGAGTGACGTCTTCAAGGCTACTGCATTCTCCAACTTCAACATGCTTGGCGGCATTGATGTACTGGTCCATTTCTTTAAAACTATGGCCAACTAAGTGAGGTCCGCCTATAATAGTATTAATGACGATCCTCTTACCTTTTTGCTGAGTCGTGGGGGAAGCAGGTTGATCTTGATTCGGGGCTTGTCCCCCTTGCCCCTGTCCCTTGGGGCGACTTTGTATTCATACAACTTCCCCTCTCGCAGCAATTTCTCAACGATGTCCCTCAAATGACGGCATTCATTGATGGAATGACCGTAGGTACCATGAAACAAGCAAAACTTTCCTGTTGCAATCTTTTTCTTAGTAGAATCTCTGGGTGGTGGTTTCTTGTACTGCAATATGCTATATGTATCTAAATAAATGTTCTCCAACGTATCATTTAACGGCTTGTAATTTTCAAAAGTCTGGAATCTGGGTCTTTTATTAGAGCTATTCCCTCGGTTTCTGTTCCTTCTATTGTCGTTCCCATTTCTGTTACTATTACCACCACTCTGGTTGCCAACATTTACTTCCACCTTCCCTGAACTGTCACCAGATTATTTCACAACAATGTTACTCTGGACACCTTCCTTCGAGGCCCCTTCGGGCTTTCTCTTTCGATTTGCCTTAACTTCTTCTCGCCTTAAGCGGACATTAGCCATTTCGTAGAACAATTCTCTAGTAGGAGGTAGTTTTCCAGCCAAGTAATCACCGAACTCTGTGTCGGGTTCTACCCCTTCTATGAAGGCCATCAGGATAGTGGGCTCATGGGGATCAGTAACTTCGGGGACGTCCAGGATGAAGCGATCCAGATATGACTTCAAAGATTCTCCTGGGGCCTTTTTAATTCGTGACAATTCTACGACGGTCTTGGACTTTTGGGTATGGAGTCGAAACTGATTCATGAAACGCTCACTCAACTCTGTGAAACTTGATACCGACCGAGGTGGGAGTCGGGTGAACCACATCAACGCTTCATCTTCAAGGTAGATTGGAAAAGCTTTGCATTTTACGGCGTCCGAAGCTGTTGCCGCATTCATGAACCATGCATATCTCATTAGATGCTGCCCTGGGTCTGTTCTTCCTGAATATCGATCCATCTGAGGCAAGTTGAACCGTCGGGGGAACTGGAAATTCAGTATGTCGTCTGTGAAGGGGGTATGACTTCGTTCAATGCCCCAATCTTCATTAGTATAGTGCCGACTTTTGGACATGATCTTGTGCACCATTGCCCATACATCGGCATTTGTTAATGTCTGCACAGGCTCTCTTAATCTAATGTTTGGATTACCCCTGGGTTCTTGATCAGGGGATAACCTCATGTTTCTGGCGGCAGCTGCTCTACGTTGCTCTCTATGTTCCCGGTCGATCTCAGGAGGTAGAGGTTGGAGAAGTTGTTGCTGCATGGTGTTGGTAATATTAGGATCTCTGGGTAATACGTGAGATCCGCGCATGGGTAGCAACATAGGTTGTTGTAGGCTCGGGTCATCAAGGCCCAATGCACCAGCAGCGTCTTCTCGGGATCCCAAAGATCCAAAAGTCAATTGATCAAGGTTATGAGGTCGTTCAAGAGGCCTCCTCTCGCGAGGGCATTCCTCCTCCAAAGAAGACGAATCATCTGTAGTAAGACGGCGTGTCGGGGAAGGAGACTTCTGCCTCCAGAGCTCATGTAGTTTTCTACCCATAGTGATCATGTTTTCCTGCATGCGAAGGTTGTCACGCCTTTGGGCTTCCAATGCTTCTTTAGTGCTCTGAAGCATGTCAAGAAAATGTGAAAAGTCTCCCTGAGTAATGGGTGCAGATGGATCAGGCTGAACATTAGTCATCGTGGCTGGAATCGGAGCGTTGGAGGGAGCTCGAATTGAAGTTCTAGCTTCATTCTGGTTCGGATCGGATCGGTTTAATGCAGCTTGGTCGGGGCGGTTCAGATGGAGGGAGTGAGAGCCTTCAACCTCATTAGACCGGATCGGGTCGGTGCCTTCCACCCGGTTCGGATCGGCTCCTCCCATCCGGTTCGGATCCTCCTGGTCGGAGCGGTCTGCTCCAGAGCTTTGAGCGCGTGACCTTGTTAACACAATAGCTTGCTGATCTTCTCTGGAATCATTTCCCCTAGCGCCTTGCACTTCTTTTCATTTGGACTTAGCCATAACACTTGATTCTTCAACGGTTAGTCTACAAGTACTGGAAGATGTCAGAGAGAAGGGATTAACTTCTTTGAACTTGAAAGTCCAAATAGTAAAATGATAACCCCAAAAAGGCTGAGAATTCGAAGGTCTCACATTGAAAGCACCAAAATATTAGACCAAAAATTGGTTCTAACACCCAAATGAGCTATGATTTTAATGAAATAGAACTAAAAAGCAACGAAGAACACACGATTTATAGTGGTTTGGCGTTAACGAGCCTACGTCCACTTTCTGTTCTTTATAATTGATGATTTGAATGCAAATACAGCAATGATTCTCACTCAACTTCACAATTACAATGCATAAACTCACTCAAATCTCTCAAAAAGAAACTTTAAGAGATGATATTGATCTGAATGTAGCTATGAAATTCGGCTATGGAGGAAGTTAGAACTGAGAATTTGCCAAAAGATCCTTTCAAATGCCTCTAGATGGTGTATTTATAGGTGAAAAATCTCTTCGAAGTGGCTCCAGTTCGGAATTGCATGGCACCCATCCCTTAAGAGTTGGGTTCGGAGGCTTCCAGATGGTGACAGCGCATCAATTTAATGGGAGATCGTGGGAGAAATGGTCAAGCTTGTTCCGAGACTTCAGGAAACGTGTGTAATAACGGTCACAGGCTCAGAGAAAGGGGTTCGGATCGGCTCCCTCCGATCCGATCCGATGAGGCCACTTGCTTCCTTCTTACATTGCTGACGTATTTCTCCGATCCGATCCGATGAAGTCACTTGCTTCCTCCTAATGTTTCTGACGTATTTCTCCGATCCGAACCGATATGTTATCTGTGTCTTCAGTCTTCACTTTTTTCCTGCGTTATCCCCCTCCGATCCGGACCGGTTCGTGGCTTTCTCACTATTTGCTCTTTGTGTAGCCTAGTTCACAAAGTAGGCTAACAGGTTGTTTTGCTTACTTTGTTTGGACCTTCTGTTGGGCTTGGAGCTACTTTCTTTTGTGTGTCAAAAATCAATGTTTATCTGTTATGTTGCTTTTTGATGGAGATATGTACGCATATATTGCAGTTATATGCCACTTATGTAACTGATGTATGATGTATTACGTATGATGTGGGACAAATGTATGTGTTACTACTCTATGACTGTTCTGCGACTGCTTATACTTTATATTTTCATAGTATTGTATTAATTATGAGTTAAATATGTGGATCATTCGAGAGGAAAAAAAATGAAGTGAATTTCCGACATACTTAGTTCATAACTATTGCATTATTATGATGGTCGCCCTTAACCAGGCATATTCTCTGCATTAGTAGACGGAATTGCTTAGTAATTCTCTTTACTAATGTAGGTCTTGGGGTGGGGCGTCACAGCTTGGTATCAGAGCCAGGTTTTCAGAATAAAATGTAATTTAAGCAGAATAGTGCACATGATGACCCTACATCAAACATAATCCATTAGCATACATTGTTCCCCATTCAAGACCAAGCCCAATTAATTAATCCTTGTCTTTAACTTTAACTTTGTCTTTGTCCTTGTTTCGACTTGTATCCCTTTTCATTTCCACTGCAGTAGATAGAATGGAATACTTCTAGGAAAATTTGTTTTACATTCCGTAGTATTCCCTATTAATTTAATGTAGATGATATATATTGCCCCATAAATGATCATATCTTCATTTTTTCAGCTGATGGCTAGTCAAGGTCCAGATGAAATTACGGGTTCTGGACCGATCAGTGGTCCAGGCTCCGAAGATAGGGTTGAGCCATCCAGTGGCATTCAGCCAATGAGAGTGATAGACCAACCAGCGGTTCTCGACCAGAGGCAGTCACTTTATCTACTGATCATCTTATGGAGCTTATTCGGAGCACCCAACCTCCCGCTCCAATCCGTTCATCTCCTCTGCACAAGTCAGTTTTTGCACGCATGCGCAGTGATTTCTCACATCTAGGTGGGAAGCCTTTTCTGGGTACAGAGTCCGTTTTAGAGGTCTAGGCGTGGATTCGTACCTGTGAGCGCATCTTTACTCGCATGGAGATCTCGCCTCATTTTCAAGTCCTTGTAGCTTCAAGCACGTTGCAAGGACGAGCTTTAAATTGGTATGAATTATTGATTGTTGAACTTGATGAGTCTTCCCTTGAGTGGAAGCAGTTCCGTGAGCGTTTTGAGCTCAAGTTTGTTCCCGATTCAGAGAAAGAGGTTCTTGCTTGTTGCTTCCTCGAGTTGAAGCAGAGGAAATAATCGGTTGCTGAGTATATTTCTTCTTCCGAGGCCTTGTCGAAGTACGGCCTAGAGCTCAACTCTACACCCTACAAGAAGAATCTTAAGTTCATTAATGGAATTAAGAAGTACTTAAAGAGACCTCTTCTATTGCAGCTTGATCGTTCTTTTGAGAAACTTGTTGATGCCGCTCTCCATCTCGAGGCAGTCGAGAAGGAAAAGGATAGTGACGATGATGTCGGGGTTCGTAAGAACCATGGAAAGAAGAAGTTTTCATCTCCAACGCAAAATCCTTTCCTAATAAGAAGAAGAAGCAAGGTGGATCGTCTTCTCAGTCCCAGGCTACTCCTTTAGCTAAGCCTTTTGCATGCTCTAATTGTGGTGTCACCTGAGAGATCCAGTAAGAGAATGTCCTAAACCTAAGAGATGTCTTAATGTTGCTACAATTTCTTAATGTTGCTACAATTTCTGGAGATGCTTCTCAGTCATGAGGTACTAATTCTACTATCTTAGAAGGTTCTATTCTATTTCATGATCATGTGATTCGAGTTTTATTCAATACGGGTGCTTCTAATTCATTCGTATCAAAAGATTTAGCGGATAGTCTTTCTATGGATGTTTCTTGTATTGTAACTTCATTGAGGATAGCAAATCCTATTGGGGGATCTGCTACCCTTATCTTATTATGCGATGATGTTGAGATCTTGATATGTAGGTTTTCTTTCCATGCTAATTTGTACGTGTTCCCTTTTCTTGGGTTCGATATGATCTTAGGTATGGATTGGCTAGTGCGATACGAAGTCAGGATTCTTTTTGTTGAGCGCACTTTATATCTTCGTCATCCTGATTCAACTACATTACTCTCTCTTGTGCTTAGTGATATCGATAGTGATTCTGAAGCTTCTTTGTATTCTCTCTCTAGACTATGATGATAACAATGTGTCTCATATTCCGGTGGTTTGTGATTTTGCCAATGTTTTCGAGCCTGTTTCGGGATTGCCACCCAAGCTAGCTATAGAGTTCCGTATCGATTTAGTTCCGGGTGCTCATCCTGTCAGTCGACCTCCTACACGGATGTCGACTAAAGAAAACGAGGAACTAAAAAAGCAGCTTCTTGAGCTTGAATCTAAGCATTTTATTCAATCTAATTCTTTACCGTGGGGTGCCGCGGTGGTATTTGTAAGGAAGCATTATGGTACTCTTAGGCTTTGCGTTAAACGAGTTGACCATCAAGAATCGATACATGTTGCCCTAGATTGACGATATGTTCGATCAATTAAGTGGAGCAAAGGTCTTTTCCTAATTAGACCTTGCCACGGGTTTTCATCAGCTACGAGTTGCAAAGGATAGTATTCCTCTTGCCGCTTTCTGTACTCGCTATGGTTCTTATGAATGGCGTGTTATGCCATTTGGTTTGACGAATGCCCCAACATTCTTCACTGATTTCATGAATCGGGTATTCAGGGAATATCTCAACAAGTTCGTCCTGGTTTTCATTGATGACATCCTTGTTTATTCTCGACCCAAAGCCGAACATGCTTCTCACTTGCGGATTGTCTTGAGCACACTCCGTCATCATCAGCTTAAGGCCAAACTTTATAAGTGTCACTTTTGGGAAAAGCAAGTATGTATTCTTGGTCATGTTGTTTCAGCCGAGGGCATTTCTATCGATCTAGCTAAGATCGAGGCCATCCAAAGTTGGAAGAGGCCTAAGACAGTTTTTGAGATCCGTAGTTTCTTATGATTAGTAGGTTATTACCGCCGCTTCATTCGAGATTTCTCGCGTATTGTACTTCCTATTACTTGTCTTACCCGTAAGGGTGTTTGATTCAAGTGGTCCGATCAATGTGAAGCTTCTTTTCAGCGATTAAAGGAACTTCTCACTAATGCTCCTATTCTAGTGGTTCCAGAGGGGAACCAAGACCTTGTGGTATACACTAATGCTAGTCACAGTGGTTTGAGTGTTGTGTTAATGCAACGTGATCGTGTTGTTGCCTATGCCTCCCGTTAGTTGCAGCCAAACGAGATTCGATACGCGACCCATGACCTTTAGTTAGCTGCCATTGTTTTTTCTTTGAAAATTTGGCGACATTATTTACTTGGAGAGCATTTCACTCTCTTTACCGATCACAAATCCCTGAAGTATCTATTTTCTCAGAAAGATCTCAACATGAGTTAGCAGCGTTGGCTCGAGTTTCTTGCGGCTTATGATTTCGATATTCTTTACACAGCTGGGAAGGATAATCGTGCAGCTGATGCACTTAGTCGCAAACATTTAGCTATGGTTTCTATTATGTTGGCTGAGTGGGATGTCTTTGTGACATTATCATATTGTGCTATTTGTGACCGTTCTTCTTCGATCGATTCTTCAGTGTTATTATTCAGTATTGAGGCCCGTCCATCTATTCTTGATCATATCATTGATGCATAGAGGCATGACCCCGAAGCGATATGCCTTATTCAGCTATGTGATTCTGAGTCCCGAGGTGAGGAGTTACGGGACTACAGTGTTGATTCTCATGGGTGTCTTTGTAAGAAGAACCGTATTGTTGTTCCCTTTGATTCAACACTTAGGCATGACATACTTGACGATTGTAATCGCACTCAGTATTCTATCCATCTCGAAAGCAGTAAGATGTATGCTGATATGCATCATCTCTATTATTGGCAAGGCATGAAACGTGATATTGCAAGATATGTGAATGGGTGCATGACTTGTCATATCGTTAAGGCAGAGCATCAACGACCATCCGGTCTTCTTCAACCTCTCGAGGTTCCATTATGGAAATGGGACCAGATTTCTATGGATTTCGTTGATGTCCTACCTCATTCGAGGACCTGTCATTCAAGTATATGGGTTATTGTTGATCCCTTTCTAAGTCTGCTCATTTCATTCCTGTTAAGTATAATAGGAATGCGCCTCTTCTTGCTAAAATTTATATTAAGGAGGTTATTCGTCTTCATCGTGTTCCCTCGTCCATTGTGTGTGATCGTGATTCCTTGTTCACTAGCCATTTCTGGAGAAGCCTTCAATAAGCTCTGGGAACGAAGCTTAATCTCTCTTCAGCTTATCGTCCCCAGTCTGACGGGAAAACTGAAAGAGTTAATCGAGTTCTTGGAGATCTTCTCCGTGCTTGTGTAATTGACTTTGGTGGTTCGTGGGAGGATAACCTACCTCTTGTGGAGTTTTCATATAGTAACAGCTTCTAATCATCTATTGGAATGGCTCCTTTCGAGGCCTTGCATGGCAGACCTTGTCGTTCACCTTCTTGTTGGTTGGAATCCAGGGAAAAACTCATTCTAAGTCCGGATTCGGTTCGGGATTATTCTGAGAAGATTATTCTTATTTGACAGAGGAGGAAAGAGGCTTAGATTCATCGGAAATCCTACGTAGATAATTGTAGGAAGCCTCTTGAGTTTTCTGTAGGAGATTTGGTCTTTATTCATGTTTCTCCATTGAAGGGAGTTATACGTTTCAGTGTAACTGGGAAGTTGGCTACCCGCTTTATAGGACAATTCCCGATCACTGAGCGTATTGGGCCTGTCGCATATCGCGTATCTCTCCCAGCTCATCTATCCCTCATCCATGATGTATTCCATGTGTCTCAGCTCAGGAAATGTCTTAGAGATTCAGATTCAGTTATCGATCCTTCCAAGCAGCTTGATATTGAGATATCTCCTGATTTATCTTTGGTGCAACAACCCGTTCGTGTTCTTGATTCGGAGGTAAGGCGCCTTCGAAGCAAGAGTGTTCCTCTTGTAAAGGTTCAGTGGTCGGACAATCCTAAAGATTGTACCTGGGAAACTAGGGAGTCCATCGAGCGCCTTTATCCAGATTTCCTTTCTTCTCACGACGTGGGTGAGAAATTTTCATTATTTTGTGCATTATTTCCTTACGTGTGTACATCTATTATGCATGTGCTTGTCCTTTGTGTTTGGTCTAGATTGGTTGTACGGACTTATCCCTAAGGTAATTGTGAGGACGCAATTTTTGTAGGGGGAGCGTCTGTAACAACCGAGTTTTTGGTAATTACCCGCTATATTTAATATCCATTAAAATATAAATATTGAATGATATTTAAGTTGAATATATCATTTGTTTGATTATTTGACTTAATTATTTGTGTCGATAATTAAGTTGGTGCTTTGAGATAAAATTGTGGTATTTAATCACTTTTAATCGACTAAAGTGAGGCTTAGGTCAATTAGATGTGGAATTTGAGATTTCGACGAAATATTGATTTTGGGTGGAATTTGTTTAACTTGCCAACTAAAACATTAGCAAATGGTAATTTATGTAGTAATACATAAATAAAAAAATGGTTAAAAATGTGATAAACCCATAAGAATTTATTTTATGTCAAAATATATGGCTTTTGGGATTAAAAGCTCAATTATCGGGTATTTGGGGGTAATAATGAAATTGTCATACATATAAGGTTATAAATATATACAAACATATAAAAACTTGTTGTAATCAATGAAAAATATGGAAAAATGTGTTTTCCATACTTAACAACTTATTTTTGTAAAATACCAAGATATTAAAATGATTAAGCTATATAGATTTGTAAATGTTGCACAAATATAAGTAAAATGCTTGTATTTGTGTAATGTGTGAAAATATGTGTTTTATGCATTTTTGATAATTTATTGTATTGAAAAGAAGTCAAAAAGTTTAATTTGGTTATATAGTTGCAGTTACAAAAGTATGAACAAAACGTTTATATTTGGATGAATTGTGTAAATATGTTGCAAATTGCAAATTTTGTTGTGAAATGGTAGTCTTAAAATTAATAAGTTTATAATATTGGAAGAAAACAAATTGATGTTAAATCTTAATTTTGTTGTTTGATGATAAACTATGGCTATTATGTGAAAATTTAAGTTAAAGTTTGGTATTAATCATGATAATATGCGCTAGTTACTTAATAACATATCCTAATTACCTATCTTGTGACTAAGCATGGTATATTGGGCTTTGTTAGGATAATTAAGGCCTAATTACATACATAGGCTAGGGGAAATTTCTGGAGAAGGAAAGAACTACGTACATTCTCCTTGTTACCTTCTTTTCCAGAAAACAATTTAGGGAAAAATTAGCAAACCCATTTACTGTAAGCTTCAATTGCCAAAAATCCACCTCAAAACACAAGGTTTCACTTGATTAAATACTCCAGCAGTAGGTAATCCATATCAAACTCAGATCTAATCCAAGTTTCATTGCTATTTGTTGAAGATTGTTGTTTTATGTTAAGAAATTTCATTGTATGTTTCAGCTAACCCATCTACAAGCAAAGAGAATGGTTCTTCTCAACATTAAAGCCTTAAATTGCAGCAATTCCTCTCCAAGCTCATTGTAAATCGCTATAGAAGTAAGTAATTATCTTACATTAAGCTAACATCATCAATTTTATTCGGATTTATGCAAAAATAAGTTAGTAAGCTAACTTATTTTTGAATTTACATGTATATTAATTTATGCTGAAATGGTGCAACTTGAGTTGCCTGTATCTTGCTTATCCGGTGTCGGATTGACACCAAACATTTTTCAGTTTGTAGAGAATTCATTAATCTTCATTCCTGCAAATTTTTATTGAGATTTGAGTCCGTTTGGACCTCTTTATATGCTGTCAAAGTTGCAAAACCAGAAGGTTTTTGCACAGAAAATGAACAAATAACTCTAATAGGTGAAAAGTATTTTGAGCATAACTTGTGAACCGTTTGTCGAATTGTAACAACCCGGAAATACGAGCCAATTTAAAATTTTTAAATTGGATATTTTAAAGGAATTTAAACAATTGAAATAAAATATTTCAATAAAATAGTGAATTAGAAATAGTATATCAGTTTGAAAATTTGAATTCAAACTTTGACTGACTGTACCGAGTGCAAAATATAACGGATTTTAGTGAAACCAAAAATATTTAAATTTGTTTATGAATATCTTTCTAATGTATCTGAAAAATCGAAGTTTCATAGCGGGAATCAAAAGTTATGGCTGAATGAATTTTCAAAAAGGTTGTTATAGAGAATTTATAGCCCTTGAAAATAAACATTGTGCAAGCAACCTCGGAATTCTACGAAACCATTTTCGTTGGATCCGGGATGGCAAATTATTACGAGATTTCGAATTTCATAATTTTTGAAGCTAGTATGTGAGCGTGGCAAAAGAAAACGTGTTTGGTTAATTTCTGTTAAATTGGATCGACCAGAAAATGGCCATTTTTCAAACGGTCTCAGAATTCGACGAAACTAGTTTTATTGGGACCGTAGCGTCAAAACATAACTAGATTTATTTTTCTGGAATTTTTCGAACTAGTTTGCGGCCCAGGAAAATTGAAATGTACGTTCAAAACAAAATTTGAATGTTTTATATTTTAATTTGAAGAGTAACTGACTGTAACAATCGAATTGGCCTACGAAACAACAATCGAATTGGCCTACGAAACATATCCCATTATGTTAGGAATGGGGGTATTTAGCTAGGGGCGACAGTCGTTGGGTTTGAATTAGTGTCCATGTGGAGAAACAAAATTTTAAAATTTAATAAAACCATCGGCCAATCAAATTTCTCCTTCATAATTTTAAAATAAAAATAAAGTCAACCCCCCCTCCCCCGTAACCCTCGAACCCGACGACCACCATACTCCCTCCTTCCCGACCCAATCGCCGCCGCCACAGGCGACGATTACCCTTGCCACCACCCAGACTTTGAAGCGTCGCCCCTCCCCTTCAAATCAAGACAACCCTCGCCCTTTATCTCCTCGTTATCGTCGAGAACGAAGCCCGGGAAGTCGGCAACTTCATGCCACCGCCACCGCCGCTACAGGCCGTTGATTCGGCCAAGAACCCCCCTGCGCGGAAACCCCTTTCCACCCCCTTCGATGCTGTGTAGTCTGATCGACGCAACGTTAATCGGATTGAAAGTTATTTCAAAACCTAGTTTTGAACAACTTCTGAAAGGTATCGGCTTTATAATCTTTTAACTGAAAATAACACTTTTAATGTTGCAAACTTTAAAAAATCATATCTTTATGGTGTGTTAACGAAATTCGATGAAACAGGAAACATCGTGACCGCAAGGACGCTCTCTACAATCTAGAACGGACCGCGAATTTTTTTGAGCTAGCTATGATTTTTAGCATCTCGAAAACCATTGTGAGATTTCTAAACTGAAAAGTGAATGGAAATGTGATGTATAAATTATATAAGCGAAATATAAATTATATACGTGTCGTATACCTCTTGTACATACGTTGTGTAAGTTATATGAGCGAAGTATGAATTATACATGCATTATATAAATGGTATGTGTGTTGGAATGGAAATAAAATATATTATATACGAATATATATATATATATATATACTCCCCTCGTCTACAAACCATGGACGATATTTATTGATTGTGAATTGATGTGAAAAATGTTGGTGAATAATGCGAATGGTTGATAGAATTGTTTGTGGTTGATATTGTTTGGTTGTGGTTGAAAAATACCCATTTGTGATTGAAATAAATTATGGAAAAGAAAAATCATACTCGCCTGCGTGCGAATTAGATGTATGAAATCCCCATTGTCAAAAACCGCGAGGTTTTAAGGTGGAGCGAGGAGCCATACTCGGGACGGTGCCTGTTTTAAATACCCTGTCATTATGCTGTCGAAATTTTGAATAATATTCATGTGTTAGAATTATTTTCATATGTTGAAATTATTTTCATGTGTTGAAATGAAAGTCGTGTGTTGAAACTATATCCATGTGTGGAAATGCTCATGTGTTGAGAAGTTCATGTGTTGAAAAATAATTCATGTGTTGAATAAATAAATAGTTTTAACAATAAAAACCACATTTTTATTATATATATGAAGTATGTAAAATATTCGTATTTTAAATAAATTGTTTCAACAATAAAAATAACATCTTTCTTATATGCGCAAACAATATGAAACCATATCCATGTGTGGAAATGCTCATGTGTTGAGAAGCTCATGTGTTGAGAAGTTCATGTGTTGAATAAATATTTTTGATGATAAAAATATCATTTTTATCACGTGTGTGAATTGCTAAAAATATACAATGTTGAAATAAATATTTGTTTGCTATGAATATTATTTTTAACATGTATAGGAACTAAATAAAATAGTCATGTGTTGAAATATATTTTAGTTCGACAAAAATATCATTTTTAAGTGAAACGTGAAGTGTTAAAAATAACCATAAGTGGAGATAAACCTTTGTTCGCTGGAAATATAATTTTTAGCTAAGTTTTGCACATATATATGTTTGTGTGTTGAACAGGAAATGGATTAGCTATTGAGTAAAGAATTTATTTGCGTGTCCGACAAAAAGGTAAACCTTAATGAGTTGGATGTGCAAATTTTATTATTATATCAACTCCTGTGAATGCCATTGGATGCGGAGTGCTAGTTGTTCTGTGTGTAATAATAAACAATCGCCATAGGATAGTAACAATTAATTTTGAACTACACTACATGGCATACTTCTTGACGATAGGCATACTTCATCATATACCACATAAGCATTTGGAGCTTGTGTGACGAGGTTGAAGATTTACCATACGAGCGAGAGGCTGGTATGGCGATGACTATATATTACAGTTTGAACTGATGACTAATCTGAACTATATAAATTGTAACAGTGAATTGCAAGATTAATAAAAACCCCATACGGGTCTGGAGATGACAATAAACACGTCTCTCTGGTCATTAAGGCACAAAAACCATTTATAGGGTGACGAGAATTTATTCTCTGGAGTTATGATCTATACACACTCCCATGTGGACACCGGAATATATCACTATAAATATGTGTGTGCTTATTAGGATTTATTGGGTACCTAAAATGGCCCAAAAATTTCCAAACCCCTTCCCGTACAAAGGAGGTTATGGCAAAAAAATTCGAAATATAAAGGTGTTAGTGAAATATTTGAAGTGAAAACGATATTGAAATCGTCGAATGAATTATATATATATATATAAAAATATAAATTAAATTAAAACGAATCGAGGCCGTGAAGTTCGCGTTTTGAAATCGCAACTTCAAACGATTATACCGAAACATCCGACCATCGGATTTTCACGAAACTGGAAACGTTGGGTTCGCTTTGGGAATATCTTCCCAATGATATAAACTTTGTTGAAATCCAACGGTTAAATTTTCAGATATGTGTAAAACAAATTTTGGGAAAAACAGTGCTAGTGCCTCGGCATGACCTGAAACGTCGTTTAATTAAATAAGGCCGTTTTTAAATAAATAAAAATGGCGATATATCGTTATAAAATATTATAGACGATATAGAGTGGAAATAAACTGATTTTGCTTGGTTTGCTTGATATTTGATGGTTGAATGTGTTTGACATGAAAACTATACTAAAGAACTGAAATGTGAATGTCGAATGATTTAACAATGGGAAGAATTGATTTGAAAATCTAAATATACGTGGATTATTTGAAAAGACCGATTCAATTCTCATTTCAAATAATCGATCGACGGTTAGAAGTCGAAGAGATGAAGACGGTTCAAGACCGACGATCTTCGCATTGGATGGATGGGCGCTACTGATGCTCGTGATTGGAGTAGCTACTTGAAGGAGCTAAGCTGGTAGCCGTCTAGACGTATTGTTGATTGTACGGATATGCGAAGAATTTGGTGCCTCCGGCTTCGTTCATACCCAGAAGAACTTGTAAATGGACTGTGTGTCTAATATTGGATTTTGTTCTGTGCTAGTTGATCTCTATTAAATATATATCTGTTTGGTGGTGGAGAATTTATTCTCTTGCTTAACGCCCTTCTCTGAGACGTACGAGCTTAGAGGTAATATATCGATAGAAATCAGTCGCATGGAGTGGATTGCCTGTGTGGCACGCCTAAGTGGCATATGATCAAGGCTTCTGTTGCAAAGCAAAGTCTTGTGGTTGATGATCAAAGAAAGGTATGTGTGGTGTAGCTTTGTGTATCGTGGATTCGCGAGCCTCACACCTCGGTATGAGTCAAAAACGGGATAGTGACTACAGGGAGAGCACGACGTTTCTTTCTAGCTACGGTGGTGTCAGTGACCTACTAGCCCTGACATTTATATATACTTTTCACCTGTGTGGTTGTTGGAATGCGGGGCGCCTCGATTATAGGTCTGTAAGGACCGGGAAACATGTGTTCAGGAATTGTCAATCCTCAAAAGTAAGAGAGGATCGACCCTGAAGATCCAGGGATTGTTGTGTGCGGTCCTGAGGCATTTGCTAGAGTGTCTCGAACGGAGAGGAGCTTGCCCCTTTCCTCGACTCATGATGGAATCCAATTTCCAATACGAAATTGCGGATGTGATTGTATTACTAGTATGGCGACATAGTAGATGGTAGCTATGCCGCCTAGGATTGATATTTATGATTGAATTTGCTTTTGAAACATATATGCACTAGTAATAATATCAAACACTTTTGTTTTATACGTATGAAGCTTCTCTTGGCCATTATAAGGTAAAAACTCTATCCTCCGGCTTGCGTTGCATTGTGTGATGGGACCTAAGTCTTATAATGGCTTCATTTTTATAAAAAACATTGCGATGATTTAATCATTTACTTTATTTCATGCACTAGCACTAATTGGAGTAAACCCGTTCCGCGAAAGTGGCGTGGTCCTTTTATTTGCCTTATTATTGTTGTTTAATAAGTTAAGTAGATTTCTCATACCAGTCCCATGACTGACTCGTAGTTTGTTTCACCTTGCAAACTCGGGTGCCCTTATTTTCACATGGGCAGCCTAGTTATAGGTAGCTGACATATTTTGGCTAGGCACCGCAGTAGAGGTGCACTTTTGGCTCATGGCGAGGCTTGACTACATGTTGATGACTATGATTTTTTTCCCGCCATTATTGTATATGTATATGATTCTGCCACAGGCGATGTAGACTGATGTTTCGTTTATGTACTCTTTATATGTGATTCCACCACAGGCGATGTAGACTGATTATGTGTTATTATGCACTAAGTTGTATCCTGCACTGTGCTCTCTGATGTGGTGATATATATATATGATTCCGCTGTCATATTTGTGTAAATTATTATATTTCTTGTTTATGTTATTATCTGTACTCCGCTAATGATGATTAATGTGTTATATTCCAATGATTATCCTTAACATCGTAGCACAGGGTTTTGAGATCGTCTCAGGTGGTATCAGAGCTTTGGTTAACCTTAGTTCTGGAATTTAACACATTAAACATTTCGTCAGAATAGAATCAGTAGTATTCTAAGGCGAGTAGCTCATTAGAGATAGGACTAGTAATGTCCTAGAATGAGCTAAGCAGAATAACAAAAATAATTTGATCAGTACACCGTTGTCTTTCCTTAAGTTCTTCTGCTTTACCATACAATAAAATTATCGTTTCTGTAAGCTGACTCTTTTCTTGCTTATACAGAACTTGAACAATGGCTACCCGAGCAGCCGCTGGTAGAGGAAGCCGAGCTGCCCGTGGCAGAGGATGAGGAGAAGTCCCAGCTGAAGATGGACCCTTAAAACAACCCCCGACCGCTCAACCATTTGAGCTCGACCGCGTGGCTAAAAGGCACAAGAATCTAGGAGGCAGAACCTTCTTTAGAACGGGCACTGTGATTGAGGCCTTGGCATGGCTAAAAACATGCGAGAAGATACTAGGAGGCCTAAGGCTGGGTGATCAAGACAAAGCTTTCATGGGTGATTGGCTTCTGCAAGAGGAAGCCGAATTATGGTGGGAAGCTCTTACCGCAGCGAACAAAGATGCTGGTAGGACATGGGATGAATTCAAAGATTTATTCAAAGAAAAGTACGTCCCAGAGCAAGCCCTTGAGCGCATGCACGACGAATTCGCAAACCTCCAGCAAGGAGATCTTTATGTACAAGACTATTTGAACAAGTTTACACAGTTATCCCTCTATGCTCCCGAGCTCATTGCCACCACTAAGTCCAAGAATAAGAGGTTCATCCTCGGGCTACAGCAGAAGTACCAAGACAGGGCAATGGCCCATATCAAGCTGGCGTTTAATGAATTAGTGGAGATGGAGTGCAACTATGAGGACCTGGATCAAAGGAACCTCGATCTGGATCATGCTAAAAGCCAGATGGGAAATAACCGCAAGCCCTCTGCAAACCAGCTAGAATGAAACAACGCAGCTTCCACGAATCAGCAGACTAGCAGGCCGCCAAAGTGAAGCTGCTACAATTGTGGCAAGGTGGGGCACTACTCAAATGTTTGCACAGCCCCGAAACGGCAGAAGACCGATTCTCAAGGTCCAAGCCAGGGCTCTCAGAACCCTCGTTCATGCTTTAACTGCCACAGGACAGGACATCTTGTTAGAGTCTGTCGCTTGCTTAAGAAGGCCGAGGTTGCTCACGTATATGACGAGACGAACCCGCCGGCTGCTTCTGATGGAGCAGGTAAACCCGATGTTTTGGGAGGTACCCTTACAATTAAAAATATTCCTGTTTCTGTATTAGTTGACATGGTGCATCACGTAGTTTTATTGCTAGTAACACAGTTCACAAATTAAAGTTAAAAACAAAGAAAGCTTACATAATCGGTTAAAGTACATAATCCGAGGAGGATCTCTTATTCTCAGTTCATATTGTAGAGTGCCAGTCTCTTATTCTTCCTACAAGTTTTCTTTTGATTTGATTACCATGGACTTTCCCGAGTTCGACATCATTCTCGGGCTAGATTGGTTAACAAAATATGAAGCTGAAGTAAAATGTGCGGAAAGAATAGTAAAAATTAGAACGAAGCTTGGATATATTACTGTACCATGTCATGGTTCGAATCCAGATAGAGAAGAATTTTGGTCTGCGCTAGAAGTTATCCCCACTTCCATAGAAAAGATTCCTGTTGTTAGAAACTATGCGGATGTGTTTGAAGAAGTCGAAAACTTACCTCCGCAAAGAGAAATAGAATTCAGAATCGATCTAATTCACAATGCCATACCAGTGGTACATCCAATTCGCAGAATGACTCCAAAAGAAAAAGAAGAATTAGGCGATCAAACTCGTCAACTACTATGGAAGGGTCTGATCAGACCTAGCTTTTCTAGTTGGGGTGCAGCTGTAGTGTTTGTCCCAAAGTCAGACGGTACTCTCCGATTGTGTGTTGATTACCGAGACCTCAACAAACAGACGCTTAAAAACAAATACCTGTTACCCCGCATCGATGATCTGTTAGACCAATTAAATGGGACGAGAATACTTTCCCGAATGGACCTAGATACAGGTTTTCATCAACTGAGAATTGCAGAAGAGTGTGTTCCTTTGACAGCTTTCAGAGGTCCAGACATATTTTATGAATGGTTAGTAATGTCGTTCGGCCTATGCAACGCTCCAGCATACTTCGTCGATCTAATGAATAGAGTATTCAGTGGAGTTCTGAATAAATTTGTCCTCGTATTCATCGATGATATTTTAATCTACTCCAAATCAAAACCTGAGCATGGAAAACATTTAGAACAAGTATTGGAGATTCTAAGAAAGAACGTCTTCAAAGCCAAATTCTCTAAATGTGTCTTCTGGCAAGAAGAGGTGAAGTTCCTTGGCCATGTTGTGTCAAAGGAAGGGATTTCTGTAGATCCAGCTAAAATTATAGCAATTCAAGACTGGAAAATGCCTACTACACCCACAGAGGTTAGAAGTTTTATGGGGTTGGCTAGTTATTATCGAAAATTCATTAAGGATTTTTCGAAGATATTCGGTCCATTAACAAAGCTTACGAAGAAGCACAAGAAATTTAAGTGGACTTCTGACTGTGCGGAGGCTTTCTAGGAATTAAAATCGAAATTGGCAACCGCTCCAGTATTTACCATTATCGATGGCAATCAGGATTTGACGGTTTGGACAGATGCTTCTATTAGAGGTCTTGGTGCAGTGTTAATGCAAAGAGGCCAAGTAGTCGCTTATGCAAACCGCCAGCTGAAACTGCATGAGAAGAATTATGTAACTCATGATCTTGAGTTGCTAGCTATCGTTTTCGCTTTGAAAATCTGGAGACATTACTTATTGGGTGAGAAATTCGAACTATTTACAGATCACCAATCATTAAAGTATTTGTTCACCTAGAAAGATCTGAATTTGAGGCAGCAGAATTGGCTAGAATTTCTTGCAGCGTATGATCTAGATATCCTGTATACGCCAGGAAAGGCTAACGTAATGGCTGATGCACTTAGTAGAAAGACTAAAATCATCGCCAGCATAACTGTTACATCTTCATTGATTGATAAGATTTCAGTCCTTCAGAAAGACGATGAATTTATTCACAGAATCCGTCATAGGACCAAGGATGGTGAAACCACAAGTTTCTGTATTGACGATAAGGGGGTTCTTAGATTAAATGACAGGGTTTGCATCTCGAATATTCCAGAGCTTTGAAGAGAAGTCATGGATGAATCCTATAAGTCCAAACTCAGTATCCATCCCGGTGTGAGAAAAATGTACAATGATATTAAGCGCACCTTCTGGTGGAGGGCAATGAAGAGGGACATTTATGTATATGTTAGCAGGTGCCCTACTTGTCAGTTAGTCAAGAGCGACCAACAAAAACTAGCCAGATTGTTGCAACCGTTGGAGGTCCCAGGTTGGAAATGGGAACAGATTTCCATGGATTTCATAGATGGTTTGCCCCGAACCAAGAAAGGTGATGACAGTATTTGGGTGATCGTAGATCGCTTCACGAAGACCGCCCATTTCATACCTGTCAGATCCAATAGAACTGCTCAAAGTCTAGTACAGATATATTTCAAAGAAATTGTTAAGCTGCATGGAGTTCCCATCAGCATAGTCAGTGACCCAATATTTTCTAGCAAATTCTGGGAGGCATTCCAGATAGATTTGGGTACGAAACTAAATATGAGCACCGCTTATCACCCTTAGACAGATGGCCAAACTGAGAGAGTGAACAGAATTCTAGAAGATTTACTGCGGGCTTGTATTATTGATTTTGGTGGGTCATGGGAAGATCACTTGCATTTGACAGAATTCTCATATAACAATAGCTATCAGGCAAGTTTAAAAATGTCGCCATTTGAGGCATTATACGGTAGACTGTGCAGATCTCCCGCATGTTGGGTAGAACCTGGCAACAGACTTGTGTTGGGACCCGATATGATTAGAGAAGCATCTGATAAAGTTGATTTCATCAAGAAGCGATTGAAAACCGCGCAAAGCCAATAGAAAAGTTATGCAGATTCTAGAAGAAGGGATTTGACATTTGCTGTTGGTGATTATGTTTACTTGAAAGTTTCTCTGATGAGAGGAGTGATCCAATTCGGTAAAACTGGAAAGTTGGCACCCAGATTTATTGGTCCCTTTCCTATACTTGAACGAATTGGAACTCTTGCTTATAGGGTTCAATTACCTGATTGGTTGCCTGGAGTGCATAACGTATTTCACGTATCACAACATAGAAGACATGTGCATGATCCGGATCTTGTTGTATAAGAAGCAGCGCAACAGGACTTGGAAATTACTCCAGAATTAGCAGTTAGAAGAGAACCGTTAACAATTGTTGGCAAAGAAACTAAAGAGCTAAGGAGCAAGAAGGTTCATTTAGTTAAAGTGCAGTGGAGTAGTGATCCTAGAGATTGTACTTGGGAGACTGAGGAAAGCATTAAGCAAGCTTACCCTAAATGCAGAATGGACCTCTCTGACTAACTCCGGTGCAAGGTACCTTCACAATACTTTGCATTTACATTTTTGTTTCCTACTTTACTGTTGTATCCTTTTCGGGGACGAAAAGTTTTAAGTGGGGGAGATTGTAACAACCCGGAAAATACGAGCCAATTTAAATTTTTTAAATTGGATATTTTAAAGGAATTTAAACAATTGAAATAGAATATTTCAATAAAATAGTGAATTAGAAATAGTGTGGCAGTTTGAAAATTTGAATTCAAACTTTGACTGACTGTACCAGGTGCAAAATATAACGGATTTTAGTGAAACCAAAAATATTTAAATCTGTTTATGAATATCTTTCTAACAAATCTGAAAAATCGAAGTTTTATAGCGGGAATCAAAAGTTATGGCCAAATGAATTTTCAGAAAGGTCGCTATAGAGAATTTATAGCCCTTGACAATAGACATTGTGCAAACGACCTCGGAATTCGACGAAACCACTTTTGTTGGATCCGGGATGTCAAATTACTGCTAGGTTTCAAATTTCATAATTTTTGAAGCTAGTATGTGAGCGTGGAAAAAGAAAACGTGTTTGGTTAATTTCCGTTAAATTAGATCGACCAGAAAATGGCCATTTTTCAAACGGTCTCAGAATTCGACGAAACTATTTTTCTTGGGACCGTAGCGTCAAAACATAGCTAGATTTATTTTACTGGAATTTTTCGAATTAGTTTGTGGCCCAGGCAAATTGAAATGTACATTCAAAACAGAATTTGAATGTTTTATATTTTAATTTGAAGAATAACTGACTGTACCAATCGAATTAGCCTACGAAACATATCCCATTATGTTCGGAATGGGGGTATTTAGCTAAAGGCGACAGTCGTTGGGTTTGAATTGGTGTCCGTGTGGAGAAACACTATTTTAAAATTTAATAAAACCATCGGCCAATCAAATTTCTCCTTCGTAATTTTAAAATGAAAATAAAATCAAAAAACCGCCCCCCTAACCCTCGAACCCGACGGCCACCGTACTCCCTCCTTCCCGACCCAATTGTCGCCGCCACAGGCGATGATAGCCCCTGTCACCACCCAGACTTTGAAGCGTCGCCCCTCCCCTTCAAATCAAGACAACCCTCGTCCTCTATCTCCTCGTCATCGTCGAGAACGAAGCCTGGGAAGTCGGCAACTTCACGCTGCCGCCTCCGCCGCTACAGGCCGTCGATCTAGCCAAGACCCCCCTGCGCGGAAACGCCTTTCCACCCCCTTCGACGCTGTGTAGTTTGATCGACGCAACGTTCATCGGGTTGAAAGTTATTTCAAAACCTAGTTTTGAACAACTTCTGAAAGGTATCGGCTTTATTATCTCTGAACTGAAAATAACACTTTTAAGTGTTGCAAACTTTGAAAAATCATATTTTTATGGTGTGTTAACGAAATTCGATGAAATAGGAAACATCGTGACCGCAAGTACGCTCTCTACAATCTAGAAGAGACCGCGGATATTTCTGAGCTAGCTACGATTTTTAGCGTCTCGAAAACCAATGTGAGATTTCTAAACTGAAATGTGCATGGAAATGTGATGTATAAATTATATAAGCGAAATATAAATTATACACGTGTCGTATACCTCTTGTACATGCGTTGTGTAAGTTATATGAGCGAAGTATGAATTATACATGCATTGTATAAACGATATGTGTGTTGGAATGGAAATAAAATATATTTACATACGAAAATATATATATATATACACACTCTCCTCGTCCACAAACCATGGACGATATTTATTGATTGTGAATTGATGTGAAAAATGTTGGTGAATAATGCGAATGGTTGATAGAATTGTTTGTGGTTGATATTGTTTGGTTGTGGTTGAAAAATACCCATTTGTGATCGAAATAAATAGTGGAAAAGAAAAATCATACTCGCCTGCGTGCGAATTACATGTATGAAATCCCCGTTGTCAAAAACCGCGATGTTTTAAGGTAGAGCGAGGAGCCGTACTCGGGACGGTGCCGGTTTTAAATACCCTGCCATTATGCTGCCGAAATTTTGAATAATATTCATGTTTTAGAATTATTTTCATGTGTTGAAATGAAAGTCGTGTGTTGAAACTATATCCATGTGTTGAAATGCTCATGTGTTGAAAAGCTCATGTGTTGAGAAGTTCATGTGTTGAATAAATATTTTTGATGATAAAAATATCATTTTTATCACGTGTGTGAATTGCTAAAAATATACAATGTTGAAATAAATATTTATTTGCTATGAATATTATTTTTAACATGTATAGGAACTAAATAAAATAGTCATGTGTTGAAATATATTTTAGTTCGACAAAAATATCATTTTTAAGCGAAACGTGAAGTGTTAAAAATAACCATAAGTGGAGATAAACCTTTGTTCGCTGGAAATATAATTTTTAGCTTAGTTTTGCACATATGTGTGTGTGTTGAACAAGAAATGGATTAGCTGTTGAGTAAAGAATTTATTTGCGTGCCCGACAAATAGGTAAACCTTAATGAGTTGGATGTGCAAATTTTATTATTAAATCAACTCTTGTGAATGTCATTGGATGCGGATTGTTAGTTGTTCTGTGTGTAATAATAAACAATCGCCATAGGATAGTAATGTAGGATCTAAATTAACCCTAGAGGGGGGGGGGGGTGAATAGGGTTTATTGCAAATTAAGTATATTTAAAATAATTGCAGAAATAAAAGATCACACACAGAAAATACCCAGCTTCGGCAAAAACTATGCCTACTGCTGCATTCAAGGTTTCTACTAGGAATTTTAAACAATCTCTTCGCTTACAGACTCTTGTAAACTTGCGACCTTCGCTCCCGACTGTTAAAACCCTACGCTCAAGACCTTGACACAACTCGACCTCTTATGTTGTGATTTTTCAAACTACTCACACTAGTAGTTATTGACTTTAAGGAATCAAAAAAAAAAATTAAACAAAAAAAAAATAAAAAAGAAAATGAAACCCTAGGTTTTAACTATTTAGGGTTATCCCCTTTTAACATAAAAAGGCGGCTCCCTTTTTATCACTCCACCGCTTTATACTATTTAGCCCTAGCCTCCTTTGTTTCTTCCTGGAAATGGAAATGGCGGCTTAGAGCAACTAGGGTTTCTGAAGGTGCTAAATTGCGATCGCTGATTGATGAAACTCAGTTTTCTGCTGCTCGATTCTCCTTAGCTTCAATCTCTGGCGGCTTGTATCTCTTGCGATCGAATTTATAGGAACTGATTTGGTTTCTGGCTTCTCTCGATTTCTGGTATGGTTTTTACTATTCGATTTTTGATATTGATATGCTTGATCTTTGATGATGTGTGCCGATGACGATTGGGTGTTATTTATAGGGTTAAAATCCCTAAAATTCTGCTCTGATTTCGACCTTGAGACTTGGCTATGATATTGCGATCGGCTTTGAATTGATCTGTTTATTTCTTTTATTTGGGGCCAGGAAGTATATTCCTTTAATCTTGGTCTTTGGCTTTGAATTGGCGTGATTTCTGGACTTTGAAATCCTCAAACTTGAGTACGAATCCGTCTGATTTTTAATTGATCTTATATTTGAACAGATGCTATATTTGAACTTGTTTACTCTTGTGATTGCCGAATTCTCTGGAATGAGTTTTGAGTGATGAATCTTTCAATTTTGAATACAAGAATTTTGGAGTTTTAAAATCTTCAACTTGTTCTGAATTTTTCTAACTTGGCCCCGTATGCTCTAAAAAATCATGGTAGCTTCTTGAACTTTGATCGAGTCTTATAAAATCTCGTTTATTTATTGTTCTGAAAAAAATGTCTTTAGATACTTTAAGCGCTTGTTGATCTCTCTGGGCTTTGAATTGAGTCTTCCTTTGAACAGAATCAATACTTGAACTTGCCAAACTTTTTAATTTATGTCGCACTTGATGTTTTCCTTTTAACATTGATACCCATGTTTTCATATGCACAAACCAGTGTAAATACACCATTGATACTCCATGTTTCCATGAACCTGTTTTATCTGCAGTTGTCTTTGAATTATTGTGATTGCATGCATCATAGTATTTGCTTTGTTTATGAGCTCGATCATTCTTGTTTACCACTTGTATAATGCACCACACCCTTGGGCCTTGCATGTCTGACTTGTACATCTATGTTGTGTTCTTCTCTTTTATTATCCACTTGAACTTTTCACTGCACTCTTATGTTGACACACACAGTGTAGCTGTACCATCCATTCATACTATATTTGAATCTTGAGTTGTTTGCATCATGTACATACGGTTATTAAGAATTGCCACCATGTAAATTTATGCTTGGTTGGCACACAGCTGTTGTAGCCATGCCTTCACCATGTACACTTTGGCTATCTTGTCCATTGTAAACTGTTGCACTGCACATTCACTTGCATGATATACATGCATGCACCTTTTGATTTATTTGTAATAGTTTCATTGTCCCTTTAAGTTGAATGATTGCTCGACCATTGATGTTGAGTTGCGGCTCGACCATTGATGTTGAGCTGCGGCTCAACCATGCTAAAACTGTCTTGACCATTTTTGATTGATCACTATTGTACTATAGCCTGAGTTGTTCCTTACAATTGCTGCTTCCTTATATGACTTCTTATGTTTGAGCCTTGCTGCTGTTTGAATAGATACTCCACATTGATTTTCTTGACTTAAAAAAAAATATACTTGACCCAAACTACTTGTACATTGAGATTTCTGTGTGGACTCTTCTGCCATCATGCATGTATGTAGCTTGCTGGTTCGACCATTATGTCTGACCCTTGCACTTGATCACTTTTTCATTCACGTTGCATTGATTTTCTTTCTTGGACTTGTATTTGATTTTCCTATTGTTGATTGTACACTGGGTTGAGATGGTCTTTTTGGCTACTCCTCAGTCGCGATACTGGATTGGCGTGGCAGTGCACACGTGTATTCACGTGTGTATATGCAGCCATCCAGACGAGTTTTCCTGTCCCTGCATATCAGACAAAGTCTAGAAAAATGATGAGAAACACACTGTAATTCTGAGGCAAATAAAATTTTAAAAATAAATTTTTATTTGCTTTTATTTTATTTTATTTTTGTTGCAGTCTACTGTGTGTTCTTTTTGTGACAGGTATGAAGTCAGGATTTGACTGAAGGCTGTGAAGACAGAAGATGGACGATAGAAGACAGTAAAAAAATGTCAATGTATGAAAGTGTTTGTATGTGCAGTTGTATAGAGTGAGTGACAGAGTTGTATGAATGAAATGTAATATGTCAAATAGTGGAGTAAAAAGATGTACTTTTGATATTGAAATAAAATATTTTTATAAAATACTGTGTGATTGTTCAAATTTCTGTATCAGTGTATTTACAAACACATTCAATAATAAAAATATATTTGGTTGTTATCATCAAACAAAAATCATATAATTGTGTATACAACACTGTTATATACAACAATCTCCCCCTTTTGATGATGACAAACAAATAAAAGATTTTGAATGTGTGAATGTGTTTGATAACGTGAGGTATGTTACTCCCCCTATTTGTATGCTCCCCCTACAACTAAGCTTCCCTTATTGATGCACATAGATTTGAAAATTTTGAAATGAATTAATCAATCCCAAATTTTAAAATATTCTATAAATGTTTACTCATCCATCAAAATCTTGATCATTCTCCCCCTTTTGTTATCATCAAAAGAATAACAATAAATTAAAATAGTGATGAATATAAACTAGAAATATAAATTCGGATCAAGAGGATAATATATCGTAAATCTCATTGAATCAAACAAAAATCATAATATTCTTTGAGTCAGAGACAAATTTCACTTTCAGAATGAATGGATTTACTATGGATTTTATAGAATTAGGAGAGTCCAATATTTGAATATAAAATTTAAAGGTTTCAAATATGCTTAAAAAATATGTTAAGCACTTTCTAACCACGCATAGCCCAAAGGTCTTTTAAATGGGGTTAGTAGTAACTTAACTTTATCCTCTCTGATGAGTTCCATCCATGCACAGCCCGAAGGTCTTTTAAGTGAGAATGAAAGCACATAGAGATTAAGGTATTTCACCCACACATAACCGCGAGGACTTTTAAATGGGAGTGAGTACCAAGGATATTATTATTTATTTATTTATTTCTAAATTTCGAGAATAATTAGAACTCCCCAAATTAAATAAAACCATGATGAGTGACAGAAGTATGGTAGATATAGAAGATGGTCGTGAAATAAGCTTTAATTCAAAAAAATATTATAAAATCTGTCCAATCATCATGAGATTTAAAATATTTCCTTATGATGAAAATATATTATAGTCAATACTCATCACAATTTCAAGATCTGTCATAATTTCAACGAATTCCAAAGTAGTTCAAATGATCAATCATTTAACTTTTGAATAACCATTTAAGAAATTTTATTTTATTATTATTATATATATATACACATATATATATATATATATAAATTTTAATGGATAATGATTAATCTATTTCTATAATTCCCAAATCTAAGCGTAATCGTGAAAATCTATCTTCGGGAAGAGGTTTTGTAAAGATATCAGCAAGTTGACTGTCAGTTGTAATAAACTCAATACAAATATCTTCTCGTGAAATGTGATCTCTAATAAAATGATGTCTCACATCTATGTGTTTAGTGCGTGAATGGTGAACAGGATTATTAGACAAGTCTATAGCACTTTTACTATCACATTTTAGTGGTACTTTTTTATAAATTAGACCAAAGTCTGAAAGAGTTTGCATCATCCATAGTATTTGTGCACAACAACTTCCCAAAGCAATGTATTCAGCCTCAGTTGTGGATAAAGCAACACAATTTTGTTTCCGACTTGACCATGAGACTAACGAGTGTCTTAGCATAAAACAAGTTCCACTAGTGCTTTTTCTATCAACAAGAGATTCAGCATAATCAGCATCAGAATATCCGATTAGTTTGAAATTATTGCATGCGGGGTACCATAAACCAAATTTGTGTGTGTGCAAAAGATATCTTAAAATTCTTTTTGTGGCTTTTAAATGAGATTCTTTTGGGTTGGATTGAAAGCGAGCACATAAACAAACAGCAAACATAATATCAGGCCTAGATGCAGTGAGATAAAGAAGTGAACCAATTATTCCACGATATTTCTTCTGATCAACTGCAACTCCTTTCTCGTCTTTGTCAAGCTTGGTTGAAGGACTCATCGGTGTTCTGAGTGGTTTTGCATTTTCTAGTCCAAATTTTTTCAGCAATTCAGCAATGTATTTTGTTTGTGATATGAAAATTCCCTTGGAGCTTTGTTTAATTTGAAATCCAAGGAAATATTTTAATTCACCTACCAAGCTCATTTCGAATTTATCCTGCATGACTTTTTCAAATTTCTCACACAAACAATTGTTAGTAGCACCATATATAATATCATCAACATAAATTTGGACAATTAAAAAATCATCACCTTCATGTAATAGAAACAATGTAGTGTCAGCACTGCCCTTTTTAAATCCGTTTTCCAAAAGATATGCACTTAAACAATCGTACCAAGCTCTAGGAGCTTGTTTAAGACCATATAATGCTTTTTCAAGTTTGAATACATGGTTTGGAAATTCATAATTTTCAAAACCGGGGGGTTGTTCCACAAAAACTTCTTCTTTTAATTCTCCATTTAAAAATGCACTTTTTACGTCCATTTGTTTTAGTTTGAAACCTTTATAACATGTGAAACTGAGCAAAATTCTAATGGCTTCTAACCTAGCTACTGGTGCAAATGTTTCATCAAAATCAATGCCTTCAATTTGATTATATCCTTTTGCAACCAACCTAGCTTTGTTTCTAATTACATTTCCGGATTCATCAAGTTTATTTTTGAACACCCATTTAGTTCCTACTACTGGATAGTCATTGGGTCTAGGAACTAATTTCCAAACTTTATTCCGTTCAAATTGATTAAGTTCTTCTTGCATCGCTAAAATCCAACTTTCATCATTAAGTGCAATTTCAACATTTTTAGGTTCGATTTCTGAGATGAAACAACTGTGAATACAAAAAGTACAGATATCTTTATTAAATGATGAACGAGTTCGTATACCTGCCGTTGGATTTCCTATCACCAATTCTGGAGGATGGTTGGTTTTGAATTTCAACTTTTCGACTTCAAATGTTTGTTTTGTTTGATCATCACTTCCAGTCTTCTCTTTGCTATTTTCTTTTTCACCCTCATGTGTAATTTCCTCATCGTTTTTCTCTTTTTCCATCGTATCCAGATCTGATTCATCAAATTTCACGTTTATGGTTTCAACAATGATTTTTGATCGTTTGTTGAAAATTCGATAAGCCTTGCTTCTTGACGAGTAACCCATGAAAATTCCCTCGTCAGCCTTTGATTCAAACTTACCAAGATGATCACCTGTATTAAGAAGATAACAAGGGCATCCAAACACTCTAAAATATGAAATGTTAGGCTTTCTGTCAAACCACAATTCATAGGATGTTTTGTTAAGTATTGGTCTAATCATTACTCTGTTCATTACATGGCAGGATGTATTAACTGCCTCTGCCCAAAAAGTCAAAGGCAAATTATATTCACTTAACATAGATCTAGCCAATTCCTGTAATGTACGATTTTTCCTTTCGACTACCCCATTTTGCTGGGGTGTTCGAGGAGCAGAAAATTCGTGTTTAAAACCATTTTCTTCACAAAAATTTTCAAAATCCAAATTTTCAAATTCACCACCATGATCACTTCTTAAAGTTTTTATTGAAACACCTTTTTCATTTTGAACGAGTTTTGCAAACTTTGAAAAGTAATCAAAAGTTTCGGATTTTTTGGCTAGAAAATAAACCCATGTAAATCTAGAATAATCATCAACTAACACGTAACAATATCTTTTTCCATTTAAGCTAGCGATTTCATTTGGTCCAAATAAATCCATGTGAATCAATTCAAGTACCCTATTAGTGCTAACAACATTTTTGGGACGAAATGATGAACGACTGAATTTTCCCATAGCACATGATTTACATACTTTATTATTTTTATATTTCTGATGTGGTAGACCTCTTACCAATTCTTTTGATTCAAGTTTTTCCAAGAGACTCATACTAGCGTGACCCAATCTCCTATGCCATAAGAATACTTCTTCATCCGTAGCTACTAAACATCGTGAGAGAGTCAAATCATCAAATGAAATAGTATAAACATTTCCTTTTCTTTTTCCCGTGAACACAATATTGTTTGTGGATTTTTCAATAATCTTGCAGGATTCATTATCAAATATCACACTCATTCCTTTGTCACATAGTTGGCTTATGGAAATTAGATTATGATGCAAGTTTTCAACATATAAAACATCAGTTAAGGAGAAGGTAATATTACCTACTTTACCTTTACCGATAATTTTACATTTTCTGTTATCGCCCATTATCACACTTTCTCCTTTATATTTTTCAAGGGTAAGGAACTTTGATTTATCTCCTGTCATATGTTTGGAACAACCTGAATCCAAGTACCATTCTTGTTGTTCCTTAGCCCGCCAACATACCTACACACAAGAAGAAGAGAATGACCTAGAGAAACTCATAGGTCTAATAAAATTAGTAACTGACAAATTTTGATTTTGAACAACAGATCCTTTTGGAATCCAAATTTGTTTGTTTTTATTAAATCCAAATCTATTACAATCACTTGTCAACCCTTTTGGAACCCAAATTTGTATGAATTTTTTATTATTGTTCCTATTTTGACATTTTTCATAGCTATGTCCAATTTTTCCACATTTTGTACATTTAGCAAAAACACTTCCACCCTTCGCATTATCATTCATATTAACGTATGTTTTCCCAAATCCTAATCCTTTTCTATTATTAGCATATAATTGGTTTCCAAGCAGCATTCTAAATGACTTTTCCCCTTTTGAAAACTTACTCAATGTTATTTCCAGATTTTTTACTTTGGTTTTAAGTGCTTCATTTTCATTTACAAGAGAAGTACATCTGTTAATAAAGTTCTTTCTTTTTGTGTCATCACTTTCTCTTAAAGCCAAGTGTTCTTGTTTTAATTTTTCAAAATTTGCCTTAAATTCTGTTTGCTCTTGTTTTAATAACTTGCAGTTTTCACAATCAAGGTTTGTCATTTTTCCAAGCTCATCTTCTAACCTATTGTTTTCGTGGACCAATTTTAACCTATCAGATTTTAATTTATTGATTTTTAGTTCAAGTGAATCAACGGTTTTGGTGAGATTATGACACATTAAAATTAAATCTTTATAAGAGTAATTTGGTACCTCAGTGGAATCATCTTCGCTACTGTCTGGATCTGACTGTGCCATAAGGCATAAATTGGCTTCCTCTTTATCACTGTCAGAGTCTTCTTCTTCTCCTTCTTCATCGTCCCATGTAGCTGCAAAGGCTTTCTTTTTCTTCTTCTTCTTTCTGTCTTTCTGAAGTAATGGGCAATTTGGTTTGATATGGCCAGGTTTATTGCAGTTGTAACATATGACTTCATCATCTGAATTGTCGGAATTCTTGGATTTGTTGGATTTTGAACTCTTCTTTCGTGACTTGTATTTTTTGTTAGTCCACTTTTTAAGAACCATGGCCAACTCTTCGATAGGATTCTCAGTTTCATCGTTACTTTCAACAGTGTTGCTTAGAGCAATTGTCTTTTTCTTTGATTTTGAATCATCGCGTCCTTCTTTGGCTTTTAACTCCATTTCATAAGCAATCAGATTTCCAATCAATTCTTCTATTTTCAACTTATTTAGATCTTTTGATTCTTGAATGGCAGTTACTTTGGCTTCGAAATTCATTGGCAGTACTCTCAGTATCTTGCGTATTAATTCTACTTCAGTGTAGACTTTTCCAAGAGCCCTTGCATTATAAATCAGTGTGGAGAATCGACCATACATCTCTTTTATATCTTCGTCTTTTCGCATCGTGAAATTTTCATATTCGTTGCAGAGTAGTGCGAGACGAGATTCCTTGACCTGAGATGTTCCTTCATGTGTAACTTCCAAAGTATGCCAAATTTCCTGCGCAGTTGAACAGTGAGATATACGGTTAAATTCAGTTTTATCAAGAGCACAAATTAAAGCATTCATTGCTTTGGCATCAGTTGAGAATAATTTTTTATCATTAGCATCCCACTTATCTTTTGGTTTAGGAATTTCAATATCATTGATAATCGTAACTGGAGGTTTATAGCCTGTTTCAACGATATCCCATACATCATAATCAACTGAACTTAAGTAAATTTTCATCCTAGCTTTCCAATAAGCATAATCAGTTCCATTAAACATTGGTGGCCTAGCTATGGACTGACCCTCAGAAAAAGCGTTGTTAGACAAATTCATGACTCTAGAGTTAAAAATACCTGCTCTGATACCACTTGTAGGATCTAAATTAACCCTAGAGGGGGGGTGAATAGGGTTTATTGCAAATTAAGTATATTTAAAATAATTGCAGAAATAAAAGATCACACACAGAAAATACCCAGCTTCGGCAAAAACTATGCCTACTGCTGCATTCAAGGTTTCTACTAGGAATTTTAAACAATCTCTTCGCTTACAGACTCTTGTAAACTTGCGACCTTCGCTCCCGACTGTTAAAACCCTACGCTCAAGACCTTGACACAACTCGACCTCTTATGTTGTGATTTTTCAAACTACTCACACTAGTAGTTATTGACTTTAAGGAATCAAAAAAAAAATTTAAACAAAAAAATAAAATAAAAAAGAAAATGAAACCCTAGGTTTTAACTATTTAGGGTTATCCCCTTTTAACATTAAAAGGCGGCTCCCTTTTTATCACTCCACCGCTTTATACTATTTAGCCCTAGCCTCCTTTGTTTCTTCCTGGAAATGGAAATGGCGGCTTAGAGCAACTAGGGTTTCTGAAGGTGCTAAATTGCGATCGCTGATTGATGAAACTCAGTTTTCTGCTGCTCAATTCTCCTTAGCTTCAATCTCTGGCGGCTTGTATCTCTTGCGATCGAATTTATAGGAACTGATTTGGTTTCTGGCTTCTCTCGATTTCTGGTATGGTTTTTACTATTCGATTTTTGATATTGATATGCTTGATCTTTGATGATGTGTGCCGATGACGATTGGGTGTTATTTATAGGGTTAAAATCCCTAAAATTCTGCTCTGATTTCGACCTTGAGACTTGGCTATGATATTGCGATCGGCTTTGAATTGATCTGTTTATTTCTTTTATTTGGGGCCAGGAAGTATATTCCTTTAATCTTGGTCTTTGGCTTTGAATTGGCGTGATTTCTGGACTTTGAAATCCTCAAACTTGAGTACGAATCCGTTTGATTTTTAATTGATCTTATATTTGAACAGATGCTATATTTGAACTTGTTTACTCTTGTGATTGCCGAATTCTCTGGAATGAGTTTTGAGTGATGAATCTTTCAATTTTGAATACAAGAATTTTGGAGTTTTAAAATCTTCAACTTGTTCTGAATTTTTCTAACTTGGCCCCGTATGCTCTAAAAAATCTTGGTAGCTTCTTGAACTTTGATCGAGTCTTATAAAATCTCGTTTATTTATTGTTCTGAAAAAAATATCTTTAGATACTTTAATCGCTTGTTGATCTCTCTGGGCTTTGAATTGAGTCTTCCTTTGAACAGAATCAATACTTGAACTTGCCAAACTTTTTAATTTATGTCGCACTTGATGTTTGCCTTTTAACATTGATACCCATGTTTTCATATACACAAACCAGTGTAAATACACCATTGATACTCCATGTTTCCATGAACCTGTTTTATCTGCAGTTGTCTTTGAATCATTGTGATTGCATGCATCATAGTATTTGCTTTGTTTATGAGCTCGATCATTCTTGTTTACCACTTGTATAATGCACCACACCCTTGGGCCTTGCATGTCTGACTTGTACATCTATGTTGTGTTCTTCTCTTTTATTATCCACTTGAACTTTTCACTGCACTCTTATGTTGACACACACAGTGTAGCTGTACCATCCATTCATACTATATTTGAATCTTGAGTTGTTTGCATCATGTACATACGGTTATTAAGAATTGCCACCATGTAAATTTATGCTTGGTTGGCACACAGCTGTTGTAGGCCATGCCTTCACCATGTACACTTTGGCTATCTTGTCCATTGTAAACTGTTGCACTGCACATTCACTTGCATGATATACATGCATGCACCTTTTGATTTATTTGTAATAGTTTCATTGTCCCTTTAAGTTGAATGATTGCTCGACCATTGATGTTGAGCTGCGGCTCGACCATTGATGTTGAGCTGCGGCTCAACCATGACTGAAACTGTCTTGACCATTTTTGATTGATCACTATTGTACTATAGCCTGAGTTGTTCCTTACAATTGCTGCTTCCTTATATGACTTCTTATGTTTGAGCCTTGCTGCTGTTTGAATAGATACTCCACATTGATTTTCTTGACTTAAAAAAAATATACTTGACCCAAACTACTTGTACATTGAGATTTCTGTGTGGACTCTTCTGCCATCATGCATGTATGTAGCTTGCTGGTTCGACCATTATGTCTGACCCTTGCACTTGATCACTTTTTCATTCATGTTGCATTGATTTTCTTTCTTGGACTTGTATTTGATTTTCTTATTGTTGATTGTACACTGGGTTGAGATGGTCTTTTTGGCTACTCCTCAGTCGCGATACTGGATTGGCGTGGCAGTGCACACGTGTATTCACGTGTGTATATGCAGCCATCCAGACGAGTTTTCCTGTCCCTGCATATCAGACAAAGTCTAGAAAAATGATGAGAAACACACTGTAATTCTGAGGCAAATAAAATTTTAAAAATAAATTTTTATTTGCTTTTATTTTATTTTATTTTTGTTGCAGTCTACTGTGTGTTCTTTTTGTGACAGGTATGAAGTCAGGATTTGACTGAAGGCTGTGAAGACAGAAGATGGACGATAGAAGACAGTAAAAAAATGTCAATGTATGAAAGTGTTTGTATGTGCAGTTGTATAGAGTGAGTGACAGAGTTGTATGAATGAAATGTAATATGTCAAATAGTGGAGTAAAAAGATGTACTTTTGATATTGAAATAAAATATTTTTATAAAATACTGTGTGATTGTTCAAATTTCTGTATCAGTGTATTTACAAACACATTCAATAATAAAAATATATTTGGTTGTTATCATCAAACAAAAATCATATAATTGTGTATACAACACTGTTATATACAACAAGTAACAATTAATTTTGAACTACACTACATGGCATACTTCTTGACGATAGGCATACTTCATCATATACCACATAAGCATTTGAAGCTTGTGTGACGAGGTTGAAGATTTACCATACGAGCGAGAGGTTGGTATGGCGATGACTATATATTACAGGTTGAACTGATGACTAATCTGAACTATATAAATTGTAATGGTAAATTGCAAGATTAATAAAAACCCCACACGGGTCTGGAGATGACAATAAACACGTCTCTCTGGTCATTGAGGCACAAAAGCCATTTATAGGGTGACGAGAATTTATTCTGTGGAGTTATGATCTATACACACTCCCCTGTGGACACCGGAATATATCACTATAAATATGTGTGTGCTTATAAGGATTTATTGGGTACCTAATACGGCCCAATAAATTTCCAAACCCCTTCCCGTACAAAGGAAGTCATGGCGAAATTTTTCGAAATATAAAGGTGTTAGTGAAATATTTGAAGTGAAAACGATATTGGAATCGTCGAATGAATTATATATATATATATATATATAAATTAAAACGAATCGAGGCCATGCAGTTCGCGTTTTGAAATCGTAACTTCAAACGATTATACCAAAAGTCCCGACCATCGGATTTTTACGAAACTGGAAACGTTGGGTTCGCTTTGGGAATATCTTCCCAATGATATATACTTGGTTGAAATCCAACGGTTAAATTTTCAGATATGTGTAAAACAAATTTTGGGAAAAACAGCGCCAGTGCCTCGGCACGACCTGAAACGTCGTTTAATTAAATAGGGCCGTTTTTAAATAAATAAAAATGGTGATATATCGTTATAAAATATTATCGACGATATAGAGTGAAAATAAACCGATTTTGCTTGGTTTGCTTGATATTTGATGGTTGAATGTGTTTGACATGAAAACTATACTAAAGAACTGAAATGTGAATGTCGAATGATTTAATCATGGGAAGAATTGATTTGAAAATCTAAATATACGTGGATTATTTGAAAAGGCCGAGTTAATTCTCATTTCAAATAATCGATCGACGGTTAGAAGTCGAAGAGATAAAGACGGTTCAAGACCGACGATCTTCACATTGGATGGATGGGCTCTACTGATGCTTGTGATTAGAGTAGCTACCTTGAAGGAGCTGAGGTGGTAGCCGTCCGGACGTATTGTTAATTGTACGGATATGCGAGGAATTTGGTGCCTCCGGCTTCGTTCATACCCAGAACGAACTTGTAAATGGACTGCGTGTCTGACATTGGATTTTGTTCTGTGCTGATTGATCTCTATTAAATATATATATCTGTTTGGCGGTGGAGAATTTATTCTCTTGTTTAACGCCCTTCTCTGAGACGTACGAGCTTAAAGGTTACATATCGATAGAATCAGTCGCATGGAGTGGATTGCCTGTGTGGCACACCTAAGTGGCATATGATCAAGGCTTTTGTTGCAAAGCAAAGTCTTGTAGTTGATGATCAAAGCACGGTCTGTGTGGCGTAGCTTTGTGTATGGCGTGGATTCGCGAGCCTTACACCTCGGTATGAGTCAAAAAGGGGATAGTGACCACAGGGAGAGAACGACGTTTCTTTCTAGCTACGGTGGTGTCAGTGACCTACCGGCTCTGACATTTATATATACTTTTCACCTGTGTGGTTGCTGGAATGTGAGGCGCCTCGATTATAGGTCTGTAAGGACCAGGAAACGTGTGTTCAGGAATTGTCAATCCTCAAAAGTAAGAGAGGACCGGCCCTGAAGATCCAGGGATTGCTGTGTGTGGTCCTGAGGCATTTGCTAGAGCGTCTCGAACGGAGAGAAGCTTGCCCCTTGCCTCGACTCATGATGGAATCCAATTTCCAATATGAAATTGCGGATGTGATTGTATTACTAGTATGGCGACATAGTAGATGGTAGCTATGCCGCCTAAGATTGATATTTATGATTGAATTTGCTTTTGAAACATATATGCACTAGTAACAATATCAAAAACTTTTGTTTTATACGTATGAAGCATCTCTTGGCCATTATAAGGTAAAAACTCTATCCTCCGGCTTGCGTTGCATTGTGTGATGGGACCTGGGTCTTATAATGGCTTCATTTTTATAAAAAGCATTGTGATGATTTAATCATTTACTTTATTTCATGCACTAGCACTCATTGGAGTAAACTCATTCCGCGAAAGTGGCGTGGTCCTTTGATTTGCCTTATTATTGTTGTTTAATAAGTTAAGCAGATTTCTCATACCAGTCCCATGACTGACTCGTAGTTTGTTTCACCTTGCAAACTCGGGTGCCCTTATTTTCACACGGGCAGCCTAGTTACAGGTAGCTGACATATTTTGGCTTGGCACCGCAGTAGAGGTGCATTTTTGGCTCATGGCGAGACTTGACTACATGTTGATGACTATGATTTTTTTCCCCGCCATTATTGTATATGTATATAATTCCGCCGCAGGCGATGTAGACTGATGTTTCATTTATGTACTCTTTATATGTGATTCCGCTACAGGCGATGTAGACTGATTATGTATTATTATGCACTAAGTTGTATCCTGCACTGTGCTCTCTGATGTGGTGATATATATATGATTCCGCTGTCATATTTGTGTAAATTATTCTATTTCTTATTTATGCTATTATCTGTACTCCGCTAATGATGATTAATGTGTTATATTCCAATGATTATCCTTAACACCGTAGCACGGGGTTTTGAGATCGTCTCACGGATTTTGATGTTCTTCGTCAATTCGGAAAGCTTAGAAACTAAGCTGCATCTTTTCTTCAATTAATTTTACCAAATTCTGAAGCTTTCCATGATGAAATCATAGTTCTTTAGCTTTGTTCTATCGAGTGTATACTTCAGTCCGAATTTATAATTTATTGAAATGAGCATAACTTTTGAACCATTTATCGGAATTTTATGTTCTTTGTCAATTCGGAAAGCTTAGAAAGTAAGCTACAACTTTCTTTTATTTATTTTATTAAATTTATAAGCTTTCCATGATGAAATCAGGGTTCTTTATCTCTGCCCTGTCGAGTATGTTTTCTGAATTTGATAATTTTAGTGAAGTGGTCATAACTTTTGAACCGTTGATCGGTATTTGACGATCTTGGTCATTTGGAAAAGCTTGAATTATATGCAACAGCCACATTTTCGGTATATTTAATAATATTTATGATAAGTTTTAATTTATTTCCTTCCAATTATGGTTTAGAAGTAACCATCACGATGTTATTTTACTAGCCAAAGAGATGAGGCGAGAGTCATGATGGATTGGTGATGATATTTATGATGGTTTCTTCTTTCTTATTATTATTTTATACTTGTCAATGAAATGAGACAAGTCTCGATGCCACATATAACCCGCCTAAGTAAGAGATAAGGCAAATTGGGTAACTACATTCACCGATGAGATGAGGTGATGTTTATTTGATGTTGCTTTATGATGATTTTTCTAACGTAGCTTCGATTGACGATAAGTAAACCAACAGGTGCGAACGTATGGTATGGGACATACGTTAACGCCTATTGGGTTCCTATTCGAGATGTTGAGTTACATTCAAGATGTTACTAGTACTAGGCCGAGTACGATTGGAGTCATTACGATGTTCACGGTGTAATTACCAACTCCAATCACTACGAGTTTTTTACTCGGGTTTGTGACTGGGTGTCATCAAGATGTTCCGGTTAGTTAATCACGATGATCACGATGTTAAGAGATTATGTGACCCTAAGTCATTATGATGTGTGGTACCAAAAACTAGTACTAGTCAAGATGTAAAGCACGCGCAATGTTTCTTGAAGTTTGGTATTTTCTTTGATGTTTTTAATATGATGTTTGTAGCCTTAAGAATGAAAATGACTTACATACGATTTATAATGATTTTATCATGATGTTTTGAGGTTTAACAAAGATCTCTTATAATAGATTTTGATGGATTTATGATGATTATGAAGGATTATTAATGATTTGTTCCTTAATTCATATTGTTTTATTATTCCTTATTAGATCAATTCAGTACATTAAACCATATCTTATGCGCCTATTGAACCCTTATTAATTTATGATGAAACTTGTGATGTCCCTTTTAAAAGATGAATTGATTAACTATTCGTTCCGCTGGAAACAACGGAATGTTTCCCTTAGCACTTAGATTTATTTACCTCTACTGATGATAAGTTCTAGCCTATCTGACCCGTGTATTTTTTTCTCGGGTCAGACCGAGTTGCAGGTTAGATGGGTTTCTTGCTTCCGTCGTAATGGGTTGTTTTGCTTACTTTGTTTGGACCTTCTGTTGGACTTGGAACTACTTTCTTTTGTGTGTCAGAAATCAATGTTTATCTGTTACGTTGCTTTTTGATGGAGATATGTATGCATATATTGCAGTTATATGCTACTTATGTAACTGATGTACAATGTATTATGTATGATGTGGGACAAATGTATGTGTTACTGCTAGGGCTGGGTGCGGAAATTTTCCGTTCCAACCGGAGCCTTTTCCATTCTTCCACATGATGGTGGAAATATGATATGCGGAATGATTTCCGTTCCATCAACTCTGGAATTCCGTTAAATGGAATTCATGGTTAATGGAAATGACGGTATGGAAGATAGAAATTCCATCGTTTTCCAGAAAGCCACAAATAATCCAAAAAATTACGATTTATATTTACGAAAATACCCTTCATGTTGAAAAAATTACAAAAAATCCAAAAAATTACAAAATGAAAAGTAAAAAAAGAATTATTCGAAAATTACGATTTCTAAAACTAAAAATGCCAAAATTATGAAAATACCCTTCAGTTTGAAAAAAATAAAACATAAAAATCCATAAAATTACGAAATGAAAAGTAAAAAAAGAATTATTCGAAAATTACGATTTCTAAAGCTAAAAATGCCAAAATTACGAAAATACCCTTTATTTTGAAAAAAGTAAAAAAAATGAAAAATTTTCAAAAAATTACGAAATGAAAAGTACAAAAAGAATTATTCGGAAATTACGATTTCTAAAGCTAAAAATGGCAAAATTACGAAAATACCCTTCATTTTGAAAAAAGTAGAAAAAAAAATGAAAAAATTTCAAAAAATAAAAAATATTACGAAATGAAAAGTAAAGAAAGAATTATTCGAAAATTACGATTTCTAAAGCTAAAAATGCCAAAATTACGAAAATACCCTTCATGTTGAAAAAAGTAAAAAAAAATGAAAAATTTTCAAAAAATCAAAAGAAATACAAAATGAAAAGTAAAGAAAGAATTATTCGAAAATTACGATTTCTAAAGCTAAAAATGCCAAAATTACGAAAATACCCTTCATTTTGAAAAAGTAAAAAAATGAAAAATTTTCAAAAAATCCAAAAAATTACGAAATGAAAAGTAAAAAAAGAATTATTCGAAAATTACGATTTCTAAAACTAAAAATGTAAATATTACGAAAATACCCTTTATATTGGAAAAATGAAAAAAAAATCAAAAAGTTCAGAAAATTTTGAAATGAAAAATAATAAAAGAATTATTCGAAAATAATAATAATTAAAGTTTAAAAAGATCAAAATTACGAAAACGACCTTCATGTTGAAATAAAGGTATTTTCATTTTTTTTCACTTTTTCAAATATGAAGGGTATTTTCGTAATTTTAGCATTTTTAGCTTAAACAATCGTTATTTCAAAATAATTCTTTTTTAACTTTTCATTTCATAATTTTATGGAAGGAACGGAATTACCATGGAAAACATGGAAATTTCCGCTTTTTTACCGCTGTGTGTCGGAAGGAATTCCTTCCGAACTATCTATTTCGGAAAAGTGCCGAAACGGAAAATCTTGGAAATGTTCGGAAGGAAAGCACTGGAAAAGCGGAAGACGGAAAAAAAAAACCAGCCCTAGTTACTGCTCTATGATTGTTCTGCGACTGCTTGTGCTTTTTATTTTCATTGTTGCATTTTATTTTGAACGGTCCGGAAAACTATCATAGGATCGCATTAATTATGAGTTAAGTATGTGGATCACGCGAGAAGAAAAACAAATGAAGTGAAATTTCCAACACACTTAGTTCATAACTATTGCATTATTATAATAGTCACCCTTAACCAGCCATGTTCACTGCATTACTAGACAGAATTGCTTAGTAATTCTCTTTACTAATGTAGGTCTTTTGGAGTGGGGCATCACTGTTGTATTAGGCCATGTTGTAATATGTCATCTTTTACAATGGGCAATGCTCGTAGTAACAGGCGGTTGTAAAAGACTTTTTACAACGGCTTTATGTTATTGTTGTATGTTCCTTCAATAGAATAACAGCCCGTTATAATGTTTTTTGCAACAGTATTAACAGTTGTAATAGACATCTATTACAACTATTTTTGCCCGTTAAACATATACAAAACTATAAAAAAAACACTAATGCAACATATATGCAAATTGTACTCACAATTGCTAAAAATCAACACAGACTATATATTCACAGCATTTTTGAAGTCGCACATTTAATTCTTTTATATATATTGTCACACATTTACAAAAATAACAAAGAACATACTAATATATATTGTTTGGCCACAGGCTAAATTCTCATCTTTTGCTAGCTGTTGATGCTTTTCCAGCTTTTATCCGTTAAAGCCTGCATAATTAACAGCGCACAAATTACAAAAATAATGTTGTAGCCAACTAAAAATTAAGACCAAAAACCGAAAGGGTGCGTCTAAGGTGTTTGTAGGAACTGATTAGCGAAGTCGGTGCAAAATACTAAAGTAATTGTCAATAGAGGTTGACAATAGCAATGTTAATTTTGCAGTAATTATAATTTGGAATCTTAAATCCAGTATAAACCTATATTTACATCCAAAGCCCTGCAGCTTTGTGACATTGAATGCAAACATCGAGAATGCTGAACGACTCAAGCTAAACGTAACAATAACCAAATTTACTGTTTATTACTCCATGAGCATCATTAATCAACTTTTACTAAGGAATTAAAATTTCAGAGCAGTAATACTTGGATCCTAAAATTGAAATTACCATACCTGATCTACATAATAATTTCTTTTGCACTTCAATGCCTTAGCCAAAATATAATCCACTGCCACCCTATGGGTCTTGCTCGAATAATCACTTGCCTTTACATCAAAATATAAATCAATATACACCCACACATATGCATACATACATATGTATATCATTTTTTTTCATGCATACATATATCGTTGGACAATCCAATGAATGTAGGTACCCTCTGATTTGGTAATCCAATGAATGTATAAACCAATGAATGTAGGTACCCTCTGATTTGGTTATCCTGCAATGTTCAAACCATACCATGATAACCTTTTGTTCCAAAGAAGTAAAGGTAAAATAAAATGAAATAACAATAACAATAAATAAATAAGCAATCCTGCAAGATAAAATCACAAAAGGCTAAGAAATGAACTACTCTTTTAGGCGGAAGAGTGAGTGAGTGTGTGTGTGTGTGTGTGTGTGTGTGTGTGTGTGTGTGTGTGTGTGTGTGTGTGTGTGTGTTTGTGTGTGTAATCTAACAACATTTCATGGATTAAACATAATTATTTCTCTCTTGCTGTCTAACATGCTCATGTAATCACTACCGATGATACAGTATTGTTCAGGTGTGATATTTTAGCTAAGATTGGAAATATATTATAAAGAAATTGTTGCTGCTTAATTAAAGCCTCCGAAGGATTTTTATAACTTTCTTCTCTTTCCACGTGAGCAATTCATATGTGATCGTCTACCTCTTACGTGCATGATAATACACACTCTTAATATCCTTTTAAGTATATAATAGCAAAATGTTGGATAAGTTTGTAATTATGGATCAGTTATATTACTGTGTACCAGTGGTGGTGATAATATGGTGCACTCCATTACTGCATGAGCTATCCATATCAGTCACCCAATTCATAGCTATAATACATATACTCATGTACTCACACGGCAACAGAACAAGCTCCAGATCATGAATATTGCTCCTTGAAGTATGAATCTATGATTTATATATTGGTTAACATATCCATATGCATGTTAGGCTGATACGTCGTTACATAAGACTATATCATTTATACAAGTTACATTTCAATAATGCATAACAACTGCGTTGGACTAAATAAGTTCAGTTGGTCATTGTTTTTATTTTATTTTTTTAAAAAAAAAAACTATGTTAGAGACAACTTTCCAGCTTTCTAAAGAACTGTTTTATTGTTAGCTTTCTCCATTTTCTATTGCAGTTTTCACAACATTTGTGTTACAGTAAGCAGTATGTTTGAACTGGTACGACATAAATTATATATAGTTAGCATACTAACGCATCTATTGTAGACTTAATTTTACACTTAGCAGGCTTATGGCACTGTCACTTTTTTTAACACTATCTGCTAATGTATGTAAATGAGCTGAATCGAAATTAATATACAAAGCTGGAATTTTGTATGTATGATATATAATTGCAAGCTGGAGTAATCATATATAACTATACTGTTAGAAAGATCACACCCACAATGTAATAACGTGCGATATGATAATGTTATGCCTTTTTAAAAAGGAAAAAAGGGAGGCTGCGTAAGTGTTTCCCAGTGATGCTCACAGTAAATCTAATGAATAAACCATATTTTAACATCCTTCAGTTTAATGGTTGAATTTGATTGTTCTGGTTAGTTTTAAATCTAAAACAATATGTTGAGGTTTATAGTTAAGGTTTGGAATATGAAACATATCCAGTCATCTTCCTTCACTTCTCCCTATCATATGTTCTCTTTGCAATGTTCATCTAATTAATACTTTTTGTTCTTGTTATCTAAATAAAGCTGGCCTTTTTTTCGATAGATGACATAATCTTATCTAAAGCAACAAAGTTGAATTACAATATCCGCCCTCTTTCACGAAAATGACATATTTAAGAAGCATGTTAAACAACAAGAGAAAAACAATTATATTTAGTACAGAACAATACTTGTGGACTCAGTTCACACACAGCTGAGGGCATATCGGTTTCATCAAATGACATCACTCATAGTGATAATACATAATAATCAATGATTGTTATCAATTTGATAGTCGATGCCACTTACCCGCAAAGTTATGATGTACCGATGAAAATGCTCACAGAGTAGCACATTGCTAGCTAGCTGGCAGTCTTTTTATATGGTTGGTGAAAGGTATGATGAGGAATATACATTAGATAAGTAATGAATTTCTTATTGAGTAAACAAGACAAAAACATGTTATATCAAGTTGAAACATATTTGATTGATGATATATCAAATGAGATAGATAACCAAATAGAGGTTGGTAAAAGGTATGTTGGGTAAAATGTTAAAAGAAAGCATTTACCACCACTGTACTTATGCATGAATTAAAATTAATATGACCATTAATAGCTTTAAAATAGATTGTGGAAACTATACAACCAACTGAAAAAGAGACATGTACCTACTTCATTCATAGTATCGAGCATATACCCATGGCAAGTCCACCAAAATATTGCAGGTAGTCATTCTATCTAATAACGGTTTAGTTCACACAAAAGCTTCATGAACCTCCCAGTTGCCTTGATACACAATCGAACACATCCACTATTTGAAGTTGAGGGGATATGTTTCTGTTTAAACAAGCATAACATGCAATTCTCAGCCTAAATCTTAACAATGCCTAAAACCAACACAATCAAATTCACTTCAAGTGAAAACATGCAATTTATAAATTCATAAGATTACTTAACCCAAATGCATGATTTTAGGCGAATCTGTAGGCATTTTAGATGCACTTTGACTATGAATATAATAATTATTATTATTTTTAACATCAAAATCCTTTCAGAAAGTATATATTTGACAACCCGCCTGCATGCGTATTGAATGCATATGCTACATAAATATTCCTCTATAATAAGGTGTATGATACATCATAGAAGCATACGTCCTACTTTGCAGTATTTGAACATCTAACTGAAACCCACAAAAACATGGCAAAGTTCTAGGAAAAAAAATATTACCTTAGGTCCTTAACACGTCACACTTGAGTAAATACATAAAGGAAAATTCATCCATAACTCACATTTGAAATACTCCATCATCCTTCATCCAACTACCCTTATAGAAAATTCCATTTCAAGTCTGCATAAAAAATAAGACACATGAACCAAAAACCTGAACCCTTCACATTTAGCCTCATCTGATCAGCACTGATATAAGCCAAGTATTCACAATAATAAGTTTATGAAGGCCTCTAACAATTAAGTACCGGACCTTCAGGTCTGCATGGAAAGGACCGCCTCAACCCATGATCTGTTGATGAACGCCGAAAAGCCATCGAACCAAGAGAAAGCCTCTTCCTGTTTGGCCTTGCCACTCCCTCCGGCCCAAATTAGAACTAGAGGATGAATGCCTTGCACCACCATTTAACCATGCAACGTGCTGATATTATTCTGAATGATGCATTCTGCACTGTTCGTCCGAAGCATATTGTCTCTGGCCATTGGTATTGAATGAATTAGAGGGTGGATGAAAATTATGAGGCTCTGTAGGGTTATTAACAGAGAAATGATTGGATGGTGGTAGACTTGGAGGCGTCTGGTGATAAGGCCTGAATATAATCAACTTATTTACAAGGATTCATTTTGATTCTTAACTTTATACCCATTTTGAATCTTTCTTCCATGCAACTTAACCCATTTACTTTCTTCTTTCTTTTTTGCACTTTGCAACTAAGGAGTGGTAGAAATTTCAAACATGTAACATGCACTTATATTATTAAAAATTGCTAATTTACTCCATTACAAAATCAGTATAAATGAGCAACACTCTAAAATTTCAACTCTATTGCATACTAGTTTCTTCTCCTTTCTTTTATCAGACCCCAAAGAAATTAGTAAAACTTGCACAGACATCCATTATATCCATGGAAAGCTAGCATTTCACCCAATTTCAAAAGGAAAAGGCTACAAAGCGGCTTCAAGAAACATGAGAATCGAAAGAAAACATAAATTAAACTCACAAATCGTTATTTCATATCTAAACATCCAAGCATAGATCGTATCAAGAATACAACGGATTATAGTACTTACTAGAGTCGGATCCGGCTTGAGTAGCCATGACACAGCCTAGTCCTTATCGTGGTCCAGTCTCCACCGTCGTCGATGTCTAGAGTTGTGCCAATCATCTGTTGTGCCTGGGAAAACTGCTGCTTTTTCCTTTCTAAAATAGTGGATCTGAATCATGTCACAGTCGATGTTGATGGAACATGCAGAAAATTAAAGGATTTTGAGAAGCCCTAATTAATTTGGGAGACGCCCGATTTGGGAGAAGAAAGGGTACGCGATGAGGAATCGAGGATAAAAGCGGGTGCAACTAAGTAATACTAGTAAGCCAGCTAAAAAAATGGCTGGTGCGGATACGCTGCTATGTTCTTCCTAATACCGCAATTAAAAAAAATAAAACTCATTATATTTTGTGTTCTTCCTAATATCACATTAGCTCTCCATTCTAATCTCCCACTCAATAATTATTTGCCGAACTAATCACATACTAAGCTAATCTAAATGCCCTAATCTCTCGTAATCGTTGTCTTCTTCGCATCTCTTGCGAGAAAATTCAAATTCGTACGGTAATCTCTTAATTGTTTGGTGATCTGAAAACCCTAATCTCTCGCTTTCTCTTCTAGTTTGCTTAATTCAAATCTTATTCATCGCATTGGTATGTTGTGGCGTCGAATTCGTTGATCGGTTATAGATCTAGGGTTTAGCTCGTTGATTGGTTTTACAATTAAGAACGAACGAATATCGAGCGAAATAGAAATAGGGTAAAACAGTGTGGTAGCCCCAACTTATTAAGTGCGGTATTAAGAAGAGTGTAATACTAATTATTATGGTGTTTTTTAGTCGCGGTATTAGAAAGAACATATTGGGGTGCTCTTAGCACCACACAAAAAATTCACTTGCCGGTAAATGAGGAACCGAAGATAAACGAGGGTGAAATGAAGTAACATATGCAGATTTAAATTATTATGTTTCGTCTTGGTATCATGGATCACGTAGTCAGTTAAATAATTTCCACTACTTTGAGGTTAAGATATTGTACTGTAACCAAGAAAGAAGAAGATTAATGCTAAGAGTTTTCAAAAGAGAGAATTAACAAGTTTCCTAAAATTTTGAATATTTTGCAAATCTTAATTTTTTTAATGAAATATAGGAAAATTCAGATTTTTATAAATATCTTAAAATTAAATATATAAATTTTGAAAAAATTTAGTTGGTCAAAATAATAAATATAATTAATAATCATAATTATATATTTATGTTAAATACTAATAATAAATATTACTTCTTAATTATTAATTATTAATTATTAAAAACAATTATTCAATAGTAATTTTAATTACCAATTATTAATAAAAACTATTAATTATTATTAGTCAATTTTAATTATTGTATTTTAATAATCAGTAGTATTATAGTAATTATTTAATATTATTTATTTATTATAATTTTTACTTGTCTTTCTTAATTACTAAACATTAAATCACATTTCTTACTTATTAATATTAATTCTTACCGCTAAATAAGATATTAATAACAATTATTATTTATTAATTTCAAATAATTAATATTAGTTATTAAGTGTTATTTATTAATGGTTGATTATTTAATATTAAGTATTAGATATTTGTTATTTAATATTATTTACTAGTTGTATTTTTATTAATTTTACTACCTAATTATTAGTTTTTGCACTAACTATTAAAAAATAATACTTATTTATCAATTTATTATTATTTAACAATAATGATAATTAATATTTATGAACTATTTATTAATTATTTGATAGCAATTATCAATTAATTATTTCATACTTCAAACTAATATGTTTGAATAATTTATTAATTATCTGATAGTAATTATCAGTATAAATTATTTCACATTTGTTAATTATAATTTAATGTTAATAATCAATTGTTAATACTTAATATGTATATATTATTAATTTTAAATTTTCAACATTAATTTTGAATATAATTATGATTAATGATTGATATTATCAAATTAGTAACATATAATATTGTTAATGATTAATATAAATTACTAATGATTCATTAATATAAATTACTAATGATTAGTATAACATGTGATTAAAATAATATTATAGTCAATAATTGGCAACTATTACAATGGGCATTTTGTGACCGTTTTAAAATATTTGTGACTGTTGTAAAATAGACAATTATTACAATGGGCATGGAGTGAACGTTGTTAAACTGACATCTGTTACAACGGGCCTTAAAGGACTGTTGTAATAAAGCTCTATTACGACGGGCGCCTCGCGAACATTGTAAAAATGGCATTGTATAGGACAGTTATTACACCTGTCACCAGTTGACTGTTGTATTAGCTTTCTATTACAATGGGCAGCCTTTGCCTGTTGTAAAAAGGAGGTTGTAATAGGGTATTTTTGTTGTAGTGATAGGAATCACCCCAAGGATCGATAGCAAAAAGTCCTTGCAAACCGAATAATTTCAATAACGACATAATCACAAGTTAAAATATCATCGGGAGCTACCCCTAGAAATTCAACAAGTAGTTCTTCCGCTTGTGAAGATCTACGGTCTCAATGCTCCATCTCAGTCATCTTCTTATATCTTCCACGCTTATGCATTTGCTGGTAGGAATGGTTTTCGAATATAAATTCGATTCCGACCTTTCCATACCAACAATCGATAATAGGCCAGATTTTGATAGTCGGTTATTTAACTAACAAATATAAACAACCATTCAATGATGAAAACAAAATACATTCACTATTTGGGCACATAACATCACTTGGCCCTTTGATTAACCTCAAAATCATTCACTGATCGAAACAAAACATTTAACCTCTTATTTTAAATATAAGAGTATTCTCAAAACCATTTTATTTCCAACAATTAGGAAATATCTCAAAATCGACTCAAATATTGTCTCAAATATCGTCTCAAATCCGATATATTCATTTAAGTCTCATAATCATATCAAATACTTCACTTATAAATATCGTTTGTGTTACTAATTTAACACTAAGACAGGTTGTCGGTGAAGGGGTATTTGACAACCATAGGCATCAAAGAGGAATCCGGAAGCAAAATCCCAGCATAGAACAAGTCCGAGAGCATAAAGGATGCCTTTGAAGAGACAGGCAACTAGCACCATCGGCAAAGGATAAAGTTTGATTTCAATACTGGAAGGGTATTTTGGAACGAAGGTTAATTAACATAAGCAAGAAAAGCAAGGGAAACCACCCAAAACCGGAAGCAGGTGAAGACAAAAGACTATGACCCAAAACTAATGAAGACGAAAGGGCTATCGACATTAACTTGCTTAATGTTGATACAAAAGGAGAAGAAGGCTTCAAAAGGGCATGAGAATCCAGAACATCAAGAAATCGTTCCGGAAGCCACCTACAGGGACCCAAGCTCAATATTCATCAAGAGGCAGCTTTAGCATCCAATAAACCATGCACCAGAAGCAACCTCTCGGAAAATCGAGGTACACTTCAGAAATCTACCGAAGGCAAGCCGGAACCCCGAAGAGAGGCAAGCTATTCACACTAATTTGCTTAGTGTCGATACTGATAGGGGTGGACGATCTGACAACCGTTCATTTGAATCATAAAGGTAAGCTCCACAAAGTGTTAATAGTAAGGCCGAAAGTCCATATCCGGAAGCCTACTTCCGGAAGCCATAACCTTACAAAAGTTATCCACACCGACAGTCTCAGAATCAATACAAAGAAAATGGTAAGACATCAAAAAGAGGTTCCGTATACTGGAATCATCCTCCTAAGAGCCGGAACTGGAACCTTAAAAAGCCATAAGCAAAGCCTTCTGAACCAAAAGGAAAGGCGACCAAGAGCCAGAACTTCTGTAACCAAAGGTAAAAGCGGCCGACAGAGGTTCTAGTGGCCCAATAACAAAAGGAGCCCCGATTTGTCTATAAATAAGACCCTAGGGGTCTCAATTTGGGTACCGATTCCTCATTTCTCATTCTTGTACTCTTTTTCTCTAGAGTAAACCCTAATTTCTAAATCAATTTGGGGATTTATATTGTAATCACTCATGTACTCCAAATCAAAGATCAATAAAGTGCAGGTTGACACTTAGTTATATTTTCTTATGAGTTTCTTATGTGATTCCTTAGTTATTTCCTACACAACCAATTATAACCTTTCTACATAGTCACAGGTTCCTACTCGAATTCAGACCTTTTCGCAGAGTTCTTACAGAACTCCTTCCTATAAATCGTTTAGTCTCTTTATTGAGGGTTGTGCTTCGGGAACCCTTGTCCCAAGATAATTGTTGGTTCTTGAGTCACTTAAGCGTGATGCTCAAGCCCATTGAGTGAAGAGTAACTAATCTTTTGGGATTAGAAACCTTAAAATCTAGGAAATGGTGAACTAACACAAACTCATGAAAGCTAAATGACCCCATTTCCCCTTAGGTCCATTTCCGTAGACCTATCTCCGGTGTTGACGAAAAATATCGTTAACATTTTGGCGCTAGAAGGAGGGCTTGAACCTCTGAACTAATGGTTAACAACCACATATCTAACTGCATTGTCTCGTCTTGGATTGGACTAGGCTTTGAACAAGCAGGACATTGGTTGAAGATGCAAGGGCAGGAAGGGAAAAGGAGCATGGTTCAATGCACTTATCGCCCTGAAAGGTAAAGCACTACCAGGTTCTAACATGATGAACCAGTAGTTTAAAGAACCTCTAATCTCAGCTAAGGAAGTAAGTGACAAGCTAGAGATATTTCGGTTAGCTATGCAAATTGATTCCACTAGAGGGGTCATTGAAATGGACTTAGTTCAAAGGTCCTCCAAGGTGGAACCTTGCAAGATAAAAGCCAAATCAGTAGTGTCGCAAGGATTTGACAGCAAATTTAAATTCCCTTTATATCTTCAAGGCAATACAAATTGGCAAGATGACAGTCAAGACGCTAAAGCGGTGTCAACTTAGAAGAGCACAGGAATCTGTCGTTGTTAGAAAGCCACCTTTGTAGGTTCGAAAGTTATATGGATATATAATTCTTCTAAAGCACTCTGATGTAGAGTGTTCCTAACAACTCTTCTAGAGGATACTGGAAGGTGGTACAAAAAATATCACGACCCAACCATCACATGTTGGAGACAGTTGTCCACTGCATTTAACGTACAGTTTCATGATTTAAAAGACTCAACGTTAAGCATTTTTGATATGGTCAATATCAAACAGAAGCCAGAAGAATCACTTGCCGAATATCTAAAGAGATTTAGGACTAAGTCACTAAGAGCAGAAGGAGCAACGGATAGAGAAAAGTTAACAGCTGCTCGATCGGGGCTACTGATACCATCTCCCCTTTGTAAAGAACTCGCTCTAAAAGAATGTAAAAGCGTAGTAGATTTCTACTATAAAGCTAGCAGGTTCATTTATGTGGAAAAGATGGTCAATGCAAAGAGGAGTTCAACACTGGAACAAAAGGTCGAAAAGCTCGGTTCCAATTCCTCAAAGGAAGATTCTTCAAAGCTAGGCCAAGAAAAAAAAACTGTTCCTATCATAAGATAAATGGGAATAAAACCAGCCAATATCGTGATCTAATAAATAAGAAACTAAGTCGAAATAAAAGGAAAGTATGCCAGGGGGCAGCAAAAAGTAGCCAGCAAAAGTGGATCAGAAACGCTTCCATATTATAATGGATTTAAGCGATAAGTTTCTTATCTCAAATAACTTCTTTTAACAGCCTGGCTTGGTCTCTTTTTATCTATAATTGTATCAATATTAATATAAATGTAAGTTCCTTTACAGGTCTAAGACAAACAATGGAAGGAAGGATGGTCGAATGAAGCCCATGGCAGGGGACCCTCCTGTTTTCATTGTCCTTAGGGAAGGGCTATTGTTAAAAGAAAATATTTTAACCTCCAATAAACGGAGTACATCCTAAGTGGGGTTAATAATAATAAGTGCATTATACCGAATAAAGGAGCTAATGCAACTCACTTAGAAGGTGATCCTTTATTTGCATATCACCCATCATTCATGTTTTCACATTCATTTTACATATAATTAGGTTAAAAGAATTAGATTTGGCATCGACCACTCCATAAGCGAATAATCAGTTGTAGCCAGCCGGGCTAATGGATGGATGGCCAAGAGGGCCTAATAAATTTATTCTAAGAATTATTGCATGGTACTCCTCGTGGTGAATTGATTTTGTGAAGGGGATATTATCCAATGGGGAACGTAAAGGGATAGGCATCAAACCCCTACCTTAGTCAGCACGAGCTAAATGCTCAGGGGAAAGAAAACATATCCTCCTATCTAGATTATATAACCTTTGGAAGGAAAATTTAAGCAGCTAAAGGAAGTGCATAAAGATACCCGCGGAAAGCAAGGTTGGGAAATTAAGTTAGCGAAAAAGAATTATTAAGCCGCTAATGGTCAGTTAAGTAATATAACATAATAAGGAATGTGAAAAGTGCCAACAAAGCCATGAAGCCTTAGAGGGGCCTGAGAGGCTTATTCACCATATCAAGCTCGAGACCTTTCTACATAAGGAAAAGTAATTTTGGGTGACCATAAATGTGGCTATGAAAAGAGATAAATATACAGTAGTAGCAAGTGATTGCTTCAATCATCTGAGTTTAAACGGAAACGCTTATCACTACCATATTGGAGAAAGGCATAGGGGGTTTGTGATAAAGAATACAATCACATCTTGGAGTTTCCTATAAATTTGTGCTAAACAACGGGATGAGGCGTGAGAACGGAAAACTCACATGGCACTGTAATAAAGATAAAAATTGTAAAGAGTATCTTCCATAGCACACCCGAGGGTAAACAAAACCGTTAAGGTCGCAAGCAAAACCACTAACAAAAAAGGCGATTAGACCAAGCTAGAGGAAATTGGGGGGGGGGGGGAGGAGTTACCCTTAGCACCCTGATCATAGAACCTCCGCCAAGACAACAATGAGGCACACACCTCTCTTCCAACTTAAGGATGAGGAGACGTGTTTCCAGGTGATGATAGAGACTCCCTCATTACAAAAGGATAGATTATGCGTTCGGGCCTAGTCAAGATTGAAAGAGAAAAGGAGAGCCCTTAGACCTAAATCAAGGGATGAGAAATGAGAAAACCATTGGAATGACCAAGTGTCGAAAAAAGAAATCGTCTAACATTACAATTCAAGGGTTAAGGCTAAAACCCTAAAAAAAAAATGGTCTCACAAAAGGAAATGGTTAACGTAAAGATTCCATCAGAGGATCAGTCGAGCCCAAGTTGGGAGGTATCCTGGATTATTCACTGGAAAACCATATCTTAAATATGGTAATCATGCAAGCCAAATGGTAGCCTTACGCCCAATGCATGAAAGGCAAAGCATTCGAAACCACACTTCTCAACAATAAACAAATGAAGGAAACCATTCTCCAGAATATCCATACAAATAAGTGTATGAAAACCCTCTCAAACTTTGGAAAAGCTCGGAATAATCCAAGGTGGGTCAAATTACAGATGGATAAAATCCCTTGTCATCGCCAAGGATGGCCAGGGCAAGGCGTCCACCGGAGGGGGGTGATGTGTTAGTCTTTCTCCATGCCCAAATCAGAGGAGGGTGGTTAAAGCATTAAAAGCGTAAGCCTTTGATTCACACCAGAAATGGTCGTGGTAGAGCATCTAAATGAGCATTCCCTGCCTCTACTCGCAGACGAGTATTCCCGGCCTCTGCTCGGGCTAAGCACATCCTACATCTGCTCGCAGAAGAGCATGTCCTACCTCTGCTTAAGTCCTTCGTTTCCATATAAGGTAACGAATAAAAATGCTCTGCCTCTGCTAATAGATGAGCACGCTTTGCCTCTGCTTTGGCCAAATATGTTCTGCCTCTGCTCATAGATGAGCACGCTCGATCCCTATTTGTGCCAATTCCAGGAGATGGGAATAAATGCCCCAGAGGAGCATCGTAAGCACATGCATCCTCTGCCTACATCTTATCCCCAAAAAAGAAACAAAGCTCTGTAGAAGCCCCCTAAGAACAACTCTTGTCTCAACTTATGCATCATCCCATAGGAGGGAACCAAAATTCGAAGGCACATATAACTGACGCTTTGGAAGCAAGGCTAAAACGGCAAATCAAGGCCCATAGAAGTAGCTCTTCGAATCCACTCTAAAAGACTAAAAGAATGAATCCACAAATTTAAAGCAAGAAGCTGCTTTGCCAAATCAAAGGTCTGAATCAGGGTTGGTTCAGGACTTCTATCAATTCCAGAAGTGGATTCCTAGTCTTCAATTCACCCGAATAAGGGTTGGTTCGGGATTTCCTTCATTGCCAAAAGACGATTTGTGGTATTCAACTCTTATTAACCTGAAACTAGATTGGTTTAAAACTTCCATTAGAGCCAGAGGCGAATTTCTGGCCCACTATTAAATACCCAACTCAGGGTTGATGTGAAACCTCAATAATTATCAAAAGAAGATTCCTGGCCTTCCTTCAAACACCTGAATCTGGGTTAGTTTGGGACCTTTACTTAATAACAAAAAAGGATTTTGAGTCTTCCATTTGTTGCACCTGGATCAGAGGTAGTTCAAAGCCTTTATCATAATAAAGGGTGGATCCTTAAGTTTATCACAAACACCTTAATCCAAAGTGTGGATCAGATCTTTATTATCACTAGAAGTGGATTTATGGAATCTTAGATACCCTAACCGGGTCGCAAGGTCTTGAATCCTAGAGGAAGGATTCAACTTCCAATACTCAGGATGATGGCCTAATTCTACTGCTTCAGAGCCTTCAAACAAATAAATGATCTTCCATCTTTGTTCAGGAAGGAGCCCGAATGAGTACTCTAAGTTTCCCTAGTAGAACCTTATGGCAAAGGTCATACTATTCTTAAACGCCCCTCGAAGAAAAATTCTTTAAAGTTTTTATTAAACAAAGATGCGTTTACCAATACAAAAGATATGAATAATCTTACCATCCTGTCATACGTCCATTATCATAATGCTAACAACTCCTACAGAAAACATGCAGATTACTATGTATGTCTTATAAAGCTAACACAAAGCAACGTGTAAAGTTCACGTAGAATAGTGTGGCAAGACCCCGGAAAAAGGGGTGTTCCTAACAAGGGAAGCATCACATATTAGGACAACAATCCCGAACCTCGGTTCCAATGATACGACCCTTACTCTCTGAAGGACAGGAACCTTAGATTTAACAACTCCTCCGATATAGAAATTCCCTAATTGAAACATGAATAGGTACTTAAAATTTCTTCAGTTGAAACCTTCCAGTATAAGTCATGTGCCTCAACACCTCATAAGAGAGTTTTTTCTAAATACTTGTATTATGAACAATTGTTATTCTAAAATAACAGACTAGTGCCTAATGAAAGTTCATTCATCTGCGAAGCTATGGATATTTCACTTAGGTTACATAAGTTCCCATACACAACTTATGCAGAAAGGTTATGCATCGAACTATGTGTGGTATAAAAGGGGCGTTCCCACACCTAGGTCGAAACTCAAAAGGCACTATTGTCTTTGAGGAGAACCTGACTCTCTATCCAGAATCTTTGCACATAAGTTTATGTTTTTCTGATTATGTTTCAAAGACTAGATTTCAAAACCATCATTACATAAGTTGAAATGTTGTGCCTAAGTTCACCAATCCCGCGTCACCAAAGAGGGAATCCCTAAGTTCCCGGGTACCCATCTTAAGAAATATAAATGGAAATTTTGTCAACTCATGAGGAAAGCATAATCCTGGGTTTAAGAGCTTAACACCAAAGAAAATTCATATTCGACCTCATATTTGTATTGTAAGATGTATAAGGCTAATATCTCCTAAACTGTAGGAAAGAAATGCAGGAACCGGGTAAGCACCAAGAATATGCAACTGATCACTTATAATAAGGCAAACACCTTGGATGACAGATAGGTAAAGGGAACGAAGTAACAAAACAAGACAAAGTAAGAGGAAGCTACAAAAATAGCGGCAATGATAGGAAATCGAGAAGAAACAATTATAGGAACACCAGATTAGCAATCGAGAGAAAGAATCAAAAACATGGTGCCAATACCGGCACATGGAAAGCGGTCTGCCTTATGACAATATCAAAACAAATGGCAGAACGCAGACCCAAGGTTTGACTTAAAAAGTCAAAAATACCCCTTCACAGGGGAGGCAAATGTTACTACTAACATTTAACATCGAGAAAGATTATCGGTGAAGGGGTATCCGACCACCATAGGCATCAAAGAGGAATCCAAAAGCAAAAGCCCAGCACAGGACAAATCCAAGAGCATAAAGTAAGCCTTCGGAGTGACAGGCAACTAGCACCATCGACAAATGATAAAGCTTGATTTCAAAACAGGATGGGTAGTTCCGAAATGAACGGTAATTAACATAAGCATGAAAAGCAAGGGGAAACCACCCAAAACCAGAAGCAGGTGAAAACAAAAGACTATGACCCGAAACTAATGAAGGAGAAAGGGCCATCGGCATTAACTTGCTAAATGTCGATACAAAAGGAGATGAAGGCTTCAAAAGGGCATGAGAATTCAGAACATCAAGAAATCGTTCTGAAAGCTAGCTACTAGGACCCAGGCTCAATAATCATCAAGAGGTAGCTTTAGCATCCATTAAACCATGCACCGGAAGCAACCTTCCAGAAAACCGAGGTACACTTCAGAAATCTACCGAAAGGCAAGCGGAACCCCGAAGAGAGACAAGAGATCCACACTAATTTGCTTAGTGTCGATACCGATAGGGGTGGCGGACCCGACAACCATTCACTTGAATCATAAAGGCAGGCACCACAAAGCGTTAATAACAAGGTCAGAAGTCCATATCCGGAAGCCTACATTCAAAAGCTAAAACATTCTGAAAGCTATTTAAACTGACAGGCTTGGTAACAATACAAATAAAATGGGCAAGACATCAAAAAGAGGTTCCGTAGACCGGAACCATCCTCCCGAGAGCCAGAACTGGCACCTTAAAATTCATAAGCAAAGACTTATGAACCAAAAGGAAAGGCGGTCGAGAGCCAGAACTTCTAGAACCAAAGGTAAAAGCGGCTGACATAGGCTTCTACTGGCCCAATAGCAAAAGGAGCCCCGATTTGTTTATAAATGAGACCCCAGGGGTCTCATTTTGGGGACTTATTCCTCATTTCTCATTCTTGTACTCTTTTTCTCTAGAGTAAACCCTATTTCTAAATAAATTTGGGGATTTCTATTGTAATCGCTCATGTACTCCAAATCAAAGATCAATAAAGTGCCAATTGACACTTAGCTATATTCTTATGAGTTTCTAATGTGATTCCTTAGCGATTTCGTACAAAACCAATTATAGCCTTCCTACACGGTTACGGGTTCCTACTCGAACTCAAACAACTCCTTCCTATAAGTCGTCTAGCCTCTTTATCGAGGGATGTGCTTAGGGAACCCTTGTCCCAAGATAATTGTTGGTTCTTGAGTCGCTTAAGCGTGATGCTCACCCCATTGAGGGAAGAGTAACTATTCTTTTGGGCTCGGAAACCTTGATATCTAGGAAACGGTGAATTAACTCAGGCTCGTGAAAGCTAAATAACCCCGTTTTCCCTTAGGTCTACTTCCGTATACCTATCTCCAGTGTTGACGAAAATTATCAATAACAGTTTGCAGAATATTTATTATAACCTTTATTCATTTCTAAACTGGGAACCAAGTTCCTTTTTATAAAAATATAAGCTTACTTACGATATTAGTTTAACATTCACAAAACGACATTATGGATTTTATTACCCATACCATTAACCTTTCTCAAGATATTCTTTATATTCAATCAAATCTTTTCTTTAACATTTCCATTAACCAACATTAAAACTTCTATTTAACAATCTCCTTTATTATATTCATTACATTCAATCAAATCTTTTCTTTAACATATTCATTAACCAACATTAAAACTTCTATTTAACAATCTCCTTTATTATAAGGAATCCAATCTATAACCCCTTTCCTTTATAATTCAACATATGTTTCCATTCATAATTTCACTTTTTTTTAAAAGAAAACCATATTATCTCCATTATTTAAGAAATTGTGATATATATATATACTTGAATGGTATAAGTATGATCATATTGTATACTTGATCCAAACAATGTTAAATTATACGTTGTTTATTTTGATATCCGATATTTCCAATTTCATTTCAAAATCATGCAAATTAATTTTCAATATTCCTCTTTTGGAAATAATAAATTATTTTCGACATCTTCTGTCATTACAAACTAATATCACCCCTTGATAATAGTGAAGTCGTTCAAGTTGGGGTATTCTAATTACCTCTCAGACCTTGATTGATAATGTTCTTATCTTAAGATAGATAAAATTATGTAATTCTAAACTGATATTAATTCTAATATCAAACAAATCTTGTTTAACTATTTCATTATAAATATGGTTTTATAAACCATTCTTTACTTTAGGAAAATCTTCCTTTAATCACATCTATTTTTACTTAATTCATCGATTTAGTAAACTCTTGCTAAATTGTAAATCCTTCACCTTAAACAATTTTAATACAATCATTGATCATTTTTATTTATTTTCAGAATTCATTTTCCAAATTTTTCCCACCAAACCAATTTATATCTTATTACAAAAAAAACTTAAATTGGATTTTATTACTAAATCTAATCACCAAATTCTTTACACAAAATTCGCTCAACGTTTACCTTTTAACAATATTCTTTCAATTTCAAACCATTCTTACTTATCTTACCATCATATTAGTTTAAAACTTTCTAATACAATCCATTTCTATCTTGGATTGATTCGCTTATTACATTCTTTACACAAACCCTTACACTACGCCAGAAATCGAATCAGACGACAGATATCCACCGTTGTTTGATTGCATATCTTTCTGTTGTTAAATCCGGTGTTGTCTCATTCTACATCAGACCACAGATATAACCCGTTTTCTGATTTGAACTAGAGTAACATATAAAAACATGGTTGTGTGTTATCTAATGTGGTGTTCTTGTTTTAAAGATAGTTGTGATGAATATTATATGTTGTCTGAAAGTTAATAAAATAACCGCTTTACGTTATATTAACGAAATGCGCATATCCACTAATTTTCATAACCGTCTTCTTACAACAGATAAATGTTTTTTTAAAGCAATTAACATAACTCAAATCAGTTTTTGTGAAAACCGTGATAAAAACAAAACAATGATAAGCCTCTTCCCTATCTTGCATAAGCTATACTTTATATCAGGATCACTCTTCAAATTGTGCATTGGAATACTAATTGCTATTTTTTGTGCAAACGTAATTGAACAAACATTAATTTATGAAGATATGCGACATGCATAGGATAAGGTACAAGAATAAAATACAAAAATATAATTTCATCAAACATACAGTGTGATTGTCTATAGAATCACTGTAAGGCTTCAACATCGCCTTCTATTTTCTTTCGAGCAGCTTTCTCTGCCTTTTCTCACACAAATGATTTCACAGATTCGACAATCCTAGGACCTTTATACTTTGCATATTTTTCTCCATCATATAATACTTTTAAAGCTGGGTACGAATGAATGTCAACGTTGTAGCATATATTCTTACCCACACTGCAATCAACTTGTCCTATCTCTATCTTTCGGGAATTTTTGGGCTCATCGTGAGACGACCCCAAACCCCGTACTGACGGTGGCAAGGGTAATCCGTGGAATATAACACAGAAACAGATAATAGCAGAACAGAATTAAATAAATACACCAGATAATGAACAATAGAATATACTGGATAAAAGTAATCATCAGAGTTACACAGTATACAGGATCTTACTTAGTACAAAAACAGTTCAGCTATACATAAATGTCTACAGCGGAAATAAACAAAATATGTACAATAGGAGCTAAATAGCATAAAAAGAGATAAATGATAGAATCCATCTTCAGCTCCAGCCATCCAGAAAGAACCAGCTAAACCCTGAATACAAGGCTGCCCGTGTAGAAAAAGGGCACCCGAGTTTGAAAGTGAAACAAATTACGAGTCAGTCATGGGACTGGTATGAGAAATCTACTCAACACATATATAATTTGGCTAATCACAGGAACACGCCACTTTCGTGGAACGGGTTTACTCCATTGGATTGCCAGTGCTTTAAAACAAATCTTTCTTTTAAACATCGCTATGCTTTTTATAAAAATGAAGCCGTTATAAGACTCAGTTCCCATCACACAATGCAACGCAAACCGGAGGATAGAGTTTTACCTTATAATGGCCAAAATATGCTTGATACGAATAAAACAAAGGCATTTGATATTATTGCTAGTGTTTACATGTTTTGAAAACAATTTCAAATCATAACTATCAATCATATACAGCATGGGTACCATATATCATGTCGCTATATATATATACAATCAAAACCGCACCGTCACGTATTTGGAAATTGGATTTCCGTCATGAACCAAGGCAAAAGATAGTCCTTACCGACTTCGAGACAATCTAGCCTACCATGTCTCAGGATCAGAGCTCGAGTGACCCTGGGATCGTCAGGGCCGGTCCACCGATGTGGATTAAAATGGCTGAGCAATACATTTCCCCGCCCTTTGGGGCGCAAACGAGCCAATGAATGACTCCATCGGACCCGGATCGTCCGATCAAACCGAGGCGCCTTGCAGCAACAACAACCACACAGGTGAAAAGTATATAAATGTTAGGGCTGGTAGGTCACAGACACCACCCTAGCTAGAAAGAAACGCAAGCCCTCCCTGATGTCCTCTCCCATTTCTAGTTCATACCGGGTGTGAGGTTCGCGCATTCACGTTATACACAAAGCTATGCCACGCAGGCGGTGCTTTGATCATCACCACAAGACTTTGCTTTTCAACAGAAGCCCTGATCATTTGCCACTTAGGCATGCCACACTAGCAATTCATGCCATGCGACTGATGTCCATCGATACACAACCTCTGAGCTTGTGCGTCTCAGAGAAGGGCGTTAAGCAAAAGAATAAATTCTCCGTCGCCAAACAGATGTATATTTAATAGAGATCAATCAACACAGAATAAAATCCAATGTCAGACACACAGTCCATTTACAAGTCCGTTCTGGGTCTGAACGAAACCGGAGGCACTAATTACCTCGCAAACCCATCGATCACCACGTACGTCTGGACGATCACCACTCATTATCCATATTTCGGGATGCCTCCCAATCAGGACCTCGGTTACCATCCAACCGAGGTGAAGATCCCCGGTCTTCGACCACCGTCTTCATTTTCGACTTTCAATCGTCGGTCAATTATTTGAAATGAGAATTAACTCGGCCTTTTCAAATAATTCACGTATATTTAGAATTTCAAATCAATTTATTTCAATGGTTTAATCATTCGACAACACCAATTTTATTCTATAATGTAATTTTCACACCAAACACATTCAACCATCAAATACCACATAAATCGAGCAAATTCAGTTTATTTCCATTCCATATCGTTTATGATATTTTATAACGATTTATCGCTATTTTTATTTATTTTAAAATAGCCAATTTATTCAAAACGACGCTTCGGGCCATAACGCGGCCATGGCGCTGTTTTTCTTCAGGTTTGATTTACACATATCTGAAAATCTAACCGTTGGATCTTCACACAATTTACATCATTAGAAAGGTCTTTTCAAAACGAATATGACGGTTCCAGTTTCGGGAAAATCCGACGGTCGGATCTCCCGGTACAATCGTTTGAAGTTTCGATTTCAAAATACGAACTGCAGCGTCGTTATTCGATTAAATATATTTATATTTATTTATATATATAATATAATCGTTTTCTGGCGCTGTTTTTCTTCAGATTTGAATTAAACATTCCAGACAATCCAACTGTTGGATTTTTACAAAGTTGGTGCCGTTGGAAAGATATTTCCAAGGCGAACCCAACGGTTGCGGTTTCGGGAAAATCCAATGGTCGGATTTCCCACACTAGTTGTTTGAAATCACGGTTTCAAAATGCGAACTGCACGGCCACGTTTCATTTTAATTTTATTTATATTTATATATTTATATAAATATAGTTCATTCAACAATTTCAATATCGTTTTCACTTCAAATATTTCACTAAAGCCTTTAAATTTTGGAAAATTTCGCCATAACCTCCTTTGTACGGGAGGGGCTGGGAAAATTCCCAAATAGCCACACGGGCGTCTCATGTCAGAAAGAAAAAGAAAAAGCCAAGCGGCTAGCGAACAGGCTTATAAAATCATCACCCAAACAAAACAGTAAATGTGTATCTATTTGTCGGGCACAAAATTTTATTCCTCTTCTCTAGCCCCTTTGCCATAACCTGTTCAATAAATATGCATGTACATATATACAGTTCTTATCATTTATCATTTTCCATTCAACTTCACATTTGATTCCATTTGGTTTAAAAACGTCATTCATTCTAATGTTGCATGCACAGGTAAAAATCACATCATTAGCTAATTAATGAATATTTCGACTCATGCATATTTATTTGAACGAGTTGCTATTTTTAACACTTCACATTTCAACAATTCATGTATATAATAAAAATGTGATTTTTATTGTAAAACAATTCATTTCAAAACACTATTATTTTGTACAGTCTACATAGATGATAAAAAGGTGTTTTTTATTATAAAACAATTTATTTTGAAACAAGGTCATTTTACATAGTTCATACAGATGATAAAAAAGGTGATTTTTATATTTAAAACACGAAGACCATTCAACACATGAATTTCTAATCAACGAATGAATATCGATTGAACACATGAAGGTTTTCTATACAACGAATAAATATAGTTTCAGCAAATGAAAATAATTCAAACACATGAATATTATTCAAAATTTCGGCAGCATAACGGCAGGGTAGTTAAAACCGGGACCGTCCCTAGTACGGCTCCTCGCTCTACCATAAAACCTCGCGGTTTTTGACAATGGGGATCATACATCTAGTTCGCACGCAGGCGGCATGTATATATTTATTTCATTTCCACAAACTAATCCTATATGGTTTCAACCAAATATTTTTCAACCACAAACGGGTATTTTTCAACCACAGCCAATCAATATCAACCACAAACAATCCCAAACAACCATTCGCTATCAATCAATTTTCACACCAATCACAATCAATAAATATCGTCCATGGTTTGTGGACGAGGGGCGTGTATATATATATATATTTATATTTATATATAGCAATTCACTTATATTTCAACACATATATAATTTTTACAACGCATATATAACTTATACATCGAACGTAGAACTTATACAACGCTTATACAAGAGGTGTACAACGCTTATATTACTCATACATCGATCATATAATTTATACATCGTCGTTTTCCATATCGTTTATAAATTAGAAATCTCACATTGGGTTCCACTCCACCAAAAATAGCAGAAGGCTCAGAAAAATATGCGGTCTCTTCTAAAATGTAGAAGACGTCCTCACGGTCACGATGTTTCCTGTTTCTTCGAATTTCGTTAACGAACGAAAAAGATATGATTTTTTGAAGTTTGCAACGGTTTTAAACTGTTAAAATCAGTTTTAAATTAAACAGCCGATTACCTCCCTAGATCTTCAAAACTAGGTTTGAAGATTTCTCGCTATCCGTAGCACGAGGTGATGATCGGGCTGCACTGCGATGAAGAGCTAGGCGCGACGCTCCTATCGGCGGTGGTGGCGTCAGGTACGGTGGTGGATCGGCGGCGGCGCTGGCCTCGCAGCAGCTCGACTTTCGAGCAGGATATCTCGAGATCCACGCAACAGTAATGGCCGATTCTGGTCTTGATTTGAAGGTCGAAGGACGATCTTCAAAATCACCAAAAGGATCGATGGGTTTAGAGGAATGATCAGAGAGGAATCGAGGGAAGAACGGAAGAAGGTTTTCCGCCGTCAAAAATAAGGGTTTACGGGTTTTTCGTGGGTTTTTAGAAAATAAAATTAAGAAAGAAAAATTATGATTGTCCCGTATTAATATTTAATTCTAAAATAGCCTTTTCATATCCGGACACCAAATCAAACCCAACGACTGTCGTTCCTAGCGTTTTACCCCCATTCCGAATACAATGGAATATGTTTCGTAGGCCCATTCGACTGTTTCAGCCAGTTTTCCTTCACATTAAAATATATAACATTCAATATTTGATTTGAACATACATTTCAATTTGCCAGGGCCACAAACGGATTCGAAAAATTCCAGAAAAATAAATCTAGCTTTGTTTTGACGATACGGTCCCAACAAAACCTGTTTCGTCGAATTCTGAGACCATTTGCAAAGGCCCATTTCTGGTCGATCTAATTCAACTATAATTGACCAAAACACATTTTCCTTTGCCACGCTCACATACTAGCTTCAAAAATTATGAAATTTGAAACCTAGCGATAACTTCACATCCCGGATCCAACAAAAGTGGTTTCGTCGAATTCCGAGGTCGTATGCAAAATGGCCAATTTCACGGGCTATATAAATTCCATAGCGACCTTTCTGAAAATTCATTCGGCCATAACTTTTGCTTTTCGCTATGAAAATTCGATTTTTCAGATTCGTTAGAAAGGTATTCACTAACAGATTTAAATATTTTTGGTTTCACTAAAATCCGTTTTGTTTTGCACCCGGTATAGTCCGACAAAGTTTGAATTCAATTTTTGAAACTGCAGCGCCATTTCAGGCCTTGTTTATAATTAAAATTAATTATATTCGTTTTCAATTGTCGATTCAAACCCACTTTTCATTGCCATTATTTAAAATATTTATTTTAAACATTTCAAATCCATTATTTTATCCAATTTAAAATTTTTAAATTGGTTCAGATTTTCTTGGTCGTTACACATCAGGATCTTCAAAAGGATTTGCTTCTACTATCATTACGTATAGAGTAACTCCACAAGACCACATATCATAAATCTAACAAGTTATAGGAGGCTCCTTATACCGACATCTAGATAAGAATAAGAGAAGTTAAGTGTTTAGTGCTGACTTGTGTATATCTTGCCATCATATTCCTTCTTGAGCAGAACTTTCGGGGATACGTATGCAAGAGTCCCCACCATTGACTTTGGTTGCGAGTGCAAAATGGACGATTGCATATACACATGTAAACAAATAGTTGATTCAAGTAAATAATAGTACTTATATGAATGCTAGCAAAATTTCACTAAAGAAACAACAGAGTATCTATGTTACCTCAAGAGAAAAACAGTTATATCTGGTAACTAGCTAACTAATTTCCTTGGAATATACAAAATCAAATATCTTCAAAGGAGGATCAGTACTTCCATCCAGTAAAGTGTTTTCTAGTTTTAAGTCATGGTGACAAACTTGCTCCACCACATTACAAATAACAGCACACATTAAGAACAATGCATGTCTCTTATTTCATTTGTTGACAGCATATATTAAAGATAGAAAGAGCAAAAAAAACAAAAAAAAGAGTAACCGGATGGAAGTTACCATGGAATGACAGTAGCTAAAACCCGATATAAGGAGCTGAAAAAGAAGCGAACCTTCATAAATAGAAAGAAAACGAGTTAGAATATAAAGAAATCTGAAAATACTGGAAAGAAATGAAAGCTAACCTCGTCCTCACTAAATTTACCAGCATTGCATATGCACTTTCACACTTCCCTACCTAAAGCTTACTCCATAACAATTGCTAGATGTGTCAGAGTCAAAATTACCTAAAAGTTGCAATTTAAGCAATTAATAGTACGTCTTAAAGCAAACTTCATTAAAGCAACATTAGAATCAACAATTTGAAAACTGCATAATAGACAGAACAATTTTATTTTAAAATCACAGTTATTATTGATGGCAAATTTGTAGTACTAAATATTAACTTGATGAATTTAGCAGCAATAACTTCTAGATAAGGACTAAATTATTTCAATTGTTCAGCTTACATTAGTTTATCCACAGTTGAATCCCTATATCCCAAATTTGAAAGGCTAAACCCAAAGCGCGTTTCAATCTAACCTTTAAAGCGTTTTTGCTAACCTAAATATTAACAAACCCACAGTTCGGCCAAGAAATGCCAAAACTTTTTGCTTAACCATTATTTCGTAACTTAGGTTTGGAGGAAAACCCATAAAAATAATGCGGTAATAGCAGGTATTAATGCATAAAAGTCATACCTCATACAATTTGCAATGAAGAAGAGCGACTAGATTGCGATTTAGCATTGACTTTGGTTCCGACAAGGCTAAATGAAGGGCTTTAGCTTTGGGTTTAATCATAATCCATAGAAGGGATGCGGAGGTCGTCATCGAAAGCCAAGCAAGCAGCCGAGATCTGGCTACATCAAACTAAAGTTAGACTCCAAACTCGATAATGGTTCACCTGAGAATCTGAACAGAAGTGACATCTCTACTTTAAAAATCGATGGAAGATTAAAGGGTTTTAAGAGTGAAATTGAAGGGTTTTGCTGATTTTGTTTTGAGAGGGAGAGAAGAGGGAATGCAAAATATTAAGGGGGAATTGTAGCAACCCATATTTTTGGAACCAATTTAAAATTTATTTTTAATTGATTTTCATAAGATTTAAATATTTTGGATGATTTATTTTTGAGAATAAAAGATTTAAAATTTATTTAATACGAAGTTAGAACTTATAAATTTATAATTTATATAAAATGAACCTGAAATGGCATGGTAGTTTGAAAATTTAGATTTATACTTTGAATGAATGTATAGAATTCAATATAAATCACAATTTGGTGAAACAAGAAATGTTAGGATCTAATTAATCATATCTTTCTAACGAATGTAATAAATTGTGTTTTCATGTTATAAATTGTAATTTATGTTCAAATTAAAATTTAGAATAGTCGATATGGAATTTATAAGCTGTGCTTTTGAAAATTTTAAAAACTCGATTTTTAAAATCAACATATAGCCCTTTAAAAATGAAATTTTGCTAGGAAGCTCAGAATTCGACAAGATAAATTTTTTTGGATTCATAATGACAAATCATTGTTGAGTTCCAAAAGGTGTGCCTAACGGAGTCAGTATGTGGTTGTGCAAAGCAAAAACATTTGTTCAAAAATAAGCGATCAGTTTACAAAGAAACATTATTGTGACGATCTTAGAATTCAATTCCATTTTTTTGCTTCGTATCGTCAAATAATGGTTAAATCAAAAAGGCCATAATTTTTGGAGTTAGCATGTGGGCGTATAAGAAGAAAAGGTATGCTAAAATCACATTTTTGGAGCTTATTTGAGCATCTTTGAGAAATTAAATGGAAAATCAAATGAATCCGGAATTAGACGACACTTAATTTGTTGGAGTTGTCTTGACGTATACTATCTCATGTCCAAAATCTGTGGCAATCTAAGATCGTTTACAGTCGGACGATCGGATGGAAAAAGAGATAAAAACACTTCTCTTCCATTTTCTTTTTTCATTTTCCTCCTTTCTTCCTTGCTCCTTCTTTCCTCAAAAATTGTGACCTCTCCCCCATAAAGCCAGCCGCCCTCCCTCCTGCCCTCCCCACCGCCGTTGGCCACCGCACCTATAATGACCCGAACTTCCCCGGTCTCCGAAGAGAAGAGAAAGAACGGATTGTCTGAGAACACAACAAATCAGAACACAAACAGAAGAACATCTTATTACAACAATTTACATCAGAGTACAAGAATATACAGAGCATGAACAAATAATATACATTTGATAAATGTCATAGATTTACAAATTATTATGCGGTGGAAAATAATACAAAACACAACTGAAAGAAATACACGATCCAGAGCGTTCCGAATATAGCTTCAGTTGTAAACTAGGATCCTGTGAATATAATATCTGCAAAACCAAAACTAATAGCTTCCCGGGTGGAAAATTCCCGGGTGGAAAATAAGGGCACTCAGAGTTAAGGTTAAAACAATAAAATCCAAGTCAGTCATGTGACTGGTGTGAAAACTAAAACAGTTATTTAGAACTTTACTTTAAAATTGCAACTGGTGTGATAAACGTCGTATAACACGGAACGGGTCACCTCCCAAGAATACCAGTGCATAAAGAAAATAGAGGAATGCTTTTTGGAAAAATGAAGCTATTATAAGACTCAGGTCCCATCACATAATGCAAAGCAAGCCGGAGGATAGATTTTTACCTTATAATAGCCAAACATGCTTGGTACGTTTAAAACAAATCATTTTGATACTATTATAGTGTAAAGTGTATGAAAGCAACTTCGAATATAAATGTATCAATCATAGATGGCATAGTATCCCATGCTGCTATGTCGCCATACTAGGCTCTACAATCAAAACTGAAATGTCACGTATTGGAAATTGGCTTTCCGTCATGAGTCTAGGCAAGGGACGTACTCCTTTCCGTTTCGAGACACTCTATACTGCACACTCTGGGCAACCCTTGGATCTTGCAGGGTCGGTCCTCTCTTATGTTTGAGGATTGGCTATTCCTGAACACACGTTTTCCGGTCCTATAAGACCTATCCATCGGCTCCGTAGTAACCGATATAACCGAGGTGCCTCATTATCCATCATCCACATAGGTAAAAATAAATAAATGTCTGGGCTCCATACCATGACAACACCCATAGCTAGAAAGAAACGTCATGCACTCCCTGCAGTCCCTTATCCCGTTTTTGACTCATACCGAGGTGTGAGGCCCGCGAATTAACGCTATACACAAAGCTATTCTATATTAAAGCCGTGTTTTAATCATCAACCACAAGACTCTTCTTTTCAACAGAAACCCGGATCCTTTGCATCTCAGCATGCCACACTGGCAATTCACGCCATGCAACTGATGTCTAGAGATATATAACCTCTTAGCCCGTACATCTCAGAGAAGAGCGTTAATCAAGAGAATAAATTCCCTGCCTCCAAACAGATATACATTTAATAGAGATCAGTCAACACATTCTCGATCATTTCATGGATTCGATAAATTTAATTAGTACATTCACATTCCAATCTACTTAAAGACTCATTAAAACTCCACTTGGTTTTAATCTTCCCAAAAATCAATATTAATGATTATTAAACTTTGGAAATACAAACATGTCGCATTGACAATCTACACCATACTTTTGACTTCTGCCGATATATGACCTCTGAGCTCGTACGTCTTAGAGTAGGGTGTTAAGCAAGAGAATAAATTCTCCGCCACTAAACAGATATATATTTAGCAGAGATCAACCATATAGTTCGAAATACAATGTTAGACATGTAATCCTGTCTTTAACTGGGTTAAAGAACTGATGTCATTTAAAACACAGTTCACGGTAAACCCAAAATTCATTCCATTAATTATGGAATCTTCATAAAAACAGATCGATACACATAATCGATATCAATTTCCGTATCCGACTAATAATATAAATGGAATAACGACAAAGCCTTTTAAATTCCATATATATTAATAGTTCTCCTCCACAGAAACTTACTTCGATTATTACCAAATCGAATTCCATTCAATTCCAATTTATTATATTAAATTGGAAAACTTTACTTTGGAAAATTTCCATTAAATCTTAATAAAAAGATTTATAAATTCCAAATCACAACTAACTATAAATCGGGTTAAAGAACGAGTACCGTTAAAAACACAGTACAGTAAACCCAATTCGCATCCCATTTTATTCCAATTAAATGTTAATTAATTGGGAACTCTAATAATCTTAATTAAAATATTTATTTTTTTCACACGGGGTTTAAGAACAGTGTTATTTAAGACACCATTCACGACAAACCCAAAATCCAATTCTTTTATTTAATTCCAATTAAATATTAATTAATTGGAAAAACTTCACTAAATCTTAGTTAAAGATTTATTCTTTTCCTCAACTGGGTTTAAGAACAGTGTTATTGAAGACACCATTCACGACAAACACAAAATCCAATTCAGTATTAAATACAAGGCCCTAAATAGAAATTATATCGGCTTATATTCAATATCAAATTCTAAAATCAACAAATATCGCATTGGGAATAAGATATATATATCTCCCAAATTCCTCCACAATATCCATATAATCATGGAATCCAATATCGAAATATACCGAAGATAATTTCGATTCAAATCCATTCCTATTCATATATTGGAAATTCTAGCTATTTTTAAAACCATTTCAAATCCAATTTATTTATATTTAAAAAAATTGGATTATAATTCTAGTTCATAACTAGTTCATTTTTATAAAAATATACTTTCATCTTTACAAATGTGGAATTTTTCACCTAAATTCTGTGTAAAATCATTTATTATGATTTTACACAAATTATAGATATTTCTAATAATTTTATCAAGGCCCGTACAGTTGATTCCCATAAACGATCATCGAACTGCACTTACGTCGGCCTTTTTGAAATTTGAGTTAGACATAATTCGAAATCTAACAGTTAGATTTCAAATTCCTTATATTCGTTGGAAAGCTATTTTCGATACAAATCCAGTTTTAAGAAAAACCCGACGGTCGGATCTCCCGTAATGTCAATTCGAAGTCAATGGTAAAAAATTGTGAACTACCGCAGCGCAACGCGTTCTATTCAGGTCATTAAATATATATATTATATACATTTCATCGATTTCCATTTAAAATGTATTTTATAAATCGTTTTAAATTCGTTTTCAAAACGATTTCAACTTCATATTCAATTTTAAATTAAAATCGAATATTCCATATCGTTAATATATAAATGATAATATTTTCAAAACATTAGATTTTGAAATCACTTCCTTTTCGATATTCATTATAAAAATGAATAAAATCGATATAAATATCATTCACGTCAAAATGGCGTTAATCTAATCAACACGGCTTTATATATTTGAATATTTTCGTGTCCATTCCAAATCGGACGTCAAAATCATATTTTGATCCATTATTAAATATTATTTTAAAATATTAGTTATTTTAGAATATTCATTATTCGTCATTTTAAAATATTTGTTCTTTCTGAATTGGAATAAGACACAGCCAACTACCATATAATTTATTTATATGGATTTCATACACGCATGTACACAACAATAATCAAACATAGTCAACCATAATCCAGAGTGCGTTACACAACTGCATAAGCATTAAATATAAATAATTAATGCTTACAACAGTCTGTTAACCCATTGATTGACATACAACTAAATATTGGGATTAGTGTCTGTCCAATATCATTCCAATACCCGTGTGGGGTTTTCAAACAACAAACACTGATTATTATTTGTGCAGTTGGGCGATGTGTAAAATATATCATCCCAATCAATATTAGTCAATTGTGTGTACATAAAAAAAATGTTCAATTTGTAAATGAATAGTTATTTTATTCATATACACATTAAAAATTATATTTTAACTATAAAATATTTATTTCAACACATGAATATTTTATACAGCTCGTTTATACAGTAAAATGATATTTTTATTGTTCTAACATTTTTAAAGAATTTCTGCAACATAACGACGCAATACTAGAACCGGAATAAGGTCTAGCCTTATCCCTCGCCTAATAATGGCTCACGCCATTTTCAAGTCAAATTCTAATCAATTCATTTCATTTCCCAAACCAAATTCAGACAAATAAACCAATCAACCAAACAAATATGGTTTCAAACAAAGGTGTCGGGTGCTACTAAGCACCGTCTACATCCTAGTATATATATTTAACTAGAAAATAATTAGAGTGAGAAAATGTTCTCACCTTTGGGATTCACTCCTCTAGTTTTATTTCTGAATTTCTGAACAGTTTGGATTTTCCCCTAATGTCAACGCAATCCTTTTTCACACTGTTCATAATAAAAATCACATTTTTAATATGATGTTTATATATTAAAAATCATATTTTTATATCGCTATATATATAAAAAAGATCATCTTTTTATATCGCAATATATATAATAAAAATCATATTTTTATTACGCTACATATATTATAAAAATCCTATTTTTATTTCAAATCTACATTATAAAAATCAGATTTTTACAACGCTACTTTCTATATAAAAATTATATTTTTTATGTGCTATTTCATATATAAAAAATCAAATCTTTATTTAGCTATCATATATATAAAATTTGAATTTTTATTTCGCTACAACATATATAAAAATCACATTTTTATCTAGCTATCAAATATATAAAAATCGAATTTTTATTTCGCTACAACATATATAAAAATCACATTTTCATCTAGCTATCATTTATATAAAAATCAAATTTTTATTTCGCTACAACATATATAAAAATCACATTTTTATCTAGCTATCACATATATAAATATCGAATTTTTATTTCGCTACAACACATATAAAAATCACATTTTTATCTAGCTATCATGTATATTAAAATTGAATTTTTATTTCGCTATAACATATATAAAAATCACATTTTAATGTTGATGTTTATATTATAAAAATCATATCTTTATATTATTAAAAACCATAACTTTACACTAGTAAAAATCTTACCTTTTCCATTTTAAAAATTGTATCTTTATATGTATAAAAATATTTTCTCTATACATAGAATAAAAATCCTTATTTTATTATTAAAAATCATAAAACTTACAAATTTTCGGTCGAAGAAGGGAGGAGGAGGCTGGTGGTTTGGGTGGTGGCATGGTAGGAGGTGCAGGCGGCTCGCGGGGGTGTGGGGGTCTCGCGGTGGATCCATGGCGGTTTGGGGGTTTTAGGGCGTGGCAATTTTGGAGGAGGAGAGGGAGGTAAAGGTGTCAGAGGAGGGGGGAGGAGATCGAAGGTGGAGGCGCGGCGGCGGGGGGAGGGGGGGAGAGAGGGAGGCGGTGGATCTAGTCCCAGGGGGGAGGCGGGGGTGGGCGCGGTCTCATGTTTTTTTTATTTCTTATTTTCTTTAAAATTGAAATCGATGGGGTATAAGGGATTGGGGGAGAAAATAAAGGTTATATAATTAAATTAATACAATATTTAATTATCCCTATAATTGACTTTTTTATTCGACCTCCAAACAAGACCCAACAACTATCGCCCCTAACTAGTTACCCCCATTCCAAACACAATGGGATATGTCCCGCAAGCCAATTCGACTATTTCGTTTAGTTTTTATCAAATTTAAAATATAAATTAATATAACATTCAAAATTGATTTTAACGTGCATTTCAATTTACCGGGGCCACATACTGACTCCAAAAATTCCAGAAAAATAAATATAGCTAAGTTTTGATGATACGGTTCTAACAAAACTAATTTCGTCGAATTTGGAGATCTTTTGAAAAATGGTCATTTTTCAGTCGATTAAATTCAAACCGAAATTACCAAACACGTTTAACTTCAGCATGCTCACATATTGATTCCAAAAATCATGAAAATTGGAATTCACTATAATTTGACATTCCGGATCCAACAAAAGTGGCCTCGTCGAAAATGGAGGTCGTTTGCAAAATCGCTATTTTTAAGGGCTATATATTATATAAAATTCCATAGCCACTATTCTGAATTTTCAGCTGGAAATAACTTTTTATTCCCATTATAAAATCTAGATTTCTCACATTCGTTGGAAAGTTAATTTCAAACAGATTCAAATATTTCTGGTTTTACTAAAATCAGGTTTATTTTGAATCCTGTACATTCATTTGAAATTTGAAATCGAATTTTCGAACTACCGCGCCATTTCAGGCTTGTTAAAAAATTAAAATAAAATTTTATATTCTAACTTCGATTTAAATAAATTTACATTCTAATTCTATTCAAAATAAATTTCTAGTCGTTATTATTTAAAATAAATCATTCTAAATATTCATAATTCATCAAAATTGCCAAAATAAAAATTTTAAATTGGTTCTGATTTTCCAGGGTGTTACATTCTCATCCACTTAAATCTTTTCATCACCGAAAAGGAACGGAGCTGAAAGTTGTTTAATTAACCAACTCAACTTTCAGTTTGGCTTTCATCCTTCAACCTTTCAGTTTCTAAGAATTTTCGAATTCTTCAAAAATTTGGCTAACACCCTAAATTTTTCAAAATATTCGCCATAACCTCCTTTGTGCAGGGAGACATTTAAAACCGCAACTAGCCACGCAGGACCCGCATCATCCAAAAAGAAAAAGAAAAGGCCAATCGGCTCATAAAATCATCCAAACCCAATAAATTAGTACCTATTTGTCGGGCATACAATTTTATTCCTCTTCTCTATCCTCTTTGTTATGACCTGTTCACACATATATATGTACATGCATGCATTTCCAAAAAAAAATCAATTCAATTTCAGATTTGATACAATTTGGCTAAATTTACCTTTCTTTCATGTATTGGTTTTATTAGTTAACAAATGATCATGCATCATGAACAACAATCAATTTGTGAATTAGCTTTTCAAATGCATAACTTTAATTCATAGCCAAAAATCCAATTTTCGGTGTCGAATCATAAATAATAAATTCTAGCTAGTTTTGGTCCTCTTACTAATCAGGTGGAAATATATAGATATCCCACTTTCGAAACTTGAAAATAACACCAATAATGGGGCCCCATCATCAGAATCATTCTCGAGCAACTTGGGTGTGATTCTATATTTATCCAGTATATTAAAACTTTGAATATACGTTTGCAAGGCATATATGCAAAATCTTTATATACTCGATTGTCCAAATTCAATAAAAAATAAATATTCAAAACAATATTTGTTCTCATTTTTATTTTAAAAATACACTCTTCACACTCGTTCTAGGATACAACTGATCCTATCTCTAATGAGTCATTCTTATTGGATATTGCTAATCCAATCTCTAGTGAATTCTTTCGTTTGGTTCTAATGTGTCTTGTTCTCGAGCTCTGTAAACCAAAGCTCTGATACCAAACTATAACAACCCGAACTTCCCCGGTCTCCGAAGAGAAGAGAAAGAATGGATTGTCTGAGAACATGACAAATCAGAACACAAACAAAAGAACATTTCATTACTTATTACAACAATTTACATCAGAGTACAAGAATATACAGAGTATGAACAAATAATATACATTTGATAAATTTCATAGATTTACAAATTATTGTACAGCGGAAAATAATACAAAACACAACTGAAAGAAATACACGGACACAGAGCGTTCTGAATATAGCTCCAGCTGTAAAGCAGGATCCTGTGAATATAATATCTTCAAAACCAAAACTACTACCTACCCGTGTGGAAAATAAGGGCATCCAGAGTTTAGGTTAAAACAATAAACTCCAAGTCAGTCATGTGACTAGTGTGAGAACTAAAACAGTTATTTAAAACTTTACTTTAAAATAAAGTAAATCAAGGGACCACGCCATATAACATGGAAAGGGTTTCCTCCCAAGAATACTGGTGCATAAAACAAACAGCGAAATGCTTTTTGGAAAAATGATGCTATTATAAGACTCAGCTCACACACCATGCAATGCAAGCCGGAGGATAGAGTTTTACCTTATAATAGCCAAACATGCTTGGTACGTTTAATACAAATCCTTTTGATACTATTATGGTGTAAAGTGTATGAAAACAACTTTGAATATAAATGCATCATAGACGGCATAGTATCCCATGCTGCTATGTCGCCATACTAGGCTCTACAATCAAAACCGAAATGTCATGTATTGGAAATTGTCTTTCCGTCATGAGTCTAGGCAAGGGATGTACTCCTTTCCGCTTCGAGACACTCTAGCAAATGTCTCAGGACTACACACTCTGGGCAACCCTTGGACCCTGCAGGGTCGGTCCTCTCTTATGTTTTAGGATTGACAATTCCTAAACACATGTTTCCTGATCCTATAGGACCTATCCATCGGCTCCGTAGTAACCGATATAACCGAGGCGCCTCGCTATCCATCATCCACATAGGTAAAAATAAATAAATGTCTGGGCTCCATACCATGACACCACCCATAGCTAGAAAGAAACGTCATGCACTCCCTGCTGTCCCTTATCCCGTTTTTGACTCATACCGAGGTGTGAGGCCCGCGAATTAATGCTTTACACAAAGCTATGCTATATTAAAGCCGTGCTTTGATCATCAACCACAAGACTCTGCTTTTCAATAGAACCTTGATCCTTTGCATCTCAGCATGCCATACTGGAAATTCACGCCATGCAACTGATGTCTATCAGTATATAACCTCTGAGCTCATACGTCTCAGAGAAAGGCATTAAGCAAGAGAATAAATTCTCCGCTGCCAAACAGATATATATTTAATGGAGATCAATCAACACAGAATAAAATCCGATGTCAGACACACATCCATTTACAAGTTCGTTCGGGGTCTGAACGAAACCGAAGGCACCTTATTCCTCGTCCCATATGTCCAATACAGGAGAGAGGTCCTCGCATATCCAGTCGATCTCCAAGTACGTCTGGATGATCACCACTTATTACCTCGTCTTGGGTGTACAGCCCAATCAAGACATCAGTAATCATCCAAATGATGTGAAGACCTCCGGTCTTCAACCACTGTCTTCATCGTCGACTTATCGTCGAATCTGTTATTCACAATGGGCATACACCCGGATTTTCCGAATGACTCGCGTATATTATAAACAAGTGCTATAAAAACACAACATACGCCCTATTCCAATTCTGAATATTCTTTTGTTTAAATATTCATATACTTTGGGAAAGGTTCCCATTAATTTTATCAAAGATAAATTCTTTAAATTTATTCTTTAATCTTCCTTTGGATATCAATTCCAAACAAAATTAAGGTTTGTCCAAACTGGTCGGGACTAGCGAACCTTACCGAAGTAATCATTTATTATATTTTCCAATCCAAAGCTATTCATCCCATGGAGAAAAACTGGTAATACCCTATATCTAACACCCGGTAAAATTATTTACCATTTCACGTTCAAATCTAATTGAAGATTTAACTATTGCTTGGAGCAAAACCGGTGATACTCCATTCTTGATCATTTCAAGAATTCGATAAATTTAATTATTTCATTCACATTCCAATCAAATCAAACATTCATTAAAAATTCCACTTAGTTTTAATCTTCCCAAAAATCAATATTAATGATTATTTAACTTTGGAAACACAAACATGCCACATCGACAATCTACACCGTACTATTGATTTCTACTGATATATAACCTCTTAGCTCGTACGTATTAGAGAGTGGTGTTAAGCAAGAGAATAAATTCTCCGCCACCAAACAGATATATATTTAGCAGAGATCAACCATACAGTTCAAAATACAATGTTAGACATGTAATCCTATCTTTAACTGGGTTAAAGAACTGATGTCATTTAAAGCACAGTTCACAATAAACCTAAAATCTCATTCCATTAATTATGGAATCTTCACAAAAAATAGATCGATCTATATAATCGATATCAATTTTCGCATCCGACTAATAATATAAATGGAATAACGACAAAGCCTTTTAAATTCCATATATATTAACAGTCCTCTTCCATAGAAACTCACTTTAATCATCACCAAATCGAATTCCATTCAATTCCAATTTATTATATTAAATTGGAAAACTTTACTTTGGAAAATTTCCATTAAATCTTAATAAAAAGATTTATAAATTCCAAATCACATTTCACTATAAATCGGGTTAAGAACGAATGTCGTTAAAAACACAGTTCACAATAAACCCAATTCACATCCTATTTTATTCCAATTAAATGTTAATTAACTGGAAATTCTAATAATCTTAATTAAAAAATTTATTTTTTTCACACGGATTTTAAGAACAGTGTTATTTAAGACACCATTCACGACAAAGCTAAAATCCAATTCTTTTATTCAATTCCAATTAAATATTAATTAATTGGAAAAACTTCACTAAATCTTCTTAAAGATTTATTCTTTTCCTCAACTGGGTTTAAGAAGAGTGTTATTAAAGACACCATTCACGACAAACCCAAAATCCAATTCAATATTAAATACAAGGCTCTGAATAGAAATTATATCGGCTTATATTCAATATCAAATTCCAAAATCAACAAATACCGTCTTGGGAATAACGATATATATATCTTCCAAATTCCTCCACAATATCCATTTAATCATGAAATCCAATATCGAAATATTCCAAAGATAATTTCGACTCAAATCCATTCCAATTCATATATTAGAAATTCTGGTTATTTTTAAAACCATTTCAAATCCAATTTATTTATATTTAAAAATATTGGATTATAATTCTAGTTCATTTTGATAAAAATATATTTTTATCTTTACAAACGTGAAATTTTTCAACCAAATTCTTTTCAAATCATTTATTATGATTTTACACAAATTAATGATATTTTTAATAATTTTATCAAGGCCCGCATAGTCGATTTCCACAAACGGTCATCGAACTGCACTTACAGCGACCTTTTCGAAATTTGATTTGGATGTAATTCCGAATCCGATCATTATATTTCAAATTCCTTATATTCCTTGGAAAGCTCTTTTCGATACGAACCCAACGGTTCCGGTTTTAGGAGAATCCGACGGTCGGATCTCCCGTAATGTCAATTCGAAGTCAATGGTCGAAATTCGCGAACTACCGCGGCGCGACGCGTTATATTCAGGCCACTAAATATATATATATATATATATTATATTTTGTTGATTTCCATTTAAAACATATTTTATAAATCGTTTTAGTTCGTTTTCAAAACGATTTCAACTTCATATTCAATTTTAAATCAAAATTGTCCATATCGTTAATATATAAATGAAAATATTTTCAAAACATTAGATTTTGAAATCACTTCCTTTTCGATATTCATTATAAAAATGAATAAAATCGATATAAATATCGCTCATGTCAAAATGGCATTAATCTAATCAACACGACTTTATATATTTAAATATTTTCGTGTCCATCCCATATCGGACATCAAAATCATATTTTGATCCATTCTAGAATATTATTTTAAAATATTAGTTATTTTAAATTATTCATCATTTTAAAATATTTGTTATTTTAAAATACTCATTCTTTCTAAATTGGAATCATACACAGCCAATTAGCATTAATTTTATTTATATGGATTTCATACACGCATGTACACATCGATAATCAAACACAGTCAACCATCATGCAGAGTGTGTTACACAACTGCATAAGTGTTAAATATAAATAATTAATGCTTACAACAATCTGTCAACCCATCGATTGGCATACAAATAAATATTGGGATTAGTGTATGTCCAATATCATCCCAATACCCATGTGGGATTTTCAAACAACAAACATTAATTATTATTTGTGCAGTTGGGCGATGTGTAAAATATATCATCCCAATCAACATCATTCAATTGTGTGTACATAAACAAATCGTCTGATTTGTAAATGAATAGTTATTTTATTCATATACACTTTGAAAATTATATTTTTAATTATAAAATAATTATTTCAACACATGAATATTTTATACAGTTCATTTATACAGTAAAAATGTCATTTTTATTGTTCTAACATTTTTAGAAAATTTCGGCAGCATAACGGCGCGATACTAGAACAGGAATAAGGTCTAGCCTTATCCCTCGCCTAATAATGGCTCGCGCCATATACAAACCTAATTCTAATCAACTCATTTCACTTCCTAAACCAAATTCAAACAAATAAACCAATCAACCAAACAAACGTGGTTTCAAACAAAGGTGTCGGGTGCTACTACGCACTGTCTGCATCCTTGTATATATATTAAACAAGAAAATAATTAGAGTGAGAAAATGTTATCACCTTTTGGATCCACTCCTCCAGTTTTATTTCTGAATTTCTGAACAGTTTGGATTTTCCCGTAATGTCAATGCAATCCTTTTTCACGCTGTTCATAATAAAAATCACATTTTTAATATGATATTTATATATTAAAAATCATATTTTTATATCGTTATATATATATATATATATAAGATCATCTTTCTATATCGCTATATATATAATAAAAATCATATTTTTATTACGCTACATATATTATAAAAATCTTATTTTTATTTCAAATCTACATTATAAAAATCAGATTTTTACAACGCTACTTTCTATATAAAAATTGTATTTTTATATCGCGATTTCATATATAAAAAATCGAATTTTTATTTATCTATCATATATATATATATATCGGATTTTTATTTCGTTATAACATATATAAAAATCACATTTTCATCTAGCTATCATATATATAAAAATTGAGTTTTTATTTCGCTACAACATATATAAAAATCACATTTTCATCTAGCTATCATATATATATAAATCGACATTTTATTTCGCTACAACATATATAAAAATCATATTTTTATCTAACTATCATATATGTTAAAATCGAATTTTTATTTCACTACAACATATATAAAAATCACATTTTTATCTATTAATCATATATATAAAAATTGAATTTTTATTTCGTTACAACATATATAAAAATCACATTTTTCTGTTGATGTTTATATTATAAAAATCATATCTTTATATTATTAAAAACCATAACTTTACATTAGTAAAAATCTCACATTTTCCTTTTTAAAAATCATATCTTTATATGTATAAAAATCCTATTTTTATTATTAAAAATCATAAAACTTACAAATTTTCGATCGGAGAAGGGAGGAGGAGGCTGGTGGTTCGTTGGTGGTGGCGCGCTAGGAGGTGTAGACGCAGGCGGCTCGCGGGGGTGTGGGGGTTTCGCGGTGGATCTGTGGCGGTTTGAAGGGTTTAGAGCGTGGCCGTTTTGGAGGAGGAGAGGGAGGTAGAGGCGTCGGGGGTTGGGATCGAAGGTGGAGGCACGCCGGGGGGTGGGGATCTCTTGTTTTATCCTTTAAAACTGAAATCGACGGGGTATAGGGACTAGGGAAGAAAATAAAGGTTGTATAATTAAATTAATATTATATTTAATTATCCCTATTGTTGACTTTTTAATTCGACCTCCAAACGAGACCCAACGACTGTTGTAACGATATGGATTTTACCCAGGCCTAATCGATCGCTAAATCGACCAAGACCGTTCAAAACCCGCATACGTTAACTTTGGGAATACAATACACTAGAACAATAAAAGAAGACTTTTATTACATCAGAGTAAAGAATATCAGAGTACATTAAATAATAATACAGCGAAAGAATAAATTACAATAAATGTAATACACTGCAGCGCAACAATTAAATTAACACAGCAGAAGACTTTCAATGCTCTAGACATAGCTCTAAGCTTCGATCCAGAATCCTGCTCAATATATCTGCAAAATAAGTTACTCTGCCCGTATGGAAAAGAGGGCACCCGAGTTTGCAAAGTGAAACAAACTACGGGTCAGTCATGAGACTGGTATGAGAAATCTTACTTAACTTATCTAATAAGAAGGCAAATCACATGACCATGCCACTTACGCGGAACGGGTTTACTCCATTGGATTGTCAGTGCATGAAATAAAGTAAAACTTTAAACAATGCAGTGCTTTTTAGAAAAATTAAACCATTATAGTCCTATCACACAATGCAATGCAAACCGGAGGATAGAGTTTTACCTTATAATGGTCAAAAATGCTTGATATGATAAAAACGGATTTGATATTATTATTAGTGTATATATGTTTCAAAATCATTTCAATCATAATGTATCAATCAAAGACGGCATAGCTACCATATACTATGTCGCCATACTAGTTCTACAATCAGAACCGCATGATGTCGTATTGGAAGTTGGATTTCCATCATGAGTCAAGGCTAGGAACGATCTCCTTACCGATTCGAGACACTCTAGCAATGTCTCAGGATCCCCCGCAGTGAACCCTTGGATACAGCAGGGCCGGTCCATAAATAATGTTAGTGGATTAGTTATGCCTAAACACATGCTTCCCGGTCCTATTGGACCTATAATACGGCCATTGGCGACCGATAAATAAATCCGAAGCCCTGAAAATTCCATCATCCACATAAGTAAATGTCAGGGCTTGCAAAACCCTGATACCACTTCTAGCTAGAAAGAAACGTGTGCACTCCCTGCGTTCCTTGCTCCGTTTCTAACTCATATCGGGGTGTGAGGCTCGCGAGGTCACGCTATACACAAAACTATGCCTAAATAGGATATGCTTTGATCATCAACCACAAGGCCCTGCTTTTCAACAAAAGCCCCGATCATTTGCATCTAGGCGTGCCACATTGACAATCCACGCCATGTGATCGATAACTACCAATATATAACCTCTGCACTCGTACGTCTCAGAAGGGTGTTAAGCAAGATAATAAACTCTCTGCCACCACAGATATATATTAAATAGAAATAAATTTAATTTACATAGAATGAAATTCAATGTCAGACACACATCCATTTACAAATTCATTCTGGGTTTGAACGAAACCGGAGTCACCTTATTCCTCGTCCCGTATGTCCAATACGGAAGTGAGGTGCTCGCATATCCGGACAATCAACAAGTACGTCCGGACAAACTACCACTTTAACCCGCTATGGGTAGCTAGCCAATGCTGGGCATCAGTAGTCGTCCATTCGATGTGAAGATCGCCGGTCTTCAATCGCCATCTTCAATGTCTTTGACTTTGATAGTCGTAGTAATTATTCAGAATTGGTTAAACCCAGTCTTTCTGAATAACCCGCGTATTTATATAATTAAAAATCAAGTGTTATAAAGACATATCATATGCCTCACTCCAATTCAGAATATTCTTCTAATAAAATATTCATATTATTAGGAAAAGGATCCCATCAATTTATCGAAGATAAATTCTTTTGAATATTATTCTTTAATTTTCTTTTTAAAGTATTCATTAAAACTCCAATTTGGTTTTAATATCAAAATCATTACTTTATGATTATTCAACTTTTAAGAAATTAATCTTTTCTTTAACAGGGTTAAAGAATCAATGTCATTTAAAAACATTGTCCACGATAAACCCAAATCAATTTCCATTAACCATGGAATTTTCATAGAAAACAAATCAATATATAATCGGTATAAATTTCCATATCAGACTAATAATATAAATGGAATAACGGTAAAGCCTTTTAATTCCATATATAATAACAGTCTTCTTTTACAGAATCCTATCACGATTATTATCAAATCGAATTTCCATTAAATTCCAATTTAATATATATTAAATTGGTAAACTTGACTTTGGAAAATTTCCTTCTAAATCTTAATAAAAAGATTTATACATTCTAAATCATATTTTCACTGTAAATTGGGTTAAAGAACAAATGCCGTCTAAAACACAGTTCACAATAAACCCAATTCACATATCAATTTATTACAATTAACAATTATAATTGGAACTCTAAAAATCTTAATTAAAAGAATTATTCTTACGTGCGGGGTTTAAGAACAGTGTTATTTGAGACACCATCCACGATAATCCAAAATCCAATTCTTTTATTACAATATCTTTTAAAAAAATCTTTATTTAAAAGAAATTCTTTGTTTAAAATATTCTTTATAAAAGATATTCTGAATCGGAAAGCGACTCAATCATTTACCATATAACTTCGGTTATATGGATTTCATACATCGTATGTAAATGACAACAAATGATAAATAATCATCAAACCATCCATTCAACATCCAGGGTGAACTTCACAACTATGTGAGCATTAAAGTGAAATAATAACGCTCATCGCAGCCTGTTAATCTATCGATTGACATACAAATAAATATCGGGACTAGTGTATATCAATTATCATCCCAATACCCGTGTGGGGTTTTCAGCCAACAACAGTTCATATAAATAAATAATTGGTTAATGAATTTAACCCATTTCTAATTCTGCTAACATATTGATGATGATGAACCAAAATGTTATTTTATTCCTAATGCCAAATAAAATTGTATTTGACTCGTATAATTTCCTTATACATTTCTAAAATCTAATAGAATGTAATTAATTTATATGCCATTATTGCTAATGACCAATGAAAGGATAATTTTCATTTTTCTTTATTTGTATGCAAATTTCTATTTTTAATTTTAACAAATAAAAGAGGTAATTTTATTTGTTTATATTTCCAGTGTATAACTTAACACATAAAAATGATTTATTTTAAATGGCATACAAACTTTAATGTATACATCAACACATTAAAATGTCACTTTTATTTCACTTACAAATTCTAATGTATGTTTTGCAAATAAAGATGATTCTTATATTTGCAATATAAATCCTATTTCAACAAAATTTATAAAAATGATACATCCATTTTGCTGACAATTCTATTTTATCAAAATGAATATTTCTGCTGGAACACAAACCTATTTCACAAAAATGCTATTTGTGTTTAACTCTTTTACTTAACAAAAATGTGATTTTTGTTTTATTCCAAATCTAATTAACAAAAATGTGATTTTTGTTTTCAACATATTTTACAAAATGTAATTTTTTTTGTTTCAACTATTACATTTTGACAAAAATAACTATTTTGTTCAATTAATCTATTTGGCCAAAAATGTTCATTTTGACCAAAAATGTGTATTTTGATTCAACTCACCTACTTTGACAGAAGTGTATATTTTAACAAAAATATATGGTTTGCTTTAACTAATCTATTTTGACAAAAATGAATATTTTGACAAAATGTATATTTTGATTCAACTAACCTATTTGAACAAAACAAATAAGATAATGACTTTGTTTTGTTGACAAATTTATTTCAACAAAACAATAAGAATGATAACTTTGTTTTGTCGACAATTCTAATTCAACAACACAAATGAAAGTGACATGTTTGTTTTGTCGATAATTCTAATTCAACGAAACAAATGAAAGTAACATATTTGTTTTGTCAAATCTAATGCGACAAAAATGATAATGTTTGTTTTAACCATTATAGTTTTAAAAAAATGACCAATTTGTTTTAACTATGATAATTTGACAAAAGCGACAAATTGGATTTTAACTTTGATAATTCGACAAAAGTTACAATTTGGTTTCTACTTTTATAATTTAATAAAAGTGACAATTTTAGTTCTAACTTTCATAATTTGATAAAAATGTATATTTTGCTTCAACTAATATAAATTGACAAGATGAATGTTTTTATTTAACTACACTATATTGTCAAAAATGAATATTTTAGTTTAACTACACCATATTGTCGAAAATGAATATTTTTGTTTTTAACTATTCTATATTGACAAAAGTGAGTATTTTTGTTTAAATTCGTTTTAATGAACCAAAAATGTATTCATTCTTTCTAATGAACTAAAATGCATTAAAAATGTTTTTTTTAATGTTCACTCTTTTTAATTAAAAACAAATGACAATAAAAATATGATTTTTAATTCTACTCGTTTATGACAATAAAAATAAATCTTTTATTCTCTCTAACGGGTTTTAACACAAATGTTAATCTTATTTCAACTAACATGTTCTAACAAAAATGTTATTATTATTACAATAATCATGTTTTTACAAAAATGTTATTTTTATTACCATAACCATGTTTGACAAAGATGTTTCTTTTATATCAATTATTTTTATTGTAACTAACTTGACAATAAAAATGTTATTTGAAAACCATTCTTTCTAATGAAAAACATATTACATAAAAAGGTAGTCTTTTAATCCTATTCTTTTTAATGAAAACATATTACATAAAAAGAAATCTATTAAATTTCACTCTTTTGATTGGAACAGATTATCAATAAAAATGTAATCTTTGATGTTTGATCTTTTTATTGAAAACTAACTACATTAAAAATATAATCTTTTACTTCAACTCTTTTTGTTGTAACAAATTTACAATAAAAATATAATCTTTTATTTCAATTGACATGTTTTGCCAAAAAATGTTATTTTTATTTCAATTGACATGTTTTGACAAAATCTATACTTTTATTTCAATAATCATATTTTATTTACATAACAAGATTTTAAAATAAATGACAATTCTATTTAAGAAAGTATGTTTTCTAACATAAATGACAAATTCATTTATAAAATATGTTTTCTATATAAGTGACATATTTATTAATAAAAAACATGATCTAACAAAGTGACATTTTAATTTAATATAACATTTTCTAACATAGACGATATTTTAATGTTAATATAACATGATCAAAATAAGAACGATATTTCAATGTTGATATAACATGATCAAATAAGAACGATATCTTATTGTCAATACAACATGATCTAACAAGAACGATATTAATTTTAGATCGGACCCAAACAACATGAGCATCGAAATCAATCAAAAACAACAAACAAATTTCAATCTACAAATCACAAATCTGATTTCATTACATACATACATCGATTTTAAATAGTAAAAAAATAATTAAATTTTAATTAATTATTAAAAAAGAAATCTCACCTTGATTATCTTTATTTAGACGATTCAGATCTTGTATTGCCAGAAATTCTAACTAGCTCCAAAGTGCTTCTAGTCAGGTCTGAAATGTAGAGTTCGTCGTCGCGATCCTTACGCAACTGAAATCATTCAATTTCGATTTCACATGAGAAAGATAAGATTTTACCAATTAAAATGAATTAGAGACGGAATAAAAGTGTTGCAAACCTTTATATTTATATAAGCCGTATGTTTCTCAGTTTTGTTCAAATCTTTGAATCCAGATTTCGGAAGATTGGATGCACGATATTCAGATCGGGTTGCTTGAAGCTGGAGGACTCGGGGAGGCGCCTGATCGCCGGCGGTGGGGCCCAGCTCGGCTGCGCCAGTAAGCGGGAGTGGAGCTTCGAACGGCGCCGTGAGTTTCGAGGGTTGGATCTTAGGATTCGAGCGATGATGGGTGATGACATGAGTATGGATGTGGAGCTCGAAGGAAATTCTACAAAATCCTCTGAAGGATGGATCGATTTCGGTGAGCGGTTTTGGAGTTATTGACGAGGAAAGAATGGAGTAACGATGGCCATTGAACACGACATTCGACGGCTACAGTATTTGTTAAATTAGAGTTTCGTATACACTACAGTATACGGTGGTATTTATGCTGTATTTTTATTTAATTTAAATTCATTTATTTACAAAAAACCCGTTACTCCTTAATAGCTCCAATTCCAACCCAACGAGAGTTATTCGCAGGCAAATACCCCTATTCCGGGCGCAATGGGCTAGGTCCCGTGAGCCAATTCAATTGTTTCGATAGGTTTTTCTTTAGATTTAATCTAAAACATTTAATTATAAAATTTGATCGTACATTTAAATTTACTAGGGCCACATACCGACCCTAAAAATTACAGAAAAATTATATCTAGTTATTTTTTGATGGTACAATTCTAACAAGACAAATTTCATTGAATTTCGAGAACGTTTGAAAAATGGCCATTTTCTGGTCGATCCAATTTGACTGAAACTGACAAAACACATTTTCTTTTGCCACGCTCACATATTAATTCGAAAAATTATGGAAAATTAAACTTAGCAATAATTTGAGATTCCGGATCCAACAAAAATGGTTTCGTCGAAAATGGAGGTCGTTTGAAAAATGGCAGTTTTTAATATTAAAATAAATATATAAATTCCATAGCGACTATTCTGAATTTTAAACTGGGCATAAATTTTGATTCCCGCTATGAAATTTCAATTTTTCAGATTCGTTGGAAAGATAATTTTAAATAGATTTAAATATTCTTGGTTTCACTAAAATCCGATTTATTTTGCATCCTGTACAGTCAATCAAAGTTCAAATTCGAAATTTCAAACTACCGGACTATTTCTAACTCCTTTTATAATTAAAATAAATACATCCGTTCTAACTTCGATTAAAATAAATTTTTCGTCGTTATTATTTAAAATAAATCATTTTAAATATTCAAAATTAATTAAAATTTATAAAATAAAATTTTTAAATTGGTTCAGAATTTCTAGGCTGTTACAATCTCCCCCATTTAAAATATTTTCGTCCTTGAAAAGGAACAGAGCTGAAAGTTGTTAATTAACTAATTTAATTTTTATTTCTATTGTTGTTTTCAATAAATTTATTAGTTGATTAACTTTTCAAATATATAACCTTCATATATTCAAAAATCATATTTTTCTAAGATCAGATTATATATAAAATCGCAAATACGTTAATTATAAATTTGCAACTCTCAACTCATTCTAGGGCATTTCTGACCCCATCTCTAATGAGTTTTTTCTCATTCTAGGATACTAATGATCCTATATCTAGTGAGTATTCTTATTGGATATTACTAATCCAATCTCTGATGAGTCTTTTGTTCAGTTCTAACGAGTTGTACTCCAAAGATTTTAGCTAACCAAAGCTCTGATACCTACTGTAACGATACAAATTTTACCCGGACCTAATTGATCGCTAAATCGACCAAGACCGTTCAAAACTTGCATACGTTAACTTTGGGAATACAATACATTAGAACAATAAAAGAAGACTTTTATTACATCAGAGTACAGAATATCAGAGTACACTAAATAATAATACAATGGAAGAATAAATTACAATAATTTTAATACACTACAGCGGAACAATTAAAATAACACAGCGGAAGACTATCAATGCTCTGGACGTAGCTCTAAGCTTCGATCCTGAATCCTGCTCAATATATCTGCAAAAGAAGCTACTCGACTACCCGTGTGGAAAAGAGGGCACCCGAGTTTGCAAAGTGAAACAAACTACGGGTCAGTCATGGGACTGGTATGAGAAATCTTACTTAACTTATCTAATAAGAAGGCAAATCACAGGACCACACCGCTAACGCGGAACGGGTTTACTCCATTGAATTTCCAGTGCATGAAATAAAGTAAACGGTTAAACAACATAGTGCTTTTTAGAAAAATGAAACCATTATAAGGCTCAAGTCCCATCACACAATGCAGCGCAAACCGGAGGATAGAGTTTTACCTTATAATGGTCAAAAATGCTTGATACGATAAAAAATGATTTGATATTATTATTAGTGTATATACGTTTCAAATACATTTCAATCATATTGTATCAATCATAGACGGCATAGCTACCATATACTATGTCGCCATACTAGTTCTACAACCAAAACCGCATGATGTCGTATTGGAAGTTGGATTTCCATCATGTGTCAAGGCTAGAAACGATCTCCTTACCGATTCGAGACACTCTAGCAATGTCTCGGTATCCCCCGCAGTGAACCCTTGGATACAGCAGGGTCGGTCCACAAATAAGTTAGTGGATTAGTTATGCATGAACACATGCTTCCCAGTCCTATTGGACCTATAATACGGCCATTGGCGACCGATAAATAAATCCGAGGCCTCGAAAATTCCATCATCTACATAAGTAAATGTTAGGGCTTGCAAAACCCTGATATCACTTCTAGCTAGAAAGAAACGTGTGCACTCTCTGCATTCCCTTGCTCCGTTTCTAACTCATACCGGGGTGTGAGGCTCGCTAAGTCACGCTATACACAAAGCTATGCTGAAATAAGCTATGCTTTGATCATCAACCACAAGGCCCTGCTTTTCAACAAAAGCCCTGATCATTTGCATCTTGGTGTGCTACATCGACAATCCACGCCATGCGATCGATAACTACCAATATATAACCTCTAAGCTCGTACGTCTCAGAGAAGGGTGTTAAGCAAAAGAATAAATTCTCCGCCACACAGATATGTATTAAATAGAAATCAATTTAATTTACATCCATTTACTAGTCCGTTCTGGGTCTGAACGAAACCTGAGTCACCTTATTCCTCGTCACGTATGTCCAATACGGAAGTGAGGTGCTCGCATATCCGAACAATCAACAAATACATCCGGACAAACTACCACTTTAACCCTTTACTGGGAGTTAGCCAATGTCGAGCATCAATAGTCGTCCATTCGACGTGAAGATCGTCGGTCTTCAATCGTCGTCTTCAATGTCTTTGACTTTAATTGTCGTAGTAATTATTCAAAATGGGTTAAACCTGGTCTTTTTGAATAACTCACGTATTTATATAATTAAAAATCAAGTGTTATAAAGACACATTATACGCCTCATTCCAATTCAGAATATTCTTCTAATAAAATATTCATATTATTAGGGAAAGGATCCCCAATTTGTCGAAGATAAATTCTTTTGAATCTTATTCTTCAATTTTCTTTTTAAAGTATTCATTAAAACTCCAATTTGGTTTGAATATCAATATCATTACTTTATGATTATTCAACTTTTAAGAAATTAATCTTATCTTTAACGGGGTTAAAGAATCAATGTCATTTAAAAACATTGTCCACAATAAACCCAAATCAATTTCCATTAACCATGGAATTTTCACAGAAATCAAATCAATATATAATCGGTATAAATTTCCGTATCAGACTAATAATATAAATGGAATAATGGCAAAGCCTTTTAAATTCCATATATAGTAACAGTCTTCTTTTACAGAAGCTTATCTTGATTATTATCAAATCGAATTTCCATTAAATTCCAATTTAATATATATTAAATTGGTAAACTTGACTTTGGAAAATTTCCTTCTAAATCTTAATAAAAAGATTTATAAATTCTAAATCATATTTTCACTGTTAATTGGGTCAAAGAACAATTGTCGTTTAAAAACATAGTTTACAATAAACCCAGTTCACATATCAATTTATTACAATTAATAAATATAATTGGAACTCTAAAAATCTTAATTAAAAGATTTATTCTTACATGCGGGGTTTAAGAACAGTGTTATTTGAGACACCATCCACGACAACCCAGAATCCAATTCTTTTATTACAATATCTTTTAAAAATATTCTTTATATAAAAGAAATTCTTTGTTTAAAATATTCTTTATATAAAAGATATTCTGAATCGAAAAGCGACTCAATCATTTACCATATAACTTTGGTTATATTAATTTCATACATCGTATGTAAATGACAATAAATGATAAATAATCATCAGACCATCCATTCAACATCCAGAGTGAAGTTCACAACAGTGTGAGCATTAAAGTGAAATAATAACGCTCATTGCAGCCTGTCAATCTATCAATTGACATACAAATAAATATTGGGACTAGTGTATATCAATTATCATCCCAATACCCGTGTGGGGTTTTCAGCCAACAACAGTTCATATAAATAAATAATTGGTTAATGAATTTAATCCATTTCTAATTCTTCTAACGTATTGATGATGATGAACCAACATGTTATTTTATTACTAATGCCAAATAAAAATGTATTTGACTCGTATAATTTCCTTATACATTTCTAATATCTAATAGAATGTAATTTATTTATATGCCATTATTGCTGATGACCAATGAAAAGATAATTTTCATTTTTCTTTATTTCTAGGCAAATTTCTATTTTTAATTTTAACAAATAAAAGAGGTAATTTTATTTGTTTATATTTCCAGTGTATAACTAAACACATGAATTTTTTTTATTTTAAATGGCATACAAACTTTAATGTATACATTAACACATTAAAATTTCACTTTTACTTCGCTTACAAATTCTAATGTATGCTTTGCAAATAAAGATGATTCTTATATGCAATATAAATCCTATTTCAACAAAATGTATAAAAAGTGATGCATCCATTTTGCTGACAATTCTATTTTATCAAAATGAATATTTCTGTTGTAAGACAATCCTATTTCACAAAAATGCTTTTTGTGTTTAACTCTTTTATTTAACAAAAATGTGATTTTTGTTTTATTCCAGATCTAATTAACAAAAATGTGATTTTCGTTTTCAACAATCATATTTTACAAAATGTAATTTTTTGTTTCAACTATTATCTTTTGACAAAAATAGCTATTTTGGTTCAACTAATCTATTTGGCCAAAAATGTTCATTTTGACCAAAAATGTGTATTTTGATTCAACTCACCTACTTTGATAGAAGTGTATATTTTGACAAAAATATATGATTTGCTTTAACTAATCTATTTTGACAAAAATGAATATTTTGACAAAATGTATATTTTGATTCAACTAACCTATTTCAACAAAATAAATAAGATAATGACTTTGTTTTGTTGTAACAAAACAATAAGAATGATAACTTTGTTTTATCGACAATTCTAATTCAACAAAACAAATGAAAGTGACATGTTTGTTTTTGTCGATAATTCTGATTCAACAAAACAAATGAAAGTAACATATTTGTTTTGTCAAATCTAATGCGACAAAAATGATAATGTTTGTTTTAACTGTTATAATTCAACAAAAATGACCGATTTGTTTTAACTATGATAATTCGACAAAAGCGACAAATTGGATTTTAACTTTGATAATTCGACAAAAGTGACAATTTGGTTTCTACTTTTATGAATTGATAAAAGTGACAATTTTAGTTCTAACTTTTATAATTTGATAAAAAATGTATATTTTGCTTCAACTAGTATAAATTGACAAGATGAATGTTTTTATTTAACTACACTATATTGACAAAAATGAATATTTTAGTTTAACTACACCATATTGTCAAAAACGAATATTTTTTTTTAACTATTCTATATTGACAAAAATGAGTATTTTTGTTTAAATCCTTTTTAATGAACCAAAAATGTATTCATTCTTTCTAATGAACTAAAATGCATTGAAAATGTTTTTTTTTAATGTTCACTCTTTTTATTGAAAAACAAATGAAAATAAAAATATGATTTTTAATTCTACTCGTTTATGACAATAAAAATAAATCTTTTATTCCCTCTAACAGATTTGAACACAAATGTTAATCTTATTTCAACTAACATGTTCTAACAAAAATGTTATTATTATTACAATAATCATGTTTTGATAAAAATGTTATTTTTATCACAATAACCATGTTTGACGAAGATGTTTCTTTTATATCAATTCTTTTTATTGTAACTAGCTTGACAAAAAAAATGTTATTCTAAAACCATTCTTTCTAATGAAAAACATATTACATAAAAAGGTAATTTTTTAATCCTATTCTTAATGAAAACATATTACATAAAAAGAAATCTTTCAAATTTCAATCTTTTGATTGGAACAGATTGTCAATAAAAATGTAATCTTTAATGTTTGATCTTTTTATTGAAAACTAACTACATTAAAAATATAATCTTTTACTTCAACTCTTTTTGTTGTAACAAATTTACAATAAAAATATAATCTTTTATTTCAACTGACATGTTTTGCCAAAAAATGTTATTTTTATTTCGATTGACACGTTTTGACAAAATCTATACTTCTATTCAATAATCATATTTTATTTACATAACATGAATTTAAAATAAATGACAATTCTATTTAACAAAGTATGTTTTCTAACATAAATGACAAATTCATTCATAAAATATGTTTTCTACATAAGTGACATATTTATTAATAAATAACATGATCTAACAAAGTGGCATTTTAATTTTAATATAACATTTTCTAACATAGACGATATTTTAATGTTAATGTAACATGATCAAAATAAGAATGATATTTCAATGTTGATACAACATGATCAAATAAGAACGATATCTTATTGTCAATACGACATGATCTAACAAGAACGATATTAATTTTAGATCGGACCCTAACAACATGAGCATCGAAATCAATCACAAACAACAAACAAATTTCAATCTACAAATCACAGATCTAATTTCATTACTTACATACATCGATTTTAGTTAGTAAGAAAATCATTAAATTTTAATTAATTACTAAAAAAGAAATCTCACCTTGATTATCTTTATTTAGATGATTCAGATCTAGTATTGCCGGGAATTCTAGCTGGCTCAAAATCGCTTCTAATCAGTTCTGAAATGTAGAGTTTGTCGCCACGATCCTAACACAACTGAAATCATTCAATTTCGATTTCACCTGAGAAAGATAAGATTTTTACCAATTAAAATGAATTAGCGACGGAAATAAAAGTGTTGCAAATCTTTATATTTATATAAGCCATATATTTCTCAGTTTTGTTCAAATTCTTTAATCTAGATTTTGGAAGATTGGATGCACGATATTCAGATAGGGTTGCTTGAGTTGGAGGGCTCGGGGAGGCACCTGATCGCCAGCGGTGGGTACAAGCTCGGCGGCGCCAGGAGACGGGTGCGGAGCTTTGAACGGCGTGAGTTTCGAGGTTTGGATCTCAGGATTCGAGCGACGATGGGTGATGAGGTGAGTATGGATGTGGAGCTTGAAGGAAATTCTACAAAATCCTCTGATGGATGGATCAATTTCGGTGAGAGGTTTTAGAGTTATCGACAAGGGAAGAATGGAGTAACAATGGCCATTGAACACGACTTGCGGCTGCAGTATTTGTTAAATTAGGGTTTCGTATACACTACAGTTTACGGTGGTATTTATACTGTATTTTTATTCAATTTTAAATCCTTTATTTACAAAAACCCTGTTACTCCTAAATAACTCCAACTCCAACCCAGCGAGAGTTGTTCCAAGGCAAATACCCACGTTCCGGACGCAATGGGCTAGGTCCCGTGAGCCAATTCAATTGTTTTGATTGGTTTTTCTTTAAATTTAAATATAAAACATTTAATTATTAAATTTGATGGTACATTTAAATTTACCGGGGCCACATACCAACCCTAAAATTACAGAAAAATATATCTTGTTATGTTTTGATGATACGGTTCTAACAAGTCTAATTTCGTCGAATTCCAAGACTGTTTGAAAAATGGTCATTTTCTGGTCGATCCGATTTGACTGAAACTGACAAAACACATTTTCGTTTGCCAAGCTCACATATTAGTTCGAAAAATTATGGAAAATTAAAGTTAGCAATAATTTGATATTCCGGATCCAATAAAAGCGGTTTCATCGAAAACGGAGGCCGTTTGAAAAATGGCTATTTTTAATATTAAAAAAAAAATTCTATAGCGACTATTTTGAATTTTAAACTAGGCATAACTTTTTATTCCCGCTATGAAATTTCAATTTTTCGAATTCGTTGGAAAGATATTTTTAAATAGATTTAAATATTCTTGATTTTACTAAAATCCGATTTATTTTGCATCCTGTACGTCAGTCAAAGCTCAAATTCAAATTTTCAAACTACCGCGCAATTTCTAACTCCTTTTCTAATCAAAATAAATGTATCCGTTCTAACTTCGATTAAAACAAATTTTTTGTCGTTATTATTTAAAATAAATCATTTTATATATTCAAAATTCATTAGAATATCTAAAATAAAAATTTTAAATTGGTTCAAAATTTCCGGGTTGTTACAACTGTCACCTCTAACTAATTACCCCCATTCCGAACACAATGAGATATGTCCCGCAAGCCAATTTGATTGTTTCATTTAGTTTTTATCAAATTTAAAATATAAATTAATATAATGTTCAAAATTTATTTCAATGTACATTTCAATTTATCGAGGCCACATACTGACTCCAAAAATTCCAGAAAAATAAATATAGCTATGTTTTGACGATACGGTCCTAAGAAAACTAATTTTGTTGAACTTGGAGACCATTTGAAAAACGGTCATTTTTCAATCAATTAAATTCAAACTGAAATTACCAAACACGTTTAACTTCAACACGCTCACATATTGATTCCAAAAATCAGAAAATTGGAATCTCACAATAATTTGACATTCCGGATCCAACAAAAGTGTTGTCGTCGAAAACGGAGGTCGTTTGCAAAATTGCTATTTTTAAGGGCTATATATTATATAAAATTCCATAGCGACTATTCTGAATTTTCAACTGGGCATAACTTTTTATTCCTATTATAAAATCTAGATTTTTCACATTCGTTGGAAAGATAATTTCAAACAGATTCAAATATTTCTGGTTTTACAAAAATCCAGTTTATATTGAATCTTGTACATTCATTTGAAATTTAAAATCGAATTTTCAATCAACCCACGCCTCCCCCATGGCCAGTCAGGCCCCACGCCGCCCTTAGGCCCCCCTGCTCCGACCGTGGGCCCCGCCTCCTCCAAAATCTCCTTTTTCACAAAATTTCCCGTTTACAAATAACACCCTGTCCTTTTTTCCTCAATAACTCTCAATCCGTGCATTCCTGGCCGAAACTCCATAATACCAAAGTTTTAAATCACGCTTTTCTCTTCGGTTTTGATATATCAAAATCGAATTTTGTTTCTCGGGGTTGACCAGAAAACGCGTTTGAAATTTGCAGTTTTTGAGCGAAGATAAGTAATTTCTGGCGAACTGGAGCGATTCGGGAAGAAGGTCCACTAGGCGAAAGTTGTTCGGAATGACGTGTTTGTACTAGTGACAAAGTTTGGTGAAGATTGGAGGTAATATGAAAATTCTAGAGCAAGAGAGGCGAATTCGAGCGCGAAAAGCGACAAATGGCTAGTGCACGACAAGAAATTCTACATTAGAAGTGTCGTGACGATTGGTTCAGCTTGGGCGAGAACTCAAAACTAAATTAGTATAGTATAATGGTTAGTTAATTATGTATTCTAGGTTGCAAGTTAGAAATTGCATCATGTAGATATATTACCCCTTTGGAGTTCAACACATGAACTATTCACAAATCCCTTGCATTAGAAGCAATATGTGAATATGTGACACTCGCATTTCATACGATGTGGACGGACACTTGTGGCAGCCTTAAATGGCATTTGGTAGTTGAGTACTTATTTATGACTTTAGTGTGTGCATTGTATGTCAGTGATTGATTTAAATTTATTGTTGTTGGTTGAAAACCCCACACAGGTCTTGGGATGATATTTTACTCACACATCTCCCTTGTGTAAATTTGCAGTTAATTGGTAGATTGACGGATTTATGTAAGCGTCAATTATTTGATCGAAGCTTATATAAAAATAATATGCACACTAGATGTCAATTTGTATGTTGATAGTTGTTCGCAACTATCGTTGGATGTAAATGATGAATGTAATCCATATAAATTTATTTATATGGATATTGATTGATATTTTATTCCAATCCAGAATGAACATGAATATTTTTGAAATGTGATATTCAATGAGAATTGAAAAGTTGATTTTGATGTCCGATTTTGGATGGACACGAAAATATAAATTTTATGAATCCGAGTTAAGTAGAAAACGTTATTTTGACTCGAACGGATTTTTATATCTATTTTATTCATTTTGTAATGAATCGAGAGGATTGAATTTCAAAATATGACATTTTGAAAATATTATCATTTGGAGATCATAATAAAATGCAATTTTCAGGTTAAATTTATATTGGTAATAGAAGTGAAATCGTTTTAAAATGAGTGTATGAACGTTTTATAAAATACATTTTTAAATAGAAATCGATGATTATATATATATATATTTATTTAAATGGTTTGAATAGAACGTATCGCACAACGACCGTTCGCGAATTTCAACCATTGAATTGAAATGGACGTAACGGGAGATCCAACTGTCGGATTCTCCTAAATCTAGAACCGTTAGGTTCGTAACGAAAAGATCTTTCCAATGAATATATGGGATTTAAATCTTAACGGTTGGATTTTTAAATATGTCCAAATCAATTTTGGAAAAGGTCGTTATGGATGCAGTTCGGGGCCGATATTGAACACCGACTGTAAGGGCCTTGATAAAATATTTATAAGTATGAATAAATTATGTAAAATCATAATAAATGATTTGGAAAGATGTTGGATGAAAAATTCCGTATTTGAAAAGATAAAAAGATATTTTTATCCGAGTGAACTAGTTAATAACTAGAATAATAATCCAATGAATTTTTTTAGAAATGGTAAATTGGATTTGGGTTTGTTGTGAATGGTATCTTCACTAATACCGTTCTTAAAACCAATTATGAATGGAATTAATCTTTTAATTAAGGTTTGGAGAAAGTTTTCCAATTTGTTTAATTAAATTGGAATTGAATGGATTTTGATTAATAATAAGCTAATGAGTTTCTATGAAGGAAGGTGCTTACTATTTATGGAATCTAAAAGGCTTTGCCATTATTCCACTTATAGTATTGGTCAGATATGGAAATTTATATTAATTATAAATTGTTCAAAATCCCGTGAAGATTCCATATTAATGGAAGATGATTTTGGGTTTATTGTGAGCAGTGTTTTAAATGACATTTGTTCTTTAACCCAAGTAAGGGCGAGATAAATTTCCAAAAGTTGAATAATCATTAAGTATTGATGTTTTAGGATTAAAACTGAACTAGAGTTTTAATAAATCTTTAATTAGATTGAGAAGCGAAAGAGATAATTAAATTTGTCGAACAAGAGAAATGATTGAGATGGAGTAGTACCTATTTTACTCCATGCGATAGTTAAATCTTTCATTAGATTTGAAATGATGAATAATAATTAAAATTATCGATAACACTACGGGTGTTAATTATGGAGTACTATCAGTTTTGCTCCATGGGATGAATAGGGTGGGGTTTGGGAATAATAAAATAAATGATTACTTCTGTAAGGCTCGATAATCCCGACTAGTTATATATACCTTAATTTGGTTAAAGTTATGAAAAGTATAACAAAATCTTTTGCAATGGCTTTCAAAGAAAGATTTAAACAAGAGGTTTAAATGAATTAAATCTTTGATAAGATTAATGGGAATAATTCCCAGTAAAAAGAATATTTGAATAAAATAATATTCTGAATTGGAATGAGGAGTATGACGTGTTTACATTTCACATGATTATAAGATGCGTGAGTTATTCGGAAAGACCGCGTTTAACCCATTCTGAATAACTGTTACGACAACTAAAGTCGAAGATATTGAAGACGATGCAAGACCGACAATCTTCTGATCGAATGGATTACTACTGATGCCTTGGATGGAGTTGATACCTTGAAGGGGTTATAGTAGTAGTCGTCTGGACGTACTTGTTGATTGTTTGGATATGCGAGGGCCTCTCTCCTTTATTGGACAGATGGGACACGGAATAATGTGCCTCCGGTTTCGTTCAGACCCAAAACGGACTTGTAAACGGATTATGTCCGACATTGTATTATGTGCTATATTCGTTGATCTCTGCTAAATATATATCTGTTTGGTGGCGGAAAATTTATTCTCTTGCTTAACACCCTTCTCTGAGACATACGAGCTTAGGGGTTATATATTGGTAGAAATCAGTGGTATGGTTTGGATTGACAACATGCTGAGTTGCATGGATCAAAGCCTTTGTTAAAAAGCAGAGATTTGTGGTTGATGATCAAAGCGCAACTTTAAGTAGCACAGCTTTGTGTAGCGATAATTTGCGAACTTCACACCTCGATATGAACTAGAAACGGGTTGAAGGACCGCAGGGAGGACATACGTTTCTTTCTAGCTATAAGTGGTGTCATGGTATGGAACCCAGACATTTTTACTTATATGGATGACAGATAGCGAGGTACCTCAGATATAGAGCTGACTAAAAGGCTCGAGTGATAGGTCTAATAGGACCGGGAAACGAATTGCTAATCCCCAAACGTTAAGTGTGGAACGACTCTACTTGATCCTAGTGGCACGCTTGAGTACATGTCTGGACATCTTGCTAGAGATGCTCCGAATCAGTTGAGGATGATCCCTTTCCTTGGTTCATGATGGAATCCAATTTCCAATACACGACTTTTCAGTTTTAGTTGTAAACCTATATGGCGACATAGTAGGATGGGGTATTATGTCCTCTATGATTGATACATTTATATTTGAAGTGGTTTTATACACTATGAACTTATAATAGTATCAAAGATATTTGTTTTTAAAACGTATCAAGCATATTTGGATATTATAAGGTAAAACTCTATCCTCTGGTTTGTGTTGCATTGTGTGATAGGACCTGATTCTTATAATGGTTTCATTTTTTCGATAAGCATTGTGTTGTTTACAAATTGTTTTATTTCAGAGTATTCATGGGAGTGAACCCGTTCCGTGACATACGGTGTGGTCCCATGATTTACCCTATTTTAAAGTAAAAGATAGTAACTATTTTAAGTTCTCATACCAGTCCGATGACTGACCCGGAGTTTATTGTTTTCACCTAAACTATGGGTGCCCATATTTTCTACATGGGCAGCAAGTAGTTTTGGTTTTGTAGATATTTATTTAACAGGATCCTGGTTTGCAGCTGGAGCTATATTCAGAAAGCTTTGTATCCGTGTATTCCTTTCACTTGCCGTAGTTGATGTATTTCTGCTGTGCATTGTATTTATACATTTTTATTCCATTGCTATGTATTATATTCTCTGATAATTGTGTTTTTCATATGTGTATTATTAATTCGAACTCTGGTATTCTTGTACTATGACGTAAATTATTGTAATAGCAATGAAAAGTTCTCATGTTTGGGTTCTGATGCATCATATTCTCATTATAATTCGCGTTCTACCATCTCTTCAAAGATCGGGGGATTTCGGATTGTTTCAACAATAATATGAGGAAGCCTGCCACTAAATATTATAGGGAAACATAATAAAAATAGCGGCAACGAAATAACTGGAAGGGAAAAGTTGGAGGCAAAACTAAAAAATTTGATAACTTAAATCAGATGACATATAAAATGTTATTTGAATTCAAAGGTTGTACAAAGAATTCACATACTTACTCAGACAACAGGGTATTGCTTCCATATGTTATGTGTAACAGTGGAAAATGTTGGGGCAAAAGCCAATCAAGTTTATGTTGTGTGATCAATGTTATCTGATTCGTTTTTTTGGCATAGTGTTAGACTGCTTATAACAGTGATAAGCTTGGATTTTTATTACTAAAATCCATTTCCATATTCTAATTCTTTACCAAACTCTTTTGCACGACTTCCTTTTTGAAAAATCTCTTTTCCCATCCAATTCAGTAAACTTAATTCATATTACGTAAAATATTTATTTTAAACTATTGCATTAGTCAAAAATCGTTTTTATAAACTTCGTTTATATAGTTGGATTTTTGTTTAAAAATCCCTTTCATAATTCTTTGCCAAATTCCACTAAGTCTTTTTGTCAAGCTGGGCTACTTTCAATTAAAGGGTAATCACTTTGATTAATATTAATAATCAACTTCATTATTCTAACTGAAATAAAATCATTTACTTCATTATTAACTATAATAGAATAATTAATCTCCTTTAAAATAATAACTGATTTCATTGATAATAAATAACTCAATAGTTATCTTTAAATATTGTTAGTTTAAAAGAAGATCAACCTTTAATAAGTCTCTTTCATTTTAAACAATCATTTGTCAAACTCAATTCTGTTAGATTAAATGATAATAATTAATCTAATATTCAATTCTAATCAAGTCGGTCAACCTAAAATTTTCAGTTAACTTATTAATTGATTTCAGCTAATCCTTCCTCTTAAATAAATAAATAATATGATTAATTTAAAAATATCGCTTATTTTTTCTCAAAAACAATTATTCCTAATTTTTATTCTTTGGTTAATTTTCCAATTTACTTACTTAAGAACATAAGAAATCTCTACATAAATCATTTAATAATACTTTACAAAATCACCAAATAATTTAGTTTAATGTTGATTTGACGAAAATGAGAATTTTATATTAATATTAATCAAGTTAAAAATAGCCTATTTTGAAACAGTCACGGATTTCAACGAATCTGCTTCATTGGATCCACAATATTAAATTATTGTATGAAAATAAATTTTAGGCATTCCAATATCGTTTGTGACTTCGGTAGTCATAAACGCGCAGTTATTTTGTATGGCGTTTAATTAAATAAATTTAATTTAATTATAAGAAATTTGTGTGTAACTTGAGCTAACGATCGAATTAAGGCGCGAGACATGTTCTGTTGAATTTGTATTGATGTTCAGTATCAGGATATGTATAGTTCGTTATTTTTGGAGATCAAGTATTTTGTTGTCCAAAGTAAACGTCATATTACGTGTAAAATATCATTTCGGGTGAACAGTCTCGGAATGCAACGAAACTTATCCCAATGGACCTGGATTAGTAAGTTATTATAGGGTTTTGATTTTCGTACCGATCGAACTTACTATTTGATCATGCGAATGATAAACGCCTAAATTTTTATTTAATCGTTTTATCAATTTAATATGAATCTTTAGAATAACCATTTTTCAAACGATCTCAGAATTCAACAAACCTAATTTTGTTAAATCCATAGTAATTAATTATTGAAGGATTTCAAATTTTAAGACAATTAGAGTTAATATGTGATCGTGCGAAATTTAAACGCGTATCGATTTAATTGTATCATTATAAAGGAATATCTACAAACGACCTAAGAATTCGACGAAACCGATCCATCATGTACGGAGTATTTAATTATGTTAGGATGTCAATTTTCACTGCAACAGGTGGTCTTATGGACTAGTTTTTGCGTGAAATTTAGGGCACAGGTTTGTAGTATAATAATAGTAATATGAATTTCCTATATATAACCAACAACATTGTAACCCTAAAATGAGAATCAACCATTCTACCTTGGTAAACATTACATCGAGCCTCCGCTAAGATAATGAATGGCCAGAAATTCCCTATGATTTCTCTCCAGTATCTCACAAATCAACTCCTCTATTCGAAAATATTCCTTCATCAAACTTTTTCAGTTCGATGAGAGCTACTCACTAATCAGTCATGATCAAGAACCGAGGATGATGGGGGTCGAAATTTCATCTGGAAGAGGTTTCTTTCGAGGGGCTTCTGGCAGTGAACGAAAGAGATAGATCGGTCGCAGTTTGGGGCGAAGGCGGAGCAGGGTGGGCCGTGTCTTGCGGTATTGGCTGATGGAGTTCCGATGATCAGAAATTGTGGCGGCAATGAGATATGTTGAGGGGAAGCGTGTGTGATGTCGAGAAATAGAGCAGCGCTGCGAAGAAGGAACAGAAGTATCGGCTTGTAACCAAGTGATAAACGTTATTAGTATAATTATATTATAATTAAAGTAAATTTATTATTTAATTAAAATCATATAACTTATAGTTTATATAACTTGTGCCTTGGTCACCAGATTTGAACGAAACAAGCTACATTAGGACTGTAGCGATGAACTCTACATTCTAGAAACAGTTTGGAAGGTGTTGGAAGCAGTTCGAATTTCTAGTTTAATTAAATGCATGTTTAATTTAACTAGAACCAAACCGCTTAAGTGACAAAAGGAAATCAAGTGAGTATAAACTCACTCAGTTTGTCCCGCTTATATTTTATATGAGTCGGGTTTAATATTTGTGTACTATGGTTGTTTATGGTTGGCTGATTACTGAATATATATTTACATATTAAATGAACTGATTAAAGTAAAGTTCATTTAATTTAATTGAAATCAATCATTATTTTTAACAATTATAATCAATTGAGGTAACTTACCTAGTTGGTCACATCTGTAATAATATAAACATATAAAATGAATAGTTGAATGCTTGGATTGCTGTTATTGGTTGATTGTTGAAAATATTAGTTGAACTGTTTATTTATGTCTATTGAGATGGACAAATAATAAACATATTTTCATATTTGAGGTAACCTATTAGGATATAGGGAAAGACAGATTTGAGGGATCCAACAGGATTCCTCCCTTATATTGATATTGTTTATCGTATATGTTTGATATGTTTGATTTGATGTGAAATTGGATGAAATAAATCTTTATTTCATAGTTGGGTATTTTAGTAGCAGTTTGGCCCTTACCAACGATAAAATAAATAAAAATTGCTGAATCGATTTTTAAATCGAATCTGAAATATTTTCAGAATTATACTTTTTGAGACGTTGACTGCCGTCACGCGAATTGAAGTAGTTTAAGTTATGAAATTCATTTTTATAATTGTAGTAAGATTTGAAGTATACATTATAAATTATAAATAAAAGTTTTATAAATGTTAATAATTGATTTTACAAATATTATTAAATGATTTATATAGTGATTTCTTATGTTCTTAAGTAAGTAAATTGGAAAATTAACCACAGGATAAATAATTGGAATAACTGTTTTTGAGAAAAATAATTAAGCGATATTTTTAAATTAATTAAATTTTTAATTAATTTAAGAGGAAGGATTAGCTGAAATCAACTAACAAGTTAACTGACATTTTTAGGCTGACCGAGTCAACTGTTTTGATTGGAATTGAATATTAGATTAATTTATTACCGTTTAATCTAATAGAAATGGGTTTGACAAATGATTGTTTAAAACGAACGAGACTTCTTAAAGTTGATCTTCTTTTAAACTAACGATATTTAAAGACAATTATTAAGTTATTTATTATTAATGAAATTAATTATTATTTTAAAGGAGATTAATTATTCTATTATAGTTAATAATGAAGTAAATGATTTTACTTAAGTTGAAATGATGAAGTTTATTATTAATATCAATCAATGTGAATAATGTTTAATTGAAAGTAATCCAGTTTGAGAAAAAGACTTAGTGGAATTTGGCAAAGAATTATGAAAAAGGGATTTTTAAATAAAAATCCAAGTTTATAGATGAAATTTTTAAAAACAATTTTTGACTGATGCGATAGTTTGAAATAAATATTTTACTTAATATCGAATTAAGTAAACTGAATTGAATTGGGAAAGAGATTTTTCAAAAAGGAAGTCAGGCAAAAGAGTTTGGTACACCACACTAAAACAGAGGATTCCTAACAAGTGCAAGTGTTACAAATAATTTCTGTAACACTTTTTAAGTGTTACCAATGGCCTGTGAGGAATAGGCCAACCAAATTTGAAACACTTATAAGTGTTACAAACAGATTAGTTGCTAACGCCTATAAATGTTGTAACTACAAGATATTGTAATGCTTATAAGTGTTACAAACGGACTCATTGCTAGCGCTAATAAATGTTGGAACCATAATACATTGTAACACTTATAAATGTTACAAACATATTCATTGTTAACACTTATAAATGTTGGAACCATAAGATATAGTTACATTTATAAATGTCAATATCATAATCCTACTAACACTTATAATGTTGGCATATACAAAGTACGAAATTAAGTTCTATTTTTTTTTTTGCATAATTAATATTAAAATTCTTACAACAAATGAGTATAACATGTCTTTATGATTTCCAATCACATAAATAATTCAACATATCAATTCAATATAAGATTTATTACACTTCCATATTTCAAATTCAACAATGTCGCGTTCCCATAATGCTCAAATATTTGCTACATGCTTTCAATTTCAAAATACCATAATATCATGTTCAAATTATAAAAAGTAATAAAAATTTCTACTAAAGATACACAAATTTTAGATACTGCGAAGGAGAAACGTGGACCACGGAATTTTTATTCTTGTCGGCAATTTCTTTTGAAGCTTATATCATTTTTACTTGCTTTACGGAAGAACGGGAGCTAATTGCACAACAATAATTTTTCTTTTTATCAGTATAAAAAACTTTGGAGATTGGATCATTGGCAAGGACACACGTATTTGCTTTCTCGTTGCTATTACATTCCAAATTCTATTTTTTTCTCCTCTTCCACAATTGCTTGCAAAATATAAATGCACTCATTTTCACTGAAATAACAAGTTGCAAAAATGAAAAATAACAAGTGAATTTATAAACAAAACTGGGTCGGCGACTCAGTTTTGCAAAACTGAGTCGCCGATCCAGCTTGCAAAAACTAAGTCCCCGACTCAGCTTGCATTGCAAAAACTGAAGCGACTCAGTTTTGCAAACCGAATCGACGACTCGGATTACAAACATAGTCCGTGACTCACATTACAAACTGAGTCTCGCCTCAGTTTGCAATGTGAATCGCCAACTCAGTTCACAAAAACCGAGTCACTGACTTGGTTTGCAAACTGAGTGGAGCTCAATTTGCAAACTGAGGCGGTTAAGTTCGCAAAACAGGAAAGTCAGGTAGACACAAGCAAGAAGCAAAATAGCGCAATGCCTTGTAACAAAAGATAGTAACATTAGAAATAGTGACAAAGTTTTAATTGTTATTAGTGAGTAATATTAGTGATATGTTGCGACAATGAGATACCGATTAAGATTGAGTTTTATTTATTAGTCTGCCAAAAAAAGAATGAAAACCATTTCCCTGTGGAATTCACAAGCCTGTCGATGGAGGATTTAAACTATGTTTCTACCTTCTCTTAAATTTCGGTGATCTATCCTTTGTTTGAGAAGATGTGGAGTGCATCATTAAGGCAAGTGCCTGTATATAATGGGAAAATAAATAGAAGGATGAAGTTGTTTATATGCAGAGAACTGCTTTTCTTGCTAGGCTTTTCTTATTGGGTTATCCTACTTCTCCTTCAGTTGGTTTCAATTTAGTCCATCATGTTATTGTGCTTGTCTATACATTTTTATATATGTGAATTTCCATTGTCATATATCATTCGGTTGAACTCGTACAACATATATCACCAGGCTAAACTCACACTAAAGATAAGATCACGTAAGGAGTTCACCCATGTTCACACATCTAACGTAAGGTTCAATTTAAATAAAAAAACACAAATTCATGTAGGAATTCACCTTCAACCTTTCCCAATTTTGAAAAGAAATCTTAACTTATTTTTAAGTTCAAATCTAAAAACTTTGCTCAATTTTGACTTTTGTTTACCAATCACCAGTAGGATGCAAACATTAAAGTCACATAAATTTTAAAGACCTATAAGTTACGGCAGAAAAATATACCTCCTTGTTTGCAGAAACTAGCAGCCTACCACATGTTTTATTGAGATGATGTTCTGGAATGACCCTGCTTTTAACTAGAATTTTGGTATGTTTTTTTTACTGTAGTATACAAATTGTAACGACCCGTATTTTACCGTATATTAATTAATTTATTTGATTATATAAGTAGGGACTGAGAGATTGAAATGGTCATTGAACTAAATTATAGTGAAATATTTAATTAAAATAAATAATATAATAATATATTTAATTTCAGAAATAATCAGAAATAGTGGAATTTCACAATATAGTGTGAATTGGATCATCTGTGATATTTAATTCAGTTTAGAATTGAATTAGAATAACGAATATATTATATAAACGACAGTTAAACGTAGAACTTTTAATATAATTAAAATTGAGCTCGAAATGGCACTGCAGTTCGTAATTTGGCGATTTGAACTTCAATTGAATGTACAAGATTAGTTTTAAATCGGATTTCTGTGAAACAAGAAACTTTCGGAGCTGGTGAAGTATATTTTTCTAATGGAAGAGAAAAATCGGGATTTCATTGTGTAGATTTTTATTTATGCCCAAATCAAGTTTTCAAAAAGTCGCTATGGAATCCCTTTATTAATTATAGCGATTTATTTGTATTATAAATGGATTTTAAATATAAATCGAATATCGATGTAACACTGGATTTGGAATATCGAGTTAGGAATTCATATAGGAATACCCTGAAGTTGTATGTTATTCTGTTGTGAATATATATACGATAATATTTATTTATAAATATTAAATTTAATTATTTTTAAATATATTTATATATTTAAAAAGGGTTACTTAGAGCTTTAAAAATAGCCAGTTTTGCAAACGACCTCAGAATTCGACGAAACTAATTTTGTTGGATCCGCAATATTAAATTAACATTAGATTTCAATATCCGTGATTTTTGAAGTCAATATGTAGCCGTACGGGATTTTAATGTGAAAAACAATCAGTATTTTAACAGTTAAAAATACGCTATGTGAGCAAAAGAAGTCGGAATTTGACGAAACCAGTTTCGTTGGGACCGTAATGTCAAACTGAAGCTACATGTCCAGTTTCGTGATTTTTGGGTATTGTATGTGATCACAGGAATTTTAGAGGACGGATACAATCAGCGTTTGCTTAAAAATAAAAATAAAATTCGAATAAAAAAATATAAAACCTATACTATATATGTGACGACCGCCCACAACCCCTGCACTACACATGAGGAATATGGCGCTGAAAGGTGTGTCAGGCTGCTATGGACGATCATCAGAGTAGGTAAACACATCAAAACCTGTCGTAGAACTCACAGCGCAAGGATGAAATATAATAGAATATATACAACAGGTAATAGTAATGAGGTATCATGTAGCAAACTTTTGAAATTTTCTCAACATCCAGAAAGATTATCCAACTTGTATCAAAGTTTGTACATAAGGCCTCACTACAACCCTCAAGCAACTCAAACAGCGGAAACAGAAATACTAGATAGTAATAAAACTGGTACGCCAGCCTCCTGCTCGTCATCGCTCAGCTTCCTCATCTCACTAAGCTCCATTACTTGTAACCTGCTACTCAACCTGCCCATCCACAACCGGATGAACAGCCCAAGGTAATAAGAGGAAACATAAAACCTTGAGTCAGACAATAGTCTTAGTGAGCGATAAAACAGCTAACAAACTTCAACAAGAAAGTATATGAGAATGGGTAAATGAACAACTTATCTACCCACAACACCAGAGAAGAACTCAACCCTATCTTCCCCACATCGGACATTGATAGCCTTTACACCAAGCATTTCAACCATTAATCCATAGAAACCAGAACAACCATTCAATCATAGAGAACACACATCACATCCAGATTATATAATTCTCACACAGACAACCCTAATCGAGTTTAACATCCCTCAAGTACTCTCGCCAGAGGCCTAGACCAATATCACTTAAGCACTCAAAGGACATCTCCCTCGACTTTGGATAATCTATGTGAGATAGTACAAACAGAACAACCAATCATCCATGACTGACTCTGGCTATCACCACCAATCCTGCTTCGAAACCATCATTATCGTATGACGGCCAACCTTGCCATATGTCAAGGGCTAATGGTAACCCCAGTTCTAGCATGAACTCCATATGTCCAACCTTGACAACTAGGCCTTTCAACGATACCCAAGGTACTCGACCTACAACCAGTCTTTCGGGCCTTTCAACGATACCCATCGTACCCCTGCTTTGTGCCTGCTAGAACTTACGACAATGATGACCTCTCGGCCTTCGCATCTCTAATCGTCCAACCTTGACGATGTTTCATAGCTCAAGCAACCTTCTCGAGCAGCCATTACCCACCAACTCACGACCTTTGAGTTGTCACCACATTCGTTGTTCCACCTTGATCAACGAACACATTCATCACTTCGAACCTTCCTTCTTGAACCACTTCGAAGTCACGTCATCACCGAATTAAAACACATCACTGCGCTGCGGCTAGGGTTCGGGGGTTTACCCCCGAAAAATATTTTTTTCAGACCTTTTTGGTTCGTACCCAAAAACGTACTTTTCGAGGAAATGACCCTGTTAAAACCGACCAGCCTTGCTCCAGAACGACTAGCTAAAACCAACCAGCCTGCTCCAGAACGACCAGCTAAAATCAACCAACTTGCTCCAGAACGACCAGCTGAAACCGACCAGTATTTGCTTCCCATCCAAAACCGATCAGAATTTACTTCCCATCTTAAACTGACCAGGATTTCCAGAGCGACCAGGACTTCCAAAGCGACCAGGATTTCCAGAGCGACCAGGACTTCCAGAGCGACCAACTCCTCTTGAGCGACCAGCTCCTCCTGAGCGACCAGCTCCTCCATAGCGACCAGCTCCTCCTGAGCGACCAGCTCCTCCTGAGCGACCAGCTCCTCCATAGCGACCAGCTCCTCCATAGCGACCAGCTTTGGACCGACCCCGTCAAGACCGACCCGACCAGCTCCAGGACGACCAGAAACCTGCACATCTCCAATTCGACTCCGATTTCGACCAAAACTTCATCAAACGACGAATCCGACGAAACCGGTTTTTCCGATTCATCCAAATGCAACCACAAACATGTTATGCAACCAACAATATCACCAATCTAACAATTTCCATCAAAACACATAAATTTCCCAAAAACATGATAAATGAACATATGAATACAAATATAGATCTAACTTGCATAAACTCATGAAATAACATGAAACTTACCATTTAAATTATCTAGATTAGATCCTAGAATGGTTCATATGTAATTTATACTTAACATGGTGTAGATCTAAAGAAAATGACATGAAAATGATGAAATTAACATCCAATAACTCACATACTTCCATGAATCCGAATGAGAGATGTAAATCACTCACCAATTCTCCAAAACAAAGCAAAAGCGATGAAAAAGCAATCCGGACAGCGAACACTTCAAATCAAACCCTTTAATCCGATGAATTCGCCCTTGAAACGATGTTGATCTAGCCTCGAATGGTATAGATCTTCGATTTCCCCCTTGGATTTGGAATTTTAATGGTGGAAAGGTCTTAGAGGAAGAAGGAGATCAAAGCCTCCCCATAAGAGAATGGAAAATGCCAACCTTTCTCCATATCCTTTACCCCCTATTTATAGTCTCCACCTACCCTCTAATGGGCCTTCTCCAAATCAGCCCATTAGCTTTCCAAAACCTGAACAGCCAACTGAAAAACCTTAAAACAGCGATTTCTCCCAAACCGCTGAACCAAATCCTTAATGTAACCACTCTACGGAAAGACAATCATCAATTCCTTTCCAATGGCACAGGTCTCATCCCCTGATTCGACCTGAGTCAAAAGTTATGCCCTGTACAAGACTGACAGGGGCAAAATGGTCACAAACAAAATTGGTAAAATTTATGGACATGTCTCACATCCCCATAAGCAACATACCAAAAGATGAGAATGATCCAACCTTCAAGGAATAAAATAAAAATATTTTGCGATCTTCCGATACGTAAAATGCGGGCTGTTACATTCTCCACCCCTTAAGAATTTCGCCCCCGAAATTCCAAGCAAACACAAGCAACCATAACAATTCCGCATGCCTAACATCCATGAGAAGCCAATTCTATCACCCAAACTAGCAACCATCAAACCATGCATCCATAGCCTTATCCTAGCACGCGGAATTCTATTAAACAACAACAAGATACAACGATATAACGATCAAAGGGTCCTACCGAGAAGAGTTCTGGATGAGTCGCCCTCATGCTCTCTTCCGTCTCCCATGTACAATCGTCGCCATCTTCACTCCATTGTACCTTGACTATCTTAACCTTCTTCCTCCTAAGCTGTTTCGTGTCATTCCCCACAACACGAAGTGGCTTACGAGGTTTCACAACTACGGTCTCTACTTCCAAGTCTTCATATTGTTATGGAGATACCACCACATTCGAGTCGTTCACAAACTTCCGTAGAAATGACACATGGAAAACATTATGCACACTCGACATCTTCTCGGGTAACTCTAATCTATATGCGAGCTTTCCTATTCGCTCGACTATCGGAAACGGTCCAACAAACCTAGGAGCCAACTTCCCTTTACTTCCGAATCGAACCATATGTTTCAACGGTGAAATCTTCACGAAAACCATATCGCCTTCGTCGAATTCCAAATCCTTACGACGCTTATCGGCGTAACTTTTCTGACGATCTTGGGCCGCCTTCATTCGTTGTCGAACAATCTCGATACAATCCGAGGTTTCTCTAATCATTTCAGGCCCAAGTACCAACTTATCTCCAGTTTCTAACCAACAAACTAGAGAATTGCACGGCCTTCCATACAACGCCTCGTATGGTGCCATCCCAATACTCGACTGGTAGCTATTATTATATAAAAACTCAACTTGATGTAGATGGTCCTCCCATGATCCTCCGAAGTCTAACACACAAGCGCTCAGGAGATCTTCTAAAACTCGGTTGACTCTCTCGGTCTGACCATCAGTTTGGGGATGATATGCCGTATTTAAGCACAATTCGGTTCTCAAAGCCTCTTGCAAACTTTTCCAAAATCCACTCGTGAACAATGGATCCCGGTCACTCACTATATTCTTTGGGACACCATGAAATCGAACTATCCATTTCACATAAAGCTCAGCCAATTTTGATGCTGTCCTAGTCGTCTTAACAGGAATGAACCTTGCACTTTTGGTCAAACAATCCACAATGACCCAAATCCCTTCATTCCCTGCCCTAGTTCTAGGTAGTCCATCGACAAAATCCATCGATATCTGCTCCCACTTCCATGTAGGAACTTCTAATGGCTGAAGTAAACCACTCGGCTTCTTCTGTTCAGCTTTCACCAACTGACAGTTCATACACTTGGAAATGAATTTTCCAATATCTCTTTTCATCCCTTCCCAGTAGTAGGCTCGCTTCATGTCCTGATACATTTTATTACCACCAGGATGAATCGTTAGCTTCGAGTGATGACATTCTCTTAGAACCTCATCCCTCAATCCGTCGATATCAGGAACAACTAACCGTCCTTGCTTTCGAAGCCAACCTTCTCGATCAACCTCGAACTCTTTATCCTCCGGTTCCAGTTTCTGAATGAATTCGACAAGCTTCGCATCTTTCCTTTGGCTCTCGCCAATCCTTTCGATAAGAGTAGGTCTTATCGACAAGCTTGCCAACATTTCAGGTTCCAACTCACACCTTGGCCTGAAATCGAACCTTGCCAAGTACTCGAGGCCCTTCCATTCCGAAAACATCGCTCCCAAACTTGCGTGTCTTCGACTCAATGCATCTGCAACTGCATTGCCTTTGCCAGGAGTATAGGCTATACCAAAATCATACGATGCTAGAAACTCTAACCATCGTTGCTGCCGAAGATTCAAATCCTTTTGGGAGAAAAGATATTTCAACGACTTGTGATCCGTAAACAACTCGAATCGTACTCCCAACAGGTAATGTCTCCACATCTTCAGAGCAAACACAATCCCTGCCAACTCCAAATCATGAGTTGGATAGTTCTTCTCATGCGGCTTTAGCTGTCGACTCGCGTAGGCCACAACTTTATCCTTCTGCATGAGCACTGCTCCAATTCCAGTACCACATGCATCAGTATACACCACCATCTCTTCATTCCCACTTGGAATGTTCATCACAGGTGCACTTGTCAATCTCTCCTTCAAGATTTCAAACGCTTGTTCACACTTTGCATCCCATGTGAACACTTGGTTCTTCTTCGTCAATCCTGTTAGTGGTGCAGCTATCTTGGAGAAATCTTTGATAAACCTTCGGTAATAACCAGCCAACCCAAGGAAACTCCGAACATCCGTTGCATTCTTAGGTCTATCCCAGTCCTGGATTGCTGCAACTTTAGCAGGGTCAACCGCTGTACCTTTTCCAGAAACAACATGACCTAAGAACCTCACTTCATCCTTCCAGAAGTGACACTTTGAGAATTTAGCCTTAAGCTGATGCTTTCGCAAGATCTCTAACACAACTCTCAAGTGCGTCTTATGTTCTTCCACATTCCTAGAGTAAACCAATATATCATCCACGAACACAAGCACGAACTTATTCAACTGATCTCTGAACACTCTATTCATAAGATCCACGAAATACGCTGGTGCGTTAGTCAACCCGAATGGCATCACCAACCACTCGAAAAACCCGGACGGTGTCCTAAAAGCAGTCTTTGGCACACTATCCTTAGCCACTCTCAACTGGTGAAACCCCGTTGCCAAATCCATCTGAGAAAACACTTTGGCTTCGTGAAGCAGATCGAACAAGTCATCAATCCTTGGTAACGGATACTTGTTCTTCTTAGTCACCTTGTTCAGCTCACGATAGTCCACACACAATCTTAACGAGCCATCTGCCTTAGTTGCAAACACCACTGGTGCACCCCACTCGGAAACACTCCTCCGAATGAATCCTTTTCCCAAAAGGTCACGAACTTGCACCTCTAACTCTCGCTGTTCTCTAGGCGCCATCCGCCTAAGGGGCATAACAATTGGTCTAGCACCCTCGACCAAATCGATCCTAAACTCGATCTCACGATGCGGCGGCAACCCTTTGACCTCGTCAAATACATCAATATACTCATAAGCGATCAGCACTGATGACAGGTCCTCCTGTGGAATCCCAAGCGAATATAGATAACTCACGAAGACCCCGTCTTCGCGCTTACATCTAATCAACACCTTTCGCCCTTCCACATCCCCGACCCTCACCTCTAGCTTCTCGCAATTCACCCTTGTCGCATATCTCTTTAGCCAATCCATGCCCAAGATGATCCCATACCCAGCGAAGTTAAGAACAAAGCAATCACACATAAAAGAGCAACCATGACTCGATAACACTAAACCACGGCAAACCATGCACAAACTGGACGAACCCCCAACTGGATTAGTCACGATCAATGGTCTATCACAAATCTCGGGTTCCAAACCCAAGCGACACACAAGCTCATTGCAGATGAATGAATGTGATGCTCCAGTATCAAACAAAACTCGAACTGAAACACCGTTAATGGAAAAAGTACCTTGCACCACAACACCCTTTCCCTTCTCCTCTGCAGTAGGAGCTCTTGAAGAAGATGGCACGACTTCCAAAGCATATGCCTTCACAATCTGCTTGCCCTTAGCTGATTCTGGACAATCTTTCTTCTCATGCCAAGGCTTTCCACACTTGAAGCACTTCTTCTCAGCTTTGGGATTCTTGCACTCATTTGAATAATGACCCTTCTGTTGGCAGTTAAAGCAAAGCACCTCACTCTTGGGTTTCTTTTGGCCATCCTTTCCTTTCTGTTGTTGCTGCTTCCTCTTTTTATTATTACCACCCTGCTGTGGTTTCTGAACCTCCTTGGTTGCAGCAACAACATTTGCTTCCTTGGGAAACAAGCTCTCATGACGAATAGCCTTTTCCACAATCTTTTCAAATGAATCATCAAGGTGGTCCACAAGCGGTTTCCCAATATGAGCATCCAAACCCAAGACAAACTTCTCGTTCTTCTGATAGGGTGTATCAATGTATGAACGAGCATATCTAGACAAAGCCTCAAAATCAGAAATGTAGTCAAGAACTGATCTGCCATTCTGCTTCAACTCTACGAACTTCTTGAAGAGAACGGACTTTTGAGCAGTGGAGATAAACTTTGCTTCAAACTTAGCTTGGAATTGCTCCCATGAAATTTCCTCTTCCGGAGTCTCGAGTATAACAGAATTCCACCATTCCATGGCCCTGCTCTGCAGCTGCCTTGATGCAAGCTTTCTCTTCATTGCATCCTCAATACCCAAGTCTCCAAAGATTCGAACACATGAATCCATCCACCTCTGAACCTCTTCAGCTGGCTCAGTTCCCTTGAATGGTTTCCCTCCTAGAGAAGTAAAGTCCTTGCACATCTTTGCAAAATCTACCCTAGGAACTCACACACCTACATCTACCGTAGCCGCCACTGGAGCGGGTACCCTTTGCATAATTGCTTCTGCCATGGCTTCAAACATGGCCGGGTAATTTGGTTCACCACCATTTCCCCCTCCAGTATTAGCTCCCCTAGCAGCGTGTCTTGATGGTCGTCTACTCATTCTAAATCTGAAATTTAGAATAATTAGCCACTTCCAAGAAAACTGCTAAAGAGATACAACCGCTACTACTATATATACTAATATATATAGTAAACATCCAACTGAAATCTACAAATACGTCTCTCATATGTAATTACGTCTTCGAACTTTGGCCAAAATCGTTGACCAGAGCTCTGATACCAAATGTGATGACCGCCCACAACCCCTGCACTATACATGAGGAATATGGCGCAGAAAGGTGTGTCAGGCTGCTATGGACGATCATCAGAGTAGGTAAACACATCAAAACCTGTCGTAGAACTCACAGCGTAAGGATGAAATATAATAGAATATATACAACAGGTAATAGTAATGAGGTATCATATAGCAAACTTTTGAAATTTTCTCAACATCCAGAAAGATTATCCAACTTGTATCAACGTTTGTACATAAGGCCTCACTACAACCCTCAAGCAACTCAAACAGCGGAAACAGAAATACTAGATAGTAATAAAACTGGTACGCCAGCCTCCTGCTCGTCATCGCTCAGCTTCCTCGTCTCACTAAGCTCCATTACATGTAACATGCTACTCAACCTGCCCATCCACAACCGGATGAACAGCCCAAGGTAATAAGAGGAAACATAAAACCTTGAGTCAGACAATAGTCTTAGTGAGCGATAAAACAGCTAACAAACTTCAACAAGAAAGTATATGAGAATGGGTAAATGAACAACTTATCTACCCACAACACCAGAGAAGAACTCAACCCTATCTTCCCCACATCGGACAGTGATAGCCTTTACACTAAGCATTTCAACCATTAATCCATAGAAACCAGAACAACCATTCAATCATAGAGAACACACATCACATCCAGATTATATAAGTCTCACACAGACAACCCTAATCGAGTTTAACATCCCTCAAGTACTCTCGCCAGAGGCCTAGACCAATATCACTTAAGCACTCAAAGGACATCTCCCTTGACTTTGGATAATCTATGTGAGATAGTACAAACAGAACAACCAATCATCCATGACTGACTCTGGCTATCACCACCAATCCTGCTTCGAAACCATCATTATCGTATGACGGCCAACCTTGCCATATGTCAAGGGCTAATGGTAACCCCAGTTCTAGCATGAACTCCATATGTCCAACCTTGACAACTAGGCCTTTCAACGATACCCAAGGTACTCGACCTACAACCGGTCTTTCGGGCCTTTCAACGATACCCATCGTACTCCTGCTTTGAGTCTGCTAGAACTTACGACAATGATGACCTCTCGGCCTTCGCATCTATATTCGTCCAACCTTGACGATGTTTCATAGCTCAAGCAACCTTCTCGAGCAGCCATTACCCACCAACTCACGACCTTTGAGTTGTCACCACATTCGTTGTTCCACCTTGATCAACGAACACATTCATCACTTCGAACCTTCCATCTTGAACCACTTCGAAGTCACGTCATCACCGAATTAAAACACATCACTGCGCTGCGGCTAGGGTTCGGGGGTTTGCCCCCGAAAAATATTTTTTTCATACCTTTTTGGTTCGTACCCGAAAACGTACTTTTCAAGGAAATGACCCTGTTAAAACCGACCAGCCTTGCTCCAGAACGACTAGCTAAAATCAACCAGCCTGCTCCAGAACGACCAGCTAAAATCAACCAACTTGCTCCAGAACGACCAGCTGAAACCGACCAGTATTTGCTTCCCATCCAAAACCGATCAGAATTTACTTCCCATCCTAAACCGACCAGGATTTCCAGAGCGACCAGGACTTCCAGAGCGACCAGGATTTCCAGAGCGACCAGGACTTCCAGAGCGACCAACTCCTCCTGAGCGACCAGCTCCTCCTGAGCGACCAGCTCCTCCATAGCGACCAGCTCCTCCTGAGCGACCAGCTCCTCCTGAGCGACCAGCTCCTCCTGAGCGATCAGCTCCTCATGAGCGACCAGCTCCTCCATAGCGACCAGCTTTGGACCGACCCCGTCAAGACCGACCCGACCAGCTCCAGGACGACCAGAAACCTGCACATCTCCAATTCGACTCCGATTTCGACCAAAACTTCATCAAACAACGAATCCGACGAAACCGGTTTATCCGATTCATCCAAATGCAACCACAAACATGTTATGCAACCAACAATATCACCAATCTAACAATTTCCATCAAAACACATAAATTTCCCAAAAACATGATAAATGAACATATGAACACAAATATAGATCTAACTTGCATAAACTCATGAAATAACATGAAACTTACCATTTAAATTATCTAGATTAGATCCTAGAATGGTTCATATGTAATTTATACTTAACATGGTGTAGATCTAAAGAAAATGACATGAAAATGATGAAATTAACATCCAATAACTCACATACTTCCATGAATCCGAATGAGAGATGTAAATCACTCACCAATTCTCCAAAACAAAGCAAAAGCGATGAAAAAGCAATCCGGACAGCGAACACTTCAAATCAAACCCTTTAATCCGATGAATTCGCCCTTGAAACGATGTTGATCTAGCCTCGAATGGTATAGATCTTCGATTTCCCCCTTGGATTTGGAATTTTAATGGTGGAAAGGTCTTAGAGGAAGAAGGAGATCAAAGCCTCCCCATAAGAGAATGGAAAATGCCAACCTTTCTCCATATCCCTTACCCCCTATTTATAGTCTCCACCTACCCTCTAATGGGCCTTCTCCAAATCAGCCCATTAACCTTCCAAAACCTGAACAGCCAACTGAAAAACCTTAAAACAACGATTTCTCCCAAACCGCTGAACCAAATCCTTAATGTAACCACTCTACGGAAAGACAATCATCAATTCCTTTCCAATGGCACAGGTCTCATCTCCTGATTCGACCTGAGTCAAAAGTTATGCCCTGTACAAGACTGACAGGGGCAAAATGGTCACAAACAAAATTGGTAAAATTTATGGACATGTCTCACATCCCCATAAGCAACATACCAAAAGATGAGAATGATCCAACCCTCAGGGAATAAAATATAAATATTTTACGATCTTCCGATACGTAAAATGCGGGCTGTTACAATATATACCCCTAAACTATTTCTAACCCTAAGACTTTCACTCATCTGGTCAAACTCTTTCCGCCGCTACCATTCTTTAGAAAACATGAAAAAGGAGAGTTTAGAAATTCAAAAGAAACGGAAAATAAATTCCTATAAATTAGGAAATGTATATATACAGATTCACCAAGCATTTCTCTTCAAATGAGTGGGGTTTTTGTTGAACTCGACGTATGTTTTACTCGCGGTTATGTGTAAAGCAGACATTAGGGTTAAGGTTTGGGTGAGTTTGAGGCATAGATTCAAGCATTGGATGTTGGATTTGGGTTCACGGGAGGGAACCCCACCTTATATGCGAATGTTGGAGGTGTTGGTGAGAATTTGTGTCGATCAACTACTGTAGTGGTGCGTTGGCGACCTGAAGTCGCACTGGAGAAGGATGGTTCGAGTATGCTGAAAATGTATGGGGGAAAGCTCTCGAGAAGGGGAAGCCGTTGGTTATTTTTGCTTAATTTTTAAATGGGTATTAAGGGAGAACGAGGCTGGGGAAAATAATAGATTATGGGTTATGAAATGTGGCGGTTTCCTGTATACTCAATTTGAGGAAGAAGATGCGTGGAGGGGGTATGGGCTTATGAAGAGGAAGATGGGCCGGATATGAGGTAAAGGCCCAATAGTTTTAAAACAAAATAAGTTTTTAATTTAAAAGTGTACGAACTTTTAAAATACATATCTTTGTCATACGAGGTCAGAATCGAGTGAAACAAGATCCGTTGGGATCGTATGGACGGCACCTACGCACTGGAACTGACTGGGAGTGGTTTAGAGCTTGTTACAATTTATAGCAAAATAAATTGTCCGTCTGAATCAACAGACGCAAATCGTTTTTTAACGGTTAACGCGAAAGGTGAGTAAATCTCACTGACTCTACTCAATTTATATTTTTATAAAATATTTTAGAATTCATAAATAATGGTTGTTTGCTGTGTGTTGGCTGTTTGGTTGAACTACTAGTCAGTTAATTGAAAATATGGAAACGATATATATATAAATCGTTAATCAAATATTGATTATGTTTAGCAGAATATTTCATAGTAAGATGAAATTGATGTTAATTTTGTTGTTTAACATCTGTGGATGCAGGGAAACAGGTCGGAGGGACCCAACTGGGTTCCTCAACATTTATTTTACTACTTTCATATATTGTGTTATATGATGTGGTATGAAAATTGTTGTTGATTTTGTACGTTAGAGTGATACTGATCATTTTTATATGGTACATTAAATACCATAAGGAATACTGGAATGTTAAAAAGGGAAAATTTCAATGTTATATTGAAAAAGAAATAATTTTAAAATCAAAAGATTTTATAAAAATAAAATATTTATTTATAAAATAAATAGATTAAAAAGGAATATTTATCTGTTAATCAAATAGATAAGATTGAAGGGAAATATTTGTAAAACATTTACAAATAGAATTGAAAAAGAAATATTTGTAAACCATTTACAAATAGAATTGAAAGGGATATATATTTGAAAAATAAATAGAATAGAAAGCAGAAGTATTTGTAAAACAAATAGAAAAGGGAATAGTTAGATTATAAAAGGAATTACTCATAAAATCGATAGATTTTATAAAAAGAAAATATTTTGTAAACTAAATAGAATTATCAAAAATGGATTTATTTTGTAAATAAATAGATTACAAAAGGAAATACTTGAAAAGTGGCCAGAATTGTATAAAAGGAGAATTTTACGTTTGAAAGGTTTAGACCGTGCTTCGCACACGGCTATAACGTGATATGGATTTAAAGCAAAGATTTTAAATAGAATCTATTCTGACCGATAGATTGAGAAATTAAATTTATAAATAATATTTTGTAAATTAAATGAAATGTTTATCATTGGATAAATAGAATATATAAGTCAGGACTTATATAGAAAAGTAAGAATCGATTTCAACATCGATATTTGGAAATGAATATGGACGTAGAGTTAAATCAAAGGAGTTAATCGAATTATAGTTAATCGATCAGAGTTAGAATTAATCGATTAGAGTTAGAGTTAATTGATTAGAGTTAATTAGTTAGAGTTAATCAGTTAGAGTTAATCAGTTAGAGTTAACCAGATAGAGTTTATTGGACATAGTTAATCGAATTAGGATTAAATTGAATATTAGTTATTCAATTAGAGTTGATTGATTATAGTTATTTGAATAGAGTTAGTCAAATATAGTTATTCAAGATGAATTTCCATTTCGTACGACTGCAAGCGTAATTCACAGGGCTGCAGATAGCCTACGGTGGTCGGATGTTTTATGAGGGAATCAGGCGTAACCATTGTGATCGCTGCGATCTAGAGTCAAGCGAATGGAGTTGAGTTGAATATTAGCCAGTTGAAATAAAGTTAAAACATACATAGTTATTCGAATATAAGTTAACTGAATATTAGTTATTCGATACGAGTTAAATAAGTTAAGTTAGTCAAGTTGAGTTAATCAAGTTGAGTTAATCGAGTTGAGTTAGTCAAAATGAGTTAATTCAAAGGAGTTATTCGAAATAGTTTATTCGAATAGAATTAAAGGAGTTATTCGAAATAATTTATTCGAATAAAATTAAGGAGTTAATCGAATATAGTTTATTCAAAAGGAGATTAATCGAATGTAAATCATTCGTAGAAAGTTAATCGAATGTAAATCATTCGAAGAGAGATTATCGAATATTGTTATTCGAAGAAAGAGTGATCGAATATAGTTTATTCGAAAAGGAGTTATCGAATAGAGATTATTCGAAAAAGAGAATTATACATTGAATTTGATTATATCGAATTCGGGAAAGTAATATTTAATTTCCGTTTTAATCAAGATTTAATTATTTATTAATAAATTAGTGGTTTAGTTCTTTAGTTAAATTAAGGAATAAAAGTTACATTTTGAAGTTTGATATTTAAGAAGAAAGGAATTATAACGCTATAGTTAAAATCAATGTTTTAAAATAAAGAAGGGGATTCGTAAATAGAATCCGAGTTACGTAAGGAAGTTGGTTAAAAGATTTAAAAGAGTGAACTTTGTCTTTTTCGAGGTTAGGAATGTTGTTCAGTTAAGGTCTGAGAAGTAATTATACCCCAACTTGATTGACTTCGTTTCTAACTAAGGAATGGTTAAGGTAAGGTTCGATAGTGAAGGTTGGTTAAGTGAATTTAGTTAACAGTGAAATGATTTGAATTAGTATAGCGATGTTTATTTAAACATCTGTTTCAATCTAATATAGGAGTTTCTTTTTTGAAATGTTCCAAATAAGAATCAGAAATGTTTTGCTAATATAAGGAATAAGAAATGGGAGTGAATATGGAGATGTTTTCAAATGATTTATAAAGTATATCTTCTAAATTTAGAAAATAAGAATTTATGAATATATAGAAATGGAAAATGAATAAATTAATGATAAGTGAATTTAAGAGATAATTGTTGATTGATTATTGATCAATCGAATTTCTCTCTGGAAATAAGATCGTTGGTTGCACACCTATTTTTCTTTGATAGTTAAATCACCGACTATCGAAGTTTTTGGCCATTTTTCCATCGTCAATACGGAGAGACCGGGATCAGATTCATTATCTGAAAACCACTCTGTGTGGACGTTAGCATTTCGATCAAATACGATAAAGATAATTGAAGACAGATTTATGCAAGGGCTATCTTGTTTACAGAATAGTGCCTTCGGTTTGTCCAATCCCAGGACAACGTGAATGGACGAATGTCTAACAGAGTATATCTAACGGATCGCGTAAGTTGATCTCTTCAAACGTACTTACGTTTGGTGGCGGAGGAATTCATTTCTCTTAGATTTATGACCATGGTATTTTTGGGGAGATAAATTTGTGATTTGGCGGGTATAACGATGTGGCATTCAAAGTGAATGTGGTCAGGTGTTTCAAAGGATACATAATGACCTCAAGCCTCATCAACCGGGAAATGACAGAAATCGGGCAGGCAACATGGCTAAGTGGGTCGCTCCCATTAGGGTGTATATCACCTATCTAGAGAAAATCCATTGCATTCTTTTATCTATTTGATGCTGTCCCTTTTCAGGGAACGGTGGGTAGCTCCCAACCGTTGGTTGTATACATTCGATACACTCAAGCGAAATGAGTGGTCAGTCATGTGTGGGCCAGGTTGCAAGACGTTCTTGTTGAGCCCGGTGTATCCGCCTCTAGAGATACACTATCGGCAGGTGGTCCCATATCTTGTCATAGTCGGGATCCAGTCTCCAATAAACACCCACGGTTTTGTTTGTATACTATATATGTGGAACGTGAGATGCAAGCGTTCCGCTAGATAGTTAATTACTTGTGATTAGACATTATTATAATATCAGAGAAGTATTGATTTCCAAAAGTGTTTTGGTTATCATAAGGTAAAAACCATTCGTGTTTATGTGTGGGTTGGTCTTACGATTACCTTTTCTTTTGAAAAGGATTTTGAAAAGTTAAATCAAATGATTTGAGTTTACTCACACCAGTCCCATGACTGACCCAGAGTTTATTTTGTTTTATTTTTGCCTAAACTCTTGGGTGCCCAAATTTGTACGGGCAGTCAAGTAGCTCAGGTCTTTACAAATAAACTTGAAGGAGCTTGAAGCAGGAGGCATCAGGATTATATAGCTATTGTTATTTATGTTGTGTGTAAGTGTTGTACTCGGATAATGTTATTGTATACATATATACTGTTTTATATCAAAGTTATGTTATATATTATATTTTATTCGTTCCGTTGTGAGATTCGTGTTACTCTAATATGTTGTGTGTTCTTCTTCTTCTATTATAATTTTCTATCTTATCCATTCTCACCCTCTAACTTCTTTATATTAATGATCAGGTATTTCTGATGTCTGAATAGTCAACATGGTAGTTTTGTGTTGATTTTCAGAGTCGAAAATCCCAGTTCGTTATACAAATGGTTTTCTAATTTCAAAGTTATAAGCCAGAGAGATTCTTTCTAATCAAAAGTCCAGGATCCCAAGGTTTTACCAATATAAAAATATTAGTTCTAGAAAATGCTTTGGGATATATACAAGGATATATATATATATATATATGTATGTATGCCTCTTGCTTTAAATCAGAGTAGAAAGAAAGCAAGAGATCCATTGACCCCATTATAGATCAATGTTGAACACAAATCCAAAAATGATACTCTTGTGCTTACAGAAATGATGCTTTCATAAAATGATACTTTTATGCATCCAGAAATGATACTTGCAAAAATGGTACTTTTCAAAAATGATTCTCTTATGTATACAGAAATTATACTTTCATAAAATGATACTTTAATGACAAAGTGTGTGACATGTGCATGTTTACTATCCTGGTCTTTGGTGCATGGGTCTACATTGCACACTGGGTTAGACCACCTCTGATATGAACTAAACCAAGTGTGCCCATGTGCACCACTTTTGTATTTGAGTTTACTAAAAGAATGCACCAATAATACAGCTTGTAAACTTGTACGTGTACACTTCTCTTTGCATAATGGCTCCAGATTGACTAATACATGTAATGTTAGTGAATTTCCATAATTCAAACATATATTCTCCCAATTTCAGTTTGCAAAAAGGATCATATAAAATACTACTTTAGCTTAGTCATTAAAATATACATTGAACTTAATCTCTCCGATCCTCTAAATATAATTTCCCATGGCTCAGCGTAATATTTACAAAACTGATTCATAAAGTAATTCTCAAGGATTCATGCAGATACAACAATTCATAAGTTTTTATTTTCTAACTTAAGCATGCTAACATCCATGAAAACAAGCCAGACTCCTAACCCAATTTCTACTTAGCTCGATCATTACCAGAAAAAGCATTGGAGGTTGCCCCATCATATAATGAAACACCCCATTTTCCATGAGCAAACAAGGTCAGACTAATGTATCTAGTATAAGCATCTCAATCGAAACTTAATAAAAAGAATTAGGATAAAATCTATGAGGAGATCCTATTTTAAAAGAAATTATCCCTTAATTAATTAACAAGCTTGTGTAAATGAACTTTCACTGATTTATTCAATATTTATCAATAGTGTTCAGGTTAAAACATACAAATCAATCATACACATGTACATAACAGAGTAAATCCATCTTGATAATATTGCGATTTATAGCCATAATGCATTCACATTTTCCCTAGGAAGTTTACCAGGAAATCTCAAGTTCCTTATATTTATTTACTAGCACATAACAATTGGTTTAAATACCCGGGTCTCATCTGCATAAGTGAATCACTCGGACACATTGTAGTGATCTAATTCACATCACTACACAAAGACCTCAAGACCAAAATTAGGTCATGTGTCAAACTTACAACTCAAGTGCAAGCCATTCAACAACATCTTGACCAAAAATACCTTAGTTAAATTACTAAGTGTTTTTCCTTGTATTTTCCAAAGATTATTTACCTGAATATGGTAAACTAACATAGTTGGATTCACTTCATAATGCCATGGATTTCATAGAAACCACCCAAACTATCAAAACAACCATTTAAGCAAGAGTATAAACCATCCAGTATATATATATATGTATGTATATGTATATGTATATGTATACGTATACGTATATGTATATGTATATGTATATACTCCAAGAAATCATTTTATCTTGGGGTTTTAATAAGGTAAAATCCTTATCTAAATATAGCCACTTATACATATGTATATGCTTGTCTGGATATAGATCTGATATTAATCTATGGCTATTATGAATATTTTTTATAGTTTTTGCCACTATGCATAAACTGGTTTCAAATGGACTTCAAAAACTAGCTGAGGCATAATGTTAGCAATTTTGATTAGAGATCAGCAAACAGAAAATCCTATTGCTCTCTAAATCAAATATTTACAAAGCCTTAGCACCTATACAGAAGTATATTGCGGCTCTTGTACATTTTTATGAGAGGTTGCAATAGATCAGTATCATTTATATGTCCTGATTTGTGGGGTTTTCAAAGTATCATAAAAAAGGTTTCCATGGTGTCATAAAACTAAATACTCAAATAAATCTGAACCCATGTCGCAAGACTCCATAATTTCTAAATAGAATTATTAACATATTTGCAATCACATATTTATAGGAAAAATATTCAGAGGATCAGATTCAAAGTAAAATGAAAAAATAAACATATTGGTTGCCTCTTTAATCTCAGGATTTGATGCCATTTGTTTTAACTGAGAATACTCACCAAAACTTTTCTTCTATGCTTAAGAAAACCAGAGAACTCTTGCTTTTCCCCCAAGCTTTCCTTCTTCCTTTCTAAATAAATTTTATGTATTTTTACTTGTTTTCACTAGACAGTTTAATTTTGCCGGTCTACCCTTACTTATATCATCAAATTCCTAGGGGTTTTTTTGGTTATACAAAGTCAATTTTCCCCCTTATCAGATCATGCTATTTTTCTGAGTGTTATTCACATTATTTTGCTTTGTTTTATTTGTGGTGTTCGGGTATAAAATCTGCATTACTTTTCAGAGATAAAGGAAATGTTTTTAAATCATTTTCCCTCCATAAAAAGTCATGACAAAATAGCAAATGGACATAATAATCCCCTTTTTCTAAATATGGCTATGCATTATTTAATCTTGGTGCAACTTGTCTTTACCATATACATGTATATGTATTATCTCAAACCTTCTTTATGTTGTACATTAATTCAGGCTATACGATTTAATTTAATTGCCATTGGAATACATGTACACTCATATACATAAATCACATTGTTTATCCTGGAATTATGGTTTTGCCTTGTGCATGTCCCTGTTGTACACATTTGTACATACACACATATATGAACACAGATTAAAAAAAACCCACTATTTCCAGTTTCAATTTAGTGAACATTTTAAACCATTTTAAAATAATTTTTACTAAAAGCTTTGGGTCATTACAAATACCTCACTTTTTAGGAATTGTGTCTTCACAGTTTTCTTCATAATTGAATAAGATTTTTCAATTTGAATCAAAGATTATAAATCCTGATTAAAGACATTCATCCAATTTATTAAATTGGCTCACCAAACATAAGACATACACTTATGAAGTAATTTCAAAAATAGAGATACCTTTAATTTGCAAACAGCTTAGGATAATTCACCCTAACCTTGTCTTCTAATTCCCATGTGCAATCATTTGGATCAATACTCCACTGCACTTTCACAAGCTTCAGGGTTTTGTTTCTCAATTTCTTTACCTCTTTAGCCAAAATCCCCACTAGTTCTTTTTTCATAAACCAAATTTGAATTTATCTGAACTTGTGATGGTGTCTCCAAAATATCTTGCTTGTCATGATCCCACCTTATCAGTTTTGATACATGAAAACATTGTGTATCCCTTGCATGTCTTCAGGTAATTCTAATTTATATGCCAAAGAACCAATTCTTTCTAGAATTTTGTATGGTCCAACATACCTGGGTATAAGTTTTCCTTGCTTCCCAAACCTTAACACCTTTTTCATTTGTGAAATTTTGATGAAGACAAAGTCCCTCACCTGGTATTCAACTTGCCTCCTCTTTCTATCTACATATTTCTTTTGTTTGTCTTGTGCAGCTACCATCCTTTTCCTTATCAGTGCAACTTTTTCAGCGGTCTCTTTATATACTCTGGTCCTAAAATTGCTCTTTCCATAGTGCCAACCCAAGATATAGGAGATAAACATGGCCTTCCATATAGGGCTTCAAATGGTGCCATTCCTATAGTGCTCTGATAACTGTTATTATATGTAAATTCAGCTAAGTGGAGGTGTTCTTCCCAGTTACCCCCAAAATATAAAATACAGGCTCTCAATAAATCCTCTAGCACTTTGTTGACTACTTTACTTTGCCCATCTGATTAAGGGTGGTAAGCAATGCTCATGCAAAGCTCACTTCCCATGGCCTCCTGAAAACTTCTCCAAAATATAGATGTGAAGATAGTGTCCCTATCACTCACAATAGTCTTGGGTATGCCATGCAATTTTACTATTTCTTCATGAATATTTGAGCCAATTTTGGTGCATTTCTATCTAATTTCACTTGAATGAAATGTGCTATTTTAGTTAGCCTATCAACCACTACCATATACTAGTATTTCCTCTTTCTGATCTTGGTAGACCATCTATAAAATCCATGGAGATATCCTCCCATTTCCACTGAGGTGTACTTAAGGTTTGAAATAAACCTGAGGATTTTTGTATCTCTGCCTTTTCCAGTTGGCAAATTATACATTTAGCTACAAATTTTGCTACATCACTCTTCATTCCTTTCCACCAATAATTCCTTTTAAGATTATGATACATTTTGGTATTCCCTGGGTGTATGGAGTACTTGCTTCTATGACATTCATTTAGTATCTCCTCTTTTAATTCTGAATTTACATGTACCCAAATTCTATTTTTATTCCTTACATATCCCTTCTCATCAATGTGCAAAATTTCCACTTCCTCTCCTCTTTCCAGAAGGGCTTTTCTAAAATAATGGGATCTTGATTTTGCATATTTCCCACTTTCAAAATTAAATCAGATTGCAAGGTGACCATACTTAACCTCCCCACATTTTCTTGTACATTCTACACTTCCATATGCGCATCATTATTCTCTTTTATCTCCAGATCAGTGAGTAACATTAAATTCTTGAATTCTTCTATCATCATTAAACTTATTTAAGCATGTTTCCTACTCAAAGCATCATTTACTTTGTTTGCTTTTCCTGGTGTATACAATATGTCAAAATCATAAGCAGCTAAAAACTCAATCCTTCTATGTTTCCTCATATTTAAATCTTTTTGTGAAAATAAATATTTCAAGGATTTATGGTCAGTGTAGAGCTCAAATTTGGTTCCTAACAAATAATATCTCCATATCTTTAAATCATATACCATTGCTTCTGGCTCAAGGTCATGTGTTTCATACCTGACTTCGTGTGATTTTAATTGCCTTGATGAATATGCCACTACTTGACCTTGTTGCATCAATACTGCTCCTAAACCATACCCACATGCATCTGTATATACTATTAAGTCATGGTTTCCTTCTGGTACTTTCAAGAGAGGTGCATTCACCAATGCTTCTTTTAGCTCCACAAAAGCTTTTTCACATTTTTCTCCAAACATAAGCTTGATTCTTCCTTGTTAAATTAGTGAGTGGTGCCAATATTTCAGAAAATTCCCTAATAAATCTCTTATAGTACCCAACCATCCCCATGAATGTCTCATTTCACTCACTGTTTTGGGTCTTTTCCATGTCTGTATGGCTATCACCTTACTTGGATTTACTGAAATTCCTTGTGTAGAGATTACATGTCCAAGAAAGTTTACCTCCTTTCTCCAAAAGATACATATAGAAAATTTTGTTTTTAAATTGTTTTGCCTTAATCTGCTCAAGACCAAATGCAAATGATTTTTGTGTTCCTCCATTGTCTTTGAATAAATCAGAATGTCTTCTATAAAATTCAACACAAATTTATCCAAATAATCCCTGAATATCCTATTCATCAAGTCAACAAAATAAGATGGTGCATTAGTCAGTCCAAAGGGAATTACTAAAACTCATATAACCCATATCTGGTGTTAAATATTGTGTATTTGATGCTAGACTCTTCCACTTTCATTTGGTGAAAACCAGAGGCTAAATCAAGTCTAGGAAACACTTTTGATCCAGCCAGTTGATCAAAAAGATTATCAATTCTTGGCAGAGGGTATTTGTTCTTTATGGTTAATTTTTTTAATTCCCTGTAATCTAAACATAACCTTAAAGAACCATCTTGTTTCTTCACAAAAACAACTGGTGCACCCCAATAAGAATTACTTGGTCTTATAAAACCTTTCTCTTCAAATTCCTCTAACTATTTCTTTAGTTCTATAATTTCAATTGGCCTCATTTTGGTAGGCTTTTTAACCACTGGACATGCCCTAGGATCAAGTTAATTTGAAATTCCACTGGTCTATGTGTGGGATACCTTTAACGTCCCCAAAAACATCCAAGTATTCATTTACTATGAGAATGTGTTCAATTTAAAATTCAAAAGTTTCATCACCTAACCCACATAAATGAAATAACCTTTTGTCCTTGGCAGATTCACAAAGAACCATAATTCTTTGCTTCCTACTATTTTGGAATGAAATGGTGGATGTTTCTAAATTAATTATAGCTTTGTGTTGCTTTAACCAATCCATACCCAATATAATACCTACATCCGGGTAATTTAAAACATATAAATTAGAAATAAAAGCATTTCCTCCTATAATTAACTGTGCATCCACACCCAACATATCCAAGACACAAGAACTTCCTAGACGGCTTTAAAAAAGTAAAGGTCTTTCCAGAAAAATACAATTCAGTTTCAATGTCTAAACCATATAATGAGAGTTCAAAGAGTGTGTTGCTCATGTATCAAATACTAAAAATATAGCCACTTGGAAAATAAATAATATACCTTCCATTTTCCAAGGTTTTCTGCATTAGATTCCACTATGGATTTGCCTTTTGCCTCCAAAGTTGCCACCTTGTCTTGTTGATTATTCTCAGGGCAGTTCCTCTTCAAATGGCCTTCCTTCCCACAAGTATAACATTTGAATGCTCCAACCTTCAATTTTGGACACTTTGGTTTAATATGTCCTTCTTTTCTACGGTGATGAAACACTACTTTCTTCATGTTTTAACCTGGCTTGGCATCACTGGTTTTCTTGCTTCTAGCATCTTCCTATTTCTTTTCATATGTGTGATACTTTCCCTTACCCTTTTTATTATTGTTCTTAAAATTTCTGTATTTTTTCCTTTCTTTGTCATGTTGCTTAAAGTTCAAAGCCAAATCTATGACTTGATCAAAAGTTTTGTCAACATAGGGTGACATAGCTCTACTCAGGCATGGATTCAGTCCTTTAATGTACGTTCTATTTTTAGATGCTTCATCAGCAGTTCGCATAGTCTCATACTTTGACAATCCTTCAAATTTTTGGGTGTACTCAGTGACACTTAAATTCCCTTGTCTAATTCTTATAAACTCTTCAAGCAAAGCTGCCTTAGCAGATGCAGGCACAAATCTAACTTCAATCAATTCTTTAAATTGATTCCAGGTAATGTCAATTTAAACTCTTCCAGCTATGACTACCTCCCACCATCTCAAAGATGCTCCCTTCAGTTGTCTAGAAGCTACTTGCCTCTTCCTTTGAACATCTAATTGCATATCTCCAAAAATCCTATCCAAGATTCTAAGCCAAACCTGGATTTCCATTACACTTTCAGTCCCTTCAAAGCCTTTGCCTCCCGAATGAGTATATGTCTTTAGTAATTTGGAGAGTTCTTCATGTGGATTCTTAGGTCTATGCCCTATTCCTTCCCTCAGAGCATTCACTAATTCTTGCATATTCACAATAGGTGGTGCCCTTGGTATTCCTCCCGTGTTTCTTAAGTGAAAGGGATTTTTGGGTTAGCTAAGTTTCCTACTCATATATGGGATCATTCCCTCATATATGTATATAGCAATCAAGCACATACATGAAACAAATCATACTGATTGAAGTAAATTAATCTATCTCCTAATAATAAGGTATTATCTTTGTTTTTAAATTAACACAACTCTGAAACCAAAATGGAATGACCCAGCTTTTAACTAGAATTTTGGTATGTTTTTTTACTATAGTATACAAATGGTTTTCTAATTTCAAAGTTATAAGACAAAGCCATTCTTTTTTACTGCAGGATCCCAAAGTTTTACCAATATAAAAATATTAGTTCATATAGAAAATGTTTTGGTATACATATAAGGATATATATATCTACGCCTCTTGCTTTAAATCAGAGTAGAAAGAAAGCAAGAGATCCATTGACCCCATTATAGATCAATGTTGAACACAAATCCAAAAATGATACTCATGGGCCTATAGAAATGATGCTTTCATAAAATGATATTTTTATGCATCCATAAATGATACTTGCAAAAATAGTACTTTTCAAAAATGGTACTCTTATGTATACAGAAATGATACTTTCATAAAATGATACTTTTATGACAATGTGTGTGACATGTGAATGTTCACTATTCTGGTCTTTGGTGCATGGGTCTACATTGCACCCTGGGTTAGACCTCCTCTGATATGAACTAAACCAAGTGTGCCCATGTGCACCACTTTTGTATTTGAGTTTACCGAAATAATGCACCAATAACCCAGCCTGTAAACTTGTACATGTACACTTCTCTTTGCATAATTACCCCAGATTGACTAATACATATAATATTAGTAAATTTCCACAATTCAAACATATATTCTCCCAATTTCTGTTTGCAAAAAGGATCATATAACATACTACTTTAAGTCAGTCATTGAAATAGTACATTGAACTTAATCTCTCCTATCCTCTAAATATAACTTTCCCATGGCTGAGCGTAATATTTAAAAAACTGATTCATAAAGTACTTCTCAAGGATTTATGCAGATACAACAATTCATAAGCTTTTATTTTCTAACTTAAGCACACTAACATCCATGAAAACAAGCCAGACTCCTAACCCAGATTCTACTTAGCTCCATCATTACTTGAAAAAGCATTGGAGGCTGCCTCATCATATAATGAGACATCCTATTTTCCATGAGCAAACAAGGTCAGACTAATGTGTTTGGTATGAGCATCTCAATCAAAACTTAATAATAAGAATTAGGACAAAATCTATGAAGAGATTCTAATTTAAAAGACATTATCCTTTAATTATAAGCTTGCGTAAATGCACTTTCACTGATTTATTTAATATTTATCAACAGTGTTCGGTTAATACATATAAATCAATCATACACATGTACATAACAGAGTAAATCCATCCTGATAACATTATGATTTATAGCCATAATGCATTTACATTTCCCGAGGAAGTTTTCCAGGAAAACTCAAGTTCCTTGTATTTATTTTCTAGCATATAACAATTGGTTTAAATACACTGGACTCATCTGCATTAGTAAATCACTGGGACACATTGCAGTGATCTAATTTACATTACTACACAAAGATCTCAGGACCAAAATTAGGCCATGTGTCAAACTTACAACTCAAGTACAAGCCATTCAACAACAACATGACCAAAAATACCTTAGTTAAATTAATAAGTGTTTTCCTTACATTTCTAGTGGCTATTTACCTGAATATGGTAAACTAACACAGTTAGATTCACTTCATAATGCCATGGATTTCATAGAAACCACCCAAACTATCAAAACAACCATTCAAGCAAGAGTATAAACCATCCAACATATATATATGTGTGTGTGTGTGTGTGTGTGTGTGTGTGTGTGTATTCCAGGATATCATTTTATCTTTGGGTTTTAATAAGGTTAAATCCTTGTCTAAATATGGCCACTTATACATATGTATATGCTTGTTTGGATATAGATCTGATATTAATCTATGGCTGTTAGGAATATTTTTAAGAGTTTTTGCCACTATGCATAAACTGGTTTCAAATGGACTTCAAAACCTAGCTGAGACATAATGTTGGCATTTTTGGTTAAAGATCAACATATAGAAAATCATATTGCTCTCTATATCAAATATTTACAGAGCCTCAACACCTATACACAAGTTTATTGCAACTCATGTATATTTTTATGAGAGGTTGACATTGATCAGTATCATTTATGTGTCCAGATTTATGGGGTTTTCAAAGTATCATAAAAAGAGTTCCCAAGGTATCATAAAACTAAATATTCAAATAAATCTGAACCCATGTTGAAAGACTGCATAATTCTTAAATAAAATTATTAACATATTTGTAATTGCATATAGATAGGAAAAATAATCAGAGGATCAGATTCAAAGTAAAATGAACATATAAAAATATTAGCTGCCTCTTTAATCTCAGGACTTAATGCCAATTGTTTTAAGTGAGAATAGTCACCAAGACTTTTCTTTTATGCTTAAGAAAACCAGAGAACTCTCTCTTTTCCCCCAAGCTTCCCTTCTTCCTTTCTAAATAAAATGTATTTTTACTTGTTTTCACTAGGCAATTTAATTTTGCTCGGCTACCCTTACTTATATCATCAAATTCCTAGGGTTTTCCAGGTTATACAAAGTCAGTTTTTCCCCTTATCAGATCATGCTATTTGTGTGAGTGTTAGTCACATTATTTTGCTTTGTTTTCTTTGTAGTGCTCAGGTATAAAATCTGCGTTACTTTTCAGAGATAAAGAAAATGTTTTTAAATCATTTTCCCTCCATAACAAGTCATGAAAAAATAGCAGATGGACATAATAATCCCCCATTTCTAAATCTGGCTATGCACTATTTAATCTTGGTGCAACTTGTCTTTACCATATACATGTATATGTATTATCTCAAACCTCCTTTATGTTGTACATTAAAGCAGGCTCTATGATTTAAATTAATTGCCATTGGAATACACGTATACTCATATACATAAATCACATTATTTATCCTAGAATTATGGTTTTGCCTTGTGCATGTGCCTGTTGTACACATGTGTACACACAATATATGCACACAGATCCAATAAACCCCACTATTTCCAGTTTAAATTCAGTAAACATATTAAACCATGTTAAAATAATTTTTACTAAAAGCTTTCAGTCATTACAAGTTCATCGCTCAATTTAAGAGCTTGGATGATGAAAAGAAAGATCAAAAACATGTAAGCATTGAAGTAAAATGAAATGACCAACCCATAATAATAAGGGGCCAAGTAATTATGGTTTCCTAGCAACATTAAATTAAGAGCAAAGAACACGTGTTAATTGTTTATTCATTAAAACTGGAGGCCAGCATTTTGAACATTATTTGAAACAGATGAAAACAAAAGTAATAATGACTACATACTACCCTATAATGTCTCATAAAAAACACAAGAAAAAATAAATAAAAAGAAGAACTAAGTATGAACATGATAAAAATGATCATGTGGTTTTGAGTCGGAGCGGCTTTTACTTAAAAAACAGACGACGTTGCTTTGTGATTGTTTTAGGACTCTAAATCGTAAACATTCTGCTGAATATTAGGGGGTAAGTAAACAAGAGTGTTTGGTTATTTATATAGAATGGCATAAGACATTAATACATAACTAAGGTAGAAAGAAAATTTTTGGTACACAACAAATGTCACCAAAGGCTAGGTCAATCAAAAATCAATGCCTAGTTTTACACTTTCATATTAATGGCTTCAGATCTTATTTCATCTCGAATAACAATTTGTGTACATGACGATATGTAAATGTCATTGTCATGGAAAACTGCTAATTATACAACGAACACACTCCATGCTGAAGTCTAAAAAATGGTTATGGTAGCCTACTAGCCTTCATATAAAAATTTCTACGAAACTTCATATGACCAAGTATATCTTTATTTTATTTTTTAGAAAAATAATAATCATAAAAGGCCAAAATTTTTAGCATGTTTGGCATATAACTTCATTGAAATCTTTATGAACAGAGAATAATATTATAAAGACAAAACCAAAGAACTACTGGCGCATTCAGTATACATCATTACCAGACCACTTCTATAGGCATAATAAAATTCTATTTCTATGAATTATTTTGGATGAAATAATAAAGATCTGTAATTCACAATTGAAGAAAAAATGATGTGGATACGAGCGAGATTTAATGCTTTTTAAATTTAGCAAATAGACACAATCGCTTGACTTATCATATTCCATGATGTTTCTATTTTTTGTTTGTATTATCATGCAACTAAGATAAGTCGTTCTTAATTGTTTGAACTTGTTCCACGACAACAAAACACCACCATGTAAAAATATAAATAAGGAAAATACTCATAAAGCGCTTCAAGTGATTAAAAAAGTCATGGTTAGTATAGAGGAAAACATTTTAAATCATTTTAACTTCAATCAATTTATATAAAACTTTGTCAACTTAGTCAACTTTATACTGTTAATTTTGTTTAATCCCACAACGTAAGTCGTACTGATCGTAACAGTGTTGATTAAAGTTTCAGGGTTGCCCAAATGCTGAAGCAAACATCACTTCATCGCTTCAGTTGGTTCCAATCAACCAATTCAATAAATTATGCTTAGCCTCTCAAGCTGCAATTCATCATAACATATTCAGTCAAGTTCTATTGCTTAATCATTGTAGTCATTCAATAGTATGTTATGGAAGCAGATCACCTGGACTTGGGGTTCCCTGTTCCTCTGGTCTGCACCAATGAAATTGCCCTATTTTGGGGAAATTTGCAGTTTCCCGTTTCTGTGTAAATTAGAGTACAGAGGACAAACTGCAAATTGCTCCATAAGGGAGCAATCTCATTGGTGTAGACCAAGGGAACAGGGATCTCCTGTCCAGGTGATCTGCACCCGTATGTTATATCCTTAAGCCCCTATCGTTAACCATTTCATAATCACTGCTTGTAAAATTCATTTCAAACTTTACATATTATTTTTTTTCTCCTACTTTTTTGCTTTTAAATCCTATATGCAATGAGAGAACATCTATACTCATATCGTCAAATTATATGTATCATCCATCGACCTTCTTTGACTTTTTCTTTGTTAGTTAGTTTGTGATGTCTCAAGCTGGCTGTGGATTGCTTGTGGTCTTACGAGCAGCTCTATTTCTTGGTCATTGAGTGGGCCCGTTGCCTAGTCTTCCTTATTCTATACTTCATTCTAGCTTGCAATCCTTATTCATGTTCCTCTTTAATCATGTTGCATTGCTCAATTTTTATTGTGATCTTACACTCCACCTTTAGCTGCTTGTTATTGAATGTTCACTGTGCACATTATTCATGCTGCTCATGCTTTGTTATTCTTATGGATAGATGTCATCCTTAAAGACCTGTTGATTTTTCTGATTCAAGCAGTAAATTGTGCTACTTTTTTAATCTACTCAACGCGTCAGTGCTTCTTCTATCACTTTACCTCAACCCGATACAGTACCCTATTTGGTTCATTATCCTACTCAGTTAGTTCACATGCTCTGATTTCAAGCCTGTCAAATGACGTAATTACCCCAGTTGTAAACCCCAAAATTTGATATACTATAGCCATACTGTAAAGATAAGTATTACTTAATTTAATGTTCAGAATTAAGTAAAATCGGCTTTATTGTTGCTTTTGTCTCGTAATTATGGTTCAGATGGACCCCAAGTTTGCGTAAATCGGATAACTTACGAAGAAGATATGAGCATTAGAAGTTTGTATACACATAACAGGGTTATATATATTCAAAATAATTCAAACCAAAAAAATGTCACGTGTAGAATACCGTTAGGGGACGACCCACAATGGGCTTGGGTCGGCCCAAGTTAGGCTGGGTCGACCTATGGGTCAACCCAGGGGGTAAGTGGGTCTACTCACCAAGATTCGGGGTCGATTTCGAATTTTGTATTTGGTCCGTTTTAAGGGCAAGGTTCATTGCTGACTCAGCGCTACATGTATGGCATGGATTGAAACCCGAGGATCTAACGATTAAAGGTTAGCTATGTTAATCTATATAAAGGGGCTCTCTCTCCCATTTTATCTACATAATTCTTCACCTTTCTCTCTACCTCCTTTACATATTCTAAACAAAATAATAAGATGGGGAGACCATGCAGAAATCTAGATTAATATAGAAGATTCAAGATCTGTAACCAACCTTCAACCCTGCAATCAATAAAGAGATAGAAGTGGACTTTTCTAGAACGGAATATAGACATATAAGAGATCTAATCTCTTCTTCACTAAGACCCACTATGAGTTCCTTGTTATTTTCAGATCTAATAACTAAAACTATATCATCATAGTTGAATAAAAATTGGGTTTAGAAAATACAGTGCTTGCAAGTTAATACCCATACTTGTTCTATCACCATTATTCACCTATGTCATAGTTATAAGTAAATTATATGCTTTTATTATCAAATAATTAATTGATTATGTTATCTATCTTTCTTTTCTCTATTTCTACTTTTTAGTTTATTTCCAGTGTCTATATGCCTATGTGATTTGATTTTATTCTCCTTCCTCTATTTTCCCTTTTTGTTTATGCTAAGCCTAGGCCATTGGAAGCCTAGGTCATGCCCGATTAAAGTTTGTGTATAGTAAAATTGGGATAATAAAGAAATAACATGAAAAAGGGGAATTTGAGCATATTATTAAATTGGGAACTGATTGACTGTATTTTGGGAAAGGGATAATATTCATATATTTATACTTGCTGTAAATTGGGGATGTAATAAAAAAGGATAATATGCATATACTTGTAATTATTGTAAATTGGAAATGTGATAAAAAGGGATAATATGCATAAACTTGTACATGTTGTAATTTGGGATATATTGAATGAAATAGTATGCATATGTATAAACATGTTAGATTTGACTTAATACAGACATTAAGTAAACAGGACATGAAAAAAAATATGTAAGTACCAGGTGTAGGTTAGGTTATTATACATACATCTGGGCACGTGTTTTAGGGAAGGGTTGTATACACATAATAACATGTAATATTACAACCACACTTATTAGAAAACCTAAGTCTTTTAGGTTAAACCTGGTAACTATTATTAAGTTAAGATCTCCCTCGTTCTGCTGTTGTATCGGGTTTTAGGGACTCTTAAATCCTAGTTACTTTGGGGCATAAGCTTAGAGGATTTGGCTTGGTCAATCTTGCTGTGTGGAACCCATATCAGTCTGTATCCATGTTTGGTGTTTTGTTAGAGGGCCTCTCACTAGATAAGGGCCATGGCACACTTTACTGAACTGGATAGTAAGAGGTTCAAATGGGGAAGGTGGGGGCGGGCATGTTCCGGCAGAGTTATGAGCGTGCATGAGTCCGATTAGGGAAACTAAGTCATTGTAACACCGGCAAATAAGTTTGCGTTATATAAATTGCTGGGTTAGGGAGTGATACACCCTACAACCAGGACTAACACTGGTATTTACGGATTAGGGTGACGATCACATGGGTAGTAATTAGCACACACCTAATCCTGCTGTTATGTAATTAGGGTAACACATAATCCTGTTATGTAATTAGGGTACGCCTAATCCTACTGTTTAATCGTGTTGTTAATCCTGCTGTTTCTAATAAGTAATTAGGTTAACGCATAATCCTGTTATACTAGTATTGGCGTAGACTAAACTTGTTTTAAGGATATAAATGTGAAGCATTGCTCGATCACTGTTATTCCTTTTTATCCTTTTTTTGTGATATTGTATTTTCTCATCTAGTCTTATTAACCTGTCTTTGTATGTCTATTTTATGCATGTAACATACCATCTTTCGTCCACTTCAAGTTGGTAACTAAACCAACTCAAACCGTTCGAAATGACAGAATGTTATTAGCTTTTGAGGTGAATAGAATAAATCACAGAATCACAGACACAAAAAGACAGAATATCTCGCAGCGGAATAAATAAATTATACAATAGTAGTTCATGAAGCTACTAAATAAAAGTCAAAAATTTATACATAATATCAGAGTTACAAAATTAAATACAACGGAAGTCTAAATACAAGAATTTCTAATACAAAGGAGAAATAGCCAGAATCAACAAGTAGAGGTGGTATCTTCAATAGTCTCCAGCTTCAAAAGGTGAAATCTCAACACTGCAATACTCGATCTGACCCGAGCAATAATGCAAAACAAAACAACTCGGATCAGGACTAACATTCTCATGGAAGTAAATCAACTTAAATGAAATATTCAATGAAATGCATCAGTAACTTAGAGGATGTTTGGGATCACCATCCTCTAAGGATCCGTTAAACTAATATCATATAATATAATACGCTATTACAATAATGTCTATCTTTAAATATACTATTGAAAATAGTGTAAGCGGGATTACCATTATTACCCTTACACCGTTTATATCGTTATCGTACAGTTTGCATATAACACACCAGTACGTTGGCGGATAGGGATGCGCCGTGATATGACAACGCTAAATCAAAATCGTAGGGGGCTCGATCAAGATAATATGACAAGGCACACGAGGAATACCCACGGTAGGATTCTACCGATGCACGCCCGGACCGGTGGTAACGCATAGCCGCAACTACCGCCCACCTCGAACAACACTCTCATAATCAAGGGTGGCCACCAATCAAATCACAAAGTAATAGATATAGTTCGAAGAAGTGTGTCCGATGGAGGTGCGACCTCACTTAATCACGGTATAGCACCTGTTTTAGTCATTTTAATTATGACCCGAAGGTCAAGGCTATCCATCAACGTTCTCTTTCTTCAATCCAGTAATCGCCACTAAACCATCCTACTTCATTCTGGAACTCCACCGCGTACACAGTTGTTAAAGTGGTTTTCGGTATTGGCAGAGAGTATGACAATATCCGATCCCGGTCTCTTTAACAACCAAACGTTTACATTTTTCACACCGTGGCCATTTTAATAAAATCATATCTTGAAATAAATTGATTTAAGAAATTTCTTTAATTCAAACCAAAAAGTTTATGAATCAATTCCATGTATAAAATTATTTCAATTCATAGTTAGTCAATTTATAATCGAATTCAATTATAAATTCAAATTCCAATTAACTACGTAGTTCACGTACATTTCCTATACAGTTCAATATTTATGTCAATTCAAAATTCGCATTTAGTTGATTAAAATTCAAATTCATTGAATCAAGTATCGTTATATAAATTTAATTCTTTAAACCTCGCTTTTAAATCACAAAATCAAAACTTATCCACCTTTTGAGTTTATTATTAAAGTTTATAAAATATATATAAAATAAGCATTGAAAATATTGTTTATGAGTTATAAATTTATATAGAAAATAACTTTATAAACATATATAGGTTTAAATTAATTCAGAAATAGGTTTAAAAAGAATAATTTATTATAATATATTAATTTAAAGTTAAAAGTACATATATGATAAAATTATATGGATCTTAAATTAATATTATTACAATCAAACTTTCCAAATCATTTTAATTCGAAAACATGACCAACAGTGTCCATATATAGTTTTCTACCCTATGGTCAAGTGGTACAGATATTTATCATTTCAACCTGCAATTTATAAAATTTATGCGGGTTTATCATTTCAACCCGCAATCCCAAATTCAGTAAAATTGTTCAGGTCTATCATTTCAACCCATAACGATTTTTCCCTAATCTAATGTCTGTTCGGGTATATATCATTTCAACCCTTAGTGATTTTCCTAAAGTAGGGGTATATACAACATAACAAACCATCACATATAGTCAATCACATCATAGTCATATATATTCAGTGTACATACATGTCATATGAATATCGTGTCACATATAAAAGTGTATATTTAAACAAACAATTTCTACTGACAATCCTATACATTTCATAACAGTTCATTTAGTTGATCTAACATCTATGAAGTAATGTGAGTCAGGTGTGAGATAAACTCACCTTTCGTGGCCCAAAATGAAATGACGACTTGTAGGCACGATTCAGAACATATTTACATCTTGATAACCGCTGGTGATATATTTTATTCTCATAAGAGGATGCTAGGGAGTTTCAAAGGATTGGTACAGTTGTTGGGTTTAGGAATGGGTTTTGGAACTCAACACTACATTCGACTCAAAAATAAACATAACACTAGCCCAATTAAACCAAAATAAAAACACAATAATTCTTTACACAAAAAATATATTTATATATATACGTACATATAAAAAAAAATCATAACATATATATGTATATATTTAAAATTCAACGCACACCGCAAACACACAACGTAAATTGTAACATATATATTATAAATTATATAAAACACACCCAAAGCTTTATATATATATATAAAACTTTTTAATTAACAAATATATATATATATGTATATATTTAAAATTCGATGCACAAAAATATATTTTATAAATTATACATTTAAATAAAACACAACGCTAACGCATACTAAATCATATACCCTTATATATAATATATAATTTGAAACACACACATAAACTCATACACACAACCCCCCCCCCCCCCATACACACAACACAAATTATAACAGTATATATTATAAATTATACATAAACACACAACGAATCCTTTTTCAAAATAGTATATATATATATACAAATATATTTATTTAATATAACGTATACACAGTAAAATTAATATATACTTATATATTTAAACTTCGACACATACCAAATCACTTATATAAATATATATATTAAATTATATAGCACCAAACCATATTTGTTTTTAAATTACATACAACGCAAACACACCTAAATAAAATCGTAAAAATGAGATATATATTTATTTATTTATTTAAAATGAATATATATATATAAACATATTTATTTTTTCAAAATAATTAAATTTCCGAAGCGACTCAACGCCACGCATTCAACATCGAAATATATGTTTCTTTTATATATAATCATAGATTTATAAATGCATACAAACATTTATCACACAAAACCACATATAAATATTTTATACAAATTGATGCACACAACCAAACTATATATATATATATCTATATGTCTATAAATATATATTTTTAAAATAATAATTTTTTAAACAAAAATACACACACTCAACAAAAGAGGACACACACAAAATCAATCTCACGCACAAAAAAGATCACTCACACCACACAGTAACACAAACACACACTGTCAACACACCACACAAACAAAATAACACATAGGCATGTTAAAACTCATACCTCGACACATGAACGCACATGTAAAATCATACCCCATAAACTTTCATAGCTCACCAACTCATGCAAAGAAAAGAAAACGGCTCACACACATAAGAAAACACAGGAGGAGGGAGCAAGGCGGAGTGGAGGCTGTTGTTGGGCGTGGGCTGATGGCTAGGAGCGAGGCAAGGGAGAAGCATGGTCGGAGGGAAGAGTCGGCGCTGTGGGAAGGCTCGATGGCATCCTTGCGTGAGAGCAGGAGGCAATGCAAAGATTCGCATGAGAAAAACTATTATTGCTTTTCCATTTTGAAGAAATGTGAGATGCTTGATGGAAAAAGGAAAGAAGGCGGTGGGAAGATAATAATGGAAGCACCCTTTTTGTTTGCATGAAGAAGAGTAACGTATGCATTAGGAGAAGGCAATGGAAATGATAGAGAAAAATAAATAGGCAGAAGAAAATGGGCATGAGGCATTAAAATAGTAGCAGCATTTATTTAGAAGAGAGAGAAATGAATGGAGCGATTCTCAAGCAATTGCGTGTATGAATGGAAAGGCACGACTCAATCAGAGAATGCACCATTTAATGCTGAACGTTTGGTATAAAATTTCAAAACCAAATGGTTAGGAAAGGAAACCAAAAGAATTATAAGTAAAAAAATCTCAATGGATGATTTCACAATGAAATTAAATATATTTTCACAAATAAAAGAAAAACAGGAGATGAATGGTTTTAATTTTTGAAAATAATGAACGTGCAAGGAAAGAAATTACACTAATAAATGAATGCGTATGAACGGTTTAATTTTTTGAAAATGAGGAACGTTCAAGGAAAGAAATAATATTAATGAATGAACATTGAACTTTAAATAACAAACAATTGCAAATAAAAGAAAAAAAATAGATATTAAATTTGAAGGAACCCATGGTTTTTGGCAACAATTAAAATGACTAATGAGGCAGATGGAGAATAAAACGGATTTGCAAATGAAAACGATGGCTTAGAAATAAATATAAATGGGATGGGTTGGGGATTAAAGAGGTGAACTTTAGGAAATAAATAAATAATAATAAAAACAAACATTTTGAAATTCAAAACGCACAATGACTGTTTTGGGAAATGAATGGATGAGATGTTAATTCGAAAGGTGCATTGAAATGGGAAGGAAAAATAAATGTCATGAGGAACCAAAAAGGAATGAATGTAGGAAAATATATGGAAGAAGATGAACGTTTTAATTTTGAAAATAACAACTAGTTAAGGAAAGGAATAATAAAAATAAATGGACGTTAAACTTTATAATGTAAACAGTGTTGGCAAATAAAAGGAACCAATATAAACGTGTTTGCAAATAAATGGAAAACAGTACAAATTTTTAAATTCAAAGGACAAACGATTTTGGCAATATATATTAACAACCGATTTTGCAAATCAAATATATAATAGATGATATTAAAAGAAAAATATATGTGACAAATAAAATTTGGTAATGTTTGCGTAACAATAATCAATACCAATTGAAATTAAATCAAAGATACAATTCCATTAATATTGAAAACGAATTGTATAATTGTACAAGTTTTAAATAATTAAATAAAAATTCAAGAATGAATCCACATAAATAACTTAATTAAAATTTACCATAAATAAGATACTAAAATACCCAATATTTGTACTATTAAATTATATCTATATCAAAACACATTCATTTGTTTTATAAAATATAAAATAAATTTGGTTTAAATCAAAAATAAATATTATTTTAATAAAATCCAAACAAATAAAATAAATATAACAAAATTTAAATTAAATCATTAAATAAAATATACTAAAAATTTGAGGTTGTTACAATCTCCCCTACTCAAACCTTTTCGTCCCCGAAAAGGAACGAAGTAGGGAAATAGTAATTAAATAATTAATATATTCAAACCAAAGGTTCATATTTATATTCATACCTATATATATACGTATCACAAATTAAAATGTTTATAATCCATTTAAATTTATATATTCCGATATATGCATAACTTTACAAACTATATCGTTATAGATTTCAACTAAGATAATATCATTTTCTTACAAAATCTACATCTTTACCTCTTATTCGAAATGTATAGTTTATAAAATATAAAGTCTTAAAGTATAAACATCAAATCCTTTCAAAATATTGGTATTACCAAAACATAATATTATTTACGAATATATATATATATATCAAAATTTCACATCAATATTAAATAAGAATCCTCTTCTTCTACTTCTTACCTTGTTATAGACAAGGATAAGTTATAGAATTTAAGGAAAAGCTGAACGAACGAAAGAACCTAACCAAAGAGGAACTACGAAGGAAGATAGATTCAAAGGAAAGGAAATTTCAGGAAAAGAATTTAAATATATAAAAAAAATTGTATCCGAAAATATTTGTTTAAAACTTTTATAACTATTTTAAAAACCATTTATACTTTTAAAAATACGCTCACTCGCAAGAAGGATTCAGCGACTGATTCCACTCATTCTAGGGTATCACTACCCTATCTCTAATGAGCTTTTACCTCATAGGCTAAAACTTTGATAAACCAAAGCTCTGATACCAACTGTAACATACCGTCTTTCGTCCACTTCAAGTTGGTAACTAAACCAACGCAAACCGTTCGAAATAACAGAATGTTGTTAGCTTCTGAGGTAAATAGAATAAATCACAGAATCACAGACACAAAAAGACAGAATATCTCGCAGCGGAATAAATAAATTATACAATAGTAGTTCATGAAGATACTAAATAAAAGTCAAAAATTTATACATAATATCAGAGTTACAAAATTAAATACAGTGGAAGTCTAAATACAAGAATTTCTAATACAAAGGAGAAATAGCCAGAATCAACAAGTAGAGGTGGTATCTTCAATAGTCTCCAGCTTCAAAAGGTGAAATCTCAACACTGCAATACTCGATCTGACCCGAGCAATAATGCAAAACAAAACAACTCGGATCAGGACTAACATTCTCATGGAAGTAAATCAACTTAAATGAAATATTCAATGAAATGCATCAGTAACTTAGAGGATGTTTGGGATCACCATCCTCTAAGGATCCGTTAAACTAATATCATATAATATAATACGCTATTACAATAGTGTCTATGTTTAAATATACTATTGAAAATAGTGTAAGCGGGATTACCATTATTACCCTTACACCGTTTATATCGTTATCGTACAGTTTGCATATAACACACCAGTACGTCGGCGGATAGGGATGCGCCGTGATACGACAACGCTAAATCAAAATCGTAGGGGGCTCGATCAAGATAATATGACAAGGCACACGAGGAATACCCACGGTAGGATTCTACCGATGCACGCCCGGACCGGTGGTAACGCATAGCCGCAACTACCGCCCACCTCGAACAACACTCCCATAATCAAGGGTGGCCACCAATCAAATCACAAAGTAATAGATATAGTTCGAAGAAGTGTGTCCGATGGAGGTGCGACCTCACTTATTCACGGTATAGCACCTGTTTTAGTCATTTTAATTATGACCCGAAGGTCAAGGCTATCCATCAACGTTCTCTTTCTTCAATCCAGTAATCGCCACTAAACCATCCTACTTCATTCTGGAACTCCACCGCGTACACAGTTGTTAAAGTGGTTTTCGGTATTGGTAGAGAGTATGACAATATCCGATCCCGGTCTCTTTAACAACCAAACGTTTACATTTTTCACACCGTGGCCATTTTAATAAAATCATATCTTGAAATAAATTGATTTAAGAAATTTCTTTAATTCAAACCAAAAAGTTTATGAATCAATTCCATGTATAAAATTATTTCAATTCATAGTTAGTCAATTTATAATCGAATTCAATTATAAATTCAAATTCCAATTAACTACGTAGTTCACGTACATTTCCTATACAGTTCAATATTTATGTCAATTCAAAATTCGCATTTAGTTGATTAAAATTCAAATTCATTGAATCAAGTATCGTTATATAAATTTAATTCTTTAAACCTCGCTTTTAAATCACAAAATCAAAACTTATCCACCTTTTGAGTTTATTATTAAAGTTTATAAAATATATATAAAATAAGCATTGAAAATATTGTTTATGAGTTATAAATTTATATAGAAAATAACTTTATAAACATATATAGGTTTAAATTAATTCAGAAATAGGTTTAAAAAGAATAATTTATTATAATATATTAATTTAAAGTTAAAAGTACATATATGATAAAATTATATGGATCTTAAATTAATATTATTACAATCAAACTTTCCAAATCATTTTAATTCGAAAACATGACCAACAGTGTCCATATATAGTTTTCTACCCTATGGTCAAGTGGTACGGAGATTTATCATTTCAACCCGCAATTTATAAAATTTATGCGGGTTTATCATTTCAACCCGCAATCCCAAATTCAGTAAAATTGTTCAGGTCTATCATTTCAACCCATAACGATTTTTCCCTAATCTAATGTCTGTTCGGGTATATATCATTTCAACCCTTAGTGATTTTCCTAAAGTAGGGGTATATACAACATAACAAACCATCACATATAGTCAATCACATCATAGTCATATATATTCAGTGTACATACATGTCATATGAATATCGTGTCACATATAAAAGTGTATATTTAAACAAACAATTTCTACTGACAATCCTATACATTTCATAACAGTTCATTTAGTTGATCTAACATCTATGAAGTAATGTGAGTCAGGTGTGAGATAAACTCACCTTTCGTGGCCCAAAATGAAATGACGACTTGTAGGCACGATTCAGAACATATTTATATCTTGATAACCGCTGGTGATATATTTTATTCTCATAAGAGGATGCTAGGGAGTTTCAAAGGATTGGTACAGTTGTTGGGTTTAGGAATGGGTTTTGGAACTCAACACTACATTCGACTCAAAAATAAACACAACACTAGCCCAATTAAACCAAAATAAAAACACAATAATTCTTTACACAAAAAATATATTTATATATATACATACATATAAAAAAAAATCATAACATATATATGTATATATTTAAAATTCAACGCACACCGCAAACACACAACGTAAATTGTAACGTATATATTATAAATTATATAAAACACACCCAAAGCTTTATATATATATAACTTTTTAATTAACAAACATATATATATTTAAAATTCGATGCACAAAAATATATTTTATAAATTATACATTTAAATAAAACACAACGCTAACGCATACTAAATCATATACCCTTATATATAATATATAATTTTAAACACACACATAAACTCATACACACACACCCCCCCCCCCATACACACAACACAAATTATAACAATATATATTCTAAATTATACATAAACACACAACAAATCCTTTTTCAAAATAGTATTATATATATAAATATATTTATTTAATATAACATATACACAGTAAAATTAATATATACTTATATATTTAAAATTCGACACATTCCAAATCACTTATATAAATATACATATTAAATTATATAGCACCAAACCATATTTGTTTTTAAATTACATACAACGCAAACACACCTTAATAAAATCGTGAAAATGAGATATATATATATATATTTATTTAAAATGAATATATATATATAAACATATTTATTTTTTCGAAATAATTAAATTTCCGAAGCGACTCAACGCCACGCATTCAACATCGAAATATATGTTTCTTTTATATATAATCATAGATTTATAAACGCATACAAACATTTATCACACAAAACCACATATAAATATTTTATACAAATTGATGCACACAACCGAACTATATATATATATCTATATGTCTATACATATATATTTTTAAAATAATAATTTTTTTAAACAAAAATATACACACTCAACAAAAGGGGACACACACAAAATCAATCTCACGCACAAACAAGATCACTCACACCACACAGTAACACAAACACACACTGTCAACACACCACACAAACAAAATAACACATAGACATGTTAAAACTCATACCTCGACACATGAACGCACATGTAAAATCATACCCCATAAACTTTCATAGCTCACCAACTCATGCAAAGAAAAGAAAACGGCTCACACACATAAGAAAACACAGGAGGAGGGAGCAAGGCGGAGTGGAGGCTGTTGTTGGGCGTGGGCTGATGGCTAGAAGCGAGGCAAGGGAGAAGCATGGTCGGAGGGAAGAGTCGGCACTGTGGGAAGGCTCGGTGGCATCCTTGCGTGAGAGCAGGAGGCAATGTAAAGGTTCGCATGAGAAAAACTATTGTTGCTTTTCCATTTTGAAGAAATGTGAGATGCTTGATGGAAAAAGGAAAGAAGGCGGTGGGAAGATAATAATGGAAGCAGCCTTTTTGTTTGCATGAAGAAGAGTAACGTATGCATTAGGAGAAGGCAATGGAAATGATAGAGAAAAATAAATAAGCATAAGGCATTAAAATAGTAGCAGCATTTATTCAGAAGAGAGAGAAATGAATGGAGCGATTCTCAAACAATTGCGTGTATGAATGGAAAGGCACGACTCAATCAGAGAATGCACCATTTAATGCTGAACGTTTGGTATAAAATTTCAAAACCAAATGGTTAGGAAAGGAAACCAAAAGAATTATAAGTAAAAAAATCTCAACGGATGATTTCACAATGAAATTAAATATATTTTCACAAATAAAAGAAAAACAGGAGATGAATGGTTTTAATTTTTGAAAATAATGAACGTGCAAGGAAAGAAATTACACTAATAAATGAATGCGTATGAACGGTTTAATTTTTTGAAAATGAGGAACGTTCAAGGAAAGAAATAATATTAATGAATGAACATTGAACTTTAAATAACAAACAATTGCAAATAAAAGAAAAAAAATAGATATTAAATTCGAAGGAACCCATGGTTTTTGGTAACAATTAAAATGACTAATGAGGCAGATGGAGAATAAAACGGATTTGCAAATGAAAACGATGGCTTAGAAATAAATATAAATGGGATGGGTTGGGGATTAAAGAGGTGAACTTTAGGCAATAAATAAATAATAATAAAAACAAACATTTTGAAATTCAAAACGCACAATGACTATTTTGGGAAATGAATGGATGAGATGTTAATTCGAACGGTGCATTGAAATGGGAAGGAAAAATAAATGTCATGAGGAACCGAAAAGGAATGAATGTAGGAAAATATATGGAAGAAGATGAACGTTTTAATTTTGAAAATAACAACTAGTTAAGGAAAGGAATAATAGAAATAAATGGACGTTAAACTTTATAATGTAAACAGTGTTGGCAAATAAAAGGAACCAATATAAACGTGTTTGCAAATAAATGGAAAGCAGTACAAATTTTTAAATTCAAAGGACAAACAATTTTGGCAATATATATTAACAACCGATTTTGCAAATCAAATATATAATATATGATATTAAAAGAAAAATATATGTTACAAATAAAATTTGGTAATGTTTGCGTAACAATAATCAATACCAATTGAAATTAAATCAAAGATACAATTCCATTAATATTGAAAACGAATTGTATAATTGTACGAGTTTTAAATAATTAAATAAAAATTAAAGAATGAATCCACATAAATAACTTAATTAAAATTTACCATAAATAAGATACTAAAATACCCAATATTTATTTGTACTATTAAATTATGTCTATATCAAAACACATTCATTTGTTTTATAAAATATAAAATAAATTTGGTTTTAATCAAAAATAAATATTATTTTAATAAAATCCAAACAAATAAAATAAATATAACAAAATTTAAATTAAATCATTAAATAAAATATACTAAAAATTTGAGGTTGTTACAATGCATATTTGAAAAACACTGGAACTCGCCAGACTTTATGTCTGATCCTTTTTTTTTCCGATTCTTCCTTCCTTTACCCCCCTTTTCCCAGGTCCTCAGAGTGGTAGCACTCCTCAGTGATTAGAACTTTCTGTTTTAGCTTCGATCTAGACTTTCTGAGATGTATCGCTTTGACATACTTTCTACTCTATTATGGCTTGCTATGAGGGATATGGTTTTATATTATTGCACTCTATTATTTTGCATTGATTTGATATACTTGGTTTTTGCAGTAACTGGTTTGATGATGTAACCTATTTTGGGACTATGCTTTATTTTCAATAATAAAATTAAATTTCCGCTGCTTATTTTATAATTTTCTTGTGAATTTCAGTATTGTTTACCTATTGCAGTTCACGAAACTTAATGCGTTCTCTCATAAGTGACATTAACGTATGTGAGGTGCCACATTTTTTATTAGAGCTGAAGGTAATAAGATCAGTGAAAAAGTTTTGAAAATTTGTTTTCAAAAGCAAAGTATTTTCAATTAAACATATTTTTGAAAAACATATCCCCTCAAGCCATATTCAACATTCTCTCTATCTCTTGTTGAATCTTTTGTTTCTTCTCTTTTCATCATGTCTAGGGCACCCATTCTTCCTAATGGCATTCCACTACTAACATGGTTTCGTAGGTATCTTGAGGCTACGACACCTGCCGGAATTCAAGGAGATGCCCTACCCCCAGTTGCAGCCGCAGTAGTTCCACCTCCACGAGTAGATAACTTTTCTAAGCTATGTAAAGACTTTTGCGCTATGGGAGGAAAACCATTCCGTGGTACCAAGAGCTTTGTTGAAGCATGGAATTGGCTAAGAGAAACTGAGAATGTGTTTGGTCTTTTTGAGATCGATGATAGAAGTAAGATACAGTTGGTTGCATGGCAATTGGAAGACGAACCTTCTTACTGGTGGGAGATGACACAAGTAGGGCAACTAATAGCTATGTATTTGAGACGATTTCAGACAGAGGTTCGAGAAGAAATATTAACCTTAGGCGCAAGAGGGATTATAGAAGGAGAGATTCATGGCTTTGAAACAAAGGGACATGTCTGTTAAGGATTATGTGAATAAGTTTAATCAGCTGGCGAGATTTGGTCTAGACTTGGTAAATGCACCCCATAAGAAGGCACTTAGATTTGTAGGAGGATTGAATCAACCTCTCCAAGGACTTGCATTATCTTATATACCAATGGAGGCGACATTTGAAAGGCTGATTGACATGGCTCTAATGCACAAAGGTGGCAAGGATGAGAAGAAAGACAGTAAGACTGAGGAGACACATGCTAAGAGCGAGAAAACAGAAATGGTGGCCCAAGAAAGGAAAGCAAAAGAAAGGAGGAAAGCCTGACAGGGCTCGCACCAAGAAAGATTTCAAGTGTCAAGGTTGCGGAGCTATGTGTCATTTTGTGAAGGATTGTAGAAAAACAAAGAAAGCCTGCTTTAATTGTAGTCAAGTGGGACACTTCACTAAGCAATGCCCTAGCAAGCAAGGACAAGAGGAAGGAACTTTTCGACAAGTACATGCTCTTGAGGCTAGTGAACCTGATCGAGATAGGAAAGTCATGATTGAAGATTTGATTTCCCTTTTTGCCTATTCTGATAGAAACCTGTTTGATTCTGGCGCTTCATATTCATTTATATCCAACTCTTTAGTACATAGTCTGCACTTTAATACTAATATAGTCCCTGATTCTGTAGCGGTCTCAAACCCCATAGGAGGTACGTCTCACTTATCCATGATATGTAGGGGTTGGAGAATTTCTATCTTGGGCGTCGAATTTGAATGCAACGCATACATGCTGGGCTTTATGGGCTATGGTTTGATAATAGGAATGGATTGGCTAGCCATGTATGGTGCGATCCTTAATTGTGATAAGAGAGTGGTTAGATTTCTTACTTTTCATGGTAGGAATCTCGAAATTTCCTATTACCCACGGGGGTCGGTGATGCTCAGTTGTCTAGAATCACTTGATACTTCTGTTAACTGTTTGCGATCAGTACCTATAGTCAGAGATTATCCGGATATGTTTGATGAAGTTAAGGGATTACCTCCAAGGCATGAGATAGACTTCTAAATTTATTTGGTAGCGAATGCGAAGCCAGTTGCCCTACCAGTGCGCCACATGGCTCCTAAAGAGAGGAGGGAGCTCAGTAAGCAAGTAGGGGAGCTATTTAAGAAACGTTTTATTAGATAAAGCATATCAAAGTGGGGAGCTCCGGTCGTCTTTGCAACTAAGGCAGACGGCTCACTTCGTTTATGTTTGGATTATAGAGAGTTGAACAAGCTCACCAAGAAGAATAGACACTCACTTACGAGGATAGACGATTTGTTTGATTAGCTAGTAAGCGCATCAGTTTTCTCGCAGATGGATTTGGCCATGGGATTTCATCAGTTGAGGGTGGTAGAGGACAGCATTGATAAGACTGCATTCAGAACTCCAGACGGTTTCTTTGAGTGGTCGGTTATTCATTTTTGGCTAACCAATGCACCCTCATATTTCGTGGACTTGATCAGTAGGATGTTTATGGAGTTCCTGAACAAGTTTGTGGTGGTCTTTGTGGATGACATTCTGATCTTCTCAAATAATGAGGAGGAGCATGCCCAACACTTAGGAGAGATTCTATGCACTCTCAATTCACATTAGCTTAAGGCAAAAATTTCTAAGTGTCACTTTTGGATAAAGGAAGTAAAGTTCCTAGGGCATGTAGTCTCCAAGGACAGGATAGCAGTAGACCCCGCTAAAGTCATCACAGTTCAAGATTGGAGGGCTCCACAGAATACGATGGAGGTTAGAAGTTTTCTAGGGTTAACGGGCTATTTTAGAAAGTTTATCAAGGACTTTGCAAGGGTATCGGCTCGGTCAGCCGATTGACGAAGCACTTGGCATTTCGTGGAGCATTGATTGTGAGGATGTCATTCAGATATTGAAAAGGGCTCTCATAACAACCCCAGTTTTGACTCTTCCCGATGGAAGCAAGATATTCACAGTTTACAGAGATGCTTTGTGTCATAGGACTTGGTGTCGTTCTGATACAAGAGAGAAGGGTAGTATGCTATGGTAGCAGACAGTTGAGAGTTCATAAGAAGATCTACCCTAGCCATGATCTAGAGTTGGCTGCAATAGTGCTCGCATTGAAGTATTAGCGACATTATCTACTTGGAGAAATATTTGAGTTATACACAGATCATAAGTTGGTCAAATACTTGTTCTCATTGAAGGATCTCAACCTAAGGCAGCAATGGTGGATGGAGTTCGTAGCATCCTACGACTTTGAGACAGTTTATACCCTGGGCAAGGGTAATGTAGTGGCGAACATACTGAGTAGGTAGAGGATGACTTTGGTTCCTCTATTTGTAGAAAGGTGGAGCTTGGAGTGCATCTCGACCTTTGGTTTTAAGCCATCTATGGATTTCACATTGGGATTGTTATCATCGTTGGAGGTGCGACCTACTCTATTGGAGCGTATTGGATCTATGCAACGAGAAGACCCGTAGATATTAGACATCTTAGACAACCTTTGTAGAGGAGAGACTTCTAATCGCCTAGCTAGATACATTGCGGACGAAAAAGGGTGGCTAAGATGAGATGGAATGTTATGTGCCCCTAGAATTATGGAATTGCTAAACGCAGTGCTTGAGGAAGCTCATCATTCTCGGATGACTATGCATCCCGGCGGTGACAAGATATATCTGAAAAGAGTTTTCTTTTGGAGTGGCATGAAGAAGGACACAGTGGAATTTGTAGATTGATGTTTGACTTGCCAGCGAGTAAAGGATGAACAAAGGAAGCCTGGCGGATTGCTTCAACCCTTGGATATCCCATAATGGAAGTGGGAGAGTGTCTCTACGGATTTCGCAGATAGATTACCTCGATCGATGAAGGTAAATACGAGCATTTGGGGGATAGTAGACAGACTTATGAAGAGCTCTTACTTTATTCCTGTCAAAAGTAACAGAACGACCGCTTGGCTAGCATCGGTATATCTTCGAGATATAGTACGACTTCATAGGGTACCTTCCAGTATAGTAAGCGATCATGACCCCATCTTCACTAGTGAGTTTTGGAAGAGATTACAAGAGGCGTTAGGTACACAACTACGTTTGAGCACGACATACCACCCTCAGACCAGTAGACAGACTGAGAGGGCGAATAGAGTTCTTGAGGATCTTCGGAGACTGTGTATCCTAGATTTCAGAAGGACTTGGGAGGAGCATCTCCCATTGGTTGAGTTCACCTGCAACAGCAGTTACCAATCGAGCATAGGCATGATACTCTTTGAAGCATTATATAGACGATCTTGTAGATCGCTGATTTGTTGGTAGGAGTCTACGGACAGACTTCTGCTAGGACCTAACATGACTCAAGATACTTTCGAGAAGATTGATCTTATCCACCGAAGAATGAAAGCAGCTCAGGATAGACACAAATCCTATGCCGATTAAAGGATGACCAATTTGGAATATGAAGTGGGAGATATGGTGTTCATTAAAGTATCACCACTAAGGAATGCAGTTCACTTTGGCTCAGTAGGAAGTTGGCACTGAGATTTGTAGGGCCATTCCCTATAGTAGAGAGGATAGGTCAAATGGCCTATAGGATCAGACTACCGGACAGATTGGCAGGCGTACACGATATGTTTCATGTTTCCCATCTGATGGAATGTTTACATGATGTGGTAGAGATAGTAGAGCCAAACACTGTTGAGGACATGGACGTTGAGAAGGAAGCTTTGGTAAGAAGAGTTCCTACTCATATTCTTGGATCAGAAATTAAGAAGCTACGCAACAAAGAAATCAGAATGGTAAAAATTCAATAGGGAGAGGACCACGAAGATGCAACGTGGTTACCCGAATATAGGATTCACACCTCTTATCCTTTTCTTTTTGAAAATATGTTCTTGACTTCTTTTCCAAGCTTTTACTTTGCATTTGCTTCTATCATTCAAGTATGTTTATCCTATCGATCGAACCTTTGATCCTTAGGTCGAATCCAATGGTTGGAAACATGTGTTTAAGACATGTTATGATTGATGGTTGCAAGTGGATGCAAATATCTGCTAGTGGTAACTCATGGATGCATATATACACCTTAGGCACTAGATTGGCTCAAGCACTTACATATTACATATGGATGTGCGTGCACTTTAATTTTCTATGGATGGAAATGGGTAAATCATCATATGGATGTTGCATTTTGGTGAATGATTGTGCACACATATAGATTTTATATGTTATACTAGGATTATTTGCATACATCTCAGATTCATGACACAAACATATACTGTATTAAGTAGGTCAACTGAATCAGTCGACCGCCGGATTTTCGTATTAGTGTAAGGACATATATACACAACACCTATGCATATGTTCATACAAGCATTAGAAATTTTTAAGGACAATGGATTCCTGTAGATGATGGATGAGTAGACAGTTGTAGGTGGTTGTGTGGATAGTAACATTCCTCTTAACTTGGAGATTTTGGGGACAAAATCCTTTAAGTAGGGGAGAATGTAACACCCCAAAATTTGATATACTATAACCATACTATAAAGATAATAAAATTGGGTATTACTTAATTTAATGTTCAGAATTAAGTAAAACCGACTTTACCGTTGCATAGGTCTCAGAATTCTGGTTCAAATGGACCCCAAATTTGCGTAAATCAGATAACGTACATAGATGTTATGAGCATTAGAAGTTTGTATACACATAAGGGGGTTATACACACACACACACATACATACATATATATATATATATATATATATTCAAAATAATTCAAACTAGAGAAACGACGCGTGCAGAAGACCAATATGGGATGACCCACACCGGGCTTGGGTCGACCCAAGGCAGACTGGGTTGACCTTTGGGTCGACCCAGGGGGTAGGTGGGTCGACCCACCCAAATTCAGGGCAGATTCTGAATTTTATGTTTGGTCTATTTTATGGGCTAGGTTCATTGTTGACTCAACGCTACATTTATGACTTGGATTAAATAGGATCTAACTGTTAAAGGTTCGCTCTGTTAATCTATATAAAGGAGCTCTCTCCCATCTTATCTACGCACAATTTTTCACCTTTCTCTCTACCTCCATTTAGGGGTGAGCATTATTCGGTTAAACCAAATAAACCAACCAAACCAATTTATTTTGGTCGGTTTGGTTCGGCTTTGAAATTAAATCGGTTTGTAATCGGACCAGAAAAATATTAAGTTCGGTTACTGGTTTAACCAAATTAACCGAATTTTTACTATATTTTTAAAATTATCGATATTAAAATAAATGTTTTTGGTTAGTTTAGCTATTTAAGTAAATTTTAATCATCACCTATGTGTCAAAATTAATACTAGAAAGCATAAAATATCATAAATAATAATACTGTAATCATACAAGTATAATTTATTTCAAATTATAGTGAATATTCCAAACACAAAGTATAAAACATTTTTAGTTTGATTTAATCGGATAACCAACCGAATCAACCAAATTGTTTGGTTGGTTTGGTTTGGTTTTCACTTTTATTGGTTTTAGTTTGGTTTGAAAAATTTCACAATCGGATAAACCGAACCAACCAAACGCTCACCCATACCTCCATTACATATTCTAAACTAAATAATAAGATGGGGAGACTCTACTGAAATCTAGATTAACATAAAATATTCAAGATCTGTAACCGATCTTCAACCTTGCAATCAACAAAGTGATAGAAGTGGATTTTTCTACAATGGAATATATATATATATATATATAAGAGATCTAATCTCTTCTGCACAAAGACCCGTTGTGGGTTCCCTGTTATTTTCAGATCTGATACCTATAACTATAATGAAAGTTAAATAAAAATTGGGTTTAGAAAATACAGTGCTTACAAATTAATACCTGTACATGTTCTATCACTATTGTTCACCTATGTCATTGTTATGAGTAAACTATATGCTTTTACTACCAAATAATTAATTGGTTATATGTATCTAGCTATTTTCCTTTTTCCTATTTCTATCATTTTAGTTTATTTCCAGTGTTTCCTATATGCCTATGTGATTTGATTATTTTCTCCTTCCCCTATTTCCCCTTTTTATTTACGCTAAGCCTAGGACATCTCGATTAAAGTTTGCGTATAGTAAAATTCGGATAATAAAGAAATAACATGAAAAAGGGGAATTTGGGCATATTATTAAATTGGGGACCGATTGATTGTAATTTGGGAAAGGGATAATATGCATATACTTGTTGTAAACTGGGGATGTAATAAAAGGGATAATATGCATATACTTGTACTTGTTGTAAATTGGAAATGTGATAAAAAGGGATAAAATGCATAAACTTGTACATGGTGTAATTTAGGGATATAATTGAATGGAATGGTATGCATATGTATAAACATGTTAGATTTGACTTAATAAAGACATTAAGTAAACATGGCATGAAAAAAATTATGTAAGTACCGGGTGTAGGTTAGGTAATTATACGTACATCTGGGCAGGTGTTTTGGGGAAAGGTTATATACACATAATAACATGTAATATTACAACCACACTTATTAGTAATCCTAAACCTTCTAGGTTAAACATGATTATTATTAATAAACTAAGAGATCCCTCGTTCTGTTGTTGTATCGGGCTTTGGGGACTCTTAAATCCTAGTTACTTGGGGGAACAAGCTTAGGGGGTTTGGCTTGTGTCAATCTTGCTGTGTGGAACCCATATCAGCCTGTATCCCTATTGGTATATTGTTAGAGGGCCTCACACTAGGTATGGGTCAGGGAATGCTTTACTGAACTAGACAGTAAGAGGTTCAAATGGGGAAGGTAGGTACGGGCACGTTCCGACGGAGTCATGAGCGTGCATGAGTCCAATTAGGGAAACTAAGCCGTCGTAACACTAGTAAATAGGTCTGTGTTATATAAGTTGTTGGGTTAGGGAGGTGATACACCCTGCTGGTAGGACTAACACATGGTATTTACGTATTAGGGAGCCGATCGCATGGGTAGTAATTATGGCATACCTAATCCAATTGTTATGTAATTAGGGTAACACCTAATCCTGTTATGTAATTAGTGTACGCCTAATCCTGTTGTTTAATCCTTCTGTTTCTGTTAAATAATTAGGTTAACGCCTAATCCTGTTATATTAGTATTGGTGTAGACAAAACCTGTTTTTAGGATATGAATGTGGAGCATTACTCAATCACTGTTATTCCTATTTATCCTCTTTTTGTGATAGTATACTTTCTCATCCAGTCTTGTTTACCTATCTTGGTATCTCTATGTTATGCATATTTGAAAATTACTGGAACTCGCTAGACTTTTTTGAGCGTAACGGTTGTGTAGAGTGGCTCTACACACCCGATTAGATAATATTACTAATAACATAATCGGTCAACAAGCCTGACCGATGGCTAACAGAACTAATAATGCATGCAAATTGCTTAGCGCGATTAGTTACATACTAAGCTAATGAACAAGCAAAGCAAACATACTTCTAAACACCACAAAATATCCCCATTAGCACAACTCCTCGCAGAATCATGTAAACCATCAGCATCAGCTAACCAAAAGACACAAAAAAGTTTGCATGTAGCGAGGGAGTGTGCTATACAAGATGAACTTACCATGGTCGAGGGAAGTGACGGCGATGCCGAGCCCCACCAACGTCGGTGCTTCCTTTAGATTCCTCTTATTCGATGGTGGTGTCCAGTATGATTGCGATGAACGGTGTCGGCCGTGTACCTGAGGTGGATGCTTGAATGCGTGCACTTCTGCGAACGACAGAACTTGACAAAGCGGGTGCAATCATAGGTGAGAGGAGATCGAGGAGTGGAGGAGGGGATAGCGGTGTTATCCTGGATGGGTGGCTGGTCATCGGGGTCTACAAGCTGGTTGGGGCTGGATAGGACTATATCTATGTCAAAATCAGAGAGAAGGTCCCAAATGCGCTCTGGAGAACGCCAGGGGTTTCAGCCAAGAGGACCGATGACTTCTAAGGAGTTGTCAGGCTGCGGGAGGGTGGTCCTAGGCGGGTCAAAAGGTTGGGTGGGTGTTGGTAATGTTGATTCAATATGCCTGGCATCGAAGCGAAGTTCTGGTTCTGGTGTGGGGAAGCTGAAAGGCTCCATTAAAAATTCACAGTTGTTCTCCCATTGATTGCCCAGAACCAGGTCCTCGGGGTTCAGAGATGGATGGAGGTGGTCCCAATCTTCAACCTTGATAACGTAGTGGGCGTTACCTAGGTGAACGGAGTAGGTGGTGGGTATAGACACCTCCTTTAACAACCTAGCCCTCGCAAAAACGTAACGTAAGTTTTTCTGAGCCCAGTTGCAATCGTCCATCCTGATATGAGCCCCACTGTGTAGAGCACAGCGGTGAGATGATCAAGACTGTTGCGGAGATGGACAGGAAATCCCTTAATCTGCACCCACAACGTAAGCCAGAATTCGCGATCCACCACCTCGTTGGCTGGAGACCAAGCATGCAGCGCCAGCGAGCTACCATGACGGAAAATAAATTGGTGGTTTAGTGCAGTGTTATAGATAACAAAATTTGGGAACTAGACGAGGTTAATATGATCAGTAAGGATGAAGATCTCCCAGTTCTGGTGGCAAAAGAAGTCAGTGAGGGTGTTTTGCACTGAATGGAAGTTCCAATAGCCGGTGAGGATCGCGACTTTGACGAGATTTGGAGCATTGGCAGGAAACGCCATTTCCAGAGAATTGAGGGAGGATAACGATGAAGAATTAGGATTAGGAAAATAATTGGGTAGAGCGCAGCTACACTTTATGTCTGATCCTTTCTATTTTTGCTTCTTTCTTCCTTCCCCCTAGGTCCTCAGAGTGGTTGATATACACGTAAATGTGTATATTTTATCCGCATATTTATCTTATTTTATCTTTTAAATAATTGATATTGTGTATTTATAGCTGTGTTTTCATATTGTTGACAAGAATCATGGTTTAGAGCATTTGATGAATAAAGCATGAAGAATTTGCTGAAAAAGAGTGAAGTTAAAATTACTAAAGCTTGAAGAGTTTAAAGCTTGAAGAACGGTCGCAAATAGAGTTCAGTTGGGTAGATTTGGCTCACTAAAGACTCATATTGTGTTCACATTTGGCTCAATTGCAGACCATTTCTCTCATGTAGCATTCACATTAGCTCCTTTGCAAGGCTTCTCATTCATGCACTACACGCGTTCACACTTGCTCACTTACAAGGCCCCTTACTCTACAACCCCGTTCACACTAGCTTATGTGTTATTCGGGCTAATTCTTTAGTCCCACATTGTGGAATTTTCCAAGTAGCCTTTGTCATATCAGCTATAAATACACTTTATCTCATTCATTGTAAGACACTCTTAGTTTTATTCTGTAATCTTTCTCTTGGAATAAAACTCTTCTTCCTCTGTTCTATTTAGTTTTAGTTTAATTTATGTTCATGTTATTTAATTTCTGTTTTTCTTCTTCTTTAGCTATGTCTAGCTAATCCCCTTTGATTAGGGGGTGATGACGCTAATAGATATGATTCAACATGAATCACATAGCCAATAGATGAGGATTTTATATATGTAGATCTAGATCTGTTCAAGGGTTAGATCTGAACCTTCATATTCTGTGTCGTTTAAGAGCTATGCTCCTTCACAGGGTATATTCGTGTTCGATCTAACAATTATCAGATTTAGATCTAGTTTTAGGTTTTTAGAAATTAATTTGTGAATCTGTCCTGATAGTCTATGGTTGTTTAAGAGCTCAGCTCCTGCATAGACTATGCTTGTCGTTATTTACTTATTTGTTTCTAAGAATCTATCTATCGTTGATTCGTGTTTGTGACAGAAACATGAATTAGATCTATATTTATTTGTTGGCTATTGATGAGTGTCAATCTAATCTATGTCATTATCTCCTAATTGCTTTCTCTTATTAGATAAATCTCTCTTTTATATTTAATTGCTGTTATTTTCTGTGTTTTCAATCAATCAAAATTATGGAATAACTTGATTGGATTTATTAATTAAAATATTTTTGGTCCCAGAGTTCGATACCCTCTAAAACAATCCTTGTTGTTTAGGAAAACCGAACGGATTTTACAGTTGTTTACAATTGTATAATTTGTTCGCAAACAAATTTTGGCGCCCTTGCCGGGGACCAAAATAATTTTTGTTTTTAAATCCTTCGGGTTATAATTTTCTTTTTCTTAATATAAAAAAAATACAAAAAATATTTTTATTTTATTTTGTTCCCTTTTGTTTTCTAGCATAGATAAAAAAAAATCTTGTTGGTTGATTTGGTATTTGATTTGTGATACCATATATCTACCAAATAAGAGAAAAAAAAAATCTTGCCTTTTGTTTTGTTTCCTTTCTTTGTTACTTTCCTTCTTTCTTGACATCTCTCCATATTTTTTTTCCTTTTTACAATTTTTATAAATTAAAAAAAAACAAATCTTTTTGTGATTTTCTTTCCTTCTCTTCTATTTCTCTCCCTCCTTGCAATTGTTTCACAAATTGATTTCTTTCCAAGTTTCTAAAAAATAAAATTTTGCCAATTTTTCTAATTAATGTCCATTCAATTTCTTTCCATCTATTTCTATCCTAATCTTTCATTTACTTCTTTCCAATTTTTCTTCTACACAATCTCTTCTCTCTCTTCTATTTTGACAACAATAAAAAAAATAATTGCATTTTTTTATTTATTTCTTTCCACTTTTGTTTGCATCTTGCTTCCTCCTTTCATCATTTCCATATAAAAAAAAATCAACTTTTTTAACAATTCCTTTCTTTTAATTCTTTTCTTTTTCTTTCAAATTTCTTTCCACCTTTCCACACCTTTACTTTTACAACAATTCTAATTAAAAAAAAAACTTGCAAATTTAGTTTGATCTCTTTCCTTTTCTACTTTCTTTTCTATTCATTACCATTCTTTCTTCATTTATTTCTTTCCCTTTCTTTCATTAATTTCGTTCCAACTTTTTCCAATTTCTTTCCCCTCTTTTCCATTATTTCTTTCCAAATTTCTACAATCTCTTTCTATTTTTCAGCAATTCTCTAAAAAAAAAAATTGCTTTTATTACAATTCCTTTCCTTTCTTTTCTTTAATTTCTTTCCAAACTTCTCTACTTTCCAATATTCCTTGTATAAATACATTCCTTTTCCCAAAAAAAAAAAAAAATCCTTTTTCAATTCTTTCCCATTTTCTTTCTTCTGTTCTACATAAACCCATCCTCTCCAACCTCTTCATCACAAATAATAGTCACCACAACCACTTCTCAAACCAATACCCCATCCTCTTCCTTTGTTTTTTCCTTCTTCTCATAGTTTATAGTTCTCCCTGTTCCCTTTAAAAAAAATCCTTTTCACTTCTTTGAATTTTGTAAGTTGGTTCTAGCTTTCTTTTCCCAAATCCTTTTTTTAAAAAAAAAAAATTGTTTTCCTTGTTTGTTATATATTTTCTTGTGTTTCTTAAAAAAAAAGGAAGAAAGATATTTCATCTCTTTGTTTAAATTTTTTTATTAGCCTTAGTTTTCTTTTGTTTTTGTTTTAGTGCCATTTTAGTTTTCCTTCCAAAACAAAAAAAAAGTCAAAAAAGAGAGAGAGAGAGAACTCAAACAAAGGCCAAAGCAGAAAGAATTCAAGGCTCAAGCAAACAAATCAAGGTATCAAAGTCAAGCAAAGAAATCAATTCAAAGGCCAACGAGAAGTGAAGAGTTTAGCCAAGTGATTTGCAAACAGATTTGATTGGAGCGGTTGCACACCAAGTGGGGTGTGAACGCGCTAGCGCGACTCAACTACACTGGACGGACTGCCGATCAAGGTGAGTATTTTCTAACTTTACAGGGACCGCTGCTGCAAAAAAAAAATATAGACATTGCTTGTAAAACTCTTCAGTAGGGCATCGGCTTGCTTGTAAAAAAAAATTGTTTTTTTTTTAATTTCTGCAATAGACTGTTCTGCGACTGTCCTAAGACTATTCATTCTGTGACTGAAAAAAAAATATTGCATTCGTCTTAGTTTTGTTTTTATTTTCTAAGGACTTCATTATATTTTGACAATTTGGTTTAGTTCTAACAGATTATTTCTCGGTGTCTAGACTTCGGCAGAGTAATAACTGTTTATAAATATTACGGTGATTCGTAAATATTATATCAGTTGTTCCTCTGAAGGTACTTAAACCTTCGGCTAGGGTGATTCCTGGTGCACCGATAACTCCTGTCCGTTAACTGGCTGAGAAGTCTTTTGTTGAAATAAATCAAACCGTCATTATATAATTCTAGAAATTGTAAATTGCATTAGGTTCATTTAAAAAAAAATCTTTTATGTCTAATTCTTTTTCTCTAAAAAAAAATTTCAAAATAATTCTCGTTTTGTTTAAAAAAAAATCGCTTAAATTTGTTTTTCTCGTCTTCCCTTATTCTTCTCGCTAGTGCATGCATCATTGGACTCGTGATCCTTCAGACAATCGTTTAGTTCGAACAAACATTTCTTTAACCATGACCGAAGAAAATCGCCCTCGATCTCTTATGGATATATACTTCCCCGACCGGGTTTCTATTCCTTCTTGCATCATATTGCCCGCCCCAACGGGTAACCACTTTGAAATTCATTCGAATCACATAAATACTCTTCCAAAGTTCGGCAATCTAGAATGTGATGATCCTTATATTTTCCTGACCAAATTTGAACAAGTTTGTGCAACAATGAAATTTCAACAATTAAGTGACGATGTAATCAAACTTAGGTTAATTCAATTTGCACTTACCGATTATGCTGAGAAATGGTTGTATAGCTTGCCTTCAAATACGATTGGAACTTGGGGTGAATTTGTAAACATTTTTCTAAAGAAATTTTAAAAACATCTAAAATTCGAAATGAAATCGTCAATTTTCGTCAATTTGGGGGTGAATCCTTTGCAAAATATTTTGAAAGATTTAAAGAGCTTCTAGTCAAATGTCCACATCATAATTTCGAAAAATGGACTCTTTGTCAAATTTTATACGATGGACTTGAAAATAACTCTCAAACCATGCTCGAATCAATGTGCCAAGGAAATTTTCTAGCCCAAGATCATAATGCCGCTTGGTAATTTCTCGAAAATTTGGCCGAAAAATCAGCTCAATGGGAAAGATCTAACGAGAAATCGATGTATTCCCGATCTAACGCTCATTCGGTAGGATCATCAGTAGCCTTAGAAGCAAAAATAGACGCGATGATATCCAAATTCGATAATGTCCTTTCATCAACGCAAATAAATCAAGCTCAAGCGTCTCATACCTCATGTTACAAATGTAACGATCCTAACCACATAGCCGATCAATGCCCACATTCATTGGAACAACTCAACGCATTTAACAAAGCTAGGAACGACCCATTCTCCCCAACATACAATCCAGGTTGGAGAAACCATCCTAACTTCTCTTGGACCCAAAACAATGCAAATTCGAATGCGGTTCGACCACCTTTTCAGTCATTTTCGAATAATCCTTCGAAACCTCCCTTTCAACAAACTCAATTCCAACATCCTGCGCCACCTTTTCAAAACCAAGCACAACAATCTTTTGTTCCCCAAGACGATAAACGATTGACATCACTGGAGAAAACTCTCGAAGAATTGACTAAAGCGACGACTCAAAATCTCCATCAAATACCAATCTTCAAAATTTATTGACTTCGCACATGCAAAACACGAGTCAATCGATTGCTAAACTTGAAATGCAAATGAGTCAGTTAGCCACTTCAGTAAGCGAACGGGAAAGAGGCACTTTCCCGAGTCAACCCATTCCAAACCCCAACCGTCAAAATCCTAACTCCAACCAAATTCACATCATTCAAGATTCAAACGTTAGTCACTTGAATGCGATCACGACTCTTAGATCCGACAAAAAGATTGACAACCATGTGGTCAAACCAAATGCTTTACCGGACGATCTTCCAAACCCTATTGAAAATTCGACCAACTCAGATCAAAATATTGAGCCAATTTCTGACAAGGACCATCCTCAAACTCAAGTAGCCCAACCTACTGAGTTGTCTGCTCCATTTCCTCATAGACTCCGACCTAGGAAAAAGACGGATCAGCTAGAAAAAATCCTTGAAATATTTAAGCAAGTTAAAGTGAACATTCCTCTTTTAGATATTATACAACAAGTTCCACAATACGCAAAATTTCTAAAAGATATGTGCACTCAAAAACGTCATACACATGTACCTAAGAAAGTGTTTCTAGCGGCAACTCTAAGCGAAGTCTTGTCCCAATCGATGCCAGTGAAATACAAAGATCCTGGCTGCCCCACAATATCATGTACTATTGGGGACAAGAAAATCGATAGATGCCTGCTAGACTTAGGTGCTAGTGTTAACTTGCTTCCATATTCCGTCTATCGCCAATTAGGGCTAGGAGAATTGAAACCCACCAAGGGTACCCTTCATCTGGCCGACCGATCAATTAAGAAACTGTGGGAGAAATCGAGGATGTGTTGATCAAAATTGGTGAATTCATCTTTCCAGTTGATTTCATTGTCTTAGAAACTCAACAGGTTAGCAATCCTGCAAACCAGATCCCTTTGATTCTAGGACGACCCTTCTTAGCAACCTCTAATGCGCTTATCAACTGTAGAAATGGGTCTATGAAACTTTCTTTCGGTAACATGACTGTCGAGCTAAACATCTTCAGAACTGAAAACTCTCCTAACTCTTATGTGGACCAGTTTTCTGAAGTCCATGCTGTCCACGATAATGAATCTGAGCTCGACCATCTGAATAACGAAATTGAATCGAACTACGAAACCTTATTTCAAGATATTCCCGAAAATGTCTCTGATTCGATTCCTGTCGAGCCTCTCACAAATGAGTCTATCCCTCAACCAATTTCTTCGGTTGAGTCACCGCCAAAATCTGAACTCAAAGTGTTGCCCAGTCATCTTAAGTACGCTTACTTAGGAGACAATGAAACTTTTCCTGTCATCATCGCTTCTGACCTTACTTTAGAGCAGGAACAATTGCTCCTTCCCATTCTTAAGAAAAATAAGGAGGCAATTGGTTGGTCCATGGCTGATATTAAGGGGATTAGTCCTTCGATAGTCCAACATCGAATCCACCTTATAGATGATGCCAAACCCACTCGTGATCCCCAACGTCGACTAAACCCTATCATGAAAGAAGCAGTTCATGCTGAAATCCTTAAATGCCTTGATAATGGAATCATCTACCCGATTTCTGATAATCAATGGGTTAGTCCGATTCATGTCGTACCTAAGAAATCAGGGATTACTATGATCCAAAATGAAGCTAACGAGCTTATCCCAGCCCGCACCCAGACCGGTTGGCGTGTTTGCGTTGACTATAGGAAACTTAACGCTGCAACACGTAAGTATCATTTCCCTCTGTCGTTTATCGATCAAATGTTAGAACGACTAGCTGGTCATGAGTACTACTGTTTCCTTGATGGGTACTCGGGCTATAATCAAATCCCTATCGCTCCTGAGGACCAAGAGAAAACCACTTTCACTTGTCCGTTTGGTACATTTGCGTACCGACGTATGCCTTTTGGTCTCTGTAATGCACCTGCAACCTTTCAGAGGTGCATGATTAGCATTTTTTCTGATGTGATCGAGCAATTTTTGGAAGTGTTCATGGATGATTTTTCCATATTTGGTGATTCTTACTCTGAGTGTTTACATCATCTTGATCTTGTTCTTAACCGTTGCAAAGATAAACACTTAACTCTTAATTGGGAAAAGTGTCACTTCATGGTCAAACATGGCATTGTTTTAGGACATGTCATCTCTAATAAAGGAATTGAAGTAGACAAAGCTAAAATCGAAGTTATCTCGAATCTTCCCATTCCCAAATCCGTTAAGGACATCTGATCCTTTTTAGGTCATGCTGGTTTTTACCGTCGCTTTATAAAAGATTTCAGCAAAATCACTCGACTTTTAACCAATCCTCTTGGTAAGGATGTTCCTTTCGACTTCAATTCTGATTGCATTTCATCTTTTGAGCATCTTAAAAATGAACTTGTCTTTGCTCCGATCATCTGCTCTCCCAACTGGAAGCTGCCTTTTGAAATCATGTGCGATGCCTCGAATTTCGCTGTTGGCGCTGTCTTAGGACAACGTATCGATAAAATTCTTCATGTAATTTACTACGCGAGTAAGACTCTGAACGACGCTCAAATCAATTATACGACCACTGAAAAGGAACTCTTGGCAGTCGTTTTCGCTTTAGAAAAATTCAGACCATATCTAGTTGGCTCAAACATCACTGTTCATACCGATCATTCCGCACTTAGGTACCTTTTCTCTAAAAAGGATGCTAAGGCTCGTCTCATTCGTTGGATACTTCTACTTCAAGAATTTGACCTTACCATTAAGGATAGAAAAGGATCTGACAATGTTATTGTGGACCACTTGTCTCGTCTTCCAAATGCCCCGTCTTCTTCTCTTCCGATCAACGAGAATTTCCCCGATGAACAGCTGTTTTCTCTATCCACTGATCCTTGGTTTGCTGACATTGCCAACTACTTAGTCACTAAGTAGATCCCTTCTTTTTGGTCTAAGCAGGATAAACACAAATTCGTTTCCCAAGTGAAACATTTTTATTGGGACGACCCCTATCTTTTCAAGTATTGTCCCGACCAAATCATTTGAAGCTGTGTTCCTGACACTAAAATTCACAGTGTCCTCTCTTTCTGTCATGACCAAGCATGCGGTGGTCACTTCGGTCCCAAAAAGACAGCCGAAAAGGTTCTCCAATCGGGTTTCTACTGGCCCACCCTTTTCAAAGACGCGTACGAATTTTGCAAAACTTGCGATCGATGTCAATTCTTAGGGAAAATTTTTAAACTGAATATGATGCCCCTAAACCCCATTCTAGAGATCGAAATTTTTGATGTGTGGGGTATAGACTTCATGGGACCCTTCCCAAATTCTTTTGGGAACATTTACATTCTCTTGGCTGTTGACTATGTTTCTAAATGGGTCGAAGCTGTTCCATGCAAAACGAACGACAATAAGGTTGTTGTGCGCTTCTTAAAAGAAAACATCTTTTCTAGGTTTGGCACACCTCGCACAATAATCAGGGACAACGGGACACATTTCTGTAATCGTTCTTTTGAAGCCCTCATGAGAAAGTATTCGATAACCCATAAGTTATCCACTCCTTACCATCCTCAAACTTGTGGGCAGGTTGAAGTATCGAATAGGCAGATTAAACAAATTCTTGAGAAAACTGTGAATCGAAATCGTAAAGATTGGTCCCAAAAGTTAATTGACGCTCTTTGGGCTTACCGCACCGCTTTCAAAACCAACTTGGGTATGTCCCCTTATCGGTTGATTTTTGGTAAGCCATGTCACTTGCCAGTTGAACTAGAACATAGGGCGTTATGGGCAATAAAAACTTTGAATCTTGATTTAGAGCAAGCAGGTGAACATAGGAAGCTTCAACTTAATGAACTTGATGAAATTCGAAATGATGCCTATGAAAATGAACGAATTTACAAGGACAGAACAAAAGTTTTTCATGATAAATCAATTTTACGTAAAACTTTCATGCCAGGTCAAAAAGTTCTGTTGTATGACTCAAAACTGCATCTATTTCCGGGTAAGCTAAAATCTAGATGGACAGGACCTTACACTGTACGGACTGTTTTTCCGTATGGTGCGGTAGAAATTGAGAATCCAACTGATGGATCATCCTTTAAGGTCAATGGTCAACGCCTTAAACATTACTTGGAACCAATACCCAACCAAGAGGAAGAGCTCATGGTCCTCCATGAGCCACATTACATTCGGTAAGACGCACTAACCCTCTTTTGTACATATGTAAATATTCTCTTATTTGTTTTTCCCTTTCACTAAGATATGTCTGATTAAGACTGTGAGGACACAGTCACACTCAAGTGTGGGGGGAATTTACATTACAGCAGCAATCAAATTTTATGAAGTAGGCCATTCATTGAACAAGGATTAACTTAAATTCATAAATAACACCTTGGTTCTTGTTTGATAAGTTGAATTGTTGGGTGATGGGAATGAACATTATTTATTCATTGAATTGTAATGTGTCTTTTTAAGATGCTAGCTTGAGACTGTGCAGACGTTAGTCGTGTTCTGGAGTAAGCGTGTCAACCCTAGTTATACGTGTTAGAATGTGCAAGTAAAAATAATCAAAAAAAAATCAAGAAATAAAAATGATTTTGCACCTACATTTGTTGGATTTTCTGAGTTCGTTTTCATGCATAATATTTTCTTTTCCACTCAAATTTTCAAAATCGTAAGTTCTAAAATCCACTTGGCCAAATTAAGGAGAAATGACTCATTGTAGCGTTCTTCTTCGATACCCCACATTATTCAAACCCAAGTTTTAGTTGATTTACATCCATGTTTCAACAAGTTTATCTTATATTGGTATACTCAAGAACCTTTGTTTAAAGGTCAAAAACGTCACTTTTTATACCAATATTACACCACCCACTCCGTACTTGTTTTAAGGTAGGATAACCATATACCACATCTTATTTTATATGGGTTATCAATCTTACGAAAATTTGCTTATCATTCCTTTCAGCTTTTTGTATAACATCAATCCAGACTTGTGTGTTGAATTAAGGTTATAGAAGTAGAGTAACTAGGGCACAAAACTTTCCTTTCATGAAGTGTTGGTAGTAGAGGAGGAATCAAATGAAATCATGTACGTCATCATTCCATCTCCATTCATCATTCATCATGCAAAAGAAAAAAAAGAAGAAAAAAAAAAAGAAAAGAAAATGAAATAAAGAGAGAGTCTCTCTGAATAAAATAGTCTTCATCATTCCTACCTACGAAGCATCCATTTCCATTCCATCCACATCCATCATACCGTACTTAGAAGCAAGGATTGTAGTTGAGGAGATGAAAGGAAACAAAATGTCCATATGTGCCTTAGTATTACTTTATCTTTTGTAGCTTGAAATTCAACTAATACACTTGCCCTCTTATCTAGAATATTTTTAGAACTTACAAAAAATTTCCTTCATCTATGCATAACTCATATCCAATACATTACAGTTACATTAGTGCAAAATTATTCAAAAAAAAAAAAAAAAAAAGAAGAGAAGAATAAAGAAATGATTGGGTGCACATTGTTGATGTGTAGAACTTTGGTTGACACCACGCTCTTAACCTTCAAGACAATTACAGTGTTATCAAGGAATTACGATTCAGCTTGAAAAATTTTGTTCATTTTTGCACTAATTATGGGATGGACAATTTGGGGCTAAACCGTTATTATTGAAGTTAGGTAAAATCCTTGGAATGTGAAAGACCTTAAATATATTGTTTGATTAATCCGCGTACATAAGACGCTTTGGATTTTGTGGGTAGTATCCGCTGAAAACCCTCATGAGACAACACTCTTCCTACCGAGGACACCCAGAGGTTTAACTGAAACGACCCAAATTTCCGTACTCTTTGAGTGGACTGATAACACCACACGTCCAGCTCAAATTGCACAGAAATACGAATCATTATTAGAAAGAGGTTAGAGGGTGAGAAATAGAAAGAAAGAAATATTAGAATAGAAGAAAATGAAGATCACAAACTCACAGCGGAACGAATAAAATATATTAGATAATATAACTTTGAAGCACAAATCAGTATTTGTATATACATATCATTATCAGAGCACAACGATTATCCCTGGAACAGTTATAAACACCTGTTTCCAGATACAACATAGTACACAGCGGAAAATATGATAGTCTATAGCTAACTGGTGAGGCCTCCTGCTTCAATCTTCTCCAGGTGAATCTGTAAAATCCTGACTACTTGACTGCCCGTACAAATTTGGGCACCCAAGAGTTTAAGGAAAACAAACAAAATAAACTCTGGGTCAGTCATGGGACTGGTGTGAGTAAACTCCAACCATTGGTTTAACTTTCAAAAACCTTTCGAAAGAGAAGATAATCGTAAGACCAATCCACACATAAACACGGATGGTTTTTACCTTACGATAACCCAAAAATATTTTGATATCAAATCCAGTGATATTATGATAATGTCTAAATCAAATAAATAGAATCTAGCGGAACGCTTGCATCTCACGCTCCATATATAATATTAAATCAAAAACCGCAGGGCTCTTATTAGAGATTTGATTGCCAACATGACAAGGTATGGAACCACCTTCCGATCGTGTATCTCTAGAGGCAAATACACTGGGTTCAACAAGAACGTCTTGCAACCCGGCCCACACATGACCGACCACTCATTTCGCTTGAGTGTATCGAATGTATACCACCGACGGTTGGGATCAGCAACCGCCTCCCGACAAGGGACAGCATCGATAGATTAAAGAACAAATGGAATTTCTCTAGATAGGTGATCATACATCCTAATGGGTGCGACCCACATAGCCATGCTGCCTGCCCGATTTTTGTCCACTTCCGGGTTGTGAGGCTTGAGGTTTGAATTATCTTCCAGAACATCTGGCCACCATTCACTTTGAATGCCACATCGTCAGATCCATCGGAAATCACTAATTGATTCCCACAAAAATACTCAGATTGTTAGGCTAAAGAAGTTTCCCTTCTATGCCACCAACTTCGTACGTTTGAAGAAATCAACGTACGTAACCCCCTTTGGAAATACTCTGTCAGACACTCGTCCATACAAGTTGTCCTGGGTCTGGACAAACCGAAGGCACTAACCCGTAAACAGGATAGCCCTTGCATAACTCCGTCTTCAAGATATTCAGCATACTTGATTCGCAACGCTTATGCCAATACGGAGTGGTTCTCTGGATAATAATCCAACCGGTCTCTCCATATTAACAACGTTAAAATGGTCAAAACTTTGATAGTCGGTGATTTAACTATCAAATGAAAACATGTCGGTGTGCAAACAATGATATTATTTCCAGGAGGAAATTCTATCGACCAAACATCATTCAACACTGGGCCCTTTTTATATTAGTTCTTTATTACATTATCATTTCCCATTCCCATTTCCCATCTTTCGTGTTCTTTCAAGCACTATTTTCTCTCTCGATCATTGGAAAATATTTCCAATATATATAATTCCTTTCTTGAGAAAATATCTTTTTCTCCAGTTAGAAAACATTTCTAAATCCCTTGAATTAACTGATGTTATAAACATCGTTATTATAACTCAAATCATAAATCATTCGTTAACTAACGATATCACTAACCACCCCTTGCTATCGAGCCTTTGAAACATTCAGAGCTCACAACTTTAAACCAAACATTGCTTTCAACAACAGCGTTAAAACCGCTATCTAGCATTATAAAACACTTATCATAACCATAGCATTAAGATTGCTATTAAAACAGTTATTATAACGGCAGCGTTAAAATTGCTGTTTTGAATAAAATACCGTGTGCGGCGCACACGCTTCCGTTGTTCATTTATAAACTCTGTTTATTTTAAACAATTCAAGTTCTTCTTTAAACATATTTATAAACTATACCTTCTTCTAACCACTTAATTTGATTTCTATAAATCTCCTTTTCATATACATTTTATTTGCAAAATATTTCTTTGGTTTAAACTATTATTCTTTTACTTTAAACATTTAAAAAATCCTCCTTTAAGCTTTCCTCTATACTTTGCTAAATTCAAATCCATTTCCCATATTGGTTTCAAAACCGATACTTACTTTCAAATATACATTCATATTTGAATTTACCTTTTAATTTATCCAATGGTTAATGATCCACTTAATTTATATCTCTATTAATCATTTTTCTTGGTTTACCCAATGGAATAGGTTTCCATTTGCGACTCAATGAAAAAGAAATTATTTCTAATTTGGAAATAAACTCTGCTTTTAAATTCTAATTTCTTTTTCACATTCGATGATATTTTACGGTATCTAAAATACCAGGTTCCTAAGGCCAGGGTAAATCAAACACACAAATTCAACCATGGATAATGTAGCATAACATATACCACCATCAAATAAAACAGTAAATAAAATGTTGAGGGATCCAGTTGGATCCCTCCAACCTGTTTCCCTGCATCCACAGATGTTAGTAACATCAATAATATCGCATTAATGAAAAAAACAATCAACGATGTGATTATATTAACCAATTTATCAACTATTCAATCAAGCAACCATTTCACATTATAAAATAATTTTAAACGAGTGAGTTTACTCACCTTGATTCGCGGTTAACGAGTCTGCTTTTGTTTTTGTTTAAAACCAAACAGCTTTTGATTTTTCCCTGAGATTTCAGCAACTTTGTTCTCCGCAGGAATAGTCCTACCATATAGACTTCATCGTTCAGTTATTAAGAACGAACACATGCATATATTCTCGGTCCCGAAACTTCTTGTTCCATTGAATTCTGACAACATTTGTAAAGGTTAAACCATTTATAAGTTAACCCTTAAATTTAGACAAATTTAAACTATTAGTAATTTTAGTTTATTTATTTTAAGACCGAATTTACCCCTTAATCTCGTTTTAAGTATTATTAACATATATTGTTTCCTTTACCTTGTCATCCTCTAAAACCGTGCTCGCACCCCCATACGCGCATGTCGTTACCACGTTTGCTCCTGTTTCTTCCTTCCATATTATTCACCGCACCCATACCTGCTCCAAACAACGCACTTCATACCCTCCTACAAATCCATTTTTCAACAGCCAGCGTTTCCTTCAATTAGGCCATTACTTCCCGTATCTCCCAAAACAAATTACACCTCCAGGACAAAAATCCCGCACCCAACAGTGATCATCCACCTCAGTTCAAAACCCCATCGCTCACCCTTGTTTTGCCACAACCGCTACTTCATATGCACGCCACCCTCTTTTACTCCACATACACACGCATCAGTCTACTTTTCAAGCCGTGAAACTCGTCACCCTTACTCCTCCTTTTTGCGTTCACGGATATCAATACCTTCCACCGCAAAAACAGTTCTCCAGTATTCACAAACACTACTCCTTCCATGCTCTTAAACCACTCCATTATTCAATGATAAAACTACCAGTACTAACGTTTCAATATAAATATGTTGTAGCCAAAATAACAAGACCTCACCGCAAATCTCGAGCTTCCACCAAGCCTCCAACGTTCGACAAACATCCTACACCATCACCAGACAACTCGACAACAGCACCTTTTCACTGACCAAAACCGTACTCTCTCTTCCGTTTAAAAGCTCCGCCCCTTCACAGTGATACAGTGCATCATCACTGTATCCTCTTTCCCTTGACGTCAAACTCAGGACCTCATTCCCATCTTAATGCACTCGAACCCAAAAGTATAAGCTGAGAGCGAAGCTGATCAGAATAGGAACTGGGCGGATCACCAATAGAACGATTTCAATATTATTTTGATTTTAGAAGGCTCGATTTGGAAACTTGAGGGAGGAGTTTTCGTGTTTCTATCGCAGAAAGAAAATGAGAAGGGGACAACTTGTTTTGTTTTGTCTGTGAAAAGGGAGAAGACATTGAGATGTCAGTATTTAAAGAAGAAAGGCTTGGGAAACACGGCTGTAATGACTTGAGGATCACGGCTATACATAGGATAGGTTTGTAGGTCTGCTTCTCCAATCCTTTGTCGGCAAGGAAAATAAACATAGCTGTCAATCTTGTCCCTCAAAACCCTTTATTCGCTTTGTTAATTAATGACTGTCGCAAAGACATACTTTAAAGCTATAGGTGATTTGAGAATGGTGGTTACATAGGAGATTTTTATTAATATTTTATTTTAACGAAACTTCGTAGTAAAGTATCAAGTAAAATTTACCGCAAACTAACCACAGTCGATTTCTGTTTACTGATAAAGAAGCTTATTTTGGTGTAAAAAGGTATTCTGAACCCAATGGAACAAGTTTTGTCGAATTCCGACATCATTTGAAAAAATTTCCTTTATAAAACCAGAAATCAACACGCGTTTAAATTTTCCATGATCACCAGATAAATCAAATCAACTTGAAACTGCGAACACTGACAATAACTTTTCGATACGAACCCAACGGCACTAGTTTCGTCGCATTCTGAGACTGTTGCCCCGGTAGGCTGTTTTTGGCGCGTACCGCACTGCCCTTCTGAACACCCAATTTGCCGATCTCTAAAAATAACAAACTATATATCTACCCTGACTAAAATCGACGATACGAACTCACTGGAACTGGTTTCGTGGCCTGATTCGATCGTCTGTTCAAATTACACTCTAATATCCCTTTATTCAGTTGAATTAATTTAATTGCACTGAACGAGTGTTTACGGCTATCGTGGTCACATACGACATCGGTTTGCCACGCAATTCAACACCGTACAATAATTTAACGATACGGTCCCAATGAAACTGATTTCGTCGAAATCTGAGTCCGTTTGCAAAACGGCTATTTTAACGCGTATATTTTAAATAACGATTTCCACAGCGACTATTTCAAAATTTGATTTGACCATAACTTACAAATTATAACACGAAATCTGGATTTTTCTCTTTCATATGAAAATTATAATCAATACGGTTCCAACGTGTCTTGTTTCACAGAAATCCGATTTATAACGAGTCCTGTATATTCAGTTGAAGTTCAAAACTCCATATTACGAACTACCGCGCGATTTCGAGCTCGTTTTATAATTATATTATAAATTAACGTTCAAACTTCGTTTTATAAATAAATTCGTTATAAATTCCTATTTAAATTATCAACACAACATTAAAAACCAATTTAAATGTTCAAAACAAAATGGCTAAAAATCTGGGTCGTTACATTCCTTCCCCCTTAAAATAATTTCGTCCTCGAAATTGCTAAGGTAGGAAAAGATGTTACATACACTATTAACTAGGTCCAAAATTTCTTTTCGTTCAATTCTTGACTTCAGTTCAATTGGACCAATTTATTTCAATTAAAATATTAATTTATTCTTATTTAACGAAAATTTTCAAAAATTCTGAAAATCTTTTAACACTTTAAATTCTGAAAATTTTCGGCAGCATCTCCTCTGCACGGTTCAATCAGTACAACCACAACTTGCCTTTTTAGGCCTTTCCAATCCAAAAGAAAATCAAAAAGCCAAGTGGCTTGCCCCTATAGGCTCATAAAATCATCAACCCAAACAATATTGTAAACATGTACCTTTTTGTCGGGCATAATTCTATCTCTTGCACTTTCTTTCATTCAATATCTGCCCAGCATACATATATCCATTTCCAGTTGGTTCCAAATCAATCCAACTTCCAGTTTTGAAATCTCTGATCAACTTCTGATTAGTCCACTTCGATTCTATCAATTCAAATCTGATCTCAACTTCAGGAATCAATCCACTTATTCCATTTGAGTTTCACTTTCCATTTAACTAAAATTTCAATCCATTTGATTTATTTCCACCAATTTATTCAACTTATACAAGTTAAACAATTTCAGAATTCAAATTCCCGGGTTTTATTTCAACTATTTTGAAATCATATATATGTACATATATATTTATAATCAAATCAATTCAAAACATTTGAATTTCTAAATCATCTTGTCCCTTTCAAACAAGTTTTTCAATCCCAAATTACTATGGCAGCAATCCGTCACTTAGGAACTCGAAAATGAATACCGATAATGTCGCGACCCATTATCCGTACTATTTTCTCGCCACTGAAGTGATTTCAGTGCTTAATCACTTTAAAAATCCATTTAAAATCATGCTAATTCAAAAATATCTTCAAATCAATGCTATATTACCTTTAAAATACTTCAAGGAATATTTCAAAACTTCCGGGATTTAAATTCCAATTATGGTTTGAATTAAATTTCAGTTCAGCTTATTTGTATATCCTATTCTTATACAAATTCAATTTGGTTTTATACAACCATTTCAATATTCTATAATTTCCTTTGATTGTAATAACAATCAACACATTCGATAATTTCAAAAAATTATCCCTTTATATCAAAATAACTTTTGGGCAAATTATATCACTTACCCACTTTAAAACAATACTGAGTCGATTTGTTCTGTTCGAGAGTTTAGAAACACCTATCGATACGGTTGTACTTCCTGTATCGACCAGAATTCATAAACCACTCAACAAACCAGCCAACACAATATAAAACAATTTTTATATCAAATCTACAAATACGCGCTCATATATATACACTCAAACTCAACCTAGGGTGTTACTAACCCCATCTCTATTGAGTCACGCCACAGAGCCAGGGTAATCACTTAACCTTCGGCTCTGATACCAAATGAAACGACCCAAATTTCCGTACTCTTTGAGTGGACTGATAACACCACACGTCCAGCTCAAATTGCACAGAAATACGAATCATTATTAGAAAGAGGTTAGAGGGTGAGAAATAGAAAGAAAGAAATATTAGAATAGAAGAAAATGAAGATCACAAACTCACAGCGGAACGAATAAAATATATTAGATAATATAACTTTGAAGCACAAATCAGTATTTGTATATACATATCATTATCAGAGCACAACGATTATCCCTGGAACAGTTATAAACACCTGTTTCCAGATACAACATAGTACACAGCGGAAAATATGATAGTCTATAGCTAACTGGTGAGGCCTCCTGCTTCAATCTTCTCCAGGTGAATCTGTAAAATCCTGACTACTTGACTGCCCGTACAAATTTGGGCACCCAAGAGTTTAAGGAAAACAAACAAAATAAACTCTGGGTCAGTCATGGGACTGGTGTGAGTAAACTCCAACCATTGGTTTAACTTTCAAAAACCTTTCGAAAGAGAAGATAATCGTAAGACCAATCCACACATAAACACGGATGGTTTTTACCTTACGATAACCCAAAAATATTTTGATATCAAATCCAGTGATATTATGATAATGTCTAAATCAAATAAATAGAATCTAGCGGAACGCTTGCATCTCACGCTCCATATATAATATTAAATCAAAAACCGCAGGGCTCTTATTGGAGATTTGATTGCCAACATGACAAGGTATGGAACCACCTTCCGATCGTGTATCTCTAGAGGCAAATACACTGGGTTCAACAAGAACGTCTTGCAACCCGGCCCACACATGACCGACCACTCATTTCGCTTGAGTGTATCGAATGTATACCACCGACGGTTGGGATCAGCAACCGCCTCCCGACAAGGGACAGCATCGATAGATTAAAGAACAAATGGAATTTCTCTAGATAGGTGATCATACATCCTAATGGGTGCGACCCACATAGCCATGCTGCCTGCCCGATTTTTGTCCACTTCCGGGTTGTGAGGCTTGAGGTTTGAATTATCTTCCAGAACATCTGGCCACCATTCACTTTGAATGCCACATCGTCAGATCCATCGGAAATCACTAATTGATTCCCACAAAAATACTCAGATTGTTAGGCTAAAGAAGTTTCCCTTCTATGCCACCAACTTCGTACGTTTGAAGAAATCAACGTACGTAACCCCCTTTGGAAATACTCTGTCAGACACTCGTCCATACAAGTTGTCCTGGGTCTGGACAAACCGAAGGCACTAACCCGTAAACAGGATAGCCCTTGCATAACTCCGTCTTCAAGATATTCAGCATACTTGATTCGCAACGCTTATGCCAATACGGAGTGGTTCTCTGGATAATAATCCAACCGGTCTCTCCATATTAACAACGTTAAAATGGTCAAAACTTTGATAGTCGGTGATTTAACTATCAAATGAAAACATGTCGGTGTGCAAACAATGATATTATTTCCAGGAGGAAATTCTATCGACCAAACATCATTCAACACTGGGCCCTTTTTATATTAGTTCTTTATTACATTATCATTTCCCATTCCCATTTCCCATCTTTCGTGTTCTTTCAAGCACTATTTTCTCTCTCGATCATTGGAAAATATTTCCAATATATATAATTCCTTTCTTGAGAAAATATCTTTTTCTCCAGTTAGAAAACATTTCTAAATCCCTTGAATTAACTGATGTTATAAACATCGTTATTATAACTCAAATCATAAATCATTCGTTAACTAACGATATCACTAACCACCCCTTGCTATCGAGCCTTTGAAACATTCAGAGCTCACAACTTTAAACCAAACATTGCTTTCAACAACAGCGTTAAAACCGCTATCTAGCATTATAAAACACTTATCATAACCATAGCATTAAGATTGCTATTAAAACAGTTATTATAACGGCAGCGTTAAAATTGCTGTTTTGAATAAAATACCGTGTGCGGCGCACACGCTTCCGTTGTTCATTTATAAACTCTGTTTATTTTAAACAATTCAAGTTCTTCTTTAAACATATTTATAAACTATACCTTCTTCTAACCACTTAATTTGATTTCTATAAATCTCCTTTTCATATACATTTTATTTGCAAAATATTTCTTTGGTTTAAACTATTATTCTTTTACTTTAAACATTTAAAAAATCCTCCTTTAAGCTTTCCTCTATACTTTGCTAAATTCAAATCCATTTCCCATATTGGTTTCAAAACCGATACTTACTTTCAAATATACATTCATATTTGAATTTACCTTTTAATTTATCCAATGGTTAATGATCCACTTAATTTATATCTCTATTAATCATTTTTCTTGGTTTACCCAATGGAATAGGTTTCCATTTGCGACTCAATGAAAAAGAAATTATTTCTAATTTGGAAATAAACTCTGCTTTTAAATTCTAATTTCTTTTTCACATTCGATGATATTTTACGGTATCTAAAATACCAGGTTCCTAAGGCCAGGGTAAATCAAACACACAAATTCAACCATGGATAATGTAGCATAACATATACCACCATCAAATAAAACAGTAAATAAAATGTTGAGGGATCCAGTTGGATCCCTCCAACCTGTTTCCCTGCATCCACAGATGTTAGTAACATCAATAATATCGCATTAATGAAAAAAACAATCAACGATGTGATTATATTAACCAATTTATCAACTATTCAATCAAGCAACCATTTCACATTATAAAATAATTTTAAACGAGTGAGTTTACTCACCTTGATTCGCGGTTAACGAGTCTGCTTTTGTTTTTGTTTAAAACCAAACAGCTTTTGATTTTTCCCTGAGATTTCAGCAACTCTGTTCTCCGCAGGAATAGTCCTACCATATAGACTTCATCGTTCAGTTATTAAGAACGAACACATGCATATATTCTCGGTCCCGAAACTTCTTGTTCCATTGAATTCTGACAACATTTGTAAAGGTTAAACCATTTATAAGTTAACCCTTAAATTTAGACAAATTTAAACTATTAGTAATTTTAGTTTATTTATTTTAAGACCGAATTTACCCCTTAATCTCGTTTTAAGTATTATTAACATATATTGTTTCCTTTACCTTGTCATCCTCTAAAACCGTGCTCGCACCCCCATACGCGCATGTCGTTACCACGTTTGCTCCTGTTTCTTCCTTCCATATTATTCACCGCACCCATACCTGCTCCAAACAACGCACTTCATACCCTCCTACAAATCCATTTTTCAACAGCCAGCGTTTCCTTCAATTAGGCCATTACTTCCCGTATCTCCCAAAACAAATTACACCTCCAGGACAAAAATCCCGCACCCAACAGTGATCATCCACCTCAGTTCAAAACCCCATCGCTCACCCTTGTTTTGCCACAACCGCTACTTCATATGCACGCCACCCTCTTTTACTCCACATACACACGCATCAGTCTACTTTTCAAGCCGTGAAACTCGTCACCCTTACTCCTCCTTTTTGCGTTCACGGATATCAATACCTTCCACCGCAAAAACAGTTCTCCAGTATTCACAAACACTACTCCTTCCATGCTCTTAAACCACTCCATTATTCAATGATAAAACTACCAGTACTAACGTTTCAATATAAATATGTTGTAGCCAAAATAACAAGACCTCACCGCAAATCTCGAGCTTCCACCAAGCCTCCAACGTTCGACAAACATCCTACACCATCACCAGACAACTCGACAACAGCACCTTTTCACTGACCAAAACCGTACTCTCTCTTCCGTTTAAAAGCTCCGCCCCTTCACAGTGATACAGTGCATCATCACTGTATCCTCTTTCCCTTGACGTCAAACTCAGGACCTCATTCCCATCTTAATGCACTCGAACCCAAAAGTATAAGCTGAGAGCGAAGCTGATCAGAATAGGAACTGGGCGGATCACCAATAGAACGATTTCAATATTATTTTGATTTTAGAAGGCTCGATTTGGAAACTTGAGGGAGGAGTTTTCGTGTTTCTATCGCAGAAAGAAAATGAGAAGGGGACAACTTGTTTTGTTTTGTCTGTGAAAAGGGAGAAGACATTGAGATGTCAGTATTTAAAGAAGAAAGGCTTGGGAAACACGGCTGTAATGACTTGAGGATCACGGCTATACATAGGATAGGTTTGTAGGTCTGCTTCTCCAATCCTTTGTCGGCAAGGAAAATAAACATAGCTGTCAATCTTGTCCCTCAAAACCCTTTATTCGCTTTGTTAATTAATGACTGTCGCAAAGACATACTTTAAAGCTATAGGTGATTTGAGAATGGTGGTTACATAGGAGATTTTTATTAATATTTTATTTTAACGAAACTTCGTAGTGAAGTATCAAGTAAAATTTACCGCAAACTAACCACAGTCGATTTCTGTTTACTGATAAAGAAGCTTATTTTGGTGTAAAAAGGTATTCTGAACCCAATGGAACAAGTTTTGTCGAATTCCGACATCATTTGAAAAAATTTCCTTTATAAAACCAGAAATCAACACGCGTTTAAATTTTCCATGATCACCAGATAAATCAAATCAACTTGAAACTGCGAACACTGACAATAACTTTTCGATACGAACCCAACGGCACTAGTTTCGTCGCATTCTGAGACTGTTGCCCCGGTAGGCTGTTTTTGGCGCGTACCGCACTGCCCTTCTGAACACCCAATTTGCCGATCTCTAAAAATAACAAACTATATATCTACCCTGACTAAAATCGACGATACGAACTCACTGGAACTGGTTTCGTGGCCTGATTCGATCGTCTGTTCAAATTACACTCTAATATCCCTTTATTCAGTTGAATTAATTTAATTGCACTGAACGAGTGTTTACGGCTATCGTGGTCACATACGACATCGGTTTGCCACGCAATTCAACACCGTACAATAATTTAACGATACGGTCCCAATGAAACTGATTTCGTCGAAATCTGAGTCCGTTTGCAAAACGGCTATTTTAACGCGTATATTTTAAATAACGATTTCCACAGCGACTATTTCAAAATTTGATTTGACCATAACTTACAAATTATAACACGAAATCTGGATTTTTCTCTTTCATATGAAAATTATAATCAATACGGTTCCAACGTGTCTTGTTTCACAGAAATCCGATTTATAACGAGTCCTGTATATTCAGTTGAAGTTCAAAACTCCATATTACGAACTACCGCGCGATTTCGAGCTCGTTTTATAATTATATTATAAATTAACGTTCAAACTTCGTTTTATAAATAAATTCGTTATAAATTCCTATTTAAATTATCAACACAACATTAAAAACCAATTTAAATGTTCAAAACAAAATGGCTAAAAATCTGGGTCGTTACATTAACGGCCTGTTGCATACGCTAAATGCAATCGTGTTTCCTAAAGTGTGACATGTCTTAGTTTAGTTTATTCGAGGACGAATAAAAAGATAAGTGTGGGGGTATTTGATATACACGTAAATGTGTATATTTTATCCGCATATTTATCTTATTTTATCTTTTAAATAATTGATATTGTGTATTTATAGCTGTGTTTTCATATTGTTGACAAGATTCATGGTTTAGAGCATTTGATGAATAAAGCATGAAGAAATTGCTGAAAAAGAGTGAAGTTAAAATTACTAAAGCTTGAAGAGTTTAAAGCTTGAAGAACGGTTGCAAATAGAGTTCAGTTGAGTAGATTTGGCTCACTAAAGACTCATATTGTGTTCACATTGGCTCAATTGCAGACCATTTCACTCATGTAGCATTCACATTAGCTCCTTTGCAAGGCTTCTCATTCATGCACTGCACGCGTTCACACTGGCTCATTTACAAGGCCTCTTACTCTACAACCCCGTTCACACTAGCTTATGTGTTATTTGGGATAATTTTAGTCCCACATTATGGAATTTGCCAAGTAGCCTTTGTCATATCAGCTATAAATACACTTTATCTCATTCATTGTAAGACACACTTAGTTTTATTCTGTAATCTTTCTCTTGGAATAAAACTCTTCTTCCTCTGTTCTATTTAGTTTTAGTTTTATTTATGTTCATGTTATTTAATTTCTGTTTTTCTTCTTCTTTAGCTATGTCTAGCTAATCCCCTTTGATTAGGGGGTGATGACGCTAATAGATATGATTCAACATGAATCACATAGCCAATAGATGAGGATTTTATATATGTAGATCTAGATCTGTTCAAGGGTTAGATCTGAATATTCATATTCTGTGTCGTTTAAGATCTATGCTCCTTCACAGGGTATATTCGTGTTCGATCTGACAATTATCAGATTTAGATCTAGTTTTAGGTTTTTAAAAATTAATTTGTGAATCTGTCCTGATAGTCTATGGTTGTTTAAGAGCTCAGCTCCTGCATAGACTATGCTTGTCGTTATTTACTTATTTGTTTATAAGAATCTATCTATCGTTGATTCGTGTTTGTGACAGAAACATGAATTAGATCTATATTTATTTGTTGGCTATTGATGAGTGTGAATCTAATCTATGTCATTATCCCCTAATTGCTTTCTCTTATTAGATAAATCTCTCTTTTATATTTAATTGCTGTTATTTTCTGTGTTTTCAATCAATCAAAATTCTAGAATAACTTGATTGGATTTATTAATTAAAATATTTTTGGTCCCAGAGTTCGACACCCTCTACAACAATCCTTGTTGTTTAGGAAAACCGAACGGATTTTACAGTTGTTTACAATTGTATAATTTGTTCGCAAACAGTGGTAGCACTCCTCAGTGATTAGGACTTTCTCTTTCATCTTGGATCTTGACTTTCTGAGATGTACCGCTTTGACTTACTTTCTACTATGTTATGGCTTGCTATGAGGGATATGGTTTTATATTATTGCACTCTGTTATTTTTATCATGAGACAAATTTGTGATACTTGGTTTTTGATGTAACTGGTTTGATGATGTAACCTGTTTTGAGATGATGTTTTATTTTCAATAATAAATTTGAAATTTCCGCTGCTTATTTTATATCTGTCTTGTGAATTTCTATACTGTTTACCTATTACGCTTCACGAAACTTAATTCATTCTCTTTTGAGTGACATTAATGGATGTGGGGTGTCACACTAGTGCACTTTATCATATCATTTGCATCCACTTATGTCTAAGCTTTGCCACACAACCATTCATTGCTAAAAGACACATTCTAACAATTACTCAATAGTCATGATACTGCACATCCCCATTAATAATTAATAAGCTCATATGTTTTGTTCTAAGGCCATCCAATTTTAATGCTACCTAGTTCTAAGATTACAATTAACTCTCACTGAGCACTCTTCCAAAACACACAATAGACATCGAACAATAATGTGCACTCTATCAACTTCCTACAATTCGCTGCTTTTGCATCAGCTCTAGTTTTTTATGATACTTCACTACTGTTTTTTCTTCACGTTCCTCGGCTCTCACACTTCTTTTTCTTTGGTATAGTCTGTTTCCAAGATTTTATATTCGTTGTATATTTGTATGTGTAATCAATATTTATTCATGTACTCATTATATATATGGTTTGTTTGGAAATTATTATATATATTGTTTATTATATATTAATTCATATACATTCCATTTTTATAATACTATTAATAAGTTATAAGGATACTATTATTATTTATATTAATTCTTACACATGTCAAATAATAAAATTCATACAATATAGTAAATTGGTATATGATATAATATATATATATACACAAACACACACAACTTAAGTGAGTATACTACATGTACATAAGCTACTACATCAGGTGTATCTATGGTAGTTCATTTCATGTCTGTAATATACAAATATAAACTTCATCAAGCTTGTACATGCGAGTATATTACATGTATCCAAGACATGTCATGTAAAAAATGAGTATTTAATCAAATGCATCCACTTTAGCATAAATAAGCGATAGTTGCATAATTCTTAAAGCGTACATCATCTCTTATATAAATCAAGTAATCGTATTTGTAAGCTGTAATATGACCCTTTAAATAAGAAATGCATACATCAACAAAGTTGAGTAAAGCTTAAAGGTAGATATGTAACCTTATTTCTATTATGCCAAATTCCCATCCAACCAATATAATAGCAATATTATGCCTTATTATAGATGTACTAAGTTAACTTTCATTCTCTTATGGAGACTATAAATAGATTTCCCTAAAAAATATTTTAGTTTCGAAACGATCAACCTTGAAAATTAAATGGAAACAACTTCCTATATCTAGTATCTTATTCTTAAAGGCTTGAATGTATGTAATGTTTACTATATTACCTTGTTTTTCAAATAAATTCATAGCTAATGGACACTAATTCTCCTAAATACACTTGTTAAGTATGTGTACATTAGGAGAATTCACCAAACTAATTACTTTCAAAAAATAAAAATGCTTGCTGGACAATTTTGCATATAAGGTTATGGCATGACTCACGTTATATTAAAGTTAGATTCTAATCAAAATAATGACTATTCATTACTAAAAAAGATTCACTTCATAATATTCTAATTGTGATTTTGTGTTATTTTGAGATGATCTAAATACAATTTTTGAGGATTTGTCCATGTCCACTCTTAATTAGTTCTACCCAGTTTCCACCTTAATTAGTTCTACCCAGTTTTAAACCGAGTTTTAATTAGTTCTACCCAGTTTGTGGCAATAAGATTCTGGCGACTCAGTAAATCAATTTTTAAATTCAGTCTAAAATTTAGTTTTAAACACAGTAGAAAACTGAGTTTTAAACTTGTACTAAAACTCAGTTTGAGTTTTTAATTCAACTTAAAACAGAGTTTTTAACTACAAAGGTGGAGATGAAGATTAGAGTATGTTATAGTCGATAAACATGTGAGATCATCTAAAAATCATTATATTTTCGACTGGTTCTATAAGAAATGAATAGCGTTGATGTTAAGAACACATGTAAGAATAAAACGTGAAGAGGGTTTACAGAAAGATGGGACTACATATTTGTAATAAATGTGCTATCATAATATATATCTCGCATTACCACTATATAATGTACTTACAATGGTGAGAACAGTTTGGAAAATAGCACAACTCTTGTACCCCCAAGGTAAGCATCGCTAAGAAAAGCACCAAACAAGGAGAATATATTTACTGTTCCAATCCATGCACCAAATATAGTTGTAGCATTGTCATTTATTGTCTTCCAATGTTAGTTAAATCATAATACTTACCATTTATTTCATCTACACAAGAAAAAGAAACAAACTTTTTGAATACCTATGATATTCGGAGAAGGGTTAAATTAGTCAATCGTAAAATTAAAAACATAGAAGTAAATTAAATTGGTGAACCACATACATCTCTATAATTGCAAAGGATTAATTGCACATGTCATGCCAATTAACTTAATGTCTGCCATTGTGATAATAAATTAAAAGAATGAACTAAACATCACTAACCATTAATAGAAGTGATCTTTGTGAACATTACTGATCACTAGTAATGAATAATAAAACTGTCATGATAACATATTAAAACCACATCAGAACGTAATAAAAATATCATATTATGAAGAATTTATATAGATATCAAAATTAAAGGATAAATTCATATGCTAGATTAATTTCGTTTTCAAGACAATTAATACAAGCAAAACTATATATACACATATTTTTATATCACGTATTATATATTGACCATACTTCACATCCTTCCACCATGTATAGTGTAACAAATAATATATATATTTTACAAACATGCCATCGGAAGAGGCTTCTACTATACATATTAAAATGTTGTTTCCTTAAATTTTGCATTTACGTATTTGTAAAACGTTTCATCAAACACATACCACACAATATATAAATGAAATGTATAAGTTGAGAAAACTTATAATAACAAAGCTGTACCAAAATTATGAAACTTGAATTAGGGAATTAGATGAAGACAACCTAAGATCCAGTGTACTTACTACTTACAAACCACAACAAAATAACATAGAACATCAAATAACTACTTACAACAAAGGTTGGATATCGGCATTCATATATTTCCATTCCTACCAGACAATGCCCTCCAAACCTTTTGGTGGACCTATACAGACAACAAAATTTATCTGGTAGTGCTAATAGTTGAAAAATATAAGTGTTGTAAAATCATCAATTTGGTATAGTGGTAAAGAATTAGAATATGGATTTTAGTTATAAAAATCCAAGTTTAGCACTATAATAAGTGGTCTAAGGGTTTATGTAAAGAATGTAATAAACGAATCAATCGAAGATATATATGGATTGTATTAGGAAATTTAGAACCAGCACTGCAAAAAAACATTGTTTTTGCAGCGGAAAAATCCGTCGCTAAACCCTCGCTAAAGGCCTGCTAGCGATGGATTTGCAGCAGAATACGACTGTCGCTAAAAAACACATATTTTAGGCACAATTTTGCGATGGAAATTAACGTCGATTCTTCGTCACTTCACAGTCGTTTTCTGATATATTATCATTTCATTTTAAAATATTTCATCGACGTTTTACCGATGGATATATATAGCATAATAAAATCAGTAAATATTTTCCCATCGCTAAATGCAAGCAATTTAGCGAGGGATTACCGACGGAAATATATAGCAAACATTTTATCATTCTAGGTATTCGTCGGTAAACCGCCGCTATCTTTAATTATCAGTTTCTGCTTGGCGACGGTTTAGGTTCAATTTTGATAAATATTCCGTTGGTATTACCTTTCTATTCTGTTTATATATTGTTTCTTCTTTGTTGTTTTTCCTGTCATTGCTACCAATTGATAGTTATATACATGCACATAAAATGAGCGACATTAACAAAAAAGAAAATGCAATCATTAGTTTTTTATCAAAACAATTTTTTTTATTAGAGTTAATATTCCATACAAAAAACAATACCGTCTATAAACATACATCAATTCATATATACACTAGACTGAATTATGACTAACAAAATTATTCAGCTAGTGCTAGTGGTATTCCATACAAAAACATCATCCTTACTCATAATACCCATAGACAAAACCACATAAAAGATGCATCAACAAAATATATCCAACTACCATACCCGAGTAACTCATGAAGATGACGATGGCGAAGGATCTTCATAATCAAATTCTTCATTTCTCTGAAGCATTGTCATCACTTGTTTCATTTATGCTTGAAAGTTTTCTTTATCTTCTTTTTGTTGTTGTGCAAGCCTTGTCTGCCCTTCCTCAATTCTTTGGCAATTAGCTCGCTCACGCTCTCTCTCTCTCTGCCTCAATCCTAATCTGCTATGCTCTATCATCGTGAAGTACTTATCTAAGCTCACTCATGCTCTCTCTCTGCCTCAATCCCAATCTGCTCTGCTCTATCATCCTGGAGTACTTATCTGACACAGCCGGATCTATTGCTGCCACACAATGAACAAGAGTAAATATACACACTCATTAACTTGCAAACCATGTTCAAAAAACATATCAAAGCAGCGAACAAAAGCTTCATGTTACAACTAAACTATCATAATTGATGCATATACTTGCATAGTACAAGCAAATACACACTTATTAACTTGCGCAACAACGTGTACGTCCAGGTCAAGCTATTATCAACAGCTCCCTCTTCAAGCAGCAGCCTTACTGCTGCTCCCATTTTTTATTTTTAATTATGGAGTAATCTAACTTGATTTGTGCAAGAAAATCAATTTAGTAATCAACGTATTACATGTATTTTTAAACTCAGGTAGCTATCCTAATAAAATCACAATTCTATAGCAAACATAAATACATGATAGTGACCAAGAATTCAAGCCACAACATGAATTCAACCCTAACAAAAGGACCAACCATCTATAGACTTAAATCATATGTTATACGAGTTTTGATATGCTCTGGTACATAAGTTTACAATGGTATTCAATACTTAATTACAGTTCTCAATAACATATGGTTATTATAGTTATATTATATGAGTTTCTGTTGATAAAAGATTTCTATGTTAGACAGAATGTACTCCGCTGGACCAACTAATTTCAATCAATTTTTGCTCATGTACTTACATTAAACATTTAGGGTACGTCACACACTTGAGCAACAAAACAATAGGATATATTGAAATGGAGTACATTTTGCCTGCAATAGTGCCTGATTATTAAAATCTCGGGGTATGGTTTGCCTGCAAGTACCCTGATTATTAGAAAGTAAAGATTAAGAAATTTCAGGTTAATGTTCATGATTGTTCACCTTAATTCTTTGAATCTCTTCCTTGATAAACTTGTTATAAGCTGAAGGCACACGTTGCCTCTTCTCAGGAGGTTCGATTGGTAAGAATTGTTTATGATCATGCTGATCTTGAGAGAAAAATGTCAATTTCCTTGTGCATTTTGAGGAAGAACCTATGCAGTCCTTTTGGAATTCTTGTGATGTTGCATGTATATGGCTCTTACTATGACCACGTTTATTGTGTTGTTGCCACGAACATTAACCTGAAATTTCACTTATATATTTTACTATATAATTATAATACATAATCAAAATATATAACTCTATATTATTTTAGTAAATGGTTCGCTTCAGGTATGTCCCATATATATCTTTATCTTCACTCCAACTTTAGGATAGATCATTGATCTTGATCAATAAAGACCAGTTTTACTTATGTCCAATGCATTTGTATGTTCATTAATTTACATATATTTTGTATTTAATGAGCAAGGAATAATATTACATAAGATTAAGTTAATTTTATATATATATATATACACTGAAAATTAAAACACGATGATGCTTAGGCCTATGCTTAAATTTACAAAAGCATGAAATTGTTATTTTCCGGCAATCTAATTAGACTAGTACAACAACAAAACAAGGAAAGGAAAATAGCTACTCGCCTAATACACTTCACCACTTAAGATTCCAGGGATAAAATATCCATTGCGGCAAACAAAACTTCTTTGTCAAATGCTTTGACCACCAAAGTTTTGTTAGCTTCTCTAATATTCTGGAAAGGTAATAACAAGCTATGGCATATAGGAGATGTGGACAAAAAAATTTCAGCATAATTCATATTTTGTTTTGTATTACGCAGAGAGAGATAAGCCTGAAACCCATATGCTAACAACAGTACAACATCTTCTAAGGCAACTTTTTTGGCAAAGACACAATAGTTGCAAGGCTCAGTAAAACTTGCTTTATCGTTTTTAACGTTATTTTCTGGTAATTTTCGAAAAACAAAAACTAAATCTAAGTATATTTTTTGAAAAAAGTGTTTTTTATATTTTAAAATTTAACATGATATCAGCCAGATTATCCCTTTGTAAATATATATTATGCCAACAACCATTTGCAATTGTGGTAAATGATGTTTGTTTGAGCAGTCTAGTGATTTCCATGTTGTCTCTTAACCGACTTGTCTAAGGTTCCTACGAAGTGAATCCGCCTTCGTTTTGCGTATGTTCAACTTTCTAATTGGACACAAAATGAACTCACCTCCGCTACAATCTTGCTTACATTTAGTGATATATAAAAGGCAATAGTTTATGTCACAGTCTTGAAATAGTTTATATATCTTTTATAAACATGATGTATAAAAGGCAACAATTCATTTATTTTCACAGTTCATATAAAAATACATTTGAGCTTTTTACCAAACTTTAAATGAAAATATTAGGTAAAAGTAGTGGCTTAGTTAATTGATTTGCTAAGGAAAGGAACTACAATAATTGAAATAGTTCAATCATTTTTTTTCTTTCTATAATTGAAAGCAAAGGAACTACTATGTGTACATATGTTATATTTCTACGTACATGTGCAGGTTCCTTGCATAAACATTTAGGGTACGACACACGCTTGAGAAACAAAACAATGGGATATATTGAAATGGAGTACATGTTGCCTGCAATAGTGTCTGATTATTAAAATCCAGGGGTATGGTTTGCCTGCAAGTAGCCTGATTATTAGAAAGTAGCAGCCTGCCAAGTATATTTCGCTTGCAAATGCAAGAGCATAGTTTGCCTATAACCGCAGGCATAGGCACGCCAACAAGTTGGTAAACCTAGTAAATATTAAGAAAACCAAACTAAAAACATTATCATAAACTACGTTTTAGAAGGTAAATATCTTAATTCAATAAGAATTGTTACCTTCTAAATGAGAACACTGCAATGGAACTTACAATCCATCATGATCGCTTCTAAAATGAGAACACTACAAAAGAAATTTAAGTTTATATGTTATCTCCTAATATGATGCAATCGTATATTCACCATAATGTAAATGGGCCATTTTCGCATGTAAACCCAATATGCAATCCATATAAAGAATGTAACATGTCACATTTTATGTATTGAAATAAAACAATTTTCCATAATCCTCTTCTCAATACAAGCTCGCAAGACAATCATCGAAATCAATTAACTCTTAAACAGATATTCACAAATATTCATGTAATATCTCTTTGTCTCACCAACAGCAAGGCTCCTTTTGGATTAATCTATTTAAATCGTTTTTTCACATTTTGAAAGCCAAAATTAATTAATTTTTAACTTCAAAAAGTCAAAAAACGACTTATCATAATCAATCCACGAGAGCCCTACAGTAAAATAGCAATCAAAATTTCAAGATTTGTACTCTAGGACAAATTATTAAAATGGCATAAATATTTTAAATAGTAAACTTCTAGTGGCCACTTTGTGACGGCCCGCCCCGCACCAGCCTGCATCTCGTCCGAAAGTGCGCTGTACACATGCCCAGCTAGCACAGAACGGTCGTCAGAAGAAAAGAAAGAAGGGAATGAACTAATCAAGGAACCTGTAGAATGTCTCACAGCGCATGGAATAAAATATATTAACAACATACTTGACATAAAACAGGTGAGACAGTGCATAAGCTGATAACTAAAATCAACATCAATCATCAGAGCAGCGGAAATCCATATACAGCTTATTACAATTTTCCAAATTTACTGTCTCTAAACAAAAGAAAGCTAAAGTAGAAGATGCACCACCAATGTCCAAGTAGCGATCTTCAACAACACAGGGAGAATATTATATATATATATATATTACGTGAAAGCCTCCTGCTTGTCTCCGGATCATCTATCCGTGCATCACCAGCTAACCTGTCTCTAGTCTGCTCGTGTGAGCACCCAGAGTAATAAGAGGGGACATAAAACTGTAACAACCCGCAAAATCTGAGCCAGTTTAAAATTTTTATTTTGGCAATTTAGCGAATTTAGAATATTTAAAATAGATTATTTTAAATAATATCGACGAGAAATTTATTTTGAATATAATTCGAACAAATATATTTATACGCATCGTCGTTGGAATATAAATAATTATATATAATTATAAATAGAATTGAAAATGGCGCAGTAGTTCGATAATTCGATTTCAAACTTCAATTGAATGTACCGGGTGCAAAACAATCCAGATTTTAGTGAAACCAAAAACATTAGGATCTATTTGATAATATCTTTCCAACGAATCCGAAAAATCAAAATTTCATAACGGGAATCAAAAGATATGTCCAGTTGAAAATTCTGAATAGTCGCTATAGAATTCAGGCCCTTAAAAATGGGAATTTTGCAAATGACCTCGGATTTCGACGAAACCACTTTTGTTGGGTTCGTGATGTCGAATTATTGCTAGGTTTCAAATTTCATAATTTTTCGAATCAATATGTGAGCGTGGCAAAGGAAAACGCGTTTGACCAGTTTCAGTTGATTTTAATCGACTGGAAAATGACCATTTTTCCAATGGTCTCGGAATTCGACGAAACTAGTTTTATTAGGACCGTATCGTCAATGCGAAGCTAGAAAATATTTTGCTGCAATTTTTAGAGTTCGTATGTGACCCCGGTAAATTGAAATGCGCGTTCAAATTCAATATATAGAGTTATATGTTGATTTGGGGGAAACTGATCGAAATGGTCGAATCAGCTTACGATACATATCCCATTGTGTTCGGAATATGGGTAAAACGCTATGGACGACAGGCGGTGGGCCTCGTTTCGAGGTCGAAATAAAAAGTCAACTTATTGAAATTAAATTAATTAATTAAATAAATAAATAAAATAATATTCTCCCCCCTTTTCTCTCCTATACCTCCAGGCCCCCCCCCCCCCGGTCAGTTCATTTGATCAACGGAGAAAAGAAAAAGAAAAAAAAAGAAAAAAAAAGAAGAAAGGGGAGGAGCTGTCGCTCCTCCACCGAAGGCCATCGCGGCCTGGCGACGCGCCGCCCAAGGCGGGGCCACTGCGCCGCCCTCCCTCCTCCGCTCCACTCTCTCTCTTCCCCTCCCCCCCTCAATAACGATCTACACACCCAGCCCCTGAACGGGCCCCATCATCGTCAGAAGGCCGCCCGACCACCTGGAAGGCGCCGCGCATCCCTCCCTCCTTCTCACTGACCGTCCATCGCCTGCTTCCCCTTCCCCCTCGATTTCCACTGTAAGTTTTTATTTAATTTATTTTTATTTCTTTAAATTTATATATATAAAATAATTCGTTATATAAAAATGAAAACCAGTTCTATGTAGGATGTTAGTGGACAAAGATTTGGGTTTTAATCGAACAAAGGTTTGAATTTTGATGTGATGAAAGATTAGATTTTTCCTATGAAGATAAAGAAATAAAAATACGATTTTTACTTATTTAAAAGTAGAGTAAAAGTATACTTTTGTTCTATGTACGTCGTGATAAAAATTTGATCTTTATACACAAGAAAGGTCGGTTTTTTTATATGTGATTTTAGCGAAGTAAAGATCGAAATTTTAGCAAAATAAAAATCAGATTTTTAACACAGAAAGGTTAGATTTTTAATTAGTGAATGTTGAGATTTTTATAACAACAAAGACGGGATTTTTATATGATAAAAATATAATTTTTATTATATAGGAAGTATAAAAATATAATTTTTATAAAGGTAAGATAGTAAAAATATCATCTTTGTATATGTAGCGAAATAAAAATCTGATTTTTATTATACATACGTTGAAATAAAGAGGTGATTTTTATAATGATGAAATCTTTATATTTGAAAAGGCGAAATCTTTTTATATAGAATAGTGTGATAAAAATAGAATTTTTATCTATATAATAGCGTTGTAAAAATAGAATTTTTATCTATATAATAGCGTTGTAAAAATAGAATTTTTATCTATATAGTAGCAATATAAAAATAGAATTTTTATCTATATAGTAGCAATATAAAAATATAATTTTTATCTATATAATAGCGTTGTAAAAATGGAATTTTTATCTATATAGTAGCGAAGTAAAAATTCGATTTTTATATATTGAATAGCGAAGTAAAAATGTGATTTTTATATATGTAGTGGCTACGGGCGAAAGTGACAAAAATGCGATAACGATGAAAATTTCTATCAAAGAAGAGTCAAGATGATTGGATAGCTATCGGTGAGAACTTCTCACTCAAATTTTTTTTTCTAGTTATATATATATATACTAGGATGCAGACGGTGCTTAGTAGCACCCGACACCCGTCATCCACAGACCATGGATGGCTTGCTTGTTAAATTGTTTGGTTGAGTAGTTGGTTAGTTTATTTAGTTGGAATTGAATTGTTTGGTGAAATGGAATGGATTTGATTGATGTGTGAATGGCGTGGGCCTTCACTAGACCGGGGATAAGGCTAGGCCTTGTCCCGTTTCTAGTATCGTGCCGTTATGCCGCCGAAATTTCCTAAAATATGTTAGAAAAATAAAAATATCATTTTTATTGTGTAAATGAAATGAATAGAAATTCATGTGTTAAAATAAAATATATTATCGTTAAAAATATAGTTTTTAACGTGAAAGTGAATAAATAAATATTTATAAACAAATCGGCCGATTTGTTTATATACACTGATTTGACTGATATTGATTGGGTCGATAAATTTTACACATCGCCCTACTGCACAAATAAAATCTGTGTTTGATTGTTTGAAACCCCACACGGGTGTTGGGATGAAATTTGAAGTTCACTCATCCTGATTGATTAAATATGTCGATCGATTGATTGACAGGCTGTTATAAGCGTTAGATATCTATATTCGATGCTTATACAGTGTAGTGCACTTTGGTTGATGATTGATTATTTTTCAATGCTATTATATACATGCGTTGTATGGAATCCATATAATTAACGTTATATGGTGATTGATTGGGCCTCATTCCAATCGGGAAAATAATGAATATTATAAAAGTAGATTCATGTGTTGAATATAAAAATAGTCATGTGTTGACGATGTTCATGTGTTGAAAATATTCGTGTGTTGAGTAAAATATTTTTTTTATATAATAAAATTCACATCTTTATCATATTTAAAATTAGAACTACTTCCTAGTAGAAGTCTAATTAAAAATCAAACGATAGATACCATAGTTTTATAAAATATTTTAAATAACAAAAATAGTGATGCGTTGACAGTACTCATGTGTTGAGATTAGTCCTGTGTTGAAAGAAATATAGATTCATGTGTTGAATAGAATAAATATTCATTTGTTGAATAGAATAACGAATTATTGAAATATATAGCCGTGTTGATTAGAGATGCGTTATTTTGACGCGGAGGATATTTATATCGATTTTATTCGTTTTATAATGAATACTGAAAAGTGATTTCAAAATTTAATATTTTGGAAATGAAATTCAAATTGAATTAGATTAAAATTCAAATTGAAATTTTATTGAATCAAAATGAAATGGTTTCGAATTGAATAAAAAGTGAATTTGAATTCAAATCAAATTGAAATGAATTCGAATTGAATTGAAACGAATTAGAATTTGAATTGAAGTGAAACGAATTTGAATTCGAATTAAATAAAATTGAAATGAATTCGAATTGAATTGAAACGAATTAGAATTTGAATTGAAATGAATTCGAATTGAATTGAAATCAAATCGATCTAAAATTGAATATAGTGTTGAAATAGTTTTGAAAACGAATGTAGAACGATTTATAAAATACGTTTTAAAAGGAAATTGATGAAATATATATAATATATATATATATATATATATTATATATAATGGCCTGAATAGAACGCGCCGCGCCGCGGCAGTTCGTGAATTTCGACCATTGACTTCGAATCAACGTTACGGGAGATCCGACCGTCGGATTCTCCTAAAACCGGAACCGTTGGGTTCGTATCGAAAAGAGATTTCCAATGAATATTAGGAATTTGAAATCTAATGGTTGGATTTGGAGTTATGTCCTAATCAAATTCGAAAAAGGTCGATGTAAGTGCAGTTCGATGGCCGTTGATGGAAATCGACTGTACGGGACTTGATAAAATTATTAAAAATATCTATAATTTGTGTAAAATCATAATATACGGATTGGAAAGAACTAAGCTGGAGAATTCCACATTTGAAAAGATAAAAATAGATTTTTTTTCGGAATGAACTAGTTTTGAACTAGAATTAAAATCAATTTATTTTTGAAATAAATAAATTGAATTGGAAAGTGATTTTAAAAATAATCAATATTCCCAATACGTGGATTGGACTAGAGTTGAATCGAAATTATCTTCGGGATATTTCGATGTTGGATTTCGTGACTATACAGATATTGTTATGGGAATTTGAAAGAAATATTTAGTATCGTTATTTCCAATACAATATATGTGGGTTTCAGAATTCGATATTGAATATAAGCCGATATATTTTCTATTCAGAGCCTTGTATTTAATATCAAATGTGATTTGGGTTTATCGTGAATCGTGTTTTAGATGACATTGGTTCTTTAACCCAGTTAAAGGCAAGATGTTGATTTTTGAAAGAATTAAGACTAAGTGTAGTTTTAATGAATCTTTAATTAGATTAAAATGTGAATTGATAATTTAAATTATCAAATCTGAAAAGTGATCGAGAATGGAGTACCACCAGTTTTGCTCCAAAGCGATAGTTAAATCTTTAATTAGATTTGAACGTGAAATGGTAATTAATTTTACCGATAACACCGTGGTGTTAGAAATGGAGTATCACCAGTTTTGCTCCATGGGATATATAGGTTGGGATTGGGAATAAAATAAATAATTACTTCGGTGTGGTTCGTTAATCCCGACTAGTTTGAAATGATATCCAAAGGAGGATTAAAGAATAAATTTAGAAGAATTTATCTTTGATAAAATTAATGGGAACCTATCCCCTAAGAATGTGATTTTGTGAATAAAATAATATTCTGAATTGGAATGAGGCGTTTGTTGTGTCTGTGTAACAATTTGTTTATCATATACGTGGGTTATTCGGAAAGGCCGGGTTATACCCATTCTGAATAACCGATTCGACGAGAGGTTGAAGATGAAGACGGTGGTTGAAGACCAGAAGTCTTCACATCGTTTGGGTGATTACTGATGATCTTGATTGGGCTGTACACCCAAGATGAGGGAAACAGTTGGTGATCGTCCAGACGTACTTGGAGATCGATGGATATGCGAGGAAAGTGCCTCCGTTTTCGTTCAGACCCAGAACGAACTTGTAAATGGATTGTGTGTCTGACATTGGGTTTTATTCTGTGTTGATTGATCTCTATTAAATATACATCTGTTTGGCGGCGGAGAATTTATTCTCTTGCTTAACGCCCTTCTCTGAGGCGTACGAGCTCAGAGGTTGTATATCGATGGACATCAGTCGCATGGAGTGAATTGCCAATGTGGCACGCGTAAGTGGCAATTGATCAAGGCTTCTGTTGAAAAGCAAAGTCTTGTGGTTGATGATCAAAGCATGGTCTGTGTAACGTAGCTTTGTGTATAACGTGGATTCGCGAGCCTCACACCTCGGTATGAGTCAAAAACGGGATACGGACCCAAGGAGTGCACGACGTTTCTTTCTAGCTAGGGTGGTGTCAGTGACCTACCAGCCCTGACATTTATATACTTTTCACCTGTGTGGTTGTTGGATACGAGGCGCCTCGGATATAGGTCTGTAAGGACCGGGAAACGTGTGTTCAGGAATAATTAATCCTCAAAAGTAAGAGAGGACCGGCCTTGGAGGTTCCAAAGGATCAGAGTGGGGTCCTGAGGCATTGCTAGAGTGTCTCGAACGCCGAGAGGAGCTTGCCCCTTGCCTCGGCTCATGACGGAATCCAATTTCCAATACGTGATATTGCGGTTTTAATTGTAGAACTAGTATGGCGACATGATATATGGTACCCATGCCGTCTATGATTGATATTTATGATTGAAATTGTTTTGACACTATACACTTATAATAGTATCAAATGATTTGTTTTAAACGTACCAAGCATGTTTGGCTATTATAAGGGAAAACCCTATCCTTCGGCTTGCGTTGCATTGTGTGATGGGACCTGGGTCTTATAATAGCTTCATTTTTCCAAAAAGCATTACGCTGTTTTGTTATATGCACTAGTATTCTCGGGGGGAAACCCGTTCCGTGTTATACGGCGTGGTCCCTTGAATTACTCTATTTTAAAGTAAAGTTTTAAATAACTGTTTTAGTTCTCACACCAGTCACATGACTGACCTGGAGTTTATTGTTTTAACCTAAACTCTGGGTGCCCCTATTTTCCACACGGGCAGCTAGTAGTTTCGGTTTTGCAGATTTATATTCACAGGGTCCTGATTTACAGCTGGAACGATGCTCGGAAAGCTCTGTATCCGTGCATTACTTCTAGTTGTGTTTATGTATTATTTTCCGCTGCGATGTATTTAAATGTAATTTAAATCTCTGATATTTGTCGAATGTAATTTATTCATTTTTACTCTGTATATTCTTGTATCTGATGGAATTGTTGTAATATCAATGAAATGTTCTTCCGTCTGCGTCCTTTTGTGTGTTGTTCTCAAGGTAATCCGCTCTTTCCTTCATGGGGAAGTTACGGGCTATCACAGTGGTGTCATAGCTTTGGTTTACAGAGCTCGAGAACAAGACACATTAGAACCATACGAAAGAATTCATCAGATATTGGATTAGTAATATCCAATTAGAATGACTCGTTAGAGATAGGATCAGTAGTATCCTAGAACGAGTGTGAAGAGTATATTTTTCAAATGAAAACAATTTTGTTTTGAAATTTAAACCATTTTGAAACGTATTTGAATATTTATTTATTTTGAATATGGACAATCCAATATATAAAGGTTTCGCGTATACGCGTCATGAACGTATATTCGAAGTTTTAATATACTGGATAGATATAGAATCACGCTCTAGTCGTCCGGAGATGATTCTGATGATTGACTAGTCGTCATTAGTATTCATGTTCGAGTAACGAAGGTGTGATATCTATATATTTCCATTAGGCTGGTGTGAGAACCAAAACTAATATAGTTAGAACACATTGTTGTGAATTGGCATCAAAAACATGATTTTCTGTATATGTATCAAAATTATGAATTTGAAACTCTAATTCACTAATTGATTGATGTTTGTGTTGTTTGTTTATTTGTTTGATAATTTTTAACCATTATGCCTAATTGAACCGAATTTTGACTTATATTGAAAATTGGTCGCAATTGCTTGTATATACATATACTTATATTGAACAGGTCATAGCAAGGAGGCTAGAGCCAGAGAATAAAATTTGTTTGCCCGACAAATAGGTACATGTTTACTACATAATTTACTGTTTTGTTTGGGTGATGATGATTTTATGAGCCTATTGGCTAGCCGCTTGGCTTTTTCTTTTTCTTTTTGAGATTAGAAGGACCGGGGAAGCTATTTGAAATTCCTCGATGCTCCCGGTGCAGGGGAGGTTATGGCGAAATTTTTCAAAAATTTAGGGTGTTAGCCAAATTTTTGAAGAATTTGAAAATTCTCAGAAACTGAAAAGTTGGAGAATGGAAGCCAGATCGAATGTAGAGCTTATTAATCAAACCACTTTCGACATTGTTCCTTTTCGGGGAAGAAAAGTTTTAAGTGGGGGAGATTGTAACAACCCGCAAAATCTGAGCCAGTTTAAAATTTTTATTTTGGCAATTTTAGCGAATTTAGAATATTTAAAATAGATTATTTTAAATAATATCGACGAGAAATTTATTTTGAATATAATTCGAACAAATATATTTATACGCGTCGTCGTTGGAATATAAATAATTATATATAATTATAAATAGAATTGAAAATGGCGGGGTAGTTCGATAATTCGATTTCAAACTTCAATTGAATGTACCGGGTGCAAAACAATCCAGATTTTAGTGAAACCAAAAACATTAGGATCTATTTGATAATATCTTTCCAACGAATCCGAAAAATCAAAATTTCATAACGGGAATCAAAAGATATGTCCAGTTGAAAATTCTGAATAGTCGCTATAGAATTCAGGCCCTTAAAAATGGGAATTTTGCAAATGACCTCGGATTTCGATGAAACCAATTTTGTTGGGTTCGTGATGTCGAATTATTGCTAGGTTTCAAATTTCATAATTTTTCGAATCAATATGTGAGCGTGGCAAAGGAAAACGTGTTTGACCAGTTTCAGTTGATTTTAATCGACTGGAAAATGGCCATTTTTCCAATGGTCTCGGAATTCGACGAAACTAGTTTTGTTAGGACCGTATCGTCAATGCGAAGCTAGAAAATATTTTTCTGCAATTTTTTGAGTTCGTATGTGACCCCGGTAAATTGAAATGCGCGTTCAAATTCAATATATAGAGTTATATGTTGATTTTGGGGAAACTGATCGAAATGGTCGAATCAGCTTACGATACATATCCCATTGTGTTTGGAATATGGGTAAAACGCTATGGACGACAGGCGGTGGGCCTCGTTTCGAGGTCGAAATAAAAAGTCAACTTTTTGAAATTAAATTAATTAATTAATTGAATAAATAAAATAATATTCTCCCCCCTTTTCTCTCCTATACCTCCAGCCCCCCCCCCCCCCCCCCGTCAGTTCATTTGATCAACGGAGAAAAGAAAAAGAAATAAAAAAAGAAAAAAAAAGAAGAAAGGGGAGGAGCTGTCGCTCCTCCACCGAAGGCCATCGCGGCCTGGCGACGCGCCGCCCTCCCTCCTCCGCTCCACTCTCTCTCTTCCCCCTCCCCCCCTCAATAACGATCGACGCGCCCAGCCCCTGAACGGGCCCCATCATCACCAGAAGGCCGCCCGACCACCTGGAAGGCGCCGCGCATCCCTCCCTCCTTCTCACTGACCGTCCATCGCCTGCTTCCCCTTCCCCCTCGATATCCACTGTAAGTTTTTATTTAATTTATTTTTATTTCTTTAAATTTATATATATAAAATAATTCGTTATATAAAAATGAAAACCAGTTCTATGTAGGATGTTAGTGGACAAAGATTTGGGTTTTAATCGAACAAAGGTTTGAATTTTAATGTGATGAAAGATTAGATTTTTCCTATGAAGATAAAGAAATAAAAATACGATTTTTACTTATTTAAAAGTAGAGTAAAAGTATACTTTTGTTCTATGTACGTCATGATAAAAATTTGATCTTTATACACAAGAAAGGTCGGTTTTTAAAATGTGATTTTAGCGAAGTAAAGATCGAAATTTTAGCAAAATAAAAATCAGATTTTTAACACAGAAAGGTTAGATTTTTAATTAGTGAATGTTGAGATTTTTATAACAACAAAGACGGGATTTTTATATGATAAAAATATAATTTTTATTATATAGGAAGTATAAAAATATAATTTTTATAAAGGTAAGATAGTAAAAATATCATCTTTGTATATGTAGCGAAATAAAAATCTGATTTTTATTATATATACGTTGAAATAAAGAGGTGATTTTTATAATGATGAAATCTTTATATTTGAAAAGGCGAAATCTTTTTATATAGAATAATGTGATAAAAATAGAATTTTTATCTATATAATAGCGTTGTAAAAATAGAATTTTTATCTATATAATAGCGTTGTAAAAATAGAATTTTTATCTATATAGTAGCAATATAAAAATAGAATTTTTATCTATATAGTAGCAATATAAAAATAGAATTTTTATCTATATAATAGCGTTGTAAAAATGGAATTTTTATCTATATAGTAGCGAAGTAAAAATTTGATTTTTATATATTGAATAGCGAAGTAAAATTGTGATTTTTATATATGTAGTGGCTACGGGCGAAAGTGACAAAAATTCGATAACGATGAAAATTTCTATCAAAGAGGAGTCAAGATGATTGGATAGCTATCGGTGAGAACTTCTCACTCAATTTTTTTTTCTAGTTATATATATATATATATATATATATATATATATATATATATATACTAGGATGCAGACGGTGCTTAGTAGCACCCGACACCCGTCATCCACAGACCATGGATGGCTTGCTTGTTAAATTGTTTGGTGAAATGGAATGGATTTGATTGATGTGTGAATGGCGTGGGCCTTCACTAGACCGGGGATAAGGCTAGGCCTTGTCCCGTTTCTAGTATCGTGCCGTTATGCCGCCGAAATTTCCTAAAATATGTTAGAAAAATAAAAATATCATTTTTATTGTGTAAATGAAATGAATAGAAATTCATGTGTTAAAATAAAATATATTATCGTTAAAAATATAGTTTTTAACGTGAAAGTGAATAAATAAATATTTATAAACAAATTGGCCGATTTGTTTATATACACTGATTTGACTGATATTGATTGGGTCGATAAATTTTACACATCGCCCAACTGCACAAATAAAATCTGTGTTTGATTGTTTGAAACCCCACACGGGTGTTGGGATGAAATTTGAAGTTCACTCATCCTGATTGATTAAATATGTCGATCGATTGATTGACAGGCTGTTATAAGCGTTAGATATCTATATTCGATGCTTATACAGTGTAGTGCACTTTGGTTGATGATTGATTATTTTTCAATGCTATTATATACATGCGTTGTATGGAATCCATATAATTAACGTTATATGGTGATTGATTGGGCCTCATTCCAATCGGGAAAATAATGAATAATATAAAAGTAGATTCATGTGTTGAATATAAAAATAGTCATGTGTTGACGATGTTCATGTGTTGAAAATATTCGTGTGTTGAGTAAAATATTTTTTTTTATATAATAAAATTCACATCTTTATCATATTTAAAATTAGAACTACTTCCTAGTAGAAGTCTAATTAAAAATCAAACGATAGATACCATAGTTTTATAAAATATTTTAAATAACAAAAATAGTGATGCGTTGACAGTACTCATGTGTTGAGATTAGTCGTGTGTTGAAAGAAATATAGATTCATGTGTTGAATAGAATAAATATTCATTTGTTGAATAGAATAACGAATTATTGAAATATATAGCCGTGTTGATTAGAGATGCGTTATTTTGACGCGGAGGATATTTATATCGATTTTATTCGTTTTATAATGAATATTGAAAAGTGATTTCAAAATTTAATATTTTGGAAATGAAATTCAAATTGAATTAGATTAAAATTCAAATTGAAATTTTATTGAATCAAAATGAAATGGTTTCGAATTGAATAAAAAGTGAATTAGAATTCAAATCAAATTGAAATGAATTCGAATTGAATTGAAACGAATTAGAATTTGAATTGAAGTGAAACGAATTTGAATTCGAATTAAATAAAATCGAAATGAATTCGAATTGAATTGAAACGAATTAGAATTTGAATTGAAATGAATTCGAATTGAATTGAAATCAAATCGATCTAAAATTGAATATAGTGTTGAAATAGTTTTGAAAACGAATGTAGAACGATTTATAAAATACGTTTTAAAAGGAAATCGATGAAATATATATAATATATATATATATATTATATATATAATGGCCTGAATAGAACGCGCCGCGCCGCGGCAGTTCGTGAATTTCGACCATTGACTTCGAATCAACGTTACGGGAGATCCGACCGTCGGATTCTCCTAAAACCGGAACCGTTGGGTTCGTATCGAAAAGAGCTTTCCAATGAATATTAGGAATTTGAAATCTAACGGTTGGATTTGGAGTTATGTCCAAATCAAATTCGAAAAAGGTCGTTGTAAGTGCAGTTCGATGGCCGTTGATGGAAATCGACTGTACGGGCCTTGATAAAATTATTAAAAATATCTATAATTTGTGTAAAATCATAATATATGGATTGGAAAGAACTAAGCTGGAGAATTCCACATTTGAAAAGATAAAAATAGATTTTTATCGAAATGAACTAGTTTTGAACTAGAATTAAAATCAATTTATTTTTGAAATAAATAAATTGAATTGGAAAGTGATTTTAAAAATAATCAATAATCCCAATACGTGGATTGGACTAGAGTTGAATCGAAATTATCTTCGGGATATTTCAATGTTGGATTTCGTGACTATACAGATATTGTTATGGGAATTTGAAAGATATATTTAGTATCGTTATTTCCAATACAATATATGTGGGTTTCAGAATTCAATATTGAATATAAGCCGATATATTTTCTATTCAGAGCCTTGTATTTAATATCAAATGTGATTTGGGTTTATCGTGAATCGTGTTTTAGATGACATTGGTTCTTTAACCTAGTTAAAGGCAAGATGTTGATTTTTGAAAGAATTAAGACTAAGTGTAGTTTTAATGAATCTTTAATTAGATTAAAATGTGAATTGATAATTTAAATTATCAAATCTGAAAAGTGATCGAGAATGGAGTACCACAAGTTTTGCTCCAAAGCGATAGTTAAATCTTTAATTAGATTTGAACGTGAAATGGTAATTAATTTTACCGATAACACCGTGGTGTTAGAAATGGAGTATCACCAGTTTTGCTCCATGGGATATATAGGTTGGGATTGGGAATAAAATAAATAATTACTTCGGTGTGGTTCGTTAATCCCGACTAGTTTGAAATGATATCCAAAGGAGGATTAAAGAATAAATTTAGAAGAATTTATCTTTGATAAAATTAATGGGAACCTATCCCCTAAGAATGTGATTTTGTGAATAAAATAATATTCTGAATTGGAATGAGGCGTTTGTTGTGTCTGTGTAACAATTTGTTTATCATATACGTGGGTTATTCGGAAAGGTCGGGTTATACCCATTCTGAATAACCGATTCGACGAGAGGTTGAAGATGAAGACGGTGGTTGAAGACCGGAAGTCTTCACATCGTTTGGGTGATTACTGATGATCTTGATTGGGCTGTACACCCAAGATGAGGGAAACAGTTGGTGATCGTCCAGATGTACTTGGAGATCGATGGATATGCGAGGAAAGTTCCTCCGTTTTCGTTCAGACCCAGAACGAACTTGTAAATGGATTGTGTGTCTGACATTGGATTTTATTCTGTGTTGATTGATCTCTATTAAATATACATCTGTTTGGCGGCGGATAATTTATTCTCTTACTTAGCGCCCTTCTCTTAGACGTACGAGCTCAGAGGTTGTATATTGATGGACATCAGTCGCATGGAGTGAATTGCCAATGTGGCACGCGTAAGTGGCAATTGATCAAGGCTTCTGTTGAAAAGCAAAGTCTTGTGGTTGATGATCAAAGCATGGTCTGTGTAACGTAGCTTTGTGTATAACGTGGATTCGCGAGCCTCACACCTCGGTATGAGTCAAAAATGGGATACGGACCCAAGGAGTGCACGACGTTTCTTTCTAGCTAGGGTGGTGTCAGTGACCTACCAGCCCTGACATTTATATACTTTTCACCTGTGTGGTTGTTGGATACGAGGCGCCTCGGATATAGGTCTGTAAGGACCGGGAAACGTGTGTTCAGGAATAATTAATCCTCAAAAGTAAGAGAGGACCGGCCTTGGAGGTTCCAAAGGATCAGAGTGGGGTCCTGAGGCATTGCTAGAGTGTCTCGAACGCCGAGAGGAGCTTGCCCCTTGCCTCGGCTCATGACGGAATCCAATTTCCAATACGTGATATTGCGGTTTTAATTGTAGAACTAGTATGGCGACATGATATATGGTACCCATGCCGTCTATGATTGATATTTATGATTGAAATTGTTTTGACACTATACACTTATAATAGTATCAAATGATTTGTTTTAAACGTACCAAGCATGTTTGGCTATTATAAGGGAAAACCCTATCCTTCGGCTTGCGTTGCATTGTGTGATGGGACCTGGGTCTTATAATAGCTTCATTTTTCCAAAAAGCATTGCGCTGTTTTGTTATATGCACTAGTATTCTCGGGAGGAAACCCGTTCCGTGTTATACGGCGTGGTCCCTTGAATTACTCTCTTTTAAAGTAAAGTTTTAAATAACTGTTTTAGTTCTCACACCAGTCACATGACTGACCTGGAGTTTATTGTTTTAACCTAAACTCTGGGTGCCCCTATTTTCCACACGGGCAGCTAGTAGTTTCGGTTTTGCAGATTTATATTCACAGGGTCCTGATTTACAGCTGGAACGATGCTCGGAAAGCTCCGTATCCGTGCATTACTTCTAGTTGTGTTTATGTATTATTTTCTGCTGCGATGTATTTAAATGTAATTTAAATCTCTGATATTTGTCGAATGTAATTTATTCATTTATACTCTGTATATTCTTGTATCTGATGGAATTGTTGTAATAGCAATGAAATGTTCTTCCGTCTGCGTCCTTTTGTGTGTTGTTCTCAAGGTAATCCGCTCTTTCCTTCACGGGGAAGTTACGGGCTATCACAAAAACTCTGGGTCAGACATAAAGCCTGGTATGAGCGATAAGCATCTAAACAGAATAATAACAGGTATACTAAACCATACCTGAACCTGGACCTGCAACCAAAGAGTTAGTACCACATATCGTACAATACTCCAAGGCGCCATAATGAATAGTGTAAGAATACGAGGGTGGGGTGTGCATGTCACAATGATAGCAAACAAATCATCCATAGCAACCATCCTCACATCTCTCACTCTGTGCGTAAAGCATACGATATCTACCACTTTGGAACACTAGACAAACTGAGGTAACGACGAATCCCGACTTGTAGAAACCCTGCTATGACCAAGCTAAACATATGGAGTCATGACCAAACATTTCAATGACCCGCTTCATTGGTTGTAGCCCTTGGTCCTACCTATGCCATAATGGCCCTGAATCCGCCTTCATACCTCCTACCATAGTGGTCCAAAGCTATAGACGTCGATAACTCCTTGGCACGCGTCCCGCAGCAAAACCCAACCATGAAGCGAACTCGTTGATTCCCATCTGAATCTTGAGCTCTAACTTCTCATTTGGGCTTCCTTTGCCTCTCGGGTTTCTGTCATCACCGGATCGGTTCGGATCCCCTCATTGCCATCGGTTCGGTTCGGCCTCTAGCTCTCCATCATCAACGCGGCGTGGTTCGTGGCGTCCATCTGGTAGCGGTTCAGATCGGCCTCCCCCAAGCACACTGGTTCGGGTCGCACTTTCTGCTCACGAGTGGTTCGGATCGTGGTCACTCACTGGGTCGGTTCGAGCTCCTCTTCGTGAAGAAACACGGATCGTCTCGCGAAGTCTTGATCGGATCGGATCGTATCGCGCCATCGGATCGGAGTCTCCCACAAGAGCAGGTCAGATCGGTCGCTATCGTCGGATCGGAGTCTTCAAGCATCGATGGATCGGATCGGATCGCACCATCGGATCGGATCGCCCTTACTTCCACCGATCCGGTCCGGTTCGGATGATTTCCTGCAGTTCTTCCAGCGAGCAGTTTACGCCATTCGACGGCGTTTTTGACAAATCTAACACTTCTAATCAATCATAAAACACACCATAGAGTCATAGCAGTATGTAATAGCAACCACAAACAACAAACAACCATTCAAATGAATCAAAATGGATCAAAAGTGGTCAAAACTCCTTATTTTCCCTTAAGCATGTTTAAGTAAAACTAATCATAGGGTTAACCAAACTTAATCAAATCGAACCAAATTTCTAACAGAGGCATAAAATATTATTTACGAATTTCTAAACATTTTTCCAGAATTTATTAGTGTATAAATTCGCTAATCTTCACTAATCACCCTTAATTAACTACAATTAGTGTCAAAATGATGTTATCACTCACCTTGGCCACAAACAAAATTCTCAGAACTGAAACTCATCTGATTTGGGGCGAATACTGATGTCTAACAGCAGCTCTAACCTTGCTTTGGTGCTTTTTCTTCTTAATTTGATGTTGCTAAGCCTAATCTTCAATTAGAAAGTGATTTGGGGTGTTTTAGATGTAGGAAGCCATTGTTAAAGTGTCTAAGGATGAAAGTGGCGGCTGGAAAATGTCTAAAGAAATGTTTTCAAACCCTAATCAGCCCCTATATACCCCTAAACCCGAAATTCCCCTCTGGGCCTAGCTGCTAATCATCCGGTTAAGCCCAATTAAGCAGTTTTTCACCATCTGAAACTTGTTTCAGCCATATCTCTCAAACGGTAAGTCCGTTTGGCTAATGTAACCACTCTACGGAAAGAAAAACCATCATCCGAAGCCAATGGAAGTGGTTTCAGGTCAAAATTCGTTTCCAGTCAAAAGTTATGGCCAAAACAGTATCAACCAGGGGTAAAATGGTCATTTAAAAATCGGGAAAAATCATGAACATGGGAAATGACCCCAATAGTCGTCTCCCAAAGTTACATGACCATACGACTTCGTATGTGAAAGAAATAAATATCCTACGATCCTATGATGCATAGAATACGGGTCGTTACACTCTCCCCCCCTTAAGAAATTTCGCCCCCGAAATTCCTTAACCCTAAACATACAAAGGATCCCGCATGCCTAACAACCACATACAACAATCAAACATGCAAAACAAGCAAACAAGCCTATCCTAGCATGCGGAAAACTAAATCGAAGTCAAAATCTTACCAGGCAAAGAGTTCTGGGTTTGTCTTCCTAATGTTCTCCTCTGTCTCCCAAGTACAATCATTCTCGTCCTCGCTCCACTGTACCTTGACTAACTTCACCGCCTTCCTTCGAAGTTGCTTCATGTCGTGCTCGACAATACGGGTCGGCTTGCGGTTCCCAACCGCCTCGGGTTCTACTTCGAAGTCCTCTAACTGATTAGGTGAAATAGTCATATCTGAGTCGTGAACGAACTTCCTTAGTTGGGAAACATGAAATACGTTGTGAACTCCCGCCATCTTCTCTGGTAAGTCAATCCTATATGCCAAATTCCCGACTAGTTCAAGAACAGGGAATGGGCCAACAAACCTTGGTGCCAACTTGCCTCTCCTGCCAAATCGTATTACGCTCTTCAACGGAGAAATCTTGACAAACACCAAGTCACCAACGAAGAATTTTAAGTCTCTTCTTCTCTTATCAGCATAACTCTTCTGCCTATCTTGGGCAGCCTTCATTCGTTGTTGAATGGTCTTGATTTTATCTGAAGTTTCCCTCACCACATCTGGTCCAAGCATAAACTTCTCGCCAGTCTCTATCCAACATGATGGTGAGTTGCATGGTCTTCCGTACAAAGCTTCAAACGGAGCCATACCGATACTGGATTGGTAGCTATTATTATATGCAAACTCTACTAGATGCAAATGGTCATCCAATGATCCACCAAAATCCAATATACATGCTCTCAAGAGATCTTACAAAATACGATTCACCCTCTCCGTCTGACCGTCGATCTGAGGATGATATGCGGTACTGAGATGTAACTCTGACCCTAGAGCCTCTTGTAAGCTCTTCCAAAACCCACTAGTGAACAACGGGTCTCGGTCACTCACAATGCTTTTAGGTACTTCATGAAATCTCACTACCCACTTCATATACAATTCTGCTAACCTAGCTGCCGTTCTGGTCGATTTGACTAGTATAAATCTTGCACTCTTAGTCAGTCGATCCACAACTACCCAAATGCTATCATGTCCCGATCTAGTCCTTGGTAAACCATCGATGAAATCCATCGAGACTTGCTCCCATTTCCATTCGGGAATCTCTAATGGCTGCAACAACCCACTAGGCTTCTTTTGCTCGGCTTTAACTAGATGGCAGTTCATGCATTTGGATATTAATTTCCCAACGTCTCTTTTCATTCCTTCCCAGTAGTATGCTTCATATCTCGATACATCTTGTTACCACCGGGGTGTATAGTCAGCTTTGAGTGATGACATTCTCTAAGCACTTCATCCCTCAATCCATTGACATTGGGTACAACAAGCTTTCCATTCTTTCTAAGCCATCTATCTCGATCAAGCCCATACTTGTTCATCTCCTCATTGATACCCATCTCTAACTAGGAGATGATTTCCAATAGGTTAGGATCGTCGCTCTGACTAGAGCCGATCCGTTCAATCAAAGTGGGTCTGATCGTCAAACTTGCTAACATTTCTGGATCCAATTCGCACTTTGGTCTGAAATCAAACCCCGCGATAAACTCCAGTTGCTTCCATTCAAAGAACATAGCCCCTAAGCTGGCATGTCTTCTACTCAATGCATCAGCCACCGCATTGCCCTTTCCCGGTGTGTATGCGATGTCAAAATCATAGTAAGCTAAGAACTCTAACCATCTCTTCTGACGGAGATTTAAATCCTTCTGGGAGAATAGATACTTCAACGACTTATGATCAGTAAACAGCTCAAACCTTTCTCCCAAGAGATAGTGTCTCCACATCTTTAACGCGAACACGATCGCTGCCAATTCCAAGTCATGGGTAGGGTATCTTTTCTCATGCGGTTTCAATTGCCGACTTGCATAAGCTACAACCCTACCGCCTTGCATCAATACAACACCCAGTCCGGTACCACAGGCATCCGTGTATACCGTCATCTCTTCATCCCCCTCAGGAATGACTAACACTGGTGCGCTTGTCAACTTGTCCTTTAGACTTTTAAATGCATTCTCGCACCTTTCATCCCAGACAAAAGCTTGATTCTTCTTGGTCAACTGGGTCAATGGTGCTGCTATCTTGGAGAAACCTTGGATAAACTTACGATAATATCCAGCTAATCCCAAGAAACTTCTTACATCTGCTGCGTTCTTGGGTGTAGGCCAATCCTGTACCGTAGCCACCTTTGCTGGGTCCACGGCAATACCATTCTCTGATACAACATGGCCCAAGAACCTCACTTCCCTCTTCCAGAAGTGACACTTAGAAAACTTTGCTTTCAATTGGTGTTTTCTCAACACCTCCATCGCTACTCTTAAATGTTCCGTGTGTTCTTCCTCTGTCCTCGAATAGACCAAAATATCATCAACGAACACAAGGACAAACTTATTCAACTGATCTCTGAATACCCTATTCATAAGATCCACAAAATATGCTGGGGCATTGGTCAGCCCGAATGGCATGACCAACCATTCATAAAATCCAGACGGCGTTCGAAATGCCGTTTTAGCTATACTCTCAGCTTCCACTCTAAGCTGATGAAAACCTGTCGCGAGATCCAACTGAGAAAATACTCTCGCGCCACTCAACTGATCGAACAAATCATCTATCCGCGGTAGAGGATACTTGTTCTTCCTCGTCACTTTATTCAACTCGCGGTAGTCTACACACAAACGAAGGGAACCATCCGCCTTGGTAGCAAACACAACTGGTGCTCCCCATTCAGAAACACTGCTTCTGATAAATCCCTTCCTCAAAAGATCGCTGACTTGCACCTCGAGCTCTCCTGCTCTCTTGGTGCCATACGACGAAGTGGCATCACTATAGGCCTGGCATCCTTTACCAAATCAATATGAAACTCAATCTCTCGGTGTGGTGGAAGTCCGGTCACTTCTTCGAAAACATCCGGATACTGGCCAACCACGGGCAAATCTAACAACTCACTATGCGGAATGTCGAGGGAGTTTAGAAAATTAGCCAATACCTCCTTACTGGGTAGACCACCAAACACTATCCTCCGCCCATCATCCGCTATAGCTGTCACCAAAAAGCCCTCACAGTCTACCACCATCCCATACCTTCGGAGCCAATCTACTCCCAAAATAATGCCAAACCCAGTAAAGCCCAAAACAAAGCAATCACAAACAAACATGCATCCATGACTCGATAGAACCACATTACGACAAATCATGCTAAGGCTAGTCGAACCACCAATCGGTTTCATCACTACTAAAGGTCTATCGACAATCTCGGGCTCCAATCCCAACCTATCTAACAGGTCACTAGATATGAAAGAACTGGAAGCTCCGGTATCAAACAAAACTCTAACAGGAACATCATAAACAGAAAGCATACCTTGAAGACGACATTCTTTCCCTTTTCCGCCGCAGTTGGGGCATTCGACGAAGAAGGAATAGCATTAAGATCATATGCTTTCACCATTTGCTTTTCCTTAGGGGGCTGTGGACACTTGTCCTTGTGATGTCCCATTTGGCCACAGTTGAAGCACTTCCTATCCGCTGACTTGGCCCGACAATTACTAGCATAATGGCCCTTCTTACCACAGCTGAAGCACTCAACATCTTGCTTATTCTTTTTCTTCTGGCCATCCTTTGTCTGACTCTGCTTTCTTTTATTCTGGGAACCACCCTTGCCTCCACCACTTGCTTGTGGTTTTGGCTCTTCTGCAGATGCAACCTCAGCCTTCGACTTAGGGTAGAGACTTTCTGACCTTAACGCTTTTCCCACAATCGATTCAAACGTCTCATCGATGTGGTTAATAAGTTTTTCCCCCAAGTACTGATCCAAACAAGTTATAAATTTCTCATTCTTTTTCTTGGCAGTATCAATAAGAGATAACCCATATTTTGACAAAGGGTCAAATTCAGCAATATACTCCAAGACAGCTCTGCCATTCTGCTTGAGCTCCAAGAATTTCTTGAACAGCACTGACTTCTGAGCAGCCGGAATGAACTTCTCGCTAAAGCGAGCCTTAAACTGCTCCCAAGTCATCTGATCTTCGGGAGTAGCTGCCTTTATAGCATTCCACCAATTCATCGCTCGCCCTTGCAGCTGACGAGATGCTAGCTTTCTCTTCATCGCATCCTCGATACCCAAATCCTCGAAGATGCGTTCGCAACTATCCAATTAATCTTGAACATCCGTAGCCGACTCCGTTCCGTGGAACGACTTCCCACCAAGGCTAGTATAATCCTTATTCAGCTTGGCGAAGTCGACTCTTGGCGCCTGCACTATTGGACCACCACCATTTCCACCATTGGGAGCTGCCCTCTGTACATCTCTAAGCATCTCTCTCATGAGGTCAGTAAACATCGTCCTCATGTCAGCAGCATTCCCATTGTTGGCTCCCCTACCAGCACCTCTAGTATATCGGCTCATCGTCAATCTGAAAAAGGAAACGATTAACGACTCCATATTGGTGCTAGTGCAGTACGACTTCATCCTTATACTACTAATAGTATATATATAGCTTTTAAAAACCAAAGTAATCACAAATACGCTCTCTCGTATACGTATATTATCTCTCCCTGATAACTTCCCTAGGTTAACTACGCAACCTAGAGCTCTGATACCAAGTGTGACGGCCCGCCCCGCACTAGCCTGCATTTCGTCCGAAAGTGCGCTGTACACATGCCCAGCTAGCACAGAACGGTCGTCAGAAGAAAAGAAAGAAGGGAATGAACTAATCAAGGAACCTGTAGAATGTCTCACAACGCATGGAATAAAATATATTAACAACATACTTGACATAAAACAGGTGAGACAATGCATAAGCTGATAACTAAAATCAACATCAATCATCAGAGCAGCGGAAATCCATATACAGCTTATTACAATTTTCCAAATTTACTGTCTCTAAACAAAAGAAAGCTAAAGTAGAAGATGCACCACCAATGCCCAAGCAGTGACCTTCAACAACACAGGGAGAATATTATATATATATATATATATATATATATATATATATATATATATATTACGTGGAAGCCTCCTGCTCGTCTCCGGATCATCTATCCGTGCATCACCAGCTAACCTGTCTCTAGTCTGCTTGTGTGAGCACCCAGAGTGATAAGAGGAGACATAAAACTCTGGGTCAGACATAAAGCCTGGTATGAGCGATAAGCATCTAAACAGAATAATAACAGGTATACTAAACCATACCTGAACCTGCAACCAAAGAGTTAGTACCACATACCGTACAATACTCCAAGGCGCCATAATGAATAGTGTAAGAATACGGGGGTGGGGTGTGCATGTCACAATGATAGCAAACAAATCATCCATAGCAACCATCCTCACATCTCTCACTCTGTGCGTAAAGCATACGATATCTACCACTTTGGAACACTAGACAAACTGAGGTAACGACGAATCCCGACTTGTAGAAACCCTGCTATGACCAAGCTAAACATATGGAGTCATGACCAAACATTTCAATGACCCGCTTCATTGGTTGTAGCCCTTGGTCCTACCTATGCCATAATGGCCCTGAATCCGCCTTCGTACCTCCTACCATAGTGGTCCAAAGCTACAGACGTCGATAACTCCTTGGCACACGTCCCGCAGCAAAACCCAACCATGAAGTGAACTCGTTGATTCCCATCTGAATCTTGAGCTCTAACTTCTCATTTGGGCTTCCTTTGCCTCTCGGGTTTCTGTCATCACCGGATCGGTTCGGATCCCCTCATTGCCATCGGTTCGGTTCGGCCTCTAGCTCTCCATCATCAACGCGGCGTGGTTCGTGGCGTCCATCTGGTAGCGGTTCGGATCGGCCTCCCCTAAGCACACCGGTTCGGGTCGCACTTTCTGCTCATGAGTGGTTCGGATCGTGGTCACCTCACTGGGTCGGTTCGAGCTCCTCTTCGTGAAGCAACACGGATCGTCTCGCGAAGTCTTGATCGGATCGGATCGTATCGCGCCGTCAGATCGGTCGCTATCGTCGGATCGGAGTCTTCAAGCATCGATGGATCGGATCGGATCGCCCTTACTTCCACCGATCTGGTCCGGTTCGGATGATTTCCTGCAGTTCTTCCAGCGAGCAGTTTACGCCATTCGACGGCGTTTTTGACAAATCTAACACTTCTAATCAATCATAAAACACACCATAGAGTCATAGCAGTATGTAATAGCAACCACAAACAACAAACAACCATTCAAATGAATCAAAATGGATCAAAAGTGGTCAAAACTCCTTATTTTCCCTTAAGCATGTTTAAGTAAAACTAATCATAGGGTTAACAAAACTTAATCAAATCGAACCAAATTTCTAACAGAGGCATAAAATATTATTTACGAATTTCTAAACATTTTTCCAGAATTTATTAGTGTATAAATTCGCTAATCTTCACTAATCACCCTTAATTAACTGCAATTAGTGTCAAAATGATGTTATCACTCACCTTGGCCACAAACAAAATTCTCAGAACTGAAACTCCTCTGATTTGGGGCGAATACTGATATCTAACAGCAGCTCTAACCTTGCTTTGGTGTTTTTTCTTCTTAATTTGATGTTGCTAAGCCTAATCTTCAATTAGAAAGTGATTTGGGGTGTTTTAGATGTAGGAAGCCATTGTTAAAGTGTCTAAGGATGAAAGTGGCGGCTGGAAAATGTCTAAAGAAATGTTTTCTAACCCTAATCAGCCCCTATATACCCCTAAACCCGAAATTCCCCTCTGGGCCTAGCTGCTAATCATCCGGTTAAGCCCAATTAAGCTGTTTTTCACCATCTGAAACTTGTTTCAGCCATATCTTTCAAACGGTAAGTCCGTTTGGCTAATGTGACCACTCTACTGAAAGAGAAACCTTCATCCGAAGCCAATGGAAGTGGTTTCAGGTCAAAATTCGTTTCCAGTCAAAAGTTATGGCCAAAACAGTATCAACCAGGGGTAAAATGGTCATTTAAAAATCGGGAAAAATCATGAACATGGGAAATGACCCCAATAGTCGTCTCCCAAAGTTACATGACCATACAACTTCGTATGTGAAAGAAATAAATATCCTACGATCCTATGATGCGTAGAATACGGGTCGTTACACACTTGATAGCACAAAATGATACATTCTAGTGATTTCACCTGATTAATTCCCATCAGATATTTGAGCATATAACATGAATAGAAATCCAAGTATAAATGATAAAAATGAAACCGTTCCTAAATGATTTGCAAATCGATCGTGTTCCAAACTTACACTAAAACCTTTTGTTTCTGATTATGTACATGCACATATCCAAAATGTGCAGGTGCAATATGCATTTCAAAAGTGCACTTGCATAATAACAAGATGTTCTAGTAGTCGTTTTGGGTGGCATCTATCATCGAAATAAGTACCTTTTTTGGACACCTATACTTAAAATGATTCCCTATTCTTAATGAATATACAAGGTTTGGTGCTTAAATTTTTAAAGCCCATCTTAAGGTGGCCTTAGCAAGACAACAGTGGTGTTATTAAACTTCATGTACTAAGTACACTAATCCTATAAATTGATCAAACCTAACAAATAATCATAAAAGAAAGAGGTTTTATGCTGGTAAGATTATATAGGTGTTTATGGGCGTATGTCGCAAACTACACGATGACTATAATTTCATACAAGCATAGGTTGAAATTTAGCCCCTTTATTTTATGACTAGTGAAATATATCTAGCCAAAAAATATTAAAACATGCAATGCAAGAGGTATTTCAATGGAAAAAAAGAAAACAAAAATAACTTGTCTGAATAGTTCCCTAGTGGATACTCTTACTAGCAAAGAATAGTGGCACCAGACTAATTTTATGAGAAAACTCATTTCTAAACATTTACAGAAATGCTATGTGTTTGCAGTAGCAAACATATAATCCATATGCTTACAGTAAAACAAAACTTATGTATACACTTAATATATAACGTGACTGTTTTGCGAATGAAAATGAATAAGAAAAGATAGAAATCAATGACTTACCCATACTAAGAGGTTCTGCTCGGATCAGTCTTTGGTACAGTCATAGGCTCTTCTTCCACCTATGAGCTCCAAAAGAAGTACCCTGAAGCTATACACGTCAGATTTTAGGGTAACCTTACCGCTCATTGCATAGTCTAGAGCACAATAGCCGTATGCACCCGTAACTCTGGTGGAAACATGAGTTTTGTCTCCAACGCGCCCAACTTTAGCGAGTCCAAAATCAGACAGTCTGGAGTTGAAATCCTCGTTTACAAAAATATTTGCAGCTTTCATGTTCCTATAAATAACAGGGGGGTTTGCTACATCATGCAAATATGTAAGCCCTTTCGCAGTTCCAAGAGAAACTTTTATTCGCGTGTTCCAGTCCAGTGAGGGCTTTCCAGGAGGTAAATCTACATATCCAATTGAATGCCAGATGATAAATATATAGCTGAACAAGGAAAATACACATTCATAACAACAATCTCGACAGACAACAGTGTGCGCCATACTTAAGCAATAGCAATCTAGATGACAGAGTCTTGAATAATGTGGGATTAACAAATGGTTGCAACAAAAATCATAATGCGTATACATCAGATTTTACTCTAGATATTAAGTTGATTGTAGTCAATACATGCACGGTGAATTTGAATTGGCAATTTGCAAGGAAAAGCAAGAACATTGCCATCTATGGTACGAGTGTACTTCAAAGGCTGGAGTAAGCTTAATTATTATGATATTTGAGGTATTATTTAATATTTATCCATAGATAAATATAACATTCAACAAAAAACTGAAAGATTTGAACCCAAACCATTTGATTAATAGCTAAATATGTCAACATTTCAGAAGCATTAAATAAAAATTAGTGGCAAAAGATTAGAACTCTTTTGGTTAAATGTTTATAACATGTCATACCAGAGATATATATGGTTTATCAATTTACTGTATTTCCTATAAATGGTATAAGCACAGAAAAGGCACTTTTGCTGGAAGGAAAAGAAGAACAGAAGGAGATGATGAACAAGTAGTTTAATCTCCTTCTGTTTTTACATTTTATATTTTAGCAGTTAAATCTCCTGAATTTGTTTACATTTTATATTTCAACAAGTTGCAAAACAGGCAGATTAATCACCCATGCATAGACCACTTGAAGAGGTAACTTGAGACCACTCCATTAATTTCTGTTAACCTTGAGTTTTGGAACACCTTTCTACATCAAAAATAGCCCAAGCTCCTCTACCTCTCTAAATCCAATTCAAGAACAATCAGGCCTGCAATTTACAAAGCAGTATTTTCAAGATAGTCAAAGCTTTCCTAGCATTATACATGACATTGGGATTCTGAGTCATGAATATTTTGAATAAAGCTGGAATATAGCTAGTTCCAACTTCAGTATGCGAGTTCAAGAGTGGACTAACTTTCTATTAGGACCAAAAATTGCTTCATATCACAAGCTCCCTTTACAAAAATTTGGAATATTTTGATTGTATTCAAGTACTCAAATTGCTGAGTTGAGAGCAGTATATGTAGCAATATTAAAAACAATCCGCAATGCTATCAACTAGATATTAATCCACAACACAAGGCATATAAAGTTTACACTTATAGAACAACGATTGTAGAACATGACCTGAAATCCCTAGCGAGCTAAGCCACAATGCAGTTCATAACTTTTTATACCAAATTCTTCGTTCGGATCTTTCTTTGGCTTCCACGCCCGAGGAAGTCAAAGAGACCCAGTGAGCGCTTACACTTAGATTTCTTCTAGCAGCAGCTTCAAGTGTCAGCTTTTCTGTTTGTGTTGACCCAGACAATGCTAGCAACAAATACAAATGTCATACATTCAATTACTATATTGTGGAAACAGAAACCAGGTTTCATGCAGAACATAGAAGTCAAAATAGAAAAGTATAAACCATCACAAATAAATGACAGTTCTTGGTCAATTATTAGATCTTATTATCAGGGAAAAAATGGATGTTTTAATTTGATCTAAACCACCTTGTTCATAGTAGAACAGTCTACAATACATAATCTTACTTGAATGTTGCTTAATATACTAGGTTACTGGAATAAAACAATGTACCTTATTGATATTTGTGTGGTTGCAAAGAGAATCACCTACCATTCCACTAAATCCAGAAACAACATTCAGCATACCCAAAGTCATTCCTATCAAATAAAACCCGCAGGAATTGAGTAGCAACAACTTTTGGAATATAAAAAAATTGAAAATTATTGCCAAAGAAAAATTTGTAACAAAAAGATAAACGGGGAAAAGTGAAATAATCATGTCTTTTCTATGTATCATGATGCATGAAACCTTTATACTATGTCTAGTTAATCAGAAAAAAAAAGAAAAGCTAAGAAACAATAGTTATAAATGATGCACATTGCAACAATGCGTAAAGCTTGATTAAGCCTTATCGAACGGCAAGGAAAATGGCGTGCACCTTTTAATTTACCACGCAGGTTTATAATTTTATACAAAGCATGTTTATAATTTTATTTTTACTTTATCAATAAGTTGGAACTAACTCGATATATCAAATATGAAGGCAAACATATGCATTAGTCCACATATTTATTTTCATTCCCACGTTTCGAAATGCGGCTACTTCTTGAAGCTGAAGTAACACTATGTCATGTTATGTAATAATATTATTGCTTACGCTTATATCAACTATTATCATTTTATATGCTAGTGAACTTGTTCGGTTCCCCCTCCTCCAATATGGTAATTACAAAGTTAATAGATTTAAGGTTGATCAAATTTATATTTTACAAATTACAAGGAGGCGGCAAATTCTTGTTAGACATTATAATACCTTGTATCCTTCAATCAAAGAACAAACAAATACTGCCCCCAGGTCCAATATTTCTGATAGTCGCTTCAACAATATAGAGACAACAGAAACTAAAAGATCTAAGATCAGCCTGTTCCTCGAATTGTACATACGATTTCAACTTTTTTTTTGCATACTACTAATTTTCACTCATATAACCTATAGTTAATAAAATCACTATAATGATTTTGGTATTTCTGCCCTTTTATAGGGAAATGCAACTTTCAGTGAAAAATAATGGCAGAAGGCTATTAGTTTATACATCAAGAGTATCAAACAAAATGTGAGAAAAGGTCATCAATTATAGTGATAAAGTGACTGACAAGTCAGTCAGTCTCACCTAGAACAATAATTCAAAATTGCTAACCCTCATAGACGACGAGGATTTGGTATGCTTGATGCCACCACCTCGAGCAAGATGGCAAATGGATTTATGATTTGTGAAATTTTGGGCAAGACTGCTCCTCTTTTCCCAATCCCTTTCCTCTTCCTTTAAATTTGATTCTTCATTTATTTTTGGGATTTTTTGGAATTAGGTATGGGGCAGGTGGATGAAGGCGAAATTTCAGTAAGTATTTTGGGGATGATTTGAAATTCGTTTTCGTTCAGTGGAATTTTAGGCGGTGGAAAGTGATTGGTGCAATCCGCGTCATAAGCTAGATCCATGCTTGGATTTCATATCAACGTTTCACATTTATATTGTAACGCCGATTTGGATAGGTGAAAGAGCTTTGTTCTGCTCTGCCTTGTTAACTGCAATTGTATAAGTAAATCTAAATAGTTAAAATTTAAAATATCATGGAAATTTTAAATTGTTATGTAATTTATTAAGTTTGATTAAAATAAAAGGTATAATTAAAAAATATTATAATGTAATTAAATAGTTAAAACATTTTCTTTAACTTTTAAAATATATATGTTTTTAACATTATTATAACTACGTTTTACTTTTGAAATATGCTAAAGTGTCACTAAGCGACGTCAGAAAACAGCCTACTTTGTTGTATCGATCATTTCATAAGTATTAATTTTTATTATTAATTATTACAATAAACTGATATTTTCATTATTTATAGAAATAATTATAAAAAAGCAATTTAAAATTTTAGGATCTAGCGTAAAATATATTGGCATACTGACTGAAATGTGTGATGAAAGCACAGGACTTAATTAAGAATTTAGTAATTATATTGGTTATGAGCAAAGATTATTTTGCTAATTCTAAATAAGCAATGATTATAAGTTATTAATTATATAACGTAAATTATTATTTATTGTTACATAGAAATAATTAATTAAAACAAATTAATTATTAATTATTGAACATGTTAATAATTATTAAAAAATAACCCTAAAGTGTATTTTTTTTTTTAAAAACATCTCTTGCAAATCTATCGGAATGCTGCTGCAAAATAGCTTCAATAAATATTTGTCGGTATTTTACCTGGATTTGCATCGGAAAATAGCGGTAGAAATTTTCCGTCGGTGATTTGACGTAACTTGCAACGGCTTAGTGAGGGATGACAGAAGACGACGGTGATAATAAAAGAAAAAAAAGTTGAAAAAACAAGAAACTATCCCTTGCAGATCACATGGAAATCCATCGCAAATTAGCGACGGAAATTTCCGCTTTTAAATTTTTGACGCTAAATCAGTGTTTTCTTGTAGTGCAATATGATGATAAGTTAAGTAAGAATGGTTTGAAATCGAAAGAAGATTATTAAAAGGTAAATGCTAAGAAGATTTTGTGTAAATAACTTGGTGATTGGATTTAGTAATAAAATCCAATTTAATTCCTTTTGTAATAAGATGTAAATTGGTTTGGCAGGAAGAAATTGGTAAATGAAATCTGAAAATAAATCCCAAATGATCAACGATTGTATTGAAATGGTTTAAGGTGAAAGATTTGCAATTTAGCAAGAGTTTATTAAATCAATAAATTAAGTAAAAATAGATGTGATTAAAGGAAGATTTTCCAAAAGTAAAGAATGGTTTATAAAACCATATTTTTAATGAAATAGTTAAACAAGATTCGTTTGGTATTAGAATTAATATCAGTTTAGAATTATGAACTTTTATCTATCTTAAGATAATAATGTTGTCGATCAAGGTTTGAGAGGCAATTAGAATACTCCAACTTGAACGACTTCACTATTATCAAGGGATGATATTAGTTTGTAATGATAGAAGATGTCGAAAATAATTCAATAAGAGAAATATTGCAAATTAATTTGCAGGATTTTGAAATGAAATTGAAAATGTCAGATTTTAAAATAAACAATGTATAATTTAATGTTGTTTGGACCAAGCATAAAATATGACCATACTTATACCATTCAGGCAAATATATATCACTATTTCCTAAATAATGGAGATAGTGTTGATTCATGAGATTTTTGATTCACGACAAGGAAGATCAAAAAAAGAGTGACTTAGTATGATAATTTATTCATGCTTTGATTGTGTTAGAATTTGTTAAAATCTATCTCAAATATCATAACATAAGAACAAAAAACACAAGCAAAACAACACATATATATATATATATATATATATATATGATAGTGGAACATAACTGCCGGTTGACAAGTGATTTTTAACCAGTCGACTGATCCGAACCTAACAGTCATATTTCTGAAAAGACATCTCCTTTCATGAAGAGTTGTGATTTATTTCTTAACAGAAATGATTACTTCTTTTTAATGTATCTTTCCATAAATGGGTATCACTCTTCAACACTATTTATACATCACAAATTTCAATTTCAAACTCATCGATTCTTACTCTAGTTTCTGATCTTATTTTCTATATTCTCTTGCATTCTAAAAGCATTCAAATCATTCTTTTTTTTTGAAGCAAAAACGTGTGATATTCTAAAAAGAAGAGAGCACACATGAGCATTCAAATCATTCTTATTGTTTTGAATCATTGATTCTATTTCATATTTCTTGATTCAATAGCAATCTACTTCCTTTAAATCTTCACAAACACATCAAATATCTAAGGATAAGATTATAGGAAGGATGTACTCAAATCACGACTAATTAGTGTTATTTAGAACACATTCAAAAGACAAAGGCAATGTTGTACCGTTGAAGCCTTTACTCAGTTTCTCAGGCATGTTGTTGAAGTCATGTTTGGATTGCTCAGGCGTGAAATTCCGTTCGGTTGCTCGGGTGTGTTATTAACCTGTTCCACTGGGTGAAGTGAGGGTGTTGCTAGATAAATTCTAGAAGGAGTCCGGGAATGGATGTAGGACAGTGCTCTGAACTAGTATAAAAATCTCTAGTGTTGTTTATTTTTATTTTACTACATTTACTTACTGCTCATCAGTGATATCATTATATTTAGTTTATTAAATTTTATTTTCATAACTATTGCATAGATTAGAATATCGAATTATCTAAGCTTCCGCATATACATGTAAATTCATTATTCGATCCTACTCTGGCACTATTTTATTAGATAGTGCGGTTTTCTTTTTCTAAAAAAGTAAAATTATGAATGGAAATATATGTTGAATTATATAGGAAAGGGGTTATAGATTGAACTCCTTATATTAAAAGAGATTGTTAAATAGAAGTTTTAATGTTGGTTAATGAATATGTTAATGAAAAGATTTGACCGAATATATTGAATATTCTAAGAAAGGTTGATGATATGGGGAATAAAATCCATAACATTGTTTTGTGAATGTTAAGCTAATTTGGTTAGTAAGCTTATATTTTTATAAAACGGAACCAGATTCCCGATTTAGAAATGAATAATGGTTATATCAAATGTTTTGCAAATGATATTTATAAATAAAGTATTTGATATGATTATGAGACTTAAATGAATATATTGGATTTAAGATGTTATTTGAGATGATATTTGAAATATTTCTTAAGTATTGGAAACAAAATGGTTTGAGAATACTCTTATATTTAAAATAAAAGGTAAAATATTATGTTTCGATCAGTGAAAGATTTTGAGGTTAATTAAAGGGGCCAAGTGATGTTATGTTCCCAAACAATGAATTTATTTCGTTTTCATGGTTGAATGGTTATTTATATTTGATAGTTAAATATCCAACTATCAAAATCTAGCATATTATCGGTTGTTGGTACGGGAAGACCGAGATCGAATTTATATTCGAAAACTATTCCGACCTGCAAATGCGTAAATGTGAAAGATATCAAAAGATGGTTGAGATGGAGCATTGAAGACCATGGATCTTTATAAGCTGAAGAACTACTCGATGAATTTCTAAAGGTAGCTCCCGAGTATATTTTGACTTGTGATTCTGTCGTGATTGAAATCTTTAGATTGCAAGACCTTCTCGCTACTGATCGTTAGGGTGATTCCTATATAGGATATGGTAGAAAGGTGCTTTCGGTTCATCCTGTTCGTGGATTACTTGTATGAACGAATATCTGACAGATTATCTCCTAAGGGTAACATATGGTTATTTTTACAAATATATCAAGTTTGGTGGCAGGGAAGGAAACTTTTCTTAACTTAACACTCAAAGTGTATTTGTGGACGTCAATTATTGATTTGACGGGTCTGATGATGTAACATTTAAAGTTAATCTGTTATTCTCTGAAAAAGTAAATCTTGACCTCAAACCGCATCATTCGGGGAAATGACAGAAATCGGGCAACATCATGGCTATGTGGGTCATCCCATTAGAGTATATTGTCACTATCCAGAGAAATTTCATTTTTGTTCTTCTATCACTTCTGTATCTCCCGGGAAACGGTTACGTTGGATACAACCGTAGGTGACAATATATTCGATACACTTAAGTTGAACGAGAGATCGACCATATGTGGCGGGTAGCAAGATGTTCTTGCTGAACCTTGGTGTATTGCTCCCTACATGTTCACTTTCGGAAGGTGGTCCCATACCTTGTCATAGTTGTAAATCCAATCTCTAATAAGTGCGATGCAGTTTTTGATTATATACTATATATATATGTAGAGCGTGAGACGCAAGTCTTCTTCTAGATGATTATTTATTTGTGATTTGATAGACGCTATTATAATATCACCAAATTTGATATATCAAAAATATTTTTGGTTATCGTATGGGAAAACCGTCCGTGTTTATGTGTGGATTGGTCTTACGACTTATTTTTTTTCCAAAAGGATTCTAACTTTATATCAGTTGGATGTTACTTAAATTTCTCATGTTGGTTTACCAGACCAATCCGTGGCATTTGCAATGCTCGAGTCAGACCTAGTTTACAGGTTCAGGTTAGGATGCTACGAAAGTTAGAAGACGTGCTAAAGGGTTCCAGGCGTATGATATATATATTTATTCCGTTATGTTTGAGGATATATTATTATAACAGTCCAGATGAATTGATTGGTTGATGTACTATGATGAAATGTAAGTAATTGTACAAGTTCTTTATAAAAGTTTATTTCTATATTATATTTTATTCCACTGCGATGTGAGACTCTGTGTTGTTGATCTTCTTCTTTCTCCTATCCTAAATTTCTTTCTCACCCTCTAACTTCTTTCTTTTAGTAATCCATTTTCCATGCACTTTGGGTCGAACTTGGGTGTAATAGTTCGACTCGAAGGGTACCAGAATTTTGGGCCATTACAGTTGGTATTAAGCTAATGGTTTATGAATAACCTTGGCTCTGTTGAGAAACCTCATCTCTATTTAGTAATATGGGTTAGTAATACCTTAGTTTGAGTTTGAACGTGTGTGTGTGTATAAGAATGCGTATTTGTAATTGAATATAAAATTATTTTTAAATTATTTTGTAAAGGGGGTAAATGAAATAATTTTACCCAAACCATATTTTTGTATAAAAAATCTCCTAAATCATTGATTTGATTGTTTGAAACTTGTATTGGCTTGATTGATTGATTTGAATGGAATAATTTGGTATATAACCAAAAGGAGGATTTCACATAAAATTTGTGAATGAGAATTATAAAATGTAATTTAATTTGTGTTAAATAAGTCAAATTAGTAAAGGAAATTATTTGGATTAAAGATTTAACTAGGAAAGTTAAATCGAAATATGTGAATCAGAATTTTAACTTAGAGCTGGGTTAAATAAAAACATAATGGATTAGAATGGATGATTTTTGAAATGAAATCAGGATTGGGATATGAAATGAAAGTGAACTAATTAAAAATCAATCAATTAACTGGATATGGGAATGTGACTTGACATGGTTAAGTCGAGTTAGTATAAAGAATGGATACAAAAACAGAATTAATTAAATAGAATAGATTTGGGATTTGAAAATCGAATAAATGATAATTTCATAGAAGTCAATCGGATAACATGCAACAACATGGTTCTTTTCCTTCGTCCTAAGGTGCTTCCGGAGGCGACGAAGACGTTTGTGAGATATTTTTATTGTGTTTATGCTTGCATGATATACATATTGACTTGAAGTTGGTGAATATTGTGTTTTGATGTTGTACATATTGGTGTGGAGTTGGTGAGGATAATATTTTGATGGTATACACTTGGTTTATTGACGTGTGAGGTTGATGACTTGGTTTGATATGTCTGGATGGTTTATTTTGTATATATTAGTGTTGATTTGATTTATGTTGGATGTTTGTTTAATTATATATATATATATATATGTGTGTGTGTGTGTGTGTGTGTGTGTGTGTGTGTGTGTGTGCGTGTGTGTGTTAGAGAGAGAGAGAGAGAGTGTGTGTGTATGTAAATGTATATGTGTGTATATGTAAATACATGAAAATAAAAATAAAAACAGACTCCAATGCAAAGAACCTGAAAGCTAAAATTTTCCTATGTGGCAAAACAGGTAAATGGTTTTGATAAAAAATGAAAGTAAATACACCTACAAAAAAACATTTTGTTAGAGAGAGACCAATCATAGAGTAGTGATAGAGAAAAAATAGGTAACATAATGTCAAATAGAATGTTTGAAACTAAACATTTGGTTTGATAATGTAAAATATATTTTTTGACACATCATATTTTACATTGAAATCATAATTGCATTGGAAGGATAAAATTAAAACACATTGTCAATTGCTTAAGTGTAATTCACTTTTAAGTTTGTGTTTCTTTTACAGCCTTACTGATCATTAGCTAGTTTTCAAGGTCATGGCTTGTTGGATACTGTAGACTATAGTTGGTTAGTGAATAGTGAATTTATGTTAGCTGTTATTGTAGTTGAAATTATCAAAACATATGACATATTCAAAATTCACAAACATATTTGTTCAGAATCTTCAAATGGTGAACAAAAATATCCATATAGCTATCAATGTGCTTTTCATATGATTAATTTTTTTGGGAGCATACTGATCAAATAAGTAACGGTTTGCAATTTTGTTTTATGAAACAAAGTTTTCCAATTCACAGGACTCAATCGACTCAAATAAAGGTTTCATTTTTCTCAAACTACTCACAAATTTCCAGTTGTTATCACATACAATCAATAGAAATGATGTTAAGAAACAAGATTAAGTTTTGAAAGCTCTACAAATATGGGAATATTTGCCTCGCTCCTGTGATTTCTTGATGCTACCAATAAGAGCAATAAACAAACTTAACCAAATATGTTAGACAGTGTTATATGAATTTTAATTTTCTTTGAATACCAAATGTTGGTATTTAGAAGATAGGAAAAGGACTGATAACAATTTGTTAGAGTGGAGAAGCTGAAGATAATATCTTTTTTCTTTAATTTTAATCTTCTTCCTTCTTTTCTTTCTTACAGCATAACCAAAATGATAGGCTTTATATATATAGTCTTACATGACACTTCATTCAATAGACATCACACTTTACTAAGAGACGCACAAACTTTAATATGACTCTTAAACATAAAGACACATCATTTACGAACTGACACTGCTTAATTCTATACACATTGACTTCATAAACTAATAATGATGATAAATTTCAAATTATTATTTCCAACACTCCCCCTTAAATTTGAATTTTTTTTCTTACTCTTTTTAGGTTTAATGGATCGCATTCCATAGGTTGTGTCTTCTTTCCAATCAAGATTTTTTCTTTCTCATTTTCATGGCTTGCTTTATCAATGTTGTTTGTGAAAACTTCAGCTGCTAGTCCAAAGGGTGATGCATTTGCACGTCTATTCACTTCGTTGAAATCATTGAACTTAAGGATGGACTGGACTTGACTGGTCCAAATATCTCTTCTTTTGCAATGACCATATCATCCTTGATATCTGAGAAACCAGTGTTTTGGATATAGTACTCTTTGCTCCCAGCTATAAGGGAAGCACAACCATCAACTCCTAATTTTATGTAGTGCAGGATCTTATTGAATTGCTCGTCATCAATCTGAGAACCTTTCTTAGAAAATTCACTAATTACACAACTCAAAGCACGAGCTTTTGACTTCTCCTTTTCTTTTGGTTCCTCTTTCTTCTCTAATCCTATATTCATGTGTCTTCTCCACATTTTCGCAAGCATCCTTTTCTATTGAATCATCATTGACCTCAGCACCGTCAGCTCCAGTCATCTCGACAACCTCATTTTTATTATCACCTTTGCCTTTTGTTTCAGCAACCTCTTTTATTTCAGGATAGCTTTCTTCAACGTCTTCATGAGTTGTTGTTTTTTCATAGCCAGCAAAATGTTTGTTAAGCCTTTTCCAAGCTTCTTGTGTTGTTTTTGCACTTATAATGCATGGAAGAACTGATCGACTCATCCCTTGGTACATAAAGGACAAGGCTTTTGCATTATTGACCTTGTTCTTTGTATGTTCTTTCTTCTTTGCAACTGACATTGTAGCTACTTCCTCTGTTGTATGAGGAGTATATCCTTCTTCAACAATATCCCATAATTTTGAAGTTTATATATATATATATATGTATATATATATATATATATATGTTCATCTATACAAAATTTCCTTTAATTTCCTTTTAATGGCGTCTACTGTTCCATCAAGTTAATCACGATTTTCCTATCGTATTCAACCTCCTCTTCAGTCGACTTCTTCAGATCAGCTACAACATCCATCAATGCCTTCGAATCTGGTAACAGATCCTAATATTCATTTAAATGATAGTAACAAATCAGATCTCAATGCTAGAAAGTTGAACTTCGTGAAACCATCTACTGATTTCGTTTTTTTTTCCTGAGAAGATTTTTATTAAATCTGAGGAAACTTGGATTAATACAATTGCTTTGACGCTGATCTTCTTCAGATTGTCTTCAATCAAACTCAAGGATTTTAATGCTAAAGTTTGGAACCCTTTGGGTAATTTTCATATTCATGTTTCCCCATCTTATGATTTTACAGTTCAGTTCGAAAACAAAATGGATTTTTCTCGAATATTAGAAAGTTCTACTTACTCCTATTTTGGTAGGCTTCTTATTGTAGAAGCATGGCATCCAGGATTTGATTTTAACAAAAAATAGGGAGAAGAAGTTCAGATCTGGGTTAGATTTATGGATCTGCCTATGGAATTATGGTCCAAAGACGCTATACAATCGATTGCAAGTTTTATAGCCAAACCACTTTTATTAGATGAGAATACTGCTGATAGAAAGTTTACAAAGTTTGCTAGAGTCCCCATTTCAACTAATCCTCATACAGTTATGAAAGACACTATCCTTATTCTGTTACACAATGGGGATAAATATAATATTACAGTAGAATATGAATTTTTCCCTTCCAAGTGTTCTAGATGCAATTTATTTGGTCATAAGGACTTTTACCATGAAGCTTCTACTGATTCACGCTGGATACCCCCAGAAATGCAGAATGATTCTAGTAACATTGTAGAAGTGCTAGCTCAAACTTCTTCTGATGCTGTTCCAGAACAAAATGATGTAGCAGATCCTCCTCCTAATTGCTCTGATAAATGGTCTGAACAAAGAAATTTAGGATTAGCTGATGATTTGAGTTTTCTGAATCCTATTTTACCTGAAAATGTTATTCTAGATGAATTAACCATTGTGGCAGATGCTATTTCAGAAGGTGATAAGGTTGATGCGAATGACAAAGGTAAACATATTGAGGCTACAGACATGGTTGATAAGAGTACAAACTATTTTACAGGTGACAACACTAAGGCTTCATCCTCTTATATTCCTCCTTCTAAAAGAGCTACAAGGAGTACTTCTACAATCAAATGACATTGTTATCTTGGAATGTAAGGGGAATGAACACTACTTCTCAGATGAAGGACGTGTTAGCTCTCCTTAATTATACTAAATCAACTTTTGTTGATTTAGTAGAAACAAAGTTATCTGCTAGTAATTTAGTTTTGTTTACTTCTTTATTACCTTGTTCATATAAGTCTTTAACAAACAATTCTAGAATCTTTTCTGGAAGAAATCTATTAATCTGGGATAGCAATGTTTGGGATGTGGTTCTAATTTCTTTTTCATCTCAACATATGACTGTAAATGCTATTAATAAAGGTGGTTTTGACATGGTCTTTTCAGTCATTTATGCAAGTAATTCTTTTCCTGAAAGTCTAACTTTATGGCAAGAATTGATGAATGAATCCAGAATGATATCTAATGTCTGGTTTCTCATGGGTGATTTTAATAATGTTCTATCTCCAAAGGATAAACGAGGTGGATTATCAGTTCCTTTTCAACACATTAGAGAATTTCAAAGTTTCATCACTCAAATTTCTTTATCTGAAATCAAACCTTTGGGTTTTAATTTCACATGGCGTAGAAAGGGGATTGCTACTGCTATTGATAAAATATTGGTTAATAACATGAGTTTGCAATTATTCTTACATATGAGAGCTATTTCCTTTCCTCAGAAATCCAGTGATCATAATCCAATTATGTTAGAATTAATTCCTACTAAAGAGATAAAAGGCTTCCCTTTTAGATACAGAATGAATGGCATACAATTTCTGGTTATATGGATGCAGTTCAAAGGGGTTTTAACTCATTAGTTTGGGGTCATCATAGCTATCAATTTATGCAAAAACTCAAACATTGTAAAATGGAATTAAAAATATGGAATAAAGTGAGAGACAGGAATAATGCAAACCTCAAACAAGCTGAAGATTTTGCTGAACAACTGGAAGGAGAAGTTGATAACAATCCTGAAGATCTGCTTTTGTTTGACAATTACCTGAAGGCAAAAAAATATTTCCAGAATTTACAATGAATACATTTCAGTGCTTTCAAACAGCAAGCCAAACTATTGTGGTTACAATAGGGTGATACAAACTCTAAATTTTTCTATTCAAGGATGTCAAATAGGAGATTTTTCAATCATATTAGAGCACTTATTGATTAATCTGGAAATTTAGTGTTCAAATCAGAAGACATTGAAGCTGAAGCAATTACTTATTTTCAAGGAATGTTCAATGGTGTTTCATCTACTGATTTTCCAAGTTTTCTTCCTATAGCTACCATTAACTCTAAGGGTCAACAATTCATGATGGAAGCAATTGATTTAACAGAGGTTAAGGATGCATTATTTTCAATTCATCATGAATCTAGTCCTGGACTAGATGGGATTAATGCCAAGTTTCTGAAAATTCATTGGGATGAAGTGAAAAATGATTTACTGTTGGTTGTTTTTGATATTTTCATTTCAGGTAAATTGCCGAAATCTCTAAATCACACTTTCCTTACATTAATTCCTAAAAAAGACAGGCCAACAGAGATTGCACATTATAGACCAATTGCTTGTTGCAATGTCTATTATAAAAAAATTTCTAAAATTTTATGTAATAGACTAAAGCAAATTTTGCCTTTTCTTATCTTGGAGAATCAAAGTGCTTTCATTAAAGACATGTATATTAGGGATAATATTTTGCTTGCTCATGAACTTTTAAGAGATTTCAAAAAAAGTGGGATGCCTACATTTTGTATTAAAGTGGATTTACAAAAAGCGTATGATCGTGTGAATAGGAATTTCGTTTGTTTCATTATGGCAAAAATGAACTTTCCCACTCTTTTCATAAATCTAATCTATGAATGTATATCAACTGCCACCTATTCAATCATGATTCAAGGGGTGCCCAAAGGTTTTATTACTTCTAATCGTGGGATCAGGCAGGGTGATCCTTTATCTCCTTATTTGTTTGCATTGGCAATGCAATTTTTCTCCTTACTTATGGATAAAGAAGTGTATTTGCATGAATTTCAGCCCAGTTCTATTATCCAATCTATTATATCACATTTGCTATATGCTGATGATCTCATGATATTTGGAAAATCATCTATGTCTAATGCCAATTCTTTAAAGAAGATTTTTCAGAAATTTAGTATGCATGCTGGTCTGGATGTAAATATTGCAAAGACAAAAAAATTCTTTAGTTCCTCTGTCATTAATTCAAGTGAAATAAGGAAAGTTTTGGGTTTTGAGCAAGGTTCTCTGCCTATTAAATATCTGGGGGTGCCTCTGTCCTCTAATTACTTGCATTATTCAGAGTGTAACTCTCTTATTCATAGAATTCAGAGCAAAATTAATGGATGGGAGACAAAACTGCTAAGTTTTGCAGGGAGGGTTGAACTAATTAATATAGTGATTACCCCTATTATTTTGTACTGGCTACTCATTTACCAAATTCCAGAGTTCACTTTAGACAAGATAAATTCTATTTGTGCAGATTTCTTTTGGGGTGGTACATCACACAAAGTTTCATGGAATAAGTTGTGTAGGCCTAAATCTGAAGGTGGTATTGGTCTTAAAAATTTTCCAGATCTCAAAAGAGTGGCTTGTGAGAAATTACTCTGGAAATTTTTATCTAACACAACTTTATGGAGTAAATGGTTGCACAATAAATATTGTAAAAATGAGTTTTTCTGGTCGATGGCTTTGGACAATAATGCATCTTCTACTTGGAAAGCAATGTTAAGATTAAGAAAAAAATCTAAACAAATTTTTAATAAAGTAATTGCTAATGGAGAGGATACTCACTTATTGCATGATCCATGGATTAATTGTAGATGCTTAGTTGACCTTCTTGGATATGATAGAATGAATATTCTTGGTTCTTCTGATCAGAAAGTTAGCTATATCATCAGAAATGGAGAATTTGCCCCAGAAATCCACCCTGCCACAAGAGAGTTTCTTGAAAAAATTAATACAATTTCTACACAACCAAATCAAAGTCATGATGCATATGAATGGTGTGAAGGTGGTACTTTTGAATTCCATAAAGCTTGGAAATATTTGAGAAATCATGAACAATCTGATAAAGTTTTTTCTGTAATTTGGCACTCCAAAAACCGCAAAAGAATGTCTTTTATTGCTTACCTTGCCTTTATTGGAAGATTAAATACTAAGGATATGATCCAGCGCTTCAGTAATATCTCAGATCCAAGCTGTCCTCTTTGTTCTAATCACCCTGAATCCATACAGCATCTTTTCTTTTCATGTGACTACTCGACCTTTATATGGCTTTCTCTAAAGCAAAAATTGGAACTTTCCTTGAATTCATTTACAGATCTAAAGGAAGAAGCTCTACTTATTCATGAAAATTTGAAAAGGAAAGATCAGTTAAGGGACCTGGCTTGTGCTGCTTATACTACTGCCATTTATTGTATTTGGAAGGAGAGAAATTTGAGAATTTTTCAAGGTAAGAAGATGACTCCTTCAATTTGCCTGATGAAGATTGAGAAGGAAATCCATTTTCTTATTAACAATAATGGAAGTAGAACATCTCGAACGGAGAGACATGTGCAAATCCTTGGTAGGTGGGGGATAGAGTTAGTGGACACGGGTTGACTTTTGAAGTGGCTTTTGATTTTCTCAACGGATTAAAAAGAGAGGTGATGGGCCATTCTGGGCCCAGAAGGGTGAAGCCTGCTTATTTTTATCTCTGCTTTTATATTAAGTTTTGCTTCTGTTTTGTATTGTATTGTTTAATGTTGATTTCTATTTGTATGCCAATTTTATGAGTACTCTTTTTTCCCGTAAGGCACCCATCTAGGTTAGGGGGATTGCGGGGTTTTAACGAGGCTCATAAAGGAGGCTTTTTATTGGTTTTTAGCAATAAAGTGAACCAATTTTCAAAAAATAATATATATATATATATATATATATATATATATATATTCCATAATTTTTCAGATATGAGGAAAGTCTTCATAAGAACATTCCATAACTTATAATCTTTTTCAAAGAGAATAGGAACTCCTTGTTGACTAAAAGGAAAACCAAACTCTTCATTGTTTGTAAAATCCACTGATGGATATGAGAAGGGAATTGAAACCAAGGGTGGTTCTGGCTCTAATACCACTTGTTAGAAATTTTAATTTGCTTTGAATACCAAATGTTGGTATTTAGAAGAGAGGAAACGGACTGATAACAATTTGTTAAAGTGGAGAATCTGAAGATAATATCTTTTTACTTTAATTTTAATCTTCTTCCTTCTTTTTTTTCTTACATCATAACCAAAATGATAGGCTTTGTATATATAGCCTTACATGACACTTCATTCAATAGACATCACACATTACTAAGAGACACACAAACTTTAATATGACTCTTAAACATAAATATATTTATAATTATCAAATTTGTTCCTTATTTGATTATATATATATATATATATATATATATATATATATATATATATATATATATATATATATATAGGCAGGTTCAATGACACTCCAAATAGTGAGCACCTCTTTAGCCTACCACTTTTCCACTACTCATTTCCCACTAACTCCACTTCTCTCTCCTTCCACTAACTCTCTCACTTTCTTTAATATAAATGAGAAGTGGAAATCAGAGGGCTTTTGGGATGCTCCATTTTTGGGGTGCAACGGAACGCTTGCCATATATATATGTATATATGAGGGAGGTTCCAGGGCACCCCTGTTTGTTGGCACCACATTTGCCCCTCTATAATAGCCATTCATTTATTATTTAATAAGTTAGTGGGGGGAGGGAGGGTTAGTGGAAGGAGAGAGAAACAAATAATTACAGATAAACCAATAATTACAGATAAAAATGAAAATCATTGGTTTTTTATCAACACCACTATGAACTAAAAATGAAAATCATTGATAAAGAACATGAGCAAACTATACTGATAAACCAATAATTACAGATCAAGTAAAACTATCTAACATGCTAACCAAATTAGTTGCTACAAATGGATAACAAAATAGCAACATGCAATAAATAAAATCAAGGGAAAACTAACTATTATTCTCTCATTCAACTTGATCCGATGTATAGTTTTCTCTACATGGGACTAAATGCTTCAACGTTTCCTTTTTAACCAACGAGATTTTGAATATTTTTTTAAAGCAATCAGGTTGTTGATGAGAGAGGAACTAACAAGCAAAAATAGAGGAGGTGACCGAAGTGGGTTTTGTGGATATTGAGACCCACTAATGACCGTTTTAGTTTCTAATAAAAGCACTTGAGACAAAATTATTTGTTTCTAATTAGTCCTTTGTAATCCAAATTGTTTAGTGCCTCTAAAATTGGTCTTGATTTAATGATAATAGAGCAACATATTCTAAGTCAGGATCTGAGGTAATACCCCCAGTTTTGATCATGTCTGGTCCATGTGGAAGATTTCTCTTTTGAGTTAAAAATTGATGAATTTCGTTTTGGAGCAGGTCTCAATAAAGAGTATTTTTACCTATTTTGTTCTAGCAACACCATTTTGCACACCAGAATTCAAAATTTGAATTGATTCTTGGACTGCAATATTATATCTGAATTTTGGTTTGTTTTGAATCTTTGTTGAAAGTTCTTGCCCTTATCTTGATTGCTTTTTAATGAATTTCTCTTAGAACTCTGGGCAGAAACTTTTTGAAAGGATGAAGATGACTAAAGTAAACTCATCCCCTCTAAATCTAGGAGATTCCCCTTGTGCAATAATGAAGAAACACGGCTGGAAGAAGGAGAAGAGAGACTCCCAGGAGAAAGACGAATCTGATCACTTTGTGAATCTTCAAAGTGATTTAAATTATGTAATTGTTTTGGAGAAAAGAGACGATTATTAGATAAAATCTGCTTGGACGCCATTTGTACGTAAGAGAGATGTAACATATAGTAACAAATTAGTTTTTGAATTAGTCTTGTATCATTTAACATTTCAGCAATACAAAATTCATTTCTCTCCAATACAATATCAATTCTGAAATTCTAAAATCAATAATTCATATGCCAAAGAATAACATAAAAAAGGAAAGTAGTAGTAGTAGAAGAAAAGTTATAAAAAGGATTGCAAACAAGCCATGTTTAAACAAAACAGTTACAGTAGTAGCATATAGTTAGGATCAGCATCATAAAAATCTAACACATAAAAGGCAATACAGTTAACCGTTGCTCTACCAAAACAAAACAAATAACGCAGTACAAACGAACGATAAAACACAAATAGATGTGACAAATAAACATAACTCAAGGATTGTAAATTGTAGCGCCACATTTGCATTTCCAACCTTCAGGTTCGTAATTAGTGTACTGATCAGGCTTCAGATTGTCTGTTGTTGTGGGCACTTGCTCAGCCATGCATGGCTCGCAGCCTCTGCACTTGCTCGTGCAATCTGGTGGCATTGAGCCCACCTTCGTCATCTTCATAATCAAACACCATATTATATATAAAAAAAAAAACTAATAAATAATGGAAGAAAAATATGGAAAAAAAAAAAAAAATTGTACAAACAGTCAAATAGATGTACCTTAGTTTGATATGGTAGTGTTATCATGATATGTGCAGAGAGAAAGAAAAGAAAGATCCAAATACTAATCTTTTGTATGCTACATTTGCTGCTCCTATCCATCATGGAAGTCTCCTTAAAATGATATGAGAAATGAGTGAAAAAATACTAGGTACTGCTAGTTCGCTCTTTTTATGATATATATATATATATATATATATATATATATATATATATATATATATATATATATATATATATATTCAACTCGCCATTACTATTGTTTTTTCAAATTGAATTGATTCTAATTAAGAGTGATGTGAAAGATGAATAAATTTTGCCTTAAGAGAGCAGCAATGTTGTACTTGATGGTACATATTGAAAACCTTATGATTAGTCTGCACCTTTCAAACCCTCGGTCATAGCGAAGGTTTTATACAAAATTGTACATATTGGACATAGGAGCTATAACTGTGAGGTTATGTATGCCTGTAGGCGAAAGCAATTTAACATTGATTCCTTTTGTAGTAGCCAGGCACGCACAGTCAAGCTACACCTAATTTGCAACTCTTTTTTGTGCTGAAAGTATTTGATTATGCTTATATCATGTACTTATAAGGTCCAAAAGACTGAATGTACATCAATGTCTAAGAATTCACAGTAGAAACAATATATACTTAAGACTTAACAATGTGATGCTAGTTACTACTCCGCAAAACACATTAGGGTTACACACAAAAGTTCGTACATTTATTCTTATTTCAGATGTCAGTAATAGTTGATAGGACATAAGTAGGTATGTCACAATAACCAACAAAGACCTACTGTATGCCCTAAATAGTAGGTAAACTGCATGAACGTATCTGGATCAGCACTAGATATGTATGAACAAGATTTTGATGTATAGTGTAGAATGTGACAATATGAAAGGACTAGACACCATGCACATATATATAAAGCGATATGTAAATAATATGTTCTGTATTAAAATTTTCTTTAATTTGGTGATGTGATCGGGTGATTGCTTTACTGAGGATTCAGTAGAACTTTGATGAAGAAACGTAGACGATGCAGCAAGGCTTGCATTAAATGCATGGAGATGACTGGAAGTGAAAGACAACGTGAAAAGACTTATGCTTTTTCACCTGAAATTATGTTGGAGCTTACACGTAGAAATGAAAAATGAACATTGCAGGTTGGTTGGAGGAGGAAGTTGGAGAAGTTATGCGCTTACAGATGTATCACGAATGTGAAGTTGTCGAAGTTACAAGCTTAAAGATGTATCACGAATGTGAATTTGATGGGAATGCCAAGAGCCGGTAAGATTAATAGAAGCAAGTGACTGACCTTTGGACCAGATATGGAGACCAGCATCCAGGGGATATTGACTGTATTAATGAATGAGATACACATTTAAAGCTACCAATGAGATATTTGAGTGTGATTTTTTTTTTTTTTTTGAAGAAATAAATATATAATAAAACGAAAAAAAAAAAAAAAAAAACAGATTTTCTCCAATAGCTTACAAAAATGACAGAGTAGAGCACAACACTCAACCGTTCGTTCATGAACACAAAAACCGAATAACATGACCTCAACAAATACAACCAGCAGCAACCACAACTAAGTCATAAATCACAAACAAGACTATCTTCTTCCAAGTCAATTTAGATCGACTCCTACCTGTTTTTGGGTCTTCGATGCGGCCTATAATTCCAACCGTACATGTGCATCATGCAGTCTACGTTAGAGATGTTCAAACCATCTTAAGCGATATTTGACTAACTTCTCTTCAACAGATACAAAAACTAAACCCAACAAATAATTTAAAAAAAAAAGCGATCCACTTCGAGTGTAGAATTAATTAAACCAAACAAACGAAAGACAACCAAACCAAGAACAGAAAGCTCAAAAAGAAGAAAGGTCCCACCGCAACAGTAGAAAGCTGAAGTACGACCACGGTCTGCCTGCGGAACCAACTTGAGAAGCCAACAACGTTATTGGGAGACCACTGAATTAACCAAAACAGCAATGTGAACCTTCCATCTCGATTATGACAGGGTTCTAGCAAAACTCCAGAACCAAACCTAGCCCAAAGAACACAACACTTAACCAAGACCAAAGAAAGTGACACCACCCGTTCTAAGCCAAAGACCAATGAAGTAACCCCAAAAAAAGGAAGGAAGCAAACAATAACAATAGCAGCCCTTCACCCCACACCAGTGCGAGGATGAGAACCCTTGGACACAGAGAAAAAAAAACTGCAAACGAAATAGACAAGGGAACGAGGTTGCCCATGAAGGGCATACATACATGTCAAGGTGAAAAAAATATCATTAGATACCTTACGAATGAGGGTAGTCTCAAGTAGGGATCTCAATTTCTTACACGACCCGAGACGCGACTCGTAACCCGCCCGGAAAAAAACCCGATCCGACCTATTTATAAACGGGTCAATTTTGGGTCAACCTGCTTTGACACGTTTAATAAACGAGTGGGTTTCGGGTTCACCCTTGAACCTTTTTTGACCCACTATGACCCGTTTAATATAAAATATATTTTTATTCGTCATATGACATATGCAATTATGCATACATGGATCGGGCTGAGCTTGTTAGATTTGGTGATGTTACTTTTATGTGCTGAATTAAGTGAATGTCCTTATTTCCTAACAGCCATGGGAAGATTCTATCACTGTCAAACAGTCATGTTTATTTGAGTAAACCATATGTGTTGAATTGAGTGTCTATTTTATTTGAATATCACTATCATATTGATTATGAATATTTGATTATTTGTATGGTTGTTATTTGATGACTTGAATGTCGTAAAATGTATGATGTCATTTGTATTGTATCATCTTAAATTAAGTGCATGCATTGTTGTTGCTGGATGCTCATGTAAAATGTGGATTTGAATGCTCATGTATTGTATCTTATGTTTATATTTTGTATTTCTGAAATGTGGTCTGTTTATAAGAATACAGTCAAGTAAACGGGTTCGTGGATCAACCTGTTTAACCCGACTCGTTTAAATAAACAGATTACACGGGTCAGGTCGGGTCGGGTCAACCCATTTATAAACGGGTTGGGTTCGAAATGAGAAAATATGACCCGTTTAATAAACGGGTGACTCGACCCGTTTAAGAATTGATCCAAACCCGAGTTAACCTGACCCCCGACCTGACATGACCCGTTGACAGGACTAGTCGCAAGCAAAGAGGTCTCGTCAAAAACCACCTTGTTTCGCCCATACTAGCGGTGCAAGCAGATGAGACCAGGGATTAGTCACTACAAGAAAAATGATTTTTTTGTAGCGCTCAAAAGCCGCTACCAATCAGTTTTGGTGGCGTTTCGATAATCGTTACGAGAAAACATGCCACTAAAAATCATTGCAAATTGATTGCACTATTTTTAACGTCACTATAATTCATTTTGTTGTAACGTTTATTAAACGCCACCAAAATAATTTTCGTCGCACTAAATTAATGCCATAAAAGAACTTAGAATGTTACTAATAATGTTTCCAATTTTATCCCTGGTTTACGGTTGCGTTTATTTAACGCCACTAAATATATTTCTGTAGCGTTTTTAAAACACAACTAAAAATTACTAATTAATTTGCTCTTTTTTCCCTGCAATTATTTCCTGCTAGCAGTTTATTTTGTTTCTACAATATCAATCCATAATCATTCACATACTCATGACGTTCAAGTAATCAGAAAAACAATTAATCATATAATCAAGCAAAATATGGATAACCGATTCAATACAATCCGTATAACTGACCAAAAACTCACATACAATAACCACTATGATATACAAATTTACACAATTTATATAAAGAAAATGTTATACCCGTAATGTATGTATCTAGTTCAATAACCACTTTTCTCTTTGAAGTGATGCGGCATATAGTCAAACAGCTCCTCCCTGATTTCACAACAAGATACACAAATGTTAACAAGTTATGATAACAAGCCAACAGATTATGAGTCATCACAAAACATGACTGGACATACCAGGCAATGCAAGAGTTCATATGTTTCTTACCTTCGTGTAAATACAGAATACTAATGTGTAGCTTTAGCAGCAGCTGAACACAAGTGACAATACAAAATACTGGTCTCAGCTGAAGCCAACTTTTATGTATTCCATTCGTGTAAATGGTAAAGTAGTATACGACAAATTGATGTGAACTCAGCCATTGAAAGTACTTCCACAGGTAATAGACCCAAAAGTACTTCCACAGGCAGTTCCGTTGAAATGGTGAACTCAGCCATTGAAATGTTTATGTGATAACTGTATACAACAGTGAAAAGACCTATTCGTCAAACTGTATACAGTAAAATTATACTACCAAATGTTTATGTGATAACTTTCTTCCATTGAAATGGTGAACTCAACCATATTTCCTATATATATATATATATATATATATATATATATATATATATATATATGATGTATAGAAGTTTGCAACTGCAATTTAGGATCAAGAAATAAATACTGCTCTACATACAAAAGGATGAACATTTTACTTAGGTTATAGGAAACAATCATTAATCTATGTGTAGAACAATGGGTGAAAAATAGCACTGGCTTTCAATTCTGCCAATTTCTCATTCCTTATGTTCTTTTTGTGGGGTTTCTGTTGGTGCGTGGTGGGGGACACAATTCACATAAACAATGGCTACAACAACGCGATGAATACTGTTTCGAAGTTTAACATTAAGCAGAACAAGATTGCAAATAAACACTTCAATGTAAAATGCATAACATAACTAAAAAGTTCCAAATCAATAGCGCTAAAGTATCTGTTAATCCTGCCTCCAGAAGTTCCTCTCGGGTAGCTTTATCCAAATTAGTAGAAGAAATTTTCTTAATTTCAGCTTTCAGATTATGCAAATCGGACTTGTACTCTCTCAGCTTTGTCAGCAATACAGCTCTAACACTTGGTTGCAAACTTCTTGCCTTAAGATCCATTTTTCTAATCTGAGAAGATATATATAGACATAACCCTTCAGCATCACTCAACCATGTTTCTTAATTAATTTCAGCATGTCATATGTATACGTAAATGGCCATGTTATTACTCTCCATGATCTACGATCTTAGCTGAAACATATGCATACATACACACACATATTACACACACACACGTATGTATATGTAAATGGGATTTGAATTATCCTAGATGTACCTAAGGTTTACCTGTTTTCCTACCTCCTATTATTTACATTGATGGCCTAACATGCACATGCAATCATGCTCTTGCAGATATTCTTAACTTTGTTAATCTGCATAATATAACAGAACGCAAACCAGTTTAAATAGCAGTGACTTGGGATTAGTTTTAGGATAAAATGTGCTAACATGCAGCAATAAGAAATCATACTGTATCAGTTTGTCTCGTAGAAAATCCAAGAGCACGCTTGTAGAGTTCGTAAGTAATAGGTACTATAAGCAATCAAAATAGACCAAGTTTTTGTAAGTAATAGGCATGCCTGTAGAGTTTCGAGAAATGCGACAAACTTGAAGAGCCTTTTGAACTGTAGGCATATTCAGATAAGAAGAAACATAATTGTCCGAACAAATGTAAGACCGGATCTCAAACTCCCCTTGTATGGTATTATCATTTCTTCTATAACAACAATTCAAGCTGATCAGATCTCTGTTCAGTTTCCCACATCAATTCAGGTTCCTCTAGCCTCAACAATATTAATAATCGAGATTGCAAATACGGTTCAGGTTCAACTTGATCGTTGATGGCCTAACATGAAAACTTGCAATCTCAACTATTAATATTGATGGGGGAAGAGCTTAAAACTAATTGTCTTCGTCCTATACGTAACATAATGCTTCTCCAGAGCATACATGGAAATTTTGTATGAAATGTATCAGAATGCTACATAATTCTTGTACCATTACATAATCCTTGAGTGATCTGCCTATGCACTGAAAATAAGTATGTTAACCAATGTAACATTCATTAACAACCACAAACTTTTGATGATCCTGACACTGTTAAGCAGTACTGCTAGAAAGTAAATTTCAGAACCATAGCGACCGGATGTTCAGTAATTTTAAGATACTGCGACCAAATTCCATGAAGATGAAACATTCGCGTTTTATTAAGTCATAAATCACAAGTTATATGCATACACCTGAAGATAAAAGAGGAATTGAACCAGCATTCTGTGAGTTGGTTGAGGAAACACTTCGAAATGATAAAGTTGATCATATGGACAAATATTTTAACCACTTACTGTTTAATAATTTGGTCTGGTTAACAAACCAACTAAACTCGACTTATCTTGGGAGTTACTAAATTGATCCATTGAAACTTATTGATTTTCTAAAATTGATTTACCGAATTTTGAAGCTCTTTAATATTTGAATTTTTTTTTAAATTTTTTTCATCATTCCGGAGTGTTTCCTCAACCAGACCACAGAAAGCTAGAACAATACCTCTCTTATCTCCAAGTATACAGTTATAGCTTGTGATTTATTTCTTAATAACCCGTGAATGTTCCACCTTCACGGAAATAAGTCGTAGTATCCTAAAAATACTAAACACCAGCCAACATGGATCATAACTATACCTCCTAACAGCACTACTATACACTAACAATAAACTTTGATAGGAGACCCTACCATGTTAGTGTTTCATTTCAAATTAATTGTCGATTCATTGATAGGAGATCAATACCTCTCTTACCTCCAAGTTAAACTGAATTTACGTAGTCACTTAACTTAATCTAGTAACTCCCAAGTCAAATTAACTTAATTTAGCAACTCTCAAGTCAATTTAACTTAATTTAATAACTCTCAAGTCAAATTAACTTAATTTAGTAACTCCCAAGTCAAATTAGCTTAATTTAGTAACTCCCCAGACTGATTCATTGTCAGCTCGTATAAATTAGACCTCTTGGGCCATAAAATTAACTTGTCATATTTCTGAGATTTCTCAAAATGTTCACACACACTTGATATATACACCACTCATAAACATATGTGCTCATTCTTCACAGATATAAAACATAGTTTCACCTGCACTATCTATGTCTATATGCTCATAACCATTATATGTTATATATATATATATATATATATATATATATATACACACATGTGCTGATGTATATCATTATGTGTGTGTGTGTATGTACGTATATACACACACACATACACATTGTTGTCAAAAATCCTAAAATCTTGCAATATGAATCCCGATCCAACCTGAGTCTCTCCGTTTACGACTCGATTTTTACATTATGATTCAAACTTAGTCATAAAAAAACACATTCAACTCAAACTACCATATGTAATATACTTGTTTAGATTCACAATCACTTGACAATGCTTTTAAAACAAAATAAGAATGAAATTGGAAGGAAAAAAACTGAGTTTTAAATTTAATTGTAGAAATTCAAACATCTAAATCAAATTCAAAGTGCATATGAGACCCATAAGTAATGATATTTGGAAACTATGACTTACGATTTAAAATCCGTTTCGATTCAAAATATAAACTTTACGATTTAAATCTCATTTTGAAAACCTTGCATATATATATATATATATATATATATATATATATATATATGGCGGGGGGCAGCCTGGATTCACATGTTCAATCACAACAGATATATGTCATATTTCATTGTTCACATATATATACTCCTATGCATGCAAATCAGATGGAATAAAATAAATTAAATTAACATACATATTTTGATTGCAATGTAGGTATACCTGTTTTGAACCTGTTTCTCCATTCAGTTTCCCACATCAATTCACATTTCTTGCTCAAAAATATCAATATCAAGACTGCGAATACGGTTCAGGTTCAACTTGATCGTTGATGGCCTAACACAAATTTTGCAATCTCGATTGTTGATATTAATGGGACAAGAGCCTAAGACAAATTGTCTTTGTCCCTTTGGGTTCTCCTGAGCCAACAGAGAAATTTTGTATGAAATGTACCAGTTAGGTATCACTCTTTTATACTGCACAATTTCAGTATTTATGTATACTCGTATACATGCAAATTAGATGAAAGAAAACAGATTAAATTTGCATACATAAACACATTCTGATATACTTGCATAATATCACATATCGCAAAATTCATAAACTCCCAAGTCATAAGCTGCACAATTTTGTATACTTAGTAACTCGCATACATAATTCATGCATTGCAAGGTTCCTATATATATACATATATATATATATATATACATATATGTATATCAATGTAATATGTTTGCTGCAGGTACTCAATCAAGCAATTTAAATGAACATGTTAACATTTAAAATCAATGTCCATATTAAATTCCAATCAGTATAGACTATAGTTCAGGCAATCAACATATATGTACAAAACAGGTTCATAACCCATTCGTTGCAGATGCAATCACTAGAAATCAACACTGTTTGGTAATTTTTTCGGGTATACAGTCAAAACCCAGAGTTAAAAACCCATTCGATTCAGAAGTAATTTAATCTTGTATACTGTCAAAACTCAAAGCTCAAAAGTAACTTAAAAACCTAGATATAAAACCCATTTACAAATACTATTTGCAGAAATCAACTGTTTGGTTTGTGGTTGTAGAACTCAACATTGATTTTAACTGTTCAAAACCCTAAACGATAGGATCCAAACAAAATTAGATAAATCAAGTTTGGTTTTATACTTTTCTAGCTTTGTCGATTTCACGATCTTAAATATGATTAGGAATTGAATCGAATCGCTTTGTAGCGTCGCTGAGATGAACCGCCTCTACTGGTTCCCATACCAACGTTGAATGAGATAGTTTTTTCAAATTCGAATTAAACTGAGAAATAATAAGCGGGAGATTGAAAGGGGTAAAAAGCTAGGGTTTTTTTCCAAAAAAAGAAAGAAAAGTGAACAAGGTTTAAAACTTAAAAGATGTTAAGTATGAATGAATAGGAAAAGATTATAGGTCGGTTACGTTTCTCCTTGGACACGCGGACTTATGTTTACGAAGAGGCAGGAATGTGAATTTTTTTTTCCGTGCTTACACTGGTCATGAAAACATTTTTGCTTGCATTTGATAATAAACACCACTAATTTTTGCAACAAAAAATCGTTTTTCTTGTAGTGAGTCTGAGTAAGATCTGCCTCGGATTCTTACCTATCTCTTCAGCACACCAAGCTCGAAACAGAACGAGGAGAGATGGTAGGAACCCCTAGAGGCCTACCAAATCCCTAAAGAAAGACCACACAGCAAGAGCACACTCACCTTTAAGAATAAGTGTGCACTCGACTTTATTGCTCCCGATCGACAATACCGACAATGGGACACAAGGGAGATGTCAATTCTCATGAGCTTAACATCTAGAGGAAGTACTTTGTGAAGAAATGTCCACATAAGAATTGAAACTTTTAGAGGAATGCTCTTATCCTCAATGAAAGAGAAGACCGGATTAATAGGGAATGGGATTCTAGCTGAATTCCAAGCAGCTCCAAGGGTGAAGGGACTCCTGTTCCAATTGAAACCCCTTTGGTGCTAATCGATAAAAGCTTTAACCGATTGCATACCTTTCAACATCTCACTAGCGTAAGAAGGAGATCCAAAAAAGTCAGAGGACGAAAGATAATGATACTTAGCATGAAGAAATAAAACACAGAGGGAGTCATTGGCCCGAAACCTAACCCAGAGCATGTAAGTATACGCCATGTAGACATCCCTAGGGTTCTGATGTAACGACCCAGATTTTTAGTCGTTAGCTTTAAGCATTTAAAATTTGTTTTAAATGTTGATTTGGAAATTTGAATATCCCAAATTCTATGATTTTGAGTATTAATTTATTTTAAATAGTAAAATAACCAATTTAGTTCCGAAATAGTTGAGAATACACTAGATTTGATATGTAGTATGAATTGGATGATTTATTAAAACCTAATTAAGTTCAGGTTTGAGTTTATAATAAAGAAATTTATTAATTGCTATGAACGAAGAAGAAATAATATGGATAAGATGAGATAAAACTTTTCCCATTATTTACACATCAGTAGTATAGCGCTATATACACACATTACTAGGAATGAAAATGGAAATAATATTATAACTATGTCACTCACATTATCATTTTTCTCGGTATCGCCTTCATTACTTCATGTATCGTCTCCAGATATTAACTTCTTGGCTTCGGTGTCGGTTTTGTATCGTCTCCTTGTATTGTCTTCTTGGCTTCGGTATCGTCTTGTATTGTCTTGTTGGCTTCGATATCGGCTTGTATTTTTTTCTCCTGTTTTCTTCTTGGTTTCAATATCGGCTTGTAGTGTCCTCCTAGTGTCATTTTCTTGGCTTCGGTGCCAGCGCAAAGTTGTTTGTTCCAACAGCGTGATACAGATAGCATATTTACGCCCAACACAATACTATATACATATTTACACACACACACACACACACACACACACATATATATATATATATGTATGTATGTATACTAACAACACTCCCTCTCAAGTTGGTGCATAGACAATCATCATGCCCGACTTGCTACATAAATACCTGATTCTAGCACCATTCAATGCTTTTGTAAACATATCAGCCATCTACTCCTCCATCTTGACATGCTCTGTCAGAACAAGACCCTGTTGAACCTTCTACATATTAACGTGATAATCCACTTCAATATGATTTTTTCTCTCATGAAACACTGGACTATATACAATATGCATCGCAGCCTGATTTTCACAATAGAGAGTTATTGGTTTAACAATTTTATTCATGCATAACATGATCTACTCACATCACTTCACAAACTGCCTTAGCCATAGCTTTATAATCGAATTCAGTGCTCGATCTAGAAACAACATTTTGTTTCTTGCTTTCCTGTGAAATCAAATTTCCTTCTAGAAATACAATAAACCCAAACATAGATTTTCTATCCAGCTTTGTTCCTACCCAATCAGCATCACAGAAACCTTCAACTCTTGCATGTCCATGATTCTTGTACTCAATTCCTTGTCCAACAGTTCTCTTAAGCTAACTCAAAATATGTTTCATTATGCCCCAATGATAAATAGTAGAAGATGCCATAAACTGACTTACAACACTGACAGCGAAAGCAATGTCAAGTCGTGAAATAGTTAGATAGTTCAATTTTCCTACCAATCTCCTATATTTCTCTGAATCTTTGAACAACTCACCATTTTCTACAATATTACAGTTTAATGGAATAGGAATAAGGCTAGGTTAACACCTATATTTCCATTCTCTTCCATCAGATCAAGAATGTACTTTCGTTGAGACATAACAATACTATCATTATATGTATCTCTTGGAATTTCCACACCTATAAAATACTTCAAGTCTCCTAAATCGTTAGTTTGAAACTGGTTGAAAATAAAGGTTTTAAGGGATAAAATACCTTATTCATTATTGTCACTTATCACAATATCATCAACATAAACCACAAGCAAAATTATACTAGATTTAGTATTCTAATAGAATACTGAATGATCATGATTGACATTGAAAAGTGTTTATTTTATTACTCTTATGCTTTATCTTTTGTAAATAAATAAATGATACTTTGGGTATTTTTTATGTGTTTTTATAGATTTCAAGCGTTGCCTCCTTCAATTCAAATCAAAGGCCAACTACAAGAAAGAGCTACTTCCTCACATCAAATTCATTTCAATTGCAAAAGAAGCAGTAGCTCACTGGTAAAGGCAGAGGAATTGGTGCTGAGAGACCTGAGTTCGAACCCCGTCAAGCTCACTTTTTACCTATAAAACGGAGCGCGTTCACACTGGCCCTTTGGTTTGAGAAATATCTGGATTAGTGTTATGTTATATATATACCTACACATATTCATGTGTATGTATTTATGATGTGCACCAATTAACATTTCAGCAATAGCCATATTCTTATCATGGAATTAAATTCAAATCATTCAATTTCAATTAGAAGAATTTCTGATTGAATTGTTGTCAAGAAGAAAAATCAATTTTGAAGATTTTATCTTATATTGCCTTTGGAGTCTGATAAGCGTCCTTGTTTGGAAGAATTAATTAGATGCAATCTTCTATCAATCAAGCCACATGGGAAAATTGAAAGATATGGAAAATATTTACTATGATATGCCCAGATTTTCTCCAATCAAGTTAGTCAAGGAAGGCAAGAGATATTCATGAATGAGGAGGCCCATTTATTCATAGACCTAATTATGGTTTTCTCATTCTCATCTATAAATATGTGTTGTAACCATTGTAAAAATCATTCATTCTTCTGTACTCTCTTTTAGTTTTAATAAAGCTTTCTTTTCTTTAGTTTCTGCATTTTATTTTCGTGGCAAATTGTGTTGTCTAGTCAATTAGATTTGCTAGAACACAATTTGCTATTGCTTCTATTTTTCTTACTAGTGATTGACCGTTTGATTAGATTCAGCGGTAATCCTAGTTTTTATTTTCAGTTGTTGATTTCTTTTCTGCAATTTTATTTCCAGTGTTCTATTTTATTTTAATCATTGAATTTATTACAGATCCGATTAGATTCGAATCTGTAGTGAATTTAATTGCAACTTTTATTCGTAGTTTCAGTTTTTATTTTGCTTTGCGAAAAAAAATCAACCTCTAAGCTTTGTCTAACTCGCCCAAGAGATTAGATAAATAATTGATTTAATTCACCTCCCTGTTTTCGACCTGTATGCTACACACCTGTATGCTTGCAGAATTTAATTTAAATGTCGCGTTTTTTCTAATTCATAGATTAGCGTCGACCAAGTTTTTGGCGCCGTTGCCGGGGAGGTAACAATTAAATTTTATTATTTATTTAATTTTCGATTCGTGTTAGTTTTTGTTTTTATTTTTTTACTTTATTTTCTTCTTGTTTTTGTTTTTGTTTTGTAAAAAAAAAAAAAAAGAACTCTTGATTGGTAGATTGGATATTATTTATTGATATTGCAATCGCCAAATTTCTTTTTATTTCTTTCCTTTTAACCTTCTTCCGTGCATAACTCTTCTCTTGTTCACAATTTCTTTCCCAAAAACAATAATAAATTAAAAAAAAAAACATTCCAAATTTCTTTCCAATTTTTTTTCCTTATTTCTTTCAACATCTACAACACAAACCTCATACCAGATGTCTCTCCATCTTCCTACCACCTGCACCCTACCACAAAAGTCATCATCTTCCACGCCCATAACACCCTCAACACCACTGTTACAAGAAAAACATTTCTGCCTTCCTTCTATACCACACCGAACTCCTCTGCCTTATCTAATTCCCATCACCGATCAACTATTTCACACCCCAGTACAACGCCTGCCATTCTCCACAGTCCTCCATCGCGACAACCGCGCAAATCAATCTACCCTCCCTCAAACGCCAATCAGTTCCATACAAAATCATCTTCGTCAACACCGTTCATCAACAACAACACCACAAATTCACCTCTCAACATCCCTCCTTTGTCAACACCTAAAACAGCACCATTCTCCCTTCATTACCATTATCGAGCGCAAATTCTTCACTGCCACTCCCTCAAAACCACATCCGACCTTCGTTGCCAATCCACTTGTTCCCGCAAAAACCTCTGCATCAACCTCCCCAAAGCCATTGCCATCACCTTCTCTTCACCACATCACCCATACAAATATCCAGTGACCATCACCAATATATATCCACATCTAACATCCTCTGCTTGAACCCACATCACCGTAACACAACAGAACTCCATTCACGTTATGTGAAAACAAGTCTCCCTTCACAAAACAATCCCCTCTCCAACGAACAATCTGCAAACAAACATCACTAAGTCTTTCATCCCCTTCACAAATACCCGCATCTCAAACTAACCAAGTCCTTACATCTTCTGTCGTCATCAAGACTCGCAAAAACCCACTGTCGATCACCAAACTAAAGTGGACTCGACCATCAATAGAAACCCTAAGCAATCATACCCGAACCACAATCCCAGTTCGCCCAAACCATTATCATTTGCCTGCTACCCGAACAACTCTCCTGCCGCACTTCAGAAACACTAGAAACCGATTTGACAAATCCCAAATCGAAATACTGAGCCCTGATTCGAGAACCCAATTCGTACACTTCAGAAAAATCCATACGAAAAAAAGAAGAAGAAGCAAATTGATCGATTTCAGAGAAAAAAAAAGGGTTCGGCTTGGAATTTTTGTTGGGTTTGAATTTTCTTTTTACTGGAAACAGGGGGCGTGACTTCTGATTTTATTTTTTGCGGGTTTGATTGTTTAATAGGGTTGTGGTGTGGTTGTATTTATTTAGGTGTGAGGCACGTTCTTGTTTGTTTAAGCAGGGTTAGTGTAATTTTCTTACTCATTGACATATTGCTTCTTCTGTTTTAACTAGAGGGGTTTGGTTTTTGCTTAATTGTTTGTTGAGTTTGCTTTTGTGTTTGTTTAAGTTTTCACACCTTTCACTTTCTCCTTCTAATTTCCACTCGCTTCATCAATTCGATTAAAAAAAAGGAGAATTTTTCAAAAACAGGTACAGCTGAAATTCAAAAAAAGCAGCGGACGATTCAGACGGGTTGGAGCGGTTGCACACCAAGTGGGGTGTGAACGCGCTAGCGCTTCCCAAATTCACTGGAGGACTGCCGATCAAGGTGAGATATTTTTAAAACTCTACAGGTGCTCTGCTGTAAAAGAAAAAAATAAAAATATAGACAATTGTTGTAAAAAAAAATTCTGCAGGGGCAGCGGCTTTGAATGTACAATTTTTAATTTTTGCAATTATCTGTGTGATTTCTGTTTTTTTTATTCATTCTGTTAAGGGCAATACCCCAATTCACATAAGCTGAGGGATTTCATCACCCTTTCCTTAGCCCACAAATTGCATTTCATCATAGAATTTGACTAATAATAACGGTTAGACGTTGGACTTAAGGGAGTCACGGGCTCATCTAGGGCTTAATTATATTGTGATAGTTGATTCATTTGGAACGAATTATTTCTTGGTGTCTAGACTACGGCAGAGAAATAACCGTTTATAAATATTACGGTGATTCGTAAATATTATATCGTTTGTTACTCTGAAGGTACTTAAACCTTCGGCTGCATTGCTAGGGTGATTCCTGGTGCACCGATAACTCCTGTCCGTTAACTGGCTGAGAAATCTTTTGATCTAAGTAATCAAACACATCACTTTATAATTTTGGGTTAGGAGCCAATAAGGACAGAAAACTTCATTGTAGCTAATTTCTGTGCTTGCATTTAACAACAATGAGTGAAAAAAGTGTTAGCCAACAAAATTCTCCTAGGGGTTCTCGTATCAACCAAAATTTTCCAACCGAATTGGATCAAAATCGAGTGAATCAAAATTTTCCAAACTTTGGGGATCAAAACCAAATAAATCAAAATTTTCAAAACCTCAATATCCAAATGGATAGACCCTTGTCTCTTCGTGATCGATGTTATCCTACTAGGACCATTCAACCATCTGTCATTGTGTTCCCACCAGCTGAAGGAAACAATTTTGAGCTTAAACATTCTTTTATCCAAGGGGTACCAAAATTTACTGGGTCTGAAAATGCTTATGAATTTCTGAGTGAATTTGAATTGTATGCCTCCACAACAAAAATGCAACAACTATCTAACGAATCGATCAAGCTAAGGCTAATTCCATTTGCACTACTTGAAAGCGCTAAAAGATGGCTAAATTCTCTTCCACGACATTCCATAAGAAGTTGGGATGAATTTGTCACTGCATTCTTGAAATTTTTTTTCCCTTTCCATAAAACTCTCAAAATTCGAACTGAGATAAACCAATTTTGTCAAAATGAGGGGGAAACTTTTTCAAAATACTTTGAAAGATTCAACCAACTATTATATAGTTGGCCTCATCATGGAATTCTAAAAGATCACTTATGTCAAATTGCATATGAAGGGCTAAACTATCAGACTAGAACTCAACTAGAATCAATGTATGGAGGAGACTTTATGTCTAAAACAGCCGATGAAGCTTGGCGGTTTTTAGAAGATTATTCTGAAAAGGACATGCAGTGGGAATCGATTCGTGTGCCCTTTCGTACTTCTACTAGAGGAGTGCATGTCGTGGACCCAAGTCAAGTTCCCTTAGAAAATCAAACTTCTCAAGCCGGAGAAGGGCTACCCCACTATTACTCTCAGGACCAAGCTAATGCCATAGCCCAAAATAATCCTTACTCATCCACGTACAATCCTGGTTGGAGGAACCACCCAAATTTTTCCTGGTCAAACCCCAATAATTCGGCTAACCCATCTCACGTGCAACCCTTTATTCCCAATCCGAATTACCAAGGTCCACCCCCCAATTCTCAAACCTCTCAAGCTACACCTCAATCCAAACAACCTTATAGGCACCCCAATTTTCAATCATCAAACCAATTATCTCAATCTTCTCAACCATCACAAGATATTGGGCGTCTAGAAAAACAGATGAACTCTTACGAAGCTAAAATAAACTCGCAGGACGCTAAAATGGATCAAATGTTTAATATGATGAAGGAATTTATGAAAACTCATGAGAAGGGAAAATTGCCTAGTCAACCCGAAGTGAATCCAAAGTATAACTCTCGTACTGTAAATTCCTGTGAGGACGAAAATCAAAATCCTGTCAATGCTATTACAACCCTTCGATCTGGAAAGAGGATTGATAATAACATAGGCAACCCTGACGAACCTTCTAACTCGACCCCAATCCCTAATCTTGCTGATCACCCATTGGCTTCGAATACCAATTCTTCTAAACCTCAAGTTCCCTTAAATGTTGGCAATCCCAACAGTTCTTCTCCTAGTGTCGGCAAACCCGACCCACCTTCGAAAATTAATGTTGGCAAGACCAACATACCATCTTCTACGACCTTACCACCTTCTATCCCCTTGGATGAACCTTCTTCTTCGAATGATGAAACTCATCACAGAGTCAAAGAACCAGTAGCTCCTTTTCCTCATAGACTCAATAATAAGAAGAAAGCGGCAAATTTCGATAAAATTCTAGAAATTTTCAAACAAGTCCATGTGAACATTCCTCTTTTAGACACCATTGAACAAATTCCTCAATATGCTAAATGTCTTAAGGAATTGTGCACACAAAAACGTGCGACCAATGTCCCAAAAACCGCCTTTCTAACTGCAAATACAAGCTCTGTTCTTTCGAATCTTGCCCCAGTCAAGTATAAAGACCCTGGCTGCCCTACGATTGATTGCAAAATAGGAAACACCCGTATCTCTCGTGCCCTACTCGACCTTGGTTCCAGTGTCAACCTTCTCCCTTATACTGTCTATCGTCAACTTGGACTAGGGGAGATTAAACCAACAAACATCACTCTTTAACTAGCCGATCGATCTGTCAAAAAGCCATTGGGAATTATTGAAGACGTCTTGATACAAATCGAACAGTTTTACTTCCCTGTCGATTTTATAGTTCTAGAAACAGAGCCTGTCTCAAATCCCAAAGTTCAAATACCATTGATCTTAGGATGCCCTTTCTTAGCAACCTCTAATGCCGTCACTAATTGTAGGAATGGTCAGCTTCGACTTTCCTTCAGGCACCTAACCATTGAGCTAAACATCTTTAATCTCAACAAGCAACCTAGGGATTTTGAGATCAATGAAATTGACATGATCCAAACCACAGTTGATGAAACCTCTAGTGACACTTCTGAAGCCTTGAAAATGTGTCTTGACCATTTCGACCCCGATTTCGACGAACTCGAATACATTTCTGAACTAAACAAAATTCTTGACTCCGACACTTCGTCACCTGAATCTAACCAGGGAATGTTGACCAATGTTGATACACAAGAACTTCCTAAGTTAGACCTCAAACCCTTGCCAACAGACCTTAAGTACGCATACTTAGACTCTTCAGAAACTCTTCCCGTAATCTTGGCTTCTGATCTTACCAAGGACCAAGAAGAAAAACTTTTAGAAATTTTGCGGGAAAATAAAGATGCTTTGGGGTGGGAACTGAGCGATATAAAAGGAATTAGCCCATCAATTGTGGAACATCGCATACACTTAGTTGATGAGGCTAAACCCACCCGTGAGGCTCAAAGGCGATTAAACCCAAACATGAGAGAAGTGGTCAAGGAGGAGATAATCAAATGTCTAGACAATAACATCATCTATCCCATCTCTGATAGTACTTGGGTGAGCCCGGTACAAGTTGTACCAAAGAAGTCGGGAGTCACAGTGATCAAAAACGACAGTAATGAACTCGTCCCAACAAAAATCAAAACCAAATGGTGTGTGTGTATCGACTATCGAAAGCTTAACTCAGCCACATGAAAAGACCATTTTCCCTTGCCTTTTATTGACCAAATGCTCGAACGCTTGGCGGGACATGAGTACTACTGTTTTCTCGATGGATACTCTGGCTATAACCAAATTCCTGTTGCTTTAGAAGATCAACATAAGACCACCTTTACTTGTCCCTTTGGAACCTTTGCTTATCGTCGCATGCCTTTTGGTCTTTGTAATGCCCCCGCGACTTTCCAAAGGTGTATGATGAGTATTTTCTCTGACATGGTGGAAGAATTCTTGGAAATATTCATGGACGATTTTTCAATATATGGATCATCTTTTTCCCATTGTCTCACTCATTTAGAACTCATCCTTAAGCGTTGTAAGGAGAAATCACTCGTGCTTAATTGGGAAAAATGTCACTTTATGGTAAAAAGGGGGATAGTTCTAGGTCATGTCGTCTCCAAAGATGGCCTAGAAGTCGATAAATCCAAAATCGATTTGATTGCTAATTTACCTCCTCCTAAGTCTGTCAAAGATGTTCGTTCATTTCTTGGCCATGCAGGATTCTATAGAAGATTCATTAAAGATTTCTCAAAAATTTCAAAACCTCTCTCGAATTTACTTGCCAAAGACATAAAGTTTGAATTTTCCAACGATTGCAAAACATCTTTTGAGACTCTTAAATCACTCTTGACCACAACTCCCATCATTCAACCACCTGATTGGACTCAACCCTTCGAACTTATGTGCGACGCTTCTGATTTTGCTATTGGAGCCATCTTGGGTCAGCGTATCGATAAACTCCCTCGAGTCATTTATTACGCTAGCAAAACTTTAAACGAGGCCCAACTAAATTACTCAACTACTGAAAAGGAATTTTTGGCAGTTGTCTTCGCTCTTGAGAAATTCAGACCATATCTCATAGGATCCAAAGTCATAGTTTACACTGACCATGCTGCCCTACGATATCTGCTTTCTAAAAAGGATGCCAAGGCCCGCTTGATTCGTTGGATCCTTCTTCTTCAAGAATTCGATATAGAAATACGAGATAAAAAGGGTTCTGAAAATGTCGTAGCTGATCATCTCTCTCGAATTGTGCACGAAAATGATAACGACACCCAAATCGATGACTATTTTCCTGACGAACAACTCCTTTCGATCTCTAACACCCCTTGGTACGCTGACATTGTGAATTATCTTGTCACACAACAAATGCTCGCTGAATGGTCGAAACAAGATAAACAAAAATTTCTCTCGAAAGTTCGAAACTTCTATTGGGACGACCCATATCTTTTCAAATACTGTCCAGACCAAATCATTCGAAGGTGTGTGCCCGATCATGAACACCAGAGTATACTCTCCTTCTCACATGACCATGCTTGTGGCGGTCATTTTGGAGCAAGAAAAACTGCTTCAAAAGTTTTGCAAAGCGGTTTTTATTGGCCCACACTCTTCCGTGACGCTTTCGAATTTTGCTCTAAATGTGAGCGATGTCAAAGAACGGGTCGAATCTCTAAGTGAAACATGATGCCTCTCAACCCCATTTTAGTGATTGAGTTACTCGATGTTTGGGGCATCGATTTCATGGGACAATTCCCTAATTCATTTGGGAATCTTTACATCTTACTTGCGGTAGATTATGTCTCAAAATGGGTTGAAGCCATTCCGACCAAAACCAACGACAACAAGGTTGTTGTCAAATTCCTCAAAGAAAACATCTTTTCACGCTTTGGCACACCTCGAGCTATCATTAGCGATAATGGCACTCACTTCTGTAATCGTGCTTTTGAGTCCTTGCTCAAGAAATACTCAATCACACACAAGCTGTCGACCCCCTACCACCCACAAACTAGTGGGCAAGTAGAAGTCTCCAATAGACAAATCAAACAAATTCTTGAGAAAACCGTGAATTCCAATAGAAAAGATTGGTCCGTAAAACTGATTGATGCACTTTGGGCTTTTCGCACTGCTTATAAAACCAATCTAGGGATGTCACCATATCGATTAGTCTTTGGAAAGGCCTGTCACTTACCTCTTGAATTAGAGCATCGTGCCCTTTGGGCCATAAAATTTTTGAATTTTGACTTAGAGAAAGCCGGCTCACACAGGAAGTTACAAATTTCTGAATTAGAGGAATTAAGAAATGAGGCGTATGAAAATGCGAAAATCTACAAAGAAAGAACCAAAGCCCAACATGACAAAAACATACTTCGTAAGGAATTCAACGTAGGTCAAAAAGTCCTTTTATACGACTCTAGACTTCACTTGTTTCCAGGAAAACTCAGATCTCGATGGACTGGACCTTATGTCGTGAAAACAGTATATCCTCATGGAGCGGTTGAAATTGAAGTCAACGACTGAAACCATTTTTGGAATTCGAGCAATATGACGAAGATGACTCTATCGATCTGCATGATCATCCACCATGAAATCAGGTGGTACACGTTCTTTTTCTTTTTCTTTTCTTTTTCATTTTTTTTTCATTTTATTTTTGTTTTTCTGCCTTAGACAGTTGGGACACTGTCTGAATCAAGTGTGGGGGGAGTCTGCATTTCATCCATTTTCATTTTTCTTTGTTTTTATTTCTTTTTATTTTCAGCCATTTAAGTAGGACCTTCATACATTTTAGATTGTAGTAACATACCATAATTTTTTTTTTGAAATACGACTCATTTTCAATTGATACAGCAAAATAAGTTTACAATTTGTAGCCAGTTGATAGTATTTTTCTCTCTCAACTTAGATCGAATACGAAATATAATGAAAAGTTTAATCTTGAGGGATAATAGTATAACCGGTACATAGGGAGATTCTTTGGTGATGGCCATGAAATTTATTCTATATTGTAGACTTTGTTTAAATAAGTGGAGGACTTAAAATACTTATATTGGCTTTTCAAATCTTTAAAACTAAGTTGTGTTAAGTTGAATTCGCGTAACTCTCTTTTGTGCTTATATTTTCGATAATAATAATAATAGTATTCCAAGGGTATCCAACATTGCTTGTATATCGAGCGTTGGTGTGCAAACCCGCCAAGCTCTATCCGACATGATGTTGACAAAGTCAAAGTTGGAATATCTTGGTCTCATTTTATGGGATTGGACACCTAAGGATTACCGACACGTTGTTGACAAAGTCAAAGTCGGCCTGCACAATCCGCCAAGCTCTTTACCCACTCTCCGTTAGTCCGCGAGGCAGTGCATGGGTGGTAAACCTTGGTCTTTTCAGTTAGGTGTATGTACTTAATCATAAATCTTAAAATTTTATAGAATAAAGAATAAGCGATGATACCCAAACACTTCTTGACCTTATTGATTTGACTAGCCATACATGAGAAAATTAGAATACCACTTTGCAAACTGTGCCAAGCAAACTAAGAATTTGTTTCATGGCTGCACTATGTTATCGACCGAACTAACTGGCCAAACTGGAATTTAACATTTGAAAACTTGATTTATATTGAAAATTTGTGACAAGTCGAGGTATCTAAAATAAAATCAACTGACTAGAAATTGTTAACTTAATTTGTTGTACCACTTTCCTGAAACAAGTCGTGCTTTCATTTTTTCGTTTTTATTTGCATCAGTCCATTGCATTCATGTAGTTTCATTAGAATCATAGCATACTGCATTTGGATTTTGTGGGTAGTATCCGCTGAAAACCCTCACGAGACACCACTCGTCCTACTGGGGACACCTAGAGGTTTAACGGCTTGTTGCATACGCTCAATGCAATCGTGTTTCCTACGAAAGTGCGACCTATCTAGCTAGTTTTTCATTTTTTGTTTTACTCGAGGACGAGTAAAAGATAAGTGTGGGGGTATTTGATTGACATTGAAAAGTGTTTATTTTATTACTCTTATGCTTTATCTTTTGTAAATAAATAAATGATACTTTGGGTATTTTTTATGTGTTTTTACAGATTTCAAGTGTTGCCTCCTTCAATTCAAATCAAAGGCCAACTACAAGAAAGAGCTACTTCCTCACATCAAATTCATTTCAATTGCAAAAGAAGCAGTAGCTCACTGGTAAAGGCATAGAAATTGGTGCTGAGAGACCTGAGTTCGAACCCCGTCAAGCTCACTTTTTACCTAAAAAACGGAGCGCGTTCACACTGGCCCTTTGCTTTGAGAAATATCTGGATTAGTGTTATGTTATATATATACATACACATATTCATGTGTATGTATTTATGATGTGCACCAATTAACATTTCAGCAATAGCCATATTCTTATCATGGAATTAAATTCAAATCATTCAATTTCAATTAGAAGAATTTCTGATTGAATTGTTGCCAAGAAGAAAAATCAATTTTGAAGATTTTATCTTATATTGCCTTTGGAGTCTGATAAGCGTCCTTGTTTGGAAGAATTAATTAGATGCAATCTTCTATCAATCAAGCCACATGGGAAAATTGAAAGATATGGAAAATATTTACCATGATATGCCCAGATTTTCTCCAATCAAGTTAGTCAAGGAAGGCAAGAGATATTCATGAATGAGGAGGCCCATTTATTCATAGACCTAATTATGGTTTTCTCATTCTCATCTATAAATATGTGTTGTAACCATTGTAAAAATCATTCATTCTTCTGTACTCTCTTTTAGTTTTAATAAAGCTTTCTTTTCTTTAGTTTCTGCATTTTATTTTCATGGCAAATTGTGTTGTCTAGTCAATTAGATTTGCTAGAACACAATTTGCTATTGCTTCTATTTTTCTTACTAGTGATTGACCGTCTGATTAGATTCAGCGGTACTCCTAGTTTTTATTTTCAGTTGTTGATTTCTTTTCTGCAATTTTATTTCCAGTGTTCTATTTTATTTTAATCATTGAATTTATTACAGATCCGATTAGATTCGAATCTGTAGTGAATTTAATTGCAACTTTTATTTGTAGTTTCAGTTTTTATTTTGCTTTGCGAAAAAAAAATCAACCTCTAAGCTTTGTCTAACTCGCCCAAGAGATTAGATAAATAATTGATTTAATTCACCTCCCTGTGTTCGACCTGTATGCTACACACCTGTATGCTTGCAGAATTTAATTTAAATGTCGCATTTTTCTAATTCATAGATTAGCGTCGATCAGATCACATCTATTCTTCACCATTCCAAATATTTCCATTGCTTTACTGAACTTTCCAAACCATGCTCTAGAACTGTAACACCCCTCATTTTGAATTAAATAATAAAATAAAATTTGAAAAGATCTCAGAGTTTGGTCATGGAATTAGTGTCATTGCGTCCGCGATGATTTTCTAATCAATTTAAACCTATGGTTTGCAGAAAATAGATTTAAGATGAAAAAGATATCTTTAAATGAAATATTACAACAAACATGAAAATAAGATATAAGAAGATCACTAAAAAGAATAATGACCACCATTGTTTTTAGTCTTGTTAACAAAAGCCTTTATAAGTCAGTTGGTAGAGGTAGAAAATTATACACAAAGGTGAGTATAAAAATATATGTATACATGCACATGTAAATACATGTGTATGTGTGTGCAAATATATATATATATATATATATATAGGTACGTATGTATGTATGTATGTATATGAAAGAGAAATCCAAGATAAACCTGCAATCAATGAAAATTGGTAAGAAATAAATGACAGCATGTCGCCGTTTGAATTCTGAAATAGAAATAAAGATTGCGCTATACATATATATATATATACATACACACACACATAAATTCAAATGTTGAGATAAAAAGTGCAAGTTAAGTGCAGAAAATAATTAATGCATAATAAATGAAAATACGCAAGAAATTAGATGCCTTTGAAATTATGATGCACTATAAGGATTAAAACAATGAATTAATGACGTCATTAATTACAATAATTAACGCATAAGGAATTGAAAGATTGTATGCATATATACACGCATAAATTTGAAGTTCAAACTTAGATATAGTTTACAACTAGAATAATATAAATAAGGAGAATTATATTGAGTAAGTAATTAACGTTATTGATTAACGTTAAGAATCAGAAAACAAAATGGTGCAGGAAATTCGTTTGGACCCATGATGGGTGAACCCCTCCTACCTGGGTCAACCCATGTGTCGACCCAATCGGTCTCAGATTTGTTTCCTGCATGACGTTGTTTTCTGATATAAACGGTTCATATTTTATTTGATTTAATTGGATGGACCAAACTTTCTTGTACACCTATAAATAGACTATCAAGGCCTAGTTTTAAACTCATATTTTCTGAGGCGCTGCCTAGGCTCTACCATTCACTCTATTGGCATGAGAGAATGTCATATTTTATATGATGACATAACCTTCTTGCTATTCACTCAATTTGCAGGTTAGACAAGCTCAAAGGCCCAAGACAAAGCAGAAATTAAGGAGATGCGAGCCTTAATTGAGCAGCTATAGGACTAGAATCCTGCGCAGGCTATGCAGATTGAGCAGCTGAATCAAAAGATTGTGAGGCACCACTACAAGAAAAATACCTTATTGCAACTAGCTATTTGCAACAGGCGTCAAATGAAAATTGCAGTAAATGATATTTAGCAACATAACTTTCGCAGCAGTTGCAGTAGCTAAGATTTAACAACGGGTCTTCCCTTTCTGTTGCGAAAAGCATATTTTTCGCAACTGCTCTTTCCTACCTGTAGCAAAAACATACTTTTAGCAACTCCACTTTCATAACAGTTGCAATAGACATATTGTTTGCAACTGCGCTTCAAGGATAGTTGCAATAGACATATTTTTGCAACTGCGCTTTTGTACTAGTTGCCAAAATATATATTTAGTAATTGTTTTTGCTGATTGCGATAACTGTTATTTTTTTACAACCACGTAAAAAATACACTTTTAATTTTTTCCCCCAAATTTTGGTGAATATAATTACTATTAAGTATAAAAGTACGAAGTAATAATTAATATTCAATTATAATATAAGAAATTTTAAGTAATGGTAGTTAATTGAGATGACTTAATACTTTAATAGTTAATAAATATGAAAACTGAGTAATATATACTTATAAAATATGAAAATTTAAAACACATGATTATCAATTATTCTATTTGAATCTCTAATATTAATTTGTGGGGAAAAGTATTTTGTTTATTTAGTATTTAATAATTGTAATTGATAATTATATTTAATACTCAATAGTTTAAATAATTTAAAACTTAGAACTAAAATATAACAAAAATTATTCATAACATTTTATTTTGTTTCTTTTAAATTTTCATGAATTAAAAAATTAAAATTTTAAGTATAACATAGCACCACCCAGTTTATTGTAATGTGTATTATAGTCTTACAACTTTATCCATAACAATACAAGCTTTTCATGGTTTAACCTAAATTTTTGACTTTAAATCTAAATAGTTTTCCTCCAAACGAATTTACAATAATTTATTTTTCAGTAGATTCATTTGGTAGCAACAGGTTTTGGCTCGCGTTTCATGAAAATTTTCATTTCCCGCTTTCCTCCCTGGAACCCTATAATCCAGTGCATTTGAAGCAGCCGCCATAACCTTCCACAACCCTCCCCATATCGCATTAGTAAGAATGTCACAGATTGACACTGGGAAACAACCAAAAAGTCGCGACATCCCAAATAACGGCGACTATCGAAAACGAAAATAGAGGCTAGTGTAACAACCCGGAAAATCAGAACCAATTTAAATTTTTTGTTTTGGCAATTCTAAATAATTTTGAATATTTAAAATGATTTATTTTAAATAATATTTATTTTCTATGAAGTTAAAACGAATAGATTTATTTTAATTATAAAAGGAGTTTAAAATGGCTCGGTAGTTCGAAAATTCGTTTTCGAATTTCAAATGAATGTACAGGATCTGAAATAAATCGGATTTCAGTGAAACCTGTAATATATCAATCTGTTTGATCATATCTTTCTAACGGATGTAAGAAACTGAGATTTATTTTTATGAGTTGTAAGTTATGTCCAGTTTAAAATTCAGAAAAGTCACTGTGGAATTTATATATATTTTAATATCTATGTATATAAAGGCCTTAAAAATAGCCATTTTGCAAACGACCTCCGTTTTCGACGAAACCACTTTTGTTGATCCGGGATGTCAAATTATTACTAGATTCCAATTTTCATAACTTATTGAATCAATATGTGAGCATGGCAAAAGAAAATGTATTTTGACAGTTTCAGTCAATTTGGATTGACCAGAAGACGGTCATTTTTCAAACGGTCTTCAAATTTGATGAAATTAGTTTTGTTGGGACCGCATTGTCCCAACATAGCCAGATTTATTTTTCCGGAGCTTTTAGAATCAGTATGTGGCCTCGACAAATTAAAATGTATGTTCAAATCCATATTTGAATGTTTTATATTTTAATTTGAAGAATAACTGATCGTAACAATCAAATTGGCTTACGAAACATATCCCATTGTATTCGGAATGGGGGTATTTGGCTAGAGACGACAATCGTTGGGTTCGATTTGGAGTTTGTGGCAATAAACGGTGAATTTGGAATTAAATAATAATATAAAAATATTATATAAAGTATGGGCCAATCAGATTTTTAGTCTATAAAAAAAAATGTGCCGGCCCTAGCGATACACGGCGGATTCTGCTTCGAACTTCTTCATCACCGATCTCCCTCTACACCCAATGAAAGTCGAAACCCTAACCACCAAATCGAAGAGCTCGCCGAGCCCTCTCAAACCAATGGAGGTGATGAGGTGGAGCATCGTCGTTTGTGGGTATTCGGGGTTCAAAATGCCAACGTTTCGCAACGAATTGAGGGGGTAGGGGACCACCGAAGTGTAGGCAATTGCTGGAGGGGGTGCGTGGCACGAAGGCCGACAAGGTGGAGAGCTCAGATCATCTTCCGGCGCGGCAACGAGGAAGAAAATCAAAACCCTAGGTATCAGCGACGATGGGTTCTTTTTGGGCCAGAAACGAACGACGAAAATCAAAAGGAAGAAAGGGGTGAGGGTAATTTAGGAAGAAGAAAAATTAAATTAATTATATTTTTTATTTTCTCAAATTGTAATGAAAGTAAATAATACTCTAACTTTATCATACGAGGTTGGATTTCGATGATTTTTGATCCGTTGGAATCATCTCAACGATATCTACGCAATGGAACTGACCGGGTCCGATTTGGAGCAAATCAGAATTTCAAGCAAATTTGAATCGAAACCATTTAGAAATTCAGAAATTAAAACCAATCAATGTAAGAACTTCTCACTATTATTTTTGTACAGTTATTTAAATTATTTTGTAACTAAACATATGAACTGCTCCCCGTCGTCCACAAACCATAGACGACTTGTTTGATTGTATTGTTTGTGTGAATTCTGATTGGATTATAATGTTCTGATATTGTTGTATGTAAAATAATGAAAATAAAATAAATATTCATTTACAAACTGGACGGTTTGTTTATGTACACCAATTTATCTGATATTGGTTGGGACGATAAATTTTACACATCGCCCAACTGCACAAATAATAAACAGTATTTGTTGTTTGAAAACCCCATACGGGTATTGGGATAATATTTGACATACACTGATCCCAATAATTAGAGGTATGTCAATCGATGGGTTGACAGATTGTATAAGCGTTATTTATTTATTTATACAGTTGTAGAATGCACTCTGGATGTTGTTTGAATTTTTAATGATTGCTTATGATTATTGCTGTACATGTGATGTATGAAATCCATATAAATAAAATTATATGGTAACTAACTGAGTCTGACTCTAGTTCAGAATTAACGAATATTTTAAAATAATATTTAGTGAATATTGAAATGTGAAGCCGTGTTAAGTAGTTAAACGCCATTTTAACACGAACGAGAATTTGGTTGATTTTATTCATTTTGTAATGAATATCGAAAAGTGATTTCAGAATCTGATATTTTGAAAATATTATCATTTTAATATTGAAATGATATAGAATATTTAATTTTGAATGGAATTTGGAAATAAAATTGAAATCGATTTAAAATGAATTCAAAACAGATTGAAATGGAATTGAATTGAAATCGATATAAAATGAATTCAAAATGGATTGAAATGGAATTGAATTTGAATTTGAATTGAAATCGATTTGAAATGAATTTTAAACGAATTTATATTGGAATATTCAATTTTGATTTGAATTTGAAATGGAAGTGGAAATCATTTTTGAAACGAGTTTAAAACGATTTATTAAATTCATTTTAAATGGAAATCGATGAAATATATATATATATATATATATATATATATATGTTATAATGGCCTGAATAGAAAGTTTGCGAATTTCGACCATTAACTTCAAATGGACCTTACGGGAGATCCGACCGTCGGATTCTCCTAAAACCAGAACCATTGGATTCGTATTGAAAAGAGCTTTCCAGTGAATACAGGAGATTTGAAATCTAGCAGTTGGATTTGGAGATATATCCAAATCAATTTCAAAAAAGGTCACTATGGATGCAGTTCGACGGCCGTTATTGGAAACCGACCGTACGGGTGATAATAAAATTATTAAAAATATGGAAAAATTATGTAAAATCATAATAAATGATTTGGAAATAATTTGGATGAAAAATTCCAGTTTTGAAAAGATAAACATATATTTTTATCGAAATGGACTAGTTATTAACTAGAATAATAATTTATTAATTAATAAATAAATAAATTGGATTTGGAAATGGTTTTAAAATAACCAGAATTTTCCAATGATTGAATTGGAATTGAATGGAATTCAATTTGGTAATAATCGAAGTGAGTTTCTATGGAGGAAAACTGTTAATACATATGGAATTTTAAAGGCTTTGTCGTTATTACATTTATATTATTAGTTAGATACGAAAATTGATATCAATTATATATTGATTTGTTCCCATGCGGATTCCATGGTTAATGGGATGTGGTTTGGGTTTATCGTGAACCGTGTTTTGAATGACATTGGTTCTTTAACCCAGTTAAAGATAAGGTTAATTTCGTAGCTTTGAATAATCATTAATATTAAGTTTTGGGAAGATTAAAACTAAATGGAGTTTCAATGAATATTTGATTAGATTTAAAAGTGAATGTGATATTAAAATTATCAATTCAATAAAATGATCGAAGATGGAGTATCACCAGTTTCACTCCAGGCGATGGCTAAATCTTTAATTAGATTTGAACGTGAAATGGTAATTAATATTTACCGTTAACACCGTGATGTTAGATATGGGGTATTACTAGTTTTGCTCCATGGGATGAATAGGTTGGGATTGGGAAATAAAATAATTACTTCAGTGTAGTTCACTAATCCTGACTAGTATGGAAAACCTTAATATGGTTTGATATCCAAAGGAAGATTAAAGAATAAATTTAAAGAATTTATCTTGGATTAAATTAATGGGAACATATCTGAATAAAAGAATATTCTAGAATGGAATGAGGCGTATGATGTGTTGTCATAGCACTTGATTATAAGATACGCGAGTTATTCAGAAAGGCCGGGTTTAACCCATTCTAAATAACTAATCCGACGATAAGTCGAAGAGATTGGAGACGGTGCAGGACCGACGATCTTCACATTGAATGAATGGGTGCTATTGATGCTCATGATAGGAGTAGCTACCTTGAAGGGGCTACAGTGGTAGCCGTCCGGACGTACTTGTTGATTGGACGGATATGCGAGGGCCTCTCTCCTGTATTCGACATATGGGACGAAGAATAAGGTGCCACCGGTTTCTTTCAGACCTAGAACGGACTTGTAAATGGATGGTGTGTCTGACATTGGATTTTATTCTGTGTTGATTGATCTCTATTAAATATACATCTGCCAGGTAAAGGGGAATTTATTCCCTTACTTCACCCTTCACTGAGACGTACGGGATCAGAGATTGTATATCGATAGACATCAGTCGCACGATGTAAATTGCCTGTGTAGTAGGCCCAAGTGGAAAATGAACAAGCCTTCTGTTGAAAAGCAGATTTGTGGTTGATGATCAAAGCACAACTTTAATATAGCATGGCTTTGTGCAGCGTTAATTTGCGAGCCTCACACCCCGGTATGGCGGTAAACTGATGGTTAGATCAGTATGCTTTTTAGTGGATGGACACCTTAGTTGTGTCGTAGATTCGGTCGACCGAGATGAGCTGAGTGTGGTCGCCCCACACTCAGGAGGGATAAGGCACACCCCCCGATTCCCTGAGGGATAGAGTAAGCGGTGTTTTCTCTTGCTGTGACATAAGCAGCAGTGATACCCGATTTTCCAAAAGTGCGTATGTGCATTACGGTGTTTTCTCTCGCTGAGACGTAAGTTGTTGTGGATTGTACTACGCGATCGATATTTCGAATCAGGACCCACCATGACGGAAATCCAACTTTCAAATACGTGACATTTCGATTTTGATTGTAGAGCCTAGTATTGGCGACATGATATATGGTACCCATGTCGTCTATGATTGATACATTTATATTTGAAGTTGTTTTCTCCACTTATAGTAATAATAAAAGATGAAATTTCATGTATCAAGCATATTTGGCTATTATAAGGGAAAACCCTATCCTCCGGCTTGCGTTGCATTGTGTGATGGGACCTGGGTCTTATAATAGCTTCATTGTTCTTTATTTAGCATTGCGCTGTTTGTTTTATGCACTGGTATTCTTGGGAGGAAACCCGTTCCGTGTTATACGGCGTGGTCCCTCGATTTACCTAACTTTAAAAATAAAGATTAATAACAGTTTTAGTTCTCACACCATTCACATGACTGACCTGGAGTTTATTGTTTTAACCTAAACTCTGGGTGCCCCTATTTTCCACACGGGCAGCTGGTAGTTGGGTTTTGCAGATATTATATTCACAAGATCCTAATTTACAGCTGGAATGATATTCGGAAAGCTCTATATCCATGTATCTCTTTTAGTTGTGTTTTGTATTATTTTCCGCTACACGTTGTATTTATACATTTTATTTTCGCTGCTATGTATTTTAAACTCTAATATATTTTTGATGTATAATATTTATCCATTTATACTCTGTTATATTCGTGTATTCTGGTGGGATTTTTCTGATTTGTCGTATTCTCAAAGCAATCCGGGCTTTCCTTTACGAGGAAGTTTGGGTCGCCATAGTTAGGGTTTAAGCACCGCCACCTTCTTCTTGTCCATCTCTTCCCCTCCGCTCCTCATCTTTTCTCCACCTCGACCTTAAATCCCTAACTTTCTCCATGCCTGATCTTCGCTCTCACTATTCTACCTCTTCGCTGCATTGCTTCAGATCTTCTAACCGAAGCTTCCCTTTACCTTTACACTGGCTTTGTTGATTGCAATAACCTGAAAATCTGAGCCAATTTAAAAATTTTATTTTGGAAATTTTGATGAATTTTGAATATTTAAAATGAATTATTTTAAATAATAACAATGAGAAATTTATTTTGAATAGAATTAGAATGAATATATTTATATAGATCGACGTTAGAGAATAAATATTTATTTTTAATTATAAAAGGAATTGAAAATGGTGCGGTAGTTTGAAATTTTGATTTCAATGTTCAAATGAATGTACATGATTCAAAATAAAACGGATTTTATCGAAACCAAAAATATTAGAATCTAATTGAAAATATTTTTCCAACGAATCCGAAAAATTGAAATTTCATAGCGGGAATCAAAAGATATTCCCAGTTGAAAATTCAGAACAGTCGCTATGGAATTTTAGCCCTTAAAAATAGAAATTTTGCAAACGACCTCTATTTTCGACGAAACCACTTTTGTTGGATCCAGGATGTCAAGTTATTGCTAGATTCCAAAATTCGTAATTTTCTGAATCAATATGTGAGTGTGGTGAAGGAAAACATGTTTTAACAGTTTAAGTCAATTTCGATCGACCAGAAAATGACCATTTTTCAAACGGTCTCAGAATTTGACGAAATTAGTTTTATTAGGACCGTATCATCAATACAAAGCTAGAAACTATTTTTTTGGAATTTTTAGAGTTAGTATGTGGCCTTGGTAAATTGAAATGTGCGTTTAAATTGAATATATACTGATTTATATTTTAAATTTGATGAAAACTGTTCGAAACGGTCGAATTGGGTTACAAAACATATCCCATTGTGTTCGGAATGGGGGTAATTAGCTAGGGACGACAGGCGGTGGGTCTCGTTTTGAGAACGAAATTTAAGGTTACTCTTTGGATTATAAAAAAAATAAAAGAACCCCCCTGGGCCCTTTATCTCCTTCTCAAACCAGGTCAACCTTTCACCATTCATTCTAATCGAAATAAAAAAAATGTCTGACGGCCTCAGCCGCGTCGCCCTCCCCAGGCGAGCCGTCGCACCGCCATGCCCACGCCACCTCCACCAGATCCGATGCCTTTCCCCTATCCTCTCCTCCCCCCTTCGATGGGACCCGCGACCCCCTAAATCCCATACCCCCTTCGAGAAACCAATGCGCCCCCATTTCAAACACCCAAGGCCAGAACGGAAACCACCCTTCGCCCTCCTCGGCCTGGACCTCGCGTGCCTGACTGGAAGCAGCCACCGTCGCTCCGTTCTCCGCCCTCTCTGACAGTGCCCACATCCTTACTCCGGCCTTCGAGTAAAAAGGAACTGTGAGTGTTTATCGATTTATTTATATAAAATCTAGTCATTCTTTTATTTTATAAAATCTAGTTATTTCTATTTTATAAAATTTAAGGATTTATTATATGAAGGTAGGATTTTTTTTTTAGTTTAGAAAAGTTATTTTTTTTTAATTATGAGTAAGCTATGCTTTTTTTTGAAAAAGAATTGATTTTTATTATAAAATCTTTGTATAGGTAGCGAATAGGAAAGGATATGAATTTTATCGATATGAAGCAGCTATAAAAATATGATTTTTGAAAGAAGTGTTTAGCAATAAAAATTCGATTTTTATATATGAAGTAGCGAGGAAAAGATTATATTTTTATAAGTGAAAAGTTAGATTTTTAAAAATAAAGTTGAAAGACGAGATTTTTAGAAATATATAAACATCATATTAAAAATGCGGTTTTTAATATGAGCAGTGTGAAAAAGATGACGTAGGAATTTCAGGCAAATCCAATCGATTTGAAATTCAGAATAGAATGGAGGAGTGGAACCCTCGGTGAGAACTCCTCACTTTTAAATTTATTTTCTAGTTGAAATATATACTAGGATGCAGACGGTGCTTAGCAGTACCCAACACCCGTCGTCCACAAACCATGGATGGCTTGTTTGTTTGATTAATGCGTTGTGAAAATTGATTGTGTGATTGGAATTGAAAAGAAATATATATTCATGTGTTGAAATCAAATATACATTCATGTGTTGAAATAAAATATATATTCAGGTGTTGAAATAAAATATATATTCAGTTGTTGAAATAAAATATATATTCATGTGTTGGAATCAAATATATATTTAGGTGTTGAAATAAAATATATACTCAGGTGTTGAAATAAAATATATATTCATGTGTTGAAATAAAATAAATATACATTTACAAATCGAACGATTTGTTTATGTACACCGATTTGACTGATATTGATTGGGACGATAAATTTTACACATCGCCCAACTGCACAAATAAAATCTGTGTTTGATTGTTTGAAACCCCACACGGGTGTTGGGATGAAATTGGACATACACTAATCCCAATAATTAGCTGTATGTCGATCGATTGATTGACAGGCTGTTATAAGCGTTGAATATTTATATTTGATGCTTATACAGTGTAGAATGCACTCTGGATGATGGTTGATTATTTATCGTTGCTATTATATACGTGTGTTGTATAGAATCCATATAAATAATATTATATGGTAATTGAGTGGGTCTCATTCCAATTTAGAAAATAAATTATATTCATGTGTAGAATAAACAAAATAGTCATGTGTTGACAATACTCATGTGTTGAACAAAAGAAAATTCATGTGTTGAAGAAAAATTCATGTGTTGAATAGAATCAAAATTCATGTGTTGAATAGAATAAATATTCATGTGTTGAATAAAAATATAAATTCATGTGTTGAATAAAATATATATTCATGTGTTGAATAGAAATATATATCCATATGTTGAAGAAAATATTCATTTGTTGAATAAAATAACGAAGTTATTGAAATATATAAAGCCGTATTGATTAGATTTGCGCCATTTTGACACGAACGATATTTACATCGATTATATTTGTTTTTATAGTGAATATAGAAAAGGAAGTGATTTCAAAATATAACGTTTTGAAATTATTATCATTTATATATATATCGATGATATAGAATACTCAATTTTGATTAGAAATTAAATAGGAAGTTGAAATCGTTTTGAAAACGAATGTAAAACGATTTATAAAATACGTTTAAAAGGTAAATTGATGGAATATATATAATATATATTATATATATATAATGGCCTGAATAGAATGCGCCGTGCTGCGGCAATTCACGAATTTCGACCATTGATTTCGAATTGACGTTGTGGGAGATCCGACCATCGGATTCTCCTAAAACTGGAACCATTGGGTTCGTATTGAAAAGAGATTTCTAACAAATATTATAAATTAGAAATCTAATGGTTGGATTTGGAATTTTGTCCAAATCAAATTTGGAAAAGGTCGCTATAAGTGCAGTTCGATGGCCGTTGATGGAAATCGACTGTTTGGGCCTTGATAAAATTATTAAAAATATCAATAATTAGCGTAAAATCATAAGAAATGATTTGGAAAGAATTGTGATGAAAAATTCCATATTTGAAAAGATAAGAATAGATTTTTATCGAAATGAACTAGTTTTGAACTAGAATTAAAATCCATTTATTTTTAAAAATAAATAAATTGGATTTGTAATGGTTTTAAAAGTAACCAGAATTTCTTATAATTGAATTGGAATGGATTTGAATCGAAATTGTCTTTGGAATATTTCGATGTTGGATTTCGTGATTATACAGATATTGTTATGGAAATTTGAAAGATATATTTATATTGTTATTTCCATTATGATATTTGTTGGTCGTAGAATTTGATATTGAATATAAGCCGATATATTTTCTGAAACGACCCGCAAATCCGTGCTATCCGAGTTGACTAAATACACCACACGTCCAACCCAAATAACACAGAAATACGAACCATTAATAGAAATAAGTTAGAAGGTGAGAGTAGATAAGATAGATCTAATAGAATAGAAGAAGAAGAACACAACTGAGCATAATCAAAGTAAACACGAATCTCACAGCGGAACGAAAAAATATATTATATCATATACTTTTGTAATACAAAATTTCTGTATACATGTACATTCAGAATCAGAGTTCAACACTTACAATACAGCGGAAAATAACACTAGGTAACTAACGCTGAAGCCTCCTGCTCCAAGCTCCTCCAATGGTATCTGTAAACACCTGAACTACTTGACTGCCCGTACAAATTTGGGCACCCAAGAGTTTAGGGAAAACAAAACAAAATAAACTCTGGGTCAGTCATGGGACTGGTGTGAGTAAACTCCAACCACTTGTTTAACTTTTAAAAATCCTTTCGAAAGAAAAGATAATAGTAAGACCAACCCACACATAAACATGGACGGTTTTTACCTTACTATAACCCAAAACACTTTAATACGAAAATCTAGTGATATTATAATAATGTCTACATCAACTAAATAACCAAATAGCAGAACGCTTGCATCTCACGCTCCACATATATAGTATAAAACCAAAAACCGCATGGCGCTTATTGGAGATTGGATTTCCAACATGACAAGGTATGGGACCACCTTCCGATGATGTATCTCTAGAGGCGAATACACCTTGGTTCAACAAGAACATCTTGTAACCCGGCCCACACATGACCGACCACTCATTTCGCTTGAGTGTATCGAATGTATATCACCAACGGTTGGACTCAAACCACCGTTTCCCGAATGGGCAGAATCGATAGATTTAGAAACAAAAGGAATTTCTCTAGATAGGTGATTATACACCCTAATGGGTGCGACCCACATAGCCATGCTGCCTGCCCGATTTTTGTCCTTTCCCGGTTGTTGAGGCCTGAGGCTACGCATACTTACCATCCATTGATAGCACAATCACTTTGAATGCCACATCGTCAGATCCGTTGATCACTGGTTGAGTTTGCACAAATATTCTGGATATTATGCTAAGGGATAAATCCGTTGCCACCATATACATTCATACAGACCAACCCATTTGATCATTGGAAATACTCTGTCAGACATTCGTCCATTTACGTTCGTTCTGGGATTGAACGAAACCGAAGGCACTATTTCTATAAATAGAAAAGCCCTTGCACTTCACTCCGTCTTCAATATATTCAGCATACTTGGTTCGCAACGCTTATGCCGATACAGAGTGGTTCTTCGGATAATAATCCAACCGGTCTCTCCATATTGACAACGACGGTCAAAAACTTCGATAGTCTGTGATTTAACTATCGAATAAAAACAAGTGTTCATCCAAACATATCAAACAAATCACTGGGCTCTTTAATTAATATTTCATTAATTAAATCTCTTCTATATTCCCTCAATCAATATTTGTTAACCCAATATTTCAATAATCATCTCGGCCTCTTATGTCATTTGGAAAACGTTTCCAGACATTAACTTCTTTTATTTTCTATATATTAGAAAATATCTCTATTTGCAATTGAAAACAATTTCAATTACTTATCTCTATCCCTTTTTCAACATTCGATTTTTTTATATTCACTTTCCTATCGAATTTAATACGTCGATACAATGATTTCAAATTATCAAAATCTCTTAAAAATATTCTAACTCCTTAAATTTCCGGAAAATTTCGCCATAACCTCCCCTGTATCGGGAGCATCGGGAAATTTCAAATAACATCCCGGTATCTTCTAATCTCAAAAAAAGAAAAAGAAGAAGCCAAGCGGCTAGCCGATACGGCGCATAAAACCCATATATGAATTTAAACATGTACCTTTTTGTCGAGCACATACATTAATAACTTCATATATTTCATCCCAAACCTGCCTAACACATATTCACCTGTTTGCAATTCAATTCAATACCATCTAATTGCTTGAATTCAGTTTCGCCATTTATTCTTTAAATTGGCCCTTTTGCCTATTTCACTTTTTGTGAACATAACATGCTCGAACAAAATATTTAACTCGTTCATAACCAAATCGAATTTCAATTTCAATTCTAGTTCTCTGTTTGATTTCGAATATAAATTTTCAAATCGAATTCACTTATTTAAAGCTCGATATTCATTCGAAATCTCGTTAACTAATTTCTATTCGAATTAGTTAACTCTATTCAATAAATCAAAAATCTGATTTCTATTTCAAAAATCATATTCATTTACACAACTTGAATTCGCATATATTTTTCAACTCAACTCTGAAATTTTCTAAATAGAAACTTCGGATTTTATTTGCTTAAAAATCCTTTTATAAAATTAAATAAACCATTATGGTTTTAAAACGATTCTGGCGCTGCTTTTTCTGAAAATTTGATTTTGACATAACTCAAAATCTATACGACGAAATTCAGATTTTTCTCTTTTATTAGAAAACTATTATCAAACCGGTCCTGACGTTTCTTGTTTCGAAGAATTCCGACTTCAATTGAGTTCTGTATACTCAATTGAAGTTCGAATCGCTATTTTACGAACTGCAGCGCTGCGGCGAGTTCGTTTTAATTATATTTATATATATAAAACCCTTTAAACTTCTCAAAAATGAATTCAACCCCGTTTAACTCTATTTGAATTCCTTGATTCAAATTCCAATCTCACTTTTGAATTCTATATTTCAAATTCCAATTCCTTTTCTATTTGATATTCAAATTCAATACTTAAATTTCCATTTGAATTTCCTATACTCAAATTCTATGTTTGAATTCATTTGAATTCTCTTATTCAAACTCTATTTTTAAATTCCATTTTAACTTCTACATTCCAATTTCTATATTTGAATTCTATTGGAATTCAAATATTCAAACTCCTTTTTAAATTCTATATTCAGAATTCCATAATTTAAAACCCATTTGAATTTCATATTCAAATCCCATAGATCAAATCCTATTTGAATTCAATTTGAATCTCTTATATTCAAATTTCATTTTCCATTTGAATTCTAATATTCAAATTCATTTCCAGCCCATTTGAATTCTAATATTCAAACTCATTTTTAACACCATTTGAATTTCTTCACTCAAATCCATTTGAATTCCCTTGAATTCAAATTTCCATTGCAAAACCATTTGAATTCTCTATTTTGAAATCCTATTTGAAATTCTATTTCCAATTCTACTTTGAAATCCTATTTTTCAAAGTTTATTTCAAATTCTATTTTGAAATCCCATATTCAAATTTCTACTTGAATTTCTGTATTCAATTCCATGTTCAAATTCAATACTTGAATTTCTATTTCAAATCTCTATTCAAATTTCATATTTAAATTCCATTCAAATCTCTATTCAAATTTCATATTTGAATTCTTCCTTGAAATACTATATTTCAAATTCTATTCAATTCTTCTTTGAAATTCTATATTTCAAATTCTATTTTGAAATTCTACATTCAAATCTCTATTTGAATTTTCTTTATTTGAATTCCTTCGAATTCAAATTATAATTTTAATTCCTTGAATAAAAATTCTATTTTTCATTCTAATTCCATCTATTCAAATTCTATTTGAACTTCTATTTGAATTTCTAATATTCGATCTCCTTTTAAAATTCAAATATTTAAAATCCTTTTAAAAATTCAAATGTTATACTCAATTTTCATTTGAGTTATATATTTGAAATTTCATTTCACGTCCTATTTTGAAATTTCATTTCAAATTCAAATTTCACACTTGTATTTCTATTTCTGAATTATCGAATGATAATTCTTTTCACTTCATTTATAACTTCGTTATAAAAGAACTATTTATAACTTCGTTTAAAAAGAAACTACTTGTTTTATTTTTCCAAAAACAAGTTTTATCTTATTCCATTTAAAATTCAAATTCTATTTAAAAATAGAATTTTCCCTTTTTAAATCTCCAATATCCTTTCACGATATTTTTAAATATCATTACTTAAGCCCAGTGATATTTAAACACACAAAGCAACGGATTATTTATTTTTCTAACACATCATATATAACAATATATATATGCAAACAAATAAACAAACAGATAATATATTTTTGAGGAATCCAGTTGGATTCCTCCAACCTGTTTTCCTGCATCCACAGATGTTAGCACATAAATAATACCCATTCTGCTTCGTGGCAGAATATCGCGGTATAGAAGGTCATCCACTAATCATAGCGTGGGGCGTATAGGGTAATCATCCGCTATGAAACTGCGGGCATCCGCTAATGAGACTGCGGGAATCCAACCAATCAATCAACCCAATATATATATATATATATATATATATAGCCTAAATAACTAATATATATAAACAAGCAGAAACATTCAAACAAGCAACAAAAATTATTTTTAATGAAATAAAAATAATTAAAAATAAAAGGTGAGTGAGATTTACTCACCGTAATTTCCTTTGCTGAATGTTTCGTGGAAATTCAGATCTTACGGCTTCGAATCCCCTCGAACGAGTTTTATCGTGCTCCTATGAATATTTATTTAATGATCAACATTTCAATTAACGCATAAATAGATGTCATATGTATATATATATCCATTTTCTCATTTAATTAAATCACCAAATTGTTTTAATTAAATATCCAACTTCTTTTATTTATTTTGAGTTTGAAATCAAACTAATATGGTTTAAATAAAAGGATCGAAACAAACTAATTTATTTTCTATAAACTAATTATGTAATTTATTTGCTCTTTATAAAACTAACCCCTCAAAATAAATTCCTAACTACCTTATTTATTTTTCAAATAAATAAAAACTAAATCTAAAAAAAGAAAATACCTTAATCTTGTTAAATTCTTTCTTCTCCCTCAATACATTACTGTCGAACAGAGATTCCCATCCCCAGAACTAAAACCGCGGGCTACACTACATCGATGAACTCCAGGGAGCAAGTCGCGATCCCCCAGAATACAGATACTACCACCTCCATGCTGCTCCACCGAACGCTGCTCCTTCCGATCCCCCGAGCTTGCCAACATCGCACCTTCCCCCATCAGTCGAACCTGGCTCGAAACCCTAATCCGAATCGCCATCGGTTCTTAGCCCTAACCCTGGTTCCCTAGATTGCCATTTTCGAACTCGAACCCATTGTCCGTGCCACAGCCTCTCCGCCCTCGATGTTGACCTCCCAGGAACTCGCGGCCCTCGATTTTCAAATTGATTTGGAGGAGCAGACATAGGAAGAACTCGGGTTTTGATTTTTTTACTGAGTATTGGAAGAAAGAAAATGTGAAGAAGGGAAAAGAGGGTCGGGATTTATAGAAATGGAAGGGGACAATGGGTACGAGGACATTAATTCCTTTGTTTAGCTTTGCGTTGAAGGTTAGGGACAAATTTTGGTGCTCGAGAAGGATAATAGGTCTGCTGATTGAAATAGAGGTCGGCTGATGTAATATAGGGTGGCGCCATTTAAAACTTGCCTCCCTTGATTTGATTTTGTAATATAATATTTCAAAATATCTCTTGGTCTCTTAATTTAAATTCCAGAACCGTTATTTCAACGCAACCACTGACGTTACAAGATTATAATACTATTTTGAACTTAATAGAACCAAATTCTGAATTTTAATTTGTCAGCGTAGAAGAAATAACAAATTAAATCAACGATTTAATTTAAATTCGATTTAAAATATAATTCTATTTTAAACAATTAAATTCATCAATAATAAATTACTATTATCGTTCTAGTTCAAATAAAATTCATATTAACCATTTGAATCACTCAGAATCCATTCTAAATTCAAATTGAATTATTTTAGTTCTCGTATTTCGAAAATTATATATATACGAAATAAATCATATATTGATCACTAATTGGTAATTCAATATAAAAATTCTTTTATATTACTAATTCAATATTTAAAAACCATACTAAATATTTAAAATAAACTGTTCAAAAATCTGGGTCGTTACATTCTTCCCCCCTTAAAATAATTTCGTCCCCGAAATTGCTAAGGTAGGAAAAAGGATACAAATCCATTACTTTCCGACATCTCACTCATGTTGAAACTCAACTCCTCATATTTCTATGACTTTAATTTCAACCAAAACTTTTGGTTTCCATTCATATGCATTCTAATTCATATTCATTTCAATTTATTTCAAATTGATTCTAGTTAATTTATTCACCTTGAACCATTTAACTTGCTTCAGTTAAATTTTAATTCCAGAATTCAAATCCCTGGGTTTTTATTTCAAATTCTTTTGAAATCCCATAAATATACACATATATTTATTTTCATTTCAAATTCAAAACATTTGAATATTCAAACCAATTTGTTTTCTTTCCAACAAATTTCCATCTAAAACTTTTTCTAAGGTAGCAATTCATCACTTAGAAACTCGGAAATGAACACTGATGATGTTGCAATCATCATCAGAATTATTTCCCAGCCACTGAAGTGAGTTCAGTGCTTTATTATTTCCAAATCCATGATTTTCTTTCAAATCCTTTAAACAAATCTATATTATTTTAACATACTTTGAAAAATATTTGTCAACTTCCCAGATTTTAAATTCTTAATTCTGGTTTGAATTTAATTCTAATTCATCTCATTTGTATATTTAATTCCTATACAATTTCTATTTGGTTATAAATAACCATTTTAATTTTATAATCTCACTGATTATAATCCTAATAATCAACACATCCATATATTATAATAATTCTAGAAAATTATTCTTCTATATCAAAATAGAATCTTGGGTAAAATTATTTCATTTACCCACTTTAAAACAATACTGTGTCGAATTTTTCTGTCCAAGTGTTTAGAAATTCCTATCGACTTCGTGGCGTCCCACGATTCGACCAGAATTCATAAACCACTCAACAGACTAGCCAACACAATATAAAACATCTTTTATATCAACTAACAAATACGCTCTCTCGTATATATACACTCAACTCATTCTAGGGTACTACTGACCCTATCTCTAATGAGCACCTGCCACACAAGCCTAGGTATTCGCTCAACCTAAGCTCTGATACCAACTGAAACGACCCGCAAATCCGTGCTATCCGAGTTGACTAAATACACCACACGTCCAACCCAAATAACACAGAAATACGAACCATTAATAGAAATAAGTTAGAAGGTGAGAGTAGATAAGATAGATCTAATAGAATAGAAGAAGAAGAACACAACTGAGCATAATCAAAGTAAACACGAATCTCACAGCGGAACGAAAAAATATATTATATCATATACTTTTGTAATACAAAATTTCTGTATACATGTACATTCAGAATCAGAGTTCAACACTTACAATACAGCGGAAAATAACACTAGGTAACTAACGCTGAAGCCTCCTGCTCCAAGCTCCTCCAATGGTATCTGTAAACACCTGAACTACTTGACTGCCCGTACAAATTTGGGCACCCAAGAGTTTAGGGAAAACAAAACAAAATAAACTCTGGGTCAGTCATGGGACTGGTGTGAGTAAACTCCAACCACTTGTTTAACTTTTAAAAATCCTTTCGAAAGAAAAGATAATAGTAAGACCAACCCACACATAAACATGGACGGTTTTTACCTTACTATAACCCAAAACACTTTAATACGAAAATCTAGTGATATTATAATAATGTCTACATCAACTAAATAACCAAATAGCAGAACGCTTGCATCTCACGCTCCACATATATAGTATAAAACCAAAAACCGCATGGCGCTTATTGGAGATTGGATTTCCAACATGACAAGGTATGGGACCACCTTCCGATGATGTATCTCTAGAGGCGAATACACCTTGGTTCAACAAGAACATCTTGTAACCCGGCCCACACATGACCGACCACTCATTTCGCTTGAGTGTATCGAATGTATATCACCAACGGTTGGACTCAAACCACCGTTTCCCGAATGGGCAGAATCGATAGATTTAGAAACAAAAGGAATTTCTCTAGATAGGTGATTATACACCCTAATGGGTGCGACCCACATAGCCATGCTGCCTGCCCGATTTTTGTCCTTTCCCGGTTGTTGAGGCCTGAGGCTACGCATACTTACCATCCATTGATAGCACAATCACTTTGAATGCCACATCGTCAGATCCGTTGATCACTGGTTGAGTTTGCACAAATATTCTGGATATTATGCTAAGGGATAAATCCGTTGCCACCATATACATTCATACAGACCAACCCATTTGATCATTGGAAATACTCTGTCAGACATTCGTCCATTTACGTTCGTTCTGGGATTGAACGAAACCGAAGGCACTATTTCTATAAATAGAAAAGCCCTTGCACTTCACTCCGTCTTCAATATATTCAGCATACTTGGTTCGCAACGCTTATGCCGATACAGAGTGGTTCTTCGGATAATAATCCAACCGGTCTCTCCATATTGACAACGACGGTCAAAAACTTCGATAGTCTGTGATTTAACTATCGAATAAAAACAAGTGTTCATCCAAACATATCAAACAAATCACTGGGCTCTTTAATTAATATTTCATTAATTAAATCTCTTCTATATTCCCTCAATCAATATTTGTTAACCCAATATTTCAATAATCATCTCGGCCTCTTATGTCATTTGGAAAACGTTTCCAGACATTAACTTCTTTTATTTTCTATATATTAGAAAATATCTCTATTTGCAATTGAAAACAATTTCAATTACTTATCTCTATCCCTTTTTCAACATTCGATTTTTTTATATTCACTTTCCTATCGAATTTAATACGTCGATACAATGATTTCAAATTATCAAAATCTCTTAAAAATATTCTAACTCCTTAAATTTCCGGAAAATTTCGCCATAACCTCCCCTGTATCGGGAGCATCGGGAAATTTCAAATAACATCCCGGTATCTTCTAATCTCAAAAAAAGAAAAAGAAGAAGCCAAGCGGCTAGCCGATACGGCGCATAAAACCCATATATGAATTTAAACATGTACCTTTTTGTCGAGCACATACATTAATAACTTCATATATTTCATCCCAAACCTGCCTAACACATATTCACCTGTTTGCAATTCAATTCAATACCATCTAATTGCTTGAATTCAGTTTCGCCATTTATTCTTTAAATTGGCCCTTTTGCCTATTTCACTTTTTGTGAACATAACATGCTCGAACAAAATATTTAACTCGTTCATAACCAAATCGAATTTCAATTTCAATTCTAGTTCTCTGTTTGATTTCGAATATAAATTTTCAAATCGAATTCACTTATTTAAAGCTCGATATTCATTCGAAATCTCGTTAACTAATTTCTATTCGAATTAGTTAACTCTATTCAATAAATCAAAAATCTGATTTCTATTTCAAAAATCATATTCATTTACACAACTTGAATTCGCATATATTTTTCAACTCAACTCTGAAATTTTCTAAATAGAAACTTCGGATTTTATTTGCTTAAAAATCCTTTTATAAAATTAAATAAACCATTATGGTTTTAAAACGATTCTGGCGCTGCTTTTTCTGAAAATTTGATTTTGACATAACTCAAAATCTATACGACGAAATTCAGATTTTTCTCTTTTATTAGAAAACTATTATCAAACCGGTCCTGACGTTTCTTGTTTCGAAGAATTCCGACTTCAATTGAGTTCTGTATACTCAATTGAAGTTCGAATCGCTATTTTACGAACTGCAGCGCTGCGGCGAGTTCGTTTTAATTATATTTATATATATAAAACCCTTTAAACTTCTCAAAAATGAATTCAACCCCGTTTAACTCTATTTGAATTCCTTGATTCAAATTCCAATCTCACTTTTGAATTCTATATTTCAAATTCCAATTCCTTTTCTATTTGATATTCAAATTCAATACTTAAATTTCCATTTGAATTTCCTATACTCAAATTCTATGTTTGAATTCATTTGAATTCTCTTATTCAAACTCTATTTTTAAATTCCATTTTAACTTCTACATTCCAATTTCTATATTTGAATTCTATTGGAATTCAAATATTCAAACTCCTTTTTAAATTCTATATTCAGAATTCCATAATTTAAAACCCATTTGAATTTCATATTCAAATCCCATAGATCAAATCCTATTTGAATTCAATTTGAATCTCTTATATTCAAATTTCATTTTCCATTTGAATTCTAATATTCAAATTCATTTCCAGCCCATTTGAATTCTAATATTCAAACTCATTTTTAACACCATTTGAATTTCTTCACTCAAATCCATTTGAATTCCCTTGAATTCAAATTTCCATTGCAAAACCATTTGAATTCTCTATTTTGAAATCCTATTTGAAATTCTATTTCCAATTCTACTTTGAAATCCTATTTTTCAAAGTTTATTTCAAATTCTATTTTGAAATCCCATATTCAAATTTCTACTTGAATTTCTGTATTCAATTCCATGTTCAAATTCAATACTTGAATTTCTATTTCAAATCTCTATTCAAATTTCATATTTAAATTCCATTCAAATCTCTATTCAAATTTCATATTTGAATTCTTCCTTGAAATACTATATTTCAAATTCTATTCAATTCTTCTTTGAAATTCTATATTTCAAATTCTATTTTGAAATTCTACATTCAAATCTCTATTTGAATTTTCTTTATTTGAATTCCTTCGAATTCAAATTATAATTTTAATTCCTTGAATAAAAATTCTATTTTTCATTCTAATTCCATCTATTCAAATTCTATTTGAACTTCTATTTGAATTTCTAATATTCGATCTCCTTTTAAAATTCAAATATTTAAAATCCTTTTAAAAATTCAAATGTTATACTCAATTTTCATTTGAGTTATATATTTGAAATTTCATTTCACGTCCTATTTTGAAATTTCATTTCAAATTCAAATTTCACACTTGTATTTCTATTTCTGAATTATCGAATGATAATTCTTTTCACTTCATTTATAACTTCGTTATAAAAGAACTATTTATAACTTCGTTTAAAAAGAAACTACTTGTTTTATTTTTCCAAAAACAAGTTTTATCTTATTCCATTTAAAATTCAAATTCTATTTAAAAATAGAATTTTCCCTTTTTAAATCTCCAATATCCTTTCACGATATTTTTAAATATCATTACTTAAGCCCAGTGATATTTAAACACACAAAGCAACGGATTATTTATTTTTCTAACACATCATATATAACAATATATATATGCAAACAAATAAACAAACAGATAATATATTTTTGAGGAATCCAGTTGGATTCCTCCAACCTGTTTTCCTGCATCCACAGATGTTAGCACATAAATAATACCCATTCTGCTTCGTGGCAGAATATCGCGGTATAGAAGGTCATCCACTAATCATAGCGTGGGGCGTATAGGGTAATCATCCGCTATGAAACTGCGGGCATCCGCTAATGAGACTGCGGGAATCCAACCAATCAATCAACCCAATATATATATATATATATATATATATATAGCCTAAATAACTAATATATATAAACAAGCAGAAACATTCAAACAAGCAACAAAAATTATTTTTAATGAAATAAAAATAATTAAAAATAAAAGGTGAGTGAGATTTACTCACCGTAATTTCCTTTGCTGAATGTTTCGTGGAAATTCAGATCTTACGGCTTCGAATCCCCTCGAACGAGTTTTATCGTGCTCCTATGAATATTTATTTAATGATCAACATTTCAATTAACGCATAAATAGATGTCATATGTATATATATATCCATTTTCTCATTTAATTAAATCACCAAATTGTTTTAATTAAATATCCAACTTCTTTTATTTATTTTGAGTTTGAAATCAAACTAATATGGTTTAAATAAAAGGATCGAAACAAACTAATTTATTTTCTATAAACTAATTATGTAATTTATTTGCTCTTTATAAAACTAACCCCTCAAAATAAATTCCTAACTACCTTATTTATTTTTCAAATAAATAAAAACTAAATCTAAAAAAAGAAAATACCTTAATCTTGTTAAATTCTTTCTTCTCCCTCAATACATTACTGTCGAACAGAGATTCCCATCCCCAGAACTAAAACCGCGGGCTACACTACATCGATGAACTCCAGGGAGCAAGTCGCGATCCCCCAGAATACAGATACTACCACCTCCATGCTGCTCCACCGAACGCTGCTCCTTCCGATCCCCCGAGCTTGCCAACATCGCACCTTCCCCCATCAGTCGAACCTGGCTCGAAACCCTAATCCGAATCGCCATCGGTTCTTAGCCCTAACCCTGGTTCCCTAGATTGCCATTTTCGAACTCGAACCCATTGTCCGTGCCACAGCCTCTCCGCCCTCGATGTTGACCTCCCAGGAACTCGCGGCCCTCGATTTTCAAATTGATTTGGAGGAGCAGACATAGGAAGAACTCGGGTTTTGATTTTTTTACTGAGTATTGGAAGAAAGAAAATGTGAAGAAGGGAAAAGAGGGTCGGGATTTATAGAAATGGAAGGGGACAATGGGTACGAGGACATTAATTCCTTTGTTTAGCTTTGCGTTGAAGGTTAGGGACAAATTTTGGTGCTCGAGAAGGATAATAGGTCTGCTGATTGAAATAGAGGTCGGCTGATGTAATATAGGGTGGCGCCATTTAAAACTTGCCTCCCTTGATTTGATTTTGTAATATAATATTTCAAAATATCTCTTGGTCTCTTAATTTAAATTCCAGAACCGTTATTTCAACGCAACCACTGACGTTACAAGATTATAATACTATTTTGAACTTAATAGAACCAAATTCTGAATTTTAATTTGTCAGCGTAGAAGAAATAACAAATTAAATCAACGATTTAATTTAAATTCGATTTAAAATATAATTCTATTTTAAACAATTAAATTCATCAATAATAAATTACTATTATCGTTCTAGTTCAAATAAAATTCATATTAACCATTTGAATCACTCAGAATCCATTCTAAATTCAAATTGAATTATTTTAGTTCTCGTATTTCGAAAATTATATATATACGAAATAAATCATATATTGATCACTAATTGGTAATTCAATATAAAAATTCTTTTATATTACTAATTCAATATTTAAAAACCATACTAAATATTTAAAATAAACTGTTCAAAAATCTGGGTCGTTACATTTTCTATTCAGAGGCTTGTATTTAATATCAAATGGGATTTGGGTTTGTCATGAGTGGTGTCTTCATTAACACTGTTCTTAAACCCAGTTGAGAAAAAGATAAAATCGTTTTATTTTAGATTTAATGAAGGATACCAATTAAATGATGTTTAATTGGAATTGAATTAGAATGTGATTTTGGATTTATTGTGAACCGTGTTTTAAATGACAATGGTTCTTTAACCCAGTTAAAGACAGGATGTGAGTTCCCAAGTTAAACAATCATTAATATTGATTCTTGGGAAGATTAAAACCAAGTGGAGTTTTAATGAATCTTTAATTAGATTGAGATGATCGAGAAAGGAGCATCACCATTTTTGCTCCAGGCGATAGTTAAATCTTTAATTAGATTTGAACGTGAAATGGTAATTGAATTTACCGATAACACCGCGATGTTAGATATGAAGTATAACCAGTTTTACTTCATGGGATGAATAGGTTGGGATTGGGAAATAAAATAAATGATTACTTCGGTGTGGTTCGCTAATCCCGACTAATTTGAATTGATATTCAAAGGAAGATTAAAGAATAAATTTAAAGAATTTATCTTCGATAAAATTAATGGGAACCTTTCCCAAAGTATAAGAATATTCTGAATTGGAATGAGGCGTATGTTGTGTTTGTGTAACACTTGTTTATTATATACGCGAGTTATTCAGAAAGACTGGGTTTATCCCATTCTGAATAACTGATTCGACGTGGTGTCGAGGATGAAGACGGTGGCCAAAGACCGGAGGTCTTCACATCGTATGGGTGATTACTGATGATCTTGATTGGGCTGTACACCCAAGAGGAGGGAATCAATTGGTGATCGTCCAGACGTACTTGGAGATCGATGGATAAGCGAGGTACAAGGTGCCTCCGGTTTCGTTCAGACCCAGAACGGACTTGTAGATGGACTGTGTGTCTGACATTGGATTTTATTCTGTGTGATTGATTTCTATTAAATATATATCTGTTTTGCGGCGGAGAATTTATTCTCTTGCTTAACGCCCTTCTTTGAGACGTACGAGCTCAGGGGTTATATATTGATGGATATCAATCGAATGGAGTGAATTTCCTGTGTGGCATGCCTAAGTGGCAATTGATCAAGGCTTCTCTTGAAAAGCAAAGTCTTGTGGTTGATGATCAAAGCACGGCTTGTGTGGAATAGCTTTGTGTAGCGTTGATTCGCGAGTCTCACACCCCGGTTGTGAACCAAAAATGGGAGAAGGATCCAGGGAGGGCATGCGTTTCTTTCTAGCTTGGGTGGTGTCAGTGACCTACCAGCCCTGACATTTATATTATTTTCACCTGTGTGGTTGTTGCTGTTGCAAGGCGTTTCAGATATATCGATGACTATATGGAGCCGATGGAGTCATTTGGCTCATTTACGCCCCAAAGGGCGGGGAAACGCAATGTTCATGCATTTTAATCCACATCGGTGGACCGGCCCTGTGGCTCCTAGGTGCAGTTGCGGCTGTTTCCTGAGACATGGTAGGCTAGATTGTCTCGAAACGGTGAGGATGATCCCTGGCCTCGGTTCATAGACGGAAATCCAATTTCCAAATACGTGACAGTGGGGTTTTGATTGTTGAGCCTAGTATGGCGACATGATATATGGTACCCATGCCGTCTATGATTGATATTTATGATTGAAATTGTTTTGACACTATACACTTATAATAGTATCAAATGATTTGTTTTTAATGTACCAAGCATGTTTGGCTATTATAAGGGAAAACCCTATCCTCTGGCTTGTGTTGCATTGTGTGATGGGACTTGGGTCTTATAATAACTTCATTTTTCCAAAAAGCATTGCGTTGTTTTGTTGTATGCACGGGTATTCTTGGGAGGAAACCGGTTCCGTGTTATACGGCGTGGTCCCTTGACATATATGATTTAAAGTAAAGCTTCAAATAACTATTTTAGTTCTCACATCAGTCACATGACTGACCCGGGGTTTATTGTTTTAACCTAAACTCTAGGTTCCCTTATTTTGACACGGGCAGCTAGTAGTTTTGGTTTTGCATATTTATATTCACAGCATCCTGATTTATAGTTGGAATGATATTCGGAAAGCTCTGTATCCGTATATCTCTTTTAGTTGTGTATTGTATTATTTTTCCGCTGCTATGTAATGTATTGTAATCTCTGATATTTTTCTGTTGTGTAATATTTATTCATATTCTGTATATTCTTGTATTCTGATGGAATTGTTGTAATATACAATGAAATGTTATTCTGTTTGCGTTCTGATCTGTCTTGTCCTCAACTCAATCCGTGCTTTCCTTACCGGGGAAGTTTGGGTTATTTCATCGTGGTATCAGAGCTTTGGTTCACAGAGCTAGGAGAACAAGGCACATTAGAACCATACGAAAGAATTCATCAGAGATTGGATTAGTAATATCCAATGAGAATGACTCGTTAGAGATGGGATCAGTAGCATCCTAGAACGAGTGTGAAGAGTGTTGTTTTTAAAAATAAAAATGAAAACAAATTTTGTTTTGAAAATTTAATTCAACTATTCGTATTTGAATATTTATTAGTATTGATTTGGACAATCCAGTATATAAAGATTTTGCGTATATGTCTGATCCGCGTGTATTTGAAGTTTTAATATACTGGATAGAAATAGAATCACATTCTAGTCACCCAGAGATGATTCTGAAGATAGTTCGAACATCATCAGAATTGGTATTTGAGTTTCGAAGGTGTGATATTTATATATTTCCATTAGAATGGTGTGAGAACCAAAACTAGATAGGGCTTATTGTTGTGATTTGGCATCCAAAATCTGATTTTTGGACTATGTATCAAGGTTATGAATTTGAAACGTTAATCAACTAATTGATTGCTGATTGTGTTGGTTGATTATTGTTGTGATTAATTTAAATGTTGAACCTTTAGCCATATTGAACCAAATAGTGAGTTGTATTGAAAATTTGTCGCATTTGCATACATATACATGTACTTACATTGAACAGGTCATAACAAGGAGGCTAGAGCAGAAGAATAAAATTGTTCGCCCGACAAATAGGTACATGTTTACTAATTTATTGGGTTTTGGACGATTTTATGAGCCGGTTGGCTAGCCGCTTTGCTGTTTCTTTTTCTTTTTGGATTGATGAGGGCCATGGGAGGCTATTTGAAATATCCCGTAGCTCCCGGTGCAGCGGTGGTTATGGAGAAATTTTTCGAAAATTTAGGGTGTTAGCCAAATTTTTGAAAATTTCTTAGAAATTGAAAAGTTGAAGAACTTAAGCCATAATGAGAATAGTGGGAGTTGAGTTGGTTTGTAAAACAACTTTCGGCTTCGTTCCTTTTTGAGGACGAAAAGTTTTAAGTGGGGGAGATTGAAATAACCCGGAAATCTGAGCCAATTTAAAAATTTTATTTTGGCAATTTTGATGAATTTTGAATATTTAAAATGACTTATTTTAAATAATAACGACCAGAAATTTATTTTGAATAGAATTAGAACGAATATATTTATATAAATTGACGTTAGAGAATAAATATTTATTTTTAATTATAAAAGTAATTGAAAATGGCGCGGTAGTTTGAAATTTTGATTTCAAAGTTCAAATGAATGTACAGGATTCAAAATAAAACGGATTTTATCGAAACCAAAAATATTAGAATATAATTGAAAATATCTTTCCAACGAATCCGAAAAATTGAAATTTCATAGCGGGAATCAAAAGATATGCCCAGTTGAAAATTCAGAATTGTTGCTATGGAATTTTAGCCCTTAAAAATAGAAATTTTGCAAATGACCTCTGTTTTCGACGAAACCACTTTTGTTGGATCCAAGATGTCAAATTATTGCTAGATTCCAAAATTCGTAATTTTCTGAATCAATATGTGAGCGTGGCGAAGGAAAACGTGTTTTAACAGTTTTAGTCAATTTCGATCGACCAGAAAATGACCATTTTTCAAACGTTCTCAGAATTCGACGAAATTTGTTTTGTTAGGACCATGTTGTCAATACAAAGATAGAAACTATTTTTCTAGAATTTTTAGAGGTAGTATGTGGCCCCGGTAAATTGAAATGTGCATTCAAATTGAATATATACTGATTTATATTTTAAATTTGACGAAAACTGTTCAAAACGGTCGAATTGGGTTACGAAACATATCCCATTGTGTTCGGAATGAGGGTAATTAGCTAGAGACGACAGGCGGTGGGTCTCGTTTTGAGATCGAAATTTAAAGTTTCTCTTTGGATAATAAAATAAATAAATAAAAATATTTAAATAAATAAAAAAGACCCCCTGGCCCCTTTATCTCCTTCTTAAACCAGGTCAAGCCTTCACCGTTTATACTAATCGAAATAAAAAAAAATGTCCGACGGCCTCAACGGCGTCGCCCTCCCCAGGCGAGCCGCCGCACCGCCATGCCCACGCCACCTCCCTCTAGATCTGATGCCTTTCCCCTCTCCTCTCCTCCTCCCTTCGATGGGACCCGCGACCCCCCAAATCCCGTACCCCCTTTAAGAAACCAGCACGCCCCCATTTCAAACACCCAAGGCCAGAATGAAAACCGCCCTTCGCCCTCCTCGGCCCGGACCTCGCGCGCCTGACTGGAAGCAGCCACCGCCGCTCCATTCTCCACTCTCTCTGGCAGCGTCCGCATCCTTACTCCGGCCTTCGAGTAAAAAGGAACAATGAGTGTTTATCGATTTATTTATATAAAATCTGGTCATTCTTTTATTTTATAAAATCTAGTTATTTTTATTTTATAAACTTTAAGGTTTTATTATATGAAGGTAGGATTTTTTTTCAGTTTAGAAAAGTTATTTTTTTATTATGAGAAAGCTATGTTTTTTTTGAAAAATAATTGATTTTTATTATGAAATCTTTATATATGTAGCGAATAGGAAAGGATATGAATTTTATCGATATGCAGCAACTATAAAAATATGATTTTTGAAAGACGTGTTTAGCAATAAAAATTCGATTTTTATATATGAAGTAGCGAGGAAAAGATTATATTTTTATATGTGAAAAGTTAGATTTTTAAAAATAAAGTAGAAAGACGAGATTTTTAGAAATATATAAACATCATATTAAAAAAGTGATTTTTAATATGAGAAGTGTGAAAAAGATGAGGTAGGAATTTCAGGCAAATCCAATCGATCAGAAATTCAGAATAGAATGGAGGAGTGGAACCCTCGGTGAGAACTCCTCACTTTTAAATTTATTTTCTAGTTGAAATATATACTAGGATGCAGACGGTGCTTAGCAGCACCCGACACCCATCGTCCACAGACCATTTGTTTGATTAATGCATTGTGAAAATTGATTGTGTGATTGGAATTGAAAAGAAATATATATTCATGTGTGGAAATAAAATATATATTCAGGTGTTGAAATAAAATATATATTCAGGTGTTGAAATAAAATATATATTCAGGTGTTGAAATAAAAAATATATTCATGTGTTGAAAAAAAAAATATTCATTTACAAATTGAACGATTTATTTATGTACACCAATTTGACTGATATTGATTAGGACGATAAATTTTACACATCACCCAACTGCACAAATAAAATCTGTGTTTGATTGTTTGAAACCCCACAGTGGTGTTGGGATGAAATTGGACATACACTAATCCCAGTAATTAGCTGTATGTCGATCGATTGATTGACAGGCTGTTATAAGCGTTGAATATTTATATTTGATGCTTATACAGTGTAGAATGCACTCTAGATGATGGTTGATTATTTATCGTTGCTATTATATACATGTGTTGTATAGAATCCATATAAATAATATTATATAGTAATTGAGTGGGTCTCATTCCAATTTAGAAAATAAATTATATTCATGTATAGAATAAACAAAATAGTCATCTGTTGACAATACTCATGTGTTGAGAATATTCATGTGTTGAACAAAAGAAAATTCATGTGTTGAAGAAAAATTCATGTGTTGAATGGAATAAAAATTCATGTGTTGAATAGAATAAATATTCATGTGTTGAATAAAAATATAAATTCATGTGTTGAATAAAATATATATTCATGTGTTGAATAAAAATATATATTCATATGTTGAAGAAAATATTCATTTGTTGAATAAAATAACGAAGTTATTGAAATATATAAAGCCGTGTTGATTAGATTTGCGCCATTTTGACGCGAATGATATTTACATCGATTATATTCGTTTTTATAATGAATATAGAAAAGGAAGTGATTTCAAAATATAATGTTTTGAAAATATTATCAATTATATATATATATCGATGATATGGGATATTCAATTTTGAATAGAAATTGAATAGGAATTTGAAATCGTTTTGAAAATGAATTTAAAATGATTTATAAAATACGTTTTAAAGGGAAATCGACGAAATATATATAATATATTATATATATATAATGGCCTTGAATCGGAATGGATTTGAATCAAAATTGTCTTTGGAATATTTCGATGTTGGATTTCGTGATTATACAGATATTGTTATGGAAATTTGAAAGATATATTTATATTGTTATTTCCATTACAATATTTGTTGGTCGTAGAATTTGATATTGAATATAAGCCGATATATTTTCTATTCAGAGCCTTGTATTTAACATCAAATGGGATTTGGGTTTGTCATGAGTGGTGTCTTCATTAACACTGTTCTTAAACCCAGTTGAGAAAAAGATAAAATCTTTTTATTTTAGATTTAATGAAGGATAACAATTAAATGATGTTTAATTGTAATTGAATTAGAATGTGATTTTGGGTTTATTGTGAACCATGTTTTAAATGACATTGGTTCTTTAACCCAGTTAAAGACAGGATGTGAGTTCCCAAGTTAAACAATCATTAATATTGATTCTTGGGAAGATTAAAACCAAGTGGAGTTTTAATGAATCTTTAATTCGATTGAGATGATCGAGAAAGGAGCATCTCCATTTTTGCTCCAGGCGATAGTTAAATCTTTAATTAGATTTGAACGTGAAATGGTAATTGTATTTACCAATAACACCGCGATGTTAGATATGAAGTATAACCAGTTTTACTTCATGGGATGAATAGGTTGGGATTGGGAAATAAAATAAATGATTACTTCGGCGTGGTTCGCTAATCCCGACTAATTTGAATTGATATTCAAAGGAAGATTAATGAATAAATTAAAAGAATTTATCTTTGATAAAATTAATGGGAACCTTTCCCAAAGTATAAGAATATTCTGAATTGGAATGAGGCGTATGTTGTGTTTGTGTAACACTTGTTTATTATATACGCGAGTTATTCAGAAAGACCGGGTTTATCCCATTCTGAATAACTGATTCGACGTGGTGTCGAGGATGAAGACGGTGGTCGAAGACCAGAGGTCTTCACATCATATGGGTGATTACTGATGATCTTGATTGGGCTGTACACCCAAGAGGAGGGAATCAATTGGTGATCGTCCAGACGTACTTGGAGATCGATGGATATGCGAGGTACAAGGTGCCTCCGGTTTCGTTCAGACCCAGAACGGACTTGCAGATGGACTGTGTGTCTGACATTGGATTTTATTCTGTGTGATTGATTTCTATTAAATATATATCTGTTTTGCGGCGGAGAATTTATTCTCTTGCTTAACGCCCTTCTTTGAGACGTACGAGCTCAGGGGTTATATATTGATGGATATCGATCGAATGGAGTGAATTGCCTGTGTGGCATGCCTAAGTAGCAATTGATCAAGGCTTCTCTTGAAAAGCAAAGTCTTGTGGTTGATGATCAAAGCACGGCTTGTGTGGCATAGCTTTGTGTAGCGTTGATTCACGAGCCTCACACCCCGGTTGTGAACCAAAAACGGGAGAAGGATCCAGGGAGGGCATGCGTTTCTTTCTAGCTAGGGTGGTGTCAGTGGCCTACCAACCCTGACATTTATATTATTTTCACCTGTGTGGTTGTTGCTGTTGCAAGGCGTTTCAGATATATCAGTGACTATATGGAGTCGATGGAGTCATTTGGCTCATTTACGCCCCCAAGGGCGGGGAAACACAATGCTCATGCATTTTAATCCACATCGGTGGACCGGCCCTATGGCTCCTAGGTGCAGTTGCGGCTGTTTCCTGAGACATGGTAGGCTAGATTGTCTCGAAACGGTGAGGACGATCCCTGGCCTCGGTTCACAGACGGAAATCCAATTTCCAAATATGTGACAGTGCGGTTTTGATTGTAGAGCCTAGTATGGCGACATGATATATGGTACCCATGCCGTCTATGATTGATATTTATGATTGAAATTGTTTTGATACTATACACTTAAAATAGTATCAAATAATTTGTTTTTAACGTACCAAGCATGTTTGGCTATTATAAGGGAAAACCCTATCCTCTGGCTTGTGTTGCATTGTGTGATGGGATATGGGTCTTATAATAGCTTAATTTTTCCAAAAAGCATTGCGCTATTTTGTTATATGCACTGGTATTCTTGGGAGGAAACCTGTTCCGTGTTATACGGCGTGGTCCCTTGATATATCTGATTTAAAGTAAAGCTTTAAATAACTGTTTTAGTTCTCACACCAGTCACATGACTGACCTGGGGTTTATTGTTTTAACCTAAACTCTGGGTGCCCTTATTTTGACACGGGCAGCTAGTAGTTTTGGTTTTGCAGATTTATATTCACAGGATCCTGATTTACAGCTGGAATGATATCCGGAAAGCTCTGTATCCATATATCTCTTTCAGTTGTATATTGTATTATTTTTTCGCTGCTATGTAATGTATTGTAATCTCTGATATTTTTCTATTGTGTAATATTTATTCATACTCTGTATATCCTTGTATTCTGGTGGAATTGTTGTAATATACAATGAAATGTTCTTCTGTTTGCGTTCTGATCTGTCTTGTCCTCAATTCAATCCGTGCTTTCCTTACCGGGGAAGTTCGGGATGTTTCATCGATTCTTGATGATGGATCTAGTGTTGTTGCTTTGCCGTTCGATTAACACCTAGGTCTTCCTGCTGCGCCTCATTCGAAATTGATTTAGCTGCCGTGGTTAAGTAGATTCTAAGATTGATTTGTTTTCTGTTTGGCTTTAGTACTCTGTGTGTTTTGTTGTTCGAAGTCGTTTACTTCCTCATATTTATGGTGTTTTTTTTCGGGTTTCTTTGATCAGCCTATGTTGGATAGCGTTTGTTTTGGGAGCTTGTTTGTGACTGAAATTTCAATCGCACATTCAGTACCTTAGAAAGTTGCACATTCTCGTTGTAACCTTTTCTTTGTATTATGAAGTCTGTTGTTCAAGACTTAAGCTTGGTGTATAACATTAATAATAAGTGCCTTTTCTATTGCCTCCTTGATATTTTAATTTCAAGAATTATTTCATTTGTTAAACATCATATTTTTATTTATCAGTAAAAATGCAACCATAAATGTTTAAGTGCTACATATACCTCTGAAAGTATTTTATTTACTCACAGTTTTAAATGATTTGTATGCAGAATTTTTTTTGCTCGTTAGCTACTTTGTAAAATTATAAAATAACTGTCATGTTATGTTTTGTTCGGCTCACGGTAGTTTTTGAAGGTTAGGTCATACATACCATCAGCAATATGCCTTGTGTTGGCTTCTTTCTGAGGCGATTTATTCTGCATCCTTGATTCATTAGACTTTGCTGCTGCTTCTCCCAAAACTAGAAATTTTCTTAGCTTGAAAACTACAAAAAGAAGCTTAAAAATCTTTTGTTCCTTGGTAACTCGGCATAGGAAGTACTCTGACAAGTATTGCTCATCATTTTATAATTTATTCTTTTTGTGTGCTCATTGTATGTTATTGTACTCAGGCATAAGTTTTCTTAGGTTCATGCCAACCATTGTAAGCAGTGCTATCAGAGTAGCCAGAATGGGCCAAAATGTTGGTGTAAGTTCATAATCTATTTTTTTCTATTCGGTTTAATCATCTACAGTTACTAATATGCCATGTCCTTGGTTTCTTTATGAGTTATGAGAAAATCAACTACAGTATCAGTAACCAGTGGCTAAATGTTGGGAGCAAAGTGCAAACTTTTTATTAACGACAAAATTTTACATGCACATGTGTTCACTTTCATATTTTCCCAATTGTATATGGAACTCGATTGATTTTGTGCTAAATTGCATGCCAATAATATAGGTTGCGTTGTTCATAAGAGTAGCACAGTGTCTCTTGAAACAGTATGTCAATTTTAATTGTGCTTGTTTTCATAGGGTGAAGTGCTACTTCCCTTTAACTTATTTGACAGGAATGCACTATACACTAGTTGCTTCATCCGGGAGAAACATCATAAAAATATTACAAAATAATTATGCTTGAATCAAACAATATTTATGAAATGGGAATCAATTAAAATAATCAATAAGAGTATGTTGTTGAAAATCAAAGGTTTTGTTTATGGAAGTAGAAAGTGGAATTATTTCAATCTTTATTAACCGCTATGATATAGTTAATAATGTTTTGGTCCTGACCACAAACTTCTAAGGATGCCTGTACATACAAGCGAGGTCATAATTTTGAATCTTAACAAATATTGATGTTTATTTTCAACTGAAAACTTAATATATAAATGATGTCAGAATTTCGACTTCCAGATCCAACAAAATACATCCACAAGTGTTTACTCTTAAACTTGGCGCTGGGGCCAGGGCACCGGTTATTTGTTAACGTTCCTCATCTTATAGTATGACTGTTACTGCCGGGATGCCAGCATGTGCCACCAAGTACTATTGGCTAGTTCATTTTAAAATTGGACAGTGTATAATAAACTTGTCAGTATACATGAGTCCTGAAAAAGAAAGGCTAACATTGATTATGTGCTGATGATGTTCCAGTTCAGATATTTAAGGTGAGTTTACTTTATTATAATTGTTTTCTTCTATTTGGTTATAACTTAGTGCCTGATACATGTCATATCTATTTGTTCTCTGTTTTCTGCTTCTTAAGGAAAAAACATTCTCTCCCTCCTTTCAATACTTCACAGGCTTAGAGTTATTTCCAGATTTTGGCGAGAGATTTTGATAGTGAAAATCGATTTTCTCCATCTCATAAACTGTATTTTGGCATGTGTTTGTTCATGAGCGACAACATACTTGGAGCATGACCTGCAGATTTGTACTAAGGAATTAATGATATTTATTCTCTTGTTATAATATATGTATGATAAAGTAGAAATATGATTAGAAAATATTATATTTGAATAAAATGTGTTCTGTGAGAGAAAAAATTGTTATATACGAATGATGTATGAAAATTGTGATTTTTTGTTGTAAATGTTTGTACCATTAAAACTTCACTATAAGAAAACATGCTATTTCCGACGGTTGAAAACTGTCGGCGGCCGTCGGAAGCCGTCGGAAATAACCGTCGCTTTTAGAGTCGTCGAAAAACAATTTTTGCGACGGTGATCGATGCAGCCTGTCGTTTGATTTTCCGACGGCTATCGACATAGCCGTCGGAAGCCGTTGGAAAACCTACATATATTTTTTTGGTAATTCAATGGCTATTGATCCTTCCAACTACATTTTATACTTTTGAAAATGATCTGATACAATGATAATAGATCATTCGACGGTAACTCCTTGGAAGAAATAACCACTCGCCAACAATAGTGGGAAAAAAATGCAAGATGATTGTCTAGAAATTCATACGACTAGAACATCCAAAGACGTGTCCATCAAAATTCGACAAAAATAATAATTAAATCTTTTAATATATATTAGCAATATCAAAATATTCAATAGGATAAGGGAAAAGCGGAAGAACGGACTTAAAATTACCGTATGTTGCTTACCAATGCAAGCTAGCTTATTATGTAGAACAAATCGTCCTTCAAGTTAAGACAAAGTACACTATGTAAGCTATTGGGGAAATTATAAAGTTGGCACGATAACTGTGTAATCTAATATTAGTAAAAAAAAAATTACAATAGGAAAAAGATCGAATTCATACCACACTCTCGGGGTCTTCAGGCGGTTGCAAAGGAAGATTCGTGGAACCGATTTATTAGTATGCGATCTTTTATCAAACCTCCTTTCTCCAATTTTACTGTAAGTCAGCTTACCCAGCAAATTGTTCGAATTACTGTCACAATTTTGGTAAAATATTTTTAGTTTATTTCAATGACTATTGTTGTAGGGAATATCTTACACTCATATCATAGTCACAGCCATATGTGTAGTGAATAATGTTACTCTTACCAATTTCCAAGTCCCATGGAGGCTACAATTGAAAATAGAGAAAATAATAACTAAATAACTAGTTAAAAGATAATACTGATATATGCTTAGAAATGACTTGATGCCATACCTGAATCATAAAATCTTTCCATAATATGTTGCCCACGCCATGCAATTCAAACGAGACGGCATATGCATACCTACATATCAATATATGTTGAACATACAGAACAGTTTAGAGAAAAAAGATCATGTGTATTAATCAAGGTTTAGAGCAAAAATATCAAGTGTATTAACATAAGAAACATAGAAAATCACAAAGTATATAAATTGTATAACATTTTTTTGTAATGCTATAAAATGTACATTTTGTTCAATAAATTAAACAAGTATAACACGCATACACTCTTACGTATCCAATTCGGACGGACTAAGATATATGTTATGGGTAATATTTTGGGCAATAACACATTGATATTTGACAACATGTACTATTCATGTATAAAACTTACATTTCAAGTACCAACAAATGCCTTATCAGCTTCGGGATCTTTCTTCATTGCTAGTGAAACATTCAACCATGTGGGCGTTATCATTTGAAGAGAAACCTAATGTGGAAACAAAGTTAATGTTATTGAAATATCAATGTGGAAGTTTCACAGTTTAAGCGTAGTTTAACATAGTGATTCCAGTTTATGCAAATAGATTATAACCATAATTGCACACACGACTATTTCCTTTTTTTTTTACCACGTTGCTTGCAAAAACCTAGGAGCCACTTGTGATTATGTTTTCATATGTACATATATAATAATATAACTTACACATGAGCATGTATAATGGAGTGAGTTATGATTATTGGAGGCTGTGAATCATATAGTAAAAAAATCTTTGTGAATCCTTTTATTCTGCCCGATTGGGACTGCAAATTAAATGAAGTATGAAAATAAATTTATCCATGTCCAATAAAGTGGCCAACGCCGAGGAGTTCAAATCCTTCTCATCAATATCCCTGCTCCGTATGTTCAATTAAATCTCAATTGCACTTTATGTGATAAAATTGATTAGTGAGTACCATTAAGTAATTAAAATGGTCATATCATACAATCTTTGATGATTAAGATGGATTTAGCACATAAAAATAGAAAAAAATACAAGAGCAGGTGAATTGATCCCATCATCGAGTATTATAATTTAATAAACACTTAATGGTAAAGCCTTCAAAAGTTGAATTTGGTGGCCTTTTGGTAGGATGTGAATTACTAATTATTTTTTTAAGAAAAAAAATGATGTTGTAACAACACGTGAGTAGATTGCTACTATTATTTGGAGGAAAGTGTGCTCATTTATGCAAGTTTATGAAAATTATAACAAGAGACCAATTTGTAAAATAATCACGAATATAGATATGTTTTGATGTTAGAAAACTGGATGATTTTTGAAAAATTGCAAATGGTTTATTTGCGATTTTTCAAAAATCACTAATTATTCTACATGTTAAAACTAGTCTATTCAGCATATTTCACTTCTCTCTCACTTCTAGCTTTACCAAAATAAAACCCAAAAGATTGAAAATTCCACCATTTCAATTTTATTTTGCTACCTTGATCTTAACGATCTTGTTCAACAAATTGCAATAAAGTCAAGGTACAACATTTAAACTCTGGTTTCTATCATTAATTTTTGAAGATTTTTTTAGTTGGAAGTTAATCTTGAAAAGGTTGCTTAGTGGTACATTGTGTGTAGTTATGTGCTCCCAAATATGTAGTTAAGTAATTTTATGGTAATTGTAGAATAACTAAAAACTTATCTCCTACACTTTGCCGTTATGATGGCGAATTGATTGTTAACAATAGAAGAATGATAAATATGTTGGCGATACGTCCAAACCTAGTAGAGTGCCAAAATGCTGCAAATTAAAGAAATTAATAGAATCCATTAACAAAATGATGAGAATCAAACCACAAAATTTGAATTTGAATCAGTGGTTAATTGTCTAACTAACTAGAGTCCTAAAGCAATAGCATTAGCATATGATGACGATGTTGAAGTAATGGTTTCTACTGCTACAAAATAGATCAAGTTGTACATATGGAAATTTTCAAAGGATAAGCAGAACAGGAGTTGTCATAACTTTTAGTAAGTACTGGAACTGGATATTATACATATATGTTGGATGTGTCCAATCATTCTACTAACTATGTACTCTTTGTTCAATAATTTGTTTGTTAATATTGAAAGCTACTATCCTTCTGTTATGCGGTACTTTTCTATATCACACAAACTCGGAAATGATTGCACGGTAGAGCTTTTCTTTTAACATTCCATCTGTGGATCCATACTCTATAACAAGGTAACATTGTTACGATTATTTTAGTGATTTATTGGTCTATATTTAAATTTTCTTACTTTTTGTATTGTATTCAACTTCTAGCAGCAAGACAATAAACAAAACAAAAGTGTTACACCATTTAAATCTCATCTATCAGAATTAACATTTACAAGCACATCCGAAGTATATGATATGAGTCAGAGGTATGTCATTTAGATAATGGTTATTTTGTTTTTTTATACTGTTATCTATCATTTATTTCATTTGTACATTTTTACTAGGTATACGTCAATCGATGCCACTACATAATGGGGTCCTGGACCATTATACTACTTTTTAGATGTAAATGTTGACAATGATACGGGCCTTGGTGTGGCTAAACCAGATGTTGAACAAATGAAGTCGATGACATTATTGTTGCTTCAAGGAACGCAAATGAAGACTCTTGGATCGAAAGAATGGAAGCAAATGATGAATCATCGAACTATGACTTTCCTACAGCCATGGAAATGATGGTGATAGTGATGAGCCAGAGATGGAAGTACTTTTGGATGATGATCTTTGTACTATGCAAATGCCGGCCAGATCGGTTGTGGCTAATTTCCAATTTGATGGTGGGTGGTTTTCCAGCAACTAGCGTTCAAAGTGGTTTTAGTTTTGGATGGTTTTTGAGACGAAAGAAAAGTTTCTTCAGAACTTAATAAAATAGTTCATTCTACATGTAGTTTCATAAAATCCAATGAAGTCGAACAAATCAAAATAGGTTGCCATATGTCATGTGGACATCGATTGTCCTTAAAGAATACATGCCAATATCGATTTAAATCTCATTTTGGTAGGTAGAAAGTCCGAAAGTATCAAATTGAAAATATCTGTGTTAACCTGATTGTTAATTACAATCATAAGATAACAAATTTGAAATTTCTTATGAAAAAAATAATGTCGTTCGTCAAAGGTGATTTGGATATTTCTGTCAGTGCAGTGCAAGTGCTAGTTCAAGATTAGTCGTTCATCAACACAAGTTAGATGAAAGCTTGGTGTGCATTAACCAAAACAAATAGAGAGAATATGTGGTGATTGGGCTGAATCATATGAGACATTACCATAGTATTTTGAGGAGATAAAGAGAACCAATTAGGGGATAATAGGTCATGTGACGCATGAGGCAGTTGGGATATTTGATCATGCATTCCGGTCATTTACGCCTTGCATTTCAGATTTTCTTCACTATCGGCCATTATTTTGTATAGATGGGACTCAACTGTATCTTAAATACAGAAGGAAAATTAATTATTGCTACTGCTATAGATGCAAACAATCATCTTTTTCCATGGGCCTATGCAACCGGGGAATTTGAGTCATATCATAGTTAAGGATGGTTTTTTCATACATGCATGAGTTTATACATTCTACTCATGGTCCACGTATGTGTTTATAATAGATAAAATGAAAGGAATTTCGAAAAATTTGTAGAAAAATTAGCGATAACCATAAAAACATCGATATTGTGCAAGTGATATTAAAAACAACTTTCATGCAACTTTATTTAGAGATAAATGATTGACGGGGCTATTTTAATTTGCAGCTTGTGGCTTCGAGGAGTCTGATTACTTAAGTATTAGGGAATATATCAAAGCAACAAATAAGTGGGTTCACAATTGGATAGAAAGAAGTTTGGTAATTTCGAAGGAAATTATGCAAATATGATGAAGGCTGTTTTCGGGTTATGACCACTATTGCATCTGAAAGTTTTTAATGGTATGCTAAAAGGTGCTAAACTTTTACTTATAATGGTCTTGACATTCTTTTTTTCAATTTCATATTTTTGTATGTGACGATAATATGCTGATGAACTTGAAACATGCTTGTCTCTGAAGTAAGAACCTAGACTATAGAAAGAGCCAGTGAAACTTGTCGATGAAGGCTTGTACAGTTAGCCAAAACGAAAGGAAGGTTGTTCACTAATGTGGGGATGAATACAAAGTAACAATCGAAGCCAACAATTTTCTTCCACATGCAACATTCCGCTACTCCAGAAGAAACCATGTACTCATGTAATGCTTACTTGGTCCGATAAAACTAGTGGAGATAATAAAGTCCATCATGATTTTGCATCGCAGTGGTATGCCATTGCAAGTTACAAAGCTACATAAAATCCCGAGCTTTATCATGTACATGATAGGAATTATTGGATAGTTTATAATTATCCAACAATATTTCCACCAACCATGGAAAGATAACAGGGAAGACCTCTCTCCACTCAGGTCGAAGGTGTAATAAATGACATTTTGGCATCTGAAACTATTTGGTATAACAAATGCTATAACACCCCATAAAAATATACCTAAACAAGCTAGTGGTAATCTAATTTAGGAATAAATAATAATAACTAATGAAAATCAGTAATAAATAATAATATATTAATGGATTGAAAAATGAAAGTTTACAACATTAGGAATTTGGCTATAGAAATATCGTAGTTGTATTCGTGGCGAGGTTCTGATCAATTTTCATATATAATATGTCAAAATTAGAGTCCGTATGAAGAATTTACATTTCAAATATGTTGTACGTTAATATATATGCAAGAAGGTTTGATATTTAAATTATAATATAATTATATATAATAAAAATAACTAATTAATGGTTGATCAGAATATTTCATTCCAATTCAAAATTATATATATATATATATAAAAACTAGGGACAACAATATTGTTTAAATGGTAAGATATAAATAACGTTCAATAAAATATCTTCTTAGCAATCGACACAGGCCACTGGCCATTTTTGTGACCAGGAGTACGACCGCCTCCCAAGAAGGGGTATCGACCATCAGTCGATTACCCTCTTAGGGAGGGTGTCGACTGTCAGTCCACCGCCCTCTTAAGGAGGGTGCCGGCCGCCTGGTGTGGCCATAGCCCAATAAGGCTGGTTTAGTTGGTGTTTTATGTTGGTTTTATATAAAATGGATAGCCTAGATTAAATCCATGTTAATCTAACAGTTTCTATTCATTTACACACCAATAAATACCACCTAACTCGCCTCTTAAATCTCTAAACCCTCTAATTCTGTGTGCCTTTGTTCTGTTGCTGACATTCCAGGAATTTAAATTTCTTCTTCTACCTAACCTATGTCATTTCGAATCTAATTCTATTTTGTTTATATTCTGGAATTACATTAATTTATTTATGAGATTCCAATCTATATAATTCTCTTCAATAGATATGTAATTGAATCGAAGAACGATGATTTCAACATTCAAATCAGTATTATCTCTTTTCTCCAAAACCTCCATGAGTGGAAATAATACTTTTTTAGGATAAATTATACATTTTGTCGATTTATATTTTGATTTGTATGCCTAGAGAGATATAATTTCAAGATAACATCATATTATAAAACACAAAAATCACCTATTTTTATATATATTGCAAAGTTGTCAATCAATATTTGGGTTTGTGAATTGTTTGGGTCATGAACGAAGGATAGTTGGTAATTTTACTTTTGTTTAGTTTGATTTACCTCTTTTTAGTTAAAAAGCATTGTGATGTAAAAAAATATAAGATTTGATTTAGTTTTGTCATTTGAATCGGTTTAGATTTCCATTCTAAAATGGATAAATTGAACGTATTCACATTTGAAATAATTAAATGTTAATATTTTTACGTACAACATAGAAAAAGGTAAATTGGATTAAATAGAGGTTTATGTATATGTGTTAAACATGTATGTATGTAATTAACACCTTATACTTATTTTGTTACCTAAATTATTCTAACAAGCCTAGGAATACAAGTTTGGATAGTTATGTTGTTACTTTACCCATTGATGCTTTTATTAATTATGTCATGTACTTAGTTGTTTAATGTGGGAATTAGGCTTGCATACCTTTAATATGAAGCGGATTCGCGATTTACACAGTTAAAACGTTTCTTCATTCAAACAGAAATTAGTGTTATAATACGTATTAAATATTATATTTATATAGCATAATTGTGACGACCTGCAGGAATTCGACACCCAAATTCCGACAATAATACACAAATCTTGTATCACTTGCCAGAACCCAAGTATCGAAAACATAGACGATTAATGGAAAGAGATTAGGGGGTGAGATAAAAAAGAAAGAAAAATTACAATAGAAAAGAAGGAACAACAAAACAACTCAGAGTCTCACATCGCAGCGGAACAAAATATAATATGGAAATAAACCTTTACTGAGAGCTTTAAAAATACTTACAATCATCGGAGTACATCAACACATCTGGATAGTTATAGTGACCTATCCTCATATAGAACACACAGCAGAATACATACTAGATATCATATGTTAGGACTTCCCCATTTCGTCTCTGGACTTCACAACATCCGATAATCTAAACCTGTACAGCCCAGGCTAACCCGAGCATTTCAAACGTCGGATCAGTCTAGTAAACCAGAGTGGGAAAAACTCCATAAGTTTATGGGTAACATCCAACTTGATTTTAAAGTCAAAATCTTTTTGAAGGAAAAGGATAATCATAAGACCAAATCCACATATAAATACGGACGGTTTTTACCTTACGATAACTCAAACATTTTTGAAATCAAGATCTTTTCTGATTTTATAATAGTGTCTAAATACAAATAAAAATCAATCTAGCGGAACGCTTGCATCTCACGCTCCACATATATAGTATACAATCAAAACCACGATGGAGAACAGATTTCCATGGCAAGGTATAAGGCAACCACCTTTCGGACAAAGTGCCTCCGGAGATGAATACATTAGGGTTCAACAAGAATATCTTACAACCCAGGCTAAACATGACCGACCCCTCACTTCGCTTGAGAGTACCGAATGTATCATCACCATGGTTGGGGGCCAACCAACCGCCGAAATCATACAAATAAAAATAACAAAGACAACTAAAGGTATTTAATTTCTCCAGATTAGGTAATGATATAACCTAATGGGTGCGACACACATAGCCATGCGACCTACCCGATTTTTACCATTTCCCAATTGATAAGGCTTGAGGCTACGCTTTACCTTTATAATTAGCACATCACATTCACTTCAAATGCCACATCGTCAAATCCATCAAAATCACTAATTGACGCCCGCAACAATAATTTATGTGTTAGCTAAAAGAAGTTTCCTTCTCCGCTTCCACTCTTGGTATGGTTGAAGAAATCAATATGTGTGACCTTTCTGGAAATACCCTGTCAGACATCCATCCATACATGTCACCTAGGAACAGGATGAACCAAAGGCACCCTCCTACTATACCCTATGAATCACCCTCAGAATCAGTAGCGAGAAGTCCTTGCGAATCCGTAGATTTCCAACCACGATAGAATTACCATAAAATAACTCTACTTGCAATCAGAGAGATTCGACAAGTAGTCCTTCCGCTTATGAAGATCAACAATCTTCAATAGCTCCATCTCGAATCAGCATCTTTAACATACTCGTATTTGCTAGACGGAATGGCTTTCGAATATAAATTCGATCCCGGTCTTTGTGTACAACCAATCGTATAGGTCAGATTTGATAGGCGGTTATTTAACTATCAAATAAAACAACCAATCATCCATATTAAAATGTATCCACTTATTCACTACTTAGTATCATTTAGCCTCTTTAATGAACAGTTTGTTAATTATATTCTTTAAATTTTCCAATATTTGTAACATCGCTTTTACTTCTTATTATAAAATAAGAATATTCTCCAAATTCATCTTATCAACTTATAAACTGTTTGAATACAATTTATAATGTCATTTACGGAAATCGTAACTTATATTTCCCTCAAATACTCTATTTTATAAGCTAATACCATCCTTGGATAACCATGGAGTCATTCAGGTTGGGGTATTTTTATTTACCTCTCAGACCTTGACCAATAACATTTATACCTTCAGAATAAATAGAAGTTTATTAACCACACGTTTCCCTTTGAAAACCTATTTAAATCTCGACGTTGTTTACTTAATTAATTATTAAGTAAACTCTTGCTAAACTATTAATAATCCTTTATAGTATTATAAACGAGCTTCGATTCTATTATAAATAGTATCCTTATGAAAATTCCATAATATCTCTTTATTATTATATCACAAATTATTTTCAATAACTCAAAGTCATTTGTTTATAACCACATAAACTAAGCTTTTATAAATCTTCTAGTAATATAAGATACAATTATTTCACTGACATCTTTTCAATTTCTTATAATGATATTTATCAAAACAATTCAACTTATCATCTGTAACAAATGTTACAGATTTCATTTCAAAGCCATTTTATTTACATTTATCGCATTCTCTTTAAGTCATACTCGACAAATTGTTCGTTGTCTAAAACATATAATAATCCTTTAAAAACTTATATCTAAAAATAGTTCATCTCCTTTGTAACAAACGTTTTAAAACACATTTACAAACCCTTAACTTTGTTTACATATTCGATTTCATTTCCTAAACTTTAAATTTCCATTTACCAAATCTTTTGTAAATTACTTTTGACAACTTACCATTCGTTTCATTTTCACATCTTAAACTTCATTTTAAAATTCCATTTTCAATTCATTATCGACAACTAATATTCGTTGCTGCTATCAAACCTTTAACTTCATTTATACTCCTGCCTTTAGTTAACGTTCCGAACTTCGGAATATCACATTTCGAACCACGGAATAAAACTTACTTCGATTAATCATTCCAAACTTCGGAATAACACATTACCTAGCCATTTCATATCATTTCCCAACTTCTAAATTTTTACTTACCTCATTCTTGTATTCTAGGAATTTAATTTACAACTATTTCACGTATAAATCAAGTCATACTCGTATATCCAATTATATTTTGGAAAATCTTGATTTAACAATCTATTCCAACTATCGAATTTAAATCCAATTATAAATTCATATTTGTCATTTCAAATGAACCCCATTTATAAAACTCACTCCCGTTTATTTAGCTCAATCCCATTTATAAATCTCATCTATAAATCCATATTCATATTTTCAATTTCGATTTCATTTAAAAAAAATGGAATTCCACTTCCCAAATAAATACTCATTTCCAAATCCGCCGATTTGTTAATCTTATTCACGAAATGTTATTTAATCCCATTTCGTATATTTTGAAACAATGTTTGTTAAAAACGATCATTTACTACCAAACAATGCTCTTTGAACTCTTTTATACATTCTCGTATATCCATGATTCAATTATTCCATTTCACTATTTGAACTCCATTTAAACTTCCTTTACAACCGTTAAGGCCCATACAAATCATTTTCCATAGTTAAATAACAAATATGTTAAGTTTATATCGTTTACTATTCAATTAATACTATCTTAGATCTTTATTAGTTATAAATTTAATTAAATATAAAAGCCGATAAATTTAACTTTGATATTTATATTTTACCATTAAAACCGCATTTCAAATCCATATATAAATATATTTATATCTTTGAAATCATCCAAAATTGATTTAATATCGATTTCAAAAATCATTTCTTTTATTGACGGTACTAAAGAGGCAAATGGCTACTATAGTACCAAACTGTGAAATATAAATCAATTTCGCATTCAATACAAACAATACGATCATATCGATAAATGGAATCGATATCAGTGAGGAATCCTCTTGGATAACCCCAATCTGTTATCCCCAGCAAAACAATGGGTTACCTCATTTCAAATCATTAGGTTAAATATGGCCAATCAATATTTGTTTTCCATCTAAATAGATGACATAAACAGTTATATAATAATAGTCAATACTGGGATAATAACATAAATTCAAGCATTCAGTTATTCATCCATAACGTTTATATTATTATAAACATAACCACTAAGGTAAGTTGCCTCAATTGGATTTGATTGTCGGAAATAACGATTAGTCTTTAATTAAATTAAAAAACGTTTAATTTAACTATTTAAGTAAATATATGAATATAAAATAACAAACAAGCAAGCAAAAAACAACCATTGAATACCATTCAATACAATTATAAAATCGACTTATATAAAATATAAGTGGGGAGAACTGAGTGAGTTTAACTCATCTTGATTGAATTGATCATTGAAACCATTGGTTTTAATTAAATTAACTTGGCGTTTAATTTAACTAAAAATCACAGTTGATTCCGATTTTGTCCAGTTCTGTTCCATGTTTCATCAAGACGATTCCAACAGTATATAGTTTGTTCAATTCTGATCACGTCTGGATTAGTTATTAATAGCTGAAGCAGAAAAAAATTAATTGCAAACAAATCCTTAAACAATGATTTATTTAAGTAATACATGATTAATAATTAATTAAATAAATTATTGTTATAAAAGGAGAAGAGATTAAAACAGTGGATACCTAAAGTCGGGGTGGAGTGTTTATTTTTCAACCGAATATATGCTTAGGTTATTAACATCACAAATTAATATGATTTAATTCAACAAATTAGTTCTTAATTAATATTAACTAATTGTAATGCCATATTAAAAATGTTTGCACTTTGTTTTTTCTATGTTCATGAGTAATCCAATTTCAGACCATATGTCATAAGTAATTTATAATATACCGCTTACTAGTATCAGATTCAAAATAACCATTTATATCTACTATATGATCCCATTTAAGTATTTTAACTTTTAGCTAATTATTAATTAATTATAATAATTTATACTTAATCACTTACTGACCTCCCTCTTCCCATTTGCACAAGTCTTATATACCTGTATTTGAACAACCCATTTGGTATGGAATGATCACATGCTTCCATTAAAATCCCTGATTCTTTAAACAAAGTAATGAACAAGAAAATCTTTCATGATTCATTGATAACTCCACGTCATACTCCAATTTAGTCTAAGCAAGGAAATAAACCCGATCCCTTTCTCTTTGCCAATATCGCTATACCCTCTTTCTTCAACACGGAAGCTGCTCTTCTCAAAAAAAAAAAAAAAAAAAAAAAAAAAAAACACTGCTGCCAACCATATCACCCCACCAGACTTCGAGCCGCCACCTCCGAGATCAGCAAAGCCTTGGCTCCCTAACCAGACATGCCTTGCATCCAACTACTCATGGTAGACCCCACACGAGACTAAAACCCGAAAATACCTCATTTCCTTTCAATCCATAACTGCTCCGCCGCCAAAGCTTCACTCACCGTCGCGCCTCCATCGAACTGACCGCCAGTGACCTAACTTCACTTCATCATCAAACGCCAACCTTCCATTCGCCCTCCGTCGCTCATAAGAAAAATAAAAAACTGATTTCCTTCCTGAAACAAAATCGGATCTAAAAACACCGACGACCATCGCCACATGCCACCGCACTCCGTCAAACTTCAGCCGTGGGTCCCCTTACTCCTCCACTTCATTTCTTCTTATTGGACCTCAGCCAAAAACTCCACAGATTTGGAAGGAAAAATAAAAATATAGAGGAAGGTTAAGTTTTGAAAAATGGAGAAATGAACGAGATACCTTGACTTATAGGAAATAGAAACCGTGCCCATCACGTATACGTGGAGAGGAAGTATCCTTAGGACTGAAGGAATTGGTTGCGTGACACGCAAGAAAAGCAATTATGGTAGTGTGATAGTTAAGAAAAGATGGGGTAGCTTGCAATGAATAGAATTGGTTTTATATTGTTCTATTATTATAATTAAACTATCATTGAATATATATATACCAGTGAGTGTTTGCAACGAAACAAGAATGAACATGCTGCTACGTCTTGACACTACGGTCCCAACTAGATTAATTTTGTTGCAAACCGACTTAGTTTGCACAACAACATTATTTTAATTTATCGTTTACCTTTAAATTTCACGTACAAATAAAATAACTCCGATTGACCCCAAACTGGAAATCTAGCAATAATTAACTATATATATATTCTAATAAAACTTGTTTTGTCGAAAACGAAGGTTGTTTAGAAAATAACTATCTTTATGGCTTATATAATATCGATATATTATATATTAATTCCAAACAACTAAATTAAAAGAAAAATAAATTATTATTGTCATATATATCCAAATAAGATAATATATCACTTCAAATTCAACAAATATGAAAATTATAACTCAAAATTAATGTTTTAAAGTTTAACAATATTTGAAATATATAGAAATCCTTATTTAACTTATTAAATAAACGTTATCGTTTATTTACGATTTCCATTGCGACTATTTTAAAATTTGAATCGGACATAACTAACAATCAATAACACGAAATCTGAATTTTTCTCTTTCATATGAAAATTATAATCAATAAGATTTAAACGTTTCTTGTTTCACAGAAATCCGACTTATATCGGATCCTGTATATTCAATTGAAGTTCAAAACTCAATATTACGAAATACCACGCCATTTCGAGCTTGTTTTAAATTACATATAAATTATAACGTTTAAACTTCGTTTTATAAACAATTCTATATTAAAATCCATTAATATTCCAAATATAATATTTAAAATAATAAAATAATTTAAATATTCAACTACCAAAAATACGAGACGTTACAATAATGAATATAATCAAACGTAACAATGACATAATAAATACATTAGAGTAAGGTTAGAAATTTAAAATGTCCCAGTACGAATTGTTGCTTTTGTGTGTGTGTATAAAATGGCTTATACGTATATATATATATATATATATTAAATAATGACACAGACACGAGGTTAGTTGTCATTTGAGGTAGAAGTCTGTCTGGAACCAGCAAATCCAGCAACCATAAGTGTGTTTGGATAATGTGAGAGGTTTGGGAGCCACAGATCATTTAACTTAGGTCACTATCACACGATGTTAAACCCGCTTGTATTAGAAGCCTTCCCGGAACCGCCTGACATATGCAGCATTTACAAGTAGACGGTTTAATGTGAGTGGTCTATTGTGTGTGTGTATATATATATATACGTATATATATACCTATAATGTGTGCAAATAGGTAGGCTTATTATGCCTTGAGATGGTCTTAGGTGGTGACTTTCTTCTAATCTAGTTTAGGTCTTAAGTGGAAAAAGACTAGGACCATTCTGAAGGTTTATTCCTTGGATTCGGATCAAAGTCACGGGACTCTCCCTTCACTACGCCATAAATGGCCTACTGCAATGAAAATCCAAGGTGTTGTCAGCTAAAATGTTGCCACAGCTATGATGATTTTGTTGGAGAAAGGAGTTTTGATGACAACAACTTTATTTCGATATTAATTGATTATAAAATATATACTAACACCTTTATCTAGAATATATATATATACACACATCTATAGGATTTGTATACAGGAATTAATACTGAAGACTATACAGTTTTAGAGTTCAAGAGATTCAGAATTCAGAGATGATTCAAGAATCATGAGTAATCAAGATTTCAAGAGTTCAAGATAACTATAGTAATAGAGTCTAGTGTATGTAAGACTTTGAATAGCACTCCAGGTTCCCATTCAAATTCAAATTCTATTTTTCAATTTCTCATTTTCAAATTACAAATTCTATTTTTAAATTCTATCTTCGACTGTTATTTATCTCCATTTGATTTTAAACTCAAGTTTTAAAGTTTATAAGTTCTTATATGTTTATATAGTTATATACTTTTATATACTAATATTTATATAGTTTTAAACTTTGTAATTTAATAAATATGTTCATATATTTTATACTTATGATTTCATATGATTTCCTACTTTATAATACTCATTTATAACACTATGTTTTAATTCAAGAATTTCCAGAAATATATATATATATATATGTATGTATATGTATATGTATATATATATGTATATATGTATATCAAAACACTTTAAAACTGACCAAAACTCAATTTTGTGAAGGGATATGTTGACATATAACTATTAGAAATTTAACTTTGAAAGGAATTGTCTTTTCGCCACTTGTAACGTTCCAGAAGCGTTGCCGCCTTTCAAATCTTATAAATAGGGGCTTATTTCGAATTTTTTAATCATTCTTCTTCTCCATCTTCATCCTCTTTCATTACACCATTAATGTTTCATATTTTTATGATTTCTACATTTATACTCTACCGAATTCAATTTAATTTATATAAAACTTCTCCACTTCTCACTCTCTACTCATTACTCTGTGAATCGAAGTGCTATTGAAGGGTTATAAGGCTATTGTAATTGTTTGAGAAAAGATGTGTTCTTTGTAGCTTTAAAATCAAGGAAACGGAGTGATGTTAATCTTGTAGCTGTAAAATCATGACGAATATACTTGATCAAGGGAATCAGTGGCAATCTTGTAACCATGAAATCAAGAGTGTTGGAATCGGTGTTAACCTTGTAGCCGTGAAATCAAGAGGGTTGCACTTGGATACTTATATAGTAATAAAACTCTACGCAATCCAGTGTTATGTGAGACTGGACGCAGGAGTAGTCCGAACCAGTATAAAATCCAGTGTATTCTTTCCCTTTCTGCATTTTATTTTGTTTGTAATTGTGCTAGTGTTTGATTTGGTGTCTGTGATTATCTCTGTGGTGTGTGATTCATATAGTAGATCATATAAGTTTTTAGATTTTGTTAGAATTATCAAAAACACTATTCACCCCCTTCTAGTGTTAATTTTTCCTTAATGATCCATTTCGCAATCCCTAACAATTGGTATCAGAGCCTAGTCTTTCAAAAATTTCATAATATGATTTTTGAAAATATTAAATGGCAAATTTTTAAATGAATTATAACACTAGTTTAAACTCATAGTCTGATTTTTCAAATTTGATTTTTTTTTAAATTTAAAATCTTGAATTTGAATTTTTTTTAAATTTTTGATATATGGATATGTTACAAAACCATCATAATATATTGTAGTTAGTTATTTCGAAAAGTCATTTGATTATTTGAAAAGTCATTTGAATTATTCGAAAAGGTATTTGATTATTTGGAAAGTTGTGTTGTTTTACAGGAAAAGATGTGCTATTTGGATATTCAAACTCTAAAAAGGTGGTTGACATGGCTATTGAAGATTCAAATTACCATATGGTGTGTTACATGGCTTTGGGGAATTCAAAATTCTTATGAACACATGGTAGAAATCAAAAAGAGGAAAAGACTAATGACGATTGGTGAAAAGACATCAAGAAGAAATGGATATATATTATGTAAATCAACAAAGAAATGGGTACCAGATCAACTTACATCTTTGGATTTTCATCTACAACTTAACTTCATATTGTGCTTCTCTTCATTTGCTTTGTAATGCCGCTAGTTTGAAATGAATCCTTTAAGAATTGACCAAGAAATGATCAAATGAAGTTTTGGTGTATAAAGAGAGAAGAAAACCAAAATTGTCAAAGATAATCTTCAAACTGCATTCACATGTTAGACTATTTTGTCCTAAATCCTTTTCTACATTGTTGTTCTCATTCTCGCGGTCGTTTTGATGGGTAGATCATCGAATTCTGATCAAAATTGAGTGAGATATGACTATTTGAAGTTGGCTGTGCAAAACTAAAAAATTATTACGGGATTTCATGCATCTCACTTACTGTTTTGACTTGCAACACCCCTATACCATCCGAATTCACCTTAATCTATTACTAGATCGTAGTCCTTTCATTTCTCTTCGATTTATCGCCAGCTTCGTCCAATTCCATTAAGAAATGAAGAAGTTATGCCTCTTACAAGATCGATTGAAAATAGAAAAATAAGGAGAAGAAGAAGAGAAAAATTGTGAAGAGACATGACTTTTGGGCCTATTTATAGTGGCTGAAGTGTCTTTTCATTCAAATTCAAAACTCAAAATTTTGGCGCCAAGTTGGTTGAACTACTAGATCTTTAATATCTTTCTCATATGGTATTCAAATTCAGCAAATGAATATACTATGCTGATCAGAAAAACGAGCTCGTCGCAATAGAGTAGATCTCATCGTCAAATTCTAAAAGATATAAATGTATGGGTCATAACAATGGAAGGACAACAAAATAGAGGATTGCAAAAAGAGGTACGTTTTACAATATTTTTATAATTATCATTACATTTAGGAATATACATCTATGCATATAGTTAAGAAATGTATCTTTTATAATTCTAGATATCGTGGTTCATATTTCAATACACCATAATATAAATATATACCAATCTAATTAAAATCTCTTCTTATTCTAAATTTAAATTTCAATATTCTTGACTTGGTGTTGAAAAATGGAAAGGACATCTTTTCAAAATGAAAATGTCAGTTCAAACTTTAGTTATTAATTTTTTTTATCAATTTATGTTTCAAAAAAATATATTGAGAGTATAAATCAGTCAAATTATATAAATATGTTAAAATGATTGGAATACTTAAAATTTTCGAATATTTGATATTGATTATAAAAATAAGCTTATATATTTTGTATATGAAGTTTAATATACATAGTTTAACTTATATATTTTTACATATAATTTCATAATCACAAATACTATTTTTAACTTGATAGTAATTTTGATTTCTTATTAAGACTTATGAAACTTGTACATTTAATTTAATATATTGGTATAATATATGAATTTTATGTCTTAAATATTTAGTTATACTTTTATAATTTACTTTATAATACTAGATTTCATCAAAAATAATTATACTATAGATTTTTTAGGATTTAACATATAAATGATTTTTTAGAAAAATAATATGTTTTGTTTTATAAAAGTTTAACTTTAAAATTCTTTCATAAATTTAAATAAGAAATATTATGAATATTTTATAAATATATGATTTTTTACTCCATATTTCCCATAGAATTATCCTGAATATTTTACTACCTGTAATGAATATTTTTAATTAAACATTTATCTTTAACTATTCTTTCAAACCTTTCAATAGTATCATTAACCTAAGTCTATATTTTAATATGTGTTACTTTTATTTGATTTAAACAATTTATAATATACATGTATATACATAATAGTTAGATAGTACTTTGAATATCTTCTACCGAAATAGATATCATCACCAAATCATTATTATCATAATATCATACACATCTTATTTTATGTCATATCTCATTTATTATAGAGCATGTCAAAATAAAATCATTTACATCACTATTTACATATCACTCAATATATCACCTCTTGCTTTACATATGACATATAGTTCATACTGGATTACATACTACACACACAACATTACATGTTAACTTTAACTCAACACATAACAAGTATACTATATAGGAATTTTTATCTAACTAGAAATATAGAATCAATTAGATAACACATTTACTTTGACTTGATTTACTTGCTTGATCGAACTGATTGGCTTGATTGAATTGATTGGCTTGATTGAATTGATTAGCTTGATTGAATTGATTGGGCTGATTGACTTGTTTGGTTTGTTTAATTTGTTTGACTTAAATAACTTGATTGACTTACTTGACATGGTTAAATTTCATTAGTGATTGATAGGTTTGTTAGAAAAATACTTATGCATTTGTAGTTGGTAGGAGCTCTATAGGTTTTAGGATAAATAGAAGTCACAATAAATGTTTGGTTTTATGTTTGAATTGATGTTTTGTGACAACAAAACTTAAATTGATTAATTATTTGGATTAAGTTACTTTACTTAACTTATATCATAATTTTAAGGATATCTTATCAAAATTAATTCTTAGTCCAGATTAAAGTCTTATTATATTTAAGGGAATTAGAGTTTATGATAGGTTTAGTCTTGTATTAGATTAAGGGGGAGTTTTATAGTTTCTAAGGAATAGTTGAAGTTTCAAAGTGTTTTTTGAATTGTCATATACTTTTGCTTTGGTTGTTTAGATTGTTTGTTTGAATTTGTTGTTTGATTGAATTGCTTGTTTGTTTGAATTGATTGTTTGTTTGATTTGCTTGTTTGGATTAATTTGCTTGTTTGAATTGATTATAAAATTTGATTGATTTTGCTTAGTTTATTATGCTTTTAGGCCTATACAGTCATAATTTTAGGAGGAGTTATAATCTTTTAGGCTTAGAATCATAGATTTAGAGGTACGTATACGGATATAAGGATATTATAGAACCAGGGATAGTTATATTAGAAACATTTATTGCATAAGGTTAAGGGGTGTTATTTATACTAGTATTCAACATAGAATAATCATATGATATATATAGATAAATATAGGATTTAGTGGGAGTATTTTTAGATTTTCTTTTTGATAATGCCAAAGGGGGAGAAATTATAAAATACATACTTAGTTTAAGGATTCATATAGACAAGGGGAGTAATAGAAGGATCAACATAAACAGGTTTGAACATGTATGAATATTTTATAAACTCATCATCAAAAAGGGACAGATTGTTGGAGAATGGAGTTTTGATGACAACAACCTTATTTCTATATTAATTGATAATAAAATATATAATAACACCTTTATTTAGAATATGTATATATACATACATACATACGTATGCAGGATTTGTATACAGAAATTAAACTGAAGACAGTATAGTTTAAGAGTTCAAGAGATTCAGAATTCAGAGATGATTCAAGACTCATGAGTAATCAAGATCTCAAGAGTTCAGAATAATTATAGTAATATAGTCTAGTTTATGTAAGACTCTGAATAGCACTCCAGGTTCTAATACAAATTCAAATTCTATTTTTCAATTTTTGATTTTTGATTTTCGAATTTCAAATTCTATTTATAAATTCTATCTTCAACTTTTATTTTTCTCTATTTTAATTTTGATTTTAAACTCAAGTTTTAAAGTTTATAAGTTCTTATATGTTTATATAGTTATATACTTTTATATACTTATATTTACATAGTTTTAAACTTTATAACTTTATAAGTTCATATATTTTATATTTATGATTTCATACAAATTTTCTGCTTTATAATACTCATTTATAACACTATGTTTTAATTCAATAATTTCCAAATATATATATATATATATATATATATCTAAACACTTCAAAAGTGCCAAAACTCAGTTTTGTGAAGCAATATGTCGACATACAAGGATGGCCATGTCGAATATAACTGTCGGAAATTTAAATTGGAAAGGAAGTGTCTTTTCACCATTTGTAACGTTCCAGAAGCATTGCAACCTTTCAAATCATATAAATAGGGGTTGATTTCGAATTTTTTTAACCATTCTTCTTCACCATATTCATCCTCTTTCATTACACCATTAATATTCCCTATTTTTCTGATTTCTACGCTTATACTCTGCCGAATTCAATTCTATTTATATAAAACTTCTTCTTTTCTCACTCTCTACTCAGTACTCTCTGAATCAAAGTGCTACTGAAGAGTTATAGGACCGATGTAATTGTTTAGGAAGTGTTTGGGAAAAGGTTTGTTTCTTGTAGCCTTAAAATCAAGGAAACAGAGCGGTGTTAACCTTGTAGCTGGGAAATCAAGGGGAATATACTTGATCAAGGGAATCGGTGGTAATCTTGTGGCCGTAAAATCAAGAGTGCTGGAATAGGTGTTAACCTTATAGCCGTGAAATTAAGAGGGTTGTACTTGGATATTGATATAGTAATAAAACTCTACGCAATCCAGCGTTGCGTTAGACTGGACGTAGAAGTAATCCGAACCGTATAAAATCTAGTGTGTTCTTACCTTTTTTGCATTTTATATTGCTTATATTTGTGTTTATGTTTGATTATGTGTCTGTGATTATCTCTGTGGTGTGTGATTCATATAGTAGATCATACAAGTTTTCAGATTTTATTAAAATTCTCGAAAATACTATTCGCCCCCCTCTACTGTTAATTTTTTCTTAACGATCCATTCCGCAACCCCTAACATATTTTTTTCTACTGCAACGCACTCTTCAATGTGTTAGCATAGATATCAAACAGTGTTGCAGTCGCTATAGTTATAAACTTATAAGTTTAATTTTCCACATCGTCAATCTACATCTATAAACATATACATATATATCATTTGTAGTTGACACCTCAACAATCCGTTAAAATCCTCTACCACCAGTAGGAAATCAACTTACATTACCCATTCCATTCCCCTTTCTCAACTTCTCAGATCTATTCGTTTTCACCCCCAAATTTCCAATTCCAATCCTTAATTTTCATTCACATACTTCTTCCACGCCAACCCTCTCTGCGTCCTCCACTTCTTCCAGCTAGTTCTCGACTCCAACTCCAAACGCACCCAATTCTCTCCTTCTTCGTCATCAAATGGAAGTAAATCTAAGAAGAAAGGTGCTAGCTTTTTATCATGTGTTTCTCATGTACGTTTCTGTTGCTCTTTTTATCACCGTTATTAATTAGCCTATCAAGAAATTGAAATTATTATCATCATGAGTATAAGTGGTGTTATATGATCAATAATTGTTGTCTATTATCTGTCAGTGAATCCGCACTTTTTTAATTTTGAAGTTGTATACTAATGAAACTAGACCTGTAAATGGTGCAATTTGTAGTGACTTCATAGTTCCTATATGTGTGTACATCATTTTGTTTGGTTGTTGGTGTTATTTTGTTGTTCTTTTGTATGTTGATTCTCTAAAATGTTCTTTGAGCAGCTATTGGGTTGTTAATAAATTTAATAACACAGAACTTTAGTTCTTACTGAAGTGTGGTTGTGAACAATTAGAACATCACCTTATATGAGCTGCATGTTTTAAACAACTGCTCGCGTTTCCCAGGCTGTTTCCGATGATGATTGAGACATGATAATGCTAGCTTTTTTAATAAGATATACATTGGTTTATAAAAATGGTTTCATAAGGATACTTACATATACATGATTGTAACAACCCAGAATTTTTGACATTGAGAATATAAGTTATTTAGAGTTTACCGTTAAAAATAAATACTTACAATGGGCTTTGATATAGGATTGAAATTTATTTTGAACATAGTTGAATATAATCATTATTTAGATGTGTAATTTGGATTTTAATTTTGCTTTGAACTTATAATGAAAATTTCTTTTGTAGATTTAATTTATATATATATATCTATATATGTGTTAAAAGAAGCGTTATTAACATTTTTTAGATAATTTAAATACTTAATTTTGAATCAAGTTTTAAATATTGATGTAAAAGTTTATATTTTACATAAAATTTGTAATTTATCTATTTAAATGTAATCTGAGTTTGCTTCGTTAATCGTTTTGTAAATCTATAAACGGTTTAACATTACTAACTAGTTTGTGCATGTTGCCTTGAATTCTTTCCATTTAATTTTAATATAAATGTTGTCGAAATTTAAACTTTGTATATAAGTTAATTTGCCTACGCCTTATTTGTATTTGGCTTTTATATATTCTTCGTTGTATTCTAGTTCTTTTGTATTTGTATTTATTCTACGTTTGATTTAATTATTTTTTGTTTAATACTTATGGTATTCTAACATTCTTATTTTATTTATACTAGGAGTATTTATTTTATTCCAATTTATTTGCCTGCTTTACCTTAAATATGTTTTCTATATCATTTTTCATTTTATTTGAAATTGCTAAGATACTAAAATTTTGTGTTTAGCTTTGGTATAATATATTCTTTGCATAAAATTCTATTTTGACCAAATGGTTTGCATCTAATAATTTATAGCATTTTAACTTGTGTCTTACTCTACCAATTTGTATCCTTAGACTAGAATTCTTTCCATGAATCGTTGCAAGCTTGAACGCTATATAAAACAAAGGCAACTACAACAAAATTTATTTTCATTTGAGTAATTTATAAATCGTTGTAATTTGAGAACTGAAATTGATAAAAGTTTTGAATATTTCAGTTTAAAACGGTTAATTGATTTTGTTTGAATAAACCGTTATGGTATGGTTTGAAATTTAAAATCCGTTGATAACAAAGACGTTGTTCACTTCAGCTAAATATACGTTCAAACTATGTTTTATGTGGTATTCTAGCCTAACGTTGGATACCTATTCACTAATATCTCCATTTAAAACCATTTTCTTGTGTCAGCCCAATGTTTTGAATTTGAAACCATATCTGGTATAATCTTTGCCAACATTTGGCAACAACACCAAAAAATAATGTGTTGGAAATTTTCTCCACTTGCCCTTTCTACTCTGCGTGCATAACACGTGTTGTCTTCTTTCTTTCGTTGGTCTCCTTTAGTTTCATTATAAAATGCGGACACGTTCATTCATTCACCACAGAAATAAAACAATCCGCTCCTCTTTATTTTTAGCAGCCATGTTCTACTTCCTTTATTATCTTCTTTCAGCTAAATCAAATCTAACCCTAAAAATTAAATTGCCCAAATCAATCCTCTATCCTCAAATCGATGTTGACTCCATCCAGTCCTTTCTCCGCCGTGCAAACCTGAAACCGCCGCGCCAGTCACTGTTCTTCAATTCACTCCTCTTCCAGTCAAACCCACCTCCTTAATCGAGCTCCGTCCTTCATCAAAACCTGAAACCCATTGCAATGCTCGCCTCCACCGCGGTTGCTGTTGACCAGACTACCCTCTCCTCTCTGTTTCGACTCGCTTGTTTCCTCCCTTCGATGCAGCCTTCCTCTGAAAAACCATAATCTGAACTGTAATCTGTAGGCATTCAACACCCACGCACTGCCTGGTCCGCTTCCGCTGACACTACTAATGGCCGCTTTCATCGCGCAGAGACACGAAGCTGAAAAGATAATAATCAAAACAGCATCGAAAGCCGTCGTTAGCTGTTTACACCATTCACAACAGTTAGTAGCTCATCTTCATCCACCATCGTCTCCAATTGTAAGTTTACTTACGATTAAAATTATTGCGAGTTTCCGCACTCCATTTCACTAAATGTGATCAGTTTGGTGGTCATTATCTATTGTTTGGTCGTCTTGTGGACCCTTGCAACCTGTCGATTTCAATTTAAGTTCATTACAATGCATGTTTGAGCCTCTTGTCCGCTTGATGCATGGTTGTATGTGGAATGGGTCTGCGTATATTTGTTTCTCTGTTTCTATATGCATTATAGTTATGGGTGCTGCTATTATTAGTATTGTGAACAACCCGTAGTAGTGCTATAGCATCTCCATACATATGCTTGACATCCCCATTGGTTACATGTTTACTGCATGATTTAACTCTAACATGTCTTACTGCACGTTATTTATACCCAGTTTTGACATTGAATAGTTACTGACTGTAATGCCCATTTCCTTGGTCACTTTATGCGTATCTATTATGGGTTTGGACTTCCTTGTTTTATGCTAGTTCGACAACCATGTTCTTGATTAAGGCCGGACCATTATGCTGAACCTTACCTTAGGCATGACCTTGTTGAACCCATGTAGTACTTTGACCTTGTTTTGCACTATTTACGTATCAAGGTACAATTTTACTCTAAAACCATGAAACTCTACACCTTGTCACTTATCGGACTTGGTTCCCTATTACCAATTTCAAACAAAAAGATTTGCGTTGCCTCGGATATTGATGGGAAAGGTTGTAACCTGAAGTAGCCTAAATCTTGAGTTCACCCAAAGAGTTAACTGTTGGACTATCTTAGGTTGTTGAATTTATGAAAATATAAAAATAATCGCTGTTCCACGTATGTAATAATAAAATCCGGGTTGGTTATGAAGCATCTGTGTCTATAGCCCTTATTGCATGTAACTAATACCAAAGCCATTGTATTCTTTCTTGCATGTTAAGTTGTTTGTGGTGCCTGGAAGAAAATCTCATTTTTATTTACTGCAAATCAGTTGCATACATGTAGGCTAATTATAGATACCATTATATAATCAAATCCCAATTTTGGATGGCATGCACTCTTTGTGTGGTTATTGGTCAATGTTTCATTCCTTAAACCTACTAGCGTATTTGAAAATGAATTTGAGAACCACTTGAGTACTTGTGGTCCTTTGCGCCTATGTGTTATACTACACCTGTTGCATTGCACTCTTGCATCACGTTTTACTGCCTTTTCAGTCATTTCCTTATTCATACAAGCCTTCTTTGTTGTCATTTTGGGTTCGTGCACTTTCATGAGTACTTATCTAAGTTAAGTACTTCATTACTGTTGCATGCATGTATTTTGATTGGCATAAGCCATATCCCTCATGTTAATTGTTGTAGAAACCCATATGTCTCGGACTTTAGTACACGTTGAATCACTTTTACTTCCCTATTTTATTCCTTATGGTCCGATGGTGCTATCATCTTAATGCTGAGTTTGCGGCTCATGAAAAAAAAAAGCATTATATGTTTTTCTTTGTTCAATATGTTTGAACCTATCCATTCATTTTGGCAGTTCACTGTACTGGGTTACTTGAGTCATTTAATGTATTATGTGGATTAAACTAATTATATTTACGTGACTATCGAAGTGTGCTTACTTGAAATAAGTTTAATCCTGACTCTGGTGTTTTGTGTATTTTGCATGGGACACTCGGGTCAGGCCCCAAGTGTTCCAGGTTATAGATATCAGCTTGCAAATTGGTAAGGACGTGAAAACATGGAGACGCTCGTGCGCTAGGCTCGACAGATAGTAAATTCATTTTGAAGAAGTTCATTTATTTTCTGTAACAACCCGTATTTTCAATAACCTATTATAACATAAATCGAGGCAGAATTTAATTCTAAAATCTGAATCAAGGGAAACGGGCTATGCCATTGCGTTCGTCTCAGAAAAATACGCGAAATAGAGTCCGAGTTTTCGAAAATCGGAGTCCGTATGACCCAGTTAAGGCCCATTGAAGTTTTCAGAAATTTCCATGTTAAAAACAGATTTAAATTTTAAATTAAAAACAAGGATTAGGGCTAACTGGCGTCAGGCGGGAAAAACTCCCGCCAGGACCCCCATGTCGACAGGCATGTCGACAGGGGTCTTAGGGTGTCGACTGCCCTGTCGACAGCCCTGTCGACACGGGGTGGCCGGGCAGTTTTGCCTGGCGCACCATTTTGATTTGGGGCTTGGTCTTGTGGCTTGGTTCTAGAGAATTCTGAAATCTGACGGACCTAAACTAACCTAGGGTTAATCCTAGGGCTAAAAACACTCTAATCTTCTATAAATAAGCCCCTAATCCTACCCTAAAACCTCATTATTCACTCTAGCAACCAAACTATGTCAAATTGAATTCTCAAATGGCCTCCACCTAAAAACCCTAGCCTCCACCCTCTTCAAAAATCATTCCTATGAAGATTTTGATGTTCATACAAGCATTTCTAAGTTGTATGAATGATCATTAGCTTGCATACATCATCAAGTTGCAAGCTTTATTTGCTAAGCTAGAGTTTTTGGGATTTTTGTTAATTGGAGCTTTGTTTTGGGTTTTTATATGCTTGCATAAAAGGGCTTCTCAATCTTTATTAGTAGATTTGTGTCTTCATAATATTTGTAAGCCCTCTTACCTTCATTTTAGAAACTCTAAAGTTAATATGCGATGAAAGTTGGGATTTATGCATGTTTAATAAGTTATGCATGCTTATGCGAGTTCACTATGCTATGTTATGCATGTTTAATAAGTTATGCATGCTTATGCGAGTTCAATATGCCATGTTACACATGTTTGATAAGTTATGCATGTTTATGCAAGTTCACTATGCCATGATTTGCAAGTTTAACAAGTTATGCATGTTTATGCAAGTTCACTATGCCATGATTTGCAAGTTTAACAAGTTATGCATGTTTATGCAAGTTCACTATGCTAAGTTATGCAAGTCCAACATGTTATGCATGTTTATTATGATATGTAAGATTTATCATGTATGTTGTGCCAAGTTCCCTCTTTCTATCCTTTATGCGTTATGACGAATATGTAAGCGATAGAATGACGTTGGGGGGGGGGGGGGGGGTTGGGTAAAACTTGAAATACATGAAAATATAAGATTGGGAATTTACCTATTAAGTTAGGTCTACCCCTTGGGAATTTACCTATTAAGTTAGATCTACCCAAGTATTTGTTAAACTTGTAATTATGTTTTAAAAATAAAGTGGACATGACACTTAGAAAACATAAGTGTGGCCAACTCGAGGTTGGGTTGAGTTTGTAGCGTAAACCTACCCGGAACCGACCGGCTTAACTAGTTGCTACAAACAATAGGACCCAATGTGAGAAGTTGGTCATGTGTACCTTGGACCCGAGGTTAGACCAAGTTGTGGTGTAAAGCTACCCGGACCCGCCCGGCTTAACTAGTAACCACAACAAAGTCTAATGTGAGAGGTTAAGGTACAATTAAATTAATGCCTCATGATTAGGGTTAAGTCATGGCCCACTAATACTTAACCAATTTTGGGGATGCGAGGGATTAAATGGAGTTAAGTGGTGAACTGTTGGTTACACTTAACTAATTTAATCCATGGTTAGTGAGGGGTTAAACCACACTTAACCCTCTTAGAAAACCCTAGCAACGTGGTCTGTTCCAGCAGTAATCCCAGTTTGGTATCATTCACAACCCTAGAGGCTAGGCTAGGGCGGGGCACGATTACTGGACTGATGTAAGCGACCAAAGCGACGGCTGAGTGGTACAGCGGTGTGGGTCTAGGCGGGCTACGGACGTGCACGTAGTCCGGTGTTGGACAAACTCGAGGCACGGGTACCAGTAGGTTTAGACTGTGCATTATTGCTTAGGTGTCTGGGGTTTACACCCGAGGGCTTGATACACCCAAAGGTGGACCCAACACAGTCTGACTACAACCATATGTGGGCCATATGGACACCAACACTTGACGTGTTAGGTTTATAGGGAGCCGATCGACTAGACCGTTGGGCTGGACCTTGTATTAAGGTCACCTCATGCAATAGGGCCAAAGTTTGGGCTGAGGGATCAATACCTGTTATGTTAGTTTGCTAGTACACTGTGGTGCAAAGCTTAATCTTCTTTATGTGATGACACCTTTATCTATTGCCAGTATGTTCATCTCAGTTTCCATCATGATGTTAACTTTACTAGTTTATAGACTGATCGTAGTAGGGCTTACCAGTCTTTTTGACTGACCTGTTTTCTTTCGCTTCTTTTCTTCCGTTCCCCCCCCCCCAGGTTCTCAGGGAGGGAACAGTGGTGCTTAGCTTGGATCGCTTGCTTGTTTGCTGGATAGCTCATGTATGCCTGGACATTGAGCTCGCTATGGTTTATCATCTTTATTTTTGGGGATAGCACTATGTGTTTCAGTATTTCTGTTTATGATGTACTAGACATGTTTATTTTGGCAGTTGACTTTATGATGTACTAGACTTGTTTTGAGATGGTTTGAGATATTCCGCTGTTTTATTCTCACTTACTCTGTTTTACATATATATATTTATGCTCTTGTTCTGCCTTGATATATCCTTGTGCATGCTTACCCAGTTCTAACGCCCCCCAGAAGCTAGTGCCCCCGAAAGAGTGACCCTAGCGGAGGTGGGGTGTTACAAATTTGGTATCAGAGCATATGGTTTACAAGAAAGGACAAAAAGTTTTTAAAAGACTTTTGAAAAACTATTTTCAAAACAAGTATAAAGTATTTTCCAAAGAAAAGTCTAGTATTTTAAAAGGCTATTCCCCAAAAAGCCATTAGCGTTATCCTTCGTTCCCTTGACCTAATCTTATCTTATCTTTCGTTTCAGTATGGCTGAGAATCTTGCCATCCCTGATGGAGTAAACGTACCACTCTGGTATAGGAGACTTCTAGAAGCTAGGGCGGCAGCCGGCCCCGCAAACCCTACTCCCACTCCTCCTCCTGTAGTTGAGAATCCTACCCCTAATGTCCCTCCTCCGGTGGTTCCTGCTCCTCCTCCTCCAGCAGTTAATATTCCACCTCCCATTGCTAATGTTCCTCCTCCTCCTGTTGCTAAGGCTCCTCTTCCTCCTCCTCCCCCTCAGCATCCTTAGGTTGAGTTTACGAAGGTTTGTAAAGACTTCAAGGCAATGGGAGGCAAGAATTTCCTAGGCACAGAATCTTTTGTTGAAGCTAGGAATTGGCTGAAAGACACTGAGGACTTGTTTGCATTCTTTGGGATTGATGACGAGAGGAAGATCTTATTGACAGTGTGGCTTTTGAAGGATGAAGCGGCCTATTGGTGGGAGGTCACCAATGGGACGAGGCCCATTGAGACTTGGGCCGATTTGAGGGCTAGATTTGTGGCCAATTTTCTATCTTCTGCTGAGGCAAATTTACAGATGGAGAAGTTCATTGCATTAAAGCAAGGTGATATGTCTGTCAAGGAGTATGTGAACAAGTTTAATCAGCTAGCCCGTTTTGGTTTGGATATGGTGAACACTCCTGAGAAGAAGGCTCTTCGATTTGCTAGAGGGTTGAATGAGCCGCTGCAGGGTTTGGCAATGTCACATATTCCGCATGGGGCTACTTTTGAGAGTTTGGTCAATATGGCTCTACTTCAGGGAGATGGGAAGAAAGAGATCGAGTCGAGTGATACTCAAGCAAAGAAGACTGATTCTCAGGGTAAAGGCAATCAAGGTGGTCAAAGCAGTCAGGGGAATCAGAGCAAGAACAAGAAGGGGAACAACAACAAAGGCAAGGGAAAGTGCAATTACTGTGGTGTGCCTGGACACTTTGCTAAGGATTGTAGGAAGAAGAAAAGGAAGCTTAGTGGTGGATGTTTTTCCTGTGGTGAGACTGGACACTTCAGCAAGGAATGCCCAAAGAAGAAAGGACAGGCTAGACCTTCAGGAGGGCAAGTTCATGCTCTCAATACCGCTCCAGTTCCCGATCGAGGTAGTGTTTCTGTTGAGAACCTTGTTTATGTTTTTGATCTTCCAGTTCGTACCTTGTTTGATTCTGGTGCATCACATAGCTTTATTTCATCTGATCTTGTTGATAGCTTGCACCTTAGTACTAGCTTAGTGGATGATCCCGTTTGTGTTTCGAATCCCATTGGGGGTTCTGATCATCTATCTATGATATGTGAGGATCTGAGGATCTCTATACTCAGTGTAGAGTTCTTGTGTAGTGCATATGTTCTTGGTTTCAGGGGATACGGATTGATATTGGGCATGGATTGGCTGTCCCGATATGGAGCCATTCTTGATTGTGAGCATAGGGTTGTGAGGCTTGTGACTCGCCTTGGCAACACCTTAGAGATTTCATGCAATCCGAAGGACCCCGTCATGTTGTGCTATCTTGAATCTCTCGACTCGTCAGAGGAAGCCCTTCAGTCTGTAAGGGTGGTCCGAGATTATCCAGATGTTTTTGAAGAAGTTAAGGGGTTGCCCCCAAAACGAGAGATTGATTTTCGCATTTATCTGGTGGATAATGCTAAGCCTGTTTCTTTGCCCGTTCGGCACATGGCTCCGCGTGAAAGGCGGGAATTGAGCAAGCAAGTGAAAGAGTTGCTTGAAAAGAACTTCATCAGACGAAGTATATCCGAATGGGGAGCGCCTGTGGTTTTTGCTACTAAGGCAGATGGTTCTCTTCGACTCTGTGTGGATTATAGAGAGTTGAATAAGCTGACTAAGAAGAACAGACACCCATTACCGAGGATCAATGATCTTTTTGACCAGCTTGTTGCTGCTTCTGTTTTCTCTCAGCTTGATCTTGCTACTGGATTTCATCAGCTCAGAGTGGCTGAAGATAGTAAAGACAAGACTGCATTCAGAACTCCAGATGGATTCTTTGAATGGCTTGTTATGCCGTTCGGTTTGACGAATGCACCCGCGTATTTCGTGGACTTGATGAGTAGGGTGTTTCGAGAGTTCTTGAACAAGTTTGTCGTGGTCTTTGTGGATGATATTCTGGTCTTCTCCAAGGATGAAGAAGAGCACGCGAGGCATCTTGTAGAGGTGATGGGTACACTTAGAGCGCATCAGTTAAAGGCCAAGTTCTCCAAGTGTCACTTTTGGAGAAGGGAAGTTAGATTCCTTGGGCATATCGTATCCAAGCAAGGCTTAGCGGTGGATCCCGCTAAGGTGGTTGCAGTTCAGGATTGGAAGACTCCAAGGAATGCAACCGAGGTGAGAAGTTTTCTGGGTCTTGCGGGTTTCTACCGGAAGTTCATCAAGGACTTCGCAAAGATATCCGCTCCTCTTACTAAGTTGACGAAGAAGAACTTAGTTTTTGCTTGGGATATGGACTGTGAGCTTGCTTTTCAAAGACTCAAGAGAGCCCTTACCTCAGCACCAGTTCTAGCTTTACCCGATGGTGGTAAGATATTTACCGTGTACACTGATGCTTGTGGCATGGGATTGGGCGCCGTTCTGATGCAAGAGGGCAGAGTTATATGTTTTGGTGGGAGGCAACTTAAGGTGCATGAGAAGAATTATCCCACTCATGATCTAGAGCTGGCAGCGATAGTATATGCACTCAAGGCTTGGCGTCATTATCTTCTGGGAGAGAGATTTGAGCTGTATACTGATCATAAGTCTTTGAAGTATCTCTTTTCGCAGAAGGATCTGAACTTGAGGCAGCAAAGATGGATGGAATTCCTGGCGTCCTATGATTTTGATATAGCCTATACCCCTGGCAAGGGGAATGTTGTAGCGGATGCGTTGAGTAGAAAAAGGTTGACACTAAGTCCTCTATTTGTTGAGATGAAGAATTTAGAGTTCTTGGCAACCTTTGATTTTTCTTTGACAGTTGAGTCGATGACCGGTTCTTTAGCATCACTAGAGCTCAGGCCTACCCTTCTGGATCAAGTTGGGGCTTCGCAGAAGGAAGACCCTCAGATAATTGAGATCTTGGATAAGCTGATTCGAGGGGAGACATCTAGTCACCTTGCTCGATATTCTATAGATGATAAGGGTTGGCTAAGGAGAGACGGAAGGCTTTGTGTTCCGATGGTGGAAGACTTGGTGAGGAAAGTTCTTGAGGAAGCACATCGTTCCAAGTTGACTATACATCCAGGCGGTGATAAGATGTATAAAGATATGAAGCGTATTTTCTTTTGGCCTGGGATGAAGAAGGATGTGGCAGAGTTTGTCTCTAGATGTATCATTTGCCAGCAAGTTAAGGCCGAGTCAAGGAAGCCCGGTGGGCTATTGCATCCTCTAGAGGTCCCGCTATGGAAGTGGGAGAGTATTTCTATGGACTTTATTGATGGGCTTCCAAGGTCAAGGAAAGGGAATACGAGCATATGGGTCATTGTGGATAGGCTTACGAAGAGTGCTCATTTCATTCCGGTGAAGAGCAAAAGGACCGCATCTGGACTAGCATCAGTATATCTTCGTGAGATAGTACGACTACATGGAGTCCCTTCCAGCATAGTCAGTGACCGAGACCCCATCTTTACTAGTCAGTTCTGGAACAGTTTGCAGGAAGCTATGGGCACGAGGTTGAACCTGAGTACGGCCTATCACCCACAAACGGACGGTCAAACAGAAAGGGTGAATAGGGTACTTGAGGACTTGTTGAGGCTTTGCATTCTGGATTTTGGTGGTGCTTGGGAAGACCATCTTCCTCTTGTTGAGTTTGCATATAATAACAGTTATCAGGCGAGCATAGGGATGGCACCATTTGAAGCTTTAAATGGGAGGCCGTGCAAGTCACCTACATGTTGGTGGGAGACTACAGATAAGCTTATACTTGGACCCGACATGATTAGAGATACATCCGAGAAGGTCGAGTTGATTAGAAGACGGATGAAGGCGGCCCAAGACCGACAGAAATCCTATGCTGATAAGCGAAGATCCGATTTGGAGTTTGATGTTGGGGACATGGTTTTCGTAAAGGTTTCTCCTTTGCGGAATGTGGTCCGATTTGGAGCTGTTGGGAAGTTGGCACCGAGATTCGTTGGACCCTTCCCTATCATAGAGAGAATTGGGAAGATGGCTTATAAAGTGCAATTGCCCGAGAAGCTGTCCGGAGTGCATAATGTCTTTCATGTCTCGCATCTCCGAAAGTGCCTACATGAGTCCGCTAAGGTGGTTGAACCTAGCATTCTTGAAGACGTGGAAGTAGAGAAAGAGGCAACTTTGAGGAGAGCTCCGATTCGTATCTTGGGGACGGAGACCAAGAAGCTAAGGAATCGTGAGGTCAAGCTGGTGAAGGTTCAATGGGGTGAAGCCGAAGAAGACGCAACTTGGGAAACCGAGGAGAAGATGCGTGGGCTTTATCCATTCCTTTTTGAGGGTACACTCCCAATCTCTTTCCTTTGTTAGCATATCCTTCTCTTTGCTATCCATGTTTATCTAGTTATCGTGCTAATCTTGTCATGAGAACCTTAGATAGAAACCCTTTGGATGAAACATGTGTTTGAGACATGTTATGTTTGATGGTTGCAAGTGGTTGCAAGTGTTTGCAAGTGGTTACTCGTGGATGCATGATACACATTAGGCACTAGATCGGCTCACACACTCCTCATATTGCATGTGCATGAGTGTTTATGCTTATTCTTGGATGAAATTTGTATGCAATCACATGGATGTTGCATAGCACGCATGTAGATATTATACATTATGATAGGGATTTGCATAGATATGGATACATTTCACTAACATATTTTGCATTGATCTTTGCATTAGATAAGTACATACACACACACTTTTGCATATGTACATACAGCATTTAGAATCTTTTAAGGACAATGATTGCTCGTGGATGATGCTTTGAGTAGATGGATGATTGGATGGTAGGATACGTTCTTCCTAACTTGAAGATTTCGGGGACGAAATCCTTTAAGGAGGGGAGAATGTAACAACCCGTATTTTCAATAACCTGTTATAACATAAATCAAGGCAGAATTTAATTCTAAAATCTGAATCAAGGGAAACGGGCTATGCCATTGCGTTCGTCTCGGAAAAATACGCGAAATAGAGTCCGAGTTTTCGAAAATCGGAGTCCGTATGACCCAGTTAAGGCCCATTGAAGTTTTCAGAAATTTCCATGTTAAAAACAGATTTAAATTTTAAATTAAAAACAAGGATTAGGGCTAACTAGCGTCAGGCGGGAAAAACTCCCGCCAGGACCCCCATGTCGACAGGCATGTCGACAGGGGTCTTAGGGTGTCGACTGCCCTGTCGACAGCCCTGTCGACACGGGGTGGCCGGGCAGTTTTGCCTGGCGCACCATTTTGATTTGGGGCTTGGTCTTGTGGCTTGGTTCTAGAGAATTCTGAAATCTGACGGACCTAAACTAACCTAGGGTTAATCCTAGGGCTAAAAACACTCTAATCTTCTATAAATAAGCCCCTAATCCTACCCTAAAACCTCATTATTCACTCTAGCAACCAAACTATGTCAAATTGAATTCTCAAATGGCCTCCACCTAAAAACCCTAGCCTCCACCCTCTTCAAAAATCATTCCTATGAAGATTTTGATGTTCATACAAGCATTTCTAAGTTGTATGAATGATCATTAGCTTGCATACATCATCAAGTTGCAAGCTTTATTTGCTAAGCTAGAGTTTTTGGGATTTTTGTTAATTGGAGCTTTGTTTTGGGTTTTTATATGCTTGCATAAAAGGGCTTCTCAATCTTTATTAGTAGATTTGTGTCTTCATAATATTTGTAAGCCCTCTTACCTTCATTTTAGAAACTCTAAAGTTAATATGTGATGAAAGTTGGGATTTATGCATGTTTAATAAGTTATGCATGCTTATGCGAGTTCACTATGCTATGTTATGCATGTTTAATAAGTTATGCATGCTTATGCGAGTTCAATATGCCATGTTACACATGTTTGATAAGTTATGCATGTTTATGCAAGTTCACTATGCCATGATTTGCAAGTTTAACAAGTTATGCATGTTTATGCAAGTTCAATATGCCATGATTTGCAAGTTTAACAAGTTATGCATGTTTATGCAAGTTCACTATGCTAAGTTATGCAAGTCCAACATGTTATGCATGTTTATTATGATATGTAAGATTTATCATGTATGTTGTGCCAAGTTCCCTCTTTCTATCCTTTATGCGTTATGACGAATATGTAAGCGATAGAATGACGTTGGGGGGGGGGGGGGGGGGGGTTTGGGTAAAACTTGAAATACATGAAAATATAAGATTGGGAATTTACCTATTAAGTTAGGTCTACCCCTTGGGAATTTACCTATTAAGTTAGGTCTACCCAAGTATTTGCTAAACTTGTAATTATGTTTTAAAAATAAAGTGGACATGACACTTAGAAAACATAAGTGTGGCCAACTCGAGGTTGGGTTGAGTTTGTAGCGTAAACCTACCCGGAACCGACCGGCTTAACTAGTTGCTACAAACAATAGGACCCAATGTGAGAAGTTGGTCATGTGTACCTTGGACCCGAGGTTAGACCAAGTTGTGGTGTAAAGCTACCCGGACCCGCCCGGCTTAACTAGTAACCACAACAAAGTCTAATGTGAGAGGTTAAGGTACAATTAAATTAATGCCTCATGATTAGGGTTAAGTCATGGCCCACTAATACTTAACCAATTTTGGGGATGCGAGGGATTAAATGGAATTAAGTGGTGAACTGTTGGTTACACTTAACTAATTTAATCCATGGTTAGTGAGGGGTTAAACCACACTTAACCCTCTTAGAAAACCCTAGCAACGTGGTCTGTTCCAGCAGTAATCCCAGTTTGGTATCATTCACAACCCTAGAGGCTAGGCTTGGGCGGGGCACGATTACTGGACTGATGTAAGCGACCAAAGCGACGGCTGAGTGGTACAGCGGTGCGAGTCCAGGCGGGCTACGGACGTGCACGTAGTCCGGTGTTGGACAAACTCGAGGCACGGGTACCAGTAGGTTTAGACTGTGCATTATTGCTTAGGTTTCTGGGGTTGACACCCGAGGGCTTGATACACCCAAAGGTGGACCCAGCACAGTCTGACTACAACCATATGTGGGCCGTATGGACACCAACACTTGACGTGTTAGGTTTATAGGGAGCCGATCGACTAGACCGTTGGGCTGGACCTTGTATTAAGGTCACCTCATGCAATAGGGCCAAAGTTTGGGCTGAGGGATCAATACCTGTTATGTTAGTTTGCTAGTACACTGTGGTGCAAAGCTTAATCTTCTTTATGTGATGACACCTTTATCTATTGCCAGTATGTTCATCTCAGTTTCCATCATGATGTTAACTTTACTAGTTTATAGACTGATCGTAGTAGGGCTTACCAGTCTTTTTGACTGACCTGTTTTCTTTCGCTTCTTTTCTTCCGTTCCCCCCCCCTCCCCCCAGGTTCTCAAGGAGGGAACAGTGGTGCTTAGCTTGGATCGCTTGCTTGTTTGCTGGATAGCTCATGTATGCCTGGACATTGAGCTCGCTATGGTTTATCATCTTTATTTTTGGGGATAGCACTATGTGTTTCAGTATTTCTGTTTATGATGTACTAGACATGTTTATTTTGGCAGTTGACTTTATGATGTACTAGACTTGTTTTGAGATGGTTTGAGATATTCCGCTGTTTTATTCTCACTTACTCTGTTTTACATATATATATTTATGCTCTTGTTCTGCCTTGATATATCCTTGTGCATGCTTACCCAGTTCTAACGCCCCCCAGAAGCTAGTGCCCCCGAAAGAGTGACCCTAGCGAAGGTGGGGTGTTACATTTTCTTTGACTTCCGCTATACAAATTTTGTATAACTCTAATATTTCTATGAAATTTTTATTCCGCTGCAAATATTTCATTCTGTGATTCTGTATTTATTCTGTTAAACGATGTAGGCCAATAACAATCTGTCGTTTTGGACGTTCTGAGTTGGTTTAATTACCAATTTTGGACGGTCAAAATGCCAGGTCGTTACATCTGGTATTGAAGCTTTGGTTCATACAACGCTTGGCTTATTCAGTTTAAAAACTCATTAGAGATAAGATAGAAATACCTTAGAATAAGCAGAATTGATGCTAGAATCAAAGGATTTCGAAAAATTAAAAACTTTGAAAGAAATTTCAAAAAATAAAATATTTTTGAAGAAGATTTGAAAATAAAATATTTTAAAGGAAATATTTTCAGAAATAAAAGTTCTTTTTGAAATTCTTTCGGAAGAAAAAAAGAAGAAGAGCCTTTGCAATAAGATTTTGAAATCCATGATCAAGCTGTGTGAAATTATCAAAGAAATTAAAGGTGAATAATGAATCGATTATTTTGAAATCTTCCAATTATTATAAAAGGAGTATGGGGAAAAAAGGAGATTTCAAGCCTAGAATGAAAATTTCAGGATAATTGGAAATAGAGAGTTTTCAAAATCTATATGTGAAAAATTTGTATAAGGATGGCGGTTTATTCAAGAATTGTTGTTTGAAAAAGATTTTACTGAAGAAAGAAAAGAATTAGACAAGTACCTAAAATGGGTTTCGAAAAGTGCATCTGAAGGTTGGTAAAGTTAAACATAACAAAGCGGAATTCGATCGATATTCGATTTAATTAACGACAGTTGGAACGTGAGTTGAAAGAACTGAAATTGACTCGGATCGGGCTGAAATTTGGTAATTAATTACTGTATTCTATCTCTATTTGTTTGAAAGTAATCTTATTTTTAAATTATTTCAAGCTAATACTATTTACACTCAGCTGTTAATTCATCGTTCTACTTAAACTACTTTACCGAAATTATTCATTTTGTATGTATACTTAGCTTTCTACTTTTCTAAAAGTACTTATATTTAATCAATTTATTTGAACTTATTATTCTACTAAACTGCTTGCATTTAACTTTTATATAATATATTCTTTGCTTTGCTTAAACTCTTTTGTACTTATGTTTAACTTTCTATTTTGACTAAATTAGTGTATTTAATAATTTATACTTTGATTTTATTTAATCTATTTATTTCAACTCAAATTAATTTCTTTATAAACTATCGTATTTACTTATGTTATACCAAATCTATTTTATTTTACTGTTTTACTTAAATTATCTTACCTAAATTATCGTATACCTAACTATTTCGTCCAATTTATAATTGGTAAAGCTTTTACCTTATGTTTACTTAGTTGATATTCCAACTTAGCGCTATTTTAATCATACTATTTTCGCCAAACTATTTTAAAAAAGGTATGCAGTTGATTCGAACAAATTTGGTCCGAGTAATTTAATATGAAGACTCGAGTGAAAAGCGATACGCGCAGCATATAAATACAAATCAAAATAGAAGTTTAAAGGGGTTGATTTGCAAACGGAAAAAGGGAATATTTGTGTAACAACCCGGAAAATGTGAGCCAATTCAAAATTTTTAATTTGGCTATTTTAGTGAATTTTTAATATTTAAAATTAATTATTTTAAATAATAGCGATGAAAAGTATGTTGGAATCGATGTTTGAAAATAAATATATTTATTTTAAATTATAAACAAGGCCTGAAATGACGCGGTAGTATCAAAATTTCAATTCAAACTTTGACCAACTGTACCAGGTGCAAAATAAAACGAATTTTAGTGAAACCAATAATATTTAAATCTGTTAGTGAATATCTTTCTAACGAATCTAAAAAATTGAAGTTTCATAGCAGAAATCAAAAGTTATGGCCAAATGAATTTTCAGAAAGGTCGCTATAGAGTTTATATAGCCCGTGAAAATGGCCATTTTGCAAACGACTTCAGAATTCGACGAAACTACTTTTGTTGGATACGGGACGTCAAATTATTTCTAGGTTTCAAGTTTAATAATTTTTGAAGTTAGTATGTGAGCGTGGTAAAGGAAAACGTGTTTGGTTGATTTTTGTTAATTTGGATCGACCACAAAAGGGCCATTTTTCAAACGGTCTCAGAATTCGACGAATCTCGTTTTGTTGGGACCGTATCGTCAAAACATAGCTAGATTTATTTTTCGGGAATTTTTAGAATCAATATGTGGCCCCGGCAAATTGTAATATATGTACAAATTAAATATTGAATATTTTATATTTTAATTCGAAGAGAAACTGGCTCAAACAGTCGAATGAGCATACGAAACATGTCCCATTGTATTCGGAATGGGAGTATTTAGCTAGGGACGATAGTTGTTGGGTTTGGATTGGGGTCCGTATTAGAAAACCCCTTTTTTAAAATTTTATATATTTAACGGCCAATAGAAATTTTTCTTTCATTAATTTAAAAATATAAAAAAACTCAGAAACCCTCGCTCCTCTCTCGTTCTCGATGGCAGCTCACGCTCCATTCTTCCCATTCATTTTGCGGCGAATCCGCTCATTAAAAACCCATGGCGCTTTGGAGTTATTTGTAGATCCCTCCACCTCCTTCAAATCCATGTAACCTTCACATCCCATCGTGCTGTCTACATCGAGAACCGCCACCACAAAGTTCGCCAGTTTGAAGAGCCGCCGCCGACGATGTCCCAGATCGAACTGGACCCCACCACCCTCGCTTGGAAGCCCTCTCGACGCTCTACGCCGTGGTGCTGGCCGATTTCCCCTAGCTTCGCGGATTTCACGAAAAACTAAAACCTAGTTTTGAAGATATCGTTGAGGTAATGGCTGTTTTTATTTTAAACAGTTTATAGCACTTTAAAACGCTACGGTTTATGATTTCACTATAAAAATCATATCTTTCTCGTTTGTTGACGAACTCCAGTGAAACAAGAGACAGTGGACTCGTGTGGACGTCCTCTACATTCTAGAAGAGACCGCATATTTTTCTGAGCCTTCTGCTATTTTTTGTGGAGTGGAACTCAATGTGAGATTTCTGAATTATAAACGATATGGAAATAACGATGTATTAATTATATATCGAAGTATGAGTTATATACGCGTTGTACACCTCATGTATAAGTGTTGTATAAGTTGTATGTTCGATGTATAAGTTATATATGCGTTGTAAAAATAATATATGCGTAGAAATGAACTGAAGCGATGTTGAAATGAAATCGAAATATAGTTATATATGTGTGTGTATATATATATATACACACACACACACTCCCCTCATCCACAGACCATGGACGATATATATTGGTTGTGATATTGTTTGGATTATTGGTTGATGTGAAAATTTGGTTGATTTGAAATAATTGATTGTGGTTGAAGTCCCAACAGGATTAGTATATGGGAAAATTCGTCTGCGTACGGACTAGATATTGAAAATCCCCATTGTCAAAAGCTGCGAGGCTTTAAGGTAGAGCGAGGAGCCGTAATAGGGACGGTGCCGGTTTTAACTACCCTGCTGTTATGCTGCCGAAATTTTCTGAAATATTTCTATGTTTGATTTAAATTCATGTGTTGAATGTTGAAATAAAATTCATGTGTTGAATAGAAATTCATGTGTTGAAATAAATTCATGTGTTGAATGGAGTTCGTGTATTGAATAAATTCTTTGAAAGATAAAAATAAATTTTTTATCATATACATATAGACTATATAAAATATTAGTGTTTTAAATAAATTGTTTTAACACCAAAAATAACATTTTTACCTTATGTATAAACTATATAAAATAATCGTGTTTAGAAATTAATTGTTTTACAATAAAAATCACATTTTTATTATATATATAAATTATAGAAAATATTCATTTGTTGAATACAAATTCATGTGTTGAAATAAATTCATGTGTTGAATGGAGTTTGTGTGTTGAATAAATTCTTTAAAAGATAAAAATAACATTTTTATCATATATATAGACTATATAAAATATTAGTGTTTTAAATAAATTGTTTTAACACCAAAAATAACATTTTTACTTATATATAAACTATATAAAATAATCGTGTTTAGAAATAAATTGTTTTACAATAAAAATCACATTTTTATTATATATATAAATTATAGAAAATATTCATGTGTTGAATAGAAATTCTTGTGTGGAAATAAATTCATGTGTTGAATGGAGTTCGTATATTGAATAAATTCTTTGAAAGATAAAAATAACATTTTTTTATATATCAACTATAGAAATTATTCATGTGTAGAATAATGGATAGGACGATAAAAATCATATTTTCATCGTATTGTGAAGTCAAAAACATTCATGTGTTGAATATATAGGTTGAACAATAAAATCTACATTTCTATTATGAATATGAAGTGCTAAAAATATTCTTTTGTTGAATAAATATTTTTGATGATAAAAATATCATTTTTATCAAATATATGAAGTGGATATGGTTTTGAAATCGAAGAATGAATTATATATATATAATTAAAATAAAACGAATAACGAAGCTGCAGTTCGTGTTTTGAAACCATGATTTCAAACGATTAGTATGGGAGATCCGACTATCGGATTTCCCCGAAACCGCAACCGTTGGGTTCGCTTTGGAAATATCTTTCCAACGACACCCAATTTCTGAAGATCCAACGGTTGGATTGTCTGGAATGTTTAATTCAAATCTGAAGAAAAAGAGTGCCAGAATCGATTATATTTATATATAAATATAAATATAATTAAAATAAATCGAATAACGACGCTGTAGTTCGTATTTTGAATTCAAAACTTCAAACGAGTGTATCGGGAGATCCGACCATGGGATTTTCCTGAAACTGAGACCGTTGGATACGTTTTGAAAAGGTCTTTCAAATGATATAAAATTTGTGAAGATCCAACGGTTAGATTTTCAGATATGTGTAAATCAAATCTGAAGAAAAACAGCGCCACGGCCGCGTTATGGCCAGAAGCGCCATTTGAATGAATTGGCTATTTTTAAATGAATAACAATAGTGATAAATCGTGGTAAAATATTATAAACGATATGGAATGGAAAATAAACCGAATTTACCCGGTTTATTAGATATTTGATGGTTGAATGTGTTTGGCGTGAAAATTACAATGAAGAACAGAATTATTGATGTTGAACAATTTAACCATTGAAATGAATTGATTTAAATTCTAAATATACGTGAATTATTTGAAAAAGCCGAGTTAAATCTCATTTCAAATAATTGATCGGCGATAAAAGGTCGATGATGAAGACGGTGGCTGAAGATCGGAGATCTTCACCTCGGTTGGATGATAACCGATGTCTTGCTTGGGAGGCATCCCGAAATATAGATAATAAGTGGTGATCATCCAGACGTACGTGGAGATCGATGGATATGCAAGGTATATAAAGCCTCCGGTTTCGTTCAGACCCAGAACGAACTTGTAAATGGACTGTGTGTCTGACATTGGATTTTGTTCTGTGCTGATTGATCTCTATTAAATATATATCTATTTGGCGGCGGAGAATTTATTCTCTTGCTTAACGCCCTTCTCTGAGAAGTACGAGCTCAGAGGTTATATATCGATAGAAATCAATAGCATGGAGTGAACTGCCTGTGTGGCATGCCTAAACGGCAAATGATCAAGGCTTCTGTTGAAAAGCAAAGTCTTGTGGTTGATGATCAAAGCACGACCTGTGTGGCATAGCTTTGTGTATAACATTGATTCGCGAGCCTCACATCCCGGTATGAACCAGAAACGAGAGAGGACATCAGGGAGGGCATGCGTTTCCTTCTAGCTAGGGTGGTGTCAGTGACCTACCAGCCCTGACATTTATATTAATTTCACCTGTGTGGTTGTTGCTGTTGCGAGGCGCCTCGGATATATCAGTGACTAGGTGGAGCTGATGGAGTCATTTGGCTCATTTACGCCCCAAAGGCCGGGGAAACGCAGTGTTCAGGCATTTTAATCCATATCGGTGGACCGGCCCTGACGATCCGAAGGCTTGACTGAGTACTTGCCTGAGGGGCGGGCTAGAGCGTCTCGAATTCGGTAAGGACGATCCCTTGCCTCGGTTCATGGTGGAAATCCAATTTCCAAATACGTGACTTTGTGGTTTTGGTTGTATACCTATATATGGCGACATAGTGGTATGGGGTATTAATGTCGTCTGCGATTGATACTTATGATTTGAAGTTGTTTTGAAACATATAAACAGTAGTAATAATATCAAATGCTTTTGTTTTATTCGTATCAAGCATATTTTGGCCATTATAAGGTTACTCTCTATCCTCCGGTTTGCGTTGCATTGTGTGATGGGAACTGAGTCTTAAAATGGCTTCATTTTTATAAAAAGCATTGCGATGTTTAAAAGATTTACTTGTTTTAAAGCACTGTGTAAAGACCCGTAACTTCCCCGGTAAGGAAAGTCCGGATACTTCGAGAACAACACACAAAAGAACGCAAACAGAAGAACATTTCGTTGCTTATTGCAACAATTCATCAGAATACAAGAATATACAGAGTATGAATAAATATTACATAGAAAATATCAGAGATTTAAATTACATTACATAACAGCGGAAAATAATACAAAACACAATGAGAAGTAATACACGGATACAGAGCTTTCCGAGTATCATTTCAGCTGTAAATCAGGATCCTGTGAATATAAATCTGCAAAACCAAAACGACTAGCTGCCCGTGTCAAAATAAGGGCACTCAGAGTTTAGGTTAAAACAATAAACTCCAGGTCAGTCATGTGACTGGTGTGAGAACTAAAACAGTTATTAATCTTTATTTTAAAGTTAGGTAAATCAAGGGACCAAGCCGTATAACACGGAACGGGTTTCCTCCCAAGAATATCAGTGCATAAAACAACAGCACAATGCAAAATAAAGAACAATGAAGCCATTTTAAGACCCATGTCCCATCACACAATGCAACACAAGTCGGAGGATAGGATTTTTACCTTATAATAGCCAAAGAATGCTTGATACGCTAAAAACAAATCATTTGATACTATTATAAGTGCATAGTGTATAAAACAATTTCTATCATAAGTATCAATCATAGACGGCATAAGTGCCCTATACCACTATGTCGCCATACTAGGCTCTACAAATAAAACCGCAAAGTCACGTATTGGAAGTTGGATTTCCATCTGTGAACCGAGGCAAAAGATGGTCCTCTACCGATTCGAGACAATCTAGCTTACCATGTCTCAGGATCAGAGCTCGAGTGACCCTTGGATCGTCAAGGCCGGTCCACCGATGTGGATTAAAATGCCTGAACTTGTGTTTCCCCTCCCTTTGGGGCATAAACGAGCCAACAAACGACTCCATCGGTATCGGATCAACCGATATAACCGAAGCGCCTTGCAACAGCAACAACCACGCCGGTGAAAATAATATAAATGTCAGGGCTGGTAGGTCACTGACACCACCTTATCTAGAAAGAAACGCATGCCTTCCCTGATGTCCTCTCCCGTTTCTGGTTCACAACCGGGGTGTGAGGCTCGCGAATCGACTTTACACAAAGCTATGCCACACAGGCGGTGCTTTGATCATCAACAACATGACTTTGCTTTTCAACAGAAGCCTTGATCAATTGCCACTTAGGCATGCCACACAGGCAGTTCACTCCATGTGATTGATATCCATCAGTATATAACCCCTGAGCTCATACGTCTCAGAGAAGGGCGTTAAGCAAGAGAATAAATTCTCCGCTACCAAACAGATATATATTTAATAGAAATCAATCACACATACTAAAATCCAATGTCAGACACCGAGTCCATATACAAGTTCGTTCTGGGTCTGAACGAAACCGAAGGCACCTTGTACCTCGCATATCCATCGATCTCCAAGTACGTCTGGACGATCACCAACTGATTCCCTCCTCTTGGGTGTACAGCCCAATCAAGATCATCAGCAATCACCCAAACGATGTGAAGACCTCCGGTCTTCGACCACCATCTTCATCCTCGACACCACATCGAATCAGTTATTCAGAATGGGATAAACCCGGTCTTTCTGAATAACTCGCATATATAATAAACAAGTGTTACAAAAACACAACATACACCTCATTCCAATTCATCAGTCACTAACCGTAAATTAGCAAGAGAATAATTCCCCAAACATTAACCCCGAAGGCTGAAACCAACATCCAGGAAACCATTCTTCTTAGCTAAGCTAAAGTTAGTTTCTAAATTTCACGTTCTTAGGGAAAGGTTCCCATTAATTTTATCAAAGATGAATTCTTCTAAATTTATTCTTTAATCTTCCTTTGAATATCACTTCAAACTTAGCAAACCACACCGAAGTAATTATTTATTTATTTTCCCAATCCCAACCTATTCATCCCAAGGAGCAAAACTGGTAATACTCCATATCTAACACCATGGTTGTAATAACCCGGATTTTTAACGACTTTGGTTATCGCCATAAACTCAATGACGACTAACCAAACATCGAAAAATACCCGTCATTAAAGAAAGAAATTAGAGGGTGAGGATAGGATAAGATAGAAACTTAGAATAGAAGAAGAAGAAGAACACAACATCAGAGTCACACGAATCTCACAGCGGAATGAATAAATATATTATATAACATAACTTTGAAATATAATATCTTTACTTGAATATACATCATTATCAAGGTACAACACTTACAACATAGCGGAAATAAACAATAGCTATATGATCCTGAAGCCTCCTGCTCCAAGCTTTTCCAGTATATATGTAAATCCTGAATACTTGACTACATACAAAATTGGGCACCCAAGAGTTTAGGGAAAACAAAAAATAAACTCCGGGTCAGTCATGGGACTGGTATGAGTAAAACAGTTTAAAATATTTTGAATAAGTAAATGATATCTCATAAGACCACGCCGTATAACGGAACGGGTTTTACCCTTATGAGAATCCAAATTATCTATGTATATCAAAAACCCTTTTGATATTATAATAATGTCTATCAACCACAACATAATAATCATCTAGCAGAAACGCTTTCATCTCACGTTCTATATATGTAGTATACAATCAAAACCGCAAGCACGTATTGGGTAATGGATTTCCAACTATGACAAGGTATGGAACCACCTTTCGCTAGTGTACCTCTAGAGAGGAATACACTGGTTCAACAAGAACATCTTGCAACCCGGCCACACATGACCGACCACTCATTTCGCTTCAGTGTATCGAACGTATATCACCAACAGTTGGGATCAACAACCGTTTCCCGAATGGGACAGCATCAACAATAGATTTTTAGAAGTAAACGAAACTCTAGATCAGGTGATTATACATCCTACTTCGGTGCGACCGACTTAGCCATGTTGCCTGCCCGATTTTTGTCATTTACCGGATGTGAGGCTAGAAGCTACGCTTTATCATCACACCAGATTCACTTTGAATGCCACATCATCAAATCCATCAAATCCATCAAATCACCGATTGACGTCCTCAACCATACATTATGTGTTAGCTAAAAGAAGTTTCCTTCTCCGCTTCCACTCTTGGTACGGTTGGAGAAATTAATATACGTGATCTTCTGGAAATACTCTGTCAGACATCCGTCCATACAAGTCATCCAGGAATAGGATGAACTGAAGGCACTATTCTGCAAACAGGATAGCCCTTGCATAACTCCGTCTTCAATTTCCTTTGGCATATATGATTCGCAACACTTATGCCAATACAGAGTGGTTCTTTGGATAATAATCCAATCGGTCTCTCCATATTAACAACGTTGAAATGGTCAAAACTTCGATAGTCTGTGATTTAACTATCGAAGAAAAACAGGTGTGCAAACAACGATATTATTTCCAAATGGAAATTTATATCGATCAAACATCATTCAACATTTATCTCTTTATTTCATTAATTTACTTATCTCCTGTTTCCCTATATTCAAAATTTCTTATTTTCTAAATTTGGAAAATATACGTTATTAACAATGGAAAACATTCCCATTTCTTGTTTTCTTTATTAGAAAACATTTCTGGTTCTTAGTTGGAAAACATTTCCAAAACTCCTTCATTGGACTTAGACAGATGTTTAAACAAACATCCCTATACCAACTTAAACCATTTCCTTTACTGCCGAACCTTAACTATTCCTTAGTTAAAAACGAAGCCAATCAAGTTAGGGTAGAACTACCTCTCAGACCTTAACTGAACGACATTTCTAACCTTGAAATAGGCAAAGTTCACTATAAATTTATTTAACAACTTCGTTACTTAACCTTTCTTTTGAATAACTATATTCGATTTGACTCTTTTCACTTAACTCTATTCGATTTACTCTATTTGATTTACTCTATTCACTTAACTCCTGTCGAATAAACTATATTCGATAACTCCTCTAACTCTATTAGATTAATCTATATTCGATTAACTTCTCTAATTCCATTCGAATAAACTATATTCGATTAACTCCTCTAATTCCATTTAACTCTATTCGAATAACTAAAATTCGATAAATCTATTTAACTCTTCTTCGAATAACTAATATTCGATAACTCCTTTTACTTTATTCAAATTACTAATATTCGATTAACTCAATTGATTCTATTTGAATAAACTATATTTGATTAACTCCTTTTTTCTATTTGAATAAACTATATATATTCGATTAACTCCTTTATTCTACTTAAATAAACTGTATATTCGATTAACTCCTTTATTCTGTTTGAATAAACTATATATTCGATTAACTCCTTTATTCTATTTGAATAAACTATATATTCGATTAACTCCTTTATTCTATTTGAATAAACTATATATTCGATTAACTCCTTTGTTATATTTATAAAGATTTCCTTTTTAACAACATGTATTCATTTTAAAGATTTACTTTTAGTAACGGTTCTCCACTTTAAAATAATTTCCTTCTTATAACAGTTTCCTTTTTATAACGTTTTCCCTTTTTCTAAATATCTCCTATTTATAAATATTCCAATTTATAAATATTTCTTATTTATAAATATTCCATTTATAAATATTTTATTTTCAAATATCACTTTGAAAATATTCCCTTATCAACATTTCGGTATGTTATGTTATTCAACATATCAAATCACGATGATCAATATCGTCCAAACACATATAATCGACAACAGATTATATATATATCACATAATATATTACAATATATGAATCACAGTAAAATAAATGTTTGAGGAATTCAGATGGATTCCTCCAACCTGTTTCCCTGCATCACAGATGTTAAACAATATATATAACATCACTTTCAGTTCCATATGATATATTCTGTTAAACAGAATCAATATAGAAATTAAACTAACTGACTAGCAGTTCAATCAAACAGTCAACACACAGTCAATCAGCCAATATTTAACAGTTCTAAAAATACAACATGAAATTATAAACTGTTCAGAGTTAGTGAGATTTAGTCACATTGGACGATCATCGTTGATAACGATAACCATCGCTCGATTTGATTCAGACGAACAATTTATTTTGCCACAAATTGTAACGAGCTCCGATGGACTTCCAGTCAGTTCCATTGGGTAGTGTCCGTCCATACGATCCTGTCGGGTCTTGCTTCGCTGGATTTCGTTTACGTATGACCAAGTTATTTCTTTTACAAGATAATACGTATTTAAATTGAAAAATAAACTATTCCTATATAAAGTTCGGGCCTTACATTCCATAACCCGGCCCATCCCACCACAAAAGCCCGTACCTGCAACTCCTTCTCCTCCGAATACTTCGAGCTCCAGGCACCAAACAAACACAGCCATTAACGATCCTTCCATCCTCCTTCGCAACTTTATTACTCCATGGATTTTTCAACTAACCACACCGTTGAACTTCACTTCGCAACCACTCCAGATCCACTACCGTAAACCCCATCTCATCGTCCTCCTGTCAGTCGCGATTTCAGCTGTGTCGATCTCAACAAGACTGACGCAAGTTTATTTCCATCATTGCTTTCCACAAAACACAGCACGCAAGTGCTATAACTCACCACGAATCCAAAAATGATATTAAAAATATGAATCGATGCATGTTCTTCACCATTTCCTGAACCCTAATTCTACTGTAATTTTCCCCATTTCCTGAATCGAGATCGCATCTTGAAACAGCAGTACCCAGTAGAAGCCCCTTACTTGCTGTATCCAAATATACCACTTTGGTATTTTATGGCATTTTGTTTGAATTGATTTTGATTTTTCTTCTTTTTGATTTTTCTTGCGTTTTGGAAGAGGAAGACTGGCGGCTCTCTATTGCCTTGACCAGAGAAAAAGAAACTTAGGTTAGAGTAAAGATGGGTGGGCTATTTATAGGGTAGGATTTAATATTTTTAAATTCGATTATTTAATTCATTTTTAAGCAAACGGTATATTCATTTTTTGTTAAAAATTCCTATAATCACATATGACACCCAAAAATCACGAAAATTGACATGCAGCTACAGTTCGACCTTACGGTCCTAATGAAATTGGTTTCGTCGGATTCCGACTCCGTTTGCTCACACAGCGTATTTTTAACCGTCAAAATACTGACTGTTTTTCACTCTAAAAATCCGTACGGCCACATACTGACTTCAAAAAAATCATGAAAACTGACATCTAGCAACTATTTGACATTGCGGATCTAACAAAATTAGTTTCGTCGAATTCTGACTTCGTTTGCAAAAGTGGCTATTTTTAAAGTCCTAAATAACCCTTTTAAATATATGAATATATTTAAATATAATTAAATATAATATTTAAAAATAAATATTATCATCTATATTCACAGTGGAATACCGTACAGCTCTACTGGGATTTATAGCTCGATATTTTCAAATCCTGTTTTAAATTGATATTCGATTTATATTGAAATTCCTTTTTAAAATATAAATAATTCCTTTATAAATTATAAAGGAATTCCACAACGACTTTTCTAAAATTTGATTTGGACATAAATAAAAATCTTCACGACGAAATCCCGATTTTTCTCTTCCACTAGAAAGATATACTTCACCAGCTCCACACGTTTCTTGTTTCACAGAAATCCGGCTTAAAACGAATCCTGTACATTCAATTGAAGTTCAAATCGCCAAATTACGAACTGCAACGCCATTTCAAGCTCGTTTATAATTATTTTATAAACTATACGTTCAACTATCGACGATTGAATATATTCGTTACTATAATTCAACTTTAAACTGAATTATATAATTCGAATTGCCCAATTCACATATATCGCCATTTCACCCAATTTTGATTATTTCAGAATTAAATATATTATTTAATTTATTATTTTAATTAAATTTTCATCATTATTTAATTCCACGACCATTTAATTCACTATACCACCATTTATATAATTAAATAAATTAATTATAATACCTCTGCTAAAGCGGGTCATTACAACGGTGTTATTGGTTAAGTTAATTACCATTTCACGTTCAAATCTAGTTAAAGATTTAACTATCGCTTGGAGCAAAACAGGTGATACTCCATTCTCGATCATTTCAATCTAATTAAAGATTCATTAAAACTCCACTTAGTTTTAATCTTTAACTGGGTTAAAGAACCGATGTCAGTTAAAATACGGTTCACGATAAACCCCAAAATCACATCACATTTCAATTAGTCCCTAACCGTAAATAGTAAGAGGATAATTCCCTAAATATTAACCCGAAGGCCGAAACCAACATCAGATCAATATCCAAGAAACCATCCAACTTAACTGATCCCTAGTTAGTTCTTAATTTTCTTAACTCCATCTGGGTTTAAGAGCAGTATTAATAAAGATACCTTTCATGACAACCCAAAATCCCATTTGATATTAAACACAAGGCTCTGAATAGTAAATATATTGGCTTATATTCAATATCAAATTCTGAAACCAACAAATATCGTATTGGAAATAACGGTATAAATATATCTTTCAAATTTCCATAACAACATCTGTATAATCACGAAATCCAGCATCGAACTATTCCGAAGATGATTTCGATTCAAATCCATTCCAATTCATATATTGGAAACTTTTGGTCATTTAAAAACCATTTCAAATCCAATTTATTTATTTTTAAAAAATAAATAAATTATTATTCTAGTTCAAAACTAGTTCATTTCGATAAAAATCTACTTTTATCTTTTCAAATATGGAGTTTTTCATCCCAATTCTTCTCAAATCATTTCTTATGATTTAACACAAATTATTACTATTTTTAATAATTTTATCAAGGCCCGTCCAGTCGATTTCCATCAACGGCCATCGAACTGCACTTACAGCGACCTTTTCCAAATTTGATTTGGACATAATTCCAAATCCAACCGTTAGATTTCAAATCTCTAATATTCATTAGAAAACCCTTTTCGATACGAACCCAACGATTCCGGTTTTAGGAGAATCCGACGGTCGGATCTCCCATAATATCCATTCGAAGTCAATTGTCGAAATCTGCGAACTGCTGCGGCGCGGCGCGTTCTATTCAGGCCATTATATATATGTAATATATTTCATCGATTTCCTTTCAAAATGTATTTTATAAATCGTTTTAAATTCGTTTTCGAAACGATTTCAACTTCATATTCAATTTCTAATCAAAATTGAATATTCCACCTCATCGATATACAAATGATAATATTTTCAAAACGTTATATTTTGAAATCACTTCCTTTTCTATATTCATTATAAAAATGAATAAAATCGATATAAATATCGTTCACATCAAAATGACGTCAATCTAATTAACACGGCTTTTATTTAACACATGAATGTTTATTCTATTCAACACATGAATATTTATTTTCTATTCAACATATGAAATTATTTTCTATTCAACACATGAATTTATTTTCTAAATTGGAATGAGGCTCAATCAATTACCATATAATGTTAATTATATGGATTTTCTACAACACATGTATATAATAGCAACAATAAATCATCAACCATCATCCAGAGTGCACCACACAACTGCATAAGCATTAAATATAAATAATTAATGTTTACACAGTCTGTCAATCCATCGATTGACATACAACTAAACAATCGGGATTAGTGTACGTCAAATCTCATCCCAATACCCATGTGGGGTTTCAAATCAACAAACACAGGATTTATTTGTGCAGTTGGGCGATGTGTAAAATTTATCGTCCCAATCAATATCAGTCAAATCAGTGTATATAAACAAATCGTCCGATTAGTATATAAATATTTATTTTATATGCACGTTAAAAAATATATTTTTAACTATAAAATATTTCCCACTATAAAATATTTCATTTCATTCCACATCACACAATCAAATTTCACAACACAGCAACTAAACAAACAAGTCATCCATGGTCTGTGGACGACGGGTGTCGGGTGCTACTAAGAACCGTCTGCATCCTAGTATATATTTCAACTACAAAATAAATTAAAAGTGAGGAGTTCTCACCTTTGGTTTCCACTCCGTCATTCTTTATTGTCGCTCAGATTCGCTGTTTTGATTCCAACGCAATCTGTTTCACGAAATTTATATTAAAAACCATATTTTTAAACAAAGTTATCTTTACATAAAATCATATTTTTGTCGAAGTATAAATCCTATTTTTATCTAAGCGAAATCATATTTTTGTCGATTTCTATTTTTATTTACTAAACAATGATATTTTTATGTACAAAATATTAACATTTCTATTTTTAAAAACCATGCGAACAATATTTTTCAAAGAAAAAACATTTTTTATTTAAAAACTGAAATTTAAAATCAGTGTATTCATATTTTAAAACTGAAATTTAAAATCAATGTATTCATATTTTAAAACTGAAATTTAAAATCAATGTATTCATATTTTAAAACTGATTAAAGTAATTACAAGAAGAAGGGGAAAAACCCTCACTGTTAATCTTCATCTACAATCCGTATACTGCAACCGCCTTTCAGAGTTAGGGTTCCACCTTGTACGAGATTCAAGGCGTCGGGCGTTGATCAGGATGCGCCACCTGAAGCTGCTCGGCCTCCGCTTCCCACGCCCTGAGCCACGTGGAGCTCGGTGCTCCCATTGCATCGGAAAGTCCACCCGAACGTTGGCGTCCTCGAGCAAAAATACAGCCTCATCGGGTAACAATAACCCATCTCCTCCGTTGCTCTTAACGAGCTCGACGACCTCTTCGATTTTGCAATTGAATGTCCTTGAATTCGATATGAAAATGGAATGGAAATTAGGGATTTAATCGGAGAAAAATCTGCCCTTGAAATCGCTGGAGGCGGGGTAGAGGTGTTGACCGCGGTTTTTATTTTCCAGGGTTTGACCGATTTTTGACTTGTATTTATATAAAATTATAATAATAGTTAATTCTTTTATTACTCGTTTAATGCCACGAACCCCGAATGAATCCCAGTGACTGTCGCCCCTGGCCAAATACCCCCATTCCGAACACAATGGGATATGTCTGGTAAGCCAATTCAACTGTTTCGATCAGTCTCCGTTCAAATTAAAATATAAATCTATACATATTCAATTCAAATGCACATTTTAATTTACCGGGGCCACATACGGACTCTAAAAATCCTAGAAAAAATATTTCTAGATTCGTATTGACGATACGGTCTTAACAAAACTAATTTCGTCAAATTCTGAGACGGTTTGAAAAATGACCTTTTTTTGGTTGATCCAATTTAATTAAAACTGTTAAAACATGTTTAACTTCGCCACGCTCACATATTGATTCAGAAAATTATGAATTTTGAAACCTAGCAATAATTTGACATCTCGGATCCAACAAAAGTGGTTTCGTCGAAAACCGAGGTCGTTTGCAAAATTTCCATTTTTAAGGGCCAAAATTCCATATCGACTATTCTGAATTTTTTAGTTGGGCATAACTTTTGATTCCTGCTATCAAATTTTGATTTTTCGGATTCGTTGGAAAGATACTCTCTAACAGATTCTAAAATTTTTGGTTTCGCTAAAATTTGGTTTATCTTGAATCCTGTACATTCATTTGAACTTTGAAATCGAATTTTTCGAACTACCATGCCATTTTCAATTTCATTTATAATTCTAAATAATTATTTATATTCTAACGACGATTCAAATAAAAATGTACGTTCTAATTCTATTCAAAATAAATTTCTCGTCATTATTATTTAAAATAATTCATTTTAAATAATCAAAATTGCCAAAATAAAATTTTTAAATTGGCTCTCAGATTTCCGGGTTATTACACACTGGCAATCCAATGGAGTAAACCCGTTCCGCGAAAGTGGTGTGGTCCTGTGATTAGCCATATTATAAAATGTGTTAAGTAGATTTCTCATATTAGTCCCATGACCGACTCGTAGTTTGTTTCACTTGCAAACTCGGGTGCCCCCTTTTCTACACGGGCAGCCTTGTATTCAGGTTTTAGCGGGCTCTTTCTGGATAGCTGGAGCTGAAGATGGATTCTACCATTTATCTCTTTTTATGTTGTTCAGCTCCTATTGTACATATTATATTTTGTTTTCCGCTGTAGACATTTATGTATAGCTGAACTGTATTCTGTACTAAGTATGATCCTGTATACTGTGTAACTCTGATGATTATGTTTATCCAGTGTGTTATTTGTACATTATCTGGCGTATTTATTTATTTCTGTCCTGCTGTTATCTGTTTTTGTGTTATATTCCAAAGATTACCCTTGCCACCGTCGTGGGTTTTGGGGTCGTCACACCGTGGTATCAGAGCTTTGGTTAAGCTTAGTTCCGGAATATAACATATTAATGAACTTGTCAGAAATAGATTCAGTAGTGTTCTAGGACGAGTAACTCATTACAGGTAAGATCAATAATATCCTAGTATGAGTATAGCAGAATGGAATACACCTCGATAGATGCATTTACATTCAAGTATATGTCTCTATGCTTTAAAATATCTTTTCTGTTAACCTGACACTTGGTCTGCTATTTGCAAAAGTTCTAGAAAATGAGTGTCAGAAATAGAAGGAATGCAGAACCAGATCTAGGGGCTCTATTTAAGAGATATCGAAATCTGGGTGGAGTACAATTCTTGGGCAATGAATCGATTATTCAAACTCAAGCTTGGATGAGTTCTACTGAAATAATTTTTGAGCGTTTCCAGCTGAGACATGATCAGAAAAGATTAATGGCATCTTGGGCGCTCAAAGAAGAAGCTTTAATCTTGTGGGAAACAATCATTAAGGATAATCCAGAAGGTGATATCACCTGGGATAGATTCCAAAAGATTTTCAGTGAAAGATTTATTCCTCCAGAAGAAACTGAGCGGTTATGTGATGAATTTTGTTATATGATACAAAGAGATATGAATATCCCAGAATATCATAAGAAATTCAACGAACTTTCTCATTTTCCCCCTCATTAATTCAAAATATGAAGAGGAAGAATATGAGATTTATTAACGGGCTTCAAAGAAAGTACCAAAGTAGAGTAATGGGGCATGTGAAGCTTCCTTTTTCTGAAATGATATACATGGCTTATTAGTATGAAGATCTCCATAAGAAAGGTCTTTTGAACAACGAAGAGGAAGTCAGTTCTGGTAGCAAAAGGGAGTCTGAGACTAATAGTCATGAGGCCAGTACGATGCCTGAGGTCAGTAAGAAGCCCAAAGCCAAGAGGAAAAGGGCTAAATCTGAGAAAGAACCAGTAACGACTGCCACATGCTCAAGCTGTAATAGGCAAGGACATTTGGTGATAAATTGTAAATTTTGGAACAAACGAAGGAAGGATAAATCTAAACCCAAGAAATCTCATGGTGAAAGGAAATGCCATAAGTGCCACCAAGCAGGTCATGTTGCAAGGGAGTGCCAGCTATCAAAGAAATCTGGAGCAGTACATATAAATGAAGTGGCAGAAACTTCAGCACCCTCAGCTAGTCAGGGAAGGTCTGATGTTTTGGAAGGCACGCTTACTATCAAAAACATTCCAGTCAAAGTACTGTTTGACACAGGCGCGTCATGAAGCTTTATTGCAAAGAATGCAGTTAAGAAGTTGGATTTGAAATTGAAAAAGCTCAAAGAACCCATCACTATCCATAATCCGGTTGGGGGTTCTCTCGATCTTAGCTGGATTTGTGGGGTGCCTGTCTCTTTTTCCTGTTATAAGTTCCCTACCAACTCTATCGTCATGAATTTTACGGAGTTCGATCTTATTTTGGGATTGAATTCGTTAACCAAATATGAAGCAGAGGTTAAATGCGCCGAGAGAGTGGTCAGGGAAAAGATTAAATCAGGGAATTATATAACCATACCATGCGAAGGTCCGAATTCAGATAGAAAAGACTTTTGGTCAGCTCTTGATGTTTCTCCTGCTCAAATATAAAATATCCCTGTAGTCACAGAGAATATTCCGGACCTCATAAAAGATATTCCGGTTGTGAAGAATTATGCAGATGTGTTCAAAGAAGTTGTTAGATTACCTCCGAACAGAGAAATTAATTTCAAGATCGCTTTAATTCCGAATGCAAGGCCAGTAATGCACGCTATTCGGAGAATGACTCTGAAGGAGAAAGAAGAATTAGGTAATCAAACTCGACAGCTTGTATGGAAGGGTCTGATCAGACCTAGTTTCTCTGATTGGGGAGCAGCAGTGGTGTTTGTCCCAAAGTCAGACGGTACTCTTCGACTATGTGTAGATTATCATGACTTGAATAAACAGACATTAAAGAACAACTATCCATTGCCGCGGATAGATGATTTGTTGGATCGATTGAATGGTGCACAAGTATTTTCAAGGATGGACCTAGCTACAGGCTTCCGTCAACTTCGTATTGCCGAAGAGTGTGTTCCTATGACAGCATTCAGAGGTCCCGATTTATTCTATAAGTGGTTAGTAATGCCGTTCGGCTTATGTAACGCTCCTACCTATTTTGTGGATTTAATGAATCGAGTATTCCGTGATGTCTTAAATAAATTTGTTCTAGTTTTCATTGATGATATATTGATCTTCTCTATGTCTGAGAGCGAGCACGTGAAATATTTGGAACAAGTGTTAGAAATTCTCAGAAAGAATGTCTTGAAGGCTAAACTTTCCAAATGTATATTCTGGCAAGAAGAACTCAAGTTTCTTGGCCACGTTGTATCGAAAGAAGGAATTTATGTGGATCCCAGTAAAATCACCGCTATTCAAAATTGGAAGCAGCCTAGTACTCCGATAGAAGTTTGAAGTTTTCTTGGATTAGCTAGTTATTATCGGAAGCTCGTTAAAGATTTTTCGAAGATATCTAGTTCCTTGACAAAGCTTACCAAGAAGCACGCAAAATTCAAGTGGACTCCCCAATATGAGGAGGCTTTTCAGAAGCTAAAACTAAGATTAATAACTGCTCTAGTGTTAACGATTATCAATGGAAATCAAGACTTGAAGGTCTGGACAGATGCCTCTAGAGAAGGCCTTGGTGCAGTATTAATGCAAAGAGGTCAAGTGGTTGCTTATGCTAGCCGTCGGCTGAAACCGCATGAGAAAAATTACGTTACTCATAATCTCGAGTTGTTAGCCATTGTATTTGCTTTGAAAATCTGGAGGCACTATCTTCTGGGTGAGAAGTTCGAACTGTATACAGATCATTAGTCGCTAAAGTAACTGTTCACCTAGAAAGACTTGAATCTGAGGCAGCAACGTTGGCTAGAATTTCTTGCAGCATATGATTTTGAGATTTTTTACACTCCAGGAAAAGCCAATGTTGTGGTTGATGCACTAAGTCGAAAGAATGCAATAATCGCCAGTTTTACTATTACGACTTCCTTGATTGATAAAATATCTATTCTTCAGAAAGATGATAATTTTATTAAGTAAGGATTCAGAAAGGTGAACCCTCGGCTTTTCAAATAGATAACGATGGAATCCTGAGATTAAGAGGAAGGATTTGTGTTCCCGACGTCTCCGAACTCAAAAGAGAAGTGTTGGACGAATGTCACAAGTCCAAGCTGAGTATCCATCTCGGTGTGAGCAAAATGTATAACGATCTCAAGCGAACATTCCGGTGGAAGGCAATGAAAAGGGATGTTTCAACATATGTTAGCAAGTGTCCAACTTGCCAGCTAGTCAAAAGCGACCAACAGAAACTTGCCGGATTGTTGCAACCATTGGATATTCCAGGTTGGAAGTGGGAACATATTTCAATGGATTTCATAGATGGTTTGTCCAGAACCAAGAAAGGAAATGATAGTATTTGGGTGATCGTAGATCGCTTCACGAAGACCGCCCATTTTATACCTGTCAGATCCAATAGAACCACTCAAAGTCTGGCATAGATTTATTTCAAGGAAATTGTTAAACTACATGGAGTGCCGATCAGTATAGTTAGTGATAGAGATCCAATATTTACTAGCAAATTCTGGGAGGCATTTCAAGTAGAACTGGGAACAAAGCTGAATCTAAGCACATCTTATCGTCCTTAAACAGATGGTCAAGCTGAGAGGGTGAATCGTATTCTAGAAGATTTATTGTGGGCTTGTGTTCTTGATTTTGGTGGATCATGGGAAGACCATTTGCATTTGGCGAGGTTCTTATACAACAGCAGCTACCAAGCGAGCCTGACAATGTCACCATTCGAAGCATTGTATGGTAGACCATGCCGATCTCCCGCTTGTTGGGTAGAACCTGGTAATAGGCTTGTATTGGGACCAGATATGATTCGCGAAGCTGCGAATAAAGTCGATTTCATTAAGAAACGATTGCTAGCAGATCTAAGCAGACAGAAGAGCTATGCAGACTCGAGGAGGAGGGATTTAGCATTTGCTGTTGGTGACTATGTGTATCTAAGGGTTTCTCCGATGAGAGGAGTGATTCAATTTGGCAAAACTGGGAAGTTGGCGCCCAGATTCATTTGTCCATTCCCTATACTTGAACGGATTGGAACTCTCGCTTATAGAGTTCAATTGCCTGATTGGTTGCCTGGAGTGCATGATGTATTTCACGTATCTCAACTTTGAAAGCATGTTCATGATCCAGACTTGATCGTGGAAGAAGCAGTGCAATGGGATATAGAAATTACTCCAGAATTGGCGGTGAGAAGAGAGCCGCTAAAGATAATTGGCAAAGAAACCAAAGAGCTGAGGAACAAGAAGGTTCACTTAGTCAAAGTGTAGTGGAGTGGAGATATGCGAGATTGTACTTGGGAAACCGAGGAAAGCATTAAGAAAGTCTATCCTAAGTGCATGGTGGATATCTCTGATTGACTCTGGTGTAAGGTGCATTTACCATATTTTGAAATTTCCATTATGTTCTCTACTTTGTCGTTGTTTTCATTTCATGGATGTAAAATTTTAATCATATAGTCTGAATGATTTTATAAGAGTATATGAACCGATTAGTATATTTTTGAAAGATAAAACAAATTGAGTGCTGGTTGTGTTGTTTGATTTTTGGTTGATTAATGAGAATTTTGAACCATTTAGCCAAATTGAACAAATATTGAACTGAATTGGAAATAGATAGAAATATATACATGTGCATTATATATGTGTGAACTGGTTATGGATAAACAGCTAAGCAGAGGAATAAAATTGTTTGCCCGACAAATAGGTACATGTTTATTATATTTCTTGGGATTTGATGATTTTATGAGCCGATTGGCTAGCCGCTTGGCTTTTTCTTTTGGATTGGCGAGGGCCATGGAAGGCTATTTGAAATATCCCCAAGCTCCCCGTACAAAGGAGGTTATGGCGAAATTTTTCGAAAATTTCGGGTGTTTGCCAAATTTTTGAAAAATTTGAAAATTCTTATGAACTGAAAAGTTGAGGAATGGAAGCCAGAATGAAAGTTGAGTTGGTCAATTAAACAACTTTCGACTTTGTTCCTTTTCGAGGACGAAAAGTTTTAAGTGGGGGAGATTGTAACAACCCGAAAAATGTGAGCCAATTTAAAAATTTTAATTTGGCTATTTTAGAGATTTTTTTATATTTAAAATAAATTATTTTAAATAATAGCAACGAAAAGTATGTTGGAATCGATGTTTAAAAATAAATATATTTATTTTAAATTATAAACAAGGCCTGAAATGGCGCGGCAGTTTCAAAATTTCAATTCAAACTTTGACTGACTGTATCGGGTGCAAAATAAAACAAATTTTACTGAAACCAAAAATATTTTAATCTGTTCGTGAATATCTTTCTAAAGAACCTGAAAAATCGAAGTTTTATAGCGGGAATCAAAAGTTATGGCCAAATGAATTTTCAGAAAGGTCGCTATAGAGTTTATATAGCCCGTGAAAATGGCCATTTTGCAAATGACCTCAGAATTCGATGAAACCACTTTTGTTGGATCCGGGATGTCAAATTATTACTAGGTTTCAAATTTCATAATTTTTGAAGTTAGTATGTGAGTGTGGCAAAGGAAAATGTGTTTGGTCGATTTCTGTTAATTTAGATCGACCAGAAAATGGTCATTTTTCAAATGATCTCAGAATTTGACGAAACTAATTTTGTTGGGACCATATCGTCAAAGCATAGCTAGATTTATTTTTCGGGAATTTTTAGAATCAATATGTGGCCCCGGCAAATTGAAATGTACGTTCAAATTAAATATTGAATGTTTTATATTTTAATTCGAAGAGAAACTGACTCAAACAGTCGAATGGGCCTACGAAACATATCCCATTGTGTTCGGAATGGGGGTATTTAGCTAGGGACAACAGTCATTGGGTTTGGATTGGGGTCCGCATTAGAAAATCCCCTTTTAAAATTTTATATATTTAACGGGTAATAGAAATTTTTCTTTAATTAATTTAAAAATATAAAAAAAACTCAGAAACCCTCGCTCCTCTCTCGTTCTCGACGGCGGCTAACGCTCTGTTCTTCCCATTTATTTTCCGGCGAATCCTCTCATCAAAAACCCATGGCGCTTTGGAGTTATTTGTAGATCCCTCCACTACCTTCAAATCCATGTAACCTTCACCCCCCATCGTGCTGCCTACATCGAGAACCGCCACCACGAAGTTCACCAGTTTGAAGAGCCGCCGCCAATGATAGCCCAGATCAAAATGTACCCCACCACCCACGCCTGGAAGCCCTCTCGACGCTCTACGCTGTGGTGTTGGCCGATTGCCCCTTGCTTCGCGGATTTCACGAAAAACTAAAACCTAGTTTTGAATATATCGTGGAGGTAACGACTGTTTTTATTTTAAACATTTTATAGCACTTTAAAATGCTACGGTTTATGATTTCACTGTAAAAATCATATCTTTCTCGTTTGTTGGCGAACTCCAGTAAAACAAGAGATAGTGGACTCATGTGGACGTCCTCTACATTCTAGAAGAGACCGCATATTTTTCTGAGCCTTCTGCTATTTTAGGTGGAGTGGAACCCAATATGAGATTTCTGAATTATAAACGATATGGAAATAACAATGTATAAATTATATAGTCGAAGTATGAGTTATATAAGCGTTGTACACCTCATGTATAAGCGTTGTATAAGTTGTATGTTTGATGTATAAGTTATATATGCGTTGTAATAATAATATATGCGTAGAAATGAATAGAAGTGATATTGAAATGAAATCGAAATATAGTTATATACATATATCTATATATATACACTCCCCTCGTCCATAGACCATAGACGATATATTGGTTGTGATATTGTTTGGATTATTGGTTGATGTGAAAATTTGGTGAATATCATGAATGGTTGATTTGAAATAATTGATTGTGGTTGAAATCCCAATAGGATTAGTATATGGGAAAATTCGTCTGCGTACGAACTAGATATTGAAAATCCCCATTGTCAAAAGCTTCGAGGCTTTAAGGTAGAGCGAGGAGTCGTACTAGGGATGGTGCCGGTTTTAACTACCCTGTCGTTATGCTGCCAAAATTTTCTGAAATACTTCTGTGTTTGATTTAAATTCATGTGTTGAATGTTGAAATAAAATTCATGTGTTGAATGTTGAAATAAAATTCATGTGTTGAATAGAAATTCATGTATTGAAATAAATTCATGTATTGAATGGTGTTCGTGTATTGAATACATTCTTTGAAAGATAAAAATAACATTTTTATCATGTATATATAGACTGTATAAAATATTAGTGATTTAAATAAATTGTTTTAACACCAAAAATAACATTTTTACCTTATATATAAACTATAAAAAATAATCGTATTTAGGAATAAATTGTTTTACAATAAAAATCACATTTTTATTATATATATAAATTATAGAAAATATTCATGTGTTGAATAGAAATTCATGTGTTAAAATAAATTCATGTGCTGAATAGAGTTCGTGTATTGAATAAATTCTTTGAAAGAAAAAATAACATTTTTATCATATATATATATAGACTATATAAGATATTAGTGTTTTGAATAAATTGTTTTAACACCAAAAATAACATTTTTACCTTATATATAAACTATATAAAATAATCGTGTTTAGAAATAAAATGTTTTATAATAAAAATCACATTTATATATATATATATAAATTATAGAAAATATTCATGTGTTGAATAGAAATTCATGTATTGAAATAAATTCATGTGTTGAAAGGGGTTCGTGTATTGAATAAATATTTTGAAAGATAAAAATAACATTTTTTTATTTATATCAACTATAGAAATTATTCATGTGTTGAATAAAGGACTAGGACGATAAAAATCATATTTTCATCGTATGTGTGAAGTCAAAAACATTCATGTGTTGAATATATAGGTTGAACAATAAAATCTACATTTTTATTGTGAATATGAAGTGCTAAAAATATTCATGTGTTGAATAAATATTTTTGATGATAAAAATATCATTTTTATCAAATATATGAAGTGGATATGGTTTTGAAATCGAAGAATGAATTATATTTATATATAGATAAATATAATTAAAATAAAACGAATAACGAAGCTGCAGTTCGTGTGTTTGAAACCGTGATTTAAATCGATTAGTGCGGGAGATCCGACCATCGGATTTTCCCGAAACTGAAACTGTTGGGTTTGCTTTGGAAATATCTTTCCAACAACACCCAATTTGTGAAGATCCAACGGTTGGATTGTCTGGAATGTTTAATTCAAATCTGAAGAAAAACAGCGCTAGAATCAATTATATATAATATATATATATATAATTAAAATAAAACGAATAACGACGCTGCAGTTCGTATTTTGAAATCGAAATTTCAAACGAGTGTACCGGGAGATCCGACCGTCGGATTTTCGTTAAACTGAAACCGTTGGATTCGTTTTGAAAAGATCTTTCTAATGATATAAAATTTGTGAGGATCCAACAGTTAGATTTTCAGATATGTGTAAATCAATTCTGAAGAAAAACAGCGCCACAGCCGCTTTATGGCCTGAAGCGCCATTTGAATGAATTGGCTATTTTTAAATCAATAAAAATAGCGCTAAATCATTGTAAAATATTATAAACGATATGGAATGGAAAATAAACCAAATTTACCCGGTTTATTAGATATTTGATGGTTGAATGTGTTTGGCGTGAAAATTACAATTAAGAACAGAACTATTGATGTCGAATAATTTAACCATTGAAATGAATTGATTTAAATTCTAAATATATGTGAATTCTTTGAAAAGGCCGAGTTAAAGCTCATTTCAAATAATTGATCGGTGACAAGAGATCGATGATGAAGACGGTGGTTGAAGACTGGAGATCATCACCTCGGTTGGATGGTAACTGATGTGTTGATTGGGAGGCACCATGAAATATAGATAATAAGTGGTGATCGTCCAAACGTACATGGAGATCGATGGATATGCGAGGTATATAGTGCATCCGGTTTCGTTCAGACCCAGAACGAACTTGTAAATGGACTATGTGTCTGACATTGGAGTTTGTTCTGTGCTGATTGATCTCTACTAAATATATATCTGTTTGGCGGCGGAGAATTTATTCTCTTGCTTAACGCCCTTCTCTGAGACGTACGAGCTCAGAGGTTATATATCGATAGAAATCAGTCGCATGGAGTGAACTGCTTGTGTGGCATGCCTAAGTGGCAAATGATCAAGGCTTCTGTTGAAAAGCAAAGTCTTGTGGTTGATGATCAAAGCACGACCTGTGTGGCATAGCTTTGTGTATAACGTTGATTCGCGAGCCTCACATCCCTGTATGAACCAGAAACGGGAGAGGGCATCAGGGAGGGTATGCGTTTCCTTCTAGTTAGGGTGGTGTTAGTGACCTACCAGCCCTGACATTTATATTATTTTCACCTGTGTGGTTGTTGCTGTTGCGAGGCGCCTCAGATATATCGGTGACTATGTGGAGCCGATGGAGTCATTTGGCTCATTTATGCCCCAAGGGGCGGAGAAACGCAGTGTTCAGGCATTTTAATCCACATCGGTGGATCGCCCCTGACGATCCAAAGGCTTGACTGAGTACTTGCCTGAGGGGCGGGCTAGAGTGTCTCGAATTCGGTGAGGACGATCCCTTGCCTCGGTTCATGACGGAAATCCAATTTCCAAATACGTGACTTTGCGGTTTTGATTGCATACCTATATATGGCGACATAGTGGTATGGGGCATTAATGCTGTCTATGATTGATACTTATGATTTTAAATTGTGTTGAAACATATATACACTAGTAATAATATCAAATGCTTTTGTTTCATTCGTATCAAGCATATTTTGGCCATTATAATGTAAAACTCTATCCTCCGGTTTGTGTTGCATTGTGTGATGGGAACTGAGTCTTATAATGGCTTCATTTTTATAAAAAGCATTGCGATGTTTAAAAGATTTGCTTGTTTTAAAGCACTGGCAATCCAATAGAGTAAACCCGTTCCGCGAAAGTGGCGTGGTCCTGTGATTAGCCATATTATAAAATGTGTTAAGTAGATTTCTTATACCAGTCCCATGAATGACTCGTAGTTTGTTTCACTTGCAAACTCGGGTACCCCCTTTTCTATGCGGGTAGCCTTGTATTCAGGTTTTAGCAGGCTCTTTCTAGTTAGCTGGAGCTGAAGATGGATTCTACCATTTATCTCTTTTTATGTTGTTCAGCTCCTATTGTACATATTATGTTTCGTTTTCCGCTGTAGACATTTATGTATAGCTGAACTGTATTCTGTACTAAGTATGATCCTGTATACTGTGTAACTCTGATGATTATGTTTATCCAGTGTGTTATTTGTACATTATCTGGCGTATTTATTTTGGATAGAAACTGTTCAAGAGGTTTTTCAACAATTGAATAGTGCAAACTTTTCAACAACATTTGATATTGAAATGCGAAAGAAAAGGTTACTAGACTATCTAAATTGTAAATCATTTCTAAGATATTTAGTTGAAACTCTTGAACATCTTATATTATGAGAATATGAAATCTAGAAATACTCAAAGCTAGTTAAACGAGATTTGATCTTAGGAATGATTGATATGATTTGTATTATAAACGATTTTATAAAGCTTTCAAAATTTGAAATGCTTACTTGATTGGAAGGAACGATAAGAAAATCGTATTGATCAAATTTGATTTCCAGTTATTGAAAGGAATTTTTTTATGGAAAAATGTACCTCTTAGAAGATATCAATTTATGTATAATTTCGATAGTGTAATTTCGAAATAAATTGAAATTTACAAAGCTTGATATATAATGATCCTTAAAGTCTTTAATGTAGAGAATTGAAAGACTTGAAATATTTAAATAAGATCATTGATTTCGAAATATGAAACATAAGTTGTATGTTTGAAAGTTGAAAATTGCACTTTCAATTGATTGAATTAATTTGCAAAGTATTGAAATAAATTGCTTTCCATATTAATTTGGATATGATGAATAGTTTATAAATCGATTTATGAACTAAGAAAATTTCGACGACTTGAATCCTGATATTTGAAATATTTGAAAAACAACAATACTATGATTAAAAGTATTTGTGAATTATTGTTGCGAAATGATTTATGGCTTCGGGATATGAAATGATTTGATATGTTTCCATGGATTTGGGTAACCGTGACTAAAAGAAGGACGTCTGTGATTTAGGATGAGCAACATAGGAATATACGGTATCCGTGTCTAGATGAAAACCGAGTTATATGTGCTCCGCAATTTTGTACTTAGAGGTTCGTGTCTAGACGAAAGCTGTGAGATACACTTTGCTTGGGATCCCTCGATGATGGTATTTGGGAAGTGAAACCTAGGCATATATGGTATTCGTGCTTGGATGATAAACCGAGATATATGTGCCCCGCGATTTTGTGCTTGGGGGTCCGTGTCCAGACGAAAACCGTGATGTACACTTCGCTTGAGAACCCTTGACGATGTTCTGCTTTAGGTGTCCAGAGCGACCTTAATTATCTATATTATTGCATACGATAGGCTGTCTTAGGCCTTATCATGGGAAACTTGAGGAAACGAATAGAATTTTTGACAAGAAGTTGAAACAAGTATATTTAGTACTTGTATATTTTAGTCATGCGCCTGATCAATGCATGTCTAAAGTTTGCAAGGACGACGATGGACTTGTTAGGCTTTGAGTTATCATATATGTTTGAAGTTTTGAAAGAGATTTTGGTTTGAAATCCCGAAGTGAAGTATGATTCTATATGAAAGAAATGTATAGTACTTCAATGGTTTGAAATAAAAATGGGATCCTAAGTTCGGAGAAATCATTTTGAGACTTTCGAATGTTTTGAAATTTATAAATATAACAATTTACACATTATTTTAATTTAACTAATCCAACTTATTCATTTTACTTACCTTTTTGTTTCATTAGATTATTATATTTTGCATTGTACCCAATGATTTTTTCCATTTTAATTTCTTTTACCTATATTATTTTACTATTCTATTGTATTATATGTTCTCTATCAAGTTTTATTGCTTATATTTAACCATTGGTTTGTGATTTTAAGGCTATTTTATATCAAACTCTTTGGATTTATTAAATCTACTTTTTATTTCAAAATAACTTTACCATTTTAAACTACTTTTACTCAATTTATTTTGTACTTTGAGCATAGCTTTCTTTTACATCATATAGCAGATTTCGTTATTTAATTTTACACAATGGTTTATGTTTTGCTTACAATAGTTTTGATATAAGATGTTTTACCAATTCACTGTATGATACATTTTGTGTTTAGTCCGTTAAGAAACTTTCGATAAATGATGTAAGTACTTTAATATAATAAGTGTATTTTTGGTTTAGTAAATTTTATAAAAAGATTTGTTTTACTTAAGTATAATTTTTTTTACAACTCTCCTCTCGGGGAAGAAAAGTTTTAAGTGGGGGAGGCAGTAACAACCCAGAATTTTCGACATTGAGAATATAAGTTAATTTAGAGTTTACCGTTAAAAATAAATACTTATAATGGGCCTTGATATAGGATTGAAATTTATTTTTAACATAGTTGAATATAATTATTATTTGGATGTGTAATTTAGACTTTAAGTTTGCTTTGAACTTATAATGAAAATTCCTAGATTTAATTTATATATATCTATATCTGTGTTAAAAGAAGCGTTATTAACATCTTTTAGATAATTTAAATACTTAATTTTGGATCACGTTTTAAATGTTGAGGTAAATGTTTATATTTTACATAAAATTTGTAATTTATCTATTTAAACGTAATTTGAGTTTACTTCATTAATCGTTTTGTAAATCTATAGATGGTTTGACATTATTAACTAGTTTGTGCATGTAGCCTAGAATTCTTTCCATTTAATTTTAATATAAATGTTGTCGAAATTTAAACTTTGTATATAAGTTAATTTGCCTACAGCTTATTTGTATTTGGATTTTATATATTCTTCGTTGTATTCTAGTTCTTTTGTATTTGTATTTATTCTACGTTTGATTTAATTATTTGTGCTTAATACTTACGGTATTCTAACAATCTTATTTTATTTATACTTGGAGTATTTATTTTATTCTAATTTATTTGTCTGCCTTACCTTAAATATGTTTTCTAAATAATTTTAACATTTTATTTGAATTTTCTAAGATACTTAAATTTTGTGTTTAGCTTTTATATAATATATTCTTTGCATAAAATTCTATTTTGTCCAGATGGTTTGCATTTAATAATTTACAGCATTTTAACTCGTGTCTTACTTTACCAATTTGTATCATTAGACTAGAATTCTTTCCATGAACCGTTGCAAGCGTGAACGCTATATAAAGTAAAGGCAGCTACAACAAAATTTGATTTCATTTGAGTAATTTGTGAACAGAAATCGATAAAAGTTTGAATATATCAATTCAAAACGGTTAATTGATTTTGTTTGAATAAACCGTTGTGGTATAGTTTGAAATTTATAATCTGTTGATAATAAAGACGTTCACTTCAGCCTAATATACGTTTAAACTATGTTTTATGTGGTGTTCTAGCCTAACGTTGGATACATGTTCACTAATATCTCCATTTAAAACCATTTTCTTGTGTCAGCCCAATGTTTTGAATTTGAAAACATATCTGGTATAATCTTTGCCAAGATTTGGCAGTAACAACAAAAAATATTGTGCTGGAAATTTTCTCCACTTGTCCTTGCCGCTCTACTATGCGTAACACGTGTTGTCTTCTTTCTTTCGCTGGTCTCCTTTAGTTTCAATACAAAATTTGGACCCTTTCATTTGTTCACCACAAAGATAAAACAATCCGCTCCTCTTTATTTTTGGCAGCCGTTTTCTACTTCCTTTATTATCTTCCTTCAGCTATATCAAATCCAACCCCAAAAATTAAATCGCCCAAATCAGTCCTCTATTCTCAAATCGATGGTGACTCCATCCAGTCCTTTCTCCGTCGTGCAACCCTGAAACCGCCGCGCCAGTCACCGTTCTTCAATTTGCTCCTCTTCCAGTCAAACCCACCTCCTGAATGGAGCTCTGTCCTTCATCAAAACCCGGAATCCATTGCAATGCCCGCCTCCACCGCGGTTGCTGTTGACCAGACCACCCTCTCCTCTCTATTTCGACTCGCTTGTTTCCTCCCTTCGATGCAGCATTCCTATGAACCACCACAATCTTCACTATAACCTGTAGGAGTTGAACACCCACGCACTTCCTGGTCCGTTTCTGCTAACACCGCTTACACCGTGCAAAGACATGAAGCTCAAAAGATAACGATCAAAACAGTGTCGGAAGCCGTCGTTCGCTGTTTGCACCATTCGCAGTAGCCAGTAGCTCGTCTTCGTCCACCATCGTCTCCAATTGTATGTTTACTTACAATTAAAATTATTTCGAGCTTTTGCACTCCGTTTCACTGAATATGATCGGTTTGGGGGCCATTATCTACTATTTGATCATCTTGTGGACCCTTGCAACCTGTCGATTTCCATTTAAGTTCCATTGCAACGCATGTTTGAAACTCTTGTCCGCTTGATGCATGGTTGTATATGGCATGGGTCTGCATATATTTGTTTCTCTGTTTCTGTATGCATTATAGTTATGGGTGCTGCTATTATTAGTATTGTGAACAATCCGTAGTAGTTTTGTAGCATCACCATACTTATGCATGACATCCCCATTGGTTACATGTTTACTGCATGATTTAACACTAACATGTCTTACTGCATGTTATTTATACCTAATTTTGACATTGAATAATTATTGACTGTAATGCCAATTTCCTTGGTCACTTTATGCGTATCTATTATAGGTTTGGGCTTCCCTGTTTTATGCCAGTTCGACTACCATGTTCTTGATTTAGGCTGGACCATTATGCTGAGCCTTTCCTTAGGCATGACCTTGTTGAACCCATGTAGTCCTTTGATCTTGTTTTGTACTATTTACGTATCAAGGTACAATTTTACTCTGAAATCATGAAACTCTATGCCTTGTCACTTATCGGACTTGGTTCCTTGTTACCAATTTCAAACGAAAAGATTTGCGTTGCCTCGGATATTAATGGGAAAGGTTGTAATTCGAAGTAGCCTAAATCTTGAGTTCACCCAAAGAGTTAACTGTTGAACTATCTTAGGTTGTTGAATTTATGAAAATATCAAAATAGAGGTTGTTCCATGCATGTAATAGCAAAATCCAAGTTAGTTATGAAGCATTTGTGTTTATAGCCCTTACTGCATGTAACTAATACCAAAGCCATTGTATACTTTCTTGCATGTTAAGTTGTTTACGGTGCCCGGAAGAAAATCTCATTTTTATTTACTGTAAATCAGTTGCATACATATAAGCTGATTATAGAAACCATTACATAATCAAATCCCACTTTTGGATTGCATGCACTCTTTGCATGGTTACTGGTCAATGTTTCATTCGTTAAACCTACTAGGGTATTTGAAAATGAATTTGAGCACCACTTGGGTACTTATGGTCCCTTGCGCCTATGTGTCATACTACACCTGTTGCGTTGCACTCTTGCATAACGTTGTACTGTGTCTTCAGTCATTTCCATATTTATACATGCCTTCTTTGTTGTCATTTTGGGTTTGTGCACTTTCATGAGTACTTATCCAAGTTAAGTACTTCATTACTGTTGCATGCATGTGTTTTAATTGGCCTAAGCCAAAACCCTTATGTTAATTCATGTCGAAACCCATATGTCTCGGACTTAGTACATGTTGAATCACTTTTACTTCCCTGTTTTATTCCGTATGGTCCGATGGTGCTATCATTTTAATGCTGAGTTTGCGGCTCATTAAAAAAAATCAATGCATGTATTTCTTTGTTCAATATGTTCGAACCTATCCATTCATTTTGGCAGTTCACTGTATTGGGGTACTTGAGTCATTTAATATATTATGTGGATTAAACTAATTATATTTACGTGACTATCAAAGTGTGCTTACTTGAAATAAGTTTAATCCTGACTCGGGTGTTTTGTGTATTTTGCGTGAGACACTCGGGTCACGCCCCAAGTGTTCCACGTTATAGATATCAGCTGGCAAACTGGAGAGGACGTGAAAATGTGGAGACGCTCGTGCGCGCTATGCTCGACAGACAGTAAATTCATTTTGAAGAAGTTCATGTATACTTATTTTCTTTAACTTTCGCTGTGCAAATTTTGTATAAACTCTGATATTTTTATGAAATTTTATTCCGCTGCAAATATTTCATTATGTGATTCTTTATTTATTTTGTTTAAACCGTGTAAGCCAATAACAATCTGTTGCTTTGGACGTTTTGATTTGGTTTAATTACCGACTTTGGATGGTTTAAATGCCAGGTCGTTACAATGATTGTATTCATTTCTTAAGTATTTTCATGTTTGTCATATGCATGATTTTTCACCTAGTTCCCAATAAGATAAGATCTGTACGCATAGTTAGAAATTACGTGCAAATTCACTTTATCTATGAGCGTTTACACCTGTTGTACATTGATGTGTGCATCACCATGGACATCATTGTATACCAGTTAACCAAGCATTGTTTCATTAATGCTTGGATATGCTTCAAAGGTTCTACAATGATATATCTACACATGGATCAATAAACTGCTAATGGATGATTTTTTCTTCATGATGCATGCTTCTAAAATTTTATGTGAGCTTTAAGAACTACATATATATATATATACATATATATATATATATATGTAGTGTGCGTGTGTGTGTGTGCGCACATGGTTGTCGAATAAATGTATGCATGGCTGTTTGTGATATTACTGAAATGATTTGCCGTTTGTGACATCAATTCAATTCTTCCTTCAATTCGAGTTCAATGACTGCTCAATCAATTTCTACTTCAAATTCATCAACAATAACTGCAAGAAAGAAATACCACCACAAAATCCCAGCGAAGATGAAGACAGAGAAGGTAGGGTCTAATGCGGGGAAGAAGTTTTTTTGTTGCTCCATGTGGCCGGTACGTATAAATTAGGTTTTTTGGTTGCTTTGTCGATTATTGTATCTTTCAATGATGTTTTAGTCGAAAATTTAAGACATGTGTAGAATGGCGATTGCGAGTATTTTATGTGGCATGATGAAATGTATGAAATCAATAGCAATGCTAAATTGGATGATACTACTGTTAAATTGATGGAAAAAGAAAAGACTATATCGCAATTGCTTGTGGAAAGCAAGACAATTGAAGAAAAGCTGCTGAAGCAAAAGAAAAAGAGGGCAAAAACTGATGAATTTGTGGCAGATATGAAGGAAGAGTTGGCCCTAATGCGCATTAATTGTGAAAAACACGAGAAAGGAGAAAAATTCTTTCAACAGCTTTAGCTATGTCCTGGATCATGTTTGGAGTTCTTTTGTGTGTTGCTATGGTAATGTAGTGCAGTGAAGTAACATGAAATAGGATGCGTGGACAGTTTTTCATGTATAATTTTAAGTTCTGTCCCATTGTAGATTAGTGATAATTTTTTCCATATTGTAGATTAGTGATAATTTTTGCCACATTGCCCATTAGACCTAAAGTGTTGATTAGTGATAATTTTATCCACATTGTAAATATCTAATTGTTTACTATGTATACACTTGTATCAAAATGAACCTCGTGTCAGATTGTAACTGGAGCAATGCCTCGGTTCGTAATTGAAGCAATGATTGAGTTTGTACATGAACGGGTCGTGCAATAGTTATACTATGGCGTAGATTTGCAACTAAGGCAGTGCCTCTGTTATACTATGGCATACTATTGTATTCCTTGGTATCATTTATGCTTTGAACAAATTGAGTCATTGCATCAGTTTATAACTGAGGCTTGCAAGCCATAAACTAAGGTATGCAACTGAAATGTCTTTGTGCTAAATTGCAACTGAAATGCAAATGAAACTCAGTCATGCAACTGAAATGCAACTCAGTTATGCAAATGAAACTCAGTTATGCAACTAAAATGTAACTGAGGCATGCAGGTGAAGGAGGCAATGTTGAGGTTGTTCAAGAACTTATTACTGAAAGCACTAGAGGTATTCGAGGCAGTAGAGACACTAAACGCACTAGAGGCTCGCGTATATTTTGAAACTATTTTAGTTTAATGTAAACATGAATTTAGTACTGGCTGTGTTTGTAACTGAAAGTGAAATTGAATTTAGTGGCTATGTATGGTTATTTTGTACTTGACTAAGTAGTACTTATGTTGCTGGTTAATTTGAAATAAAAAGTTCTTTGTTAATTTCAGTATGATGTTAATTTCTGTTATGTTGCAGCAAGTTATGTAATGTTGCCATAGCCATGATATAATGTTGCAGTATGTGATGTTAAATGTTGCCATAGCTATGATGTAGTGTTTCCATTGTATGGTAAAGGTGTTGCTATAGATTAATTCATATGGGACCAACAACAGGATTCCATGAACCCGAGCTACAGATTTTAGGGGCCCCACATTTTTGTAAATTTAGTACCTGTAGCAACACATGTACTGATGTTGCCTTAGGGTCACAAAGATGTTGCCTTTGACTTTAAGGCAATGCGACAAAATGCAACACCAAGAAAGTGTTGCTACAAATCATTTTTGGTCTATAGCAACATTTTTGGGAACTTCCTACATCACTTCTCTGGTTTTGCAGTACGGAATCTGTGGCGTAGAGCTTATTAGATTTGAAGTTGGTCTATGAGTCCTCCTTCTCTAAAAAGTGATTTAGTTATGGCGATAACAGAGTAGGGTAGTTTATCAGAATGTCCACTTCTTTTAGGAGCATAGTGAAGGCCAACCTAGGGGAATATTTGGTATACATGGGACGCAGCATGCTATTTGATTAACCGACCATCTAAGAGAAGTCTTAAGCAGTATAGGCGTTCTACTGTAATATCAGTTAAGTGGTAACATGAGGCGGCCGCTGGATGAGTCATAAATGGCTATATGTCGGCCTACCCTAAACTGATGTTAAGCAACGAGATAATACTTCTCATATTATTTGTAAGAATATACCTATAAGGATGTTGATGTGCTAGGACGGGGACACGAGTGGGTAGGGTCCACCTTAGGGTCATAAGAGATCATAAGAATCCACCCTTAACACACATACTATAATGGGCCTTAAATGACAGAGAATGTCCTCTTCATTGGGTCTTCACCCTAAATGAATCAATGAAGATCTTAAGCGATTAACTTAGGTATCCAGCTCATTAATTAAAATACATCTTTGTATGTGTGTGCATGTGTGTTTCATAGACATACTTTGAAGTATATAACCTACCAAATTTAGAGTATAGTCTTTAAACACATATTATTTCACTCACCAGAACTTTATGTTCTGACCTCCCTCCTATTAACATATAAACAGGATGGTAGGTGGGAATTCTTGGAGGTTCCATAGCTATTAGGCGTTACGGCAATATTATTACGTTGGGAAAATTGATGCTAATGTATCTATTATTGCATGAGTCTCGTTGTAATTAATATTTATGATGGTTTTAAACTAAAGTTACATCTATTTTAGGTTATTATATTTTATCCCTTCCGCTGTGTGAGATTATGATTTTGCTTTAGTATTCTCTGTTATTTCTTTTATACTATTTCCTTAGAGGAACTGATGATCCATTTAGAATGGCTCTAAGTTTCAATTGGCCTTTTTGGGTTAAAATTTAGGGCCATTTCGAGTGGGTTGTTGCATTTGGTATCAGAGCATAGGTTATTCGATTATGAAAATATATATACATATGAGAGGGGTACTTGTTATTTTGAAAGAGGATTTTCAAAAGTTTTACTATATATAAAAGTAAATATATTTTTAATGTATGCATATCTTTAGAAAAGAGCATATGTAGGTCATTTTAAGAAAAGATTGAAACCTCCTTATTTAGCAAGTGATAAATGAATATTAATCGGATGAATTATCTATTATGATAAAGAAACATTCAAATAAATGTCCAGAACAATTAATATGGACCAATTTGAGAAATATGTCCGGTTTTGCTAAAAAGAACAGAAGTACATCTTTGATTATTGACATAAACTTCGAGAATAAAGCTAAGAATGTCTAAGATTTCAATGGAACACTAAATGGTTAGGAGGGAAAGTATTAATGGATTTATTAAGACCACATAGTAAAAAGATGTCCATAGGATTAAGCAATATTTAAAATGGTTTAAATGGACATGAATTAGGAATGTGTAGGGATGGGAAAAATTAAAGGATACAGAAGAAAAGGGTTAAGCGAAGGTACGGACTTCCGTGACATCAACCTTGGTTGAAAAGATGGTAGTTGAGGTAGGAAAACTGAAAGAATAAACATGTTTTCCTAATCAACAAAGAAATGTAAAGCCTACGAATATGATTTTTTTCATACAATCAATTTATTTTGAAAAATAGAAATTTTAAGAAATACACTTCCGTAAAATAGCGTGTCAGAAAATTTAAAAGAAAAGACTAAGAATATTTAGAAACCCATCAAGATGAATGTTTGGCATACTATAAAATGATTTGAAGGAGGAAATTTAAAAAACAACTTAATCTCTTGTATATGGATTAGAATTGCATAATAATTCTAGTTGAAAATAAAAAAAATGGGGTTATAAGTGTTCATTTTTTTCTTCTGTTAGACAAACAATAAATATGCATTTTAGCCAAAAAAAAAAGATGGAAAGGCTAATTGTGAATATTTCCAAATAAGAGCTTTAGTGGAAAAGAAATTAAGGCGACAAGTTATAAACAATTCAAATGGTTAATTTGTAATTATCATGGTCTTGATGTAACAAGCTTTTAAAGTTTAGATTTGAAAATATTCTTTTCCTAAAATCTAATATAGATTATGGTACTAAATTAACATTTAATCAAAAAGAGAAAGAAGATAAGACATATAAGCTTGGCAAAATAAACGTCGTTGACATACTCAATTAAAAGAGAGCAAATCTAATTACTAAAATTGGATAGAATTAAAATGATAAAATCCTCGTAAAATGAGAAGCATTTGAGAAGGCCAGAGTGTTAGGGGTAGTGTAAATGATAAAAGACTACTCAAATGAATTCATTTAGTAATTTGGAATTTACTTATGACCATTAAATTAAATTTTGAAAGGCCTCTCATTGTGCAAACAAAAGAGTAACGAATAGTTATGTTCATTAAGGACTATCAAATTTCACACACACACAGATATATATATATATATATATGTATGTATGTATGTATGAAACCTCTTCTAAATCCTACACTTGATTTGCAAGAATGTTGGTGGGAATTACGATAACATCTAATCTACCAGCAGTTATTCTATATTGTTACATACTGGAGTTAAGAAGGAGATTCAAGTTGAATATGAGTTCATTCCAATTAAATGCATGAAATTTGGACATAAAGAAAACATTCATGAAGTAACTACCAAGCTACAATGGGTACCTCGTACTCAAGGACAAGTAGATGCTTCTACATATACTACACAAGTTACTGAAGAAACTCCATCCTTTGAAGAAACAGCAACACATAAGGATGATCTGCCTCAGGAGGATCTGAATTTTCTCAGCCCCTTTTTGCCATCTTCTTTATTATCTGATGAAATGGAGAATGTTGCTGATGCCATAATAGAAGAACCCTCTATTAATGATGAAATTGATGCTTCTTCATTAGTGGGAAAAAAATCCAAAATATCTACAAAAAGTTCAAATTCCTTCTCAGACAAATTCTCAAACAACCAAAACTCCTCCTAAAAGACTAACCAGAAGTTCATCTGTTATTAAATGACATTCCTTTCATGGAATGTTAGAGGAATGAATTCAACACAACGTTTTAGTGATATTTTCAAACTTCTAACATTATATAAGCCCACTTTAGTGGGCTTAGTCGAAAATAAATTAAATGCTTCAAACTTATCCTCTTTATCTTATACAATTCCTTTGAACTAGGCTTACTATCCTACTAATTTCTCTAATGTTTTAGGTTATATTCTTTTATTGTGGGATACAAAAGTTTGGCAGGTAGATATCCAGTCATTCTCCTCTCAATACATTACCAGCTCATTATCCAATTATGGTGGGTTTCATTGCGCTATTACCATTATTTATGCCAGTAATTATTGTCAAGACAAAGAGGCTCTTTGGCACGATCTTATTCTTCAACCCCAACACATATCTACATGCTAGATTTTAATGGGTGACTTTAACCATAGTGCTTCACCTACAAATAAAAACAGAGGTCTCCCCATTCCTTTTTCACAAAAAAGGACATTTCAAAATTTCTTACAACAGTCTAGGTTGATGGAAATTAAAGCAACTAGTTTTAATTTCACATGTAGAAGGAGGGGCATCGCGAATAATATTGACAAAATAATGGTGAATCATTTGTCCTTACAACAATTTACTAATATGAGAGCTATGTCACTTTCACAAGAATCCAGTGATCATAATCCACTGCTTTTACATTTAATTCCCACACAACAATCAAAAGGTTATCCTTTTAGATACCGTAATGACTGGCACTTGTATCATGGGTACTATGAATGTATTTATCGAGGATGGCAATCCTTCACGTGGGGATCAATGAGTTATAATTTCCAGCACAAACTCAATACATGCAAATCAGAATTCAAAGTATGGAATAAATTAAGGCCTAAGGATGACTCACTTTTATTAGAAGCAGAGCAGAATTTTTATAATCTAGAAGCTGCTGCGGATGCTGATCCAGAAAATACTGATTTATTTGACCAAATGTTACAAGCTAAACTTTGTATATGACCCAACAAAGGATTAAACTCTGGGGATTACGACAAAGAGCAAAAGTTCTATGGCTTCAACAAGGGGATACAAACTCAAAGTTCTTCTTTTCTAAAATTTCATTTAGGAGATATCAAAACAATATTAAAGCTTTAATTTCTGTAGACGGGGAATTAAGTTACAAACCTGAGGATATAGAGGTCCAAGCTATCTCATATTTTATTGATTTATTCAATGGTCTAGTAATGAATATCTTTCCAGAATTTGAGCCCGTATCTGTTATTAACAACTCTGGAAAATCAATGTTGATGGTTCATGTTTCCTTGGAGGAAATTAAGCAAGCAGTCTTCTCTATTCATGAAGGTTCGAGTCCTGGTCCTGATGGGATTAACTCGAAATTCTTTAAACTCAATTGGGGTCATATTAAGCTAGATATTTTGTATGTAGTACAAGATATTTTTGCATGTAAATTACCAAAGGGGTTAAATCGTACCTTTGTTACGTTAATTCCCAAGATTGATCGTACCACCGAAATAACACATTACAGGCCCATTTCTTGCTGTAATATATTCTACAAAGTATTCAGCAAAGTCCACTGCGCAAGAATGAAACCTTTAATGCAGCAGCTTATCTCCTCTAATCAATGTGCCATTATACCTGGAAGATACATAGGTGATAATATATTGTTGGCACATGAAATTCTAAGAGATTTTAAAAAACCTAGTGTTCGTAAATTTTGTGTAAAAGTTGACTTACACAAGGCTTACGATATGATTAATCATGAACTTATTTGTTACATTACGTAGTCAATGGGCTTCCCCATCCATTTTATCAACCTGATTTATGAGTGTATATCTACTGCATCATTTTCTATTTTATTGCAAGGGGCCAAAAGGATTTATAACATCTACACGTGAGATTAAACAAGGAGACCCCTTGTCTCCATATTTGTTCTGTATTGCGATGGAGTACTTCAGTTATTACATGAATAAGGCATCTGTATTGAAGACATTCACACCAGCTTATACTATTGAACCACAGATAAATCATCTTTTATGTGCAGACGATTTGTTAGTGTTTGGAAAAAGTAATATTTCTTTAGCTACTGCATTGAAAAACATCTTTGGAAATATTAGTACATATACTGGTTTGAATGTAAACGCTATTAAGACAAAGATATATTTCAGTTTACATGCCTTACACACTCAGGAAATTGCTAATGTTCTTGGTTATGAAGTGGGTTCTTTACCTATCAAGTATTTAGGCATGCCTCTTTCTACAAATTAACCACATTACCAAGACTATGCTTCCTTAATCCATAAAATTCAATACAAAATTCAAGGAAGGGATGTTAAATTTCTTAGCTTAGCAGGTCGAGCAGAATTGATACATTCTGTAATAACACTAATTGTCATGTATTGGATGTTCGTTTATCAAATTCCTGAGTTCACAATTGACAAAATTAATAAGATATGTGCTGATTTTTTTCTTGGAGGGGGGGGGGGGACTCTCAGCACAAAATTAGTTTGGAATAATTTATGCAAACCAAAGAAGGAAGGAGGCATTGGTTTAAATTCCTTTTCTGATTTAAAGAGAGCTTCCATTATTAAGCTTTTACAGAATTTTTTGTCCAACAAAAATTTATGGAGTATTTGGATGAATGCAAGATACTGTAAAAACAAGCAGTTCTGGACTATGCTGATAGACAACGACGCTTCTTGTACATCGAAAGCTCTGCTTCGATTGAGGACAAAAGGGGCACAACTATTCAGGAAAGTTCTTGTTAATGGCTCAAACACTCTCCTATGGTTTGAACCCTGGCTTAACTGAAAGTGTTTGATTGATTTACTTGGTGTTCATAGATTTTCTACTCTTGGTAATCATGAAGAAAAAGTTTTATACATAATTATTGATGGCATTATTCAACCTATGATGCATTCAGCCGCCAGGGAAGTGATTCATCAGTTCTCTATTATCTCATTACACACCAATTATGTAGAAGATTCTTATGAGTGGTGTCAAGGAGGTACTTTTACTCTACATAAGGCTTGGGATTGTGTGAGGGACAAGCAAGAACCTAAGCTATACTATCCTGTTGTTTGGCATTCGAAAAATAGCCATAAAATGTCCTATATTGCCTTTTTGGCAATTTCTAATAGACTAAATACTAAGGTTTGATTAGCAAGTTATGGTATGATGGATGATGTCACCTGTGTACCATGCAATGAAGCAGAAGAACCAATGGAGTATCTTTTCTTTCATTGTACATACTCTTATTCGATCTGGAGCATTCTTTGATCTAAGTTAAGCATTTCATCAAGCAGCATTGGTTCACTTCATCAGGAGGTTGCCATTATAAAACAGCAGTTCAAAACCAGGGATCAATTGCGTGACATATCTTGTGGGGCTTTGACTGCTGCAGTGTATCATATATGGGAAGAACGTAATGCGAGAATTTTCAGAAATCAAAAGGCTTCGGAGTTGATCAAGGCAAGACAAATAGAAAAGGAACTGGTTTACCTGGTCAATAACAATGGATCTTCAACTGTACGTTCGTCTAGCACAAAGGATTTTTTATAGCGCTGGGGGATTGAATTAAACGATGCAGGATGATTTGTATTTGGTCTTAGCGAGAAGTTAGCAAGTTTAAGCATTTTTTTTTTGTATGTATTCTATGATGTATATTGTTGCATATGAACGATTCAATATATGGAAATTATATGTGCTCTTTTTCCTTGCAAGGTATCCAGTGGGTGGGTTGTAAGGTTTTGATGAGGCATATAATGGAAGTATATGGTAAGTAATAAAAGGTGCCCATTTTCAAAAATAAAAAATATGTATGTATGTGTGTGTATACACACACACACACATCTATATATATATATATATATATATATAATGAACGATCACCGAAAACTACGGAAAGCTGCTCATCTTGGAAGGTATAGGACTACCCAGTCTACAACCGCAAGCTTATACAACTTATCGCAGTTCCCCTTGGACTTCCATGATACAGGGTACAATTTACTTGGGTGATAGTTGCACAGGGTAGGTCCCGAACTGCTGACCTATTATCGGGTAGGAGCACATCTTTCCACTGAGCTACTATCGCGGACGTATGTATGTATTTATGTGTGTGTGTATATATATACACATACATATATATATGTGTGTTTATATATATATATATATATATATGAGAGTGATAAAATGAATGCAATCTAATATTTCGAAAATATATTTGAATTTAAAAGAATATAGTGAGAATATTGATATGAACTGAAGGATTAATTGCTAATTTATTCGATGTTAAGAGATTTAGGCCTCATTTTCAAATAAAAATGAACATTTATTTCAAAACAATTTGTGACAAAAAGGAATTTCGCTCGATCCGAACCAGTCGCTAAACCGATCCAGACCGTTCGAAAACGCCTGATCGTTTTGAGAACAAGACAAAATAGAACGCAGACGGAAGAACATTTCATTGTATATTACAACAATGCATCAGATTACAAGAATATACAGAGTATAAATGAACATACATTACACAGAAATATCAGAGATTTAAATTACATTTAAATACATCGCAGCAGAAAATAATACAAAACACAACTGAAAGTAATACATGGATACAGAGCTTTCCGAGAATCATTCCAGCTGTAAATCAGGATCCTGTGAATATAAATATGCAAAACCAAAACTACTAGCTGCCCGTGCGGAAAATAGGGGCACCCAGAGTTTAGGTTAAAACAATAAACTCCAGGTCAGTCATGTGACTGGTGTGAGAACTAAAACAGTTATTAATCTTTATTTTAAAGTTAGGTAAATCAAGAGACCACGCCGCTAACGCGGAACGAGTTTCCTCCCAAGAATACCAGTGCATAAAACAAACAGCACAATGCTAAATAAAGAAAAATGAAGCTGTTATAAGACCCATGTCCTATCACGTAATGCAACGCAAGCCGTGGGATAGGGTTTTCCCTTATAACACCCAAAGAAAGCTTGATACGTTTTAAAACAAATCATTTGATACTATTTTAAGTGCATAGTGTATAAAACAACTTCAAATCATAAGTATCAATCATAGGCGGCATGGGTACCATATATCATGTCGCCATACTAGGCTCTACAAATAAAACCGCAAATGTCATGTATTTGGAAATTGGATTTCCGTCTGTGAACCGAGGCCAGGGATCGTCCTCTACCGATTCGAGACTGTCTAGCCCGAGCCTCAGGAAAAGCCGCAACTGCCCCATGGAGCGACAGGGCCGGTCCACCGATGTGGATTATTATGTCTGAACACTACGTTTCCCCGCCCTTTGGGGCGTAAATGAGCCAACGAATGACTCCTTCGGACCCGGATCGTCCGATCAAACCGAGGCGCCTCGCAACAGCAACAACCACATAGGTGAAAAGTATATAAATGTCAGGGCTGGTAGGTCACTAACACCACCCTAGCTAGAAAGAAACGCATGCCCTCCCTGAGGTCCTCTCCCATTTTTGGTTCACAACCGGGGTGCGAGGCTCGCGAATTCACGTTACACAAAGCTGTGCCACACAGGCTGTGCTTTGATCATCACCACAAGACTTTGCTTTTCAACAGAAGCCTCGATCAATTGCCACTTAGGCATGCCACACAGGCAATTCACTCCATGCGTTTGATATCCATCAATATATAACCCCTGAGCTCGTACGTCTCAGAGAAGGGCGTTAAGCAAGAGAATAAATTCTCCGCCGCCAAACTTATATATATTTAATAGAGATCAATCACACGGACTAAAATCCAATGTCAGACACACAGTCCATTTGCAAGTCCGTTCTGGGTCTGAACGAAACCGGAGGCACCTAGTACCCCGCATATCCATCGATCTCCAAGTACGTCTGGACGATCACCAACTGTTTCCATCTTCTTGGGTGTACAGCCCAATCAAGATCATCAGTAATCACCCAAACGACGTGAAGACTTCCGGTCTTCGACCATCGTCTTCATCTTCGACTTATTGTCGTATCAGTTATTCAGAATGAGATAAACCCGGTCTTTCCGAATAACTCGCATATATTTTAAATAAGTGTTACACAAACACAACATACGCCTCATTCCAATTCATCAGTCACTAACCGTAAATTAATCAAGAGAATAATTTCCCAAATATTAACCCCGAAGGCCGAAACCAACATCAGATCAATATCCAGAAAAGCATTTGCTTGGCTAACCGACAGTTAGTTTCTAAATTTCACATTCATAGGGAAAGGTTCCCATTAATTTTATCAAAGATAAATTCTTTAATTTATTCTTTAATCTACTTTTGAATATCAATTCAAACTAATCGGGATTAACGAACTTTACCGAAGTAATTATTTGTTTTAATTTCCCATTCCCAACCTTTTCATCCCATGAAGTAAAACTGGTAATACTTCATATCTAACACTACGGTGTTATTGGTAAATTCAATTACCATTTCACGTTCAAATCTAATTAAAGATTTAACTATCGCCTGGAGCAAAACTGGTGATACTCCATTCTCGATCATTTCAATCTAACTAAAGATTCATTAAAACTCCACTTAGTTTTAATCTTTAACTGGGTTAAAGAATCAGTGTCATTTAAAACACAGTTCACGATAAACCCAAAATCACATTCCATTAATTATCGGGTTAAAGAACGAGTGTTATTTAAAACACTGTCCACGATAAACCCAAAAATCAACATCAATTCAATTCCAATTAAATATTATTTAATTGGTACACTTCATTAAATCTAAATAAAAAGATTTAATCTTTTCTCAACTGGGTTCAAGAACAGTGTTAGTGAAGGCACCATTCACGACAAACCCAAATCACATTTGATATTCAATACAAGGCTCTGAATAGAAAATATATCGGCTTATATTCAATATCAAATTCTACGATTAACAAATGTTGTATTGGAAATAACGATATAAATATATATCTTTCAAATTTCCATAACAACATCTGTATAATCACGAATTCCAACATTGAAATATTCCAAAGACATTTTCGATTCAAATCCACTCCAGTGCAATCATTGGAAATTCTGGTTATTTTTAAAACCCTTTTTAAATTCAATTTATTTACTTAAAAATAAATAGAATTATAATTCTAGTTCAAAACTAGTTCATTTCGATAAAAATCTATTTTTATCTTTTCAAATATGGAGTTTTTCATCCCAATTCTTTCTAAATCATTTCTTATGATTTTACACAAATTATTACTATTTTTAATAATTTTATCAAGGCCCGTACAGTCGATTTCCATCAACGGTCATTGAACTGCACTTACAGCGACCTTTTTCAAATTTGATTTGGATATAATTCCAAATCCAACCGTTATATTTCAAATTTCTAATATTCGTTAGAAAGCTCTTTTCGATACGAACCCAACGGTTCCGGTTTTAGGAGAATCCGACGGTCGGATCTCCCGTAATATCCGTTCGAAGTCAATGGTCGAAATTCGCGAACTGCCGCGGCGCCGCGCGTTCTATTCAGGCCATTATATTATATATATAATATATACTTCGTCGATTTCAATTCAAAACGTGCTTTATAAATCGTTTTAAATTCATTTTCAAAACGGTTTCAACTTCATATTCAATTTCAAATCAAAATTGAACATTCCAATTTAAATTCATTTTAAATTCATTTCAAATTGATTTCAATTCAAATTGATTTCTAATTCAATTTCAGTTCGTTTTCAATTCAATTTAAATTCGAATTCATTTCTATTCCAATTAAATTCGAATTCATTTCTATTCAATTTCAATTCGAATTCATTTATATTCAATTTCAATTCGAATTCATTTATATTCGAATTCATTTCTATTCAATTTAAATTCGAATTCATTTCTATTCAATTTCAATTCGAATTCATTGCTTTTCGAAAAATCAGATTTTGAAATCACTTTCGATATACATTATAAAATGAATAAAATCGATATAAATATCGTTCACGTCAAAATGGCGTCAATCTAATCAATACAGCTTCATATATTCCTATTTTCAAATATTCTACTTCAAATATTTCTTTTTCAAATATTTCTATTTTAAAACTGGAATGAGGCCCAATCAATTACCATATAATGTTAATTATATGGATTTTCTATAACACATGTATATATCAACAACGATGAATAATCAACCATCTACACTGTATAAGCATCGAATATAAATATTCAACACTTATAACAGCCTGTCAATCAATCGATCGACATACAACTAAACAATCGGGATTAGTGTACGTCAAATATCATCCCAATACCCGTGTGGGGTTTCAAGCAATCAAACACAGATTTTTTATTTGTGCAGTTGGCGATGTGTAAAATTTATCGTCCCAATCAATGTCCTTCAAATAGGTGTACATAAACAAACCGTCCGGTTTGTAAATGAATATTTATTTATTCACATTCACGTTAGAAATTATATTTTTAACGATCAAACTATTTTATTCAACCTATGAATATTCTATTCGGTTAATTTATTAAATAAAATGTTATCTTTATTTTTCTAACTTATTTTTAGAAAATTTCGGCGGCATAACGACACGATACTAGAAACGGGACAAGTCCTAGCCTTATCCCCGGTCTAGTGAAGGCCCACGCCATTCACACATCAATCAAATCAATTTCATTTCACCCAACAATTCAATTCAAACCAAATAATCTAACCAACTATACAACCAAACAAGCCATCCATGGTCTGTGGATGACGGGTGTCGGGTGCTGCTAAGCACCGTCTGCATCCTAGTATATATATATAACTAGAAAAAGAAATTGAAGAGTGAGAAGTTCTCACCGATAGCTATCCAATACCACGACTCTTCTTTTATAGAAATCTTCATCGTCCTCGCCTTTTTGTCATCTTCGTTGCCCGTATTCTCTACATATGTAAAAATCGAATTTTTACTACGCTATTCAATATATAAAATCGTATTTTTACCTCGCTATTCAATATAGAAAAATCGTATTTTTACCTCGCTATTCAATATAGAAAAATCGTATTTTTACTTCGCTATTCAATATATAAAAATCGAATTTTTTCTTCGTTATTCAATATATAAAAATGATATTTCTCATATTCCTATTATGTAAAAATTATATTTTTAATTCTCGACATAAACAAAAATCATATTTTTACATCTTCTATATAGTAAAGATTATATTTTTAATACTTTAAAAATATAAAAATCATATTTTTAATTCTTTAAAAAAATAAAAATCATATTTTTATCCTTCTACTATATGAAAGATGATATTTTTATTTTGCTATACATATAAAAATTGGATTTTTATTACCAAAAACCTTGTCTTTAACTAAATAAAAATCTTACCTTCATCACACAATGTCCTTTATAATTTATTCATTAATTTAAGTAATTACATTAAATAAAATCGAATAAAAACTCACCCTTCTTATTCGGTTTCCTCCCGAGAAGGGTCCCACAGTCGATGGGCAACCGGAGGGCGTCGCTGGAGCCAAGGGGTCTGCGCCGGAGTCCTTCAGGCAAATGGTGGTGGGCGGCGCAGGCTTCAGGGCGGTGGGGTCTGATGGCGGCGGAGGGAGGATGGGTGCGTCGAGGGCTTTGTCGCTGTGGTCGAGGCAACGGGTTTCAGGGGGGTCTTCAATCTGACGAGGGGGGGAGGCTTCGGGGTTGCGCGCAGCGGGGGGCGGCGATGGGTTCGGAGGTGGCGAGGTCGTCATCGGGGAGGGGGCAGCGGGTTTTCGCTTTTGTTTTGTTTTTTTTCTGAATTTGGAAAATCGAATGGGGGGTCCAGAATATAAGGGGGGGAGAGAAAGGGGGTTTTTAATTTTTAATTTATTTAATTATTTTATTTTCACCAAAAAGCAACTTTTATTTTCAACCTCAAAACGAGGCCCACCGCCTGTCGTCCATAGCTAATTACCCCCATTCCAAACACAATGGGATATGTATCGTAAGATGATTCGAACGTTACGATCAGTTTCCGTCAAAATCAAAATATAAATCAGTATATATTCAATTTGAACGTACATTTTAAATTACCGGGGCCACATACGGCTTCTATAAATTCCAAAAAAAATATTTTCTAGCTTCGTATTGACGATACGGTCCTAACAAAACTAGTTTCGTCGAATTCTGAGACCGTTGGAAAAATGGCCATTTTTCCAGTCGATTAAAATCAACTGAAACTGGTCAAATGCGTTTTCCTTTGCCACGCTCACATATTGATTCGAAAAATTATGAAATTTGAAACCTAGCAATAATTTGATATCAGGGACCCAACAAAAGTGGTTTCGTCGAAATCCGAGGTCGTTTGCAAAATTTCCATTTTTAAGGGCCTGAATTCCATAGCGACTATTCAGAATTTTCAACTGGACATATCTTTTGATTCCCGCTATGAAATTTCGATTTTTCGGATTCGTTGGAAAGATATTCCCAATTAGATCCTAATGTTTTTGGTTTCACTAAAATCCGGATTGTTTTGCACCCGGTACATTCAATTGAAGTTTGAAATCGAATTATCGAACTACCGCGCCATTTTCAATTCTATTTATAATTATATATAAATATTTATATTCTAACGACGACATTAATATTTTTCAGGAAATATATTCAAAATAAATTTCTCTTCATTATTATTTAAAATAGTCTATTTTAAATATTCAAAATTCGCTGAAATCGCCAAACAAAAATTTAAACTGGCCCAGATTTTCCGGGTTATTACACAATTATAGTTTTGAAAGTAAGTAAAGACTGACATTCAGTATGCAAATAAAAAATGAGTGTTGGAATGAGGGAAAGATATTTTACTATTGGAAACTATGGGTGTGTAGTAAATATTTGTAAAACGTTAAAATTGAGATATTCATTTGGAATGTTTTACAGGAAATAAAAAGGTCTATTGAGTAACATTTCAAATGTGTCATTGTATGAAGTGATAACGTATTTTTAAAATATAACAATGAATGTCAATTAGACATTTTTAGCAAACTTAATGTTGCCTAATTAAAATTTGAAATTCAATTAAGATTTTATTTTTAAATAGAATTAGCTTTTGTTTTCATGCAAGACCTTTAAACGTTTTTTGTTCCTGTAGAGTGTTAATGGCAGACATTCAACATATCAATAAATATAAGAGTTGAAAAGGAAATTCATTTCGCTCTTATTTTAAGGCATTTAGTGAGTGTTTTAGAAACTTTTAAAAAATGCTTTACTAAACTAGGCATGCATTAATATTTTTCAGTTAACAGTAGAACATGGAAAGCTGTTCTACTCTTAAAATCAGAGATTTATGAACGTATAGACAATGTTTTCAAAACATTACAAACCTAAAAATGGACATTTATTGGACATTGTTTCGTAAAAAATAATAGAATTATATTTTTAAAATGGAAATTCAAATTTTTTAATGCTTCAGCATTTAAAAAGGCATTGAATGCGAATTTTGAAAATCAAGAAACCTTAATAAATTATTGTCATAATGGAATACATATATACGCACATATAAATGACAATAACATACAAATTAATTTATTTAATGTCAATACTAATACTTGTATTGTTACAAAAGAAGTAGATTTAGTAGTAGTAAATTAGGCAAATTAGAATTAGGATTGAATAACTTATACAACTAAATCTTAAAATCATAATGTCAGTCCCAAAAAGGATTATATTAGAAATTTTTTCGAAATCTATAGATTTCCAGAAATAAGATTTGGTTGTTAATTATTTTACCCATGATAGTTTAGTTAGGAGTAATAGCCGTATCGAACAACTAGCTATATATATGTATATATAAATATATATATATAAATAAACACTAAATTATAGGTAAAATGCAAGCAAAGTAGTTCTTGATTTCTACAAATAGAATTCATGACAATTAATTACAAATTTAGCAGGCAATGAATTTGTAATTAATAAAATAAAAAGGAAATTTTGGGGATTGATTTAAAAGACAACTTAGTTTAAAAAAATGGATATATTTCGAGGATCTTGAGGAAATTAAATAAGTACGAAGGGAATGGTCTAGGGGTATGTGTGTGTATATATATATATATTAATGAACATACCACATTTATAAAGAGGGCAAATATGGAAGATTTAAAGGAGTAAATTAGCATCTCATGGATTCAAAATGGAATATTAGACCTTAACACTATTTAGGCCATTTAATTGTATATGAAAACTTCCAAAATAATTTTTAAGCTGTGGTCATTAGTGGTTCCCTAGTATTGATTGGATAAGGGTACAAATGTGATGTAAGTAATAAATCCCTGTTATGCATGAGATGTTGGGATTTAAAACCCTATTAAATTCTTATGATAAATGTGTAAGTAAGAGGAATAAGCTCATGGAGACATTTAACCTAGCGACTTACTATATATGGAATCTAGAGATTAGCAACGATAATGGATTTTTAGCCTGCATAGAGGAAGTGTAGTGGTCTTGTGATTTTTGGAAATTTAGCATTATAGAATGCCACCCTCAGGAATAAGAACATAAAGTATGAGATTAAGGAAAAGGCTTAATTATTATATTTGTATTATCGTTTTAGTATGAATATGACATATTTTGGTTTGCTTAAGGGTGTTTGTTTAATTTTTATAAGTCGGTCCTTTTGTTGTTATTCACAAAAAGATTATATTTAAAATTATGAGGAATATGCTTAAAATGAAAAGGATTTGATGTGTAAATTTCGTATTTGCATGAAATTACAGTATCCATCCAAAATAAAACAATACTCATTCCTTGTAATTTTAAATATGTCCATGTTATTGTTGGGCAAAATTTATGAAAGTTAAAGCAAAAGACCTTACTCGGATTTAAATCCTAGCAAATTGGAGCATAGAAAAATATTATAGTCACTAGTATAGATTAGACACTAACTGGTTATATCTAGAAATTTGATTTATGAAATTATTTTTGGGTCAAACTTCACTTGAAGAGTGGAGAACAAAATGAAGACTGCCAAAGCTTTCGGGATAATATGGAAGGATCTACAACAATAGTCTTCTTAGATAATAGTAATATTTATAAGGGTAGCATAATTATCTTTTTTGGTAATTAGTGGGTGCTCTTGAAGAACTTCAAGGAGGTCACTTAAAATACCAAGGTGTTGATGGGATAACCATCGACAAATTTCTACTCGAAACAAATTTGTGGTTAGACTTTAAAAAAAGTCTAATTTGATTAGGCAGACTGTGGACGGTAATGAGTCGATAGTATGTTTTCATTTTTCCCTAAGTTAAGGAGATATATGATATTATGAATAGGAACCCATAAAAGTTTTATATTTGATAATATACCTTCACGGTTCAATGAATTTTGGTAGGGCCTAATCAAGAAACGGGGACAAAGATGGAACCTCGGAAATCTTTTGCCACTATAAAATTTTTGAGCACGGAATTTCGAGACTCCGCATTATTCAGATAGATTGGTTCGGGTACAGTAAGTAGAAAAATTAGAGTGAAGGCATAAATAAAAAATATGGTCACTTCCCTAGAAAATTTAGAAATTTTGGTTGCATTGTGGTTGCTATATTGGATAGTAGGAGATGGCTGCAACACAAATGCACCAAGCACTCATATAGAAATTACATGCATGTTAAGAAATTTTACATACATACTGCATCACTTACTATGCATGCACGTTAGGATTAAGCTCACTTTAGTAAGCCTGAAGTGCATAATTACTGTGAACCATGGAAGTTTTATGGATGTATTTAAAACAACATAGGTGTATAACATGGATAGATAGAGCGATTTGTGTTTTTTACCCCTTCAGACAGATTTTGGGACGAAATCTGTTTTAAGGGTGGAGAATGTAACACCTGGTAAAAATATACCTAAACAAGCCTAAGATAATCTAATAAAGAATAAATAATAATAATAATAATAATAATAAGTAATGAAAATCAGCAATAAAAAATAATATATTAATGGGTTGGAAAATGGAATTTTACAACATTAGTGTTACTACCAAAATTAACGCCTAAACAGGCTGACGGTGAAGGGGTAACGGACCGTCACAAGCACAGAATAATAATCTGCAAGCAAAGACCAAGCATAGGGTAAGACCGAGAGCATATGGGAAGTATGAGGAATGGCAAGCAAACGACACCATCATTAAAGAAGAGAACTCAAAACCTATATGAAGAAAGAATAATGATAGGGTAGTTCCGGCGTGGAGGGTAGATAACGGAAGGTCACCCAAAACCGGAGGTTAACGAAGAGAAAGACCAAGAATTCTACAAGCCGAGACCCAAAAGGATGAAAGGGCTATCAAAATTAATTCACTAAATGCCGATACAAAAGAAGATGTAAGCATCAAAGGAAGTTTATCGGGGGTCAACTACTGAGATCTAAGCTTACTAATTACAGAAAGGGTAATTTCAGTAATCAACAGACAAGACGTCAGAAGCACCCCTCCAGAAGACTGAAGCCCACTTAAGGAATATGCCGAGAGGCAAGTTAATGCTTCCAAAGAAAAAAGCTATCCACACTAATCCGCTTAGTGTTGATACCGAAAGGCGTGGCGGTTCCCGAAACAACACAGTGAAAGCACTAAGTCAAGCCTCCTAAAGAATTAATAGCAAAGTCCAAAGCTCATATGCGGAAGCACTTTACCGGAAGCCAAAAAGCCTCCCTAAAGCTATCCCTACGGACAGGCCCGCTATTGATACAAGGAAGATAGACATCACATCAAAAAGGAGCTTCAAAGATCGGGACCATCCTTCTAAGAGCCGGAAATGGAACCGTAAGAGCAATAAGCAAAGTCAAAAGAGCGGCTAAGATCCAAAGCAATCGGAACCAAAGGGAAAAGCGACCGACATGGGCTTCTACTCTTCCCATAGCAAAAGAGGCCCCAATTTGTCTATAAATGACCAGTTTCTCATTTCTCATTCATGTATTCTTTTCCTATAGAGTAAAGCCTAATTTCTGAATCAATTTGGGGATTTCCATTGTAATTGCTTATGTACTCCAAATCCAAGATCAATAAAGGGAAAATCAACACTTAGCATATTTCTTATGAGTTTCTTATGAGTTTTCTTTGTTATTGCTTGCACAACATTCCATATGCCTTCTACACGGTCATGGTTTCATACCCGAGACTAAACCCTTCCGCAAGGTTATTGCAGAACCCCTTCCTACAAGCCGTTCATCCTTCTGCTGAGGGTTGTGTTTAGGAAACCCTTTTCCTAAGATAACCGTTGATTCTCAAGTCGCTTAAGCGTGATGCTTACCCCATTGAGAGAAGAGTAACTAATCTTTTGGGCTTTTAACCTTGATATCTAGGAAACGATGAACTAACTCAGACTCGTAAAAGCTAAATAGCCCTATTTTTTCCTTAGGTCCACTTCCGTAGACCTATCTCTGGTGTTAACGAAAAATATCATTAACATTTTGGCGCTAGTAAAAAGACTTGAACCTCCGACCTTTTGGTTAACCGTCACATATCTAACTGTGTTGTTCCGTCCGGGGTTGGACTAAGCTTTGAAGAAGCAAGATTATGGGCAAAAAGGTCCCAAAGAGAGTCTTATGGATCTTAAATGGATATTCCAGGTACTACTAGCCCAAGAGTGACGGAAGAACAAAGTTTAAAAATGGAAGCTTTGCAAATAATCAAGTGAAAAGGGGAAGTAAAGTAATACGATTCTAGTTATCAGAGTGACAACCCTTCCTACATAGGACAAACAACAGCCTTTGCTTTAAGTAGTTCTACATCAAAGGAATATAACCCCTTTTCTCTTATCAAAGAAGCTATCTATGAGTAAGCAAAAGGAATGGTATTCGATCAAGAAATGATGAGGTATTTTAAGCACTTTGCTTGCAAGTGGGCTAAATGGATAGTGCTTCAATCTCAAGACATATTGAAAAGAAGAAGCAAGGATATGAATGAAGCAACAAGACTTAATAACAAAAGGGGTAAACTCCAACGAAAAGGAAGGGACTTTATACCAAGAATGTTTAATAAGTGCCACCTTACCACATTAATGGAAAACAATTACTTCCTATCCTAACAAGAACTCAACTATTGGCTATCCTAAAAAAAGAAGCCCAAGTACGTAAGGAAATTGGGAGGGCCTTACTGTTATTATCATATGATAAATGGACATGAAACTAATTGCTGCAAAGCTCTCGAAAGAATGATTATCAAGTTCATTTATCAAGGCCAATTACAAGACTTTGTAAAAGGATTAAACTAAGTTCAGTAGAATCCTTAAGAAAAGGATTATCTACATAATTACGGGAATGAAAACCCTCTCGAAACTTGAAATGATCAAAGGAAGGTCAAATCAAAAATGGATAAAAACCTTTGTCACCACCAAGTTGGCCAAGGCAAGGCACCCCCCGGAGGGGGTGATTTGTAAGACTTTCTTCGTGCCCAAGTCAGAAAGGGCCAGGTTAAAACATCGAAAGTGTAAGCCTCCGACCCACACCAAAAATGGTCGTGACTGAGCATCTAATTAGTATCTCCTGCCTCTACTATGAACTAAGCACGTTCTACCTCTACTCGCAGAAGAGCATGTCGTACATCTGATTATGTTTCGCATTACCCACAAAAGGGAACACAAACCCTTATCATCGCCTACGATGGCCGGGATAAGGCACCACTCGGAGGGGGTGGAGTGTAAGCCTTTATCACCGCCTACGATCGCTAGGGTAAAGCATCGTAAGAGTAAGCCTTAATTTCGCGCCTACGATGGGTTGGTCTAAGCATCTAAGACCTTATCATCACTTATAATGATCAACATAAGGCACCTCCTGAAAGGAGGTCGGGTAAGTCCTTGGGCCCTGCTTGTGGATAAGCTAGCCAAGCGCACCGGACACACAAACTCAGAGAGTGGCCAACAAAGCATGTACGTCCTCTGCTTTGACAATAGAAGCCTAATGAGTGGCTCAAGAAGCACATACACCAACTGCTTTAAAAATCATGCCCAAAAAGTTAACAGAACTATTGTCGGAAGCAGATTTCCACCTATCTGAATACCCCTAGTCTACGTTTGTTCAGAATTTTTATTATTATTAGAAAAGAGTTTATGGTCTCTCTTCCTAAACATCTGAATCTGGGTTGGTTTGGAACTTTCACTAATTACTAGAAAAAGGTTTCTGGCCTCTCATCCTAAATACTCGAATCTGGGTTTGTTCGGGATTTCTATTATTACCAGAAAAGGATTTCTGGTCTCTTTTTCTAAATAACCTAAGTCTGGGTTACAATTAAGATTCCTAAATGCTAGAGCGAATTTCTAATCTTATACCCTTAATGCCGGAACTTAAGATGGTTTAAGGTTTCTGTCATAATCAAAGGGAATTTATGGAATGTTATCTTTAATACCCTAATCAGAGATGCCAGATTCAAATTCTTAATCCCTAAGGAAGGGATCAACTACCAATGTTTGAGGTGATGTCATGGTTCTACTACTTAAAAGCCATTAAACTAAGATTATGATCTTTCCTCTCGTTCAGGGATGTTCCTCAAACTACTTACATTTAACTTGCTGTTACGCATGCAAAACATAGGTAAGAATCATATATCAACTAGTATACATCCCATTTATAGGTTCATTTACAAAGCAATATTATTAACTATTCAAAAGAAAGTTCGACAATGGCGGTACTCAATACATTTTCCTAAATCTTCCTGCTCTTAGACAAAGGGGGAGTGATAGCATGACGAATTGCAATACACAAAAGTTCGTTGATCTTCTGCAACTTTTTCATAACTTTGTATGGATCATCTAAGGGCTTAGGTTGTAATTTCAAAGCTCAATTATAGGTCGTACCCATGGCACGTAGAGTTTTATTCTCCTTCTCCAAACTAAAAGCATCCTTTCGTAAAGCATACTTTCCTTTCGTAATTGCTTAACTCTGGAAGTGTAAAAGTAGATATGTTGGACCGTATCCTCATTATACTTTCAGTCATAAAAACTATTAATGTCAGCTATTATTTTCTGATACCCCCTATTAACAGGAGGATCGTCTAACCCAGAGGGGAAATTCCTCATATGATAGCTTATCTCAAACTCTTGGACCTCAAGCTCTGTTGTGACTCGCAGAGACTTAGGCGCAGAGATTTCGTTGGTATATCCAAAAATGGATTCCCAAGTTTTACATTTTTGTTAAAGCATTGTCATGTTCAACTTCTAAATCAATGATTTGACGATGTAAATCGTCCATTTCTTGGTCAAAGTCAATGGAGGGATTCGTCTTTATCTCTCTCTTTAGCTCAAGGATAGTTTTATCCTTCTGCCATAGCAGATCCTCTAAAACACTTATTTTTTCGTTTAAACACTTCGTAGAAGGCCCCTAAAAAAAGGACTCGTCATTAGTATCTACAAGAGAGCCCTCTAAAAAGTTTCCCTGACTCATGGTTCGTTGCACGTCTTTCTCGGCAGAAGATGATGGGTCTTCGATTGAGATTTCCTGTTTTATAAACATATAAACTACTGCTTATAGAACCTATTTTCAGAAGTAGATAACAATAGTAAACCACATCTCTATTCATCCAAAAGAGGTTAATATAGATTGTTACCCAACGTGTATCCAAACAAGCATTAGTTACAAAAATCGCAATAGTTTAATCATTCCCTACAATGCATTCTTTTTTCATATTGCATATCAACTTTGCATGATGGGCCTTAAGTTTCTTTAGTATCATCTCCATATCATCCCTCAAGAAATTAAAAGAGAGATGGGGATACTTCATATAGATAAGCTTAAGTTCTTTTAAAAAGAGTTCCCCACTGGGTTTATAGAGTGATTTTGTAAGGAACTCCCTCCTCAACCTAGATAGTGAATGCAAATTATCCATGGAAAAAGTGTCAGTAGTTAAAATAGGGTTTTGTTATAATAATAATAGGTGGCGAAGGATCACCTCTAGAAACCTAAGGTCGTGTCGTGCTATTTTGCAAGTATCGGTAGGTGCAAAAATAAGGCAAACTAACTGGCTACAGTAAAAGAAACAATTCAAGAGTGAAAATTTGTACCTGAGGAATGGGAGAGACAGATTGCACTGTTTGGTCCCTTTCATCGAATTACGAGGAAACAATCTCTTTAGTAGGTGTACCAACATCGTATGGAGCAATGCGAGCTCATGAATAATCGACATTCACATCCCCAAAGCCTGACGTATTGCCAATAGACAAAGAATGTATGCCATCAACTTTGTTAGTCTGGATGCCTCCGCACTCAGAGTTAGGTTCATTATTGTGGTCATATCCATCATCACCACCATCATCCAAAGCATATTCTTCTTCAACACCAAACTTTGAGTCTTCTAGCAACTCTCAATGAGTAGAAGGTCCTCGAACTTCACCTTGTTTTTCTAGGAACCTTAATACCCTATTTGGCCAAATTTATTTTCTCCGTAACTCTGCTTTGAACAAAAGGATTAATAGAGGGGAAGTCCAAACCTAGAAACTTTTTAAATTATCACAGTAAGTTAGGAAGAGAGCCTTCTCATAATACTCCATCACCACGTCTTTCAAAAACAAAGAAATCATATCCTGAGCTTCATAAACTACTCGTTTAGCGTTGGAGAGTGCATTTTCCTTTACTCTCAACTTCTTGGCATGCTCAACCAGTATATTTGCCCGCTCACTCTCTCAAGCCGAAACCTTGGCAGCCAAGAAATTGTTGTTTTCCCTTTCTTTTCCAAGAGATATTCTCAGTTGTTCGTATATCTCATTACTTTTTCCCTTCGCTATAGTTAAATCACGGACCTCGGACTCCAATGCAGCATTTTCTTCTTTAAGCTTACTCACCTCAGTAGACGATAAAGCAATCATCGTCCGAAGAATATACCAACCTTTTGATATCTGGGAAAGGGTAAGGACATGTTAGCCCTTATACAAAATCATCTAACGAGAAATTAAAAGGAGCAAAAGAAAAACCGAAAGCTGATGCTTGATGAGATAATGGTGGAAATGTGGCCAACACAAAAGGATAGACTCTGGCATGTTGGAAACATCAGTGGAGGGAAGAATAGATCTAGCAATACCATCGAAGTCAGAAGTTGACAAAGGAAGGCTCAAAGGATCATCATAACAATAAAAAGGTAGCGAGGTTGGCTCGTGTTCTCTCGAAGCCAAAACTTCTTGAGAATCAGATATTAGAAAGCCTGCAACGAAGTCACTTCCTGTGGTCTCAATTGGAGAAGAATCCATGTTAGAAGTATTGCTGGAAGAAGGTACAATTGGACTAAGCAGCGGTTGACCACTAGGAAAAGAAATAGTTCCTTCGCCAGAGGAAGAGGATACAAAAGTTACATCTTTGTGTCATTTAGAGGTACCACAGTCGACAATCAAAGCTGGCCTTTTCTCATGCAGGCCACTAGAATGGGAAGGGTGGCCAGAGCAATGAAGGCATTAACACCTAGTATAGTTGGTTGCAAAAGAGAAAACATAAAGAATAATTAAAACGTTGGATGAAAAACTTGTAACCCTTATGATAAGATGACCCTACCTGAGGAACTTGGAAATAAAGGTGATGAGAGACTAAAGTCATCCAAACTAGAAGACAACCTCGTGGCGCCCGGAACGTGGATTGGAGGCTTCCCCAGAATCTTTTGTTCAAGAGGAAAGAGGGCATGTTTGCAGAAATTATCCAAAGTCAGTAGAACGGAACGTTGCTTCAGTCCTTTAGGTACTTTGCTAAGGGCATCAACAACTTGGACCTCTCTCATCCTAAACTCCTCCTTTTTAGGAAAGAAGGATAGAAACAAGTAATGGCCGATAAGAGATAATAAATAAGGAGAGAAGAAAGAGAAGAGCCACTTACTAGGATCAGTGAAAGTCCTTGATATCCCAAGGGGACACCTAATGCAGAAAAATTGGTTTTCCCAATCTCTAGACTTAATAATAGGGTCACTAACCCATTTCCTTGTAGGACTAGAACGAAGAATGAGAGAGTTCGGCACCTTAGCTAAACTAAGTAGGAATCACAGAAGATTAATATTAAGGGATGTTTGGCATGACTCAAGTGTTAAGATCTCTAAGCATAAAATAAGAGTATACGTATTCGGTGCAAGCTGAATAGGGGCAATACCCAAGTGACGCAGGAACGTAAGAACAAACTCCGGAAATGGGAAGAAACCTACATGCCTGATATGGATGGCAGTATAGGCAAAATACCCTTCCGTAGATTGTGAATAGTATATTGTGGGGAAGCCGAAATGGCGTCAATATTAGTCATACCAAAACTTTGGAGAATAGCATTTACTTCCTTTTGGGTATTAATGAAAGAACATTGAGGAACATGCACCTTCTTTGGGAAAGGTTTAATAGATCTGCCCGGCTTGGATATACCGGGTCATTGGTCCTCGAACATAATTCTGCCAAGTGATATCATACCATAACATATATCTTAGTCCCTTCTTCTTTTTAATAAAAGTATGTACGAATCACATATGGCCAAGTAAGTAACATAGAAGTTTACTAATGTTTTTAGATTTGATCCATTAAACACCAAGGCTGACTGTGAAAATCAATATTAACCAGGCTTATGCATAAGCCTACCATGCTGGAAACGGATTGGACCTTTGGTACAAAACGATTAGTTGGATCATTGCCAAAAAATATATTTCGTCTCGAAACCCAGAACAAGAGAACACCAGACCAAAACGTTTTATCTAAAAATCTTCAAATTTTGTTGGCACTAAAACTAAGAGGATACAAAGTTTTCCATAAAATATTCACAACTAAATCGTCACCCATTAGGTCAGAAGCCAAAGAAATACGAACCTTGGTGCCCGCAAAATCGAAAGCTAGTTAAGTAGACGATAGAGGTGCGGGGTTCACTTGCACTGAAAGCCTAGTATGTTGCTTATTGACAAGAAATAGCCTTCTACATTTTATTTTACATTTTAAACCCCAAAAGTGTATGGGGGAAAGGTATAATTTATTTGGTCTGCTATTAGGCATCATTCCAACTATCATCGAGATTTAACTCGCATTAGATGCTTCAAATTTCGGTTAATTTCCTAAAGCAGATTAATGGCACAATATAAACTCATGCCTACGATTAGATTAAAAGTACTTATAAGGAATATAGTTTGAAATCCTAAAATAGCCTGGGAAATTTTGAAGAACAGTAACCTTGTTTGAGCAATGTGATATGCAGGAAATAAGAGGAAGAAAGAGGAACTTATGACAAAAGTGCTCTTTCAATTTCAACCACACAAGTATGATCAAATCAGTGGGTCAGATCCATCTGAAGGGTGGAAAATGGAAACCCTGCATACTCAAAATCGTACAAATCAAAGATCAAAAGAATTTTGACTTGACAAGTCGAAATTACCCCTTTACATGGGGGGAAATGTCACTACAAAAATTAACACCTAAACAGGCTAATGGTGAAGGGGTAACGGACCATCACAAGCACGGAAGAATAATCCGTAACAAAGGCCAAGCACAGGGTAAGACCGAGAGCATAAGGGAAGTATCCGGAATGGCAAGCAATCGACACCATCATTAAAGAAGAGAACACAAAAACTATACGAAGAAAGGATACAGGTAGGGTAGTTCCGGCACGGAGGGTAGATAACGGAAGGTTACCCAGAACCGGAAGCTAAAGAAGAGAAAGACCGACGCTAAAAGCACCACTCCGGAAGACCGAAGCCCACTTCAGGAAAAGTTAAAGTTTTTAACGAGACAAGCTATCCACGTTAATCTGCTTAGTGTTGATATCGAAAGGCGTCACAGTTCCTAAAACAACACACTGAAAGCACTAAGGCAAGCCTCCTGAAGAATTAATAGCAAAGTCGAAAGAACATAACCGGAAGCCAAAAAGCCATCCTAAAACTACCCATATCGACAGGCTCAGTATCGATACAAAGAAGATAGACATGGCATCAAAAAGGAGTTACAAAGACTGAGACCATCCTTTTGAGAGCCGTAACCGACACCCTAAGAAGCAATAAGCAAAGCCAAAAGAGCAATCGAGAGCCAAAGCAAACGAAACCGAAGGAAAGCCGACCGATAGGGTCTTCGGCTTGCCCAATAGCAAAAGGGGACCCCGTTTTGTCTATAAATAAGACCCCAGAGGTCTCATTTTAAGGACCAATTTCTCATTCTTGTACTCTTTTCCTCTAGAGTAAACCCTAATTTCTAAATCAATTTGGGGATTTCCATTATAATTGCTTATGTACTCCAAATCCAATATCAATAAAGAGAAAATTAACACTTAGCATATTTTTTATTAGTTTCTTATGATTTTTCTTAGTTATTTCTTACAAAACATTCCATATGCCTTCGACACGGTCATGGTTTTGTACCGGGTCTAAACCCTTCTGCAAGGTAATTGCAGAACCACTTCCTACAAGTCGTTCAGCCTTCCACTGAAGGTTGTATTTAGGCAACCCTTGTTCCAAGATAAATATCGGTTCTCAAGTCGCTTAAGCATGATGCTCACCCCATTGAGGGAAGAGTAACTAATCTTTTGGATTTAAACCTTGGTATCTAGGAAACGGTAAACTAATTCAGACTCATGAAAGCTAGATAACGTCATTTTCCCCTTAGGTCTACTTCCGTAGACCTATCTCCGTTGTTAACAAAAATATCATTAACAATTGGGAGTTTGGACACGAAAATATCGTAGTTGTATTCATGGCGAGATTCTGATCAGTTTTCATATGTAATATGTCAAAATTAGAGTTTGTATGAAGAATTTACAAATTAAAGATGTTGTACGTTAATATATGTGCAAGAACGTTTGAAATTTGAATTGTACAATAAATATATGGAATAAAAATAGCTAATTAATGGTTGATTAAAATATTTCATTCGAATTCAAAATTGTGCATATATACATTCAGTTGGGGATAAGGTTATTGTTTAAATGGTAAGAATTTAATAAAGTTTAATAAAATATCTTCCTAGCAATCAATGCAACCCACTGGCCATTTTTGTGTCCAGGAGGTCGACCGCCCTCTTAGGGAGGGTGTCGACCGCCTGGTGCGGCCAGATCCCAATAAGGCTGGTTTAGTTGGCGTTTTAGGTTGGTTTGATATAAAATGGATAGTCAAGATTAAATATATGTTAATCTAATGGCTTATATTCATTTACACACATATAAATACCACCTAACTCACCTATCAAATCTCTAAACCTTCTCATTCTCTGTGCCTCCGTTCTGCTGCTAACATTCCATGAATTTAGGTTTCTTCTTCTACCCCTAACCTATTTCAATTCCAATCTCATTATATTTAGTTTATATTTTGGAATTACATTAATTTATCTATGAGATCAAAATCTATATGATTCTTTTATATAGATCTGAAGTAGAATCGAAGAAGGTGATTTCATCATTTAAATCAGTATTATCTCTTTCCTCCAAAATGTCTGTAGATGGAAATAATATTATTTAAGCTAAATTCTACATTTGGTAGATTCCTATATTGATTTGTATGCCAAGAGAGATTTTGTTTCACGATAATATCATAATATAAAACCCCCAATTCTCCTATTTTTGAATATACTGCAAAGTTAACAATCAAGATTTGGGTTTGCAAATAGTTGGGTCATGAACGAAGAATAGTTGGTAATTTTACTTTTGTTTAGTTTGATTTACCTCTTTTTAATTAAAAAGTGTTATGATGTAAAATGATTAAGATTTGGTTTGGTTTTATTATTTGAATAGGTTTAGATTTCCATTCTAAAATGGATAAATTGAACCTATCCAGATCTGAAATAATCATATGTTAACGATTTTACGTACAACATAGAGAAAGGGTAAATTGGATTAAATAGAGGTTTATGTATATATGTGCATACATTTATATATATATGTATGTATGTATGTATATGTATATGTATATGTATATGTGTGTATATATGTATCTATGAAGTAACCAATTTTCAAATATATATATATGTATGTATGTATGTATGTATGTATGTATGTATATGTTTAATATGTGTGTATGTAATTAATACCTTATTCCTATTTCATTACCCAAATTGTTCTAACAAGCCTAGGAATACAAGTTTGGATAGTTATGTTGTTACTTTTTCTATTGTTTCTTTTATTAATTATGCCATGTATTTATTTAGCAGATTATTGGGGAATTAGGCCCATATACCTTTAATGCGAAGCGGATTGGCAATTTACACCGTTGAAACATTTATTCATTCGAATGGAAATTAGCGTTTATAGTACGTATTAAATATTATATTTGTATAGCATAATCAACATAACCGAACGTAATAATGACATAATAAATATGTTAGTATGGTTAGAAATTTGAAGTGTCCCCATATGAATTGTTGCCTCTGTGTGTGTGTGTTTGTGTGTGTGTGTGTAAAATGGCTTATTTATATATATTAAAAAATGACATACATACATGAGGTTAGTCATTATTTGAAGTAGAAGTCTACCCAAAACCAACCGAAACATTCATCAAACACAAGTAAATTTGGCTAATGTGAGAGGTTTGGGTGGCATGAGCTATTTAACTTACTACACTATAACACGAGTTAAACCCACTTATAGTAGAAGCCTGCTGGAACCGCGCGACATATACAACATCTACAAGTAGACGATATAATGTGAGAGGTCTAGTGTATGTATATATACACACACACACACCTATTATGTGTTTAAATAGGTTGACTCATTGTACCTTGAGAAGGTCTTAAGTGGCTGACTTTCTTCTTATCTAGTTTAGGTCTTAATTGGTCAATGACTAGGACCATTCTAAAGGTTTATTCCTTGAATTTGGACCGAAATTGCTGGGCTCTCCCTTATTAGTTTGAAGTTGGTCTATAGGTCCATCTCTAAAAAGTAGTTTAGTCATGGCGATAACGGAGTAGGGTAGTTTATTGGAATGTCCACTTATCTAGGAGCATAGTGAGGGCCAACCTATGGACATAATAGGTATAAGTGGGACGTAGGATGCTGTTTAACTAACCAACTTGAAAGGGAAGATTAATTGGCATAGGTGTTCTACTATAATATCTTCTAAGTGGTAACATGAGGCGTCCGCTGGAGGGGTCTTATATGGCTAAATGCAGGCCTACCTTAAACTGATATTAAGCGACAAGATACTAAATCTCATACTACTTGTGAGAATATATCTGTAAGGATGTTGACGTTCTAGGACGGGGTCATAACTGGTTAGGGTCTGCCTTAGGGTCATAAGAGATCATAAGAATCTACCCTTAATAACATACTGTAATGGGCCTTAAGTGACCGAGAATGTTCACCTCGTTGGGTCTTCACCCTAAATGCATTAAAGAAAGTATTAAGTGATTGACTCATATATCCACCTCATTAATTAAAATATGTCTTTGTATGTGTGTGCATGTGTTTTTCGTAGACATACTTTGAAGTATATAACCTACCAAATCTGGAGTATAGTCTTTAAACACATATTATTTTCAGTCACCGGAACTTAATGTTCTGACCTCCGTCCTCTAAACATATGAACATGACGGTAGGTGGGAATGCTTGGATCAATGATACTTTTGAGATGGAGCCTAAGGATAGAGGATCCATAGTTATTAGGCATTATTGCAATATTATTATGTTGGGATAATTGATGCTAGTGTACCTAGTATTGATAAGACTCATTTCAATTAATAATTATGATGGTTTTAAACTAAAGGTACATCTACATTAAGTTATTATATTTTATCACTTCCATTATGTGAGATTCTAGTTTCTCTTTAGTATGCTCTGTTATATATGTTATACCATTTCATTATAGGAACCGATGATCCATTTAGAATTTCTCTACGTTTCGATTAGCCTTTTTAGGTCGAAATTCAGGCCCATTCCCAGTGGGTTGTTACAAATGCGGTGTGCAATGTCATAACCATAAGCATTGCACTAGTATCGCGTAATTGGATTGTGTTGATATGAAGGAATAACAATATTACATTCTAAAGAATGACACATTAAATGTCTTGGTATATGAACAGTTCCACATCTTAAATTACAATATACATATTGTGTTTATATAATAATATGTGGTCCCTATTATAGTTATCGTGAGACAAAGAGTGAAATTACAACATAGTTATCTTGGGCAGTGTTGCAACGCACCACCCCGCATGCACACTCCCGTGCCTCTACCTAAACTTAAAACCGCACCCGCATCCGCGGCGTGGACGTTTGAGGCGTTCACTAAGCACTTTGAAATTTGCAATAAACATTAAGCATAAGGCTACAGGAATTGGTTAGTGGCTAAAATCAAATATTATTTTTGGACATCTAAAACGATTAAGATCCAATGGTCAAAGCCATTCAAATGGACACGCCATTTGATAAAGGTTGCAACCTTTCGAGATAGACATGCACATATCCTATAAATAGGACCGTCGAAAATTAGTTCAGATACGCAGATTAAAATATATTTCTCTGATCATCTTCATTCCCACGCTCTGTTCTTAAATATCTTCACTTAAGCTCGTTGTTCCTCTACATCGCTTTAGCGGCCTTGCAGATTTAGTCCATTTTACCTTGGGAAGCGATTGCTGACCAACCCTGAGCATTGATGAGAGAGAAATACTATTTTATGGAAACAGTAAAAGTTCTCGATCGTCGTCATCTTGATACAGACTGCATTGACAGTACGGTTGGATTTAGTTTCATTTTTGTTTTCTACTAAACCTTTGCCAACATGTTTATGCAAACTATTTGGAAACAATCTTTTGAAATATTAACTAACACTGTTTGCAGATTGCTTTTGCGGTATAATTGACATAGTTGTTTTTGCAAATACCTTTTCTGCAATAGTTTGTGTTGCATATTATCTGGTTTCCGCAAACTTAAAGATAGCAATCTTAAAGTGATATTTGTTGTTTTATGTGCTAACTAAAAGAATTTTCTTTCAGGCGATGGCTCAAGACAGCAATACTTCGACAAACAATTCATTCATTACCACCGCTCAAGCCGAAACAATGGTAGCACCAACTATTACATTCTCGCATGAGGGAATGGCTAAAAAAGTTTAATGGTATGGACTTTAAGCGCTGGCAACAAAAGATGTTGTTTTACCTAACCACTTTAGGATTGGCGAAATTTCTTACTGAGGATAATCCTGAAGTCGACGAACTAGAGCCTGATACTACGAAAGTAGAGGCACTCGCTGCTTGGAAGGGTTCAAACTTCATATGCAAAAATTATATACTTAATGGACTGGATAACAGTCTGAAAAATACTACACAATGAAGACATCAAAAGAACTCTGGTTATCTCTAGATAATAAGTACAAGACAGAAGATGTTGGTATAAAGAAATTCATTATCGACAAATTTCTAGGCTTTAAAATGATATAATCTGAGATAGTGATTAACCAAATTCAAGAGTTGTAGGTCATCATCCATGAGATACATGATGAAGGAATGCCTCTTAGTGAGTCATTTCAAGTGGTTGATGCCATAGATAAATTGCCTCCATTACGGAAAGACTTCAAAAATTGTCTGAATCACGAATGAATGGAATGACAATGGAAGTTCTACTGAAAATCAAAGAAGGCAATAAAAAATATAAAAATACAACAACCAACATCATGGCGGCTAGGGCAATTGCAGTTGAAACCAACAAGCACAACAAAAGGAAAAAGGAAAACAATCAAAATACAAAAAAGCAAAGAATTTCATAGGAAACTATTAGGCATAAGGCAAATGAATGTCGAGGTCAAAAAAAGAAAAAGAAAAATAACCAAGCCAATGTTACGGAGTTTGATAAGTTATCAGACGATGTCTTCGAAATGAACTAATCTGTGATAATCCCAAAATGCAACTTAGTTGGACGTACGAAAGAATGGTTTGTGGACAATGGTGCTACAAAACGCATTTGCACCAACAAGTGATTGTTCTCCAACTACAAACCGGTGACACAAGAAGAGAAACTCTTTATGAGAAACTCCTTTGTGTCAAAGGTTGAAAGAAAAGGAAACGTGGTTCTTAAAATGACTTCGGGAAAGGAACGTGCTCTGAGTGATGTTCTGCATATTCTAGATATTCGTAAGAACTTGGTTTTGGGATCATTGCCGAGTAAAAATGGCTTCAAGTTGGTCTTTGTTTTCAATAATTTAGTTTTGTCTAAGAATGAAGTATATATTAAAAGAGTGTATATTAAAAGAGGGTATGTAAGCGATGGTCTGTTCAAAATGATTGTAATAACTATTGTACCAAAAGACATTGATAATAAAACTAATTCTTTTGTTTATTTCATTGAGTCCTTTATTATATGGCATGCAAGATTAAGCCATGTTAACTTTGATACATTGCAGAAAATGATTAACTTAGAATTTATACCTAAGTTTGCAATATATTCTAATTACACATGTGGAACATGTGTCGAATCAAAATTAACTAGAACTTCCTTTCATCATGTTTAAAGGAATACTGAACCATTAGATCTAATACATACAAATGAATGTGATCTAAAGGTATGTCAGACTAGAGGAGGTAAAACATACTTTATTACCTTTATCGATGATTGCACCAGGTACTGTTTTGTGTACCTACTAAGAAGCAAAGATGAAGCATTCGAAATGTTTAAACAGTACAATGTAGAAGTTGAAAATCAACTAAACAAAAAGATAAAAGCATTGGGAAGTGATAGAGATGATGAATAAGAATTTCCATTTGAGGAATTTTATGCTTAAAATGGAATAATACATCAAACAACAGCACCATATTCACCTCAATCCAATGCTATAGCCCAACAAAAAAATAAAACTCTTATAGAAATGATGAATGTCTTATTAATTGGTTTTGGTTTTCCATATAATTTATGGGGAGAAATTATTCTTTCAGCAAATCATATTTTAAATAAAATACAATGAAATAAAACATTTAAATCTTTCCATCGCCTTTGAAAAAATAGACCACCATCCTACAAATACTTAAAGGTGTGCGGGTTTCTTGCAAAGTAAAGATACCTAAATCGAAGAAGGTCAAAACTGGACTAAAAACAATTGACTGTGTATTCACTGGATATGCACAAAACAATACTTATCGATTTTTGGTACAAAAATATAAAGTTGATGATATTCACGTAAATATGATCATTGTGTCGAGAAATGTTAGATTTTTTTGAACATATATACCCTTGCAAATGGGATATTGAAAATTATCCTTAAAAAACTGAGGGAAACTGAAATCTCCATTTCTCTTGAGGATACTGAACAAAATAAAGATAACCTTCTGCATCCCAGTATTGATAACCCAATGGATTAATGTATAAGCAGCAAAAGGTCAAGGACCTCAAGAACCTTTAGATCATATTTCTATACATTTATGTTAGAACATGATCCATTAACATACAAACAAGCTATGTCCTCCAGCGATGCCTCTTATTGGAAGAAGGCCATTAACAGTGAGATCAAATCCATTATGGCTAAACATATATGGAAATTAGTTGATTTACCTGGAGGATGCAAGACCTTAGCTAACAAATGGATATTCAAAAAGAAATTGAAATCTGGTTGTTCAATAGACAAGTATAAAGCTCGTCTTGTTGTCCAAGGATTCAAACAAAAGGAAGACCTATACTATTTTGATACATATTCACCAGCAACTAGAATAACATCAATTGGGATGCTTGTTGCTATTGCATCCATACTTGATTTAGAAATACATCAAATGGATGTTAAAACTGCATTTTTGAATAGTGAATTAGAATATATATATATGTGTGTGTGTGTGTGTGTGCGCGCGTGCGTGTGTGAAACAACCGGAAGGGTTTTTGAGCTTAGGAAATGAGAATAATGTATGCAAATTAGTAAAATCACTTTATGGCCTTAAACAAGCTCCAAAACAATGACATGAGAAATTTGATAAAACTAAGTTATCAAATGGATTCATAATACATAAATTTGTTTATATAAAATACACATATTGGATATGTCACTGTTTGTCTTTATGATGATGATTTATTGATCCTAGGTAATAATAAGGCCATAATAAAATCAACGAAGGATATGAGGTCCTCTAAATTTGATATGAAAGACCTAGGACTAGATGATGTGATCTTGGGTGTCAAAATTATAAATACATCATAGGGATATACTTTATCCCAATCACATTATATTGCTAAGATACTTGAAAGATTCAAACAACATAATATAACTGTTGCAAAATCACTAGTAGATATGAACCAAAATTGGATAAAGAACACTGGTGAAGGTATTTATCAACTTGAATACTCTCGTATACTAGGAAGTATCATGTATGTGACGATCTACACTAGGCCATATATCGTGTACGTTGTAAGTAAGCTGAGTACGTATACTAGCAGTCTGGGTAAAAATCACTGAAAAGTGATAATCAGAGTTCTAGGAATGCAAAGTATCCATAGAACTATAGAATACACTATACAAAATATCCTTCTATAATATAAGGATACCGTGATGTAAATTGGATAATTAGTTCAAATGATACAAAATCCACGAGTCGACATGTGTTCACATTAGTAAATGGAGCAATTTCATGGAAATCATCAAAACAGACTTGCATAGAAATATCAACATTGGAATCAAAATTTATTGCATTAGATAAAGCCAAAGAAAAAGCAAAATGGCTTCAAAAGTTTCTGGAAGACATTCCAATTTGTTCCTTCGATAGGCATACATTATGGTAGTCAACTGATATTAAAAGAGCTAATAGTACACTATATAGTGGTTAATCTAGGCATATATATCGTAGCAATAAAACTATAAAACAACTTCTCTCTAATGGAGTTATCACTATAAACTACATAAGATCTAAAGACAACATAGTGGGTCAACTAACAAAAGGATTGTCGAGAGAGAGAGAGAGAGAGAGAGAGTTCAAACCTTACCGGTGGTAATGGGTTAAGGCCTATAAAATAAAGTTTTGTAAAATGGAAATCTCACATAGTTGACTGGAGATCCCAAGATCTAGGTTCAAAGGGATAATTATATTTTAGAAAAACTTGATGGTGCTGGTATACACTCAAAACCATTCCTATGATAAATCAGTGCATTACTCATTGGAGAATATGATAATTTTGACACTTTTAATGATGTATATACTTGGTAATACTTAAGAAACAAGTGGGGAATTGTGAATATCCTTTATAGAATCATCCATGTGAGTCTGAAGTCGTCGATTCAAGGAGAATTGTGAGGCCAATTTCTCTAAGCACTCATGAGACCTAACTGGTGTACATGGCAGAAACCAATGCAATACAGAACCAAGGATGATAAGAAACACGTATTGTGTGTCATATATTTTGGATTTACACAAAAAATCTTGTAGTATAGAGACAACTTAAGTCTACCGATTCACCAGTAAATCAAAAGAATGAACACTAAGAAAAGTTAAAGACCAATGTGCTACTTTAACCAATATGATAAATGTTTCGCATAATTTAAGAACAAATTAAGTAACTACTCATTCATGTGGGGGACTGTTGGAATGAATGAATAATAATGTTGCATTGTAAAGAATGATATATTAAATGTCTTAGTATATGAATAATCTCACATCTTAAATTATAATAAACATATTGTGTTTATATAATAAGATGTGGTCCCTACTATAATTACCATGAGACAAAGAGTGAAATTCGAGCGTGTCCATCTAGCGGCTGGTGCATTTTACCACCGCACATGCACATGCTCGTACCCGTACCCGCATCCGTGACATGGGCATTTGAGGTATCTTGTAGCCACTTAGCACGTTGCAATGCAATAAGAATTAGGCATTAGTCTATAATAATTAGCTCACGGCTAATATCAGATGCGATTTTTGGATGGTAAAAACAGTTAAGATCAACCGGTCAAAACCACTTAAATGGAGGCGCCATTTGATAAAGGGTCACAACCTTTCCAAGTAGAAGCATACAGATCCTATAAATAGGACGACCGAAAGTTAGTTTAGATACACAAATTAAACTATATTCTCTGATTATCTTCATCACCATGCTCTCTTCTTAAACATCTTCACTTGAGTTTGTTGTACCTCTGCATCGCTAGCGCGGTCTTGCAGAGTTGGTCCGTTTTACCTTAGGAAGAGGTTGTTGATCAAACCTTGAGCGCTATTGAGGGAGAAATTCTACTTTAAGGGAACAATAAAAGTTACTAGACTCAGACATTATCATCTTGATAGAGACTGCATTAACGGTACGATTGAATTTAGTTTCATTTCTGTTTTCTGGAAAATCTTTGCAAATAGGTTTCTGCAAACTATTTGCAAATAATCTTCTAAAATATTAATTAATACTAGTTTGTTAACTGTTTGCAGACCATTTTCTATGGTTTAATTGACATAGTAGTTTTTGTAAAGTCTTTGCAAGTACCTTTCCTCCAACAGTTCTTGTTTTATATTATCTGGTTTATGCAAACTTATGGATAATAAATTGTATTGTTCACCTATTATGTATTGAATGTTAAACACTGGATACACATAATCTTCTTAACTTTATTATTATTATTATTATTATTATTTATGTGTTTATGCATGTTATGGTTGTTGTGTACTATGGATTTGTGTTTACGAATGTTATGGATGTTGTGCAGCAGGTTTATAATTGCGTATTTTGGAGAAGTTGCCTGCTTGCAACTTTTTTTAAACATCTTTCCATTGTATACAATAATGTCATTTCGTAAAGTGGTGATGTCTCAGTGATCTGACCACTCAATCTCTTTATCACATTTCAAATAATCCATTGACTATCCTACGCTTTCTCTACCTTCAGTGTAACAACGTTATTTATATACACTTCTCATCCTTTGTACTCACATATATTTGCTTATATCTTTTCTTATACATTGTCCACATTCTACCATCCCTCTCATCAATGCTATCCCCGACACTCTTCTTTGGACTGTGGCGTCAGCTATGTACCGACAAAAAACCCATGAACTAATGAAGAATGGCTTATCGATTACCAAAAGCAACACTACGAGGACACCTATTAGGAGTTTTCAGATTTCGACCAACTAAGGCTAAAGATGATGTAAACTCAACACATAAACACCATATTTCAGCAATTCCAACAATGGTAATAGTACGATACACATATGAGGTTATTCGACGTTAAATGGAACAAGCTATTGATTAGAGGTGTAAATCGGCCGTGTCAGACCAGACAAAGGTGTGTTCAGTTTCTGTCCAAAAAAAACTGGACTAGATGAGATTTTTTTCTCAAACAAATTTTGTTGTCCTAATTCGTGTCCTACATAAAATCGATCGAACATGAACATGTGTTTTTCTGACACGGACACAAACGGATCGGTCGGATATGACTACTCATATCACATTTTATTCTTTTTATTAGATTTTCTCTCAATTATATACCGAATTACAAGGAATTTAGTCGAATTCAAATGAATGCGGACCCGACTTGATTTTTTTCTCGTATAAATTTTGTTTTCCTATTCGTGTCCTAAATGATAATTGGACGAGCTCGGACAGACGTATTTCGGTCACAGACACGAACGAACGTCGGACATTCGTACATAACTAGCAGATCTACTATTGATTCTTTCCTAGTAGTTGAACCCTCGATTTACCAAGTGGTAGATACGTATTCAGTTTGTTAACATTGTAGGCATGTTTTTAAATTATGGTACGGTCTAATGGCGATAACATTGGTTGGAGAATCCAATTATGTCCTTCCTGATTGAGGTTAAAACTCTGTTGAATGGACAGATGATCGCTTATGCCCCATAACATATGCTAATGAGTTGGAATTAGAAATTAGGTGTTTGCGGAACTTCCTAAATTCGTTGCAGTTTGACCGTAACCACTAGTTTACTTAGGTTTCCAATACAACGTGGTTGTATTTTATTTTATTTAGCCTTATATTGAACTTAATTTGACTGTAGTATCTACTAATAAGACTTATCATTTTGGCTTTTGACATGAAGCAATCGATTTGATTCCAGGTTGGTAATATTTGATTAATTCAATCGTAATCAGCTTTGATTATTGATTGTATATATCGTTTTGATCATTTGTTTCAGTAGATGTTATTTAGTGAGTTAGAACTTATGATTTATCGAAAATTGAAAATGGGCTATGTTTGAAAAGTCCCCCATAGGCGATTATTGAAAAATCGCAAGTTCTAACCTACTACAAACATAGGCCAACAAGCTCCAACATGCAAAACAACCAATCGCCTCTAGCAAATGATCAAAACCATGTGCATATTCTATAATCAAAGCATAATGATATATGAATAACAAGTTTTGTGATCAATAATACTTCTTCAATCTTCAAATACAAATATTCCACTCAAATGACAATAAAATAACAAATATTCAAGGCACAACCATAAATTATTGTCAACACAATATTACATCATCGACAATAAGTCAAAATAGCCAAAATTATGAACAATCTACTACCATCTTCTCAACGGCTAAAATAAGTGGTGGGATCAAATGTACAAGTTGGCTGCGAAGGCTCATGAGTGTATTCTTCTATTGGTTGGGCCAATGAAGAAACTTAGCCTCCCTAGTCATACGAGGAGGAGGGTGGGCAGTAAATGATGTGTTGGCCTTCCTAATTAGTTCCTACCAAGCACGACCTTCAAAACATTTTTAATGTTTATGCACATCCCTTTTAGACTGAGCATCTTGGTAAAGTCTTTATTCAAGTTGTTCTCAGTTTCCAAAGTCTTGTAAATACCATCATCTTGTAAAACATATTACTAGCTAGCAAAATACATGATTATATCAAACATAATTACTTGAAAATGCAAAGTGACCTTATCACATTCTTCTAAAGAAATGCCGAGGGGTATATAGATTGCGGGGGATGGCTTGTACATGAGCATGAAATTCATATCTTCACGTGATGCTTCGATACCAACTTATATAAGCATCAAGAAGAGTAATCAGCTCTCTCTCTCTCAAACTATGTAAACAATTTTCTTCGGTTCCATATGTCAATTGCAGCGACAATGTCTTCTTCATGACACTTTTCGTATATAATGGAGCATATAACGACCCGAACTCCCCCGTGAAGGAAAGCCCGGATTGAGATGAGAACAACACACATCGGAACGCACACGGAAGAACATTTCATTGTTATTACAACAATTCCATCAGAATACAAGAATATATAGAGTATAAATGAATAAAATACATTCGATGAATATCAGAGATTACAATAAATTACATAGCAGCGGAAAAATATATAAAACACAACTGAAAGTGATACACGGATACAGATCTTTCCGAGCATCGTTCCAGCTGTAAATCAGGACCCTGTGAATATAAATCTGCAAAACCAAAACTACTAGCTGCCCGTGTGGAAAATAGGGACACCCAGAGTTTAGGTTAAAACAATATACTCCAGGTCAGTCATGTGACTGGTGTGAGAACTAAAACAGTTATTAATCTTTATTTTTAAAGTTAGGTAAATCAAGGGACCACGCCGTATAACACGGAACGGGTTTCCTCCCAAGAATACCAGTGCATAGAACAAACAACGCAATGCTAAATAAAGAAAAATGAAGCTGTTATAAGACCCAGGTCCCATCACACAATGCAACGCAAGCCGGAGGATAGGGTTTTTACCTTATAACAGCCAAAGCATGCTTGATACGTTTAAAACACATTATTTGATACTATTATAGGTGTATAGTTTCAAAACAATTTCAATCATAAATATCAATCATAGGCGACATGAATGACCCATACCATCATATCGCCATACTAGGTTCTACAAATAAAACCGAAACACACGTATTGGAAATTGGATTCCATCATGAGTCGAGGCAAGGGGCAAGCTCCTCTCCGCATTCGAGACACTCTAGCAAATGTCCCAGGACCCTACTCTGATCCTTTGGAACCTCCAAGGTCGGTCCTCTCTTACTTTTGAGGATTAATTATTCCTGAACACACGTTTCCCGATCCTTACAGACCTATATCCGAGGCGCCTCGTATCCAATAACCATACAGGTGAAAAGTATATAAATGTCAGGGCTGGTAGGTCACTGACAACACCCTAGCTAGAAAGAAACGTCGTGCACTCCTTGGGTCCGTATCCCGTTTTTGACTCATACCGAGATGTGAGGCTCGCGAATTCACGTTATACACAAAGCTACGCCACACAGGCCGTGCTTTGATCATCAACCACAAGAATTTGCTTTTCAACAGAAGCCCTGATCAATTGCCACTTATGTGTGCCACACTGGCAATTCACTCCATGCGACTGATGTCCATCGATGTACAACCTCTGAGCTCATACGTCTCAGAGAAGGGCGTTAAGCAAGAGAATAAATTCTCTACCGCCAAACAGATGTATATTTAATAGAGATCAATCAACACAGAATAAAATCCAATGTCAGACACACAATCCATTTACAAGTTCGCTCTGGGTCTGAACGAAACCGGAGGCACTTTCCTCGCATATCCATCCATCTCCAAGTACGTCTGGACGATCAACAACAGTTTCCCTCATCTTGGGTGTACAGCCCAATCAAGACCATCAATAATCACCCAAATGATGTGAAGACTTCTGGTCTTCAACCACCGTCATCATCTTCGACATCTCGTCGAATCGGTTATTCAGAACGAGTTTAAACCCGACCTTTCTGAATAACCCACGTATATGATAAACAAATGTTACACAAACACAACAAACTCCTCATTCCAATTCAGAATATTCTTTTATTCACAAAAACACATTCTTAGGGAAAGGTTCCCATTAATTTTATCCAAGATAAATTCTTCTAAATTTATTCTATAATTTTCCTTTGGATATCATTTCAAACTAGTCGGGATTAGCAAACCACACCGATGTAATTATTTATTTCCCAATCCCAACCTATATATCCCATGGAGAAAACTGGCAATACTCCAAATCTAACACCACAGTGTTATCGGTAAAATTAATTACCATCTCACATTCAAATCTAACTAAAGATTTAACTATCGCTTTGGAGCAAAACTGGTGGTACTCCATTCTCGATCACCTTTCAGATTTGATAATTTAAATTATCAATTCACATTTCAATCTAATTAAAGATTCATTAAAACTCCACTTGGTTTTAATCTTTTCAAAAATCAATATCCTGCCTTTAACTGGGTTAAAGAACCAATGTCATCTAAAACACGATTCACGATAAACCCAAAAACACACTCTATTGTTAATCGGGTTAAAAAACAGGTGTTGTTCAAAACACCGCTCACGATAAACCCAAAAACCAATTCAAATTCAATTTCAATTGAATATTATTTAATTGATACACTTCATTAAATCTAAATACAAAGATTTAATCTTTTTCTCTATTGGGCTTAAGAACAGTGTTAATGAGGACACCTTCACGACAAACCCAAATCATATTTGATATTAAATACAAGGCTCTGAATAGAAAATATACCGGCTTATATTCAATATCAAATCCTGAAACCAACAAATATCGTATTGGAAATAACGATATAAAATATCTTTCAAATTCCCATAACCATATCTGTATAATCCCGGAATCCAATATCGAAACATTCTGAAGATAATTTCGATTCAACTCCAGTCCAGTTCACATATTGGGAATATTGATTATTTTTTAAATCACTTTCAAATTCAATTCATTTATTTCAAAAATAATTTGATTTTAATTCTAGTTCAAAACTAGTTCATTTCGATAAAAATCTATTTTTATCATTTCAAATGCAGAGTTTTTCATCCCAATTCTTTACAATACACAAATTATGATTTTACACAAATTATTAATATTTTTAATAATTTTATCAAGGCCCGTACAGTCGATTTCCATTAACGGCCATCGAACTGCACTTACGGTGACCTTTTTCAAATTTGATTTGGACATAATTCCAAATCCAACCATTAGATTTCAAATTTCTAATATTCATTGGAAAGCTCTTTTCGATACGAACCCAAAGGTTCTGGTTTTAGGAGAATCCGACGGTCGGATCTCCCGCAACGTCAATTCGAAGTCAATGGTCGAAATTCACGAACTGCCGCGGCGCGGCGCGTTCTATTCAGGCCATTATATATAATATATATATATATATTATATATATATATTTCATCGATTTCCTTTTTAAAACATATTTTATAAATCGTTTTAAATTCGTTTTCAAAACCATTTCAACTCTATATTCAATTTCAAATCAAAATTGAATATTTCATATCATTACTGTATAAATGATAATATTTTCAAAACGTTATATTTCGAAATCACTACCTTTTTTATATTCATTATAAAAACAAATATAATCGATATAAATATCGTTCACGTCAAAATAGCGCAACTCTAATCAACACGGCTTTATATTTCAATAAATTCGTTATTCTATTCAACAAATGAGTATTTATTCTATTCAACACATGAATCTATATTTCTTTCAACACATGACTAATCTCAACACATGAGTACTGTCAACACGCAACTATTTTTGTTATGTAAAATATTTTATAAAATTATGGTATCTATCGTTTGATTTTTAATTAGACTCCACCATGAAGTAGTTCTAATTTTAAATATGATGAAGATGTAAATTTTATTATTAAAATATTTTACTCAACACATAACTAGTTTCAACATATGAACATCGTCAGCACATGACTATTTTTATATTAAACACATGAATTTTCTTTTATAATATTCATTATTTTCCCGATTGGAATGAGGCCCAATCAATCACCATATAATGTTAATTATATGGATTCCATACAACACATGTATATAATAGCAACGATAAACAATCAACCATCATCCAAAATGCACCACACAACTGCATAAGCATCAAATATAAATAATCAACGCTTACACAGTCTGTCGACCAATCGATCGACATATAATTAAATAATTGGGATTAGTGTACGCCAAATTTCATCCCAACACCCGTGTGGGGTTTCAAATCAACAAACACAAATTTTTATTTGTGTAGTTGGGCGATGTGTAAAATTTATCGTCCCAATCAATATCAGCCAAATCAGTGCATATAAACAAATCGGCCGATTTGTTTATAAATATTTATTTATTCACTTTCACGTTAAAAATTATATTTTTAACGATAACTAATTTATTTCAACTATCCACATTTATTATCGATTCCACATCAACATCACAAACAATTTTCACAACACATCAATCAAGCAAACAAGTCATCCATGGTCTGTGGATGACGGGTGTCGGGTGCTGCTAAGCGCCGTCTGCATCCTAATATATATACATATATATATATATATATAACTAGAAAAAGAAATTTAGAATGAGAAGTTCTCACCAATAGCTATCCCAACTTGACGACACTTCTAATGTAGGAAATCATCACTGTTCTCGCCTTTTTGTCACTTTCGTCATCCGTATTCACTACATATATAAAAATCAAAATTTTACTTTGCTATTCAATATATATAAATCGAATTTTTACTTCGCTATTCAATATATAAAAATCGAGTTTTTACTTCGCTATTCAATATATAAAAATCGAATTTTTACTTCGCTATTCAATGTATAAAAATCGTATTTTTACTTCGATGCTATATGGATAAAAATCACATTTTTATACCACTACTATATAGGTAAAAATTCTATTTTTACATCGCTACTATATAGATAAAAAAATTATTTTTACACCGCTACTATATAGATAAAAATTCTATTTTTACACCGCTACTATATAGATAAAAATTCTATTTTTATCTTGCTAGTGATATAATAAAAATTATATTTTTATCACACTATTCTCTATATAAAGATATGGCCTTTTCAAATATAAAGATATCGCCTTTTCAAATATAAAGATATCGCCTTTTTAAATATAAAGATCAAATCTTTTCTATCTATATAATATAAAAATAATATTTTTATTATCTATACTATAAAAAAATCATATTTTTATTCTACTTCATATACTTTTACAACGCCTCTTTCTATATAAAAAATTATATTTTTATATTTCTACATCTTATATAAAGATCGAATATTTATTTCATCGCAATAAAAATCACATTTTTATTTCAACCTATATATAATAAAAATCAGATTTTTATTACGCTACACATATAAAGGTCAAATTTTTACTATCTATATAATATAAAAATCATATTTTTATTATTTACATTACATAAAAATTTAATATTTCTTCAAATAAAAATCGAATCTTTCTACCTTTATTTAAAAATAATATAAAAACCCTATTCTTATTTCTAATAAGCTAATAACCTTTATATAAATAGCATAAAGAGGATAAAATAAAATTAATTAAAAACAAAACTTACAGTAAAAATGGTATAGGGTTGTCCTGCGATGTACTGGTGAAGGGGAGGGGGGCGACTGGCCTTCACGCTCGTCCAGGGCCTCGCGTTCGGCTCACGACAGGAGAGGAAGGCAGGGCGGAGGACAGTGGAGAGGGTGCTCAGAAGGGGGGCGTGGATCTCGTCGCGGTGGAGATGGAGGAAGGGCAGGTGAGGGAGGAGGGCGGTTTGGCTATGGGGTGGTTTGGGGCCCGGTTTCGCAGTCGAGGAGGAGGTGAAGCAGAAGGGGATGGCGGCGGAGGATGGACGGATGTGGATGGAGGCGCGGTCGCGCCTGGCGGAGGGCGTTCGTCGGTGGAGGAGGCCAGGGCGCGCGTCATTTTTTTTTCAATTTCAGATCTGAACGGGTATGGAGGGAGTGAGAGAAATAAGGGGAATGGTTTTAAATATATATATATATATAATTTATTATTATTATTTAATTACATGAAAGTTGACTTTTCATACAAACACTAAACGAGACCCAACGACTATCGCCCCTAGCTAATTACCCCCATTCTGAACACAATGGGATATGTATCGTAGGCTGATTCGACCGTTTCGATCAGTTTCCGTCAAAATCAAAATATAACTCTATATATTGGATTTGAACGCGCATTTCAATTTACCGGGACCACATACTAACTCGAAAAATTCAAGAAAAATATTTTCTAGCTTCGTATTGACGATACGGTCCTAACAAAAGTGGTTTCGTCAAAATCCGAGGTCGTTTGCAAAATCCCATTTTTAAGGGCCTGAATTCCATAGCGACTATTCAGAATTTTCAACTGGACGTATCTTTTGATTCCCGCTATGAAATCTTGATTTTTCGGATTCGTTGGAAAGATATTCTCAATTGGATTCCATTATTTTTGGTTTCACTATAATCCGGTTTATTTTGCACCTGGTACATTCAATTGAAGTTTGAAATCGAATTATCGAACTACCGCGCCATTTTCAATTCCTTTTATAATTATAAATAATTATTTATATTCTAACGACGACGAATATAATATATACATTCGAATCCATTCAAAATAAAATTTCGTCGTTATTATTTAAAATAATTCATTTTAAATTTTCAAAATTCGCTAAAATTGGCAAAATAAAAATTTTAAACTGGCTCGCATTTCCGGGTTGTTACAGAGCATTTTCTAGTATATGTTGTATCATACCAAACTATCGCATTACCCGATCGGGTAAGTAATGCGCAATCCATATGTTGCACATGAGGGGAAGCCTAGCAGTCTAAACATATATTGCAGATGTACATACATTTGGAACCTCATGCAACAAATCTTGCATGCAAGGTGGGCATGTCACCGAAGCTGAGTCCAGAACATCCAGCTCATTACGGTAAAACACCACATTGTGTCGTGGGGTCTTAGAGGTTTTTCTAGGTCAAACCCATCTGTCAATGAACAAATTAACATTAACGACAACTTATATATACTAAATTAGACAACTTATATCATCTAATTAAAAATCATACATAGAGCCTAAAGGCATTGTGTTATCAATGATAACATTGCTTACTTAAATGCATCTAAAAAGAAGGTACGTGCATGACTAAAGCTAAGAAATGAAAAAGTATCTTAACATATATTTTTATAATAAAGATTTACGAAAGAAGAAATGGACTATATACGGTAAATGCATACATGGACAAGCATCAAACAACCACCAATAAGTTTTATGAGCATAAGTGATACACTAAATGGCTCCATTGTACATGTAACACAAAAAGAAACTACTCCATGAATATTGCCCACACACATTTAAATCAGCGAGATATTTAAGCCATTTCAAGTCCACATATTCTTTGAGTAAATCACACATTAAACGTGAAGTAATGATATGTAGGATTATTGATCTAGCATGCTCCTGCGTCTTAACATCTATGGCGTCAAGGTAGTCCATGCGCTATAGGGTGTCTATACCATTTTACTTCAACAATGTCATTACCTACAATTTTTTCTAAAGGAGTAACACCCAACAAATCTGTATAACTGTATTTAGTCATGATGCCTGTCATCAACCGCAGGATTACCTTCTAGGAAATCCTAAAAGAACTGCAACATCACTAAGAGTAACAGTTATCTATCCAACAGGTAAATGAAAAATATATGCCTCTGGTCTCCATATATCTATAAGAGTAGAGATGAGATGGTGATCTAGTTACAGATAGCCTAATTTCATCACAGGAGCAAATCTTGCTTGCTCAGTTACTTATAAAAATCTAAGATGTTCCGATATGATTTTCTTAAGCGAAACAGAGTAATCAATTGTGTAGTTTGCTTCCTCATTCTGTTTAAAAGTAAATGAAGGTACATTAGTATATATACTTTTGTTTTAAAAAACAAACAACATGCTATGATTTAGATAAGAATTCCTATCATGATTGCTTCACTTAAACCTCAATTCTTTGTCTGTATGTATAATATGCTCGGGTCTATCGGATCGGGCTCCATTAAAATATGCTCTATGAAGACAACACGTAAATGAATTATAGAAAACTTGTAAATAACCAAGAAAATGTACAAAATAGTTACTTTAATCATGCATTGTCAATTTCTTCTCAATCGAATGCTCAAAATCTAGGCAAATATGCCTACTTTACTCCACAATATCATACTTTGAATATACTTAGAAATAATAACAAATATATTAAAACCTAATTTTAAAAAAATAAACCATGATTTGAGAAACGATCAATACATATCTTCTCCTCTATGTTGGATGTGCTAGTTTTGTTCCAAAATATGGTTGAATGTGATAAAAATCATAGTTTTTGAGTGTTTAAGAGCTAGGGGCAAATTGTTTGTTTGTTTGTTTTTTTTTTTTTTTTTTTTTTTTTTTTTTTTTTTTTTTTTGAGGAAGGGAGTTTTTTTTTGTATGTGGGAAGAAGAAGTGGTTGTTGTTCTTTTTGATACAGGCTTAAGACGTTGGCGATTTTTCAAAAATTGCATATTAGAGATTTTCGAAAAATCGTCTATATCCTAAGCCTATATCAAAATAGACAACAACATTTCTCCACTCGTACTCCTTCACCACCACAAAACCCTCCATAAATTATATAATGAAATTAAAACTACAACATATATAACATAACATAATGTTTCGAACGAAAATTGTCTCTGATACTACAATATTACAAATGGTCACACATGCACAATGTCTCTATTAGAAAATGAAGTGATTTGACTTGTTGCCTTTGACCTCTTTGGTTACTTGGCACACATGCTTCTTATATGTCCTTATGAGGCATGTTTATTTTCTTCATTTGTCTACCCCACGTAGCTTATTTTCTCGCTTTTCCCTCTGTATAAATGCATGTAACATGCTAAAACAAATCATCATGTAATTCATTTTATTTCTGCAAAATTTAGGGAATTTATGTGTCAATTTACTCTCTCAAACATTCTTGTACATCTCTAATCACATTAATACTCATAAATTTAGTATGGTATCAGAGAATTACATTGCCTAACAACATTTCATCATTCCGATCTCCTTGTATGGTTGGTGACACTCATCAGAATAGTATCATCATTTGAGTACCTTTTTCAAATCAGAGGATGCTCGATACAACTTTAGATTAGGAAGTATTCAAGCTTGGAATGTGCCTCAATAGAATCTCATCGATTCTGGTTGCATCATCCACTACCTGATCAATTTATGGTGCATATCAGAAATCCGATAAAGACAATCAAGAATCAAGAAATTCACCAAGAAAACAGTTAGGATCCATACTAAGGAACTACGCCAGTTCTTAATTTCGTTTCGAAATCATCAGTAGGTCCTCTGATTACTACATACGTGATTTCTTGGATCTCTCATACTGATCATCTCAAGCTTCTTTGCTGTAAGTTATTTTTCATCTTTCTTGATCATCAGTTCTCTCTTTAGTCACTATAGTTGATGCTTCAGTCTCATCAACCTCTGGCATCAACAATAGTCAAGCTATTCTCTTGTTCATCAAATTGTAAAGACTGTGGTGATTCCCCAAAGTCCACTCATAACTATCCACCTTGAAGAAGATAATTATCTTCACTGGAAATTTTAGATTGAGACTGCAATTTATGGGTATCTTTTAGAAGGCTTTGATCTTGGGACCCTTCCAATAACACCAAGATCTGTCAGCGACAAAGACAATAATACAATCACAAATGAAAAATGTATCAAATACACTAGATTAATTTGTTCTTAGTTATTATCTTCAATCAATGCTAATCTATTGCCACAAGTATTGGGGTGCAAACATCTAATGAAATATGGTTAACTATTGAAAAGAATTTAAAAAACCAGTCAATAACAAAAGTGTTATATTTCAAAAGAAAGTTGCAAAATATCAAGATGAATAACATAATATATTGCAAAGCTCAAAAGCATTTGTGACTCTCTGGCTGCCACTGGCAACCACATTCAAGAGTTTGAGCATTTGATAATCTTGATGATTGGTCTCAATGATGAATTTGAGTTTATTATTGTTGTTATTTCAACTCAAGAAACTGTAACACCTTTGGATAGAGTTCATGCCATCCTAATATCTCATGAAGCAAGGTCAAGTAACAAAAAAAATGCAAGAACCTGACTACTCTGTGAATCTGTCCATTGTATACAAGAATAATAGTCAAAACAACAATAAAATGAAAAACACTTTCAGGGGCAGTAATTTTAATAGAGGAAGAAGAAGTGGCAGATGGGAAAATAACAAGCCAAAGTGTTAGATTTGTGAAAGAACTAGGCACGCTGCCCTAAAGTGTTGTTTCATGTTTAACACAAACTATGTGCCTAATCAGAGTCAAAGGAACCCCACTTCCAACTTGCTAACATACAAAATGAAAATAACAGTCACTCGTACATAAACAAAGGCAATGAAGTCACGAGAGTTGATCACATTCGAGATGAAGTTTGGTATCCAAATACTGGTGCTACAACCACTTGACTAACAATCTTGAAAATCTAAACTTAGGCAGCAAGGAATACATGGGTAATCAATCCATTTTAATGGGTAATGGTAAGTGCATTCATATCACTCATATTGGTAGTGCATGTATTAATGGCAAGAAGATGTTATATTTGCATAACATGCTTAGAGTACCAAAATAAAATAAATAAAAATTAGTCAGTGTGTCTTAGTTTGCAAGAGACAATGATGTCTTTTTTGAAGTTTACCCAAATTAATGCCTTGTTAGGAACATTCTAAAAAGAAATATTATTTTATAAGGTGATTTCACTAAGGTGTGATATAAGTTAGACTATATAAATTTCCACAAAGGTTTTAAAGTTGAGAAAAGTTGTAATTTGACTCAGATGAATAATGATGATTTCAACAAAAATGTATTTGACCTATGGCATTATAGCATTAATTATGATGCTGATGTTAATGCTAGTCATAAAAACATTCTTGAAATTTGGCGTTGCAAGTTGGGACATCCCAGCATTGATGTTGTTAAGCAAGTATTGAATGAAAATAATATCTCATATGAAAATTTACCTTTACCCCACATTTGCACACACTGTAAATTAGGCAAAAGCCACAAATTTCCTTTTAGTCACTCTGCAACTATTTATAATAGACCACTTGAGCTTATAGCAGCTGGCTTATGGGGACCTATTCCACTCAATTTAACACAGGGTTACAGGTACTACATCCCTTTTGTGAATGCTTATTCGAGATATACATGGATTTACTTTCTTAAAATCAAATCTGATACACATGATGCTGTTATACACTTTGTGAATCTTGTTAAAAAAACAGATTAATCATAGTGTTAAAAAAATTCAAATTGATAGGGGAACTTAGTTCAAACCCCTTGGAGAATTTATTTTCATAAGAAAGGAATCATGCACAGAATAACATGCCCACACACTTCAGAGAAAAATAGTTTAGTTGAAATAAATCATAGGCACATTGTTGAAACTGGAATTACTTTATTATCACAAGGGTTCTTATCTATGAAATATTGGTTTGAAGCATTTACAGCTTTTATTTTTCTTGCAAACAAATTACCCACAAGAGTTATAAAGCAGAAATGCCCTTATGAGAAATTATTTCAAACCAAACCTGATTATAATCAATTAAAAACATTTGGATGCTTATTTTTTCCTTGCTTGAAACCTTTTAACAAACACAAATTAAGTTTAAGATATGCACCTTGCGCATTTTTGGGTTACTGTTCTAACCAGGAAGGATATAAGTGCATGGATAGTAAAGGTAAACTTATTATATCAAGGCATGTTATGTGTAATGAGAATGTCTTTCCCTTTGCAGAAAAAGGAAAAGACATCACTCAAGCGTCCGGGGACATGAGAATGTCAGTACCATCAGTGCCAACATTAATAGAATGGATTGAAAATATTAGTACCGGGGCCGACCACACTCATTCAGACCAAGAAATCAGTGTTCCCAGCACTAAGGAAGGATATAGTTCAGAAGATATTATTGATGAAAGCCAATCAGAAATGGACAACTACATAATTAATGGGCTACATCAAACAGAGATCAATAACATTCTGGGCATGGGCACTCCACACTATAATAATGAACTTGACGATCATGGAGAGAAACAACGTAAAAGTGCTGCTCGAACTGGACATCACATGATCACCAGGTCCAAGCATGGAATTTTCAAGCCTAAAATGCACACAGCTACTGTCAATGAAACTGAACCCACTAGTTATGAGCAAGTAGTCAAAAATGACAACTGGACAAAAGCCATGAATGATGAATATAATGCTTTAATTAAAAACAGTACATGGAGCATTGTAAAACCACCTAGCAACAAGAACGTTGCTGGATCTAAATGGACTTATAAAATAAAAAGAGATGCCAAAGGAAATATATCCAAGTACAAGGCAAGGTTGGTTGCAAAGGTCTACACACAACAGTACAGTTTCGATTTCAACGAAATGTTCTCACCAGTCGTTAAACCCAACACAATCAGAATTGGTCTAAACATAGCATTAATGAAGTGGTGGAATATTAGACAGCTTGACGTTAACAATGCATTCTTGATTGGTGAATTACAAGAAGAAGTGTACATACAGCAACCCAAAGGATATGTAATCCAAGGCAAAGTGTACATGTAGACCCAGTAAGGATATTTAAGGATTAAAGCAAGCATCTAGGAATTGGTATGACAAATTAAAAACTACTTTGACCAAGATGGGATTCAATAATACTAGAGCAGACAAGTAATTATATAACAGAGTTTCAGGAAAAAATATCACGTGCATTTTGGTTTATGTTGATCACATTCTCATCATTGGGAATAACAAATGTGAAATTAACAGCATGTTGTAGTGCTTAGATCAAAAATTTGCTATGAAAGATCTGGGTGAATTAGAATACTTCTTAGGTATTTAAATTGATAAAAGAAATGCATCAGAATTATTTCTATCACAAAAGAAATACATACAAGAGATTCTGATCAAGGCTAATATGGATCAAACAAAGCAATTATCGACACTAATGAAAAATAATTTATATTTTTCAAAACAGAGAGGTGAAGCTATAGAAGATGTCAAATTGTATAGAAGCATCGTTGGAGCACAATAATATGCTACTATTACTAGACCATAAATAAGCTACAGTGTTAACAGAGTATGCCAATATATGTAAATCCCCTTAGTGATCATTGGAAGGTCATAAAATGAATTCTAGGATACTTTTAAGGCACATTGAATTACGGTTTAAGTATTAAAGCAAACAAAAGTTATAAGTTTAGAGGCTTACAGCGATGCTGATTGGGCTAATGATCCAGATGATCGGAAATCAATATCTGGGTTCGTGGTGCACAAAGAAGCAATCGACAGTTTCCCGTTCAAGTACAGAAGCAGAATACAGAGCCATTGCAAGTACTATGGCAGAGGTCATATGGATAGAAACCCTAATTTGTGAACCTTAATTAGTGAACTAGGTTTTCACTTGCCATGAAGATTGGTAATATGGTGTGACAACTCGAGCACTATCTCTCTTTCAATTAATCTAGTTCAACACTCCAGAACCAAACTTATTGAGGTGGATCTACACTTTCTTCGTGAACGAAAAAGTAAGGGGAAATCGGAAGTTAGACATATTCCGGCATACTATCAGAGAGTCGACGTGCTAACTAAATCACTTTCATTTAAGAATTTTGATCGATTGAGAGAAGTATTGGGAGTTTGCAACCATAACGGTGGAGATGGAGAAGGGGTTAGAAAACCCTAGCTTTAATAGAGGGGGAATATTGGAGATACAAGTTTTCTCAGTTCTGTATATAAGTTACATTACATTCACAATAGCCGCTTGAGCCTTGATAGTGGGCTGAATTCGGTTGGCCCGTTATCCCAATTCCTGTATATAAATAAGTGCTCACTAACACAATTTATGTAATGAAAAGAAAAAAAATGTATTTCTTCAATAAATAAAAGCATTTTTACCTTGTTCGAACTCTTTTATGATCTTTATATGAAACACAACCATTAAATCTATGCTCGACATTATTTCCAGTTTTGGAAACAATCACCACGCATTCTGCTTTACAACAACAAATAGGATACGCACCAGATTATAGTGTAGGACGGATAGGATGTAGCAACACTAATATTTTCAACACCAGATTGTTTTCTCGGTCCTTGATTCACTAATAACTGTGCGTGAACGATCATTCAAGGATGATATTTCATAGTGCACCATCTGAGGGATTGAATCAAACTGAGTTTCCAAAGCAAACTCAACTTTAAAATCATTGTTTTGCACTAAACCCTTTTGCGTTTCTTCATAATAATTGGTCGTTGCCTCATCGTCAAACTCATAGTTTTTCATTTCTGCTACAACAAAAATATATTAATAATATACACACTATATGTTGACGTCAAAAGTTGGTCTATTGACGATCAACCCCCAATCGTGTGTAGATCACACAAGAGAAACGATCACAGAGTATAGAAAAGAAAATAAAGACAGGGAACATGCAAAGTTTTTATAGTGGTTCGGCAAAGTCGATGCCTACATCCACTTTATATTTACTAATCTTAATGGATTGCAGAGTATAATTGGTTTTTTCTTATAGAAAAGTATGATCATGAAATTATGGTATTGTTTGAAGTGTACGTTGGATGTTTCTAGCATACCGAGCATAAGTTGGAGGTAGAGAAATCAGCCTGCCTTTCCTTTTTCGGCAATGGTGTATTTATAGGTGAAGAAGGTGGGATGAGCTTGGTGCCACATTACTTGCCTTTTTTCGGAGCTTGGACACGTGGAGCTCGATCCGATGGAATATTTTCAGCAGGGGGACCCGGTCTACTGTTGATAAATAGCTCTCTCGAGAATTATGGCTTACGCGACACTTGAACTATGGTGTATCAAAAGCAGAGTTTTGGCTGGAAGTGTTGACCATTATAATTGCCTTGAGAATTGGAATTCACTGGAGATTGGATGACTCATCTGGATATCTCCAGGTAAATCTGATCGATACGAATTTTGAGGAGAGGTCGACTCAGTCGGTGGGAAGAGATATACCTCCATTTGAGGGAAATTAGTTTAGGCCGAGCCTTACTTGGACCTTTTGGAATGAAGGGTCATCTGTTTGGGATCAGTTGGTACTGAATGGCGTGCCTTTTAACATTGGGCTTTGATCTATTGAACCTGGATGGCTAGTTTAGAGATGGGGGAGAGCATAGGACATTCTTATCTTAAAGAGTTGGAGAGCATGAACCATACTCGGCTTTACATGGTTAGACAATTTATTCGGTTATTCCAAGGACTCTGTGGTCGGATTTTGACTATGTTCAGTGTGTGATTAGAAGGTTTGAGTGCAAATTGTGCTCTTGAAGTGGTAGTTTTTTCTTGTCAAATCCAGACAAGGTATTGTGAAGTTTGGCGAGTGGCAATCACAGTTGGCTTAAGAAAGTGGCAAGTATCAACCATACCCGGCTTATGGAGCTGGCGAGTATTTACTATACTCGGCTTGTGGAGTTGGCGAGTATTAACTATACTCGGCTTATGGAGTTGGCGAGTATTAACCATACACGGCTTATGGAGTTGGCGAGTATTAACTATACTCGGTTTATGGACGTTAACCATACTTGGCTTATGGAGTTGGTTACATATGCTGGCAGACATCAACCGTAGTTTAGGAACAATGGCTAACACTGACCATATTTGGGTCGATGAGCATCAGTCATGCTCGGCTTGAATCATTCAAACATAATCCACAGTTGAAAACGAAAGTTTATTGCTGCTAAAGAGCTATTACAGGAAAATGAAAATAAATTCTAAGTGGGTGATAACTGGATCCAGAGTACGCCTATGAGCTAAATCCTAACTCCGTACATGTGTACTTCAACGTAACCATATTATTGAAAACAATGAAAGTACATTTCTTATATCCTAAGAAATGGGAAAATCTAGATCTTATTATTGATTAATGATGATGCCTTAATTGCTGGGCTCAAGATCCTTTTCATTTATAGGAACTCGAGGACCGGCCTGAGGAGTATGGGCAGAAGATTGTGGCGGCATGGCCTGTGTAGGTTTCATGACATACTTGGGCAGTTCTCCAGGCCTAACCCTATCCTCTATGAGATCGCGCAAGTGCCTGCACTCACTGGTGATGTGGCCTGCCATGTTGTGGTACATGCAGTGCTTCCCAGAGTCGAGTTCTTTTTAGGTCGACTCCCTTCGAGGAGGTTTAAGGAAGGGTAGAGATCCTCATACGTTAAGATAGATGTCGAGCAAGGAGGAGTTGCGCTCGGTGTATTCATCATAATTGTTCTCTCTTCGGAGTCGTACGTTGCGATCATTCTTTTCCGAGATCTTTCCTTTTCCTTTGTTTTGGCCATTGGTGTTGGAGGGACCTCTATCCTTGGTGGCAAACACCTTGAGGCATTCCATCTCAATGTCGGCGTCTTCTTGTCGGAGGAACCTACCAGCTTCGGCGTAGAAGTCTTCGTCCTTGGGGGGTCTTTGGTTAAAGAAATCCTAAATTTTGATCGGTTCTGAACACCTACAATAGCGGACATGAGCACCATCGATGGCTCGGGTTGATCGACTGATGCGACGACCACGTTGAAATCTTTCTAAGAAGGATCGGAGGGTCTCGCCGGACTGTTTCTTGATAGAGGTAAAGAACATGATGCTCTTTGGTTGAGAGATGTGGACTCTTAACTGCTCGATAAAGAGGATGACCAACATATTTCAACTGTTGATCGACTCAGTTGTTAGCTGCCAGAACCACATGCCAGCTATGTCGATTAGGAAGAGATGGAAATGTGTGTCCATGACGTTGGTCGATGCTGTGAGTACTTCCATGTGATGCATGTATCACATGAGATGAGTGTATGGTCGGGTCGGTCCGGCCGTTGTAGGGCTTCAGGATCGGAAGCTTAAAGTCTGGAGGATTCCGGAAGTTTTTGATTTCCCTGATGAGTGGACTGCGATAGATGTCATCCACATCCTGCTGAGAAGAAGTGCCCCAGGGGAAGCGCTTGATGATGCTCGCAAGTTGGCTTCCATCTCCGAGAAGTCGTTGCCACGAATCCAATTCTACATTAGGGACATGGGTTAGAATCCCGGTACTAGGATCCGCCGAAAGCATGCTCGGAAGGGGAACGGTCGTTTGGGTGCGACCTCCGAGAGTTGAGTGAAGGTGAGGGTGAATCCTAGCCTCAAGAGCTGGTTCGGTCACAGCTATAGTTGCTCGGTTATTATTGGACCGAATGGTTTCCGCTCCTATTGGGAGTAATGAGCTCAAGCGAGTGGTACCCATTTAGGGCTTGTCATTACCCCCGCTTGGGGCGATGTTAGACAGGTTTACAGTAGAGTTTCTCTCCTTCACGTTATGGACAGGTATGGTAGAGTGATCTTGATGACACAGAGGGTTGTCGTCACCAGCTCTTCGTTGAAGGGGAGGCAGCATAAGACAAGTTTGCAGTAAGATGTTGGGTCAAACCGGATGTAACAATGTTCCTGGTTCTAGTCAACCAATCGGTTGATCTTGTTCTGAAGCTAGTTGTCCAGGGTGTTGCGCCATTCTCTAGACTAACAGCAAAATGGTCGGTTGGTTCTGGCCTTAGCCAGGGTCGACGTGCGAATCCGCAACTACCAAAGCTCTAGTTAAAGATGGAAGTGATGCCCCTGACTGTGACCAATCGGGAAGTGAAGTTGAGCCAGGAGGAAGCAAAGATGTGGACCGATCTGGAGTATGGTTCTCTGCAGACCGAAGATCGCTTGATGCCACCAGCCTCGCCTGGTGGAGGAAATGATACTGGAATGTGAGGTCCCTTTTCCATCCGAGCGAGGATATCGTTCATCACTTCCCATTGATGTTTGAGGCGTTCACCTTGAGATGCTATTTGATTTCTGAATTGGGACAAGATTTTATCCATGTTGTCCCTGATAAGGTATTGGGACGCATCTTCGTGGGAGGAAGCCTCATGGCTTGCCTGCGTTGCTGTTGTTTCTGTTGCGTCTACAAATACAGGTTGAGAAGATGAAGCATCTTTCTTTTGCTTGTTTGCCATCATTTGGTTTAGAAATTGCTGAAGGCGGTTGAAGGTTTTAGATTATGACTGTGTGCCCCCCACCTGATACGTCAAATTGTTGACGTCAAAAGTTGGTCTAGTGATGATCAACCTCCAAATGGATGTAGATCACACACGAGAAACGATCACGGAGTATAGAAAAGCTAATAAAAACAGGGAACACGCAAAGTTTTTTTAGTGGTTCGGCAAAGTCGTTGCCTACGTCCACTTTATATTTACTAATCTTGATGGATTACAGAATACAATTGGTTTTCTTGTAAAAAAGTATGATCATGAAATTTTGGTATTGTTTGAAGTGCACGGTTGGATGTTTCCAGTATGTCGAGCATAATTTGGTGGTCGAGAAATTAGTCTGCCTTTCCTTTTTTAGCAATAGTGTATTTATAGGTGAAGAAGGTGTGCTGAGTTGGGTGTCACATGGCTTGCCTCTTTTTCAGAGCTTGAACACGTGGAGCTGGATCCGGTGGAATAGTTGCGGTACGGGACCCGATCTACTGTTGATGAATAGCTCTCTCGAGAATTGCAGCTTGTGTGGCACTTGAAGTATGGTGTACCAAAAGTAGAGTTTTGGTTGGAAGTGTGGACCACTTTAATTGCCTTGAGAATCGGACTTCGCTGGAGATTGGATGACTTATCTGGATATCTCCAAGTAAATCTGATCGATCCGAATTTTGAGGAGAGGTTGACTCGGTCGGTCGAAAGAGCGATTGCGCTAGGAAGAGATATACCGCCGTTTGAGGGAAATTAGTTTGAGCCAAGCCTTGCTTGGAGCTTTTGGAATGAAGGGTCATCCATGGGGATCGGTTGGCACTGAATGACGAACCTTTTAACGTTGGGCTTCAATCTACTGAACTGTGACAGCTTTAGCCAAAAAGTTGGTCAACGCTATAAATTAAATTAGTAATTGCACAAACATTGTAAAGATCTTCGACTAATCAAATTGCTTAAGATAAAGGAATACGACTTGTAGAATGAAGAGTATCAGCTTTTCTAATCAAATAAATGGCTTATTTGAAGTAAAAAAAATGAGGAAACGAAAGTTTTAGGACACTATTGAATATTTTGGTGGAAGTTTTGATAAATTAGAAAGTGAAAAAGAAAGAAGTTGGTCGGGTTTGTCATCTTTTCGTATTGGATGATTTTCCGAAGTCATGGGCTAACGATTTTCAAAAAATTGGCATACCGGTAATTCTTTGAAAACCATCCAGACGAAAATTAGCAAAACACATCTATGTTTATAATTATTTTATGTACTCATCTGTCCTTGTTATAACTTTCATAAACTAACCTAAATGAGTAAATTTTCCTTGTTTGGATGGATCAATTCGTTCATGTCTTAGCCTGTACGTACTGCCTAAATAACAAGCGGTGGACGCGGTTCGGTTCGGTGCGGTTTGGAGCTCAATCCGCTTATACACCCCATTAAAACGTTGATAAAAAATACAGACCATTACACCAACTGTTCTTTCAGTTCGATTTGATGCAATACGGTCTGATTTTGGTTCGGTCCGGTTTGAATCCGTATTAAATATAAAATAAGAGAATTACTTGCATCAATAATCAATTTATGATTATATGACGTTGTGTTACCTAAAGATTGAAACACATAGTGTTATCTTGAATTGATATAAGTACAACATATGCCGAATATAGAATATATATAGTTGAAATAAAAAGTTAGATAGGTATTTGTTACTTTTTTATCATAACATTACTGATGTAGCTATGCGGTTCGGTTCAGTTTAATATGGTTTGATAATAGTTCAAACCGCATGCAAGTCGGTTTGGTTTAAACTGTTTGCTGTAAAAAGAGAATCTGGTGCGGTTTTCCGTACCGTTTTTACGATTCGGTCTGCGTGGTGCGGTTTATGTCCACCCCTATAAATAACTGCTTTCTACCTTAGGCTCCGCATAAAGGCAAAAAATTTGACAATGAAAAATAAGCTCTACTTTGAAGGTTCCATTTCACTTTTCCTATGTAAAAAAGCGTTGCACGGTTTCATTAGTTCGTGAAGACATTTGAAAAGCAGAATGTGTTTCCCATCGTTCCAAATCTTTAGGGAATCAATCCCAAAAGTTTAACAAATGAAACCAATATGGGTAACAATTTTAGTGCAGTGCTAATAAAACCGCATTTTCTGCTTTGAGCTACCACGAGTATCGCCAAACTTTTTATTTTTATTTTTGTTTTTTTGGTCGCGTTCTGTGTATAACCGCTACTGAACACTATTCGGTCGGCGGTTTCTGCTTGGCACCGCACTAATTTTGGTGGTAAGTGCTCCTATGTTGTCAGCAAATAGAAAAGCAAAGATGAAAGCGAAATGACTGCCAATAGGAGAGAAGTGACAACTGTAGTTGAGTCGTCAAAGGCGTGGACATAGAAGTACCCCAGAAATAAGAGTTTGGTTTCCATATGAACAAATGGAATCCAACGTCATGTATATGATTCCAATATATAAAGAGATCTTAGATGTTTACTCCATCATATCAATTTTTTCTTGACAATACAAGCATGGCCGATTTCGGTGCAAGTAAAGAAAACCCGAGAATGGAGCTCAATGATCAGTCAGATTTCTACTCTTTATTGTCTCCAGAAGGTTACATTTCCATTTGTGGTTTTGGCTCCCTTCTCTCCGGTATTGCTGTTTTCTTAACTGTTTTATAACATTTGAAATAATTTTTGTTTAAGTATACTACAAGTGTGGAATATGCACCGTAAAAGAAGCTGAATCTACCTGCAGAGAAGAGTGCAAGAAGCACAATTCCAGACCTGAAAAACTTCAGAATCGGCGTTCTTAAAGGCTTCAGGCGAGTCTATGCAGCAGTTAGTGCCCTATTCTACGAGCATGGAATTGCTAATCATGAAACAGGGGTAATGGTTTACGTAGTTTTAGCAACTACTTCTATATCAAATTCATGCTCTTCTCTTTATAACTAGTTATTTTCTTCGAACAAATGTTCCAGGAAATTTCAACAGTGACTGTAGAACCATGTGATGGAGAAAAACTAATTGTTACTGTGTTTGAGATCAAAAGAGAAGACGTATACTTTATATATACCACTCAAAATAATCCAATTTTATGATAGATTTCATTATAGTTACATTTATGTTTTTAGGTTGCTTCGTTTATTGATCGAGAGAAAGAATACAGATTTTTAGTTGTAAGCATTATTTTGCTTGAACACTACTCACCAAATCAATTTAATCTGACTGCGTAACAATTTTTGTTAACTCTATAGGTCAATGTTGAAGACATGGAGGGGAAACAATTTAGTGCTCCAGCTGTATGTTAATTATACTGTAGTTACATGTTTTATCAGTGTGTTTTAGCTAATTTTGTTGAATATCTTTTTTTAAGGTTGTGTGTTCTCGATTCAGGGATGATGATGAATTTTTAAGTATCCGCTACAACGGTAGTTTTAACTTCTCAGAGAAGTGCATTACTAATTATTTTTTGCTTAAAACACAAAGAAATGAATGTATCAGAAGAAGATGTTCCTATATAACAGTCTTCTTGTGAAAATAATTTGGGCAGGAGATAAAGAGTTGTTCAATGAGAAGTACGGGAAACACAACATTGATAGGATATTGAGAGATGATATATTACCTTGCCGTGCATATCTGAGGCACTGGTATTATACACTCTTATAGTGGTACATAATGCATGTGTCAGTTTGTGTATGTAAACTCATGAAATCTGAATTTGATGAAATTTCATTATCATTTTCTTACAGCGTTTTGGCAGCAAGAAGTTTAGGTGAAGCTGCTTATGATAATTTCTTGGATCATACATTTCTGGGTGACCGAAAGACGACCATACGGCAATATCTGCATACTACAGGCTCACGGATTATGGATGAAAAAACTCCTGAATCCCTTAAGATCAGATACGGGGGATGAACTTAAAAGGATATCTGAAGACTCCAAATTATATTTAAAATGCTGTTATATTTCACCATCAAAATTGTTTACCAGTGTAGTATTGATATACCGTGAATCTGTGATGTTAGTGTAAGTAAATTCAATAAAATAATTAACATTTTTGTATATTTGCTTGACAAGTTATTTCAGAAGCCAACATATAAATGAATGAATAATCAATGGTGCCATTTAATGCATCAAACTGAGTACCAGAATCCTGTTGCACTGAACATTCAAATGATACATGATGATAAAATACAAGTGGTTTATCTAAAGACATCAGCCTGGAGACTCAATATAGGGAATTTAGAGAGCAGTATATGAACTGTATCGAATAGCTGATACAAATGAATTCATAACTTATCCAGAGAAAAGAGAAGAGAGAAAAGAAACCCTTTTTCATGTATTATTACAATTGAATAACAATAATAATGATAATAATAACTACTACTACAACTTCTAATTCTTTTTCTATCGGTCTTTGATATATTATTGTAGAGTATGAAGACTATAGTATTTTCTATATACAGTTTGCTGTTAATAATGTAGTTTTAGTAGTTATATTAGTTTCCGCTGTGTGTAACGTTGCTTTAGGATAATTCAGTAATTTGTTCTTTTCTGTACATAAAACTGGTTGACTATGTATTTTCCGAAGAGTGAGAAAACATTTACTTTCTTCTTCCAGTTTCTCGTTTCATGGTATCAGAGCCATGCGAAAATTTCTTCAGATCTAAACCCTAAATCATCATGCCTCAATCGAGTGAAATCTCGACTTCTAATCCAGAAAATCTTACGAATTCTGCTGTTAGTTACAACGATCCATATTTCTTATCTCATGGCGATAACCCTAATTCTCAATTAGGTCAAATCATCTTCGATGGGGACAATTATCTGAATTGGAGCCGTAGTGTTCGATTAGCTCTTGGAGCAAAGAATAAGTTCGGATTCGTTGATGGATCTATTCTTTGACCTGTTGATAAATCTCCAGATTTACAGAAGTGGGTTCGAAATGACTATATGGTGACAGCTTGGATTCTTTGTTCAATGGAGAAGAAAATTTCAGAGAGCTTCATCTTCAATTCTTCGTCCAGACAGCTTTGGATCGAGATTCAAGAAAGGTATGGACATTCTAATGCTCCTCAGATCTATGAAATTCATAAAAAATTGATGAATATCCAGCAGAATGATGATAGTATTGCTTCTTACTATTCAAATCTTAAGCAAGTTTGGGATCAACTACAAATTATTGAACCTTATCCTGATTGTACTTGTGGAGCGATTATTCACTGTTCTTGTGGTTTACTCAAGAATTTTTTTGAAGCTAATCAACTGAGAAAACTTATTCAATTTATATCTGGACTAAACAAATCTTATGATCAAGCCAAGATTAACCTCCTCAGTATGGACCCTTTACCAAATGTAAATAGGGCTTATCATATGTTACAGCAAATTGAAAGGCAAAATTCTCTTAACATTGCTATTCAGACAACTGAAGTAAGTGCTCTATTCTTTGCAAAAAATGGTCAAGATTCCCACAATTTCAGTTCATCATTCCAAAATAAAGATTATAAGAAGGCTAAGCTTGATAAGTTCTGTGATCATTGCAAAAAAAATGGCATTCCAAGGATCAATGCTTCAAAATTGTTGGTTATCCTGATTGATGGAAGGGTAAAACAAATCAGAAACATCAAAGATTTGCTGGACATATGCAAGAAAATTCTGCTGCCTCTGGAATTCTTGGATCTGCACCTCCCATTTCTCCTTTAGAAAGCAATATTGATCCTTCTAACAGCTCAACTTCAGCCAATTCTCAGATGTTTTCTAATCTGTTCAAGGAATTTGTCCAGATGGTGCAAACAAATCAAGGGACTTCCTCATCTGATGGTTATAATGCTGCAGTAAACTTTACAGGTATTGTATCTGCATTTAATGTGAATTTTTCAGTTGAACATGCTAGTCTTTATACATGGATAATTGATACAGGAGCTAGTGATCATATGGCTTTTGACATTAACATGTTTGACAAAACTCACAATCTTAAACAGCCTATACAAATTGTTCTTCCTGATGTTCTCTAAAAACTGTTTCTACTATTGGCATCATTTCTATCAATCCTCATATCATTCTTAAGAATGTTTTCTATGTACCAGATTTTAAACATAACCTTTTATCTGTTGGAAGGTTATTAGATCAAAACAATTTAGTTGCCAAATTTGAACAAAACTCTTGTTCTTTTCAGGACCTTATAACTAATCAAGTGAAGGCTGTTGGTTTGAGACAAAGGGGTTTGTATAGATTTGTTAAATGCTTACCTTCTGTTTCTGTTCTGTCAAATAATGTTGTTTTTGATCATTTTCCAGTTGTTCTTGCTTCTAATACAACAAATTCATTTGACCTCTTTCATGCTAGACTTGGTCACGCCTCTATAGGCAAACTGAAGCATGAGTTATGTTACAAGTGAATTGATTTGGCTTGAGGGTTCGTTGTCGGATTTGCAGGTGAATGCCTCTCTTCCAATTAATCTCTTCTGTGATAATATTTCTGCTAAGTACATTGCAGAAAATAAGGTGTTTCAAGAGAGAACGAAGCACTTGAGAGTTGATTGTCATTTTATTAGAGACTATGTAGATGCTAAATTCATCAAAATTCTTTATGTTCGTTCAGCACTTCAGCTTGCAGACTTGCTAACGAAATCATTGGGAGCAGATCAGCATTGTTTTCTATCTGCCAAGCTAGGACTTGTTTCCGAACCACCATGTCCAGCTTGAAGGGGGGGTGTAGAGTATGAAAACTAGAGTATTTTCTATATATAGTTTGCTGTTAATAATGTAGTTTTAGTAGTTATATTAGTTTCCGCTGTATGTAACGTTGCTTTAGGGTAATTTAGTAATTTGTTCTTTTCTGTACATGAAACTGGTTGACTGTGTATTTTCCGAAGAGTGAGAAAACATTTACTTTCTTCTTCCAGTTTCTCGTTTCAATTATTTGTTACTATAGTAAGTATATTAGTTGAGAAACTAGAAAGTTTTAATTTTATAGCTTATCAGAGTGTGTAACATTCATATGAACGGAAATGCCCCCTATAACCCCAAACGCAAAAGCATGCATTTTTCGATTTGGTATTCTGGCAATTGTTATTCTCTTATTCTCCCCTTTCGAACCGAATTAGGGTTTCAATTTCCATTTCTATCTTCATAGCTCCTCCACAAATTAACAAGAATTTCTTTGATCAAGTTGGTAGCTTGATTCCCCCAAGTTAAATCGGCATGAGTTGAGACTTGATTTGACTTCATGTCGGCTTGGTATTGATGTTTACATTCTGCCTTCAACACTGAGTCACTGCTTACTTCCCTGATGGACCTAACATTCAGATCTCCTCTGAATTTGGTAGCTTGATTCTTCCAAGTTAAATCGCCCTGAGTTGAAACTTGATTTGGCATCATGCCTTCTTGGTATTGATGTTTACCTTCAGACTTCAACACTGAGCCACTGCTTCCTTCCTTATGGATCTGACCGTTAGATCTTTGAATTTGCAAAAATCTCAAACATATAGAGTTTTAGTAAGCACGTCCCCTCTTTGGTAGGCGGCAGACATACGATTACTAAATAGTTTACCTTTGTTTACTTGTTTGCGGACTAAGTACCTATCCAGGTTCATGTGATTTGTTTGTGTATGAAAAATTGGATTTGCTGTTAAGTTAGACTGCGCTAAGATTGTCACACCAAATTGTGGGTTTCTGACTTGTAGTGATCCGCAATTCACTAAGAAGTGATTCGATCCACATCACTTCAGTAGTTCCACTCGCAAGGCTGCGGTATTCAGATTTTGTGCTTGATCTGGATATCGTTGGTTGCTTCTTAGAACACCATGATACTGGATTTTCGTCTAGACAAATGCAATAACCATTTGTGGATTTTCTATCATCTAGGTCTGAACCCAGTCTGCATCCGCAAATTTTGTTATTGATAAGTTTCTTCCAACATTTAATACTAGTCCATAGTCTTGAGTCTCCTTTAAGTATCTTAAAATTAGAAATATCAAAGTACAATAATAGTAATATCTCAGTCATAATAGTCCATTGTCTTGAGTCTCCTTTAAGTATCTTAAAATTCATTTAACAGCCTTCTAGTGTTGTTCTAGGAGTTGATGCATAAATTAACACACTTTACTCACACTATATGCGATCCCTGGTCTTGTTATAGTAGCACATTGTAGACCGTCAACTATGCTTTTGTACTATTTTTTATTGGGAATAGGTTCATCTTGATGTCCGGATAGATGTAGACTACTTACCATTGGATTGGGAAAAGGCTTTGCATTTTGTATCTTTGCTTTAATGAGACATTCTTTGATGTACTTTGTTTGACTTAGATGAATTATTGTGTCTACAACCTTGTTTACTTAAATTTTCATAAAATACTTTTATTCTTCTAGATCTTTAACTGATAATTCTTTGTCAAACACTGAATCACTTTGTTGATTTCTTTTTCACATTCACTAGTGATTATAATGTCATCCACGTAAGTTAGTATGTAAGTTATTTTCATGTTCCTCAATTTTATGAATAAAGGACACTTTGATTTGGTTGGTTGATAACCCATGCCAGTCACAGTATCCCTTAGCTTGTCAAACCATACTCTGGGGGCTTATTTTAAACCATGGACTGTCTTCTATAATTTGCATACCATGTTTATTTTTCTTAATTATTGAAACCCTAGTGGTTGATGCATGTAGACATCCATTTGTAACTCACCATCCGGAAAAGCATTGTTTACATCTAGGTGTCTGATATTCCACTTCTTATATAAAGCTATAGATTACATTATTCTATTAGATGTTGGTTTGATAATTGGTGAAAAAAATTCATTAAAATCGAATCTATGTTGTTGTGTGTATCTTTTAATTACCAGCTTTGCTTTATATATTTGTACACTTCCATTTGGATTTTCTTTTAACTTGTATGTCCATTTACAGCCTATGATATTTTTTCTTTGTAGTGCTTGACCGAGACACCATGTCTTATTCTTTATGTAGCGACCCAAATTTCTGGTACCCTTTGAGCTGACCAAACCACACCAGTCTAACCCAAAGTGCACGGAAAATGGATTACTAGAAGAAAGAAGTTAGAGGGTGAGGTAAGAAAGAAAGAAATATTAGAATAGAAGAAGAAGAAGAAGAAGAAGAACCAACACAACACAGAATCAGAGTCTCACATCGCAGCGGAACAAAATATATACAAAAATAAATCTTTATTGAGAGCTTTAAATAAAACTTACAATATCAGAGTACAACAACACCACTAGACAGTTATAGTAACCCGTCCTCGTATACAACACACACAGCGGAATAGTAGCTATATAATATCATACGTCTGGACCCTTTCCAGCTCGTCTCTTCACATCATTCGATAACCTGAACATGTACACCCTGGGCTAACCCGAGCATTTACAAAACACCGGGTCAGTCTGGTGAACCAGAGTGAGAAAAACTCGCACAGTATGAAGGGTATCACACAACCTAATTAGTTAAAATCCTTTCGAAGGAAAAGGATAATCGTAAGACTAAATCCGCACATAAATACGGACGGTTTTTACCATACGATAACCCAAAATGTTTTGAAATCAATATCTTTTCTGATATTACAATAATGTCTAAATACAAGTAAATAGAATCTAGTAGAGTGCTTGCATCTCATGCTCCACATATATAGTATACAATCAAAACCGCGGGCACTTATTGGAGATTGGATTCCGACTATGACAAGGTATGGGACCACCTGCCGATAGTGTATCTCTAGAGGCGAATACACTGGGTTCAAAAAGAACGTCTTGCAACCCGGCCCACACATGACCGACCACTCATTTCGCTTGAGTGTATCGAATGTATATCACCAACGGTTGGGCTCAAACCACCATTTCCCGAAAAGGGACAACATCGAAATAGATTAAAGAAGCAAAAGGAATTTCTCTAGATAGGTGATTATACACCCTAATGGGAGCGACCCACATAGCCATGCTGCCTGCCCGATTTTTGTCATTTCCCGGTTGTGAAGCTTGAGGTTTAAATTATACTTTGAACACCTGGTCATCATTCACTTTGAATGCCACATCATCAGATTCGTCAAATCAATAATTGACGTCCACAAATATACTCCGGGTTTTAAAGAAGGGCCATTCTTCGCCACCAACTTGGTACATTTGTAAAAATCAACATACGTGGTTTTTAGGAAATACTCCGTCAGACATTCATCCATACAAGTCATCCAGGAGAAGCATGTGCTGAAGGTACTCTCCTATTGCATCCAATATAAGAATCACCCCATGGATCAGTAGCGAGAAGTCCTTGCAATCCGTAGATTACCAACCACGACAGAACCACGATTTATCTCTGGCCGCTAAACTAGAGATTATTAGTATTCAGCACCACTTGGCCTTTTTATTTGAAACACATGTAAATTCAAACTCCTAAATATTTCGATATTATAAATATAGTTTTCTCGCTTCTTATCAAACATAAGTTTTCTCATTAAACCAATTCATTTTAATACTTAGGAAATCTTATATTATATCCAGTTTCTATTTCACTTTTCAAAACATTAGCCACATTATTATCCAATATTGGGAAATCAATTCAACTTATTTATATGTAAAACAACATTACGACATATCTTTTATTCATTTCTTGAAAACGGTAATCCATGCTTATTCTTATAGAACAAAACTCCTCCTTTGCATTTCCTTTTTAACTCGAAATTACCTTTAGAACTCCACGCAATCCCCTTTTATTTACCTTTTTACTTTGGAATCTCATTATATAAATACTTGCCACATTTTCACAAATGGGGTGCGTTACTACTTCTCTAATGAAATAATAAATCCTTACTATCCTCTTTTACCATTACAACTAATATCATCCTCAGATAATCCAGAAATCGTTCAAGTTGGGGTATTTTAAATATCTCTCAGACCTTGATCAAAACATTCATATCTCAAGATGGATACGAGTTGTAGTTCAAAACCCAATATTCCATTCTAATATCAACCCAAATTTTATTTAACTATTTTATTCAAAATATGACTTCATAAAACCCTTTTTGAAAATCTCTTCCTTGGTGATAACCATTATACCTTAATTCCATGATTAAGTGATCTCTGTATAAAATACCACTTTTAACTCTGCCTCTTTAACCAAACTTATTTTATAATTCGGATTTTTGTTTACAAATCCTACGACCCACTTCTTTATCCAAATTCACCTTTACCAATTCTCCTTTTCAAATCCATTCTACAATTCCTGCTTGAAATTCTTATTTCAATTTCCCCTCTTACTTAATCCCATTATTAAGTAACGTTAATGTAAAATTAACGCTTTAACACTTTAAACCCCATTTATATAATTTTGGTTTAATATAAACCCTTTCTCTTAATTTCCTTTTTCTTAATTTACTTAATTAAGTAACATTTATTTTAAGCTGCCATGTTTGCTTAAAATTCTTTTTTTCATTTCGTTATAAAACTCAGGTTTTAAAATAAAACCTGTTCATAAACTTCTTTCACCAATCAATTGGATTTCTTTTCAACTTCGATTACCTTTTAAATGAATTCCCATTAAAAGGTAATTTTCTAAATTATTATTAATTAAAATAATAATTTTCTTTAATCATTAACTACATTAGTAGTTAATTAATAGTAAATCCCTTTTTAAAATCTTATTAAAATTAAAATAATATTCTTTAAATCATTTTATTCAAAATGCACTAACTTATTAATAAATCTTAATTTAAAACGGTCGACTTAGTCAATTCCAACCATGGTTATCTCATTAACTGATTCCAATTTGTTTTCCCTTTAAATTAATTAGTAATATAATTAATTTAAATAAATTTCATCAAATAAATTCTTAACAAACCAATTTTCCACATTTTAACCGTTACGGTTAATTTTTATCCCCATATTCATAAATCTGATAAATCTCATATTTACTTTGTAAAGTCAATTTATAATAAATCAAAGTTTTTAATAAATAAAATATTTATTTATTTTTCTTTTTATAAACTTTTATTCAAAATAATATATTTAAAAATCTATCTCCAATTATAATTTTTTTTATAACTTCATTTTTGTCGATTTGCCTGACGGTAAATCAGCATTTATAAAACAATGGATTTTGTAGGCCATATATCGCCAAATATTTAACCAATATCGCCCATTGGTTTAACTAAACAAATGTTGAATATTCAGTCAATAATCAATAATCAAATCAATCACCCCAAACATGACAGTTCATATGTTGATAATATGAAATAAATAATATATTTTGAGGAATCCGGTTGGATCCCTCCAACCTGTTCTTCCCTGTATTCAAATGGTTATCTTCAAACAGATCATTCAGTTTCATTTAACTGATAATAATAAATAACGACCATTAACACCAACCAATTCACAAGCAATTATCATCAATACGGCACCAGTTTCATCGCATTCCAAGACTATTTCCCCGGTAGGCTATTTTTACGCGTACCGCAATGCCATTTTGGACACCAATTTAACCGGTCTTCAAAAATAACAAACTATATGCTTATTCTGCCTCTAATCGTCGATATGAACTCAATGGGACAGGTTTCGTGGCTTAATTCGATCAACTGCTCAAGTTATACTCAAATATCCCTTTATTAATTTAATTTAATTTAACTACGCGCTATAGAAAATAACTGGGCGTTTACGGCTACCGTGGCCATATACGACATCAGTTTGCCACGCCATTTAACACCATGCAATAATTTAATGTTACGGTCCCCATGAAACTGATTTCATCGAAAACAGAGACCATTTGAAAAATGGCTATTTTAAAGGCCTATATTTTAAATAACGATTTCTACAGCGATTTTTTTAAAATTTGATTTGGCCATAACTTACAATTTACAATACGAAATCTGGATTTTTCTCTTTTATATGAAAATTATCATCAATACGGTTCCAACGTTTCTTGTTTCACAGAAATCCGACTTATATCGGATCCTGTATATCCAGTTAAAGTTCAAAACTCCATATTATGAACAACAGCGCCATTTCGAGCTCGATTTATATTATAAATAAAATTAACGTTAAACTTCGTTTTAATAAAGAATTAAATATTAAAATCCATTAACACTCCAAATATAATATTTAAAAATAATAAATTAAATCAAATATTTGGCTACCAAAAATACGGGACGTTACATTCTTCCCCCCTTAAAATAATTTCGTCCTCGAAATTGCTAAGGTAGGAAAGAACGTTACAAACCCGTTAATTTCCAAATCAAATTTATTATAAATCAAAAACCAGTTTATTATCGTAAATAAATATTTTCAAAAATATCGAAAAAATTCTAACACCTTAAATTCCCGGAAAAATTCGGTAGAGTCTCCCCTGCACGGAGTGACATCTGCGATATCGCAGGAACAAATAATATGTATACCTCGACCCACACGGTCGGAAAACAAAAAAATCAAAACCCAAAAATCCAAAATTTTATATTTTCGCACAGGCGTACCTTTTTGCGAGCGCTATTGAGCATATTTGCTCAACGTACATGCGATTTACTCAACCAATATCTATTTGCCTAGCCATCTAGCACCAGTACTTAACTCAATTCACATACCAGTAACAGATATATGAAATTCTAAAGTAATATTCACGAATCAACTGGTATAACTACACAAATTCCAAAATCAAACAGATAGTGTTAATTCCTTACCAAATATATGGTTAAATCATAAATCCAATTCATATGTAGTTTCATTCCATTTTAATTATACCGAAAATTGTTCTTTAGTTTATAATTCATTTAGCTCCATTAAATTGCTGATTATTCTATTCAAACAAACTATAATCCCATAACAAACAATTCACAGTCACAACCAATACACGACCAAATCGACCAAATCAAATGAATTTGCATTCAATATTAATATTTTATTTTGGTTTCACATATTTGAACATCAATCGATTAATATCCAATTGGTTTCAATTAGAATATTATTTATTCATTCGATTTCCAAATTATTTAATTTAATTTCATCTCATTATTAGTTTAATTTCACTTAACTAGGTAAAGTTCCAAATTCAAATTTTCAATTCAATTTGAATTTCATTCAAACCAATCCAACATGCTAATATCTCAATAATTTAATAAAATTATTTCCTTTCTATACAAAAAAACATTTGGGTAAAATTATTTAATTTACCCTCTTTTCAAAATAATATTGTATCCATTGTCAGTTCTATGCTTTTCAACACTTGAACCAATCTACAAACACAATACAAAACATTTGTATATAAAATTTACAATTACGCTCTTATATATATACACTCAGTCTCGATCTAGGGTATTACAAACCCAATCTCTATCGAGTTACACCACAGAGCCAAGGTTATTACTAAACCTGGCTCTTAAACCAAATGTAGCGATGCAAATTTCTGGTACCCTTTGAGCTGACCAAACCACACCAGTCCAACCCAAAGTGCACAGAAAATGGATTACCAGAAGAAAGAAGTTGGAGGGTGAGGTAAGAAAGAAAGAAATATTAGAATAGAAGAAGAAGAACCAACACAACACAGAATCAGAGTCTCACATCGCAGCGGAACAAAATATAATACAGAAATAAATCTTTGTTGAGAGCTTTAAATAAAACTTACAATATCAGAGTACAACAACACCACTAGACAGTTATAGTAACCTGTCCTCATATACAACACACACAGTGGAATAGTAGTTGTATAATATCATACATCTGGACCCTTTCCAGCTCGTCTCTTCACACACTCGATAACCTGAACTTGTACACCCCGGGCCAACCCGAGCATTTACAAAACATCGGGTCAGTATGGTGAACCAGAGTGAGAAAAACTCGCACAGTATTAAGGGTATCACATAACCTGATTGTAGAGTTAAAATCCTTTCGAAAGAAAAGGATAATCGTAAGACCAAACCACACATAAACGGACAGTTTTTACCTTACGATAACCCAAAACGTTTTGAAATAAATATCTTTTCTGATATTATAATAATGTCTAAATACAAGTAAATAGAATCTAGTAGAACGCTTGCATCTCACGCTCCACTTATATAGTATACAATCAAAACAGCGAGCACTTATTGGAGATTGGATTCCGACTAGGACAAGGTATGGGACCACCTGCCGATAATGTATCTCTAGAGGCGAATACACTGGGTTCAACAAGAACGTCTTGCAACCCGGCCCACACATGACTGACCACTCATTTCGCTTGAGTGTATCGAATGTATATCACCAATGGTTGGGCTCAAACCACCGTTTCCCGAAAAGGGGACAGCATCGGAATAGATTAAAGAAGCAAAAGGAGTTTATCTAGATAGGTGATTATACACCCTAATGGGAGCGACCCACATAGCCATGCAACCTGCCCAAATTTTGTCATTTCCCAGTTGTGAAGCTTGAGGTTTAAATTATACTTTGAACACCTGCATTCACTTTGAATGCCACATCATCAGATCCGTCAAATCACTAATTGACGTCCACAAATATACTCCGGGTTTTAAAGAAGGGCCATTCTTTGCCACCAACTTGGTATATTTGTAAAAATCAACGTACGTGGTTTTCTGGAAATACTCCGTCAGACATTCGTCCATACAAGTCATCCAGGAGAAGGATGAGCCGAAGGTACTCTCCTACTGCATCCAATATAGGAATCAACCCATGGATCAGTAGCGAGAAGTCCTTGCAATCCGTAGATTACCAACCACGACAGAACCAAAGTTTATCTCTGGCCGCTAAACCAGAGATTATTAGTAATCCTTCCGCCTATGAAGATCCATGCTCTTCAGCGCTCCATCTCCACCGTCTTCTGATATCTTCACGTATTTGTTGGTCGGAATGGTTTTTGAACCTAAGTTCGATCCCGGTCTTTCCTTACCAACAATCGTATGAGTCAGGTTTGATAGTCGGTGATTTAACTATCAAAATAAACAGTGTTTCAATCACGACAATCAAATGAATTCACTGGTTCAGTATTCAGCACCACTTGGCCTTTTTATTTGAAACAAATGTAAATTCAAACTCTTAAATATTTCGATATTATAAATATAGTTTTCTCGCTTCTTATCTAACATAAGTTTTCTCTTTAAACCATTTCATTTTAATACTTAGGAAATCCTATATTATTTCCAGTTTTTTTTTTACTTTTCAAAACATTAGCCACATTATTATCCAATATTGGAAAATCAATTCAACTTATTTATATATATAAAAACTTTACGACATATCTTTTATTCATTTCTTGAAAATGGTAATCTGTGCTTATTCTTATAGAACAAAACTCTTCCTTTTCATTTCTTTTTTAACTCGAAATTACCTTTAGAACTCCACGCAATCCCCTTTTATTTACCTTTTTACTTTGGAATCTCATTATATACATACTTGCCACATTTTCACAAATGGGTTGCGTTACTATTTCTTTAACGAAATAATAAATCCTTACTATCCTCTTTTACCATTACAACTAATATCATCCTCAGATTATTCTGAAGTCGTTCAAGTTGGGTTATTTTAATTATCTCTCAGACCTTGACCAACAACATTCATATCTCAAGAGGGATACGAGTTGTCATTCAAAACCCAATATTCCATTCTAATATCAACCCAAATTCTATTTAACTATTTTATTCAAAATATGACTTCATAAACCCTTTTTGAAAATCTCTTCCTCGGTGATAACCATTATTCCTTAATTCCATGATTAAGTAATCTCTTTATAAAATACCACTTTTAACTCTGCCTCTTTAAATAAACTTATTTTATAATTCGGATTTTTGTTTACAAAATCCTACGACCCACTTCTTTACCCAAATTAACCTTTACCAATTCTCCTTTTCAAATCCATTCTACAATTCCTGCTTGAAATTCTTATTTCAATTTCCCCTCTTACTTAATCCCATTATTAAGTAACGTTAATGTAAAATTAACGCTTTAACACTTTAAACCCCATTTATATAATTTTGGTTTAATATAAACCCTTTCTCTTAATTTCCTTTTTCTTAATTTACTTAATTAAGTAACATTTATTTTAAGCTGCCATGTTTTCTTAAAATTCTTTTTATCATTTCGTTATAAAACTCAGGTTTTAAAATAAAACCTGTTCATAAACTTCTTTCACCAATCAATCAGATTTCTTTTCAACTTCGATTACCTTTTAAATGAATTCCCATTAAAAAATAATTTTCTAAATTATTATTAATTAAAATATTAATTTTCTTTAATCATTAACTACATTAGTATTTAATTAATAGTAAATCCCTTTTTAAAATCTTATTAAAATTAAAACAATATTCTTTAAATCATTTTATTCAAAATGCACTAACTTATTAATAAATCTTAATTTAAAACGGTTGACTTAGTCAATTTCAACCACAGTTATCTCATTAACTGATTCTAATTTGTTTTCCCTTAAATTAATTAATAATATAATTAATTTAAATAAATTCTTAACAAACCAATTTTCCACATTTTAACCGTTACATTTAATTTTTATCACCATATTCATAAATCTGATAAATCTCTGATTTACTTTGTAAAATCAATTTATTATAAATCAAAATCTTTAATAAATAAAATATTTATTTATTTTTCTTTTTATAAACTTTTATTCAAAATAATATATTTAAAAATCTATCTCCAGTTATAAAATAAATTTTATAACTTCATCTCTGTCGATTTGCCTGACGGTAAATTAACATTTATAAAACGATGGGTTTTATAGGCCATATATCGCCAAATATTCAACAAATATCGCCCATTGGTTTAACTAAACAAATGTTGAATATTTAGTCAATAATCAACAATCAAATCAATCACCCCAAACAGGACAGTTCATATGTTGATAATATGAAATAAATAATATATTTTGAGGAATCCGGTTGGATCCCTCCAACCCGTTCTTCCCTGTATTCAAATGGTTATCTTCAAATAGATCGTTCAGTTTCATTTAACTGATAATAATAAATAACGACCATTAACACCAACCAATTCACTAGCAATTCAAATCATTCAAACACGTTTATTTTATAAACATGACAAATCAAGGTGAGTCTCCTTTATTGGAACCAATCGTTAAAATAACGATTTGGTATTTCACTGAAATTAAATGAAAAGTTTAATTTCATTAGTTAAATCAGTAAATAAATATATAATTAGCAAATAGTCAACCATTGGCAAGCAGAGCACACAAAATAAAAACCCAATTTATATAAAATATAAATGGGGAAAAACTGAGTGAGTTTAACTCACCTTGAGTTGTCGTTGAAACGGTTGGTTTTAATTAAATTAAACAAGTGTTTTATTTAATTAAAAATCCCGATTGATTCTGATTCTGTCCATTCTGTTCCATAAGGTAGAGTTCACTGCTAAGGTTCCACGCAGCTTGTTTGGTCTGTTTCTGTTCACTGATGTAACAAATATACATATTTTAAGTTATATAAGTTAATTAAATCATTAAATTATAATTAGTCCTTAATTAACTTAATAAATTTTTGTTAATTACTTTGTTCTAGTTCAAATAACCAGGCTGACACAATACTCTCCACTGTACTGTTCCTTATTGCCCCAAAGACCGTTGATCCTGCATCAACCCATATTTAAGATTTAGCTCAATCAAATAAATCCATTAATTAACTTCGTATTAAATTAGTTATACTTATTATTAACGTTAATTACATTTTGCGTCAACATGTTTCAGCAGATCATTTCCATTCTTTACTGCTCCATTTAAAACATGTCGGCTGAACAGTGTTTTTCTCCAATCCACTTTGATGTTCCAGGCTTTAATCGTTTTCCCAAAACTTGTATACACCCGGATTTGGTTAATATATAATTTAATTAAACTAATACTTAATTATTTGGTTAATTAAATAATTCGTATAACTAACTATGTTTAAGGATTTAAGCTGGTCGTTAGTTTTGTTTCTGCTATTCCGTCATTTGTGTTAAATGACTTCAGTTCTTCAACAATTTCGCCTTTGCGTTGACTTGTTCCAGGCGATACCACACAGTTGTTCCTCCCATTTTAGTACATACAGAAGCGACCGATCCTTCTTATAACTTTGTCTACTCCTCGTTTGCTCACGCTTGAACAACGTCCACCGCAGCTCCTCCCCTCGTCGACCGGAGTGCCATCGAGGACCAGCAACCGACACGCCGTGATTCCTCCGCCTGTTCCTAGAACATATCCTCGTTTGGTGCCTCCTATCATCGAATATTGACCCTCAAACACCGTGCTTCTTAGACCATATTCCGACTACGTTGCGCCCTTAAATTAGATCATAGCCGACCAGTTTGTCGAGCTTGATGAGGCGAACAAGATTATAGTTTGAAATGTTGTTTATAAGTGGATGGATTTGAAGTAATCAAGGGAGGATTAATTGAACGTTTCTGTCCGTTCATTGAATAGGAGGCGGCTCGAAAATCAGTTGACCACTCGCTGCTCCATTTGACGAAAATTAGGTTTCACAATTGGTATATATAGGGTGAATAAATGTTATAATATTATTACCGAAACTTCGTCGTGAAGTAACACGCCGAAACCACAACAAACGACTTCCGTTTACTGATAAAAATAATCTAATCTTGGTATAAAAAAATATTCTAAACCTAACGGGACAAGTTTCATCGAATTTCGACATCGTTAGAAAAAAATTCCTTTATAAAACCGGAAATCAACATGCGTTTAAATATTCCACGATCACTAAATAAAACCGATCAACGTGAAACTTTGAAATCCTACAATAATTAATCAATATGAATCCAACAACACCAGTTTCATCGCATTCTGCGACTGTTTCCCCGGTAGTCTATTTTTACGCGTACCGCAATGCCATTTTGGACACCAATTTAACCGGTCTTCAAAAATAACAAACTATATGCTTATCCTGCCTCTAATCGTCAATACGAACTCAATGGGATTAGTTTCGTGGCTTAATTCGATCATCTGCTCAAGTTATACTCAAATATCCCTTTGTTAAATTAAATTAAATTAATTACGCGCTATAGAAAATAACGGGGCGTTTACGGCTACCGTGGCCATATACGACATCAGTTTGCCACGCCATTTAACACCGTTCAATAATTTAACGTTACGGTCCCCATGAAACTGATTTCATCGAAAACAGAGACCATTTGAAAAATGGCTATTTTAAAGGACTATATTTTAAATAACGATTTCCACAGCGATTATTTTAAAATTTGATTTGGCCATAACTTACAATTTACAATACGAAATCTGGATTTTTCTCTTTCATATGAAAATTATCATCAATACGGTTCCAACGTTTCTTGTTTCACAGAAATCCGACTTATATCGGATACTGTATATCCAGTTAAAGTTCAAAACTCCATATTACGAACTGCAGTGCCATTTCGAGCTTGATTTATATTATAAATAAAATTAATGTTAAACTTCGTTTTAATAATGAATTAAATATTAAAATCCATTAATACTCCAAATATAAAATTTAAAAATAATAAATTAAATTAAATATTTGGCTACCACGGGACATTACACTTTAAAAGTCCATTATATTCATCATTCATTACTTGCACCTATCTTTTATCCTTTTCTTCCTTCTTATATGTCTCTGGCCCCTTTGTATTAATGTTTGCATAGCACGGTTTTGGTTTAAATATACCAGTTTTAGGTTTGCTAGTCATGCGCCTCTAGTTTGTTCACGTTGTTGTGGTGTTTGAGATGACTCTGATTGTTTTTCACCATCTTCATTACTGATATGTTGTTGTTGAGTTCCAGAATAGGGTGTAACATCCCCACACCCCTTAGTGTTATCCTAACATAGAATCCAGTTAAGAAATATAGAGCATTATAGGTATAAAGATAAATAATCAGCATAGAAACTGAGATTTCACAAGATATAAAATAAATTCACAACGGAAGAAAAAGACAATTTATATCAAAAATAATCAAACCACCTTTATTATTTTTGCCAAATCAAACTGTCTTAAAATACCATGTCTTAAATCTCAATCATAATAGAAATATCATAGTACAATAATAGTAATATCCTCAAACAGCCAAAAGGTACAAGCAAACCGTAGAAAGAAAATAAACAGTACATCTCTGCAAGATTCTTCCAAGATGAAATCTACTAAGCAGTCCAAGCTAAGAACTTCCTTTCTGAGAGGCTAGGGAAAAGGAAAAAGGAAAGAAGAAAAAGGAGAAAATTGGTCAGACAATAAGTCTGGTGAGCTGTAGTGATTTCTTGCACGACCGATAAGCGAAAGAAAATAGATAAAATAGTAATTCTAATGTCATAAAAGGGTAAGCGTTTGTGCACACCTAAAGTGACAAATAGAATAGTGATGAAAAAAGATGTAAGTGTTCTCGTTCACAAGATTCAATGATGATGATGATTGTTTTGCACTTCTACAAACTCAAAGCGAAACAATATCAGGAAGAAGTTCCTGGTATAGTCCACTCAATCGGCTACAACGAATCATGAATAACATGTGTCTTCTATCGGTTCGAGTTTATCGTACCTTAGCCCATCACCCAAAAAACATAACCTTATCCATAGGTGTAAAAGTGGCGTATGTTTCCAAATCGGACTAGTGCACACACAACCCACCGAAATGCACTCACACCCTCCAATTTGACTGAATTACATTCATAACGTAACATGGTGTGTGCCCTTCACTCATATGAAAACAAAAATGATAAAATGGTATGATACATGGAATGAATCCCAACAAAATAGCTTGGCAAAATCTCCAACCCTTGGTTTGATCCCCATAAACAAATTCAATATATTAGACCCCTAATTTACCGACACTGTAAATTAATATGTTCATATTAAAGCCTGACAACGAGAAGTATTAGGCTTATAATTTACCCACACGCTATAAATTAATATGTTCATATTAAAAGTCTGACAACGAGGAGTACTAAGCACATAATTTACCCACAAACTGTAAATCAACATGCACGTATAAGGTCTAACTGTCCCTTTCAAATATTCCAAGTGATATTGCAAATAAAATGTAACGACCCAGATTTTTAGTCATTGAATTCTGAATATTTAAATTTGTTATAAATATTTTATTTGAATTATTTACAAGAAATTATTTATAAAACGATATTTAAACGTATAATTTATAATATAATTTAATATGAGCTCATATGGTCGCGGTAGTTCGTAATTTACGATTTGAACTTCAACTGAATATACAGAATCAAGTATAAGTCGGATTTCTGTGAAACAAGAAACGTTTAAATTTATTGAACTGTATCTTTCTAATGGTAGTGAAAAAACGAGTTTTCGTCTGGTAGATTAGAGTTGTGTCCAAATCAAAATTTCAGAAAGTCGCTGTGGAATCGTATATCAGTCATAACGGTTATTTAAATATATCTAAATAACGGTCTCGAATTTGGACAAGGTTCTGTTGAGGAGTAGTTATAGTTTAATTTTTAGAATTTTACCGTAATTTTTAATTAACTAAATACACAACTTTTTATGTGGAGTATTTTGCACCCTATATCAATATTTTGGGGTTTCATGATATAAGTTAAACTACCAATATTATTATACTTTGGAATCGTGGTACCTCGCTGGACACGGCTGTATTCATACTTCTATCTGTAGCGGCTCGAACATAAACGAAATTCAATGTAGTCGGTACCACATGTTTATATACATACCTTAACTTAACACTAACAAGTGCCTACAGGCCTTTTCACCAGTCCTTGCCATGTTTTGAAACCAACTAAAATACTTTGGTAAACAACGATTGAAATACTAAACAAATATATATATATATATATATATATATAGAAATGGAAAAGAAAAATTCTTTGATGGGCAAGTTTGAAACGGACAACCAAACTAAACAGTATTGGTTTACAAGAAAATAATACAACAAAATTTTAATAGCATTGGTTATGTCACTATGCCTAACAGAAGTGTGCGCTCCAAGCTATTATCCGTGGGCGCCAAGCAAATCAAGTTCTGTGAATGCCAAGGTAAGTGAACCGTGCATCCCAAGCTTTTCAAAACCATGCATAGCACGCTGTCTCCAATGCCGTGAGTATCACGCTTCTCAAATCCCTATATAAAACAAACAAGTCGTCCCCTTCCATTTTTTTCTCTTCAGCACTACACGATAACTTCCCAAAACAAAAATCAGAAAACCAATCCCTTCAGTAAATGACGAAAACAATTCCATCGCCCTTTTATCATTTGAACCATCCTTTACCCAATATCGAACGACAAGAAACTTTCGTTGTTTCTCCTAATTTTTCCGTTAAATCCACAAATTAATTTGCCAAAGATTCAACGTGAATACTATAGGGGGATCGAGGCCTTCACGATGGATGGTGGTGATGGAGTTTAAAGACGCTGTTCGTTGGGAATCAAAGGTCAAATGCACGGGGCATTGGGCTTATTTGCAGGCGCCATGGTTGATGGTGGAGGTTCAAACCAAGGGGATGGGTGCGTCGAGCGTAGGGGGTTGGAGCAGTTATCCCTGAACGGATTCCAGTGGCGTTGAATGGCGCCGGCAAATCAAAGAATGGGGGTCACTGTGATGCTTTGGTCCCTTGTTTTGTCTCGGATATAAAAGCTAAAGCTTCTTGCGGTTGTTGATATATGTAGTGAAGGGTAGTGAGGTGCTGTTCAAACAAATAGAAATGGCGTGAAGGGGTATTGAAAGATGAGGCTTGAGGTGAGAAGATCGACAAGGGAAGCTGTGTTGGATTAAGTGTAGTAGAGAGCCATATCAAGGTTAGGCTGCACGGTTGTTGGTGTATGAACAGTAGGATTTGGGATGCTTGATAGTGGAAGAGTTCCCGAAAGAAGCTTCATTGATAGGTTCAGTTTTGCTTGTGTAAAGTACGGAAGGTGTGGTTTGAACAGAAATCTACGTTGTGTGATGGATCCTTAAAATAAATAAACATTTAAAATGAAAGGGGATGGCACCATGTATCTTCAAACCTGGAAAAAAGAAGAAGCAAATACGGTGATTTTAATTTAGGATAACGCGGCATGTTATGGCTTTAAGGGACGGTTTCAATCAGTGAAGGAGAAGATGAATTAGCAGTTATATGGGTAGTAAACGTAAGTAAATAGTGGTGGTTTTTATTTCGTTATTTAATCATGTTATTATTGGATTTTAATAGTTAATGATGGTAAATAACTAATAATGGAATCAATATTGCAGTAAGGTTGGTTGTAGGGTCTGGCTTTGGGAAGCGGCTTGACGTTCAAAGTGGAATGCAATTTTGGACCTATTTTTGGTAGAAGTATAAGGAAGTACACAGTGGAGTAGTGAGTGCACTATGAAGAAATAGTTTCATAAGTATGGGGAAGATGGTTTAATAGGAGTGGTATGTAGTTGGATGGGAATGGACGTGAAAATTGATGGACGTGGATATGGAGTTATCAGCAGCAGTTGTTTGACACCATGAATGAAGGTTAGAGAAATTAAATAGACCGGTTTAGTTTAAACAAAACGTAATTAAGATAGAATTAGTTTATTAATTAATTTATTTAAGAGGGCAATTATTTCAATATAAATCGTGTACTTTGAACGTTAGTAACTTAGTCCAATGTGAACAGAATCGGAACAAATTGGTCACGTTGGAATCGCAATGGAGAAATCTACATTGTAGAATTATGTGGCTAAGAATTTAACTACTGGAATTTCGTGATAAAATCAAACATTTTGTTTGACTGGAAATGAAACAAAAGCAGAACCGTCAACCGCAAATCAAGGTGAGCAAACTCACTAACTCTGACTCGTTTATATTTTATATAAACGAGTTTTAATTTATTTCTAGTAATTTTATACTGTGTGATGGTTGTTTGAATGAATGGTTGATAAAATTGGTTGAATGGTTGATATGGTTATATAGTTGATCGATAATTATTTCTGTTATTAATTAATGTTTATTAACATCTGTGGATGCAGGAAAACAGGTTGGGGGGACCCAACTGGGTTCCTCAATATTTATATTACTGTTTTTCCTTGATTTTGATGTGTGTTGTGATATATATAGTCAGCATTGACTTTGTTGTGGTTGAGCTACCCTGATCTAGAATTTTGGTATTTAAATACCATGAAATATTTTCAAATATAGCAAAGGAAATTTGAGTGTTAAAAAGGAATTTTATTTTCAAAAATAGAAATTTAAATTTTGAATAGAGTTGAAAATAGAAAACCTGTTCGAATGAATGAATCAAGAATTTGTTTATGAATGAGAATATATATGAATTGAATTATTTATCATTGGATACATTGAATTTATAGCGAAGTGAAAATGGGTTTTGAAGCCAATATTTGAAATGAGAGGTAAACTTAGAAATTATTAAGGAAATGTTGAGAAAGATTTTAAATGATTAAATAAAAGGAAATGAGACTTATATGAATTACTCTGAATAGACATTAAATAGAAGTTGGGTTTAAAATATTATTTTTAGTATAAAAATCAAACTGATTTGATTATATATAAAAGAAATATATTCACGATTTAGGTAAATAATGGTTTAAAAGAAATATTTTGTGAATGAAATATCTATAAAGGAATTTAGATTGGAAATATGAAATCCAGATTTGAAATTAAATGAAAAGGAAATGGGTAATCGTTTTAAAAGGGAAAACGATGAGTTTAGTTTAGAATTTGGAATATAAAATAAAGTGTGATACGTTTCATGGACTGGAGGGGTTATAAAGGAAATTGGTAGTGATTTAGAAACGATGAATTCAAATGTGAATTTGGAATTTGAATCTACCTCAAATGGTAAAGTTCAGTATATAAAATGAATATAGATTATTTGAAAGAGAGTTATTTATTGAAATTGGATTATCTTGAATTTAGGGAAGTAGTTAGTTTATTTTCCATTTGAATCAAATTTAATAATTCTTTATTTATTTACTTATTGATTTAAATAAATGAATACAAGTTGCATTTTGATAAACCAAATATTTTTAAATAGCAATTTTAAACGCTGCCGTTATAATATATGTTTTGGTAAATCTAAATAGCAATTTTTAACGCTGCCGTTATAATAACTGTTTTAACAGCGATCTTAACGCTATTGTTGTAATAAGTGTTCTAAAATTCTAAGCAGCGATTGTAACACTATTGTTTAAAGAAATGTTTTTATAAATCAAATATTGGGAAACAGCGATTGTAACGCTATTGTTAAAATAAAATGAATTGGTTAACGAGGAATTAAGAAATGTGATATGGAAATATTTTTCGATATTAATAATATATATTTTCTGAATATAGAAAATAAGGATTCGTGAATATTTAGAAATGTTTTCTAATTGGAATAAGAGATATTTTCTCGAATAAAGGAAATATAGTATTGAAAATGTTTTTCAAAGAATCGAGAGGGGAAATCGAGCTTCAGAAGAATACGAAAGATGGGAAATGGGAATTGTAAATGATAATATAATAAGGAATTGATTTAAAGGGGCCCAATGTTGATTGATGATTGATCGAATTCCTACCTGGAAATAAGATTATTGGTTGCACACTTATTTTTCTTTGATAGTTAAATCACCGACTATCGAAGTTTTTGACCATTTTTCCGTCGTCAATACGGAGAGACCGGGATCAGATCCAGTATCTGAAAACCATTTTGTATAGGCATTAGCGTTGCGATCGAATATGATGAAGAAAATTGAAGACGAAGTTATGCAAGGGTTGTCTTGTTTACGGGATAGTGCCTTCGGTTTGTCCAATCCCATGACAACGTGAATGGACGAATGTCTGACAGAGTATATCTAACGGATCACATAAGTTGATCTCTTCAAACGTACTTACGTTTGGTGGCGGAGGAATTCGTTTCTCTTAGCTTATACCCGTGGTATTTTTGGGGAAATCAATTTGTGATTTGGCGGTATGACGATGTGGCGTTCAAAGTGAATGGTGGCCAGATGTTCTGGAGGATAATTCAAACCTCAAGCCTCACAACTGGGAATTGACAAAAATCGGGCAGGCAGCATGGCTATGTGGGTCGCACCCATTAAGATGTATAATCATCTATCTAGAGAAATTCCAATTGCTTCTTTAATCTATCGATGTTGTCCCTTTCGGGGAACGGTTGCTGATCCCAACCGTTGGTGATATACATTTGATACACTCAAGCGAAATGAGTGGTCGGTCATGTGTGGGCTAGGTTGCAAGAAGTTCTTGTTATACCCACTATATTCATCTCTAGAGATACACTATTGGAAGGTGGTCCCATACCTTGTCATGTTGGAAATCCAATCTCCAATAAGCGCCCTGCGGTTTCTGATTTAATATTATATATGGAGCGTGAGATGCAAGCATTCTGCTAGATTTCTATTTATTTGATGTAGACATTATTATAATATCACTGGATTTGATATCAAAAATATTTTTTGGTTATCATAAGGTAAAAACCATCCGTGTTTATGTGTGGATTGGTCTTACGATTATCATTTCTTTCGAAAGGATTTTTGAAAGTTAAACCGATGGTTGGAGTTTACTCATACCAGTCCTATGACTGACCCAGAGTTTATTTTGTTTGTTTTCCCTAAACTCTTGGGTGCCCAAATTTGTACGGGCAGTCAAGTAGTCGGGATTTTTCAGATTCACTTGGAGGAGCTCAAAGCAGGAGGCTTCACCAGTTAGCTATAGATTATCATATTTTCTGCTGTGTACTATGTTGTATCTCGAAACAGACGTTTACTTCTGTTCCAGGGATAACCGTTGTGCTCTGATAATGGTATGTATATAAAGTTACCGATTTGTGCTTCAAATTTTATGTTATCTAATATATTTTATTCGTTCCGCTGTGAGTTTGTGATCTTCGTTTTCTTCTATTCTAATATTTCTTTCCTTCAATTTCTCATCCTCTAACTTCTTTCTAATGATGATTCGTATTTCTGTGTCATTTGGGTTGGACGTGTGGTGTTATTAGTCGACTCAAAGGGTACGGATTTGCGGGTCGTTTCATTTGGTATCAAAGCTGAAGGTTGAGTAGTAACCTTGGCTCTGTGGCGTGATTCAATAGAGATGGGGTCAGCACTACCCTAGAGTGAATTTGAGTATATATATGAGAGAGCATGTTTGTAGATTTGATATGAAAATTGCTTTATATTGTGTTGGCTAGTTTGTTGAGTGATTTATGAATTCTTGTCGATACAAGATATATAACTGTATCGATAGGTGTTTCTAAACTCTCAAACAGAACAATTCGACATAGTATTGTTTTAAATGGGTAAATGAAGTAATTTTATCCAAAATTATTTTGATATAAAAGGAATAATTTTTGAATTATTATCTATGAGTGTGTTGATTGTTATTACAATCAATTGGAAATATTGAAATGGTTATATAATTTGCATGCGGATAATGTATACAAATGAGATAAACCAAGATTAAGTTCAAACCAGAATTATAATTTAAATTCCGGGTGTTTAGAAATATTTTCTGAAGTATTTTTAAAAGTAATATAACATTAGTTTAAAGTATTTTTGAATAATAATGATTTTAAATAGATTTTAAAAGTGATTAAGCACTGAAATCACTTCAGTGACGAGAAAATAATTCTGATAATGGGTCGCAACATTATATTCATTTTCAAGTTTCTAAGTGACGGATTGCTACCATAATAGATTTATTTAGGGAAATTGTTTGAGAAAAATAAAGTTGTTTTAGATATTCAATTGTTTTGAATCGAGTTGATTATAAATATATGGATATATATATATATATATATATGATTTCGAACTAATTTGTAATAAAACCCGGGAATTTGAATTCTGAAATTAAAATTTAACTTAAGTAAAATAAATTTGAATTGGAATAGAAGTAATCCAGAATGAAATTAAACAAAGAGAAATGCTTGAAATAGTAATTAATGAAGTGAATTCGACTTATGTAAAAAAGTTGAATATATATTGGATGTTGTTATTTCGAATTGAGCTGTGATAAAATTTAACTCAAACCGAATAAGTGGATAGATTCTGAAGTAAAGATTAAATGGAATCGATAGAATGGAAGTGAACTATTCAGAAAGTTGATTAGAAGAGTTAAAAACTGGAAGTTGGATTGATTTGAAACCAACTGGGAATGGATATAAGTATGCTGAGCAGATATTGAATGGAAGCAAATGCAAGAGATAGAATTATGCCCGACAAAAAGGTACATATTTACAATATTACTTGGGTTTGATGATTTTATGAGCCTATGGGGCAAGCCGCTTGGCTTTTCGATTTTCTTTTGAATTGGAGAAGGCCTAGAAAGTCGAGTTGTGGTTGTATCGATTGAGCCGTGCAGAGAAGATGCTGCCAAAATTTTTCAGAATTTAAAGTGTTAGAAAATTTTCAGAATATTTTTTTTCTTTTCGTTAGTAAGAATAAATTAATATTTTAATTGAAATAAATTGGTCCAGTTAAACTGAAGTTAAGAAGTGAATAAAAAGGATTTTTGGATCTAGTTAATAGGGTATGAAGCAACTTTTCCTACCCTAGCAGTTTCGAGGACGAAATTATTTTAGGGGGAAGGAACGTAACGACCCGGACTTTTAGCCGTCGAATTCTGAATATTTAAATTTGTTTTAAATATTTTATTTGAATTATTTACAAGAAATTATTTATAAAACGATATTTAAATATATAATTTATAGTATAATTTATTATGAGCTCGTATGGTCGCGGTAGTTCGTAATTTACGATTTGAACTTCAACTGAATATACAGAATCCAATATAAGTCGGATTTCTGTGAAACAAGAAACATTTAAATTTATCGAACTGTATCTTTCTAATGGTAGTGAAAAATCGAGTTTTCGTCTGGTAGATTATGAGTTGTGTCCGAATCAAAATTTCAGAAAGTCGCTGTGGAATCGTATATAAGCCATAACGGTTATTTAAATATATTTAAATAACGGTCTCGAATTTGGACAAGGTTCTGTTGAGGCATAGTTAGAGTTTAATTTTTAGAATTTTACCGTAATTTTTAATTAACTAAATACGCAACTTTTTATTTGGAGTATTTTGCACCCTATATCAATATTTTGGGGTTTCATGATATAAGTTAAACTATCGATATTATTATATTTTTGGGATCGTGGTGCCTCACTGGACACGACCGTATTCTTACTTCTGTCTGTAGCGGCTCGAACATAAACGAAATTCAATGTAGTTGGTACCACATGATTATATACATACCTTAACTTAACACTAGCAAGTGCCTACATGCCTTTTCACCAGTCCTTGCCATGTTTTGAAACCAACTAAAATACTTTGGTAAACAACGATTGAAATACTAAACAAATATATATATATACATAGAAATGGAAAAGAAAAATTCTTCGATGGGCAAGTTTGAAACGGAAAACCAAACTAAACAGTATTGGTTTACAAGAAAATAATACAACAAAATTTTAATAGCATTGGTTACGTCACTATGCCTAACAAAAGTGTGCGCTCCAAGCTATTATCTGTGGGCGCCAAGCAAATCAAGTTCCGCGAATGCCAAGGTAAGTGAACCATGCATCCCAAGCTTTTCAAAACCGTGCATAGCACGCTGTCTCCAATGCCGTGAGTATCACGCTTCTCAAATCCCTGTATAAAACAAACAAGTCGTCCCCTTCCATTTTTTTCTCTTTAGCACTACACGATAACTTCCCAAAACAAAAATCAGCAAAACCAATCCCTTCAGTAAATGACGAAAACAATTCCATCGCCCTTTTATCATTTGAACCATCCTTTACCCAATATCGAACGGCAAGAAACTTTTGTTGTTTCTCCTAATTTTTTCGTTAAATCCACAAATTAATTTGCCAAAGATTGAACGTGAATACTGTAGGGGGATCGAGGCCTTAACGATGGATGGTTGTGATGGAGTTTAAAGAGGCTGTTCATTGGGAATCGAAGGTCGAATGCACGGTGCTTTGGGCTTATTTGCAGGCGTCGTAGTTGATGGTGGAGGTTCAGACCAAGGGGGATGGGTGCGTCGAGCATAGGGGGTTGGAGAGGTTATCCCTGAATGGATTCCGGTGGCGTTGAATGGCGCCGGCAAATCAAAGAATGGGGGTCACTATGATGCTTTGGTCCCTTGTTTTGTCTCGGATATAAAAGCTGAAGCTTCTTGCGGTTGTTGATGTATTTAGTGAAGGTTAGTGAGGTGCTGCTCAAACAAATAGAAATGGCGTGAAGGGGTATTGAAAGATGAGGCTTGAGATGAGAAGATCAACAAGGGAAGCTGTGTTGGATTCAGTGTAGTAGAGAGCCATATCAAGGTTAGGTTGCACGGTTGTTGGTGTATGAACAGTAGGAGTTGAGATGCTTGATAGTGGAAGAGTTCCTGAAAGAAGCTTCACGGATAGGTTCAGTTTTGCTTGTGTAAAGAACGGAAGGTGTGGTTTGAACAGAAATCTACGCTGTGTGATGGATCCTTAAAATAAATAAACATTTAAAATGAAAGGGGATGGCACCATGTATCTTCAAACCTGGAAAAAAGAATAAGCAAATACGGTGATTTTAATTTAGGATAACGCGGCATGTTATGGCTTTAAGGGACGGTTTCAATCAGTGAAGGAGAAGATGAATTAGCAGTTATATGGGCAGTAAACGTAAGTAAATAGTGGTGGTTTTTATTTCGTTATTTAATCACGTTATTATTGGATTTTAATAGTTAACGATGGTAAATAACTAATAATGGAATCAATATTGCAGTAAGGTTGGTTGTAGGGTCTGGCTTTGTGAAGCGGCTTGACGTTCAAAGTGGAATGCGGTTTTGGACCTATTTTTGGTAGAAGTATAAGGAAGTACACAGTGGAGAAGGGAGTGCACTGTGAAGAAATAGTTTCAGAAGTATGGGGAAGATGGTTTAATAGGAGTGGTATGTAGTTGGATAGGAATGGGCATGAAAATTGATGGACGTGGATATGGAGTTATCAGCAGCAGTAGTTGGACACCATGAACAAAGGTTAGAGAAATTAAATAGACCGGCTTAGTTTAACAAAACATAATTAAGATAGAATTAGTTTATTAATTAATTTATTTAAGAGGGCAATTATTTCAATACAAATCGTGTACTTTGAACGTTAATAACTTAGTCCAATGTGAACAGAATCGGAACAAATTGGTCACGTTGGAATCGCAATGGAGAAATCTACATTGTAGAATTGATGTGTCTGAGAATTTAACTACTGAAATTTCATGATAAAATCAAACATTTTGTTAGATTGGAAATGAAACAAAAGCAGAACAGTCAACCGCAAACCAAGATGAGCAAACTCACTAACTCTGACTCGTTTATATTTTTTATATAAATGAGTTTTAATTTATTTCTAGTAATTTTATACTATGTGATGGTTGTTTGAATGAATGGTTGATAAAATTGGTTGAATGGTTGATATGGTTATATAGTTGATCGATAATTATTTCTGTTATTAATTAATGTTGATTAACATCTGTGGATGCAGTAAAACAGGTTGGAGGGACCCAACTGGGTTCCTCAATATTTATATTACTGTTTTTACTTGATTTTGATGTGTGGTGTGATATATATAGTCAGTGATTGACTTTGTTATGGTTGAGCTACCCTGATCTAGAATTTTGGTATTTAAATACAATAAAATATTTTCAAATATAGCAAAGGAAATTTGAGTGTTAAAAAGGAATTTTATTCTCAAAAATAGAAATTTAAATTTTGAATAGAGTTGAAAATAGAAAACCTGTTCGAATGAATGAATCAAGAATTTGTTTATGAATAAGAATATATATGAATTGAATTATTTATCATTGGATACATTGAATTTATATAGCGAAGTGGAAATGGGGTTTGAAGCCAATATTTGACATGAGAGGTAAACTTAGAAATTATTAAGGAAATGTTGAAAAAGATTTTAAATGATTAAATAAAAGGAAATGAGACTTATATGAATTACTCTGAATAGGCATTAAATAGAAGTTGGGTTTAAAATATTATTTTTAGTATGAAAATCAAACTGATTTGATTATATATAAAAGAAATATATTCACGATTTAGGTAAATAATGGTTTAAAGGAAATATTTTGCGAATGAAATATCTATAAAGGAATTTAGATTGGAAATATGAAATACAGATTTGAAACTAAATGAAAAGGAAATGGGTAATCGTTTTAAAAGGGAAAACGATGAGTTTAGTTTAGAATCTGGAATATAAAATAAAGTGTGATACGTTTCGTGGACTGGAGGGGTTATAAAGGAAATTGGTAGTGATTTCGAAACGATGAATTCAAATGTGAATTTGGAATTTGAATCTACCTCAAATGGTGAAGTTCAGTATATAAATTGAATATAGATTATTCGAAAGAGAGTTATTTATTGAAATTGGATTATCTTGAATTTAGGGAAGTAGTTAGTTTACTTTCCATTTGAATCAAATTTAATAATTCTTTATTTATTTACTTATTGATTTAAATAAATAAATACAAGTTGCATTTTGACAAACCAAATATTTTTAAATAGCAATTTTAAACGCTGCCGTTATAATATATGTTTTGGTAAATCTAAGTAGCAATTTTTAACGCTGCCGTTATAATAACTGTTTTAACAGCGATCTTAACGCTATTGTTATAATAAGTGTTCTAAAATTCTAAGCAGCGATTGTAACGTTGTTGTTTAAAGAAATGTTTTTATAAATCATATATTGGGAAACAGCGATTGTAACGCTGTTGTTAAAATAAAATGAATTGGTTAACGAGGAATTAAGAAATGGAATATGGAAATATTTTTCGATATTAATAATGTATATTTTCTGAATATAGAAAATAAGGATTCGTGAATATTTAGAAATGTTTTCTAATTGGAATAAGAGATATTTTCTCGAATAAAGGAAATATAGTGATGAAAATATTTTTCAAAGAATCGAGAGGGAAAATCGAGCTTTAGAAGAATACGAAAGATGGGAAATGGGAATTGTAAATGATAATATAATAAGGAATTGATTTAAAGGGGCCCAATGTTGATTGATGATTGATCGATCGAATTCCTACCTGGAAATAAGATCGTTGGTTGCACACTTATTTTTCTTTGATAGTTAAATCACCGACTATCGAAGTTTTTGACCATTTTTCCCTCGTCAATACGGAGAGACCGGGATCAGATCCAGTATCTGAAAACCACTCCGTATAGACGTTAGCATTGCGATGGAGTATGATGAAGAAAATTGAAGACAGAGTTATGCAAGGGCTATCCTGTTTACGGGATAGTGCCTTCGGTTTGTCCAATCCCAGGACAACGTGAGTGGACGAATGTTTGACAGAGTATATCTAACGGATCACGTAAGTTGATCTCTTCAAACGTACTTATGTTTGGTGGCTACCCATGGTATTTTTTGGGAAATCAATTTGTGATTTGGCAGATATGACGATGTGGCGTTCAAAGTGAATGGTGGCCAGATGTTTTGGAGGATAATTCAAACCTCAAGCCTCACAACCGGGAATTGTCAAAAATTGGGCAGGCAGCATGGCTATGTGGGTCGCACCCATTAGGATGTATAATCACCTATCTAGATAAATTCCAATTGCTTCTTTAATCTATCGATGCTGCCCCTTTCGGGAAACGGTTGCCGATCCCAACCGTTGGTGATATACATTCGATACACTCAAGCGAAATGAGTGGTCGGTCATGTGTGGGCCGGGTTGCAACAAGTTCTTGTTAAACCCAGTGTATTCGTCTCTAGAGATACACTATCGGAAGGTGGTCCCATACCTTGTCATGTTGGAAATCCAATCTCCAATAAGCGCCCTGCGGTTTCTGATTTAATATTATATATAGAGCGTGAGATGCAAGCGTTCCGCTAGATTTCTATTTATTTGATGTAGACATTATTATAATATCACTGGATTTGATATCAAAAATATTTTTTGGTTATCGTAAGGTAAAAACCATCCGTGTTTATGTGTGGATTGGTCTTACGATTATCATTTCTTTTGAAAGGTTTTTTGAAAGTTAAACCGATGGTTGGAGTTTACTCACACCAGTCCCATGACTGACCTAGAGTTTATTTTGTTTGTTTTCCCTAAACTCTTGGGTGCCCAAATTTGTACGGGCAGTCAAGTAGTCGGGATTTTTCAGATTCACTTGGAGGAGCTCGAAGCAGGAGGCTTCACCAGTTAGCTATAGATTATCATATTTTCCGCTGTATACTATGTTGTATCTGGAACCAGATGTTTATAACTGTTCCAAGGATAACCGTTGTGCTCTAATAATGGTATGTATATAAAGTTACCGATTTGTATTTCAAAGTTTTGTTATCTAATATATTTTATTCATTCCGCTATGAGTTTGTGATCTTCGTTTTCTTTTATTCTAATATTTCTTTCCTTCTATTTCTCATCCTCTAACTTCTTTCTAATAATGATTCGTATTTCTTTGTCATTTGGGTTGGACTTGTGGTGTTATTAGTCGACTCAAAGGGTATGGATTTGCGGGTCGTTTCATAAACTATTCATGTTTCATTATGACTTTAAATTTCATAATTATGCAAGTTTCAAATTATAGTTCATTTCTGTCCAAATTCGTCAAAGTGAAAATTAGGCACACATCCTTAAAAGCAAACTTAATTAGGCTCACATCCGGTCATAAACTTATTATAAATTAGTTCCCCATTTTTTAAAAGATGCAAAAAAATGAATAAAAAATACGAAAATTATTATTTAAATAAATTATGCATTCGACAAAAAAATCGCTCAAAAAAATTCAAAGAACACAAAAAAAAAAACAGCGAAAATGCAGTTAAATGCATAGTTATGCAAGAATTCCAATTTCTTGCATATGTATGTGCAAGTATTTCCAGAGTCGCATTCGCGTTTGATTTTTTGCATATTTCTGTGCAAGTATTGCATCATTCTTGCATAAAAATATGCAATATTTCATAACAGTGCAACTCAGTTCATTTGTATTTGCAATCAAGTGTGCAAGTAAATCCGAAACATGCACATATGTGTGCAACATACCTGCAGGCAAACCGTTAGCATAATTCCCTTTAAGCAATAATTTCATATATGTATGCAAGTATTGACAATACTTGCATACATATATGCAAGTTTTTTTCTTGGCGTGGACTTCTGCTATTATCTCCAGGTTTTAGATTTTTTTTTAATCGCCGCCGAACTTTTTCTAGAAGAAAATGTAGGAGGCGTAACAAAATAAGTAGCAGGCGGAACCATGAAAGTAGGATGCGGATCCTATAAAAAAGGAGGCGGGAATTCAAAAATAGGGGGCAGATTTATATTATAAACTATGACCGGATGTGAGCCTAATTTTGAAACTTAATAGGGACCTGTAAAAAATGCACCCTTTGTCAAATATGCATTTACAATTTGATTTTCCTTAATTCAGTTATTCCCTTCTTATTTGCAGTTTCAACATATTCAATTTAAGCCTCAATCTTGATTATTTCTTTTCAATTTATTTTTATTCCCCAATCCAACGCTGAATAAATGAAAAGGAGAAATAATCCAATGCAAATATACGCATATAGGTACAGGCTTATTTTTATCGTATTTATATGCCTTTATGGCATATTTTAACATAACCGCAAAATCTAAAAAAAATGGAAGAATAAATCTGATACAAAAGTGTATAGAAATCTGATTAAAATTAAAGAAATAGTCAAGAGAAATTCAGAAAGATGAACAAAGACAACTGAATCAAAATCTAAAAACTGTGAATAAATCAAATCTGATACAACTACGACTGATATTTTATAGATTTATCTTTTATATTAACAGAAATCTAGAAATCACATATATCTCATCTAAGAAATGCAAATTCAAAGGCACCAATAGAAAATCCCCAAAATCTATGAATAAAACTCTTCAATTTGTGCATGAACAATCTATTTTTAATTTGGAGAGGAAAGGAATGGTGGAGGCTAAGAAGTGAAGAATGAGAATCATGGAGAATACGGGAGGAGTATAGTTTATTTATAGTTGTGGCAGGAAGTTTAATACCTTAGGATAATTAAGTTTTCAACCACCAATGTCATATTTTAAAAATATTGAAGCTTCCAGCATGTGCCAAGCATGAAATCGTGCTGGTTGAATTACCTAGGTCGACCCACCTCCTAGGTGGGTTGACATAGGGGTCGAACCGATTGGGACGGGTCATCCCAGTAATTATGCTGAGTAAGTGTAATTTACTATTTCAATTTGTTTGTTTTATTTTAAATTCCGATTCGAATTTCAAACTTCAACTAGGCATAACTTATTCGTTTTAAGTCTGTTTTATGCAAATCAAAAGTCTATCCGAACTAGAAAATCGTAACAGACCTAATGGTGCAGAATCTGTTGTCCGCTTCTCTTTTTTTTTCAACTTATTCTTTAATTATTTATTTCTAATTAATTACTATTCGTTAAAATTTGGTCTATTACAGTGGGTGTTGATGGAATAGTGTGTTAAAGTTGGTCACAGATGTCTTGATCTGGTCTAATGGCAGATGATCTGATATCAGATATGTGTGTTGAGCATCATAAACACTTTGACCCTCTCTATCACCATCTTCACTTGTTGTGTCATTCTAAATTGATATGGTAGGAATTTATTCTGATTGGTTGAACACCTTTTGAGTAGTTTTCATTTCTGATGTCTAAAAGGGAAAGACTTGCACATTGAATACCATATGTCTTGAGATGAATACCTTTGCATTGCTGTTAAGGCATTTGCATCCCTTTTGATTTGAAGCATATCCCAGAAATGTACATAATGATGACCTAAAATTTAACTTGTGCGGATTGTATGGTTTTAAGAAGAGAAAACATAGATATCCAAATGTTATTAATCGATCATAGTTTGGTTTTTCTCCAAATAGTAATTTTATTGGAGTTTGGACTGCATTATCTTTGCCGGTAATCTATTTATCAGATGTGTAGCATTTAAAAAGGCATCAGGCCGAAACTTCATTGGAAGTGATGTATGAGCAAATAGAGTACGAACATTTTCTACAATATGTCGATGTTTTCACTCTACTTATCCATTATGGTCAGATGTATGTGGGCAAGTTATTCTATGAATTATTCCTTTTTCCTACAAGAAATTTCTAAGAATTTTAAATTCAGTATCTCCATCAGTTTGCAGTATTATTACTTAATGACTGGTTTGTATTTCGACCTGCCTTATAAAATGAATACCTACATTGCATGCATTAAATTTTAACTTTAAGAAATAAATCCAAGTGTGCCTAGAATAGGCATCATGAAAGGATATATAGTATTTATATCCATAGTCTGAATTTATGGGTGCAAAGCACCCCAAATCAGATGCAATAAGTTGCATTAGCTTGTCATACTCAATTTAAGATGAAGAGAATGGAAACTTATGATTCTTCCACATTTATTGTAACATCCCGTATTTTTATAACATATTAAAACAAGAAATCAAGGCAGAATTAAATTTTAAAATAAGAATCAGGGGAAACGGGTTATGCCATTGCGTTCATCTCGAAATTTTACATGAAATAGAGTTCGAGTTTTCAAAAATCGGAGTTCGGATGAAGAAGTTATGGCCTGTACAAGTTTCAGCAGTTTTCAGGCAGCACTGGACCAGGGGGTCGACCATAGGGTCGACCTACCCCCCCCCCCCCCCAGGTCGACCGTAGGGTCAACCATAGGGTCGACCTACCCCCCAGGTTGACCATAGTGTCAACCTCCCCCCTTACAGGTCGACCTGGTCGGCCAGTTTTGACCCAGAACCTATTTTTGAAGCCTGAGACGTGTTTTGATGGTCCGGATTGATTCTAGGGTTAATCTAAGGGCCTAAACTAGTTGCTACACCTATAAAAACACCCTTAGACCTAACCTAATTCATATTAAATCATTCTTACACTATTATGCTGCTGAACTCCCTCTTGAACCATGGACACCGCCCCCAAATTAAAGAACACACATTCAAACTCAAATCAATTCGAAGAACAAAGCTTCAACAATGGTTCAAACAATAAATCAACAACGCCGCAACATTTTTACAACAAATTCAGTTCCTAATTCACTAGCCATGCTATGTAAGTGCTAGTTACTTTTAGATTTAAACATTTAATTATAATATGGCCATGGAATAAAGTGGAATTGAATTTAAGTATGTTTATTTGATTCGGACCCATTCTTGTTGCTTCTTGAATCTTGGGTTCTTGAGACTTGTCTATCTTTATTCTCATGTCAAGTTCATGATCTATTCAACCTGTTGTAAATCAGTTTTCTTGATTCATGTTGAATTTGTTATCCAGTTGTAATCTTTATGCCTGTAATGATGTTTTTCTCTCTAATCTTATTTTTATGCAAAATTCTATCTTCCCTTATTTATTTTCTTTTGATGAACCTAGGTCAATTTCGGACCTAGGCCTAAACCACGATTTGCGTACGATTGAATACGGGGAAATATGGGAATGTTGTCTATATTGGATATTTATGTTTGGTAAAATTGACGACATAACATGAAATTGGAAATTTGGGGTATTGTCAATATAATTGAAATTGCAATTTTGGGCATACATGAATTGGCATGTAAATTAAATCACGAGTTTGGGATATGTAAATTAAATCAAAAGATTGGGTTTATGTTAATTAGGCATATGTAGAATTGGTAATTTGAACATGAAAGCGATTGTAAACTTGATAATTGGCATAAATATGTATTATGAACTTGGGCAACTGACATGTATTGTAATAAAAAGATTATAGTTTGGGATAACTACATCATGAATCTTGATTTGGGTTTATTGGGTATGAAACTTGATACATGTAATTTTGGCAAGAACTTGACATGGTAAAATGGCATAAAATTGGCATACATGTAAAACGACATAAATTGAACATATGTAAATTTGGTACGAATTGGGCATATGTAAAATTTACATGTAATCTAGAACTTGGGCGTATGTTAATTATGTAAATTTTGGGTTGGAACATATATGAAAATTTATGACTTGGTAGAGGTTTAATATGAACGCGCCTAAGTTGGGTTTTGGGTAATTGGCATGTATTGTAAATAAAAGGCTATAACTTGGCATAACCTTATAGCGAATTATGATAATAATTTGGGAATACGTTTTGGGGCAAAAATGTGAATCATGAACATTTCTGATATTGGGGTTTTGGGTGGAATACGACCATTAATGAACCTTTGACACGAGGTTAGACTCAGTTTGTTGTGTAAATCTGCCCAGAACCGCCCGGCAAATCCAGTAGCCACAAAATGTTAGTCTAATGTGAGAGGTCGAAGGCCAAATTGTATGCGTAACGGTTTATGACACGAGGTTAGACCCAGTTTGTGGTATAAATCTGCCCAGAACCGCCCGGCAAATCCAGTGGCCACAAAGTGCACGGTCTAATGTGAGAGGTCATGATTCGTTCGTCATAATGAATGAATTAAGGAATACTAACCATAATAAAACGTGGGTATGGTTAGAGGGTTAGGTGGGATGACATGGAAATTTGACATGTAAATGTTGACCTAACCGGTATGAGTTAAGAACATGTAAAACTTATAAATGTGGGCTTAACCAACATAACTATTAATCAGACCAATGGGTGGGTTAAGTAACATGGCTAGGCTAATGACACTTGACCGTTATAACATGACTAGCGGATGGGTTAGGCTAACTTGAATAGGTTGATAACACCCAATCGATATAACCTGATGCGTGGTAGGGTTAAGTAAACACACGAGGGTAACACTTAACCATTATAATATGACTGGTGAATGGGGTTAAGTTAGCATGCACTTAACCAATATAACGTGATGCGTGGTAAGGTTAAGTAACAACAGAGGGTAACACTTAACCATCACAACATGATAAGTAGGTGGGCTAAGTCAATGTACACTTAACCAATATGACATGCCATGCGGTGGGGTTAAGTTAACACAAGGGAGAACACTTAGTCAGTATAACAAGGCTTGCAGTAGGGTTAAGTAACACAAGGAACAACACTTAACTGATATAACATGATGTGTGGTAGGGTTAAGTAAAACAAGAGAAAACACTTAACCAACTTAACGTAATGGACGGAGAGGGTTAAGTACATATCGGGTTGGTAGGTAATATTAGTAAATATAGGCCCACAAACTTAACCATTAATAAGCACGCTTGAATCGGTGGGTTAAGTACATCACGGGAAGGTGGGTAATATCTGTATATATAGGCCCACACACTTAACCAGTAGGAAACCCTAGTAACGGGGACCCATTTCAGCAGTAACCTAAATCAGGTATCAACGGTACCCTGAAACTAGGCAGGGTGGGGCACGATTACTGGGCTGATTGTAAGCGGTCAAAGCGACGGTGGTTGTTGCAACAGTGTAGGTTCTAACGGAGTGCGGGCATGCACACACTTCGGAGCAAACAAATAGGGCACTGGGGGCACCAGTAGTATAACCTATGTATTCTTGAATTGCGTCGGGCCGCCACCAAGGGTCTTGATACACCCCATGATGGGACCAGCATAGGTATCTACAATCATTGGGGGCTGTATGACACACATAGGTAGCATAATCCCTAGGTTGGACCTAGGTGGCATAAACCTTAAATCTTAGAAGTGTTCAACAGGTAGCATAATCCCTAGGTTGGACCTAGGTGGCATAAATTCTGGTTGAATCTAGGAAGCGCTCGATAGAAAACCCTAGATTTAATCTAGGTAATAAATAACATATGTATACGTGAAAGCAACCTTAATTTCGGGGATTGGGATCACGTTATGATTTTATCATTTTATATAGATTACTAGTTGGGACACGACTTAGGTGATGCAGAGCAAATAGATATCATTTTAAATGGTGAAGCAGAGAAATCTTGCGATGCTTGATAGAAATCTTGCGAAACTATACTTAGTTCATCTTGAATGGGAACCTTGCAATGTTATACATGACATAAATCCTATGATGTTATTCTTATTTATCGTGCCTGTGGCTTATCTTGTCATCATGCTTATGTTTACTTTCAGTTTATTCATGCCATGTTATCTTTACCTGTTTTTATGCTGAAAGTCCCTAGGACTTACTCAGTCTTTAAGACTGACCCGTTTTGTTCCGCCTCTTTTTCTTCCACCCCCCCCCCCCCCCCCCGGTTCGCAGGGTGGGAATACAGCTTAGTTCGGATCTTACCAAGCTCCAAGGCTCTTTCATATACGGCTTGGATTTCTCTTGGCTATGGTTTGCTTTGCTTTATTGGGGAATATCACAATTTATTTTTATGCTTCTTTGTTTTTGAGCAAGACAAATATTTTAGCTATGTAATTGGGTATTGGAAGTTGATGGGATTTTATTGTAAACAATTATATTTAATAAATGATTTGAAGTACTTCCACTTTACTTTCCGCTGTTTTATGTATGTCTGTCTTGTAATATTTCTATTCCAGTACCCATAATGCTCCACTGAAGTTAAGGCATTCCCTTTGTGAGTGACCTTAACGGATGTGTGGTGTTACATTTGGTATCAGAGCAGAAGGTTACCAGACTGGGCAAAAGTTTTTAAAACCTTTTGAAATTATTTTCAAAACCATTTACAAAGAAGCATTTTTAAAGAAAAGTGTTATTTTTAAAGGCTATTCCCCAAAGCCATATGCACTATCTTTCGATTTTGTCCTTGAGTCTCTTCACTCTTTCTTTTTCACCATAGTTTATAGGCATGCGACACATGTCGGAGGGCAAAGTAGTGTCCAACCTCCATCTGTAGCCGCAGTAGTTTTACTTGTGACTAATCTTATTTCAAGCTTTGTAGGGTTGTCGTGCGATGGAAGTAGCTTTTGAGAAACTTTTCAACAAGCCATACAAGGATAGTAGGAACAGGGATAAAGAACACAAGCCTAAGGATGAAAAACTTGTTGATATGGCTTAATCCACGAAGGAGGAAAAGGCGAAAGGAAAGAGGCCAAAGTCAGAGAATAATAAAATCCATGACAAGAGAGAGTATCTTTAGTATGGTAAAAGGGGACATGTAGTTAAATATTATAGGACAAGGACAAGGGCAAAGAGCAAGATCATCGAGAGGGCAATTGTATGCTCTCACTACTAGTATACCTAAGAGAGGTGGTAACGTTTCTATTAAAAGTTTAGCTTCTCTTTTTTTTATCATACCGTGGGAACTTTGTTTTTGTACATTGCATCCTTTTAATTCTTCTTCGATAGTCGAAGTCTCTGCACCTTAGTACTAGCGTAGTAGAGGATCCCGTTTTTGTCTCAAATCCTGTTGGGGAATCGGCTTGTTTATTCATGACTTGTTTGGATTTGAGAATGTCTATGCTAAGTGTTGAGTTTAGAAGTAATGCTTATGTTTTTTTGGGCTATGGGTTGATTCTAGGGATGGAGTGGTTATCCAGAATTGGTACCATTCTTGAGTATGAAAAGAGGGTGTTAGATTCTTGACTTTCCTTGGTAATGCCCTCGAAGTCTAGTGTAGCCCTTAGGGTTCTACCATGTTTAGTTACCTAGAATCTCTTGATACATTTATCGATCCGCTCGAGTAGTGTTCACCACTAAGGCGGATGGTTCATTTCGCTTATGCATGAGTTATAGAAAATCACCTTAGTAAGTACATTTGGCAACATGGTTGGCATTTATTTGTTTTCAAGAGATAGTTGTTCTGCGTGGAATACCTTATAATAAGTAAACGAGATCCAGGATTCACTAGTGAATTTTGGAGAGCTTGCATGAAACCATGAGTACGCAGTTATGTTTGGGCCGAGTATACTAGAAAAAAAAATGAAAGTGGAACTAGAGGCGACAGTGAAATGAGTTCCAACTCATATTTTGGAAATAGGAATTAAGAAGCTACGAAATTGTGAAGCTAAAGACGGTCAAAGCACAATGGAGTTAAGCTCAAGGAAAGGCGACTTAGAAGATTGAAAACTAGACACGCGCATCATATCTCTTCTTAAGAGTATATCTTTGATCCCTCTTTTCCTGTAGAGCTTACCTGTATGTTATCTTTTAAGTATAACCACTCGGTCCTATTCCCCATCCAATTTCTATTGCAAACCCCCATAGGGAGTATGACTCATCTGTTAGTAATACATGTTGGGGCTTGAGGGTTTTCGTTGGGTTGACTAAACTTTTTGGGTTTTACAGGATATGGGTTGGTCTTAGGAAGAGATTCCTTATGACCAAAAAGGAGTCCATCATGTTTAGTTTCCTAGAAACATATATATTGGTTGGTTAATTCTTTGTGTGTCAGCCCGATGTTGATTTCGGTCTTCGGGGCTGGTGCTTAGGGAGTTCTTCTCCAAATCAGTATATATGTGACATAGATTTCCAGTTTTGACATTGCCTAATGGGTACAAGGTTTTTACTTGCTTCTATCGTTCGACTATACCTTTAGGTAGGAACTAATGGATGTAAACATGTGTTTGAGACATGCTATGGTTGATGGTTGCAAGTGGTTGCAAGTGGTTGCTGGTTGTTGCTCGTGGATGCATGAACACACATTAGGCACTAGATAGACTCAGTCACATTTTCATATTGCATATGCATGAGTGTTTATACTTGTTTATGGATGGAATTGAATGTGTTATCATGTGGATGTTGCATATGGATGTATGTTTGTGCACACATATAGTGTTTATGTGACTAGGACTACTTGCATACATGTTGGACTCCTGACTCTAAACATATTTTGCATTAAAAAGATCAATCAGGCCTAATCATTTGCATTAGATAAGGAACATATACACACACTTTCTGCATATGTTCATACCGCATTAGAAATCTCTTAAGGACAATGAATGCCTGTGATTGATGATTGAGTAGATGGATGATTGTATGGTAGGACACATTCTTCTTAACTTGAAGATTTCGGGGACGAAATCCTTTAAGGAGGGGAGAATGTAACAACCCGTATTTTTATAACATATTAAAACAAGAAATCAAGGCAGAATTAAATTTTAAAATCAGAATCAGGGGAAACGGGTTACGCTATTGCGTTCGTCTCGAAATTTTACATGAAATAGAGTCCCAGTTTTCGAAAATCGAAGTCCGGATGAATAGTGTCGACCTCCCCCCCTTACAGGTCGACCTGGTCGGCTGTTTTGACCCAGAACCTATTTTTGAAGCCTGAGACATGTTTTGATGGTCCGGATTGATTCTAGGGTTAATCTAAGGGCCTAAACTGGTTGCTACACCTATAAAAACACCCTTAGACCTAACCTAATTCATATCAAATCATTCTTACACTATTATGCTGCTGAACTCCCACTTGAACCATGGCTGCCGCCCCCAAATTAAAGAACAAGCATTCAAACTCAAATCAATTCGAAGAACAAAGCTTCAACAATGGTTCAAACAATAAATCAACAACGCCGCAACATTTTTACAACAAATTCAGTTCCTAATTCACTAGCCATGCTCTGTAAGTGCTAGTTACTTTTAGATTTAAACATTTAATTATAATATGGCCATGGAATAAAGTGGAATTGAATTTAAGTATGTTTATTTGATTCGGACCCATTCTTATGTTTATTTGATTCGGACCCATTCCTGTTGCTTCTTGAATCTTGGGTTCTTGAGACTTGTCTATCTTTATTCTCATGTCAAGTTCATGATTTATTCAACCTGTTGTAAATCAGTTTTCTTGATTCATGTTGAATTTGTTATCCAGTTGTAATCTTATGCCTGTAATGATGTTTTTCTCTCTGATCTTATTTTTATGCAAAATTCTATCTTCCCTTATTTATTTTCTTTTGATGAACCTAGGTCAATTTCAGACCTAGGCCTAAACCGCGATTTGCGTACGATTGAATACGGGGAAATATGGGAATGTTGTCTATATTGGATATATATGTTTGGTAAAATTGATGGCATAACATGAAATTGGAAATTTGGTATTGTCAATATAATTGAAATTGCAAGTTTGGGCATACATGAATTGGCATGTAAATTAAATAACGAGTTTGGGACTATGTAAATTAAATCAAAAGATTGGGTTTATGTTAATTAGGCATATGTAGAATTGGGAATTGGGAATTTGAACATGAAAGTGATTGTAAACTTGATAATTGGCATAAACATGTATTATGAACTTGGGCAACTGACATGTATTGTAATAAAAAGATTATAGTTTGGGATAACTACATCATGAATCATGATTTGGGTTTATTGGGTATGAAACTTGATACATGTAATTTTGGCTAGAACTTGACATGGTAAAATAACATAAAATTGGCATACATGTAAAACGACATAAATTGAACATATGTAAATTTGGTACGAATTGGGCATATGTAAAATTTACATTAAATCTAGAACTTGGGCGTATGTTAATTATGTAAATTTTGGGTTGGAACATATATGAAAATTTATGACTTGGTCGAGGTTTAATATGAACGCGCCTAAGTTGGGTTTTGGGTAATTGGCATGTATTGTAAATAAAAGGCTATAACTTGGCATAACCTTATAGTGAATTATGATAATAATTTGGGAATACGTTTTGGGGCAAAAACGTGAATCATGAACATTTCTGATATTGGGGTTTTGGGTGGAATACGACCATTAATGAACCTTTGACACTAGGTTAGACTCAGTTTGTGGTGTAAATCTGCCCGGAACCGCCCGGCAAATCCAGTAGCCATAAAGTGTCAGTCTAATGTGAGAGGTCGAAGGCCAAATTGTAGGCGTAACGGTTTATAACACGAGGTTAGACCCAATTTGTGGTATAAATCTGCCCGGAACCGCTCGGCAAATCCAGTGGCCACAAAGTGCACGGTCTAATGTGAGAGGTCATGATTCATTTGTCATAATGAATGAATTAAGGAATACTAACCATAGTAAAACGTGGGTATGGTTATAGGGTTAGGTGGGATGACATGGAAATTTGACATGTAAATGTGGACCTAACCGGTAAAGTTAAGAACATGTAAAACTTATAAATGTGGGCTTAACCAACATAACTATTAATCAAACCAATTAGTGGGTTAAGTAACATGGCTAGGCTAATGACACTTGACCGTTATAACATGACTAGAGGATGGGTTGGGCTAACTTGAATAGGTTGATAACACCCAATCGATATAACCTGATGCGTGGTAGGGTTAAGTAAACACACAAGGGTAACACTTAACCATTATAATATGACTGGTGAATGCGGTTAAGTTAACATGCACTTATCCAATATAACGTGATGTGTGGTAAGGTTAAGTAACAACAGAGGGTTACACTTAACCGTCACAACATGATAAGTAGGTGGGCTTAGTCAATGTACACTTAACCAATATGACATGACTTGCGGTGGGGTTAAGTTAACACAAGGGAGAACACTTAGCCAGTATAACAAGGCTTGCGGTAGGGTTAAGTAACACAAGGAACAACACTTAACCGATATAACATGATGTGTGGTAGGGTTAAGTAAAACAAGAGAAAACACTTAACCAACTTAACGTAATGGACGAAGAGGGTTAAGTACATATCGGGTTGGTGGGTAATATTAGTAAATATAGGCCCACAAACTTAACCATTAATAAGCATGCTTGAATCGGTGGGTTAAGTACATCACGGGAAGGTGGGTAGTATCTGTATATATAGGCCCACACACTTAACCAGTAGGAAACCCTAGTAACGGGGACCCATTTCAGCAGTAACCCAAATCAGGTATCAACGGTACCCTGAAACTAGGCAGGGTGGGGCACGATTACTGGTCTGATTGTAAGCGGTCAAAGCAACGACAGTAGGTGCAACAGTGTAGGTTCTAACGGAGTGCGGGCGTGCACACGCTTCGGAGCAGACAAACAGGGCACTGGGGGCCCCAGTAGTATAACCTATGTATTCTAGAATTGCGTCTGGCCGCCACCATGGGTCTTGATACACCCCATGGTGGGACCAGCATAGGTATCTACAATCATTGGGGGCCATATGACACACATAGGTAGCATAATCCCTAGGTTGGACCTTGGTGGCATAAACCCTAAATCCGAGAAGTGTTCAACAGGTAGCATAATCCCTAGGTTGGACCTAGGTGGCATAAATCCTAGTTGAATCTAGGAAGCGCTCGATAGAAAACCCTAGATTAGATCTAGGTAATAAATAATAGATGTATACGTGAAAGCAACCTTAATTTCGGGGATTGGGATCACGTTATGATTTTATCATTTTATATAGATTACTAGTTGGGACACGAGTTAGGTGGTGCGGAGCAAATAGATATCATTTTAAATGGTGAAGCGGAGAAATCTTGCGATGCTTGATAGAAATCTTGTGAAACTATACTTAGTTCATCTTGAATGGGAACCTTGCAATGTTATAAATGACAGAAATCCTATGATGTTATTCTTAGTTATCGTGCCTGTAGCTTATCTTGTCATCATGCTTATGTTTACTTTCAGTTTATTCATGCCATGTTATCTTTACCTGTTTTATGTTGAAAGTCACTAGGACTTACTCAGTCTTTATGACTGACCCGTTTTGTTCCGCCTCTTTTTCTTCCGTCCCCCCCCCCACCCGCCCAGGTTTGCAGGGTGGGAATACAGCTTAGTTCGTATCTTACCAAGCTCCAAGGCTCTTTCATGTACGGCTTGGATTTCTCTTGGCTATGGCTTGCTTTGCTTTATTAGGGAATATCACAATTTATTTTTATGCTTCTTTGTTTTTGAGCTAGACAGATATTTTAGCTATGTTATTGGGTATTGGAAGTTGATGGGCTTTTATTGTAAACAATTATATTTAATAAATGATTTGAAGTACATCCACTTTACTTTCTGTTGTTTTATATATGTTTGTCTTGTAATATTTATGTTCCAGTATCCATATTGCTCCACTGAAGTTAAGGCATTCCCTTTGTGAGTGACCTTAACGGATGTGTGGTGTTACATTTATCAATAGGTACAAATGTAAGAATTGGGTACATTACTGGTCCAGTCCTTTTTTTCCTTGTTCGAACCAAACATTCAATGTATTTTTATCCTGGCTAAGTATAGTATTCAGGCATGATTTCGAGCATGTTTTAAGAATAGTATATGGTCTTAAATCTGGAAGAGATTTGACATGGGTTTGACATAAAATGAAGGAGCTTTAAGCTCTCAAAGACGAACTCACAACAATTTAGTTATTGTAAGTATACAGTCTATAGATTTCAACTTACAATAACTCAAAATTTTAACAAAACACTATATGCAATAAAAATTAAGATAGAATAGTGAGTTTACAACTCACCTTAGATTTGTTGCAACAATTTGGCATAAAAAAATGGAACTTTAGCTTGGAACTGTGTAAATAGAAGCTTCAGACGTGTTAACTTTCAAAACACAGATTTGTAAAGGAGGATAGAAACTTACAATAAGTAATCATTCTTAGATTTAAGAATTTAGTGAGATAAATTATCTAATTTGTAGAGATTACCTGGTAGAGTTGAGATTAGCAAGCTATTTCTTAATTGTATTTAGAGTCCGTCATAGATTTAAAATATTTTGAAGAGGAAAAGTAATCTCTTCTCTTAGGTAGTAAACAGAGAAGAAAAACTTTAAGGTGGGAGAATGAGCACGCATGTTTTTACCAGATCTTAATCCCTATCTTCTCCAAATTAAGGTTTGAGTTTGGATTTGTGCCCAAAACCCATTCATCAAGGCCAGACATGGTTATAAGTAAATTAAATAGTTAACTTGTAATTAACACTTGTTTACTCTCTTTCAGTACATAATTCATCAAAGTGTTTATGTTTTGATATTTCTTACCTTACAAAAATTGTAATAAATAATTACAACTATTTTAAATAATTTAGACATAATTTATATTACAAGCACAATAAAATTCATATTTCTATGTAAAAACTTGTTTTACATATTTATTGGTTCAAAATTTACATTTCCAACATCTAGATTTGTTCAAATTTCACTGTCTTATCAAAATAAATATAAAAGCCATATTAACAAAATTAACACTAAAATATTGATTTTTAATCAGTATTTCACTTACTTATAATTTTAATTTACAATCCAATTAAATTTAAAGCACATTTTTACAATAAAAATTTAATATTAGTAGTAATTTTCAAATTGTTACATTTAAACATAGAAATCCCTTCGATACAAGTTTTTATCACAACTTTGTATTATAAATTTTCAAACTTCGTTTTCTTTATATTTAAATTTATTCAACAATCCAATATTGAATTGAATCTTTTTACTATTTCATGAATTCAGTCTCAAGGGCAACATGCTTCTATCTTATTACCCATAGTAACCCAAGTCTCTTGAATACTTAAGTTAACACAAATCTCAAAGTTTATTCAACTTGTATGGTTATAAAAGAACTAGCAAACTATAAACATATTTACAATTTGTTTATATGGGTCCCTAAATATCGGGACTGTTACACATGTTGAAATTGGTGATACACAAATCACTACAATTTTGGGCAAGAAATAATCTATGAAGATTTTGTGGAAGATTTATTGCTATATTTGTGGGATATTGGAATTGAAGGCTATAATTATTTGGTGCTTATCCAAATAGTTTTTTAACATATATGAAGATAATTTGGGTGCCAAGTTTATTTGGGTATGAAGAAATTCATTCTATAAACGACCTAGTGAACATCTTCAGTAAGTGTGGGTGAGAGCCACCAAAAGTGATCATTCTACCTATTCCAAATTGATTGTTCTTCAAATTATTTAGCCATTAGATATTCTCTATTTATTTCTCAATAAGGTTATGGGTTCAAGTTGTAATTGTTTATAACGATAGTTGAGATTGATTGTAAACAATTTTTATTGGTGAATCAATAAAGAGGGTGGTTGGGTGGAATATCATGTGTTCATATTTCCGATATTTTTGTGTTGTTTATTTTTCAATCAAATTCATCTTCAAGTGATTGGGTGATAAAAATCCTATTTTTCTTGGCATTTTGTCAGACTTCCGCCACGCACAAAACCCCATCAGATTGGTATCAGAGAAATTTTTGCATAACAGATTGGTTTCGCAGCTCAGTTCATCGCATAACTTGGAGTGTTTGTTCGATTGAAGATTGTAGATGTTGGAGATGATGTTGCTTTCATGGACGGCTATTGTGGAGTAGGAAATTTTGAGAATTCAGAATGAAGAACCTAGTCCGCAACAAGGTGGAGAGGTTGGTTTTGATCACTGCTGAGGATCCGTTGAGGATCATGTTTTCTATAGGGGTCTTCACGTTGATGATGCTCGAGGGATCCAGAGTGATCGAGGAAGGAGCTCATATCAAGTGGTAGACGAGTGTCGATGTGTATTGCAAGCACTTTTAGACCATTGGTTTATGCACGGTGTAGCTCATGGTGGTAGATGCATCTTTTGAAGACGGTGGGTTGTGTTTGTAATTGAGGTACGGTCGTAGTTCTTTCAAATAGACTAGGTGTGATTGAGCTCGAAAATCAATTGAGCCTGGACTTGAAGAGAAGACAGGATGTTTTAATCTCATAGCCGTTAAAATCGAGATGATGTTAATTGAGAAAAGAATGTTGAAAGTGAGAGCTAAGTTGGCAGGTTTTGAGGAGATTTTGTGATTTGGTATCAAGTTTGAGTGTTGAAATTGGTGATACACAAATCACAACAATTTTGGGCAACAAATAATCTATGAAGATTTGGTGCTATATTTGTGGGATATTTGGAATTGAAGGCTATAATTATTTGGTACTTATCTCAATAGTTTTTTAACATATATAAAGACAATTTGGATGCCAAGTTTACTTGGGTATGGAGAAATTCATTCTATAAAAGACCTAGTGAACATCTTCATTAAGTGTGAGTGAGAGACACCAAAAGTGATCATTCTACCTATTCCAAATTGAGTGTTCTCCTTCAAATTATTTAGCTATTATATATTCTGTACCTATTTCTCAATAAGGTTATTGGTTCAAGTTGTAATTGTTTATAACAATAGTTGACATTGATTGTAAACAATTTTTATTGGTGAATCAATAAAGAGGGTGGTTGGGTGGAATATCGTGTGTTCATATTTCCAATATTTTTGTGTTGTTATTTTTTTTAATTAAATTCATCTTCAAGTGATTGGGTGATAAAAATCCTATTTTTCTTGGTGTTTTGTCAGACTTTCGCTGCGCACAAAACCCCAGCAACACATACCTACGCACATGTGTATTCGGCAAAGACATCAATTTTCTAAAACTTGCACCCAGTTTCCAACATGAATAACTTATGAATACGAGTATAAAATACATTGTTACATAGGTGGACTATTCTTTCATTTGCATTACAATCATAATTATGATTATATTTCAAAACTTCACATTCAGTACCATCTGCATTTTCATAGAAGGTGGGTATAACAGAATCCATATGATATAGGTTCTATCCATGTGTACATCTAATAACACCAATTACGTTCAAGAAAATATATATTTTGTGAATTACCAACACATTGTAGATCATCCATAAATCAAGCGAATGTTATAAAACTGTCATAAAGACCAAGCCAAATAGTTTGGCAATCTAATTTGCGAATTTAAAGCATATGGATCACATATATTAATTGCATGAATATGTGTGTGTATATATATATATATATATGTATATATATATATATATATATGTGTGTGTGTGTGTGTGTGTGTGTGTAATACGAAGAGCATTAAATAGCACCCCAAAATTGGACCACCCGTTTGGCCTCCTTGTTCCACCTTTCATTTATATTAGAATAAGGTAGTGAAGGGAAAAGAAAACATGTGTGGTGGAAAACATAGAGCAATGGGGGTGCTACCACTGTTTGGGGTGCTATTAAATGCTCGCCTATATATATACATATATATGTATGTATGCATGTATACATATATACATATATATATATATATATATATATATATATGAAATAGGATCAAAGACACCCCAAATAGTGCAGCATCCCTTTAGCCCCATAATTTCCAATGGACAATCTCCTTTCTCACTCCATCCACTAACTCTCTCACTCACTAACACATTATTTAAATATAAATTAATAGCTATTATTAGGGAGAAAAAGGGTGCCAAAAAAAAGATGTGTCATACAACCCCCCCCCCCCCCCCACTCACACACACACAATGTGTGTGTATGAGTGAGAGAGAGAGAGTTTTCAATAGCATCCCAAAAACAGAGCATCCCTTTAGTATCTTTATTTCCAACACTCATTTATAATAAAATAAGTTAGCAGAGAGAGAGAGAGAGTTAGCGAAAGGAGAGAGTAACCGGGATATACAGTGGAAATCGGGGGGCAAAAAGGATTCTGCAAAACACTCTACCCCTTTAGCACTCCTACCTCTATTGTCAGAACGATCTTAAATCTTGGACATATGATAATATATATATATATATATATATATATATATATATAAATGGATTGAACATATATAAAATTTTGTGGCATTTAGATTAGTATAGCTCATGATACGGTATGGGTGCTACAAAACAGGGGTTCTCTAGAATTGTAACACCCCGTATTTCTGTTAACACTAAAGTTACTAATTTAATAATAAATGTGTAAAGGGGAGATGTATCTAATGTGCATACAATTTTAATAATAAATGTGTAAAGGGGAGATGTATCTAATGTGCATACAAATTTAATAATAAATGTGTAAATGATAGATGTATCTAATGTGCATACAAATTTAATAATAAATGTGTAAAGGGGGGATGTATCTAATGTGCATACAAATTTAATAATAAATGTTAATAATGTACATTAAGAAAGTAATTGTGAACATAATTGGCTTCTCTTTAGAACGGTTGGCTTTGATTAACCTTGGCTTCATCGACGGCTCAAATTAACTTGCAATCCTATATAAACAGTCCCCTAGTCTCCTTCTCTCTGCACCATTCTTCTCTAACCTTATGCTGCACAAATTCTTGATGGACATGGCTTCTTCTTCTTCCTCTAAATCTAAATAAATAAATTAAAATAAAATATAAATCAAGACGAGGATATCCTGCTCAAGTCTTTCAAGAGAAGATTCAAAACAAGTTAGGATTCAAGTAAAGATTCAACGGCTTCAAGCAACGCTATCTTTCTATTCTTTTCTAGATCCAATCAATGTAAGTCGGTTACTTTTTAGATTTGAATGCCTTTTCTATTTGTGACATGAAATTAAAAGAATATAAGAAATATGCCTTATCATTTCATTGAATCTGTGCTTGTTTATGACTTTGGATCTGATTCTTGATTATGGCCTAGAACACATTGTGACTAAATTGCCAATGCTTAAGATTATGACTATGGAACTGTGGCCTTTGAAACCATAAGCCTTTGACTATGAACATAAGCCTTTGACTATGAACATAAGCCTTTGACTAGGAGCATAAACCAATGCCTATGACTATGACAAGGACAATAGTGGATAATTACCTATGATTCATGAACATGATATTATTGCCTAGGATTATGACTGTGAGATTGGATCTAAACTTGATTATCTATTCAGTTTATTCTTAATTATCCTTAGATCTTGATTATGGGAATTTATCTATTAATGTAGATCTACCCATATACTTGAACCTATGTTATTTGTTCAACCCTTTTTATGTCATAATATTATCAGATCTATAGGCCTTCGATGCTTTAATCAATTTATTCAGTGTAATTTGTTAGATCTGTGATTAGTGAATTATCATCTTCTGCCAATCATTATGTCTATCTTTTCATGGCATTTTGGTTCGTTCCCTTTTTATCCACGAATCTAGATTTATCTATAATCTAGGATGAAATCACGATTACATGAACGATGGGAATACGATTAGGGCAAATCATAAATTTGACTTAAACATGGTCGTAAACTTGGAAATTGGCATAATGTGGAACATGAACATAATTATGATTGACATAATTTAGAACATGTACTATGGCATGTTTATTAGAACACAAATTTGAAAATTTGACATGAATTATGGAATATGTAATTTGACATATTAAATTTAGTATTGGCAAGTATGCTAAGTTTTAGGCGTAAACGGTAAACTAAAATAATAATACTAGTCTTGCCATAAACTGTAAATTAGGATGTTAAATCAGAATTGGGTCAATTAAAGTTAATTTGGCATAATAAGTATATTAGCACAAATTTTGAATTTAGTCATAATTGCGAGTAATTGTCATGTTTAGAACAATCATGGTTAGTGACACTTAATTTGGTATAATTTACATACCAAAAACTATAAATATGATATATAGGGAAAATTGGCCATAATAATAAATGTTGACAATGTACATTAAAAGAGTAATAATGGAATAAGTAAATTAGGGAAAATTTACTTATAGAATTTATCCTAAATGAGAAAAGTAAATTATGACAGTACGAACATGCTTAACCCGAGGTTGGATTGAGTTGTGATGTAAACCTGCCCGGACCCGCCTGGTTGTCCAGTGATCACAACAATACCTATCCAATGTGGGAGGTTAAGGCATTGAGCCCGATAAAAGCCCGAGGTTAGACTGAGTTGTGGCGTAAGACTGCCCGGAACCAACCGGCATACCGGCAGCCACAACAATACCTGTCTAATGTGAGTGGTCAGTGCTTTAATAAGACAATTAAAGTTAAGCTAGAATGGGAGGGTTAAGTCCATAAGAACACTTAACCAACTTAACACAGTTAAGTTAGAACGATAGGGTTAAGTTAACTAGAACACTTAACCAACTTAGCATGGTAACAAGACAAGATTTGTAGGGGTTAAGTAACTAAAAAAACACTTAGCCAATTTAATATGTTAACCAGACTAGAAAGTGGGGGTTAAGTAAATTCAATACACCTAGCCAATTTAACATGCTAACTAGACTAGAGGTTGGGGTTAAGTAAATTTAATACACTTAGCTAATTTAATATGTTAGCTGGACTAGACCGTAGGGTTAAGTAAGCTTGAACACTTAACCATCAGAGTGTGATAAATGAATAGGGTTAAGTTAAAAACATGAAGGGACAATACTTAACCATTAGAACATGTTAATCAAACCAATGTTAGGGTTAAGTTAACTAAGGGAACACTTAACCGTTATAACATGTTACTTAAAACAGATAGGCAAGGTTAAGTTAAAAAGGAACACTTAACCAATACAAGATGAATGGGTAGGGTTAAGTAAATACTTAACCAATATAACTTGATGCTGGTAGGGTTAAGTCAACGTGAATTACTGATAACACTTAACCAGTTTAATATGATAAAGGAATGGGTTAAGTTAACTTGAATTGACTAATGACACTTAACCAATCCAACTTGACGAGAAAGAGGACTAAGTAGTAAACCTTAGTGAAAAAGGGCTAAGTAGTAAACCTTAGTTAAGAAAACGACGATTCAATACACTAAGTGGTAAACCTTAGTTAGAAAAACTAAGTAGTAATCCTTAGTATAACACGAAGAGGAGCGAACGTCCATCTGATCTAAAAGAAGGCTCCAATGAATTGGGTTACGAAGCTCGAGGCTTCGAGGGGACGTAAGGGTACTCTTGGTATCCCTCTGTGAGAATGCAGATGATCCGCCTGGGCTCACATAGGTTAAGGTCTGCGTGAGAAGAACCAAGGGTATGCCTTGGTTGCAATATATGGCAACCTAAAGACTATGATGGACCAGCGTGATTCGGCGAGACCAGTAGCCCTGTGATAGTGACTTGTCGTCTACCTACCATCTTGAGTCAGTCGAGATACGTAAAGCGGAAAGGCGGAGAACTCCAAAAGACCATATACTTGCTATCTAGTTATGGGTGAGGATGGCCATAGGTTAGTGGGGGCATAGAGGTCCTGCGTATAGATCTCATTTTTCAAGGTGGGCCTTTCATTAGTTGAGGGAGGGGTCGAGTGGGACCATAGCCACTGGAAAAACAGACCTTAGCATCTGCATCGGCAGATATCTGAAAGCTCCCGACCGAGTTCCGTGTTTCTAGAGCAGCCCTGCCACGGGACTCTAGTCGCACATTTCAGGACATGTGCATCTAGACAGCGATAAACGATTCGCGACACATACATGGGGAAAGTCTAGGAACATATACTGCTCTAGGTAGTGTGTCCTAGACTAGGCGCATCGTTCGACAGGTAGTGTAATCCCTAGTTGGACCTAGGTGGCATAAACCCTGAATCTGTGAAGCATTAGATAAGCCGCGTAAACCCGAGTGGAATCTAGGAAGCACTTTGATATAAAACCCTAGATTAGATCTAGGTAATAAATAATAAATGTACGCCTAAAGGCAACCACAATTACTGGGATTGGGATCGCGTTATCATTTTAGACAGATTACTAGTTGGGACACTAGATAGGTGGTGCAGAGACATAGAAACCATAATAACAGGTTAATAGCGAAGCGGAGAAAGTATTAAAGCATATCCAGTTTATCTTGTCTTAGCATATCTTGTGTTAATCTTATCCTATCTTGTTGGCTCTATCATCATGGTATTGTCTTGTATTCAGTTAATTCATGTCATTTTGTTTTTCCTTGTTCACATGCTAGAAGTAACTGAACTTACCAGACTTTATGTCTGACCCAGTTTTCTTTCGTCTTCTTTTCTTCCGTCCCCCCCCCCTCCCCCAGGTAGTTAAGGAGGGAATAGTATAGCTCAGGTTAGATTGGACCGTCACTCTTCCCAAGCTCGAAGATTCTTTGACAAAGTGCTTTGGACAATCTTTTTCTGCTGCTATGGCTGCTACATTGGGGAATATAAATGTTATTTTATGCTTCTTTATTTTGTAAGACAGATGATACTCTGATATTGGAAAACAATTGTTGTACGAACTATTTTATCAATAAAGTAAAGTTTTATTTTCCGCTGTTTTAATTTTGTCTGTCTTGTAATTTATCTGCATCTTTTACCCTAAATGCTCTACAGAACTTAGTGCATTCCCTTTGTGAGTGACACTAAAGGATGTGGGGTGTTACAAGAATGCTCTCTCTCTCTCTCTCTCTCTATATATATATATATATATATATATATATATATATATAGTTAATGGTTCCTAATTATTACATAAGATCAACAAAACTATTTAATATGAAATTAAAAGGTCCTATTGTTGTGACTATATTTGTTGCACATATGTTTGAATAGAAGTAGCAATTATAATGTGAAATTATCATAGATATTACATGATAAAAATAGACTTGTTACATAGAAGATTCATTTTTTGTATGGTAGCTTAACAATGTTAAAATGTGTAGAAGAACAAATTATTATGAAGAATGAATTACAAACAACCTGTAACGATACGGATTTCGCTCGGATCGAATCGATCGCTAAACCGACCAAGTCCATTCGAATCCTGGATTGTTTTGAGAACACGACTCATTGGAACACAAATGATAAAACATTTCATTGTTATTACAATAACTACATAAGAGTACAAGAATATATCAGAGTATGAATAAATAATTTACATCAGAAAACTATCAGAGATTTAAATTATAAAGCAGCGGAAAAATAAAGTGTATAAATACAATGCGTAGTGGAAATACAACTAGCACAACTAAAAGAGATACACAGATACAAAGCTTTACGAATATAGCTCCACCTGTAGATTCAGGATCTTGTGAAAATAATATCTGCAAAACCAAAACTACTAGCTGCCCGTATGGAAAATAGGGGCACACAGAGTTTAGGTCAAAACAATAAACTACAGGTCAATCATGGGACTGGTGTGAGAACTAAAACAGTTATTTAGAACTTTACTTTAAAAATAAAGTAAATCAAGGGACCACCCGTATGACACGGAACGAGTTTTCTCCCAAGAATACCAATGCATAAAACAAATAGCGCAATGATTTTTGAAAAAATGAAGCTATTATAAGACTCATGTCGCATCACACAATGCAACGCAAGCCGGAGGATAGAGTTTTACCGTATAATAGTCAAACATGCTCAGTACGTTTTAAAACAAATCATTTTGATATTACTATAAGTGTATAGTGTCAAAATCACTTCAATTATAAATGTATCTATCATAGACGACATGGTACCCCATCCTACAATGTCGCCATACTAGTTCTATAAGTAAAACCGCAAGATGTATTGGAAATTGGATTTCCATCATGAACCAAGGCAAGAGATCGTTCTTACCGAATTCGAGACAATCTAGCCTACCATGTCTCAGGCTACAGCCGCAACTGCACCTTGGATCTTTAGGGATGGTCCACTCTTACGTTTGTGGATTGGTTATTCCTGAACAATACGTTTCCCTGGCCTATGGGGCGTAATGGTCAGTATGTCGGCCATATCATCCATCGGCCCCCTAGTGACCAATATATCTAAGGTGCCTCGCTTTTCATCATCAACATAAGTAAAAAATGTCTGGGCTCCATACCATGACACCACTCGTAGCTAGAAAGAAATTCATGTTCTCCCTGCAGTCCTCTCCGATTTCTTGTTCATACCTGAGTGTGAGGCTCGGTATTAACGTTGTACACAAAGCTGTGCTATTTAAAGTCGTGCTTTGATCATCAACTATAAGACTCTACTTTTCAACAAAAGCCTTGATCATTTGCATCTCTACATGCCACACTGAAAATTCACGCCATGCGACTAGTCTCTATCGATATATAACCTCTATGCTCGTACATCTCAGAGAAGGGTGTTAAGCAAGAGAATAAATTCTCTGCCACCAAACAGATATATATTTAACAGAAATCAATCAACACAGAATAAAATCTAATATCAGACACACATCCATTTACTAGTTCATTCTGGGTCTGAACGAAACCGGAGGCACCTTATTCCTCATCCTATATGTCCAATACAGGAGAGTGGTCCTCGCATATCCGGTCGATCTCCAAGTACGTCTGGACGATCACCACTTATTACCTTGTCTTGGGTGTACAGCCCAATCAAGACATCAGTAATCATCCAAACGATGTGAAGATCTCTGGTCTTCAACCACTGTCTTCATCGTCGACTTATCGTCGAATCAGATATTCAGAATGAGCATAAACCTGGTCTTCTGAATAACTCGCGTATCTAATAATGAAGTGCTATAGAAGCACAACATACGCCTCATTCCAATCCAGAATATTCTTTTATTCAAACAGTCATATCTTTATGGAATAGTTCCCATTAATTTTATCATAGATGAATTCTTTTAAATTTATTCTTTAATCTTCCTTTGGATATAATTTCAAAAGATTTCATTATCTTTTCAATTCTAAACAAAATTAAGGTTTATCCAACTAATTAGGATTAACAAGTCGTACCGATGTAATCATTTGTTTAATTTCCCCAATCCCAACCTATTCATCCTATGAAGCAAAACTGGTAATACTCCATATCTAACACCACGGTGTTATCGGTAAATTTAATTACCATTTCACGTTCAAATCTAATTAAAGATTTAACTATCGTCTGGAGTAAAACTGGTGGTACTCCATTCTCGATCATTCCCCCAAATTTGATAATTTAAATTATCACATTCACATTTCAATCTAATTAAAGATTCACAATTCAATCTAATTTAACTTTGGGAAACCAAACATGTCGCATCGACAATCTACACCGTACCATTGATTTCTGCCAATATAAAACCTCTAAGCTCATAAGTCTTAGAGAAGGGTGTTAAGAAAGAGAATAATTTTTCCACCACCAAACAAATATATATTTAGCAGAGATCAATAATAGAGTTCAAAAAACAATGATAGACATGTAATCCTGTCTTTAACTGGGTTAAAGAACCAATGTTATTTAAAACACAGTTCCCGGTAAACCCAAAATCACATTTCATTAACCATGGAATCTTCACCGGAAACAGATTAATATATAATCGATATCAATTTCCGTGTTCAACTAATAATATAAATGGAATAACGGCAAAGCTTTTTAAATTCCATATGTAGTAACAATCTTCCTCCACAGAAGCTCACTTCGATTATTACTAAATCGAATTCCATTCAATTCCAGTTAAATATATTAAATTGGAAAACTTTACTTTGGAAAATCTCCATTAAATCTTAGTTAAAAGATTTATAAATTCCAAATCATTTCCTCACTGTTAATTTGGTTAAAGAACAAGTGTTATTTAAAACACCGTTCACGATAAACCCAAAAATCCAATTCTTTTATTCAATTCCAATTAAATATTAATTAATTGGTAAACTTCACTAAATCTTAATTAAAAGATTTGTTCTTTTCTCAAGTGGGTTTAAGAACAATGTTAATGAAGACACCATTCACGAAAAACCTAAAATCCAATTTAATATTAAATACAAGACTTTGAATAGAAATTATATCGGCTTATATTCAATATCAAATTCTGAAACTAACGGATATCGTATTGGGAATAACGATATCTGTATCTTCCAAATTCCCATAACAATATCTGTATAACCACAGAATCCAATATCGAAATATTCCGAAGATTATTTCCATTCCAATCCATTCCAATTTATTCATTGGAAGATTCTGGTTAGTTTAAAACCATTTCAAATTCAATTTATTTCTTTTAAAACTATTAGATTATTATACTAGTTAATAACTAGTTCATTTTGATAAAAATGTGTTTTTCTCTTTTCAAATATAGGATTTTTCATCCCAACTCTTTCCAAATCATTTATTATGATTTTACACAAATTATTAATATTTTTAATAATTTTATCAAGGCCCGTACAGTCAGTTTCCAATAACGGCCACTGAACTGCATCCATAGCGACCTTTTCCAAATTTGATTTGGACATAATTCCAAATACAACCATTAGATTTCAAATCTCTTATATTAGTGGAAAGCTCTTTTCTATACGAAACCAATGGTTCCGGTTTTAGGCGAATCCGACGGTCGGATCTCCTATAATGTCAATTCGAAACTAATGGTCGAAATTCGCGAACGGTCGCTGCGCGGCGCGTTCTATTCAGGCCATTATATTATATGTATAATATATATTTCGCTCAAAATGTATTTTATAAATTCATTTTTAAAACGATCCCAACTTCCATTTCAATTTTAAATCAAAATTGAATACTCCTTATCATTATGATAATATTTTCAAAATATCAGATTTTGAAATAATTCCCTTTTCAATATTCATTGTAAAAATGAATAAAATCGATATAAATACCGTTTGCGTTAAAATGGCGCATATCTAATCAACACGGCTTCAGATAGTTCAATATTTTTGTGTCCATCCCAAATCGGACATTAAAATCATCTTTTAATACTTTATAGAATATTATTTTAAAATATTTGTTCTTTCTGAATTGGAGTCAAACACAGTAAATTGCCATACTATGTTAGTTATGTGGATTTCGTACATCATATGTATACAACAACAATGATAAACAAACAACCATCATCCAGAGTGCATTACACAACTGCATAAGCATTAAGTATAAATAATTAGCGCTTACAACAGTCTGTCAACCAATCGATTGACATACAACTAAACGATATTGGGATTAGTGTACGTCAAACATCATCCCAATAACCGTATGGGGTTTCAACCAACAAATACTGAATATTATTTGTGTAGTTGGACGATGTGTAAAATTTATCGTCCCAATCAATGTCAGTTAAATGGGTGTACATAAAGAAATCGTTTGGTTTGTAAATGAATATTTATTTTCATTTTAGGAGAATTTTATGTTGTTCATATATACATTAAAAATTATATTTTTAACAATAAAATATTTATTCCAACACTTGACTATTTTATGTAGTTCCTTTATACAATAACTTGATATTTTTATTGTTCCAATATTTTATTCAACACATGAATATTTTATATAGTTCCTTTATAGAATAAAAATGATATTTTTGTTGTTCAAATATTTTATTCACAATCAATTTTACAACCACAATCCAATCCAAACAACCAACCATGGTTTGTACAATAAATAGTGTCATGGGTTCTAACCCCCATCTGCATCCTAGTATATATTTAATTGTAAAATAATTAGAGTGAGAAGGAGTCCTCACCGTCGGTTTACACTCCATCGGTCTTTATTTTTTATTTTAGTATAGTTTAGATTTGAATTTTCTTGAAATTATATCATGTCCCATTTCTAACCTAGTCAGTTTCATGTTGTAGAATTCTCCACCATGATCGCAACGCAACTAGAATCGTCAGATTCCGACCTCATATGAAGAAGATATAACATATAATACATTTCATTACATAATTTATAATTAAATAATAATTAGTGCTCAATTTATTAACCCAATTAACATCCCTTGATTACATCTCTTCACTGTCGAATTTGGTTCCAGGTTTGAACCCATCCTCGATTGACACAAGACGCCGTCGCCCCTTAATCCGGCCACCGAACTCCGATCAGAGTTGACCCCAACCTCCGCCTACATGAGCCCCACCGTCGCCGGCCATAGGGCCCCACTCGTGCCCCAGGTTACTGCAGAAAACGAGCTCAAAGGAATTGACTTTGGGCTTAAAAATATCACTAATTCCTCAACTATAAACGATCAAAATCCTATAGAATTAAAGATTGTGCATTCCTCTTTAATTTCCCTTTTGATTTCCTATGTTAATTCCACTTGGATTTGCAGAATTTAGGGTTTCTTTTTGGGAGCATCGGGGCCATCGGTTTTGGGGTGACGGCGGAAATTTACTGAGTGGGATAGGGTTTTGGCCAATGGCTATTTATAATAATTTATTTTATTATATTTAATTCCTTTTGATTCATGAATAACTTGTTAATCATTCCGAACTCCAAATCAAACCCAGCGAATGTCACCACTAGCCGAATACCCCTATTCCGAACACAATGGAATACGTATCGTAAGCCAATTTGATAGCTTCGATCAGTTTTTCTTTAAATTAAAATATAAATCAATATATATTGAATTTAAACGTACATTTTAATTTACCTGGGCCACATACTGACTCCAAAAATTCCAGAAAAATAAACTAGCTACGTTTTGATGATACATTCCTAACAAAACTAATTTCGTCGAATTTGGAGACCGTTTGAAAAATGGCCATTTTCTGGTTAATCCAATTCAAATTGAATTGACGAAAACACGTTTAAATTCATCACGCTCACATATTAGTTCCAAAAATTATGAAAATTGAAACCTGATAATAATTTGATATTTCGAATCCAACAAAAGTGGTTTCTTCGTAAACGGAGGTCGTTTGCAAAATGGCTATTTTTAAGGGATATATATATATATATTAAAATGTATATAAATTTCATAGCGACTATTTTAAATTTTAAACTGGACATAACTTTCAATTTATAAAGTGAAATCTCAATTTTTCACATTCATTAGAAAGATATAATTAAATAGATTCAAATATTTCTGGTTTTACTGAAATCCGATTTATTTTGAATCCTATACATTCATTTGAAATTTTAAATCGAATTTTCAAACTACCACGCCATTTCAGGATTGTTTTATAATTAAAATAAATTTATGCATTCTAACTTCATTTAAATAAATTTTTAGTCATTATTATTTAGAATAAATCATTTTAAATATTCAAAATCCATTAAAATAGCAAAAATAAAAATTTTAAGTTGGTTCTGAAAATCCGGGTTGTTACAATCTCCCCCACTTAAAATATTTTCGTCCTAAAAAAGAAACGGAGCTGAAAGTTGTTTAACTAACCAACTCAACTTTCATTTTGGCTTTCTTTCTTCAACTTTTCAGTTTCTAAAAAAATTCTAATTTCTCAAAAATTTGGCTAACGCCCTAAATTTTCAAAAAAATTCGCTATAACCTCCTTTGTATGGGTTGATACTTAAAACGGTAACTTGCCTCACAGGGCCCTCATCAACCAAAAAGAAAAAGCCAATCGGCTCATAAAATCATCAAAACCCAAGAAATATAATAAACATGTACCTACTTATAGGGAATACAATTTTATTTCTCTTTTAGCTTCCATGCTATGAACTATTCATTATATACACATGTACATATATGCAATTCCACTCAATTTTCAATTCAGTTCAATATTTGATTTGGCTAAATTTATCTTTCATTTTCTTATTGGTTTAATTAATTATCATCCCAATACTTTTATTAATCATACCTATAATCAAACATCACAACCATCAATCAATTAGTTGCATAGTTTTTCAAACATATACTTTTTATATATAAGCAAAATCTTGTTTTTAGCGTCAAATCTCAAACATTAACCCTATCTATGTTTTGGTTCTCACACTAGTCAAATGGAATCATATAGATATCCCACTTTCGAAACTCGAACACAAATGTTGATGATGCGATCGCTATCATCAGAATCATCTCCGAGCGATTCGAGTGTGATTCTATATCTATCTAGTATCTAAGACTTCGAATATACACCTCGTCAGGCATATACTAAAAATCTCCCTATACTAGACTATCCAAATTCAATTTAAAATAAAATATTCAAATATGAATAATTGATATAAAATTTTAAAACTAAATTTGATTTTAAAAAATAACACTCTTCACACTCGTTCTAGGATACTACTGATCCTTTCTCTAACGAGTCATTCTTATTGGATATTACTAATCCAATCTCTGATGAATTCTTTCATTCGGTTCTAATGTATCTTGTACTCGAGCTCTATAAACCAAAGCTCTGATACCAACTACAACGATACGGATTTCGCTCGGACCGAATCAATCGCTAAGCCGACCAAGACTGTTCGAAGCCCGGATGTTTTGAGACCACGACTCATCGAAACACAAACAATAGAACATTTCACTTTATTACAATAATTACATCAGAGTACATGAATATATCAGAGTATGAATAAATAATATACATCAGAAAACTATTAGAGATTTAAATTACAAAGCAGCAGAAAAATAAAATGCATAAATACAATGCATAGCAAAAATACAACTAGCACAACTGAAAGAGATACACGAATACAAAGCTTTCCGAATATAGCACCAGCTATAGATTCAGGATCCTGTGAAAATAATATTTGAAAAACCAAAACTACTAGCTGGCCGTGTGGAAAATAGGGGCACGCAGAATTTAGGCTAAAACAATAAACTCCAAGTCAGTCATGGAACTGGTGTGAGAAATAAAATAGTTATTTAAATCTTTACTTTAAAAACAAAGTAAATCAAGTGACCATGCCATATAACACGGAACAGGTTTTCTCCCAAGAATACCAGTGCATAAAAGAAACAACGCAATGCTTTTGGAAAAATGAAGCTATTATAAGACTCATGTCCCATCACACAATGCAACGGAAGCCTGAAGATAGAGTTTTACTTTATAATAGCCAAACATGCTTGGTACGTTTTAAAACAAATCGTTTTGATATTACTATAAGTGTATAGTGTCAAAATCATTTCAAATACAAATGTATCAATCATAAACGACGTAGTACCTCATCCAACTATGTCGCCATACTAGTTCTACAACTAAAACCACAAGATGTCGTATTGGAAATCAGATTTCCATCATGAACCAAGGCAAGGGATCAACCTTACTGAATTCGAGCCAATCTAGCCTACCATGTCTCAGGCTACAGTCGCAGCTGCACCTTGGATCTTCATGGTCGGTCCCTCTTACATTTGTGGATTAGTTATTCCTGAACAATAAGTTTCCTCGCCCTATGGGGTGTAATGGTCAGTATGTCGACCATATCATCCATCGACCCCGTAGTAACCGATATATCCAAGGTACCTCGCTTTCCATCATCCACATAAGTAAAAATGTCAGGGCTCCATACAATGACACCACTCCAAGCAAGAAAGAAACACACGTTCTCCCTGCAGTCCTCTCCTATTTCTAGATCATACCTGGGTGTGAGGCTCGTGAACTAACTCTATACACAAAGCTATGCTATTTAAAGTCGTGTTTTGATCATCAACCACAAGACTCTGCTTTTTAACAAAAAGCCTTGATCATCTGCATCTCAGCATGCCACACTGAAAATTCACGCCATGCTACTGATGTCTATCGATATATAACCTCTAAGCTCGTACGTCTCAGAGAAGGGTGTTAAGCAAGAGAATAAATTCTCCGCCAACAAACAAATATATATTTAATAGAAATCAATCAACACAGAATAAAATCCAATGTTAGACACACATCCATTTACTAGTTCGTTATGGGTCTGAACGAAATCGGAGGCACCTTATTCCTCGTCCTATATGTCCAATAAAGGAGAGGGGTCCTTGCATATCCGGTCGATCTCCAAGTACGTCTGGACGATCACCACTTATTACTTTGTCTTGGGTGTACAGCCCAATCAAGACATCAGTAATCATCCAAAGAATGGGTATAAACCTGGTCTTTCTGAATAACTCGCCTATCTTATAATCAAGTCCTATAAAAACACAACAAACGCCTCATTCCAATCCAGAATATTCTTTTATTCAAATATTCATATCTTTAGGGAAAGGTTCCCGCTAATTTTATCAAAGATAAATTCTTTCAAAATTATTCTTTAATATTCCTTTGGATATCATTTCAGAAGAATTCATTATCTTTTCAATTCAAAACTAAATTATGGTTTATCCAACTAGTTGGGATTAACAAGCCATACCGAAGTAATCATTTGTTTTATTTCCCAATCACAACCTATTCATCCCATGGAGAAAAACTTGTAATACTCCATATCTAACACCACGGTGTTATCGGTAAATTTAATTACCATTTCACGTTCAAATCTAATTAAAGATTAAATTATCGCCTGAAGTAAATCTGGTGGTACTCCATTCACGATCATTTCCTCAAATTTGATAATTTAAATTATCACATTCACATTTCAATCTAATTAATGATTCATTAAAACTCCACTTAGTTTTAATCTTCCCAACATCATTATTAATGATTATTTAACTTTGGGAAATCAAACATGTTGCATCGACAATCTACTCCGTACCTTTGATTTCTGCCAATATATAACCTCTAAGCTCATACGTCTTAGAGAAGGGTGTTAAGGAAGAGAATAAATTCTTTGCCACCAAACATATATATTTAGCAGAGATGAACAACACAGTTTGAAATACAATGATAGACATGCAATCCTGTCTTTAACTGGGTTAAAGAACCAATGTCATTTAAAACACAGTTCCCGGTAAACCCAAAATCACATTCCATTGACCATGGAATCTTCACCGGAAACAGATCAATATAAATCGATATCAATTTCCGTGTTCAACGAATAATATAAATGGAATAATGGCAAAGCTTTTTAAATTCCATATGTAGTAACAGTCTTCCTCCACAGAAGCTCACTTCGATTATTACTAAATCGAACTCCATTCAATTTCAATTTAATATATTAAATTGGAAAACTTTACTTTGGAAAATTTCCGTTAAATCTTAGTTAAAAGATTTATAAATTCCAAATCATATCCTTACTGTTAATTGGTTTAAAGAACAAGTGTTATTTAAAACACGGTTCACGATAAACCCAAAAATCCAATTCTTTTATTTAATTCCAATTAAATATTAATTAATTGGTAAACTTCACTAAATCTTAATTAAAAGATTTGTTCTTTTCTCAAGTAGGTTTAAGATTAGTGTTAATGAAAACTCCATTCACCATAAACCCAAAATTCAATTTAATATTAAATACCAGACTCTGAATAGAAATTTTATAGGCATATATTCAATATCAAATTCTGAAACTAACGGATATCGTATTGGGAATAACGACATATGTATCTTCCAAATTCCCATAACAATATCCGTATAACCACGGAATCCAATATCAAAATATTCCAAAGATTATTTCCATTACAATCCATTCCAATTTATTCACCGGAAAATTTTGGTTATTTCAAAACTATTTCAAATCCAATTTATTTCTTTTAAAAATATTGGATTATTATACTAGTTAATAACTGGTTCACTTTGATAGAAATGTATTTTTTATCTTTTCAAATATGGAACTTTTCATCCCAACTCTTTCCAAATTATTTATTGTGATTTTATACAAATTATTAATATTTTCAATAATTTTATCAAGGCCCGTACAGTCAGTTTCCAATAACGGCCACCGAACTTCATCCATAGCGACCTTTTCCAAATTTAATTTGGACATAATTCCAAATACAACCGTTAGAATTCATATGTCTTATATTCGTTGGAAATCCCTTTTCGATACGAACCCAATGGTTCTGGTTTTAGGAGAATCCGACGGTTGGATCTCCCGTAATGTAAAATAGAAGCTAGTGGTCGAAATTCGCGAACAGTCGTTGCGCGTTGCGTTCTATACAGGCCATTATATTATATATATAATATATATTTCGCTCAATACGTATCTTATAAATTCATTTTTGAAACGATTCCAACTTCCATTTTAATTTTAAATCAAAATTGAATACTCCTTATCATTATGATAATATTTTCAAAATATCAGATTTTGAAATAATTCCCTTTTCGACATTCATTATAAAAATGAATAAAATCGATAAAAATATCGTTTGCATTAAAATGGCGCATATCTAATCAACACGACTTCACATAGTTCAATATTTTCGTGTCCATCCCAAATCGGACATCAAAATTATCTTTTAATCCTTTACATATTATTAGTATTTTAAAATAGACGTTATTTTAAAATATTCGTTATTTCTGAATTGGAGTCAGAACAGTCAATTACCATATAATGTAAGTTATATGAATTTCATACATCATATGTATACAACAACAATGATAAACAACCAATCGTCATTCAGAGTGCATTACACAACTGGATAAGCATTAAATATAAATAATTAACGCTTACAACAGTCTGTCAACCAATCGATTGACATACAACTAAACAATTGGGATTAGTGTACGTCAAATATCATCTGAATACCCGTGTGGGGTTTCAACCAAAAAATATTGAATATTATTTGTGTAGTTGTGCGATGTGTAAAATTTATCGCCCCAATCAATGTCAGTTAAATGGGTGTACATAAACAAATCGTTCGGATTGTAAATGAATATTTATTTTCATTTCAGGAGAATTTTATGCCGTTCATATATACGTTAAAAATTATATTTTTAACGATAAAATATTTATTCCAACACTTGACTATTTTATATAGTTCCTTTATACAATAAAAATGATACTTTTATTGTTCCAATATTTTATTCAACACATAAATATTTTATATAGTCCTTTATACAACAAAAATGATATTTTTATTGTTTAAATATTTTATTCACAATCAATTTTACAACCACAATACAATCCAAACAAAAAACCATGGTTTGTACAATAAATAGTATCGGAGGCTTCTAAGCTCCGTCTGCATCCTAGTATATATCTAACTGTAAAATAATTAGAGTGAGAAGAAGTTCTCACCATCGGTTTCCACTGCGTCAGTCTTTATTTCTGATTCAGTACAGTTTAGATTTGAATTTGCTTGAAATTCTAATGTGCCCCATTTCTGACTTAGTCGGTTTCATGTTGTAGAATACTCCGCCACGATCGCAACACAACTGGAATCGTCAGATTCCGACCTCTTATAAAGAAGATACAACATATTATACATTTGATTACATAATTTGTAATTAAATAATAATTAAAGCTTAATTTATTAACCTAATTAACTTCCCCTAATTACATCTCTTCACTGTCGAATTCGGGTCCAGGTTCGAACCCATCCTCGATTGAAACAAGACGTCACCGCCCTTTAATTCGGCCACCGAACTCCAATCAGAGTTGACCCCAACCTCTGCCAATGTGTTCCCCAACGTCGCCGACCGTAGGGCCCCACTAGCGCCCCCGGTTACTGCAGAAAACGAGCTCAATGGGATCGACTTTGGGGTTAAAAACTCACCAATTCCTCAACTAGATACGAACAAAGTCCTACAAAATTGAAGATCGTGCATTCCTCTTTAATTTCCGTTTTGATTTCCAATGTTGATTCCATTGGGATTTGGAAAATTTAGGGTTTCTTATTGCAAGCATCAGGGCCATCAATCTTGGGGTGACGGCGACAACTTACTGAGTGGGCTAGGGTTTTGGCCAAAGGCTATTTATAAATAATTTATTTTATTATATTTAATTCCTTTTAATTGTTAATCATTCCGAACTCCAAATCAAACCCAACGAATGTCGCCTACAGCCAAATACCCCCATTCCGAACACAATGGAATATGTTTTGTAAGCCAATTCGTTCGTTTCGATCGGTTTTTCTTTAAATTAAAATATAAATCAATATATATTGAATTTAAATGTATATTTTAATTTACCGGGGCCACATACTGGCTCCAAAAATTCCAGAAAAATAAATCTAGCAATGTTTTGACGATACGGTCCTAACAAAACTAATTTCATCGAATTTGGGTACCGTTTGAAAATGGCCATTTTCTGGTCGATCCGATTCAAACTGAATTGACCGAAACACGTTAAATTCACCACGCTCACATATTAGTTCCAAAAATTATGAAAATTGAAACCTAACAATAATTTGATATTCTGGATCCAACAACAGTGGTTTCATCGAAAACGGAGATCGTTTGCAAAATGACTATTTTTAAGGGCTATATATATATATATATATTAAACTATGTATAAATTCCATAGCGACTATTTTAAATTGGACATTCAATTTATAAAGTGAAATCTCGATTTTTCACATTCGTTAGAAAGATGTAATTAAATAGATTCAAATATTTCTGGTTTTACTGAAATCTGATTTATTTTGAATCCTGTACATACATTTGAAATTTTAAATCGAATTTTCAAACTACCACGCCATTTCAGGCTCGTTTTATAATTAAAATAAATTTATACGTTCTAACTTCGTTTAAATAAATTTTTAGTCGTTATTATTTAAAATAAATCATTTTAAATATTCAATATCCATTAAAATAGCTAAAATAAAAAAATTAAATTGGTTATGAAAATCCGGGTTGTTACACAACAGACAACATTATAAAGACGTAACCCACACTATTTTTCATAAAATTACGAGAAAATTGATATATCCAGGCTGAGTGATGGCGAACAGATTTGCAATAATAGTTTTCCTTTAAATAAATGCCTTGACGTATTTGATTTAACGAAAACCATCTTCAATACCCTCCTATAAATCAAAATCAGGCACTATATATATCCGCTAAAAATGAATAACTATCTTGATCGATCAAAGTAAAAACAAGTAAATGAAATCTAATAAGATTAAGAGCATTGAGAATAAATAAGCGAAGAAAAACAGTGCCTTTGTGAAGAATATCAAACAAAATTAGGTGCGACTCGATAAGGTTGAAATTTAAAAATTGCTGTGAAACTCAAATTGGAGTGAGCGTTGTTGGGAAGTCATTATGTTATTTTGGACTATGAAAGCCAAAAGCAAAAATAAGTAGTTGTTTATTATTAAATAAGATAAGAACAAAAGAAATAATAGAGAGAAGTCATTTTTATTCATTCAGATGTACAAAATACACAAATGAGCTCTATGTTTATAGACTTCACATATCAAAATATTTACAATAATGTTTGTTGCATTAAGCGTATTTACCCTTCGTAACATATATATATATATACACACACACACACTAAAATACTCCCTCTTGAATATGCGTATGCAAGATTACCTTTTTATGAAAAACCCTATGAGATAAATCATAAATAAGGGAAAAAGCACAATTTTATTTCATCTTTAGATAACATGTTTACAATATTACTATATGGGCTGATACTTCTGGATCAAGATAATGTCTCATTAAAAACCTTACTAATAAAAACTCGATGGGAAAAATATTAGTGAAGGAAAAGAGTGCATTATAGCATAATCTTATATGCTCTCTCCGATTTATAACACATTATTCAAATTATTTAGTGATGCAAGCAACGCATACCAATTTCATAAATCATCTTTTGAAATGTTGATTTTGGAAGTGCCTTCATGAATAGAGCTGCTGGATTTTCTTAAGTCGATTTGCTTCACTTCTATCTTATTGTCTTTTTGTAGTTCATGTGTGAAGAAGAATTTAAGAGAGGCGTGCTTCGTCCTATCGCCTTTGATATAACCTATTTCAGTACAAGGAACATTGTCTATGGTGTTGGAAGCTTACAACGGCTAGCAACAACGAAAAAAAGCGGTAATCGCTAGCCCTTGCAAGTCGTTGCTTGACCTGCATATACAGGCAGCAACCCCAGAACCATCTTCCCCACTTCACCAATATGAAAATAAAAACTCTAAACCCTCAAAATCTCCTTTTCACGTCGCTACACATTGTTGGACCTTATCACACGCCTCCTAGCCTTTAAAATCTTGTTGGTATGTCTTCTAACTCTATTTTGTGCTTAATTACGGTTTATTTGAGGTTAAATTTAGATGCTAATGGGGATGTAAATTGGTTGTTTATGGGTTTCTTTATGAGTCTAAAATTGATATTTATGTGATATAAGTATGACGATAATAGTATTGTTGGTATTTGAAAGTAAAATTATATAATTTTAAGGTTAAAAATGATAATTATCGTGTGTTAATTAGTTTTCATGCTATTGTCTTAGTTGACATAGAATTAATGATTGGTAGTGTGATTTCAAATTTACTGTATATTATTGATTAAACTACTTATTGATAAGTTTGTGCGAATACTTATTCTAATTTAAAACAATGAGTGTTATAAAGTTTAGCAGAAAATGTATCTAGTATATATTGATTAACATAAATTTTGGATCGATATGTGTAACGTCCTGGATTTTTAGCGACCATATAATTAATTTATTTAATTATTTAAACAGTGATTTTGAAATTTAAATGACTTGAATTCAATTATTTTGAATATTTAATTAATAAATAATGGAATAATATATTTAATTCCGAAGTAGTTGGAAATAAGTAGAATTTGCAATATTTCGTTAATTGGATAACTTAACAGATTTAATTCAATTTCGATTTGAATTATTATAACAAATTTATTTATAAAACGAAGTTTGAACGTGTAATTTATAATATAATTTAAAACGAGCTCATAATGTCGCGGTAGTTCGTAATATTGCATTTTGAACTTCAACAGATTCCACAGGGTCCTATATAAGTCGAATTTCTTTGAAATAAGAAATGTTTGTATCTAATAGATTATATTTTTCTAATGGAAGTGAAAAATCGAAATTTCGTTTTATAAGTTGTGAGTTATGTCCAAATCAAATTTTCAAATAGTTGTTATGGAATCGTTTATAAATTATAAAGATTTATTATATAAATCAATCAATTTTTAATAATCTGAACGCCGGTTTAAATTGAAATATCGAGTTTAAAATCTAGATATGTTTATTTTGGAGCTATATGATATTCTATTAGGATACATATGATGGCAATAATTTATTATTATTTAATTTAAATTGTTTTTGAACTTACTTATATTTTTATTGATATATTAAGCCTTAAAAATAGCATTGTTGCAAACGACCTCTGTTTTCGATGAAATTAGTTTTATTAGATCCATAATATTAAGTTATTGTTAAAAACTCTAAACATGGATTGTGAATATTATTGTACATAAATATCTTTCATATTCTAAACCAAAATCCATTTCACATGTGATGCGTCACTTTCAACGTCTCAGCAAATATACATACTCAGTACGTATAAATCTTTTGAAAGACATTGGATAGGGATTTTGGAGTCCTTCAGTCAAAAATATTGGTTGGTGACAGCACATATCCTTATGTTCGCCACACATATTAAAACATTACGGCTATGAAGTTTTATTCAAATCCTTTTCAGAAATCTTGCCACCTGAATAACCCGACAGTATCTGACATATATCCAAATTCCATTGGTCCTCGTTCTGCCTCCTCTGACTTTTCGAACACCAGAAGAACTGCAGCCTTTGTGGTTTCGTAATACTGTATAAGTATAAGCCACCCAAAATCTTCTATTGGAAGGCAGTCACTCCTTTATATATGTTCCCAATAATACCTCCTCTTCCCACTTTTACCAGCCGACCTCGCTCCCCATCTCGCATACTTTCCTTCCCTCGGGAAATAAAAGAAAAAACAAAATGCAAGCTTTGACAATTTACAACAAATCAAAATCAAAATGAAACCACAGGATTCTTGTGTCGTCGGAGTTGCATGGATGTGAGCCTCTCACTGATATCCGTGTTTAGAGGCGTGATTTATTTCTTTTCTGGGATTGATTTGTTTCTCTACCAAACCTAGGGATTCAGTTTGGGCTATCACGTAAGGAAGTTGGAGCGGTGGAGGTAGGCGCACCCAAGGGTGGCAGGCCGGTCGGCAATGGTGGCGTCTGGCGGCAAGTATATGGTGATGAACGGTAATTAATATATCGGGATTTTAGAAGAATCGGTTGCTGATTTGGGTATTGCAGCTATGTTTGTGGCATCGTCTAGTTTGTTTTGTGAAATTTTGAGATTATTTGGTGAACCTGGGGCTCAGTGATCTTCCTGTATCCATCGGTGTATGTCCAAGAACGCGTCAGCTAAGATGAATTCGAACTAAACAAAACAGTGATGAAGGAATGTGATTTGCCTGTAGTTGGTTTCGAATTTGTCTGGAGGGGAAGTTCGAACCGTATATTTATGTGAAATGAAGAAGGATGCAAGTCCTTTCTTGTATGTTGTCTGAAAACGTGACTGAGTAAGGGTAGGTTACGATGTTTGTTTGTGAACCGGATTTAGTTTGGAGACGGACGACCATGGTGGCGAGTAAGGGTAGTTGATTTGTTTTTGGCACGAATTATTTGAAAAGACCGGGTTAATCTCATTTCAAACAATTGAACGACGATTTAAAGTCAAAAATACTGAAGACAGTGCAAGACCGACAATCTTCACATCGATTGGATTACTACTGATGCCCTTCATTTGGGTAGCTCCCTTGAATGGGTTATAGTGGTAGTTGTCCGATTGTACTTGTTGATTGTCCGGATATGCGAGGACTTCTCTGCTATATTGGACATATGGGATAAGGACTAAGGTGCCTCCGGTTTCGTTCAGACCTAGAATGAACTTGTAAATTAATTGTGTGTCTGACTCGGTATTCTAAACTGTAATAATTGATTACTGCTAAATATATATATCAGTTTGGTGGCGGAGAATTTATTCTCTTAGGTTAACACCCTTCTCTGAAACATACGAGCTTAGAGGTTATACATTGGTAGCTATTAGTTGTATAGTCTGGAATGACTGTGGGGCATGATGAGATGCGTGGATCAAAGCTTGTGTTGAAAAGCATAGCTTTGTGGATGATGATCAAAGCATGACTGATATAACATAGCTTTGTGTAATAGCATTAATTCGTGAGATTCACACCCCCGATATGAGTCAAAAAGGGATAAGAGACAATAGGGGGAACATGCGTTTCTTTCTAGCTAGAAGTGGTGCCATGGTATGGAGCTCAGGCATTTTTACTTACGTGGATGTTGGAAAGCATAGCACCCCGGATATGGTCTCACAAGGCTAAGATGATCGACGTACTAACCAAGAGGGTTGATAGGACCGAGAAACGTATGATACAACCATAACTAATCAGCGAAGAAAGGCTAACCGACCCTGCCATCCAAGGGCATTTACGTGCGGTCGTGGACATCTTGCAAGATGGTCCGATGCCGGTGAGGAAAGATCCCTTGCCTCGGCTCATGATGGAAATCCTGATTCCGATACGTGGTTTTTTGATTTAGATGTATACTTATGGCGACATAATACGATGGGGTATTATGTCGTCTAAGATTGATACATCTATTTTTGAAATTGTCTTTAAAACACCAAGACACTAATAATAATATCATTTGATCTTTATTTTCTTGTATCGAGCATGTTCAGACATTAAAGTAAAAACTCTATCCTCCATCTTGCATTGCATAGTGTGATGAGAGTTGAGTCTAATAACGGCTTCATTTTTCAAAAAAGCATTGTGTAGTTTTATTTTATTTTATGCACTGACAATCGAGTGGAGGAAACCCGTTCCGTGTCATACGGCACAGTCCTATGATATGACTTATTTTTAAATAAGTTAAGTAACTGTAGGATTTCTCATACCAATCCCATGACTGACTCGTAGTTTGTTTTTCCCTTGCAAACTCGGGTGCCCATAATTTTTTACATGGGAAACCAAGTGATCAAGTTATTTGCTTTCCTTTGTGATATGTAGGTAGCATCTATATCAATTTTGAACCTGGAGCTGAAGATGGAATATATATTTCTTTTGAACTCTGTCATGACTCCTTATGTCATATACTACCTGTTAGGGAATGCAGATTAAGGATTTTAAGGAAAACTAAAACTAAAGGGTGGTGAATAGTGTTTTAAAGAGATTATGGAAAATTTAAACAATCTTGAATTACTATATGAATCACATAATGATTATCACACCAGAAATGATCACAAACACAGAAAAAATCATAGACACAGATATAAGTAAATATAAAATGCAAAAAAGGAAAGATCACACCGGATTTTATACTGGTTCGGATTACTCTTACGTCCAATCCCACGCAACGCTAGATTGCACATTTTTTTAATACTAGTATCAATCTTACAACACCCTTGATTTCACGGCTACAAGGTTAACACAGATTTCACCATCCTTGATTTCACGGCTACAAGGTTCATACCGCTCCCTTTCCTTGATTTCCGGGTTACAAAGAACACATCCTTTCCCAAACAATTCCCAAATGATTATAATATCCCTAGAAATCTTGAATATCACTTCCAACCAGAGAGTTTCTGATAAAGATCAAGAAAAGAAGAAGTTTGACATAATTTGAGTAGAAATCGGTAGAGTACAAGCATAGAAATTAAGAAATTAAAGTATGACAATGGTGGTTACAGATAGGATGATAATGGAGAAGAAGTGATAAAAAATTCGAATTTAACCCCAATTTATAGTGTTTGAAAGGTTGCAACGTTTCTAATACATTTCTAAATATGAAAAGACAATTCCTTTGAAAATTAAAATTTGACAGTTATATGTCGGCATGTCCAAAGGTGTATGTCGACATATGTAGTATATTTTTATTTTTAAAATCATTTTTCAAGTATTTATATTAATATATATATATATATATATATATATATTCTTGAAATTCTTAAATCAAAACTAATGTTTCAAAATGGATTTACTAAAGTGCAAAACATATAAAAATATAATATAAACATATTTATAAAATTATATGATATAAACGTATATTATATATATATATTATAAAACAACAATATATATTAGAGATCATAAGTAAAACCTTTACTAATTTGAAATCATGTTTGAGGTAATTTTGAAATCATCTTAAACAAAGTTTGAAAACATATTTTGAAAACAGAATTTGAAAGTGTTAATCGGAGTTTTACATATAATCTAGACTCTATTACTTCGATAATCTTGAGCTCTTGAAATCTTGATTATCTTGATATTCATGAGTCTTGAATTCCTTAATATCTTGAATCTCTAAAAACCGTATTGTCTTCAATATTTATATCATGCATATATATCGTGCATATATATATACATACATACACACACACATATATATATATTCTAGACAAAAGACGTTAGTATATATATTTTATAATCAATAATGTAAATAATTAAAACAAGGTTTTGTCATCAAAATTCCATTCTCCAACAATCTCCCCCTTTTTAATGATGATAACTTTGGTTTATAAAATATTCATACTTGATATTACCTGTTGATCTGATTCCTTGATTACTCCCTCTTTTATTATGAATTCCTTCTGACTCCCCCTTAAACTATGCCTATTTCTATTTTATATTTTCCCCTCTTGTAATTATCAAAAAAAAATTCCAACCAAATTATACTAGATTATACTAACCTATTTTTCATTATACTAAACTGTACAAAACTAAACTATACTATACCTATAGTAGACTATACTAAACTATATTATACTCCCTCTAAATTGATGCTATATCTGATCCTAATGACTTATTCTATATACAAGTCCCCCTAAATCTATAACACTCCCTGAATTTAAATCTAAAAATTTATAACTTCCCATAAACTTTTGTCTATACTGTTGTAATTTTACTAAGTAAACTAAATAGGAGTACAATCAAATATAGTATAAACTAAACAAGTAATTCAAACAAGTTTTACAAGCAATCGAAACAAGAAATCCAAACAATCCAAATCAACCAAAGCAAAAATATATGTCAATTCAAAAACACTTCTTGAAACTTCAGCTAATCCTATAAACTATAAAGCTCTCCTTTAATTTAATATTGGAAAAGCTATATGTAATAAAATGTGAAAAAGTTAGTTATATTATTTAATACCTACATGTGTATTAGTATATTTCAATCCTACCATCTCACACACATATATCAAATCCAATCAGGTCAAACAAGTCAAACCAAACAAGTCAAACAAATTAATCAAACCAAACAAGTCAAATAAATTAATCAAGCCAAACAAGTCAAACAAATTAAAGTAAATATGCTGTGTGTTTAATTAATAATCCTATATATTTCTAAGATAATAATTCCCCATACAATATACTTATTATGGGTGGAGTTTACAATTAATATGTAATGCAATGTGTGTCTTATGTTGGTTATAATGTAGTATGAAATGTATGTCATATGAAAAGCAATATGAAATCATATATTAAATGAAATGCAACTTATGATGTGAATGATTTTAATTTGAAATGCACTTATAATTTATAATAATGATGTATGATATGAAATAAGATGTGTAATGATAATATGCAGAATTATTTGGTGATGATATATATTTCGGTAAAGGATATTTAAAGAACTATCTAACAATTATGCATATGCATATATATTATATAAAAAAATCAATCAAACAAAGGTAATACACATAAATTTCTAGACTTAGGTTAATGATACTATTGAAAAAGATTGAAAAAATAGTAAAGATAAGAGTTTAATGGTAATTAAAAATATATTCATGACAGGTAGTAAAATATTCAGAATAATGCTATGAGAAATATGGAGTTATATATCTTAGTAATGTGCTTCGTAAAAAAATTAGCAATCCTTTTAAAGAAAATATAAAATTGTACCATATGAAGTAAACTATTTTGATATATACATATACTCATAATTGTATATATATATATAAATAATTTAAAGAACTTAAATTTTAATTTATTATGAGATATACATCAATCTTTTGATACAATCAATTTTAAATTTAAACTTTTAGAAATGTTAAAATTTTAAAAGAAATCTATAACAAAATTATTTTTTATGAAATATGAAAATATAACTATAAAACTATAAATTCTTATATTTTAACTACAAATTTAAGACATATAAATTTTATATTTATATATATATATATATATATATATATATATATTGTACTATAATATTAAGTTTAATCAATCTTAATAAGAAATCAAAATTAGTATTAAGTTACAAACAGTATTTGAGATAATCTAACTCAAATTTTTTATGAAATTATATGAAAAATATATATGTAAAACTATGTATGTTTAAACTTCCTATAAAAGATATGCATATGTTTATATTTTATAACAATATCAAGTGTTTGAAAATTAACATATCTGTAGCGACCTGGAATTTCCGACGCTCGAATCCAGACACTAACACGGCCTGTGTCCACACTCCAGTATCGAAAACCCAGAAAGCTAATAGAAAGAAGTTAGAGGGTGAGAAAAGAAAGAAATATTAGAATAGAAGAATAAGAAGATCAGAATCTCACAGCGGAATGAACAAAATATAATAATCAATAATACTTTATAAAAGGACTGTATATTACAACATCAGAGTATACATTCAGATCAATACAACACACAGCGGAAATAAACTAGTACCAGTATATATATGGAATACGTCTCGACTTCAACCCCTCTTCTGAAGCTCCAAGCGATACCTAACGTGATAATATGCTCGGTCTGACCCGGGCACATTTGATTTAAAACAAAATTCACTCGGATCAGTCTGGAATACATTCAGTGATAAATTCATACAGCAATCAACTTGTTTAACTTTGAAATCCTTTTGAAATAAAAGAATAATAGTAAGACCAACCCACACATAAACACGGACGGTTTTTACCTTACTATAATCCAAATCGTTTTGAAATCAATATCTTCTTTTGATAATATAATAATGTCTAAATACAAGTAAATAGAATCTAGCAGAACGCTTGCATCTCATGCTCCACATATATAGTATACAATCAAAACCGCAGGCACTTATTGGAGATTGGATTTCCAACTATGACAAGGTATGGAACCACCTGCCGATAGTGTATCTCTAGAGACGAATACACTGGGTTCAACAAAAACGTCTTGCAACCCGGCCCACACATGACCTTACACTCATTTCTCTTGAGTGTATCGAATATATTGTCACCCTTTCGGCTTTTTGTCGCGACCACCGAAATCCCCGGGAGATACAGAAACGAAAAGAAGTAACAAATATGAATATTCTCTAGATGGTGACAATACACCCTAATGGGTGCGACCCACATAGCCATGCTGCTTGCCCGATTTTGGTTATTTCCCGGTTGATGAGGCTTGAGGCTATAATCGACTTTTGAAAACATCTGGCCACTATTCACATTGTCCATACATGTCATCCAGGAACAGGATGAACCAAAGGTACTCTCCTACTGCATCCAATATAGGAATCACCCCATGGATCAGCAGCGAGAAGTCCTTGCAACCCGTAGATTCCAATCACGACAGAATCACAGTATATCTCTAGGGATCAGCCGAAGATTTTAAGTAACTCTTCCGCTTCATGAAAATCTACGGTCTTCAATTGCTCCATCTCGATCAGCGTCTTTGACGTATTCGTATTTATTGGTCGGAATGGTTTTCGAATATAAATTCGATCCCGGTCTTTCTGTACCAATAACGTTGGGTCAGATTTTGATAGTCGGTTATTTAACTATCAAAATAAAAAACCATAAAAATAAAACAGATTCATTGGTTTATACACAACATCACTTGGCCCTTTATAATATATTGGTTTAAATATGTTATATTCTCAAATCCCTTTTACCTATATACCTAGAAAATTTCTTAATCATATCCAATTTATCTTCAACTAACATTTCAGAATATTGTTATAACATCTCATTATCTTATCGATTCATCTTATCGTTCGTAAAACAATCATTACGACATCTTCTTTGACTTCATTATTTGAATACCAAAATCTCCACTTATCCCTTTGGAATAAACCCATTTAAATCTCATTTCCTAACTTTGAAAATATCGTTATATTTCCACCAATCTCCTTTTTATATTTCTTTTACTATATGGATATCGTTCCATATCATCAAGACCCTTTTATTTCCTTTTATATCGGAATCTTATTATATATAAATTTTCAAGCCCTTCAAATAACGTTACACTGTTATTTTCCCAATATATTTTATTCTAATATTTTCACTATTACAACTAATATCATCCTTTGATAATCCTAAAGTTGTTCAAGTTGGGGTATTTTAATTACCTCTCAGACCTTGATCAATAACGTTCTTATTTTAAGATAAATGTCAGTTGTAATACAAAAACCGACACTCATTTCCCATCCAACAAATCCCACCTTTTTAAATTAATCACTAAACAAATAATTTTAAATAATCCCATTTGATTATTATTAAATAAATAATAATCATCATCCTTCAATCTTTCTATCAAAATAACATGGTTTGTTTTACCATTAACTATCCTTAAGTGAACTAATTAAATAAACCATTCCAGTTAACGTTGTTAACTGTTCAAATTTAAACATGATTAATCGTTATTGATCTTGTCATTTAAATTAATTGATAATTAATTAATCTAAATAATTCTATTAACTTTGATCAATATCAATATAAACCCATTCTAATTGTTACGTTAACTCTGATCACTTGCATTAGCTAAATAACATCGTTTTTAATAATCATTGATATAAACATGTGCTTCGCGCACGGTCGATTTGGTTAAACAAATCAATGTATAAGTGTTGTTGGATTATTTCCTTTTATTGAAACTTTATTTAAAATAATATATTTAAAAATATATATTCGGTTATAAAACAAATTTCATGACTTCATTTCTAGCGATTCACCTAACGGTGAATCGATCTTTTATAAAACGGTGCATATCATGGCCATCTGCTATTTATTCCACAGTCAATACTATATATTGATTCAAACTCAACCACATCTAACAACCAACAGGGTTTAAAGTCAATGGGTCTTAAACAGTTCATAAAATATGAAATAACAGCATATTAAATATTTGAGGAACCGGTTTGATTCCTCCTACCTGTTCTTCCCAGCAACACAGATCATTATAATATTTCATATCAGCATATAGAAATGTTCTAAACGATGATAATATAATTAATGGCAACCATTAAATCAACCATAGGCATCCAATCCACCAATTATCAATGATTTAATCTAATTCTATGAATTTAGCACATCCTAGTATTTCAGAAATGTGTGAGAATTAACTCACCTTTATTTCAGTCGTTGGTTCACGTGTTGTTCCGTTAAATTTTTAAACGAGCGTTGAAAGTCAGATAGTCTCCGATCCCTTCTGAATCAGCACCGCAATATAGTATTTTTCACGGTGATTCCATCGGATCCAGTTTAGTTTGATTCTGTTAATATACGATCAAAAAACGAATAAACGTACTTTGAATAAAGTATCAAATTTTTAACCTAGTTAGTTATTAAATAAAACTTAATTACCGTTGCTATATTAGTCATGTGATTAATCCTAAACGATGATCAACCGCGTCTCTTCCTCTCTGTGATTTCAAATGCCCGTACTGTCCTTAACTCCCTTTTCTGGTTATACTTCCTTGAACCCAAACACTCCCGTCGGTTCCTCATCTTCCCAGGCGTCCCTTTTTTTTATATATCACAGTTAAGGCCCAAGCCCACCACCTACGTTCACCAACTCCTCAAACCGCCATTACCATAAATGAGCGCAACCTCCAGGCTTCCCACAAAAACGAAAACTCCTCTATACTTCGAAACCACCTTGCTAATGAAACACGTCCACTTTCAAGACATCATAGCACGGTTGCATAGTTGCACTTGCCTCACATCTACCTCGTTCAAACGCCTACAATCACCATCTTCTTTCACTTGAACAAGCAGACCAACCCCCCCCCCCACTTCCTCTAATTCCTCTTTCTTTTCCAACAAAACTTGCGGCTTCCTGAAGCATTTCTTCATGGCATATTGTATTTGATTTTATAATAGTTTAGAAAGTTTTCGTTTTATATAATCTTGTAAGCTTGCGGTGGTAGTTTTAATGATGGCAGTATTGGTTTTTGGTTGTTGGGAACAAAGAAGAAGGCACTAGTATATATACACTAACAGAAAGAAGATAAGCTCAACGTCCCCTCCTACTCCTTAGCCATGTTCTTATGTGTTTAGAGTTGCAGGTAGTTTTCATTTCAATAGGAAAAGATTTGAAGCTTCAGTCCCTGTGCGATGGTAGATGATTTCAGAAATGCAGTGAGTTTTCTTGTCCATGATGGAAGAGACAATACTCTACTAGGCACTAGGAGAAAATACAATACTTTAATATAGGGTAGGCCATTGGTATAAAATTGCAGTAAGATTTCTTTTCGTTCGTTTCATTTCAGTAGCTGATAGTATCTTACGATGGAGAAATATCATGATAGTTAGTTTTCTTTTCGATTTACAGTTGAAAGGAAAGGTTGGTGTAGATGGCTAGTTTTAGGGTGTACATATGGATATTTCAGTATGGCATTTCATTTCGATTTGGGTGCATGAGTTGAAGGTGTAGGATATGAGAAAAGGACGTATGCATGTTAAAAAGGAGGTGTAGGCTTGTTAGAACAAAAGAATAGGATATAGGTTGGGAAATTCAAAATGAACGTGTACAGACTAGTGCATTTTTTATTAATTGCTTCCAGTGTAAGCCACATATATATAATATTATATGTATACACGTTAGATTTTAGGGTACCGGACTGCACAAGGTTTTATCATTTTAAGGACCGCTATCGACAAAAATAAAAATACCGTTGTGTCGAGCAACGTCCCACGATATCAAAAATATAATAATATCGGTAGGTTGACTCATATTTTGAAATCCCAAAATATTGATATAGGGTGCAAAATACTCCAAATAAAAAGTTGTGTATTAAATTAATTAAAAATTACAGTAAAATTCTAAAAATTCAGTTATAACTACGCCTCAAAGTACTTGTCCAAATTTCGAAGCCAATATTTAATTATATTTAAATAAATCGTTATGGCGTATAAAAGATTCCACAACGACTATTTCGAAATTTGATTTGGATGTAAGATAAAATCTATAATACAAAAACTCGATTTTTCTCCTCCATTAGAAAAATATTATCAACTAGATTCAGACGCTTCTTGTTTCACCGAAATCCGACTTAACATGGATTCAGTATAGTCAATTGAATTTGAAATTCAATTTTACGAACTACCATGCTATTTCGAGTTCGTTTTAAATTAAATATAAATATAAATGCTTAGTGGTCGTTTGATGAACGAATTCGATGTTAAATTCGAAATAAAATATTTAAAATAAATTTAAATATTCGAATCAAATGGCAGAAAAATCCGGGTCGTTATATTCTTCCCCCCTTAAAATAATTTAGTCCTCGAAATTGCTAAGTAAGAAGAATGTTTCAAATTCAATTAATTTCAAAATAATTCATTTAAAATATTATCAAAAATAATTTCTAAGTTTACGACTTTACGACAAAATTCGCCAGCACCTCCTCTGTACTGTTTAATCCAAACAACTTCACCTGCCACTCCGGCCTCACATGTCGATCCAAAGAAAATAAAAGCCAAGCGGCTACCCATCTCGGGTATAAATTCAAACACCCAATCAATAATAAGGTTTACCTTTTTGTCGGGTAACTCGATTCCAATTTCAAAGCAACCCAAGTAACTGCTCTTCGTCTGTCAATTTGTACTCTCAGTCTGTGTAATCAACTTCATAGACCTTTGCAATCTGTTCTTAGCTCCACTTACAATACAGGTAACAATCCAAGGTTAATTGTTTTTCTAGTTTCATTTCTTAATTGATTTTTTTTTCAACTCATTATATTAGAATTTATCTCTTCGTTTCCAATTCATTCAATTTCTTATTAACTCGTTTGTCGAATTTGACTTAACCAATGATCACTCAATAAACCAAACCATGCACAATTACAAACAAATCATCCAATATTTAAGTTAAATTATGATTTATTTAATTCTATATTAAATTTCATATTCACCAATACTTCTAGTTATACTAAACGATCCACAATCTCATTTGAATTCCATAATCGAATTGAAATCTAATTCAAATAACCACTAATAATACCATAAGAGAATTAAAACTTACCTTTTTACTAAAATATCTTTTAAAATAATTTTGTGTCAAATTACAAATATGCACTCTCGTACATATACAATCAACTCGATCTAGGGCATTACTACCCCAATCTCTACTGAGTTACACCACAGAGCCAAGGTTATTCCTAAACCATTGCTCTGATACCAACTGTAGCGACCCGGAATTTCCGACGCTCGAATCCAGACACTAACACGACCTGTGTCAACACTCCAGTATCGAAAACCCAGAAAGCTAATAGAAATAAGTTAGAGGGTGAGAAAAGAAAGAAAGAAATATTATAATAGAAGAATAAGAAGATCAGAATCTCAAAGCAGAACGAACAAAATTTAATAATCAGTAATACTTTATAAAAGGACTGTATATTACAACATCAGAGTATACATTCAGATCAATACAACACACAACGGAAATAAACTAGTACCAGTATTTATATGGAATACGTCTCGACTTCAACCCCTCTTCTGAAGCTCCGAGCGATACCTAACCTGATAATATGCTCGGTCTGACCCGAGCACATTTGATTTAAAACAAAATTCACCCGGATCAGTCTGGAATACTTTCAGTGATAAATTCATACAGCAATCAACTTGTTTAACTTTGAAATACTTTAGAAATAAAAGAATAATAGTAAGACCAGCCCACACATAAACACGGACGGTTTTTACCTTACTATAATCCAAATCGTTTTGAAATCAGTATCTTCTTCTGATATTATAATAATGTCTAAATACAAGTAAATAGAATCTAGCAGAACGCTTGCATCTCACTCTCCACATATATAGTATCCAATCAAAACCGCAGGCACTTATTGGAGATTGGATTTCCAACTATGACAAGGTATGGAACCACCTGCCGATAGTGTATCTCTAGAGACGAATACACTGGGTTCAACAAGAACGTCTTGCAACCTGGCCCACACATGACCAACCACTCATTTCTCTTGAGTGTATCGAATATATTGTCACCCTTTCGGCTTTTTGTCGCGACCACCGAAATCCCCGGGAGATACAGAAACGAAAAGAAGTAACAAATATGAATATTCTCTAAATGGTGACAATACACCCTAATGGGTGCGACCCACATAACCATGTTGCTTGCCCGATTTTGGTCATTTCCCGGTTGATGAGGCTTGAGGCTATAATCGACTTTTGAAAACATCTGGCCACCATTCACATTGTCCATACATGTCATCCAGGAACAGGATGAACCGAAGGTACTCTCCTACGGCATCCAATATAGGAATCACCCCATGGATCAGCAGTGAGAAGTCCTTGCAACCCGTAGATTCCAATCACGACAGAATCACAATATATCTCTAGGGATCAGCCAGAGATTTTAAGTAACTCTTCCGCTTCATGAAAATCTACGGTCTTCAATTGCTCCATCTCGATCAGCGTCTTTGACGTATTCGTATTTATTGGTCGGAATGGTTTTCGAATATAAATTCGATCCCGGTCTTTCTGTACCAATAACGTTGGGTCAGATTTTGATAGTCGGTTATTTAACAATCAAAATAAACAACCATAAAAATAAAACAGATTCATTGGTTTATACACAACATCACTTGGCCCTTTATAATATATTGATTTAAATATGTTATTCTCAAATCCCTTTTACCTATATATCTAGAAAATTTCTTAATCATATCCAATTTATCTTCAACTAACATTTCAGAATATTGTTATAACATCTCATTATCTTATCGATTCAGCTTATCGTTCGTAAAACAATCATTACGACATCTTCTTTGGCTTCATTATTTGAATACCAAAATCTCCACTTATCCCTTTGGAATAAACCCATTTAAATCTCATTTCCTAACTTTGAAAATATCGTTATATTTCCACTAATCTCCTTTTTATATTTCTTTTACTATGGGGATATCGTTCCATATCATCAAGCCCCTTTTATTTCCTTTTATATCGTAATTTTATTATATATAAATTTTCAAGCCCTTCAAATAACGTTACGCTGCTATTTTCCCAACATATTTTATTCTAATATTTTCACTATTACGACTAATATCATCCTTTGATAATCCTGAAGTTGTTCAAGTTGGGGTATTTTAATTACCTCTCAGACCTTGATCAACAACGTTCTTATTTTAAGATAAATACCAGTTGTAATACAAAAACCGACACTCATTTCCCATCCAACAAATCCCACCTTTTTAAATTAATCACTAAACAAATAATTTTATATAATCCCATTTGATCATTATTAAATAAATAATAATAATCATCCTTCAATCTTTCTATCAAAATAACATGGTTTGTTTTACCATTAACTATCCTTAAGTGAACTAATTAAATAAACAATTCCAGTTAACGTTGTTAACTGTTCAAATTTAAACGTGATCAATCGTTATTGATCTTGTCATTTAAATTAATTGATAATTAATTAATCTAAATAATTCTATTAACTTTGATCAATATCAATATAAACCCATTCTAATTGATACGTTAACTCTGATCACTTGCATTAGCTAAATAACATCGTTTTTAATAATCACTGATATAAACACGTGCTTCGCGCACGGTCGATTTGGTTAAACAAATCAATGTATAAGTGTGGTTGGATTATTTCCTTTTATTGAAACTTTATTTAAAATAATATATTTAAAAATATATATTCGGTTATAAAATAAATTTCATGACTTCATTTCTAGCGATTCACCTAACGGTGAATCGATCTTTTATAAAACGGTGTATATCATGGCCATCTGCTATTTATTCCACAATCAATACTATATATTGATTCAAACTCAACCACATTTAACAACCAATAGGGTTTAAAGTCAACGTGTCTTAAACAGTTCATAAAATATGAAATAACAGCATATTAAACATTTAAGGAGCCGGTTTGATTCCTCCTACCTATTCTTCCCTGCAACACAGATCATTATAATATTTCATATCAGCATATAGAAATGTTTTAAACGATGATAATATAATTAATGGCAACCATTAAATCAACCATAGGCATCCAAGGCATCCAATCCACCAATTATCAATGATTTAATCTAATTCTATGAATTTAGCACATCCTAGTATTTCAGAAATGTGTGAGAATTAACTCACCTTTATTTCAGTCGTTGTTTCACGCATTGTTCCGTTAAATTTTTAAACGAGCGTTGAAAGTCAAATAGTGTCCGATCCCTTCTGAATCAGCACCGCAATATAGTATTTTTCACGGTGATTCCATCGGATCCAGTTTCGCTTGATTCTGTTAATATACGATCAAAATACCGAATAAACGTACTTTGAATAAAGTATCAAATTTTTAACCTATTTAGTTATTAAATAAAACTTAATTACCGTTGCTATATTAGTCATGTGATTAATCCTAAGCGATGATCAACCGCATCTCTTCCTCTCTGTGATTTCAAATGCACGTAATCTCCTCAACTCCCTTTTCTGGTTATACTTCCTTGAATCCAAACACTCCCGTCGGTTCCTCATCTTCCCAGGCGTCCCTTTTTTTTATATATCATGGTTAAGGCCCAAGCCCACCACCTACGTTCACCAACTCCTCAAACCGCCATTACCATAAATGAGCGCAACCTCCAGGCTTCCCACAAAAATGAAAACTCCTCCATACTTCGAAACCACCTTGCTAATGAAACACGTCCACTTTCAAGACATCATAGCACGGTTGCACAGTTGCACTTACCTCACATCTACCTCGTTCAAACGCCTACAGTCACCATCTTCTTTCAATTGAACAAGCAGACCAAACCCCCCTCCACTTCCTCTAATTCCTCTTTCTTTTCCAACAAAACTTGCGGCTTCCTGAAGCATTTCTTCATGGCATATTGTATTTGATTTTATAATAGTTTAGAAAGTTTTCGTTTTATATAAGCTTATAAGCTTGCGGTGGTAGTTTTAATGATGGCAGTATTGGTTTTTGGTTGTTGGGAACAAAGAAGAAGGCACTTGTATATATACACTAACAGAAAGAAGATAAGCTCAACGTCCCCTCCTACTCCTTAGCCATGTTCTTATGTGTTTAGAGTTGCAGGTATTTTTCATTTCAATAGGAAAAGATTTGAAGCTTCAGTCCCTGTGCGATGGTAGATGATTTCAGAAATGCAGTGAGTTTTCTTGTCCATGATGGAAGAGACAATACTCTACTAGGCACTAGGAGAAAATACAATACTTAAATATAGGGTAGGCCATTGGTATAAAATTGCAGTAAGAATTCTTTTCGTTCATTTCATTTCAGTAGCTGATAGTATCTTACGATGGAGAAATATCATGACAGTTAGTTTTCTTTTTGATTTACAGTTGAAAGGAAAGGATGGTGTAGATGGCTAGTTTTAGGGTGCAAATATGGATATTTCAGTATGGCATTTCATTTCGATTTGGGTGCATGAGTTGAAGGTGCAGGATATGAGAAAAGGACGTATGCATGTTAAAAAAGAGGTGTAGGCTTGTTAGAACAAAAGAATAGGATATAGGTTGAGAAATTCAAAATGAACGTGTACAGACTAGTCCATTTTTTTATTAATTGCTTCCGGTGTAAGCCACATATATATAATATTATATGTATACACGTTAGATTTTAGGGTACCGGACTGCACAAGGTTTTGTCATTTTGAGGACCGCTATCGACAAAAATAAAAATACCATTGTGTCGAGCAACGTCCCATGATCCCAAAAATATAATAATATCGGTAGGTTGACTCATATTTTGAAATCCCAAAATATTGATATAGGGTGCAAAATACTCCAAATAAAAAGTTGCGTTTTTAATTAATTAAAAATTACAGTAAAATTCTAAAAATTTAGTTATAACTACGCCTCAAAGGACTTGTCCAAATTTCGAAGCCAATATTTAATTCTATTTAAATAAATCGTTATTGCATATAAAAGATTCCACAGCGACTATTTCGAAATTTGATTTGGATGTAAAATAAAATCTATAATACAAAAACTTGATTTTTCTCCTCCATTAGAAAAATATTATCAACTAGATTCAGACGCTTCTTGTTTCACCGAAATCCGACTTAACATGGATTCAGTATAGTCAATTGAAGTTGAAATTCAATTTTACGAACTACCGTGCTATTTCGAGTTCATTTTAAATTAAATATAAATGCTTAGTGGTCGTTTGATGAACGAATTCGGCATTAAATTCCAAATAAAATATTTAAAATAAATTTAAATATTTGAATCAAATGGCAGGAAAATCCGGGTCGTTACAATATTTATGTACTATATAGTATTATTTAGTTATATATATTTTTGAAACAAAATATATGAAACATAAGCTGATGAACAAAATTGATAACTAGAGTTTGAACTGACATTTTCATATAGAAAGGATGTCCTTTCAAAATCAAATGAAATTTTAAAATAAGAAGAGATTTTAATTAAATTGGTATATTGACATGTATACTATGGTGTATTGACATGTGAACCAAAATATCTAGAATTATAAAAGGGATCAATTTCTATACCTAACTATGTGCATAGATGTATACTCCTAAATTCAACGATAATTATGAAATAATTGTAAAGCGTACCTATTTTCACAATCCCTCCTTTTTGTTGTACTTCCATTGTCAAGAACCCCACATTCACATCTTCCATAATTTAACAATGAGATCTGCTCTCTTGCGACGGGCTCGTTTTTATGATCAGCATAGTATATTCATTTGCAGAATTTGAAGATCGTATGACAAAGATATTCATGATTTAGTAGTTTAACCATCTTGGTGCTAAAAAATTGAATTTGAATTAATGGACATTTCAACTACTATATATAGGCCCAAAAGTCATGTCTCTTCACAGAAGTTTCTCTTCTTCTTCTTCTTTCTGTTTTTTCCACTTACAATCAATCTTTCAAAGGGCATAACTTCTTCATTTCTTAACAGAATTGAATGAAACCAGCATCAAATCGAAGAGGAAGGCAACTATGATTGAATAACAGTTTGGTGAAGAAATTGAATGGTATTATGGTGCAGCAGGTCGAATCAGTGAGAGAAAAACAGAAAATCCCGTATAAAATTTTCTGTTTTGGATAGTCAACTTCAAACTGTCGTACCTCACTCAATTTTGATTGGAATTTAATGATCTACCCATCAATACGACCGCAGAAACAAGGTCTACAATTTGGAAAAGGAATTGGGATGAAATAATACGAATATCTAGGAAAAATATGAGAAATACTAGGTACAGTTTTGGTTTCTTTTTTCCTTTGTGCATCAAAACTTCGTTGGATAAAAACTTGGTCATTTCTTGACGAATTCGCATAAAACCAGACGCATTGCGGAGAGTTTGAAGAGAAGTACAATATTGAATCACATTGAAGAAGAAAAATAGTTTTGTAGATCAGGTACCCATTTCATTGTAGATTGTCAATATTCTTCTTTTTCTTCTTGATGAATAAATGTACCAACTTGGTGTCCTTTGACCAATAGATCAAATATAACTTCATTCCCTGCAAAACAACACAACTTTTAAAAAAAATCAAGTGATTTTTCAAAATAACTAATTTTAATTTGAAATAATAACATCATGATGACTCTGTGATATATCCATTTAAACTTTTCAAGAAATCATATCATGATAACTTGGTTTTTCAATAAAATTGGATGTTGACTTATCTAATACTGATGCAATGCATGAATTTAAACTAGTATTATAAATCATTTTAAAATTTTCCATTTAGTATCTCCAAAATTCAAATGATGAACTTTTGAAAACCTATGCTATAATATCAATTGTTAGGGAATGCAGATTAAGGATTTTAAGGCAAAACTAACACTAAAAGGGGGTGAATAGCATTTTAAAGAGATTATGGAAAATTTAAACAATCTTAAATTATTAAATGAATCACACAATGATTATCACACCAGAAATGATCAAAAACACAGAAACAATCACAAATATAAGTAAATATAAAATGCAGAAAAGGAAAGAACATGCCGGATTTTATATTGGTTTGGATTACTTCTTTATACAGTCCCACGCAACGCTGGATTGCGCAGATTTTTATTAATACTAGTATCAATCTTACAACACCTTTTTTCACGTCTACAAGGTTAACACTGATTCCACCACCCTTGATTTCACGGCTACAAGGTTCACACTGCTCCCTTTCCTTTATTTCCGGGCTACAAAGAACACACCCTTTCTCAAACAATTCCCAAATGATTACAGTAGCCCTAGAACTCTTGAATAGCACTTCCAGCCAAAGAGTATTTGATGGAGATTGAGAAAAGAAGAAGTTTAATATAATTTGAGTAGAAATCGGCAGAGCATAAGTGTAGAAATCAAGAAATTAAACTATGATAATGGTGGTTAGAGATAGGATGATAATGGAGAAGAAGAAGTGATAAAAAATTCGTATTTAACCTCTATTTATAGTGTTTGAAAGGTTGCATTTCTGACGCGTTTCAAAATATGAAAAGACACTTTCTTTGAAAATTGAAAATTGAAAATATGACACTCATATGTCAACAGTCCAAAGGTGTATGTCAACATATGTTGTATATTTTTATTTTAAAAATCATTTTTCTAGTGTTTAAATTAATATATACATATTTTGGAAATTCTTGAACTGAAACTAATGTTTCAAAATGGATTTACTAAAGTGTAAAATATGTAAAAATATAATATAAACATATTTATAAAATTATATGTTATAAACATATTATATATATATTATAAAACAACAATATATATTTTAAATCATAAGTAAAACCTTTACTAATTTGAAATCATGTTTGAGATAATTTTGAAATCATCCAAAAACAAAATTTGAAAGTGCTAACTGAAGTTTTACATATAATCTAGACTCTATTGCTTTGATAATCTTGAGCTCTTAAAATCTTGATTATCTTGATACTCATGAGTCTCTAATTCCTTGGTATCTTGAATCTCCAAAAACTATACAGTCTTCAATATTTATATCCTGCATATATATATATATATATATATATATATATTATGGACAAAAAATCTTAGTATATATTTTATAATTAATAATGTAAATAATTGAAACAGTGTTGTTGTCATTAAAATTCCATTCTCCAACACTATCTTTTAATTCCGCTGTATAATAGTTGGTTATATGAAATTGGTTATGTACTAAGTATGATCCTGTAATACTGTGTAACTCGGTTTTTTTTCCGTTGATGTACGATGATGTAATTTTTTCTCTGATTTTATGTACTATGTTAAGTTATGTGATCTCCTGATGTGATTAATGTGTTATATTCCAAAGACTATCCATTCCGCCGGGATCGAGAGTTTGGGGGTGTCATTGGTGGTATTAGAGCTAAGGGTTAACCTTAGCTCTGGAGTATAACATGTTAATAGACTCATCAGAGATAGAATCGGTAGTATTCTAGGATAAGTAACTCATTAGCGATAGGATTAGTAATATCCTAGAATGAGTACATCAGTATAGCATATACCTCAGTGAATACATCTTTATTTATCCATGTATTTTTATGTTCTTATATTTCTTTAAGATATCTTTTCTATTGGCCTGACTCTTTTCTTGCTATTTGCAAACGTAGAAGAAAATGAGTGGAAGAGGCAGAGGAGGTAGAGGACGGGGTAATGTTCCGGCTGAGAATCAGCAGCCCGACCCCGTAAAAGCTGGTAATGCACCATTATTGCATCCCCAATAACAACAACAGCCGCAACAACAATTTGATCTAGTCACGATTGCTAAGAAGTACCAAAATTTGGGTGGAGTGCCATTTACCAGCAGTGGATCTGTAATCGAAGTACAAGCATGGATGAGGTCTTGTGAACGAATCTTCGAAGGCTTAAATTGCGGGATAATTGAAAGAGGCTTCTAGCATTCTGGTTACTCAAAGACGAAGCCTTGATTTGGTGGGAGGCTGTAACAGAGGGTAATCCGAAAGGTAATATGACATGGGAAAGGTTCAAAGAAATCTTTGAGGAGAGGTTTGTTCCCCAAGAAGAAGTCGAGCGTCTATACGATGAGTTTGCTAATCTCAATTAAGGAGACAAGACCATCCATGAGTATGTGAATATTTAATGAACTCTCTCACTTTGGTCCAGAACTAATTTAGAATCCGACTTAGAAGAATAAGAGGTTAATTGACGGTCTTCAGAAGAGATATCACAGTAGAGTTACAGCTCATATAGAGCTCCCACTTGCCAGAATGGTAGAAATGGCTTGTCGATATGAAAATATTAATAATAAAAATGCTCAGGAAGATAAAGAAAAAGGTTATTCTAGTAACAAAAGAAAATCTTCGAACAAGAAGCCCGAGACAAGCAAGACCGAGGAAGCAAAGCCTAAGAATGATAGGTTAAAGGGAAATAAATGTTATAACTGCGACAATTTCGGACATTGGGTTAGGGATTGTAAAGCTCCCAAGAGGCCGAGAAGGAATGAATCAAAATCTACCCAAAAACTCAAAGAAGGGACTTAGAATTTTATGTTGGCAATCAAGTCTATTTGAAAATTTCTCCACTAAGAGGAGTGGTTCGATTTGGGAAGACGAGGAATTGTCACCTAAATATATTGGTCCATTCCCGATACTAGAAAAGATTGGGACTCTTGCTTACAAGTTCAATTGCTAGATTGATCGTCTAGGGTTCATGATGTATTTCACGTCTCTTATCTCCGTAAGCATGTGCATGATCCTGAATTAATTGTTGTGGAAGCATCACGAGAATTATTGGAAATCACTCTGAGTCTAGCAGCTCGTAGAGAGCCGATGAAGATAATTGGCCGAGAGACAAGAGTACTTAGGAACAAGAAAGTGAACTTAGTCAAGGTACAGTGGAGTTGGGATCGTAGAGATTGTACGTGGAAGATAAAGGATTGCATTAAATAGGCTTATCCTAAGTGTAGGGTGGATATCTCTGAGTAACTCTTCTATGAGAGGTAAACCTATATTTATGTTATCGTTTATGTTTCCACTTCGCTTTTATCTTCCTTCTCAGGGCCTAAAGTTCAAAGTAGGGGAGACTTTAATAACCCGGAATTTTGAAACCAATGTAAAATTTATTTTTAATTTAATTTTACATGAATTTATGGTCAAATTTCAAAATTCATTTATTTAAAGCCGATTTGAACAGTTTATAAAGAAACATTATTGAAATGACCTCAGATTTCAATGAAACTTTTTTTTACTGAATCTGCATCGTCGAATAATGGTAGAATTTAAAATTTCATAATTTTTTGGAGCTAACGTGTGGGAGTGCGAGAACTAAACGAATGCTAGCCTAAAATCGCATGTTGAAATCAAACCATAACGCGATCGGGAAAAAAAGGAAGGTCAAACGAACTTGAAATTCGATGAAACCAATTCCTTTGGATCCAGAATTATGATTATTGTCTGAATCCAAAATTTCATGACAAACGGAAACAATTGGTGATCGTGCGATCAAAAGAAGTGGAGACAAATTTGCACACTTTTATAAACGTTGAATTAGAAAACTTGAAATAAAATGGAGAACATCCAAACCAAGGTGGTTTTCTTCTGACTCATCAGATCACACCGCCTCAGCGATCTGGGTGAGGGGTGATAATTTTGCAAATAAACCCTTCTCTTTTCTTTCTTTCTTTCCGTCCTTCTCTACACTTTTACTTTTACCTCCCTCCTCCTCTTTTCTTCTCTAATGGCAAACCTACCTCACCCTGCCATCCTCACTCGCTATGCCACCACCTGACCCGCCTCTCACCTGCCCCGACACCACCGCCGCCAGCCGCCGCCTTCGCTAGTGGAACCCCCTCCTCCCCATTTTCCTCCAAACACCCATTTACACCTATTTTGCAATTTTGCCCCTCCAAAACTCCAAATTAGCCCCTCTAGCCACCTCCTACATCACACACGAACCCCGTGAACCCCACCCCTTGCTGCGAAGAACACAGACAATGGACCTTGTCGCTGCCATAGCCTTGAACACCCCCCTTAACACCCTCCATTTCACCTCAAACTCTCAGATCTACCTATATACGCGTGTACGAGTGCATTAGAGAGTTGTACGAGAACCGTATGCCACCAGAGAGTTGCATAGGATCCCGCCAAGTGACGGTGAAGTTGTAGCAATGATTAGTGTGTGCTCATTCCTTCCAAAAAAAAGCTTGGAGGAATGGAAACCGTCGGTGAGAAATCTAAACGCGTTAAAAAGGCTAGCCAGAATTAACTGTTTTATAGTTAATTGATTGAGTTAAATACCCATTAGTGATTGTTCGTATAAAATTTATCATGACGTTATACAATGAGTATTAGTTAATAATAAAAATTAATATGGTGTTAGTTGACGATTAGCAAGATAAAAAAATTATTTTTAATCGATATACACGTAGTTGCTTACGTTTGTGGGAAATTAAAAATCGCGTAGAAAGGGAATAAAATTTAATTGACTGCCGGTTACTAATTAAAAATATTTAATAATGTTTAGCATTGATCACACAAGTTTATTTTTTTGTTAAACATTGAGCAGTTCGATAAAAATATCATTTTTATCTGTTATATATGATATCCCTAGAGTTCCACACTTGAATTGTACAACCAAATTTATTGAAAATTTGTGGCGCCTTGAATGACATTAATTGTGTAAATTAATTACTACTATTGGTTGTGTGTGAATTAGATGCGTGTGATGGTTGCTTGTGTGTAATAAAAATAGACACCATTGAATAGTGAATAATAATAGCGGACTACACTACATAGCACAACATAGAATACCCATATAAGCATGTAATTGTTTGATTGTTATACAACGAGAACAGAACAACCATATAACATGTAATTTTTTGATGCTTACACGACGAGACCAGAAGAAACGTATACGATGTAATTGCTTGATGCTTGTATGACGTGGACATAATAACCATATAAAGATATATCGCAGGATTTAATAACAAACCTCACACGGGTCTTGAAATGACAGAAATTTACACGTCTCTCTTGTGTGTATGTAAGAGACCACACGGGTGTAGGGATGATATTTTTACACATCTCCCAAGTGTGTACATAAGTCACAATTGTTTGTGAACATGATGTAAACCCCACATGGGTGTTGGGATGATAATTTTTGACACATCTCCCGATTGGTTTTGTGTGGACACACACACACACACACACACACACACACACACATATATATATATATATATATATATATATATATATATTGATTAATGAGGGCCTACAGAGGCGAGTTTTGGTTTTTTCGATCAATGCATACAAAGAAGGTTATGGCGAAAAATTTCAGAAATATAAGGCGTTAGCCAAATAGTAAATAAATAAAATGGTTTGGAAGTAGTTCGACGTATTATACACACACACACACACATGTACACACACACGTCTAAAATAGAACATATCGCCAAGCGTTAGTTCGCATCTTAGACGCGTAACTTTAAACGAGTATACCGGAGATCCAACCGTCGGATTTTCCCGAAATTGGAACTATTTCGAAAAAAATTGTTCTAATGATATTAAATATGTTAAGATCCAACTGTTCGATTTTGGGAAATGTTTAATTCAAGTTTGAACGAAAATAATGCAAGTGCCGTTGAATGGCCTGAAACGTCGTTCAACCAAAATGTGCTATATTTATATATATAAAATAGTGAAAAATCGTTTAAAATATTATAAACGATTTGGAATGCATATAAACCAATTTCACATGGTTTATGATGCTAAAAGCGGTTAAGTGTGGTTTGGCGGTTTGGCGTAAAAGCTTATATAATCGGTTTTGGCAGTATTTAGAAATGAGAATTTTAATTCATAAATTGAATTGAAGTATAGAGTAAACCTTTTAATATAAGGTAATGAAATGATGTGCGAAAGCAAAATGACTTAACCGGAGAAAAGAATAAGGAATTGATTTAATTTGTTTTTTGCACAAATTATTTGAAAAGATCGGGTTAATCCCATTTCGAATAATTAAACAATGATTTAAAGTCGAAGATATTGAAGACGGTGCAAGGCGGACAATCTTCACATCGAATGGACTTCTACTGATGCCTGCATTTGGGTAGCTCCCTTAATGGAGTTATAGTGGTAGTTGTCCGGACGTACTTGTAAATTGTCTAGATACGCGAGGACCTCTCTCATGTATTGGACATATGAGACGAGGAATAAGGTGCCTCCGTTTTCGTTCAGACCTAGGATGAATTTGTATATGGATTTTGTGTCTGGCTCGATATTCTTAACTGTATTCATTGATTTCTGCTAAATATATATCTGTTTGGTGGCAGAGATCTTATTCTCTTAGCTTAACGCCCTTCTCTGAGACGTACGAGCTTAGAGGTTATATATTGGTAGTTATCAGTTGTATAGTCTGGAATGACTGTGTGACAAGCTGAGATGCATGGATCAAAGCTTGTGTTGAAAGCATACCTTTGTGGATGATGATTAAAGCATGGCTGATATAGCGTAGCTTTGTATAATAGTGTTAATTTGCGAGCTTCACACCCTGGTATGAGTCAAAAATGGGATGAGCGACAACAGACAGAACATATGCTTCTTTCTAGCTAGAAGTGGTGTCATGGTATGGAGCCTAGGCATATTTACTTAGTGGATGTTGGAAAGCGAGACGTCTCGGATATGGCCGCACAAGACCAAGATGGTCGGCGTACTGACCAAGAGATCCGATAAGACCTAGAAACGTATGATTCATGCATAACTAATAAGCAAAGAAAGGCCGACCGGCCTTGTTGGTCCAAGAGCACTTGCGTGCGGTCCTGGACATCTGTCTAGAGATGGTCCGAAACCGGTGAGGAGAGATCTCTTGCCTCGGCTGATGATGTAAATCCAAATTCCAATACGTGATTTTACGGTTTTAGATGTATATCTACGGCGACATAATATGATGGGGTATTATGCCGTCTAAGATTGATACATTTTCGAAATTGTTTTAAAAACACCTAGACACTAATAATAATATCGAATGATCTTTATTTTTTCGTATCAAGTATGTTTAGCCATTATAAGGAAAAACACTATCATTGGGCTTGCATTACATTGTGTGATGGGACCCATGTCTTATAACGGCTTCATTTTTCTAAAAAGCATTGCGTTGTTTCATTTTATTTTATGCACTGGCAATCGAGTGAAGGAAACTCGTTCTGTGTCATAAGACGTGGTCTCGTGATATGGCTTATTTTTAAATAAGTTACGTAACTATATGATTTCTCATACCAGTCATATGAATGACTCATAGTTTGTTTTCCCTTGCACACTCGAGTGCCCATATGTAATGACCCGCATTCTACGCATCGGGGGATCGTAGAATATTTATTTCTTTCCCGTATGAAGTCGTATGGTCATGTAACTTTGGGAAACATCCATTAGAGTCATTTTCCATGCTTATGATTTTTGTCGATTTTTAAATGACCATTTTGCCCCTAGTTGGTACTGTTTTGGCCATAACTTTTGATTGGAAAGGAATTTTGACCTGAAACCACTTCCATTTGATTCGTTTGATGTTTTACCTTTCCGTAGAGTGGTCATAATTGCCAAACGGACTTACCGTTTGGGAGATATGGCTGAAATAAGGTTTGGAGGGTGAAAAACTGCTTAACCGGGCCAAAACGGGTGATTTGTGAGTAGGCCCATAACCCATTTCGGGATTAGGGTTATGGGGAGGCTGAAATGAGATGGAGAATCATTCCATTTCAGTTTTCTAGCCTCCACTTATCACCAAAGAACCATAAAAATGGCCTCCAACCTCTAAATCACCTCTAAATCACCTTTTGGTCAAGGATTTGGCTTAGCAACCTCTAATCAAGGAAGATCTACACCAAAGCAACATTGGACCTGCTGTTTAGCATTGAGATTCACATCAAATCAGAGATTTATTTTAGATCTTAGTTTATTTTGTAGCTAAGGTGAGTGATTTGCATAGTTTTGCACTAATTATGGTTAATTAGGGATGATTAGTGTTAATTAGCGAATTTAAAAATGATAAAATTCTGGAAAAATGTTTATAAAATTCGGAATGATGTTTTAGACCTCTGATATGAATTTGGGTTAATTTGGTTAAGTTTTGCTAATCCTATCATTAGTTTCACCTAAACATGCTTAAGGGGAAGTATGGGATTTTGGGTATGTTGATCCATTTTAACCTATCATATTGATGTTTTGATGTTTGTGGTTGATGATGCATGCTGTTATGACTGTATGAAATGCTTTGCAATTGGTTAGAATAGTTGGAATGGTCGAAAACGCCGTCGAGGGGCGTAAACTGCTCGCTAGAAGAACTACAGGAATCTGCCCGAACCGGACCGGATCGGTGGGCATAGGGGCGATCCGACCCGAAGACAGCGATCCATATGGCCGCCCCCGATCGCGAATCCTCTCCACGATCCGATCCAGCTTGATGAGGCGCCACGATCCGAAGGGAAGAGCACGACCCGATCCACTTCAGAAGCTCACGAGCTGACGACCTGGGAAGATGCACCCGACTCGACCCGACCAGTGGGGGAACACGAACTGACGTGGAGGAGGAGCCACGACTCGATCCCAATGGGTGACCACGACCCGATCCGTATGGGTGACCACGACCCGATCCGAAAGGGTGACCACGACCCGATCCGTATGGGTGACCACGAGCTGATGACGTGACTTGATCCGAAGGAGGCGACCCGAACTAGAAGTGATAGCCGAACCGAACCGGATGAAGATGATGACTGAGAACCCGAGATGCAAAGGTAGTCCAAATTGAAGTTAGAGCTCAGGATCCAGTTGGGAACCAATGAGTTCACTTCATGGTTGGACTTTGCTGCGGGACGTGTGCTAAGGAGTTGTCGACGTTCATAACTTCGATTCACCACTAAAAATGAATGATGGCTACTTATCAGTGCAGTAGGGTCATTATGACCTGAGGGGCAAGGTGATGGTAGCAAGACTACCTTATCAGTGCAGTAGGGTCATTATGACCTGAGGGGCAAGGTGATGCTTAGTAAGACTATGAGCCAGCGCAGATGGGGTGAACAACTCCATGGGGCAAGTGGACATAGTAAGGATTGGTAAGGCTATGAGCCAGCGCAGATGGGGTGAATAACTCCATGGGGCAAGTGGACATAGCGAGGAATTAGTGGCTACGTTATCAGTGCAGTGAAGCCATTTATGACTTCATGGGGCAGAGTGATCGTAGCAAGGTATGTTGGGTGATCGAAGTGGTGAATATCGTATGCTTTACGCACTGAGTGAGAGATGTGAGGATGGATGCTATGGTTGATTGTTTGCCATCATTATGACATGCACACCTCCCCCACCTCCGTATCTATACATTGTTTTATATGGCACCTTAGAGTGTTGTACAGTATGTAGTGCTAACTCTTTGGTTGCAGGTCCAGCTTCAGGTATGTTTTAGTCTACCTGTTATTGTTCACTTTAGAAGCTTATCGCTCATACCAGGCTTTATGTCTGACCCAGAGTTTTATGTCTCCTCTTATTACTCTGGGTGCTCACACGAGCAGACTAGAGACAGGTTAGCTGGTGATGCGCGAGTAGCTGATTCGGAGGCGGGCAGGAGGCTTCCACGTATGATATATATATATACACATTCTCCCTGTGTCGTTGGTGGTCGCTACTTGGGCATTAGTAGTGTACCTCCTTATCTTGTTTTTGTTTTGAGACAGTTTGAAAGTTGTAATAAGCTATATTTTGGATTTCCGCTGCTATGATGCTTAGTTCTGATTTTTAGCTTATGCACTATCTCTCCTGTTTTATGTCAAGTATGTTATTATTATATTTTGTTCTATGCGCTGTGAGACATTCAACAGGTTCCTTGTATGTTCATTTTTTTCTTCCTTTTCCTTCTGACGACTCGTTCCGTGCCAACTGGACATGTGTACAACGCACTTTTGGAGTAAATGTCGGTTGGTGCGGGGCGGGCCGTCACACTTGGTATCAGAGCTCTAGGTTGCGTAGTTAACCTAGGGAAAGACACTAGGGAGAGATAGTACGTATTGAGAGCGCGTATTTGTGATTACTTTGGTTTTTAAAAGCTAAATATGTATATACTATTAGTAGTATAAGAATGAAGTCGCACTGCACTAGCACCACTATGGGGTCGTTAATCGTTTCCCTTTTTCTGATTGACGATGAGCCGAGACACGAGGGGTGCTGGTAGAGGGACCAACCAGGGAAATGCCGCTGACATGAGGGCAATGTTTACTAACCTCATGAGAGACATGCTTAGAGAAGTGCAAGGGGCAGTTCCCAATCCCGGAGTTGGTGTTGGCCCAGTAGTGCAGGCGCCTAGGGTCGATTTCGCCAAGTTGTGCAAAGATTACACTAATCTTGGTGGAAAGCCGTTCCACGGAACGGAGTCGGCCACGGATGTTCAGGACTGGATAGATAGCTATGACCGTATCTTTGATGACTTAGGTCTTGAGGATGCGATAAAGAGAAGACTAGCGTCTCGTCAGCTACAAGGGCGAGCGATGAATTGGTGGAATGCTATTAGAACAGCTACTCCAGAGGACCAGGTTACGTGGGATCAGTTCAAGGCTCGCTTTAGCGAGAAGTTTATTCCAGCTGCCCAGAAGTCAGTGTTGTTTAAGAGGTTCTTGGAACTCAAGCAGAACGGAAGGGCAGTTTCTGATTGTATTGCTGAGTTCGACACTTTGTCGAAGTATGGACTGTCTCTTATCGATACTCCTGAGAAGAAGAATGAGAAGTTCATTGCTGGTTTGGATGGATACTTGGGGGAAAGGCTTATCAACCACATCGATGAGTCTTTTGAATCGATTGTGGGGAAGGCTTTGAGATCAGAGAGTCTTTACCCTAAGTCAATGACTGAGGCTGCATCTGCAGAAGGGCCAAAGCCGCAAGCAGGCGGTGGAGGCAAGAATAACTCTCAGAATAAGAGGAAGCAGGACCAATCTAAAGGTGGCCAGAAAAAGAGCAAGAAAGATGTTGAGTGCTTCAGCTGTGGTAAGAAGGGCCATTATGCTAAGGAATGTCAGGCCAAGCCAGCGGAAAGGAAGTGCTACAACTGTGGTCAAGTGGGACATCATAAGGACAAGTGTCCGCAACCTCTTAAGGAGAAGCAGATTGTAAAAGCATATGCTATTAATGCTGTTCCTTCTTCGTCGAATGCCCCAACTGCGGCGGAGAAAGGAAAGAATGTTGTTATTCAAGGTATGCTTTCTATTTATGATATACCAGTTCGGGTTTTGTTTGATACTGGGGATTCCCGTTCCTTCATATCTAGTGACCTGGTAGATAGGTTGGGACTGGAACCCGAGATAGTCGATAGACCATTGGTTGTGAAGAACCTGATTGGTGGCTCGACTAACCTTAGTATGATTTGCAGGAATTTGGTCTTATCGAGTCATGGATGTATGTTTGTTTGTGATTGCTTTGTTTTGGGCTTTACTGGGTATGGCATTATATTGGGAGTCGATTGGCTCCAAAGATACGGGGTGGTGGTAGACTGTGAGGGCTTTTTGGTGACAGTGAGGGCGGATGATGGGCGGAGGGTAGTGTTTGGTAGTCTACCTAGTGATGGGGTTATGGCTAGTTTTGTAAATTCCCTCGACATCCCGCAGGATGAGTTGTCAGATGTGCCCGTGGTTGGCCAGTATCCGGACGTCTTCAAGGAGGTGACCGGGCTTCCACCACACCGAGAGATTGAGTTCCGTATTGATTTAGTGAAAGATGCCAGACCTATAGTGATGCCACTTCGTCGTATGGCACCAAGGGAGCAGCGAGAGCTCGGGGTGCAAGTCAGCAATCTTTTGAAGAAGGGATTTATTAGAAGGAGTGTCTCCGAGTGGGGAGCACCAGTTGTGTTTGCCACTAAGGCAGATGGTTCCCTTCGTTTGTGTGTGGACTATCGCGAGTTGAATAAGGTGACGTGGAAGAATAAGTATCCTCTACCGCGGATAGATGATTTGTTTGATCAACTGGAAGGAGCAAGAGTGTTCTCCCAGTTGGACCTCGCGACAGGATTTCATCAGCTACGAGTAGCAGATGAGAGTGTTTCGAAAACGGCATTTAGGACGCCGTCTGGATTTTATGAGTGGTTGGTCATGCCATTTGGGTTGACCAATGCACCAGCCTACTTTGTGGATCTTATGAATCGAGTATTCAGAGATCAGTTGAATAAGTTTGTTCTTGTGTTCGTGGATGATATCCTTGTTTACTCAAGGACAGAGGAGGAACACAAGGGACACTTGAGGATAGTGATGGAGGTGTTGAGGAAACACCAATTGAAAGCGAAATTCTCTAAGTGTCATATTTGGAGAAGGGAAGTGAGATTCTTGGGTCATGTTGTTTCAGAGAGTGGTATTGCCGTGGACCCTACGAAGGTGGCTACGGTACAGGATTGGCCTACGCCCAAGAATGCAACAGATGTAAGAAGTTTCTTGGGGTTAGCGGGATATTATCGTAAGTTTATCCAGGACTTCTCCAAGATAGCAGCACCGTTGACTCAGTTGACTAAGAAGAATCAGACCTTCGTCTGGGACGGAGTGTGTGAGGATGCCTTCAAGAGTCTAAAAGAGAGGTTGACGCGTGCACCAGTGTTAGTCATTCCTAAAGGGAATGAAGAGATGACGGTATACACTGATGCTTGTGGTACCGGACTGGGTGCTGTATTGATGCAAGGAGGTAGGGTTGTAGCTTATGCTAGTCGACAGCTAAAGCCGCATGAGAAGAAGTATCCTACCCATGATTTGGAATTAGCAGCGATTGTGTTCGCATTGAAGATGTGGAGACACTATCTCTTGGGAGAAAGATTCGAGTTGTTTACCGATCATAAATCGTTAAAGTATCTCTTCTCCCAGAAGGATCTGAATCTCCGTCAGCAGAGATGGTTAGAGTTCTTGGCTTCGTATGATTTTGATATCGCATATACACCTGGAAAATGTAATGCGGTAGCCGATGCCTTGAGTAGGAGACATGCCAGTTTAGGGGCAATGTTTCTTGAATGGAAGCAACTGGAATATATCGCGGGATTTGATTTCAGACCAAGGTGCGAATTGGATCCAGTTATGCTAGCTAGTTTGGTGATAAGACCCACTTTGATAGAGCGGATTGGTTCCAACCAGAGGAACGATCCTAATCTATTGGAAATCATCTCCAAGTTAGAGATGGGTATCGATGAGGAGATGAATTTATATGGGCTTGATCGAGATGGATGGCTTAGAAAGAATGGAAGACTAGTTGTGCCCAACATGAATGGTTTGAGAGATGAAGTGCTTAGAGAATGTCATCACTCAAAACTGACTATACATCCCGGTGGTAATAAGATGTATCGAGACATGAAGCAGACTTACTACTGGGAAGGGATGAAAAGAGACGTTGGGAAGTTTATATCCAAATGCATGAATTGCCAACTAATTAAAGCCGAGCAAAAGAAGCCTAGTGGGTTGTTGCAACCATTAGAAATTCCTGAATGGAAATGGGAGCAAGCCTCGATGGATTTCATCGATGGTTTACCAAGGACTAGATCGGGATATGATAGCATTTGGGTAATTGTGGATCGATTGACTAAGAGTGCAAGATTCATACCAGTCAAATCGACCAGAACGACAACCAAATTGGCAGAATTGTATATGAAGTGGGTAGTGAGATTTCATGGAGTACCCAAAAGCATTGTGAGTGACCGAGACCCATTGTTCACTAGTGGGTTTTGGAAGAGCTTACAAGAGGCTCTAGGGTCAGGATTACATCTCAGTACCGCATATCATCCTCAGACCGACGGTCAGACGGAGAGGGTGAATCGTATATTGGAAGATCTTTTGAGAGCTTGTATATTGGATTTTGCTGGATCATGGGATGATTATTTGCATCTAGTAGAGTTTGCATATAATAATAGCTACCAATCCAGTATCGGTATGGCTCCATATGAAGCTTTGTACGGGAAACCGTGCAACTCACCATCATGTTGGATAGAGACTGGCGAGAAGTTTGTGCTTGGACCAGATGTGGTGAGGGAAACTTCAGATAAGATTAAGATCATTCGGCAAAGAATGAAAACTGCCCAAGATAGGCAGAAGAGTTATGCTGATAAGAGGAGAAGAGACTTGAAATTCTCCGTTAGTGACTTGGTGTTTGTCAAGATCTCTCCGTTAAAGAGCGTGATTCGATTTGGCAGGAGAGGCAAGTTGGCACCAAGATTTGTTGGCCCATTCCCTGTTCTTGAACTAGTCGGGAATTTGGCATTTAGGGTTGGCTTACCAGAGAAGATGGTGGGAGTTCACAATGTGTTTCATGTTTCCCAACTAAGGAAATTCGTTCACGACTCAGATATGACTATTTCACCTGATCAGTTAGAGGACTTCGAAGTAGAACCAGAGGCGATTGGGAACCGCAAGCCGATTCGTATTGTGGGGCACGATACGAAGCAACTTCGAAGGAAGGCGGTGAGGCTAGCCATGGTTCAGTGGGGCGAGGACAAGAATGATTGTACTTGGGAGACAGAGGAGAGCATTAGGGAGGCACATCCAGAACTCTTTGCCTGGTAAGATTTACCTTACAATTTAGTTTTCCGCATGCTAGGGTAGACTTGTTTTGCTTGTTTGCATGTTTGATTGTTGTTTTATGGTTGATAGGCATGCGGGATTTTTGTGTATGTTTTGATTAGGGAATTTCGGGGGTGAAATTTCTTAAGGGGGGGAGAGTGTAATGACACGCATTCTACGCATCGGGGGATCGTAGAATATTTATTTCTTTCCCGTATGAAGTCGTATGGTCATGTAACTTTGGGAAACATCCATTAGAGTCATTTCCCATGCTTATGATTTTTGTCGATTTTTAAATGACCATTTTGCCCCTAGTTGGTACTGTTTTGGCCATAACTTTTGATTGGAAAGGAATTTTGACCTGAAACCACTTCCATTTGATTCGTTTGATGGTTTACCTTTCCGTAGAGTGGTCATAATTGCCAAACGGACTTACCGTTTGGGAGATATGGCTGAAATAAGGTTTGGAGGGTGAAAAACTGCTTAACCGGGCCAAAACGGGTGATTAGTGAGTAGGCCCATAACTCATTTCGGGATTAGGGTTATGGGGAGACTGAAATGAGATGGAGAATCATTCCATTTCAGTTTTCTAGCCTCCACTTATCACAAAAGAACCCTAAAAATGGCCTCCAACCTCTAAATCACCTCCAAATCACCTTTTGGTCAAGGATTTGGCTTAGCAACCTCTAATCAAGGAAGATCTACACCAAAGCAACATTGGACCTGCTGTTTAGCATGGAGATTCACATCAAATCAGAGATTTATTTTAGATCTTAGTTTATTTTGTGGCTAAGGTGAGTGATTTGCATAGTTTTGCACTAATTATGGTTAATTAGGGATGATTAGTGTTAATTAGCGAATTTAAAAATGATAAAATTCTGGAAAAATGTTTATAAAATTCGGAATGATGTTTTAGACCTCTAATATGAATTTGGGTTAATTTGGTTAAGTTTTGCTAATCCTATCATTAGTTTCACCTAAACATGCTTAAGGGGAAGTATGGGATTTTGGGTATGTTGATCCATTTTAACCTATCATATTGATGTTTTGATGTTTGTGGTTGATGATGCATGTTGCTATGACTGTATGAAATGCTTTGTGATTGGTTAGAATAGTTGGAATGGTCGAAAACGCCGTCGAGGGGGCGTAAACTGTTCGCTAGAAGAACTACAGGAATCTGCCCGAACCGGACCGGATCGGTGGGCATAGGGGCGATCCGACCCGAAGACAGCGATCCGTATGGCCGCCCCCGATCGCGAATCCTCTCCACGATCCGATCCAGCTTAATGAGGCGCCACGATCCGAAGGGAAGAGCACGACCCGATCCACTTCAGAAGCTCACGAGCTGACGACCTGGGAAGATGCACCCGACCCGACCCGACCAGTGGGGGAACACGAACTGACGTGGAGGAGGAGCCACGACTCGATCCCAATGGGTGACCACGACCCGATCCGTATGGGTGACCACGACCCGATCCGAAAGGGTGACCACGACCCGATCCGTATGGGTGACCACGAGCTGATGACGTGACTCGATCCGAAGGAGGCGACCCGAGCTAGAAGTGATAGCCGAACCGAACCGGATGAAGATGATGACTGAGAACCCGAGATGCAAAGGTAGTCCAAATTGAAGTTAGAGCTCAGGATCCAGTTGGGAACCAATGAGTTCACTTCATGGTTGGACTTTGCTGCGGGACGTGTGCTAAGGAGTTGTCGACGTTCATAACTTCGATTCACCACTAAAAATGAATGATGGCTACTTATCAGTGCAGTAGGGTCATTATGACCTGAGGGGCAAGGTGATGGTAGCAAGACTACGTTATCAGTGCAGTAGGGTCATTATGACCTGAGGGACAAGGTGATGCGTAGTAAGACTATGAGCCAGCGCAGATGGGGTGAACAACTCCATGGGGCAAGTGGACATAGTAAGGATTGGTGAGGCTATGAGCCAGCGCAGATGGGGTGAATAACTCCATGGGGCAAGTGGACATAGCGAGGAATTAGTGGCTACGTTATCAGTGCAGTGAAGCCATTTATTACTTCATGGGGCAGAGTGATCGTAGCAAGGTATGTTGGGTGATCGAAGTGGTGAATATCGTATGCTTTACGCACTGAGTGAGAGATGTGAGGATGGATGCTATGTTTGATTGTTTGCCATCATTATGACATGCACACCTCCCCCACCTCCGTATCTATACATTGTTTTATATGGCACCTTAGAGTGTTGTACAGTATGTAGTGCTAACTCTTTGGTTGCAGGTCCAGGTTCAGGTATGTTTTAGTCTACCTGTTATTGTTCACTTTAGATGCTTATCGCTCATACCAGGCTTTATGTCTGACCCAGAGTTTTATGTCTCCTCTTATTACTCTGAGTGCTCACACGAGCAGACTAGAGACAGGTTAGCTGGTGATGCGCGAGTAGCTGATTCGGAGGCGGGCAGGAGGCTTCCACGTATGATATATATATACACATTCTCCCTGTGTCGTTGGTGGTCGCTACTTGGGCATTAATAGTGTACCTCCTTATCTTGTTTTTGTTTTGAGACAGTTTGAAAGTTGTAATAAACTATATTTTGGATTTCCGCTGCTATGATGCTTAGTTCTGATTTTTAGCTTATGCACTGTCTCTCCTGTTTTATGTCAAGTATGTTATTATTATATTTTGTTCTATGCGCTGTGAGACATTCTACAGGTTCCTTGTATGTTCATTTCTTTCTTCCTTTTCCTTCTGAGGACCCGTTCCGTGCCAACTGGACATGTGTACAGCGCACTTTTGGAGTAAATGTCGGTTGGTGCGGGGCGGACCGTCACACCATAACTTTTTATACAGGCAGCCAAGTGATCAGGTTATTCGTTTTCCTTTAGGATATGTATTGGAGCATCTATATCTATTTTGGGCTTGGAGCTGATGATGGAATACATATTTCTTTTGAACTCTGTCATGACTCCTTATGTCATAAACTATCTTTTAATTCAACTGTATAATTGTTGGTTATCTGAAACTTGTTATGTACTAAGTATGATCTTGTAATACTGTGTAACTTTGATGATGTTTGTTTCCGTTGATGTATGATGATGTAAATTATTCTCTGATATTATGTACTATGCTAAGTTTTGTGATCTATGACGTGATTAATGTGATATATTCCAAAGACTATCCATTCTGCCGGGATCGGGGGTTTGGGGGTGTCACATTTTCATTATCTTCTTTTGGTCGGTATGGGTCCTTTTTAATATCTAGTGATCTGACAACCATAGGCATACTAATCGGATTTGTTTTATCCATTTGAAAACGCTTTTGGATTTTCTCAATGTAACTTGATTGATGGATTAGTATGTCATTTATAACGTTCTCAGTTTGTAGACCAATACAATATTTAGTTTTACCAAGATCTTTCATTTCAAATTCATGTCTCAGATATTCTATTATTTCATCAATCTCTTCTGGAGTTCCAATCAAATTTATGTCATCAATATATGCTGTTAAATAGCAAATCCCTTTACCGATTTCTTTATAAACACACATTGACAAATGAGATTATTTTTATACTCGATTTTTATCAAATATTCACTAGGACGGTTATACCACATAATTTCAGGTTGTTTCAAACAGTATAGTGATCGTGTCACTTTTAATGAGTACGTCGACTTTGATTTTCCTTCAGGCAATTTATATGCATTTGAGATTTTTATGTAAATGTCGGAATCTAATTCATTGTAAAGATAAGTTGTCACAACATCAATTAATCTTACATCAACCTTTTCAGAAACTAAACCCTTATCAAATATTGATAATGTGATGGTGAACATCTTAGTTTATATCCAGGATCCACTTTCTTTTTTACTTCAACTCTACTGAAATCCTGAGCTCTGATACCATGTTAGTTTATTTTTTATTAATCCCCTTATTATCACAAAACAAATTTGCAATGTGATGAGAACATCTTAGTTTATATTCAGGATCTTAGTTCAGTATTTTCCGATGTGGGACAACTTTGAAGCATCATTCAACAGTTTGCTGGTTATCAATTTCGAATTTTATGTTTTTGGCTGTGCCAAAATTTGGGATTCTTGAATCCCTCTTCTGTATTCAAATTCTGTTAGTTCTGAAAGAAACCGACTAGTCTTGAACGCTTCTTTTGCAGCCATTATTAGTCCTTTTGGTTGCCCGGCTTTGCACTAATTGAAAGCTTGCTTCATCAGCGATAAGCACCTTCTTTAAAGAAGATTTAATGTGAGGAGATTTATCTAGGTTAATTTTCATAGGAATGGAAAAAAAAAAAAAAAAAAAAAAAAAAAAAAAAAAAGTTTCCTTGAGTGGTTTCCGCAACAGCTAAAAAAGAAAACCTAGATTTTTTCTGTATATTATTGTTAGTTTTTATTGGACATATAAATTAAGAATTATGTTATACAATTGATATTTGGATGGAATGATATTCAGGTTATAAAAAGCAATGACTGAACGCATATACTAAATATTCATTATCAGGCTTTCAGGCTTGTATAATCTGTACATTTCTATTGAAACTTACTGTATGATACTGTCCTGCATTTGCAAACTTCCATCCAAGTTTAAAATGAATACAAGAAAAAATGATCTGTACGAAACAATGATGCATATGGAAACTACAACCATGACCAAAATACATCTAAACTCTTCTTTTCTTTTCTTTTTTTTTTTTTTTTTTTTTTTTCTTATCTCTAGTCTAACTTCATCGACAAATACATCTTGAGCACAAACCAGCGACAAGCATAGAATCCAACAGCTCCATTCATCATCGAAAACATGCACGATGCGATCAGTGCATACACAAAGTATATTGCTCCCGAAACAATGTTACCAACCTCCAAATATGCGATGTAGTAGTAAGCCGAATACAAAAACAGAAACATCCCTGAAGAGCCAGACATCAAATATGCCCTCCACCACCATCTGTAATCCTCCCTACACAGCTGCCAGTAGCACAAAATTACACTAATCTCAGCACTCATCACGAACATTAGAACAAAACCAATCAACATATATCCCAACGCTTGGTAATACTGATTCAACCAACCCAGCTTTAATAGAATATACACCTCGGAGTAGACAATGAGAAACAGTACAAATCCACCTGCTACACCAGTAAACGCAGGCTTCATGTACCATGCTTGTTCAGGTACTTGCCTAGGCAAGTCTGCATGTGAAGGCACTGCAAGGCCTCTTCTGAAACCACCAATATAAAAACCCAAGTACACAAACCGAATGGATGTGGAATACCATATCAATACAAGAGGAAGTGTTGCTGTGAACAGTAGTTCTGCGCCCCAAATGAATCCATTTAAGATGAAGATCAAGAAGAAGAAGAATGCAGGGAACAGTAAAACGGTCAGATGCTCTGCAGTTTTTTCATGTATGCCATTAACCATTTTGCATAAGCGAGAAGACGAGTAGCCTGATACAAGGCCTAAGTAGCTCCATAAGTGAAGGAGGTCTGTGAATGTGAAGTCTCTGCCGGTAAATGCAAGTGCTATGGTTACGAAAGCCAGGCAAAGACACTGCATGCCTGTACCGACTAATGCAGAGAGAAGAGTGGTGTTTGCTGGGGGTGTGAAGACGTGCTCATGCACTACTCTCCATCCTGTTTCTCTTTCAGCCCTTGATATGTTTTCTTTGGAAATTTCTTTATGCAAGGTTTGGTCTATGAGTGAGACTGCTATGATGGATATGAGGAGATGGACACTTAAGGAGGCGATGATGGAGACCCAGTCTGTTTCTTCATTTTCTCCTTTCATGTCCCAACGTGACTCCCAGTTAATGTTGCTGCGCTGCACAAATGTATCATGAAAGACAAGTGTTTGAACTTTGAACTCAATATACTGTTTGTTTGTAGTTGCATATAGTGAACTTAAGGACATACGTACAATGAAGTGAACATCATAAGTGAAGATGACCTCTTCTTCATTTTGCATTTCATGAGGAGGTAGGCTACTAAGATTGCATGACAAGAGCTCTGGTATCTCCTTGACTGATTTGGCATAAACATGTTTGTGCTTGATGCTGCTTGGAAAGATAAAATGTCATTTAAACTGAAAACTGATCAAGTTCAGCGGAGATGAGGTTTAAAATCGGTTATTAGACTGCCTTTTTACATGTCTAATGTTCAATATATGTTTATTCAATAAAAGAAAGAAGCTCAAGCAAATTCGTAAACTGTTGTTAAAAATAGATGTCTATCCTAACTACGTAAGTGTGTGAAACAGATTGTTATTTGCCAGAATAATGTAAAAGGAAACAGTTATATTTGTAAACTTCCTATTTCTGTACTAACAGCATTAATGTGCTTAAATGGAAGGTTTTCAAAATGAGATTCAAATCGTAAATCGTAAAATTCAAATTTTGAATCGAAATAGGATTTAAATCGTAAATTGTAGAATCAAAAAACATATATTTTAAGGTTTGCACATGGTTTGAAATTTATTTTGATGTTTGAACTTTTATGTTTAAAGTTTAAACCTAAAACTACATTTTTTTCTCATGTTCCGATTTTATTTTGTTCGGAACTGATTAGAATCGGGATTGTAGATCCAAATAAATATACTGAATACATCAATATTGATTGATTGATTTTCCTAATCCATGGTATTAGCTTGATTTGAATTGGAATATAAATCAAATCGTAAAGAGAGATTCGATTTGAAAAGGAAATCAAATTGTAGGATCTTAAGATTTTTAACAATGGCTAAGGGAGACCAATTGATTCACCTGTGTGGAGAAATCTGGAAGCCCACAATGCTTGCACTTTTTGCTGCCGTATCCTCATAATACAAGATTTTGAAACTCAAGTGATTATTGATGTAATACTTTCCATCCTTGCTCTTAGCAAACACAATTAAATTTAAACTTAAGCAAATTAGAAGGGGAGAAAAAAGTGTGCTTCACTCGGTAATTATGAAATTGTATCTTACTTTAAAACCAATAAGATAACCCTTATCTTTACTTGGAAGACCGTCCAAAAACCTGTGAGTAATACATTACTTGTGTTACTGAAGAAAAAAAAGGATAGATGTTTATATATATAAATAAATAAATAATAACTTCTGAAGGTGAAGAAAATAGATTTGCATTTACATGCTGACTTGATATTCATCATTAATTATCCCCCTGAATTTCCCTGCAGATTCTGTACTGACTACCTTAGAACAGGCTATTTTGCATATTTCATCAGTCATCATTCTAATCTGTGAGCACAACGCACATAAAAATGAAAATTGTCATTAACAGAAAAATAGTGCGTAATTGCCAGCAAAGTATGAACAGCCAACAAAGTACTCACTGTGTAAGCAGAAGTTTTGCGATTGCCTAGCATGATTTCAACCAGATTATCCACACTCTTGATATATTTTGGAGGCTTGCAGAAGTCCAAGAAGTAGTAATCAAAAGGGTGATGTGGTCTTTTAGTCGATGATATTTCACTTGCTTTAACCTGAAGTTCATCTCCCTGTGCAGATAATAAATCATTTAGATCACATTAAGTACCGATGATCAGTTCAAGTATAAGCTGGAAATAGCAATGCATAGATGGGGCTAACATTAGTATTACATAACTATAATGTGCAATTTCACAGTGGTATAAACTGTAATTTGTGGTGGGTCACATCATTTTGTGTGAACTAATTTCTTGTTTTCTCTATTCTTTTTGCTTTTTCTCTGAAATTTGTGAACAATCAATTCTTTGGTTTGTAAGATTGATATTGGTCTGAATGCATAAATATTAAAAATAGCTTTTGTAACCCCATCATCCATATAAAGTTACTTAGCAAGATTTATCACATACAAGCAAATGTTTAACACACAATTATATAACTCAAAATCTTTTAGCTTTAGAACGCAGTAATCGTGAAACGGTATAACCAGGTATGTTTACAAACAAAATACGCATACTTGCTTGACTCCACATTTATCAGTAAGCAACAATCCTCATGAAACCGCGATATCACAGTCAAAATTTCACATTTCCACATTCTATCCACCATCAGATTAGCCCTAAATCGGAACACTGATTCCTTTAATTCACTTAAAAGATAATTGAAAGAACAGCATTCCAAAATCAAGAACCCAAAAGGCATAAAAAGTGATGCATCTTTTCCTGAATCAACATTTAATCATAAACCACAGAGTCGCAGTTGACAGTTATATATCAGCTTGCTCAAGAACTTATTTTGCACAGTAAAGAATCCATATATGTACTAACATGCATCAAAATTGAAACCCTAGAGGGAAAAAGAAAAAGAACAAGAACATACTTGTCTGAGATGCAAAGGAGCGACGCCAGGTAGAAAAAATGAAATGTCCGGACCACCGAATATGAAGATGGAAATTATAACAGAGAGAAAACAAAAGAAATGAAATCGTTCAAAATTGGAAGAGATGAAATTGAGCATGTCGAGCTTTTCTTAAGACTACAACCGAGAATGAATGAGCAAGAATGCAAGATGGTGGGAAGAGGAGCTTCGAAAAGAAAATTGAAAGTTGTGCTTCTTAAACAAAAGGTTTAGGCTTATTATATATGGGCCTATTGGGTCACTTAAAATTAAAAGAAGAGAATTTCCCTAGTATAAACGCCACAAGTACATAATCCAATAAACATGTACCAATGGGGTGGCAATTAGACCCGACCCGGTGGATCCAACCCATCGGTTCTCGGTTCTAGTCGGATCGAGTTTTGTCGGGTCTAAACTATACATTTCAAAAATCTGGACCCGACTCGAACAGAGCTTCAGTTTGGGTCGGGTAGGGTCAGTTCGGGCCCGGTTGAATAATAACACTAAAAATACATATATTTCAATACTTTTTGGTATGGTCCTTCAGGTCGAGTCTATGCGGGTCGGGTTTGTTCGGATCTTGATGGTATTTTTCATCATCTAGACCCGACCCGAGACCCATCGGGTTCGGTTCGGGTTCGGGTCGGTTCGGTTCGGGTTTCCGGTTCTCGGTTCTAATTGACAGCCCTATGTATCATTTGAAAAATCGTTCATGTTTATGTAATAATCATTATGTGGCGCATAAATAATTTTCAAAAATAATACCAGCATCATCCGAAATGTCATAAATACAATTTTATTAGTATTTCCCTGACATGACCAAAGGTGGTCTATACTTGTATATAATTTAAAAAGTTACATATCTGCGTAATTAAGTTTAAAACCCCGCCTAATTTTTAAAAAAATGGTCAAAGCATCGAGTACGTAAGATTTACACGCATAAATGCTACTTCTTCCTTGATACTAGCTATTAGCAGCTCGATAACAATTAAGAAATGATAATATCCAACTTATGTTTGAAGTTACAAAATGAACAAAACATGATAATATGACTATTTTCGCAAGGCAAGCTAGTTTTAAAGTGGACCATTCCTTGTTTATAGACATAATCAGAACGTGTGTGAGGCAAGATGCCCCAGTAACTGCTACTCACAAGTCACCTAGCCTACCCTATACAAAATCAAATATATGTGCCAACAATAGAAGTAATAAAGCACAATGGACTATGACGAGAAAAGATAAATAATAGATTAATATGTCTCTTCATACAAGTCGCTAAGGTCAAAGACCTTTGATGTGCCTGATACAGGCTGATCAGGCACTCCACTTGTATCAAGGACTACAATGATTGAATCCACAATAGATGAAGAGTTATTTTTAATGATTTCAGGAGAAGATAAGAGGTAAAATAGGATTGGTGCCTTGAAAGAGCTTCAAGATTAGGAGGGATTGAGGGGAGGAGATATAATAGCAGGAGTTGTGAAATAAGAAAACGAAGGATCCAAAATTTTAATTTTCCATTGACGAGGGCAAGGTTGTTGAATCGTTGATTTAGCAAGAATAGAAGCAACCTTACCTTCTAGTGGACGATGTCCACAGATAGGGGTAATGTGGCCAAAGGATTGACAAAACCGAACAAATACGATTACGGGGAGACCATTGATAATCAATGCTAATGCGACCAACTTTATCCGCGAAGAAAGCAACCGCCAGGTGGGAAGGCAATGGTTTGATATGGATAAACTCAATAAGGGCGTCAACATGCTCTAACTGATCGTGGCATTCAGTGTCATCTATAAAACAAAAGAGTTCTCCAACATGACAAAGCCAACAAATATGGACACTTTTAGACTGAAGAGCCGTTGGAATATTGATCAGCTTTTTCTAAACAGGGATGGACAAAACATTCTCTCTAGGAAAATCAACTTATGGCCTCCATTTGGTGATAATAAACACATTCCCATCAATGACACATGGACCGGCCTCTAATATCGTTCTCCTTTTTTCGGGAATAAAATTTCAGAAAAGAGCATGTCATTATCAAATCTTACTTTAAAGATCCTCTAAACTTCTAGTTGATCCTTACGTAATTTTAACATTGAATAATTATGCCACTCATCTAAGAATAAGCTTATGGCGTTTTTCAATTGGAATCATTTTGAAGTTTGATTATTGCACCATTTTTGTGTTGCAACAACCTACCTCGAAATAGGCCTGAATTCCATTATGAAAGAGACTCACTGAAACTTAAAGTCATTCCAGTATTAGTTGTTGGTAAAAGAAAAACAATATAGAGAAACATGTATACTTTCTGAGCTCACGGCATATGGAATAATACAAAAAAGGGAAACTTGTACTCATTTATTAAAATTTTCTCAAAATATCTAAACAACATGAAACCATATATCAAAATCTCAATCTCACATTACAACCATTATTCAAATAGTATGTCATGGGTATAACCGATGAAAATTCAAATAATATTAAGTAAAATTACTACCCTTAGCAATCTTATTATGCCAATCAAACACCATTCCTGCATTTTCTCTATGTAGCACGCATTGTAATGAGGAGGGAGTAAGAACAACAAGTGTTTTATGAACAAACATCTCTAGCCTTCTTATAATAGTACTTGGGCAATATAATTAGAAATAAAAATATGTCTTGTAGAAGCATAATTTAAATATCTTAATACTCCATATGAGGAAAGGTGTTGTACCTAAACCATTTAAGGCCTTAATAGATGTGCGTCCCTTATCATTTAATACCTCATATTTCAAAAGAAGGTTTCCTAACTCATAACCTGATGTAATAAACATCTTCCAGTGTAAGAAATGAAATGAAACCATTAAGCCACTTAATATCTTCAAAGGAAATTAGGCAAACTTTGACCATTTATTACACTTAATCAAGGTGAACCCCACATCTTACATTCCTACGTGGACCAGGTTAGATAACTATCTAGCTAACGCTGCACTGAAATCGTTGCAGCCACTTAGTACTTCTTATTTGGAAGATGAGCCCTCAATTAACTATTTAATACCTTACCTTGAAGCAGACCTTACAAGAAGTCATATTGTAACCTTGACTATTTAATACTTTGATATAGCAAAACCCCAAATAGTCACTTAATACCTAATGTCCCTCGAACTAAGTCCCTTAACTTGTGACCTATACCATGGTGATTCTACCTGTTTGTCCAACCATTAGTAGGAACTAGTAGTCAGATTAACTACTTAGATTTATCTATAAGATTTGGGTTGACCACGCGTTAATGTAGTACTTATCATGGATGATATATATCATTAAGGCGGCCATTCGTAGGTGCTCGCGGCTAGATTCACTATGTAGATTTACCTGAAAGATCTACGACAACAATATATAACCATATCTTAAGCCACTTAATACATATACACACATACACACACAAACACATACACACACACTCAACTCACCAAATCTATTAAGATTTTATAAGTAATTTTCCTTATTTCAACTAAACGATTGCATTCTAAATGGGGGAATTTAGGTTAATTAATTTCCAAATATAGTATGTTTAATAGTATGTTAATTGTGATAATATAGGTATGTATATTTACGCTCTTACTTTAAAAGTTTAAAAGTATGTATTTCTATCCTTACTCGTCGAAAATGTCCATTCTTCCATATATTGAATTTCCCAATTTAGTGCAAGATTTTTTCTGGAGGAACCAAAAAATTCCAACAACTAAAATTAAGGATTTCCATACTCCCTAAATAAAGATCTAACATAGACTTGCATATAAAAATCTCAACAAAAATCACATTAATAATTAGAACATATTCAAAGATGTAGTTCTTACAGTCATTTATTCAATTACTATTTAACAAGGGGTGAGCATTCGATTGGTTAGATCGTTTTTGAGATTAAAAACATCAAAGAAAATTAAAACCACAAAATCCAAAACTGAATTGATCCAAACCAAATTAAGTTCATTTAATTCAGTCGGTATATTGGTTTAATCGAACTATTAAAAGGTTTCATTACTCCAATGATTAATTCACGCAATGGAAAGCATAAATTTATGTTTGAAGATATTTTCGTTGGTATATTTTACGTTTATAATTTATTTTGATTTATTTTTAATAGGTAAACATTGTATTGGGATCTTTAAACCAGTTATTTAAAGTATTACAATATCATATAATTGGATAATATAGTAAAAGTTCGGTTAATTCAGTTAAAGCATTAACCAAAAAAGTTGTTTTTCAAACCAGACTCAAACCAATTTAATTTCAAAATCGAACTAAAACGATTGAAATTGACTAGTTCTACCAGTTAATTCAGTTCTAAACGAATATTACTCACCTATAATTCGACTCCTACTTATTTTGGTGGAACATTGCAATTTTATGGGGAATAAAAGTGCAAATAACGAATAAATACATACCGTACACTTAACTTCTTAACTATGGATTCGAGAGGAAGAGGAGTCAAATAAAACTAGAATTGAAAAACATTATCATTCCAACCTAATTAATGTAATTGCAATTGAAATTTTAAAACTAATATTGACATTTCGTACATAGGAATTGTAGGGGAATTATTAATTTTTTATTTTCGTAATCCTGAAATTCTTGAGGCATATCTAAATTCAAAGTTAAATTATTACATAGTTAAAGACTAGAAAACTAAGGCTTCCACTCATTGATTATCTTTAGCTTTTTGAACGAATCCGTGCTATCGTAAAACACACAAATTATCTCTCTAAATCTTCTATCTAATATACACGCACATCAGCCGCAACGAGTTAGTATATACGAATTAATTAATATTAAAATAATTAGAGGTAAAACTAAAATTCATTAATTTCGAGCTCCTAAAAAATGGCGACTTCCTTACTGTCTCTTCTAATTTTGAGCCTCACACCATCTCTACCAAATGCCTTTGTTACTTCTTCCTCCCCTCAAATCAACATTGATCTTCATGTCCCTCCAACTAGCCAACTACCATCGACTGTACCACCCAACCCCGAACCGCCTCCCTCGCTACCTTCTACCCCGGACCCTTGACCACCTAATCAACCCAACCCCAACTCAACTCCTTTCCCACCACTATCCGATTTTAGAAAGTGATCTACACTTTTTGAAGTGAAATCGATGAACGTAAATGTGTTCATACCACCGCCGATTCAAATAAAATTCACTGGAAAAGCTTTGGCCCCTTCTGATGATATCATTGTTGTAGTGGTAGGAATATCTGGTTAGGTTCTTTGTAGATTGCCCTTTGTCCTACACCATGGTTAACACTAAGCTCAACCGAAAACGAAAGCCTATTGGAACCATTAAGGTCAAATGGGATACATGTTGGGTTGAACCAAACGAGATACATTTGTGTTGTGCATTTCTTGTTCACCAGAATCTTGTTGTTCTGACCCCACTCCTCATTACTACCTCCCATGTTTTCTAGAGAAGGTCGGGTTCTCATAGGTGTTTAGGTTTGGCATTTGGTTCTCGTTCTCTCTCATGCTCGGTATTGGCAAAGTGACCTACTTTCAAAAAGGTAGTTACTTGAGTTAATACTAGTCTATCCTATTTTGTTTTAGCTGAGAGTTATTTTTATCATACTCTGATTATTCTCATGGTCATTTGTTTACAGGTACCAGATTTACACACTTCATGCTTGGATGTGTTCGAGTTTCGATTTTTGCCGATATTTGGGCTCAGAAAAGTGTAGGGGATTTACCAAGGTTTTAAATCTCGGATATCAGTTGCGTTTCGTCTCGGGAATTTTAGAGACTTGATCTCGTATCGGCGGAGATCTCGGACGAGATGAGTCTAACACGGGGGTTCGTCTTGATTTCCATCTCGGGTCTGAGAGTTCATATCGAAACAATCTCGGAGTACAAGAATTGTTAAAAATGTTATTCTTACAAAATGGTTTTTATGAATGCTATCAAAAACATAGTTACTTAAACTTGAATTGCAAAAACCACTTTATTATAATTAATTTACGAAATATCATTCATACTCTAAACTGTAATATGCTTAAAACAGAAGTATAACACAATGCAAGTAGATTAGTGCTTAAAACATATAATCCATGAAAATGAATTATTGTTAGACATAAAACATTAAAAAGATCCAAAACATTAAAAAAATCAAGATCTCGGACGATATTTTATATCGGTCGATATATCGTTCAATATTGCAATATCTTGGGCGATATATTCGAAAGGAGATTTATAGTGATATTCGCTGTTTTATTTCAGAAGGAGCCCAAAACGAGATCTCAGAGGTGATCTCGAGCGATATTTTCGAAATTTCAAACAGTGAGTGTTACAGATCCCAAACGTAATACTCAGGTACGAATCCGTTTTTGCAAAAATGGACTTTCACAATATTAGGTAACAAATACTCAAATTTCTACACTCACTATACGACAATGATTTTTTGGATCGTTTTCGCTATTACTTAAAGCGAACTCAACAAAAAACGTTTATGCTTTTAAAAAATATTCTTTTATTGAGCCTCTTTGTCCTCTTCTTTGATACATTCATCTCCTCCAATCAACAAAACAATCAGTCATTTTTCATATTTGAGAAAATTAGTCAAAGGTTCAAAACTTAGTATTTATTTCCAATAATACAAATTCGAAAAAGCTTATTTTCATGGTTGTATTACTAATGTATAATTTTTTATTTTCAAAAATAACTATTTCACAAATTCAAAAATATTTTCAAATACGGCACATTTTTTTAATGCACTGATACAAAAAGTTATCTATTTTCCATGATCAACATCCTATTTCCCATTACAAAGTACAACAAGCATCTACATTTCGTATATTATTTCGTCTCAAATAATTGAAAAAAAATTCGGCAGCATTTCCTTTTTGTTCCCTGCATTGTACACAAATGCGTGTACGCAAGAAACAAAAAAGAAAAGCTATGCAAAATTTTGTGAACCATTTGAACGAAGTAATATGCAAAATATACTTGCTTATTATGTTTATAACTTGTCCAAGTACAAGGAAAAAAATCCAACAAGCATTGTATCAGATGAATATAAATTGTCGTTTTGTGATGAAAACGACTATTTATATAACGATCATATGCAACACCCATCGGACGGGGCTAACAATTATCTAAGTGGCATAAGTCAATATGTGCGCATTTTATGAAAAATTATATATTTTTACTTAATGTTATATATTTAAAAACATATATTTAAATTTAGCATAATTTATGTATACGTATTTCATCGATTTAAGACTGCTTTAGTATTGTTGTCAGCACACTCAAATCGCTTTTATACTCATGCATTTTTCTTTCGGGATAAGTCAACATGAGCACAATATAAGATTTCTAACTTGTGCATTCCAATTAACCCAATATAATGGTAACACCAATACATACGTATAACAGTTTACATGTGCACAAACAACAACAATTTGTACATATATTTTGCAGTTTAACATTAACATGTGAAATATGCAAACAAAGCGATGCTATAAACCATTACTACGCTATTAGATGTTATTGAAATCATTACATAACCCTAATTTAAAAGTTTATGCAAATATAGGTTTAAGGTAAAAAATGATTTTTAATGAAAATAACATGAAATTGATTGCTATAGAGGTTAATTTTGACATCGAGGAGGTTTTAGCTATTCAAATCGGTATTTGGGGGCTTAAAAATTGAATTTGGAGGAATTGGGTAAAAGGTTTTCGGGTTTGAAGAGGAAATGGGGAGCAGTAGAAATGGAGAAGAAATGTCTCAGACTAACAGATATCAGTAATATTCCGAAGGCTTCCGTCGGTCACCGATGACCCATCGAGAACCATCAGAAATTAACTATCGGAAGTCCTCGCTAAATATTTATAAAAATTATTTCTCTTAAATATGTTAAGAACATATAATTTTTGAAAAATAATAATATTCTATGAAATGTGTGCCAACATCACGTGCGAAGTGCATGCCGTAACGCTCGTAAATATAATAATGCATAAATAGGATTTCATATGGCATTAAATAAAGATTAGAAAGTGTTGTAATGTAGTAGATTCAAAGTAAATTCATGTCCAAACATACATAAAGGTTTTTGTGTATAATTCAACAATGGCCAAAATGAATTATATATGTTCTGTTAAAAGATTTTAAAATTTTATTTTTCAGATAGATATGCATTACAAAAAAAAAAATTATGGTTCAAAAACAATACATTTCACACCCTTAAACTAATTTTCAATGTTTCCATAATTTACGTATGCTCTGTTGTTTGGATGTTAAAAGGACCAGATTTACAAAATACAACTTTTCGTTTTTACTTCTCCAATCAAACTCGCAATTATATAGAGCTTAACATTTCTTTAGCACAATGGACATTGGAAATAGTTCAGATACTTTACGATAATTGAAATCAAGAAGAAAACCGGTCCACCTTGAGTTCCAATAAGAGTTGTGTCGGTCTCATTTAATTAAAGCCAAACCAACAAATTTACATCTCGGTACATCCTAGTCTTGGTAGCAATCATCAAAATTGAAAACTCAACAAAAGCATATGAAGTAAAATCAAAGAAAAAGCCCTAGTTAAGTTCACCTACTCCAAGACGACGTGTTATACATTACAATGGTGTTCATTTCATTTGGTGGCGACAATGTCGATAAGCAATCCCAAATATCGTTCCAATCAATTGTTTGTTGATGTAGAAAACAATGGCGTCAATCGACTTGGTAATAGGAGGTGTTGATTGGTACGAGATTTGGGATTATTGTCGTGCTTTAATTGATTTAAGATGAGAGGCGTCGACCAACCTAGTGATTGTAATCGATTGTAGGCCAATTTGACGATCATTTGGTTCGACAGAGAAAACGACACATCATCACGATAGTTAGGGTGGATGATGAGAATGAATAAGTAAATAATCTTAAAATGAGTAAGTGAACATAAGTGAAAACAAGATGCGCATTATGGGAAACTTAAAAAGATGCGGCTGGAAAATAATTCTTGGAACTATTATTATTAGTGTGTGTATGTTCAAACACCGCAACATCCTATAGTGCTCTCTGATTCCAATCACGTGTTCCGTTTCCCTTTTTTACTTCCATGAACTCTTTCTTCCTCAAACTATTATATAAATAAAAACCTGTGATTAAGATAAGGGTGTTGTAAAACTATGGTGCTATGGAGCTCCTCTCGTGTGTGTGCACTACACACACACACACACACACACACACACACACACACACACATATATATATATATATATATATATATATATATATATATATATATATATATATGAAAATCGGCAGTCTTTATTCATCACCAATTTTAATTCATGTATACACCTCGTCAAAACCTTGCAACCCCCCTACTAGGTACCTTGCAAGGAAAAGGAGTCCGTATACAAGAATATTGAATAAACATCAAGGTTTAATACAACAATACAATCATCATACGAATTACATTTCAACATAGAAATAGAAAATCTCACCTCTCTCCTTCTCGTTACCTTCGCACGAGTTGCTTCATCAAACAATATCGTGGAGATCAACTCCCCAATGGCTCAGAATCTCAATATTGCACCATGTTCTCGCTGATGTACTACCATTCTATCGAACAAGGTACACCAATTCCTTGACAATCTGTTGCAATTTAGTATTAGCATCATTCTTCTTATTTGAAAAAAACTCTAGCGTTTCATTCTTGTCAAATCGAATACACTGTAGCTACAATAGCCCCAAAAGCAATATCTTGAATCTGGTTCTTCATTTTAAAAGTAGAATGTAACAAAGACATCTCTTCTTCAAGCAAATGAGTTAAGGGTTGGAGACTAAGTTTTAACTTAATGGAGCACCAGATGAATGTAGAGTAGTCACAGCTGAAAAAAAGATGTGAGGATGTTTTCGATTGGATATCACATCAAGGACATAAGGTTTTCGATAAAATTACAAAAGAAGAAAGTCGAGATTTGGTGTTCAAACGATCTAACACAGTAAGGTAGGTTATAAAAGACATTCACCTATTATTCTTTGGATGCTAGATGACCTTATAGTGAGGTGTGCATATGCCTGGATCTCGAATTTTTGCTAGTGCCTAGAGAAAGTAATTTTCCCCCATCGCACCATTCATAATAATCAGAAGAGTTGGAAGGTTGTATTAACACATGTTTTATTTTTGCATTGACCTTGCATGCACCAGGGTGAGTGTTAGGCAGTAGGCTATCTTCATGTATTGCAGCTACAGTATCCACTCTATATTGAATAGTGAACAACCTATGAATGCCCAGAATATATCCACCAATTTATCTAAGGATCAAACCATAAGAAAGTAGTAGATCCATTGGAGATGACACGATTAATTTTTTTTCTCCAGTTGATCGTAGGCGAATGATTGATTTCCAAGTGCATGAGGCATTACTGTCTATACTCATATTCCAAAATTGTTTTCCGACGCAATATTTATTTGTCATCCATTTCGTCCAGAGATTGTTACGAGATAAGAAGTTCCATATCAACTTTAGTACTATTGTTTTTCAAATGCGGGAAGCACTTAAGTCCTACTCTTCCTTCCATTCTAGGTTTGCATAGTGTCTTCCATGCCACCTTATGTTTGCTGCCTCCCTAGAAGAAATTAGTGCAAAGAGTGCACATTTTAGCTAATGTAAACTCAGGTAGTTGATAGATGAACAACCAACAAAGGATTGTGGGAGTAACAACAGATTGGATGATTTCAGCACGCCCGACAAAACTTAGTGTTTTGTGTCCCATCCTTGTAGTTTATGTTGAACCTTAGACAACAATGCCTAACAATCCGAGTAGTGCAAGTAAGTGGATAAAATAGGAACCCCGGTTATTTTATAGGTAATTCTCCAACTTGTAATCTGAGGGCTTGGTGAATTTTATGAGTGTTAGTGACCGATATGCTAAAGAAAATTGTGGATTTAGCATTATTTACATGAAGACATGTGTAATGTCCGAGCTTCTGGAACACCGCTTGAAGCATTTATGCAGTAGGGACTAAAGCCTTACCAAACACCATTAGGTCACCGACATATAGAAGATGTGAAATCGTTGGATTTATTTGATGTTCAATCCACATATATATTATCATCTATCCAAAAATTGAGCTCCTTCCGACATTCGTAGCATTATAAAAATCTTAGCTCAATTATTCACCGCTCTGACATTTATTCGAACTGTTAAATTTAACATCAAATATATTATTCTACGAATGTCAGAATGACCTCAAATTTGGGAGTTATGATCATATATATATATGGATTGAACATCTACAAAATCATGTTGGATTTGGATTTGTGTAGCTCAAGGTAGGGTTGAGGTGCTGCAAAACAGAGGTGCCCCAGAACGCTCCTTATATATAAATAAGGGTGTTGCAAAATTGTGTTGCTATGGAGCTCCTCTCGTATGTGTGTGTTATACATATGCGTGCTATATATATGTGTATATATATATATATATATATATATATATATATATATATATATATGAATGAGTATAGGGAAGTCTATTTAGATATAAATTTTTAACACAATTGATTTACATTTTGGATCACCCCCGAATTCCACTCCTCCACATAAAGACAAAAAAATCCAATGGTCGAGACTTTATGTCTCTATGTTTGTGTCTAATTTTCTATCCAATTGACCCTCCGCACACACACACATATACACATGCATATGCATGTATGTATGTATGTATCTATATATATATATATATATATATATATATATATATAAGGACCGTTCAATAGCACCCCAAGAATGGAGCACTCCTTTGGCCTCCTTATTTCCACCTTTCATTTATATTAGAATAAGGTAGTGGAGTGATAGAGGGTTAATGGGCAAAGAGAAAAAACGGATGTGTGGTGGAAAACAGGAGCGCCAAAGAGGTGCCAGCACTGTTCAGGGTGTTATCGAACGCTCATATATATATGTATATATGTATATATATATATATGTGTGTGTGTGTGTGTGTGCGTGCGTGTGTTGAAAATTGGTTCACTTTTATTGACGACTAGAAAAGTACATAATAAGGTTAACATACTAACGTAAATACAAACTGAAAAGCATACAATAAAATACATACAAAAGTACTAAATTAAATCCTTAAAGAGAGTTTTGAACCCATGATGAGGTTACCAACTTCATAGCAAGTGCGATCCCACTGCACTTCTAATCCTTTATTACTATCCTTCGAGTGGCAGAGATTAAAATAGTTTGTCACCATTCCGTTACTTGAAGTGATGACTGTTTTATCAGAAGATGCGCCAAATTTTCTCCACCTTCATGCAATTTATAGAAACAACACCGAAAACCAAAACTAATGCATGTTGTGATATCAACTAGTACTTCTCCCAAAACCCATAAAAAAGGTACATGAATTTGGAAAGAAACAGAAGACATCACCCATATGCAGTGGATTTCCAAAGATATAGTAGGTACTATGCTTTATAGTCTGTAGTGTTGTCATCAAGGAAACTAGGTTGTTTCGGAACATCACATGCAGGTAGTAGAATTCGTATTTCCCAAAAGTTGTGATCAAATAGAAAGTTGTCTTACAGTAAACGACTGGTACTGAGGTTTCCACTGTCTTATTTTTGCATTTCCAATATGAGCCGCAATTAGATTTTGTGTCAAGTTGTTGAAAAAAGTCCATCGCGCTACGCTTGTAATCGGTAAAACCATGTTCTCGAACAGAACACATCTTACTTTCTTCTCAATTCAGTATAGGCAAAAGTGGAGATGTAACATAAAGCAATTATCCAGAATCCACATAAATATGAAATCAGAGTCGCCGTATAATTCGTACAAACCCAAATAATTATTATCGGAACACTCAAGTAACCCAACCATCACCCAAACTGCCAGGTTAGAACCGAACATTGAGTCTTATGTTTTTTCAGATCGAACCTGGGTCGGAAGTAGTAACTGTAAGAGGCTATATGATGGTAAGATCGTGTAGAATGGAGAATAAGATGTAGTGTATATATTAGAGTAGTAATAAATCACATAGTCGATTTATACTGGTTCGGATCACTGTCCTACGTCCAGTCCCAGACTCACTTCTGGTATTTCACTAACACTAAAGCCCTCACTTCACCCGGAGGAATAGGTTCACAATTACCCGAACAGCTAAACGGGGTTTTCTTGCCTCAACCACTGAAGAGGTCTTTTACAATACAGAATAACTGATGACTTGTTTGTGTTCTTATTAACATTAATATGTCAATATACAGTACACCCTTCCTATTGTCTTTCCTTGATGATAAACGTGAAGCTTGTGAAAGATTATAGACGATAATATTGAGAATAATATGCTTTTTGAAAACTAGAGAGCTTTGAATAATATAGAGAGAGATAGAATGAAGTTCAATAAGTTAATCAGTTAATCAAGTCCATGTTTATAATATACAAAGCATTGTAACTAATCATGAAGAGTTTCCATCAAGAGAAACGATCTAGAGAGTTGTGACTTTTCATAATAGGTTGCAACTTTTCGTAATCAAACGTCTGAAAATTTTATTTAGATGTCTGTTTTAATTTGAAAAATGAAATAGCAAAGAAATAAGGCATTTCGTAGCAGATTCAGACGTCTGAAAAATTCAGAATAGACATCTGAATATTATGGTAAATTTAAATTTTGTCTCAGCAAACAGACATCTGTCTGATTTAAATCAGACATTTGTTTTCTGGGCAAAATATATTCTTTGCCTCTTTTGAATACGAAAACATATATGTGATATGTGTGTGTAATCATCAAGGAAAGACTTTAACATGAATATCTAGGACTAATAGACCCTTACAACATATTCAGTCTTCATTTTGGTGTTCTTGAATCTATTTGTCGAATATCTTCCTGCAAAAACAAGGTTAGATGATAATATATATGTTTATGTATAGTTGTCATAGTCAAAACGCTATGTAGCGAGATTCAACATTCTCCCCCTTTTTGACTAATGACAACTATATAAGCTCCCTCTATCAATATGCATATAATATCACTCATTTTCCCCCCTTTGTCATTTGACAAAAAGGAATACTTATTAAAAAACTTAAGCACATATGCAGTACACACAAACATACAACAGAAATAGACATGATATATAAACAAGCATACCATCAGATGTAACATATTACAACATATACTAGAGTTTTGTGCGAAACATAAAGAGAAGTACTAAAATATATTACACACCATTTAGATAATTAAAGGGTTTTTTAGGCAAAATACGTAAGCTAGCATACCGTCAACCATGCTTACCATCCCTCTGAAGTAAATGCCTCAATAGTTGTCCCACCGTCTTTTGAAGAGCCTTGTTCGGAATCAGGAACTTCTTTGGCCGAACTTGAAGACCATTAAAAAGAAGCTGGAGTTTGAGCTTAGCTCAAAGAAGTGCCAGTGCAAGAAACTTTTTCCCAAATTTTATTCAAGAATCCTTTAATAGAGTCAAACTTCTTATTTGTTTGTTTTTTATAATGCCTTAATTCTTTGTGTAGTTTAGATTGGTTTTGGGAAGCATTACTAAGGCTTGTTTGAAAGAAGTTTCAGGAGAAATAATTTGAATATCATCATCATCTTCTTCTTCTTCTTCCCTAATGTGACGACGGTAAGAAGGCTCAGGTATGATTGCTTCTGGGTTGGAGGCTACATGTTCTATCCAAGTTTCGAGAGACATATACTCTAGAGTAGCGGGATTTGGAGGAATATCCATAAGTTTCAAAGTCTTCGGACCAATTTCTTTGATGCGTAAGGAGGGAATGTTAGGTATATTTATTTCACAAGCAGCAAGGATCCGAGTAATATGCGCACCATAGTGTAAAGTCTTATATTTGCGCTTATACGTGATATTGATCCATTCGTCCATGATAATTTGTGCCCAATTGAGTTGTTTGTTGGAGTATAGGGCGTAGAGAGCTTGAAAATCTCTTTTGTAAACTTTTTTATAACTTCCTTTGCAGGGTTGAATGGTCCGGACTAGTATGCGATTAAGTAAACGAGCTTGTGGTCGGAGATGAGTAGAAGTAAGCTCTTGCATATTAATGAGATTATCTGAGAGAAATTTGTGTGAAGTCTCATCCCTTATACTCATATCTACTTCTATTGTGTCTATATCTAGACCTTACCAAGCACATTCTAAGATTTGCCTAGTCGTTGCATTGAAAGAAGTACTTGTTTTCCACAAACCCAAGACCAAGCGGTATCCTTTTTGACTTGTGGTTTAGTATGGTCAAGATTTAAGTTTGCTAGAAACAGTTTCACTAGGAGAGGATAAATTTTGACATCATTTTTGGTATAATCGACTAGTGATTCGAAGTGGAAGTGTCTAGCATATTGTTGAATGCGATAATTTGAAATAGCATCAAATTTTACAAAAGCACCTTCGGAGAATTTGGAGTCCTTCATTGCTTTATATCCTGCCTTAGCGGTATCATCCCATAGCCATTTTTTGGATTAATTCTTTGGAAGGAGGAAGTGATTCATTTTCTCTTGTTCTTTTGCCCCGATTTGCCATGATTTGGTTTTGAAAAGATGAAGTTTTGTGGTAATTTTTTTATTTTGGGGGCTAGGGTTTTTATGGTTGGTAAAAAGATGAAGAGGTAAAAGTGAAAAGATGAAGAGATGAATGATTGTGATGTTTGGGAGGAGTCATATGCCCTTTTAAAAAACACCTCATTCCTAATTCAGACGTCTGAATTGAAGAAAACAGACGTCTGTTTTACATCAATTTGGAACCCGAGAAGAATTAGTTCAAAATAAGGTTGTTTCAGACGTCTGTTCTTTTTGGTTCAGACGTCCGAATCGGGAGGTAGAATAATTTTTCTTAGTGAAACAAACGTCTGGATTTTTCTTTCAGACATCTGTCTGAAAGAAATTTTTAACCCGCAAGTATTTAGTTCATTTTATTACCGTTCCAGACGTCTGGTTTAATTTGTGCAGACGTTTGTTTTGAGGTAAAAATTTATTCCCCATGTTTATTCGGATGGTTGTTTGTTTTTCCTCAGACGTCTATTTGATGAAATTTTTGCACAATCAACTTTTATTTCATATAATGGTTTAAATAACTAGTTAAATATAAACATATATAAAATATAGATGAAACATTAATTTTTAGAAGGTTTCTTTGGTGTTGGTGAACTCGTTCCTTCATTGGCTTTGTAATTCTTCTCCTAAGAGTTTGGACTATAAGGCGGTCGTTGTGGATAGAAGGTATAGTATTTTAAGGTAGGGTTTACTGGGTCATTCTCGGTACGATAAGAGGAAGACGGGTCAATAGGATTTAGCGGAATTAGTAATGGTGAAGTAACATCTTTTGCTTTTGAACCACAAAATTTTCAGATCATTTTTTCGAGAAGGCTTAAGCGAGTAGAGGTTTCTTTTGGATTTTTGGGTTCAATAGTTGAAAGAAAAGCTACATGACCCATTTGATTTAATTGACTTCTTGTTCGAATATGCGTGTCAATTTCACCAATAATATTTTGTGTAGAATGATCTTTTAAGATTCTGGGAGGTGATCTGATATGTTCTATGGGATTATTTTCTGTATTTTCAAGACTCATATTTTCAATGATTTCATCGCCATCTTTGTTCTTTATATTTTTATTAAAATTTTCATTAAAAGATACGTGTTAAGATTCTTCTATAACATTAGTACATTTGTTGAAAATACGATATGTTTAACTACGTTCTGAATATCCAACAAAAATTCCGTTATCAGCTTTTGCATCAAAATTTCCAAGTTGATCTTTAGTATTAAGAATGAAACATTTAGAACCAAAAACTTTAAAATATGAAATATTTGTTTTCCTTCCATTAAAAAGTTCGTAGGGAGTATTTTTAGTTAAAGGCCGAATAGAAATTTGATTTAACACGTAACAAGCAGTCGCTACTGCTTCTGCCCAAGATTGTTTAGGTAAAGTACTTCCATTAAGTAGAGTTCTTGCACATTCCCGTAAAGTTCCATTCTTTCTTTCTACAACTCCATTTTGTTGTGGAGTTCTAGGAAAAGAGAAAATATGATTTATTCTTTTCTTTTTACAAAAATGTTCAAAAGATTCATTCTCGAATTCTCCACCGTGATCACTTAGAATGTTTTTAACTTTTATATCTTTAGAATTTTGAATCTTTTTGATGAAATATTTAAAATGCCCAAAAGTATCACTTTTATTTTTCATGAAGATAGTCCATGTATATCTTGAGAAACCATCGATTATTACAAATACATAACGATTGTGATTTAGTGATTAAACTTGAGTAGGAACAAATAAGTCCATATGTAATAGTTCTAACAGTTGTAAAGCTGAAATAACCTTTTTCGATTTAAAAGAAGATTTGGTTAGTTTACCTATCTGACAATCTTCACATAAATTGTTTACTTTAAAATTTATTTTAGGTAGACCTTTTACTAACTCATGTTTCGAAAGTCTTTGTATAGTTTTAAAATTTATGTGACAAAAATGCTTGTGCCATAACCAAGAACCGTTGGTATTGGCAATCAAACACATTTCTTTATTATTATTTACTTTCATATTTAGAACATAAATATTTCTATCTCTATTTCCTTCAAAAATAATTTTTTTTCTTTGTCAAAAATACTACATTTGTTTTTAGAAAATGTTATTTTAATACCTTTGTCACATAATTGACTAATACTAAGTAAATTATGTTTTAAATTTTTAACAAAAGAAACATTAGCAATAAAAGGTAGATTTGAAATACAATAGTCACACACATCTCCTTTGCCAATGATAAATCCTTTTGAGTTATCTCCGAAGGCAACTGAGCCACCATCAAAGTATGAAATATTGGTTAGCATATCTTTGTCTTCGGTCATATGATTTGAGCAACCACTGTCTAATATCCATTTTCTCTTTTTGAGTGGACCTGCAAAAAATATTAATAAGCACATTGGTACCCGCTTTTTAATAGGGTCCTAAGAGTTAGGTCTTAGGAAGCCAAACCCAAGTGGGTTTAGTATCCCTTTTATATAAATAATTTTTATTATTATGCAAAAATTCCATAAATGAGTTAATGTGTTTGTTTCTAATCAAACTATTATTAGTTTTTGGAATCCATATTTTAGTTTTATTTGTGGATTTTGATTTGTTTTTAATTTTTGAATCAATTTTCCTCTTTATTTTAGCAATCTTTATTGGAGGAATTTTTGATTCTTTTTTAAATCCTAATCTATATTTATTTGAAGATGGTTGAGAACTTTCTATAATTCTTGATAAATTTTCTCTACCCTTATTAAAGTTAGAAACATTTTTAGAGATGCTTTCTAACTTAGTTTAAATAATTTTATTTTCTAATTTTAATTCTTTTATTTTAGTGTATAACATGTGATTCTCAGAACTAATTTCATCATTCTTTGTCTTTTGAGTTTCGATTTCTGGACTCAAAAGAGAAAGCTGACTATTTGAATTTGTAAGAGTATCTTGAACTTTTTCAAGTTCTTCTTCTAGAATTAATTTTTCAACTTTCAACATGTCTCTTTCAAATTATGCTTTATTCTGGTTTTCACGAGTTTCTTTAAGCTTTTTCTTTAGAGTTTTTATAATATTTAAAAGTTCAGTATTAACATCTATTAATTCTTCATAAGATAATTCATTACTTCAGACTCTTGAGCCATGAAACACACATTTGCTTGTTCATTTTCACTATCACTCTCACTATTTGACGAATTTGAGTTTGAGTCGTCCCATGTAACAGAAAAACCTTCTTCTTGAATTTATCTTTCTTACTTTTGTTGAAGTTTTTCTGATTTTCTTTCATTTCTGGGCAGTCTTTTACGATATGACCCTTCTTATGACAATTGAAACATTACAATTTTGAAGATGGAGATTTGTTTGAGGTATTATTTTTGAAATTTCCTTTTCTATGCTTTAGAAATGTCTTAAATTTTTTGGCAATAAAGGCTAGATCTTCGTCTTCTGATTCAGATTCTTCTTTATCAGCATGAAAGGCCACAATTTTCTTTTCTTGTGCTAATTCCTTTTTTGCTTGAAGATTTACTTCATAAGACATAAGATTTCCTATTAGCTCTTCTGGTTTCATAGCTGATAAGTCATTTGCTTCTTCAATGGCTAGTACTTTTCTTTTCCAATCGTCAGTTAGATAATTTAGTACTTTTGAAACTATGTCAAAGTCACTATATTTTTCTCCTAGTCCTATCAATGCAGGTAAAATGTCTTGAAATCTTGAGTACATTTCATTGATAGTTTCATTTTGTTTTCTCTTGAAGTTCAGGAACTGGTTTTTGAGCATTGAAATTTTAGTTTGCTTGACTTTATTTGTTCCTTCATGGATGGTCTTGAGTGTTTCTCATATTTGATATGCTGATGTACAAATGCTAACATGATTGAACTCATTTCTATCTAGTACACAGTGTAGCATGTTCATAGCTTTTGCATTTGTAGTGGCCTCCTCTTTTTGAACTGTTGTTCAAGTTGAATATTCTGTTGTAGGTGTCATAAATTCTTTTTGAGTAGCATTCCATGCACTAAAACCACTTGCTTGCATATAAATCCTCATTCTTGTAGCCTATTAGTTGTAGTGTAGCCCATTGAATAAAGGTGGTCTTTGAGTAGATTGTCCTTTGGCAAAGGTAGCTAAGCTAGTACTTGGGTTATTCTCCATTTTATCAAAGTGTCGAATAACGGTATTACGGTTATAGGATGGCCTAGCTCTGATACCAATTGTAAGAGGCGATATGACAGAAGGATCGTGTAGAATGGAGAATATGATGTAATTTATATATTAGAGTAGTAAACAGTAAATCACACGGTCGATTTGTACTAGTTTGGACCACTGTCCTACGTCCAGTCCCAGACTCACTTCTGATATTTCACTAACACTAAAACCCTCACTTCACCCGGAGGAATAGGTCCACAATTACCCGAACAGCTGAACGGGATTTTCTTGCCTCAACCACTAAAGAGGTCTTTTATAATACAAAATAATTGATGACTTTCTTGTGTTCTTGTTAACACTGATATGTCAATATATAGTACACCCTTCCTATAGTCTTTCCTTGATGATAAATGTGAAGCTTGTGAAAGATTATGGAAGATAATATTGAGAATAGTATGCTTTTTGAAAACTAGACAGCTTTGAATGATACAGAGAGAGAATGAAATTCAGCAAGTTAATCAAGTCCATATTAATAAAATACAAAGAGTTGTAACTAATCATGAAGAGTTTCCATCAAGAGAAACGATCCAGAGAATTGTGACTCTTCATAATAGGTTGCAACTTTTCGTAATTAGATGTCTGAAAATTTTATTCAGATGTCTGTTTTAATTTGAAAAATGAAATAGCAAAGAAATAGGGCATTTCGTATCAGATTCAGACATCTGAAAAATTCAGAATAGACATCTGAATATTATGGTGAATTTAAATTTTGTCTCAGCAAGCAGATGTCCGTCTGATTTAAATCAGACGTCTATTTTTTGGGCAAAATATATTCTTTGCCTCTTTTGAATATGAAAACATATATATGTGATATGTGTGTGTGTGTAATCATCAAGGAAGACTTTAACATGAATATCTAATACTAACAGACCCTTACAACATATTCAATCTTCATTTTGGTGTTCTTGAATCTGTTTGTCAAATATCTTCCTGCAAAAACAAGGTTAGATGATAATATATATGCTTATGTATAGTTGTTATAGTCATAACGCTATGTAGCGAGATTCAACAGTAAAGAATTAAAGAAGATCGGTTGTGAGGTGTAACACCCCGAATTTTGGGTTAATACTAAAATTCACTAATTGCAGGATAAATAATCTCAGATGTGGGAATTAGGGGAAACGGGTTGCGTTATTGCGTTCGTCTCGGAAAAATACGCAAAATAGAGTCCGAGTTTTCGAAAATCGAAGTCCGTATGGCCCAGTTATGGCCCGATGAAGTTTGCAGAAAATTCAAAACTAAAACAGATTTAAAAATTTAAAATTTCAGATTGTGGGATGGAACAGGCGGGGTCAGGCGGGAAGATTCCCGCCCTACCCATGTCGACAGGGGTGTCGACTTGCCTGTCGACAGGGGCGCGCCGTCCATTGAACCTGGGTGCACCAGGTTGCACTAGGAGGGCTGGTTCTAGAGATTTCCGAAATCTAAGGGTCCTAATCTAATCCAGGGTTAATCTAAGGGCCTAAAACACTCACCTAATCTATAAATACACCCTAAACCCCCCTTAATCCTTACCAAAAATAGAAATGATGGCCTCATGCCGCCAAATTAAATCCTAAGAGGAGCCTCCACTAATCTAAGAAGGAAGTTTCAAGCTAAACCTTATCAAATCATTCTCTAATCATCATTATCTTCATAGTTAGCAACTAATTCTACTTCATAAGGTTGCTAATCTTGAGTTTGGTGAGTTTCTATCACTTTAACACCAATTGTTAAAGTAAGTAGATTGGGTGTAATGAGACTTATGGTCTTAAATGCGGATTAGTGAGTTTGAATCATGTATAATGATATGTTACTCTATGTTGTTCTATGTTTATGCATATTTGATAAGTTGGTTTATGCATGCTTAATAAGTTGATTTATGCATGTTTAACAAGTTGGTATATGCATGCTTAACAAGTGGATTTATGCATATTTAATGAGTGGAATTATGCATGTTTAATAAAGTAAGTTATGCAAGTTAAGTATATGTTTAAATGCAAGTTTAAAGTGATATGCAAGTTATGCATGCTTATGCAAGTGTATGGATGCTTATGCAAGTCATGTATATGTTTAAATGCAAGATTTATGTGATATGCAAGTTATGCATGCTTATGCGAGTATATGAATGCTTATACAAGATATGTATATGCTTAAATGACATGATATGCAAGTTATGCATGTTTATGCAAGTTATGTATGCTTATGCAAGTATGTGAATGTTTATGCAAGTATGCGAATGCTTATGCAAGTTATGTGTATGCCTAAATGCATGTTTAACATGTTATGCAAGTCATGAGAATGCTTATATGCAAGTTCAACATGTTATGCAAAATATGTGTATGATAATATGCAAGCTCATATGCAACATGTTATGCAAATCGTGTGTATGATAATATGCAAGTTTGGGTTAAATGTGGTTGGGTTAATATGTGTTCATATATGCAAGTTGACATCCTCTTAACCCATGACAAAGTTATATGCTAAACCCATGATATTTGTGATGGATCTTCCCCTTTTATTATGTCATGAAATGAGAACGATTTACGTGGGGAACGATGGGGTTGGTAAATATGTTAATAAATGAATGATTGGGTATGATTAAGCATACCATAAAAATAAATTACCATAAGTGGGAATTTACCTATTGAGTTAGGTCTACCCCATGGGAATTTACCTATTGAGTTAGGTCTACCCATGTTATGGAAAACTTGATATTAATTAGGGATAATTAATATGGGGGTGATTAATTAGGTGTAATTAATCGACTAAGACACGAGGTTGGACTCATTTGTAGTGTAAAACTGCCCGGACCCGACCGGCTTAACCAGTTGCTACAAATATCAGCCCAATGTGAGAGGTCTTAGCCATGAATTAAATACGTGATTAAGGTAAAGACACGAGGTTAGACTCTGTTATGACGTAAGACTGCCCGGACTCTACCGGCTTAACCAGGCGGTCATAACAGTCAGTCTAATGTGGGAGGTCTTTATGGGAGATCACGGTCTTAATTAATTAAGAAACACTTAACCATATTAGCATGTAGTGGGACATGAGGGGTTAAGTGGGTGCCTTGGGTGGCATGAGGAAATTTTGTGGTTGCCTTGGGTGGCATGTGGAATCTAGTGGGTTGCCTTGGGTGGCAATAGAAAATACGATTAGAATACTTAACCAAGTGGAAACATGTAATTAAACATGATTAAAGGGTTAAGTGGGATACACTAGATATATGACAAGCTTAGGTGGGTAGCTTGTTGGGGGCCCATTTCAACCAATATCCCAAACGTATCTTTGTGGGCTCGACCCATGTCGAGTGACGGGACACGCATATTGGGCTTGATTATAAGAGGCCAAAACGGGTTAGCGGTGGCAACGCAAGTCCAACGGGTTTCATATGCGTGTGTGGGCCCGGGCTGGTAGATAAGCCGTTGTTGCATCGTGTAGATATAAAGCCGTGCACCGTTGATAGTATTGGGTAGCCACTTTAGGGGAGTGATACACCCCACTGTGGGACCAGCACGGGTATCTACGGTAGGGAGCCGATCGCTTGGGGAGTAGTGGGTACACCTAATGAAGATAGGGGCAGACGGCACCTATGTAGGGGTACACGAAACTACTGGGTAAGAATTACTGAGTACACCTAGTGGAGATAGGGGCAGACGGCACCTATGTAGTGGGCTAGGAGTACATGAAACTACTGGGGAAATTTTCTAAGTCCTTGGAAGGGATCAACCTTTAAGTGGGAATGACTGGTGTGGTGCAGTTAGTAATTATCCTTGGGTGGGTAGATGCGTCCTGACGGTTATCTTAGTTTATCCTAAGTCTACCAAGCTGCTTAGTGTAGCCATTCATCCCCAGTTATTACCGTAGGTCAAGTTTATGTCTTCTCTGGTTACTTTAATGATTGTATTGTTAAAGTTATAGGACTCACTCAGACTTATGTCTGACCCCGTTGTTTTTATCTTTTTCCCAAGCCTCAGGTCCTACGGTGGATCCTAGCGGTAGTAGAGCTTGATCGGATTGCTGTTCCAGTCTTTAGGAGCTTGGGTAGATGTAAAGCTCCAGTTATCCAGTTATCTTTTCTTTTGTTATGGCTATTGTATGAGAGAGTGGGATTATGTACTTCTTTATTTTGATGGATATTGTACTTGACTTTTATCGTGGTTTTATGATGTAACCAGACATGTTTATTTCCGCTGTTGTGAGATGATATTTTTAAATTTCAAGTACTAATTATATCTGTCTTGTTGTAATTTTTCTGTTCTATATTCACTAAAATACTCCACCGATGCTATGACATTCCCTTAGTGAGTGACCATAGCGGGCGTGGGGTGTTACACGTGGTATCAGAGCAAAGGTTACCGGAACAGATAAAATTTTTAGAAAACTATTTTTCTAAAACATTTTTGGAAAAGATATTTTCAAAAACATGTCTTTTAAGAGAAAAGTTTTTGAAAGAAAAGCATAATCCCCAATAGCCATATCTATATCCTTCGAATTCTCCGTTTTGAATCTTTCCTTTTTCGTTTCAGCATGGCTGAGAATCTTAATTTTCCGGAGGGTGTGACGGTACCAGTATGGTATAGGAGATTGATGGAGGCTAGGGCCACCACTGCGGGTCCAGCAAATGTTCCTCCACCAACCGTAGCACCCGATCTTCCTCCTCCCCCTCCTCCTCGCACGGATACTTTTGCTAAGACTTGCAAGGAATTTAAAGCTATGGGAGGGAAACCTTTTCAAGGATCTGAAACTTTTGTGGAGGCTAGAGATTGGCTTAAGGAGGTGGAAGAGTTGATACATATCTTTGAGATGGAAGAAGGGAAGAAAGTCAAGTTGGCTGCTTGGTTAATGAAGGGAGAGGCCTCATTCTGGTGGGAGGTCACTAATGGAGAACGCCCCGTTGACTCTTGGGCGGATTTTAGGCAAAGATTTGTGGAAAAGTTTCTCTCAAGGGCGGAGGAAAACTTGTATATGGAAAGATTCTTGACTCTAAAGCAAGGAAATCTTTCGGTGAAGGAATATGTTAACAAGTTTAATCAATTGGCAAGGTTTGGCCTAGATATGGTGAATACACCGGAGAAGAAGGCTTTGCGGTTCGTGAAAGGCTTGAATGAACCTATGCATGGGTTGGCTATGACTCATATCCCTATGGGGGCCACCTTTGAGAAGCTAGTTGACATGGCACTCATGTATGAGGAAGAGAAGGGTCCTAATGCTAATAAGGCACCCGAGAAGAAGGGAGATCAAAAGAGACCTCAGCAACAACAACAAAGCAAAGGTGGGAAAGGCAACGGTGGCAAGGGCAAGAAGAAGAAGTGTTTCAATTGTGGGACACCTGGCCACCTAAGCAAGGATTGTCGCAAGAAGAAGAAGACTGGCTGCTTCCACTGTGGCGAAGCAGGGCATTTAGTGAAGGATTGCCCTAAGAAAGGGCAAAGGACGGGATCTACCTCAGGAGGACAGGTGCAAGCTCTTATGACACCGAGTCAGGCTAAGGGGCAAGTACAGGCTCTCGCGGTTCCACCGATTCAGGAGAGAGGTAGAACTATTTCCGTTGAAAGTCTGGTTTTTCTATTCGACCATCCTGTCCGTACATTGTTTGATTCAGGCGCATCGCATTTGTTTATCTCATCATCATTAGTTGAGTCACTGCACTTAGACACCAGTCTGGTAGATGATCCCTTGGTTGTTTCAAACCCAATTGGGGGCTCCACTTATTTGTCCATGATATGTTTGGGTTTGAAGATTTCTATACTTAGCATTGAGTTTAGATGTGATGCTTTTGTATTGGGCTTCACGGGCTATGGGTTGATTTTGGGCATGGACTGGTTATCCAGTAATGGTGCCGTTCTTGATTGCGAAAGGAGAGTTGTTAGGCTCATGACCCGCTTGGGTAACACTCTCGAGATTTCTTGTAATCCCATGGACTCTGTTATGCTAAGTTATCTTGAATCGCTTGACGCTTCGGTCGAGAGTTTGCAATCTGTGAGAGTGGTCCGGGAATATCCGGATGTGTTTGAGGAGGTGAAGGGCTTACCTCCGAAGCGGGAGATTGACTTCCGAATATATCTGGTGGATAATGCTAAACCGGTATCTTTACCAGTGCGCCACATGGCTCCTCATGAGAGGAGGGAACTCCATAAGCAAGTAGGGGAGTTGCTTGAGAAGGGGTTCATAAGACGGAGCATATCGGAGTGGGGTGCTCCAGTAGTATTTGCTACGAAGGAGGATGGGTCCCTCAGACTTTGTGTAGATTATAGAGAACTTAACAAGCTCACAAAGAATAATAGACACCCATTGCCGAGAATAGATGATCTTTTCGATCAGTTGGTTGGCGCTTCAGTATTTTCTCAGTTGGACTTAGCCACGGGGTTTCATCAGTTGAGGGTGGCTGAGGATAGCATAGACAAGACTGCCTTTAGAACTCCGGATGGTTTCTATGAGTGGCTGGTGATGCCATTTGGGTTGACAAACGCCCCTGCATACTTTGTTGATTTGATGAGTAGGGTGTTCAGGGAGTTCCTTAATAAATTCGTGGTGGTCTTTGTGGATGATATCTTAGTATTTTCTAAGTGTGAAGAAGAGCGTGCCCTACATCTTGGGGAAGTGTTGAAGACTCTTCGAGCACATAGCCTTAAGGCTAAATTCTCTAAATGTCACTTCTGGAGGAAGGAAGTACGGTTCTTGGGGCACGTGGTCTCCAAAGAAGGGATAGTTGTGGATCCCGCGAAGGTAGTATCAATTCAGGATTGGAAGGTTCCGAAGAATGCTACCGAAGTAAGAAGTTTCTTGGGGTTGGCGGGTTATTATAGGAAGTTTGTTAAAGACTTCGCGAAGATATCAGCCCCATTAACCCGCTTAACAAAGAAGAATCTTGTTTTTGCATGGGACGTAGATTGTGATGATGCGTTCCGACGGTTAAAGAGAGCTTTAACCACGGCTCCAGTTTTAGTGTTGCCAGATGGGAGCAAGCCATTTGTTGTCTATACCGATGCCCGTGGGACAGGACTTGGCACAGTCTTAATGCAAGAGGGAAGGGTAATAGCCTATGGTGGAAGGCAGTTGAGGGCACATGAGAAAAATTACCCTACCCATGATCTAGAGCTGGCCGCTATTGTTTTTGCGCTTAAGATTTGGCGTCATTATCTTCTTGGTGAGAGATTCGAGTTGTTCACTGACCATAAATCATTGAAGTACTTATTCTCTCAGAAGGATTTGAATCTAAGACAACAAAGGTGGATGGAATTCTTAGCATCCTATGATTTCGAGATAGCGTATACCCCTGGCAAGGGTAACGTGGTGGCGGACGCCTTGAGCAGGAAGAGGTTGTCCTTGAGTCCATTGTTTGTGGAACGACGAAGCTTGGAGTTTATCTCGATGTTTGATTTCAGACCTTCCATTGATTATGTACCCGGTTCGCTAGCTTCCTTGGAAGTTAGGCCTACTCTTTTGGGGCGGATTGGGGAAACCCAGAGGGACGACCCACAGTTGGTTGAGTTGATAGAGAAGCTCATAAGGGGGGAGTCGTCCAGCCATTTGAGTAGGTACACCCTAGACGATAGGGGGCACTTGCGTAGAGACGGTAGACTTTGTGTACCGCAAGACGAGGGTTTGAGGAAGGCTATTCTTGATGACGCACACCGTTCTAGGATGACCATTCATCCCGGTGGGGATAAGATGTACCAAGACATGAAGAGGGTTTTCTTCTGGGCCGGTATGAAGAAAGATGTGGCCGAGTATGTCACTCGATGTTTGGTGTGCCAGCAAGTGAAGGCGGAGCAAAGGAAACCAGGTGGGTTGCTTCACCCATTGGAGGTTCCGCAATGGAAGTGGGATAGTGTCTCGATGGATTTTATTGACGGGTTACCCAGGTCGAGGAAGGGTAATACAGGAATTTGGGTGGTGGTAGATAGACTTACTAAGAGCGCCCATTTCATACCTGTGAAGAGCAAGAGGACTGCTCCATGGCTAGCTTCAGTATATCTTCGAGAGATAGTTCGTTTACATGGGGTACCCTCTAGCATAGTAAGTGATCGAGATCCTATCTTCACTAGCGAGTTCTGGAGAAGTTTGCAAGAAGCAGTAGGGACTCAATTGTGTCTGAGCACCGCATATCATCCTCAGACAGACGGCCAAACTGAGAGGGTGAATCGTGTTCTAGAAGACCTTTTGAGGCTTTGTATCTTAGATTTTCGAGGTACATGGGAAGAGCATCTTCCATTGGTAGAGTTTGCATATAATAACATCTTTCAGTCCAGTATTGGTATGGCTCCTTTCGAAGCTCTCTATGGAAGGCCTTGTCGGTCACCTACATGTTGGTGGGAATCTACGGATAAGATCTTGCTTGGGACTGATATGGTTAGGGAGACTTCTGAGAAGATTGACTTCATTCGAAGAAGGATGAAAGCAGCGCAGGATAGGCAAAAATCTTATGCGGACAAGAGAAGGACGGATCTTGAGTTTGAGGTTGGGGATATGGTTTTTGTTAAGGTATCTCCGTTGAGAAATGTTGTTCGCTTCGGATCCGTTGGGAAGCTAGCACCGAGGTTTGTTGGGCCGTTTCCTATCAAGGAAAGGATTGGACGGATGGCATATAGGATAGAGTTGCCCGACAGACTTAGTGGTGTTCATGATGTATTCCATGTGTCCCATTTGAGGAAGTGCTTACATGAGACCGCAGAGGTGGTAGAGCCAAGCTTGCTTAGAGATGTAGAGGTAGAGCGTGATGCGACTATTCGACGAGCCCCTACTCGCATCCTTGGGTCAGAGACTAGGAAGTTGAGAAACAGAGAGGTTCAACTAGTCAAGGTGCAATGGGGAGAAGATGAGAGCAACGCAACTTGGGAGACGGAAGCGAAGATGCGTTCATTGTACCCATTTCTTTTTGAGGGTATGTCTTTACTTTCTCCTTTATCGCTTGTCTAGTACTTATCTTATCTTTGGTATGTCCTCTCGTTAGTACCTTTGACCTTTAGATAGGGTAAACCTATGGTTGAAACATGTGTTTGAGACATGTTATGGTTGATGGATGCAAGTGGATGCAAGTGTTTGCTAGTGGTTGCTCGTGGATGCATATACACACACTCTAGGCACTAGATCGGCTAAGTCACTTCATATTGCATAAAATTGTGTGTAGGAAGATATATTTATGGATGTATAATTGTTGTGTTATCACATGGATGATGCATTTTGGTGAATGATTGTGCACTCATGTAGATATTGTATGTGTCGATAGGATTCTTTCGCATACATAATGGATGCATGGCACTATCATGGTTTGCATATGTTCATACATTAGATAGGGAACATATACACACACTCTTTGCATATGCTCATACATCATTAGAAATTGTTCTAAGGACAATGGATGCCCGTGTTTGATGGATTGAGTAGATGGATGTTTGGATGGTAGGATATTCATTCTCCTTAGCTTAGAGATTTCGGGGACGAAATCCTTTAAGGAGGGGAGAATGTAACACCCCGAATTTTGGGTTAATACTAAAATTCACTAATTGCAGGATAAATAATCTCAGATGTGGGAATTAGGGGAAACGGGTTGCGTTATTGCGTTCGTCTCGGAAAAATACGCAAAATAGAGTCCGAGTTTTCGAAAATCGAAGTCCGTATGGCCCAGTTATGGCCCGATGAAGTTTGCAGAAAATTCAAAACTAAAACAGATTTAAAAATTTAAAATTTCAGATTGTGGGATGGAACAGGCGGGGTCAGGCGGGAAGATTCCCGCCCTACCCATATCGACAGGCCTGTCGACAGGGGTGTCGACTTGCCTGTCGACTTGCCTGTCGACAGGGGCGCGCCGTCCATTGAACCTGGGTGCACCAGGTTGGGTTTCAGGCTGGCTAGGAGGGCTGGTTCTAGAGATTTCCGAAATCTAAGGGTCCTAATCTAATCTAGGGTTAATCTAAGGGCCTAAAACACTCACCTAATCTATAAATACACCCTAAACCCCCCTTAATCCTTACCAAAAATAGAAATGATGGCCTCATGCCGCCAAATTAAATCCTAAGAGGAGCCTCCACTAATCTAAGAAGGAAGTTTCAAGCTAATCCCTCTCAAATCATTCTCTAATCATCATTATCTTCATAGTTAGCAACTAATTCTACTTCATAAGGTTGCTAATCTTGAGTTTGGTGAGTTTCTATCACTTTAACACCAATTGTTAAAGTAAGTAGATTGGGTGTAATGAGACTTATGGTCTTAAATGCGGATTAGTGAGTTTGAATCATGTATAATGATATGTTACTCTATGTTGTTCTATGTTTATGCATATTTGATAAGTTGGTTTATGCATGCTTAATAAGTTGATTTATGCATGTTTAACAAGTTGGTATATGCATGCTTAACAAGTGGATTTATGCATATTTAATGAGTGGAATTATGCATGTTTAATAAAGTAAGTTATGCAAGTTAAGTATATGTTTAAATGCAAGTTTAAAGTGATATGCAAGTTATGCATGCTTATGCAAGTGTATGGATGCTTATGCAAGTCATGTATATGTTTAAATGCAAGATTTATGTGATATGCAAGTTATGCATGCTTATGCGAGTATATGAATGCTTATACAAGATATGTATATGCTTAAATGACATGATATGCAAGTTATGCATGTTTATGCAAGTTATGTATGCTTATGCAAGTATGTGAATGTTTATGCAAGTATGTGAATGCTTATGCAAGTTATGTGTATGCCTAAATGCATGTTTAACATGTTATGCAAGTCATGAGAATGCTTATATGCAAGTTCAACATGTTATGCAAAATATGTGTATGATAATATGCAAGCTCATATGCAACATGTTATGCAAATCGTGTGTATGATAATATGCAAGTTTGGGTTAAATGTGGTTGGGTTAATATGTGTTCATATATGCAAGTTGACATCCTCTTAACCCATGACAAAGTTATATGCTAAACTCATGATATTTGTGATGGATCTTCCCCTTTTATTATATCATGAAATGAGAACGATTTACGTGGGGAACGATGGGGTTGGTAAATATGTTAATAAATGAATGATTGGGTATGATTAAGCATACCATAAAAATAAATTACCATAAGTGGGAATTTACCTATTGAGTTAGGTCTACCCCATGGGAATTTACCTATTGAGTTAGGTCTACCCATGTTATGGAAAACTTGATATTAATTAGGGATAATTAATATGGGGGTGATTAATTAGGTGTAATTAATCGACTAAGACACGAGGTTGGACTCATTTGTAGTGTAAAACTGCCCGGACCCGACCGGCTTAACCAGTTGCTACAAATGTCAGCCCAATGTGAGAGGTCTTAGCCATGAATTAAATACGTGATTAAGGTAAAGACACGAGGTTAGACTCTGTTATGACGTAAGACTGCCCGGACTCTACCGGCTTAACCAGGCGGTCATAACAGTCAGTCTAATGTGGGAGGTCTTTATGGGAGATCACGGTCTTAATTAATTAAGAAACACTTAACCATATTAGCATGTAGTGGGACATGAGGGGTTAAGTGGGTGCCTTGGGTGGCATGAGGAAATTTTGTGGTTGCCTTGGGTGGCATGTGGAATCTAGTGGGTTGCCTTGGGTGGCAATAGAAAATACGATTAGAATACTTAACCAAGTGGAAACATGTAATTAAACATGATTAAAGGGTTAAGTGGGATACACTAGATATATGACAAGCTTAGGTGGGTAGCTTGTTGGGGGCCCATTTCAACCAATATCCCAAACGTATCTTTGTGGGCTCGACCCATGTCGAGTGACGGGACACGCATATTGGGCTTGATTATAAGAGGCCAAAACGGGTTAGCGGTGGCAACGCAAGTCCAACGGGTTTCATATGCGTGTGTGGGCCCGGGCTGGTAGATAAGCCGTTGTTGCATCGTGTAGATATAAAGCCGTGCACCGTTGATAGTATTGGGTAGCCACTTTAGGGGAGTGATACACCCCACTGTGGGACCAGCACGGGTATCTACGGTAGGGAGCCGATCGCTTGGGGAGTAGTGGGTACACCTAATGAAGATAGGGGCAGACGGCACCTATGTAGGGGTACACGAAACTACTGGGTAAGAATTACTGAGTACACCTAGTGGAGATAGGGGCAGACGGCACCTATGTAGTGGGCTAGGAGTACATGAAACTACTGGGGAAATTTTCTAAGTCCTTGGAAGGGATCAACCTTTAAGTGGGAATGACTGGTGTGGTGCAGTTAGTAATTATCCTTGGGTGGGTAGATGCGTCCTGACGGTTATCTTAGTTTATCCTAAGTCTACCAAGCTGCTTAGTGTAGCCATTCATCCCCAGATATTACCGTAGGTCAAGTTTATGTCTTCTCTGGTTACTTTAATGATTGTATTGTTAAAGTTATAGGACTCACTCAGACTTATGTCTGACCCCGTTGTTTATATCTTTTTCCCAACCCTCAGGTCCTACGGTGGATCCTAGCGGTAGTAGAGCTTGATCGGATTGCTGTTCCAGTCTTTAGGAGCTTGGGTAGATGTAAAGCTCCAGTTATCCAGTTATCTTTTCTTTTGTTATGGCTATTGTATGAGAGAGTGGGATTATGTACTTCTTTATTTTGATGGATATTGTACTTGACTTTTATCGTGGTTTTATGATGTTACCAGACATGTTTATTTCCGCTGTTGTGAGATGATATTTTTAAATTTCAAGTACTAATTATATCTGTCTTGTTGTAATTTTTCTGTTCTATATTCACTAAAATACTCCACCGATGCTATGGCATTCCCTTAGTGAGTGACCATAGCGGGCGTGGGGTGTTACATGAGGACAAAGGAGATGTGGTCTAGAATGTTGAGGTCGAATCGGTTTCATCAGATCCTACTTATCCACTAATGGCTTGATCTTAAGTGAAGTGACATGCAGAAGCAGTCTGAAATAAGGTGTTGAACTCGTCGAAGTCTTGTTTGGCGGTGGATCGAGATTGGGATTGGTGACACGATTTCTGCTGATTCAAGGGTCGATTAGATTTTGCAAGTGTCAATCGCCTAGGCTTTTCTGGAATCAGATGAGAAACCGATCTGAAAAACGATAATTGGAGGCGGAATTTCATTAGATCTAGAAATCGCCATTTCCTCTTCCCATGGGAGAGGGAACACATATATATATATATATATATATATATTGTTTCTGTAAAAACTATCGTTATATTGTTCTCCAGTCATGTAAACTATCGTTATATTGTTTCTGTAAAAAATTTGTTCGATGGCAACAGTTACAGTGGAACGTTTTTCAAAGAATTAACATCTACTTTTTAGATAATTGAAATCTATCTAAATATTTATTCAGATTGTTTCTTTGTTTTTTCAATACGGTCTAAAATTGTTCTCCAGTCATGTTTACTTTCCTCAATTGATTGATCATGAAATAAAGCGCACCATATATGGTGCGTTTTTGCGGACGGTAACAGGGTATTTGAGTGTGACATTTGAGCGTGACACGTTAGTGAACAGAAAATGTGTCTTTTGCTGCAAACGGGATATTTGAGCGTGGTATTTGAACGAGATATTTATATATAATGCGATTTTTAACTTATTTGTTTTGGATTAATTAAATACTAATTACACATAAAAAACGACTATATTTCATTAAACGAAACAGAAATACAACTAGAATGTTTATCATTGAAAATAAAACTACTGCCTACGATGAAAATAAAACTAGTACACAAAAAACTACTGCCAACAACGATTATTCAAACTCCTCAACTCTGCTAAAATAAAACTCTATGCATCTCTTTCGTTTAGTGCGACAACGATCTCCACATTCCGCGGGTCATTGCGGAAAAGCAACATAATTTCCCATCGCTCAGCATCTTCCACGGCTCAAACAAGACTATAGCAACAAGAAACGGGGTCCTTAAGGTGGGGGTTCACGAAAGATCGGCTCGTGCTGCAATGCTCGGTATGTCTGCGCCTAGGGACCTGAGCAGAAGGAAATTACTAGTAGTTATCTAATCGAAATAATAACCAGCGTTGGCAGCGGTGAAAGGCTGAGCTTGTGCAGGTGGAGGCGCGGTAGGGGGTGTCAGATATAGGCAAGTGGGCCTACCTAAACAGCCCCCAAAAGGTTGAATCTGCTCTCGGAACATCAACGGTGGATTTCTTCGGAATCACCTGTATCCTCTGACTAGACTACTTTCCCACCACTCATCAGTACCATCCAACTGATCGTTGACCGGATCCCATTCCCCGACTGGTAGTCATAATAGCCTGTTCCAGTCACGAAACGACTGTTTTATGTTGTCACACTTGTTTTTAATCTGAGTTTCTATGTAAGCTAGATTAAAGCAGTGGTTTAGAGCATTCGTGACCATCCCATAGAAGTTACTCGCCCCAGCTGTCTGATCCTTTAAAAACTCAATGCAAATATTGATAAAAGCTTCCTCCCGTACATTTGTCCAATTGGCGAAAGGTTAGGAAGTAGCAGAACCAAATTTGGAAGACATACTGAAAATCAGAAATTATAAAAATAACCAAAAAAATTCCAAGAAAAGTAAATATTATAGAATTAAAAAAATTAAACACAAAAGTATAAAAGAAACCTTCTGTAGCTTGGATTGCCGACAAAAAGATCGAGGAAAAGAGAATTGGTGGTCTTTTTTGTGAAGAAATGAACAAGGGGGAAGAGTTTATAAAAAGGGAGAAGGGAGAATAACGGCCTGGAAAATGAACCGATAGCGTACGACGCATCAGACGCGAACAACACTGTAACGTGGCTAATTTTGGTTGCGAACGGTACCATAGACTTTGATTTCAGTGCTCGCGCAACTTGGCACCTGCCACTTCGGTGACTTCACCAGATATCTTGCATCGCAACCCACCCACGTCCCATAAAAAATCTATCGACAAACAAAATCAAAAATGGAAATTTTCAAAAAAAAAAAAAAATCAAATTTCAAATAAAGTTATTTGGAAGTATGAATTTTTAAGAACTCAAGTTTTCCAAAATTTACTCAAAATTTCAAATTGAATTTTCAAAGTTTAAATTTTCAAAACTCGAAATTTAAAAATATCTAATTTCAAATTCTATATTATTATTTTCATTTTTTTGAAGAAGGTTAGCATATTGAACATTTTACTTTTCAAAAAGGTCAACTTTGAAAGAAAATTTGTTTTATGAAATCATTTTCTTTTTAAAGCTCAAATTGTGAGACAAATTTTAAATTTTGTTAATATCTATTTTTATAAATTCAAATTCTATAACTATGAATTCAAACCGTCATATTTTGTTTTTCTCATTCAAAATTTCGGTTCGTATCATTTCCTCCTCCTAAGCAGGCTTTGTCAAAAGTCAACCGATAATGGATAATGTCTTACTTGCTCAAAAAATTATTTCCCAGATTGATTGCAAGATTCATGGTTCCAATGCAGTCATTAATTTTGATTTGACTAAAGCTCATGACCGCATGTCTTGGTTTTTCATCGTTCGGGTTCTTTGGTCTTTTGGCTTTCTTGAGCCATTCATCGATCCGGTATGACACCTTTTCTCAAACTGTTGGTTCCTCCATTCTTATCAATGGAGTGGCCAGTATTTTCTTTCCCTTGAGAAAGAGGCTGCGGCAAGGTGATCCTCTTTCCCCGTCCCTCTTCGTCATCGTCGTGGAGGCGCTGGTCTGTGGGGTCTACGATCTTACAATCCTTGGTCTGGTATCCCGAGTGGTTGTCCTGTGATCTCTTCCATGTCTTTCATTGATAACATCATTATTTTTTCTAATGGTCATCGTCATTCTGTCCATCGGCTCATTTCCTTCATGCATCTTTATGAACAGTGTTCAGGCCAACGGGTCAACGCTTTAAAGAGTTGTTTCGTTCTATCTAAATACATGGATCCCAGGAAGGTATCGTGGATCGAGACCCTCTCATGTTTCCGTGCTACTTCTGTGTCTCTTCCCTATCTTGGCGTTATTCTTTATTGTGATTGTAAGCTCAAAACTCTATTCGATCCCATCACTGATAAAGCCAGAGGAATTTTTTTGCGTGGAACGCTTCCCTTATGTCCCAGGCTTGTAGGTTGGTCCTCATCAACTCGATTCTTGACTTGATTGGTTCGCATGTCTTTGCAGCCATGACGCCAACTTTTCCCTTCTTTCTCTCTTTCCAACCTTAAGCTTCATCTTTATTCTTAGGTAGCAAGGACGATCCTATGAGACATCATTGGATTTCCTGGTATACCATCTGCCGCCCGAGGCGTGAGGGGGCCTATGTCTTCGTGACCCTCGGGATGTATGCAAGGATTTCGCTTGTAAGATTTTTGGGTTAGATTTCGGGCTAATGACTCTCTTTGGGCATCTTTCCTACATGCTAAGTATAGGCGCCTGTTATCATCCAACTTCTCTGGTATCCCTTCGTATGCTAGTGATGTAACAACCCGCATTCTACGCATCGGAGGATCGTAGAATATTTATTTCTTTCCCATATGAAGTCGTATGATCATGTAACTTTGGGAAACAACCATTAGACTCATTTCCCATGTTCATGATTTTTGTCGATTTTTAAAATGACCGTTTTGCCCCTAACTGATCTTGTTTTGGCCATAACTTTTGACTGGAAAGGAATTTTGACCTGAAACCACTTCCATTAGATTCGTTTGATGGTTTACCTTTCCATAGAGTGGTCACATGTGAAAAATGGACTTACCGTTTGGGAGATATGGCTGAAATAAGGTTTAGAAGGTGAAAAACTGCTTAACCGGGCCAAATAGTGTGATTAGTGAATGGGCCCATAACCCATTTCAGGATTAGAGTTATGTGGAGGCTGAAATGAGTTAGAGAATCATTCCATTTCAGTTCTCTAGCCTCCACTTACCTCCAAGAAACCCTAAAAATGGCCTCCAACCTCTAAATCACCTCCAAATTGTCTTCTAATCAAGGATTAAGCTTAGCAACATCAAATCAAGGGAGATCTACACCCAATCAACATTGGAGCTGCTGTTTAGCATTGGGATTCACATCAAATCAGAGATTTATTTCAGATCTAGGTTTTGTTTGTGGCTAAGGTGAGTGATTTGCATAGTTCCTCACTAATTATGGCTAATTAGGGGTAATTAGTGTTAATTAGCGAATTTAAACATGATAAAATTCTGGAAAATTATTTATAAAATTCGAAATGATGTTTTAGACGTCTGATATGAATTTGGGTTAATTTGGTTAAGTTTTGCTAATAATATCATTAGTTTCACCTAAACATGCTTAAGGGGAAATATGAGGTTTTGGCCATGTTTGATCCATTTTAACCTATCATTTTGTTGTTTTGATGTTTGTGGTTGATTCCCTATGTTGCTATGACTGTATGGTATGCTTTGTGATTGATTAGAATAGTTCGAATAGTCGAAAACACCGTTGAGTGGCGTAAAACTGCTTGTTGGAAAAGTGCAGAAAACAGACCGATCCGGATCGGAACGGAGGGAGGACCCGATCCGCTCCCATACTTCATTCTTCGATCTATTCGTTCTTCTCGTGGCATGCATCGTCCGATCCGACCCGCCTGATGTTCTCCGACCCGATCCGCCATGGTACTCCGACCCGAACCAATGAACTACGACGAGGCTAGGAGACTACGACCAGACCCGAGGTGATGAGAAGGACCCGATCTTAACCGTGGCACATTGGAGGACCCCGACCCGAACCAGTGATGGCGATTGGACGTGGAGACCCGACCCGATCCGCTGAGGCGAAGATGACCCGATCCGATCCAGCGAAGGAGGAGCACTCCGATCCGAACCGAACTGATGGCTAAGAGGGGATCTGAACCGATCCGGTGATGACCAATAACCTGAGATGCAAAGGTAGTCCAAATGGAAGTTAGAGCTCAGGATCAGTTGGGAACCAATGAGTTCACTTCATGGTTGGGCTTTGCTGCGGGACGTGTGCTAAGGATTTGTCGACGTTCATAACTTCGATTCACCACTGAAAATGGATGATGGGCTACTTATCAGTGCAGTAGAGTCATTATGGCTCGAGGGGCAAGGTGATGGTAGCAAGACTACGTTATCAGTGCAGTAGAGTCATTATGACTCGAGGGGCAAAGTAATGCGTAGTGAGACTATGAGCCAGTGCAGTGGGGTCATTGTGACTCCATGGGGCAGAGTGGACATAGTAAAGGATTAGTAAGGCTATGAGCCAGTGCAGTGGGGTCATTGCGACTCCATGGGGCAAAGTGGACATAGCGAAGGATTTGTGGCTATGTATCAATGCAGTGAAGCCATTTATGACTTCATGGGGCAAAGCGATCATAGCAAGGTATGTTGGGTGATCGAAGTGGTGAATATCGTATGCTTTAGGCACTGAGTGAGAGATGTGAGGATGGTTGCTATGTTTGATTGTTTGCCATCACTATGACATGCACACCCCCACCCCCGTTATCTTTACACCATTTGAAATGGCACCTTAGAGTGTTGTACAGTATGTAGTGCTAACTCTTTGGTTGCAAGTCCTGATTCAGGTATGTTTTAGTCTACCTGTTAATGTTCTGTTTAGATGCTTATCGCTCATACCAGGCTTTATGTCTGACTCAGAGTTTTATGTCTCCTCTTATTACTCTGGGTGCTCACACGAGCAGACTAGAGACAGCTTAGCTGGTGATGCACGAGTAGCTGATTCGGAGGCGAGTAGGAGGCTTCCACGTATGATATATAGATATTCTCCCTGTGTCGTTGGTGGTCGCTACTTGGGCATTAGTAGTGTACCTCCTTTATCTTGCTTTTGCTTTTTTGAGATAGTTTGAAAAGTTGTAATAATGTTAGCTTTGGATCATAAGCTGTACTTGGATTTTCCGCTGCTATGTTAGTTTGTTTTCAGCTTATGCACTGTCTCACCTGTTTTATGTCAAGTATGTTGTTATTATATTTTGTTCCATGCGTTGTGAGACATTTTACAAGTTCCTTGCTAGTTCGTTTCCTCCTTCCCTTTCCTTCTGACGATCCGTCCCGTGCTAACTGGACATGTGTACATCGCACCTTTGGAGTAAATGTCGGTTGGTGCGGGGCGGGCCGTCACATTTGGTATCAGAGCTCTAGGTTGCGTAGTTAACCTAGGGAAAGACACTAGGGAGAGATAGTATGTATATTAGAACGCGTATTTGTGATTACTTTGGTTTTCAAAAGTTATATATATGTATATACTATTAGTAGTATAAAGATGAAGTTGCACTGCACCAGCACCACTATGAGGTCGTTAATCGTTTTCTCTTTACAGATTGAACGATGAGTCGAGACACGAGGGGTGCTGGTAGAGGGACCAACCATGGGAATGCTCCTGACTTGAGGACAATGTTCACCAACTTCATGAGGGAGATGCTTAGGGAGGTGCAAGGGGAAGTTCCCAATCCCGGAATTGGTGGTGGTCCAGTTGTGCAGGCGCCTAGGGTCGATTTCGCCAAGTTGTGCAAGGATTACACTAACCTTGGTGGGAAGCCGTTCCACGGGACGGAGTCGGACACAGATGTTCAAGATTGGATGGATAGCTGTGATCGTATCTTCGACGACTTGGGTCTTGAGGATGCGATGAAGAGAAGGCTAGCGTCTCGTCAGCTGCAAGGGCGAGCGATGAATTGGTGGAATGCCATTAGAACAGCTACTCCAGAAGATCAGGTTACTTGGGATCAGTTCAAGGCTCGCTTTAGCGAGAAGTTTATTCCAGCTGCCCAGAAGTCAGTGTTGTTTAAGAGATTCTTGGAACTCAAGCAGAATGGTAGGGCGGTCTCGGACTATATTGCTGAGTTCGACACTTTGTCGAAGTATGGACTATCTCTTATCGATACTCCTGAGAAGAAGAATGAGAAGTTCATTACTGGTTTGGATGGATACTTGGGGGAAAGGCTTATCAGCCACATCGATGAGACTTTTAAATCGATTGTGGGGAAAGCTTTGAGATCAGAGAGTCTTTACCATATGTCAAAGACTGAGGCTGCATCTGCAAAAGGGCTGAAGCCGCAAGCAGGCGGTGGAGGCAAGAATAACTCTCAGAATAAGAGGAAGCAAAGCCAATCTAAGGATGGCCAGAAAAAGAACAAGAAGTTGAGTGTTTCAGCTGTGGTAAGAAGGGTCATTATGCTAAAGAATGTCGGGCCAAACCAGCGGAAAGGAAGTGCTACAACTGTGGCCAAGTGGTACATCGTAAGGATAAGTGTCCGCAACCTCTTAAGGAGAAGCAGATTGTGAAAGCATATGCTATTGATGTTGTTCCTTCTTCGTCGAATGCCCCAACTGCGGCGGAGAAAGGAAAGAATGTTGTTATTCAAGGTATGCTCTCTATTTATGATGTACCAGTTCGAGTTTTGTTTGATACTGGGGCTTCCCGTTCCTTCATATCTAGTGACCTGGTAGATGGGTTGGGACTGGAACCCGAGATAGTCGATAGACCATTGATTGCGACGAACCCGATTGGTTGTTCAACTAACCTTAGTATGATTTGCCGAAATGTGGTCTTATCGAGTCATGGATGTATGTTTGTTTGTGATTACTTTGTTTTGGGATTTACTGGGTATGGCATTATATTAGGGGTCGATTGGCTCCAAAGATATGGGGTGGTGGTAGACTGTGAGGGCTTTTTGGTGACAGTTAGGGTGGATGATGGGCGGAGGGTATTGTTTGGTAGTCTACCTAGTGACGGGGTAATGGCTAGTTTTATAAATTCCCTCGACATCCCGCAGGATGAGTTGTCAGATGTGCCCGTGGTTGGCCAGTATCCGGATGTCTTCGAGGAGGTGACCGGGCTTCCACCACACCGAGAGATTGAGTTCCGTATTGATTTAGTGAAAGATGCCAGACCTATAGTGATGCCACTTCGTCGTATGGCACCAAGGGAGCAGCGAGAGCTCGGGGTGCAAGTCAGCAATCTTTTGAAGAAGGGATTTATTTGAAGAAGTGTCTCCGAGTGGGGAGCACCAGTTGTGTTTGCCACTAAGGCAGATGGTTCCCTTCGTTTGTGTGTGGACTATCGCGAGTTGAATAAGGTAACGAGGAAGAATAAGTATCCTCTACCGCGGATAGATGATTTGTTTGATCAACTAGAAGGAGCAAGAGTGTTCCCAGTTGGACCTCGCGATAGGAGTTCATCAGCTTCGAGTAGCGGATGAGAGTGTTTCGAAAACGACATTTAGGACGCCGTCTGGATTTTATGAGTGGTTGGTCATGCCATTTGGGTTGACCAATGCACCAGCATATTTTGTGGATCTTATGAATCGAGTATTCAGAGATCAGTTGAATAAGTTTGTTCTTGTGTTCGTAGACGATATCCTTGTTTATTCGAGGACAGAAGAGGAACACAAGGGACACTTGAGGATAGTGATGGAGGAGTTGAAGAAACACCAATTGAAAGCGAAATTCTCTAAGTGTCACTTTTGGAGAAGGGAAGTGAGATTCTTGGGCCATGTTGTTTCATAGAATGGTATTGCCGTGGACCCTGCGAAGGTGGCTACGGTACAGGATTGGCCTACGCCCAAGAGTGCAACAGATGTAAGAAGTTTCTTGGGGTTAGCTGGGTATTATCGTAAGTTTATCCAGGACTTCTCCAAGATAGCTGCACCGTTGACTCAGTTGACTAAGAAGAATCAGTCCTTCGTCTGGGACGGAGTGTGTGATAATGCATTCAAAAGTCTAAAGGAAAAGTTGACGCATGCGCCAGTATTAGTCATTCCTAAAGGGAATGAAGAGATGACGGTATACACGGATGCTTGTGGTACCGGACTAGGTGTTGTATTGATGCAAGGAGGTAGGGTTGTAGCTTATGCTAGTCGGCAACTAAAGCCGCATGAGAAGAAGTATCCTACCCATGATTTGGAATTAGCAGCGATCGTGTTTGCGCTGAAAATGTGGAGACATTATCTCTTGGGAGAAAGATTTGAGTTGTTCAACGATCATAAATCGTTAAAGTATCTCTTCTCTCAGAAGGATCTGAATCTCCGTCAGCAGAGATGGTTAGAGTTCTTGGCTTCGTATGATTTTGATATCGCATACACACCTGGGAAAGGTAATGCGGTAGCCGATGCCTTGAGTAGGAGACATGCCAGTTTAGGGGCTATGTTTCTTGAATGGAAGCAACTAGAGTATATCGCGGGGTTTGATTTCAGAACAAAGTGCGAATTGGATCCAGAAGTGCTAGCTAGTTTGGCGATCAGCCCACTTTGATAGAGCGGATTGGTTCCAGCCAGAGGGACGATCCTAATCTATTGGAAATCATCTCAGGTTAGAGATGAACATCGACGGTGAGGAGATGAATGTGTATGGGCTTTGATCGAGATGGATGGCTTAGAAAGAATGGAAGACTAGTTGTACCCAACATGAATGGTTTGAGAGATGAAGTGCTTAGAGAATGTCATCACTCAAAACTGACTATACATCCTGGTGGTAATAAGATGTATCGAGACATAAAGCAGGTTTACTACTGGGAAGGGATGAAAAGAGACGTTGGGAAGTTTATATCCAAATGCATAAATTGCCAGCTAGTTAAAGCCGAGCAAAGGAAGCCTAGTGGGTTGTTGCAACCATTAGAAATTCCCGAATGGAAATGGGAGCAAGTCTCGATGGATTTCATCGATGGTTTACCGAGGACTAGATCGGGACATGATAGCATTTGGGTAATTGTGGATCGATTGACTAAGAGCACAAGATTTATACCAGTCAAATCGACCAGAACGGCAGCTAAGTTAGCAGAATTGTATATGAAGTGGGTAGTGAGATTTCATGGAGTACCTAAAAGCATTGTGAGTGACCGAGACCCATTGTTTACTAGTGGGTTTTGGAAGAGCTTACAAGAGGCTCTAGTGTCAGAATTACATCTCAGTACCGCATATCATCCTCAGACCGACGGTCAGACGGAGAGGGTGAATCGTATATTGGAAGATCTCTTGAGGGCATGTATATTGGATTTTGGTGGATCATGGGATGACCATTTGCATCTAGTAGAGTTTGCATATAATAATAGCTACCAATCCAGTATCGGTATGGCTCCATATGAAGCTTTGTACGAAAGACCGTGCAACTCACCATCATGTTGGATAGAGACTGGCGAGAAGTTTATGCTTGGACCAGATGTGGTGAGGAAACTTCAAATAGGATTAAGATCATTCAACAACGAATGAAGGCTGCCCAAGATAGGCAGAAGAGTTATGCTGTTAAGAGGAGAAGAGATTTAAAATTCTTCGTTGGTGACTTGGTGTTTGTCAAGATTTCTCCGTTGAAGAGCGTGATACGATTTGGTAGGAGAGGCAAGTTGGCACCAAGATTTGTTGGCCCATTCCCTATTCTTGAACTAGTCGGGAATTTGGCATATAGAGTTGACTTGCCAGAGAAGATGGCGGGAGTTCACAACGTATTTCATGTTTCCCAACTAAGGAAGTTCGTTCACGACCCTGATATGACTAATTCACCTGATCAATTAGAGGACTTCGAAGTAGAACCCGAGGCGGTTGGGAACCGCAAGCTGATCCGTATTGTCGAGCACGATACGAAGTGACTTCGAAGGAAGGTGGTGAGGCTAGTCAAGGTTCAGTGGGGCGAGGACGAGAATGATTGTACTTGGGAGACAGAAGAGAGCATTAGAAAGACATATCCAGAACTCTTTGCCTGGTAAGATTTACTTTGTGATTTAGTTATTCCGCATGCTAGGATAGACTTGTTTTGATTGTTTTTCATGTTTGATCGTTGTTTTATGGTAGATAGGCATGCGGGACCCTTTGTGTGTTTTGGTTAGGGAATTTCGGGGGCGAAATTTCTTAAAGGGGGGAGAATGTAACAACCCGCATTCTGCGCATCGGAGTATCGTAGAATATTTATTTCTTTCCCATATGAAGTCGTATGGTCATGTAACTTTGGGAAACAACCATTAGACTCATTTCCCATGTTCATGATTTTTGTCGATTTTTTAAAATGACCGTTTTGCCCCTAGCTGATCTTGTTTTGGCCATAACTTTTGACTGAAAAGGAATTTTGACCTAAAACCACTTCCATTAGATTCGTTTCATGGTTTACCTTTCCGTAGAGTGGTCACATGTGAAAAACGGACTTACCGTTTGGGAGATATGGCTGAAATAAGGTTTGGAAGGTGAAAAACTGCTTAACCGGGCCAAATAGGGTGATTAGTGAATGGGCCCATAACCCATTTCGGGATTAGGGTTATGGGGAGGCTGAAATGAGTTAGAGAATCATTCCATTTCAGTTCTCTAGCCTCCACTTACCTCCAAGAAACACTAAAAATGGCCTCCAACCTCTAAATCACCTACAAATCGTCTTCTAATCAAGGATTAAGCTTAGCAACATCAAATCAAGGGAGATCTACACCCAATCAACATTGGAGCTGCTGTTTAGCATTGGGATTCGCATCAAATCAGAGATTTATTTCAGATCTAGGTTTTGTTTGTGGCTAAGATGAGTGATTTGCATAGTTCCTCACTAATTATGGCTAATTAGGGGTAATTAGTGTTAATTAGTGAATTTAAACATGATAAAATTCTACAAAAATATTTATAAAATTTGAAATGATGTTTTAGACCTCTGATATGAATTTGGGTTAATTTGGTTAAATTTTGCTAATCATATCATTAGTTTCAGCTAAACATGCTTAAGGGGAAATATGGAGTTTTGGCCATATTTGATCCATTTTAACCTATCATTTTGTTGTTTTGATGTTTGTGGTTGATTCCCTATGTTGCTATGACTGTATGGTATGCTTTGTGATTGATTAGAATAGTTGGAATAGTCGAAAACGCCGTCGAGTGGCGTAAAACTGCTTGCTGGAAAAGTGCAGAAAACAGACCGATTCGGATCGGAACGGAGGGAGGACTCGATCCGCTCCCATACTTCATTCTTCGATCTATTCGTTCTTCTCGTGGCATGCATCGTACGATCCGACCCGCCTGATGTTCTCCGACCCAATCCGCCATGGTACTCCGACCCGAACCAATGAACTACGACGAGGCTAGGAGACTACGACCAGACCCGAGGTGATGAGAAGGACCCGATCCGAACCGTGGCACATTGGAGGACCCCAACCCGAACCAGTGATGGCGATTGGACGTGGAGACCCGACCCGATCCACTGAGGCGAAGATGATCCGATCCAGCGAAGGAGGAGCACTCCGATCCGAACTGATGGCTAAGAGGGGATCCGAACCGATCCGGTGATGACCAATAACCTGAGATGCAAAGGTAGTCCAAATGGAAGTTAGAGCTCAGGATCCAGTTGGGAACCAATGAGTTCACTTCATGGTTGGGCTTTGCTGCAGGACGTGTGCTAAGGAGTTGTCGACGTTCATAACTTCGATTCACCACTGAAAATGGATGATGGGCTACTTATCAGTGCAGTAGAGTCATTATGACTCGAGGGGCAAGGTGATGGTAGCAAGACTACGTTATCAGTCAAGTAGAGTCATTATGACTCGAGGGGCAAAGTGATGCGTAGTGAGACTATGAGCCAGTACAGTGGGGTCATCGTGACTCCATGGGGCAGAGTGGACATAGTAAAGGATTAGTAACGCTATGAGCCAGTGCAGTGGGGTCATTGCGACTCCATGGAGCAAAGTGGACATAGCGAAGGATTTGTGGCTATGTATCAGTGCAGTGAAGCCATTTATGACTTCATGGGGCAAAGTGATCATAGCAAGGTATGTTGGGTGATCGAAGTGGTGAATATCGTATACTTTAGGCACTGAGTGAGAGATGTGAGGATGGTTGCTATGTTTGATTGTTTGCCATCACTATGACATGCACACCCCCACCCCCATTATCTTTACACCATTTGAAATGGCACCTTAGAGTGTTGTACAGTATGTAGTGCTAACTCTTTGGTTGCAGGTCCAGGTTCAGGTATGTTTTAGTCTACCTGTTATTGTTCTGTTTAGATGCTTATTGCTCATACTAGGCTTTATGTCTGACCCAGAGTTTTATGTCTCCTCTTATTACTCTGGGTGCTCACACGAGCAGACTAGAAATAGGTTAGCTGGTGATGCGCGAGTAGCTGATTTGGAGGCGAGCAGGAGACTTCCACGTATGATATATAGATATTCTCCCTGTGTCGTTGGTGGTCGCTACTTGGGCATTAGTAGTGTACCTCCTTTATCTTGCTTTTGCTTTTTGGAGACAGTTTGAAAAGTTGTAATAATGTTAGATTTAGATCATAAGCTGTACTTGGATTTTCCGCTGCTATGTTAGTTTGTTTTCAGCTTATGCACTGTCTCACCTGTTTTATGTCAAGTATGTTGTTATTATATTTTGTTCCATGCGCTGTGAGACATTTTACAGGTTCCTTGTTAGTTCATTTCCTCCTTCCCTTTCCTTATGACGATCCGTCCCGTGCTAACTGGACATGTGTACAGCGCACCTTTGGAGTAAATGTCGGTTGGTGCGGGGCGGACCGTCACAAGTGAGACATGAAATTGGATGCAGTCAGTCAAGGTTTTTATGGATTGTTATGGCTGTGGCTTTGGATGGACTAGTGGCCCTTTCTTCCTTCATGCAGCCTGGACCTCTGCGAGAGTGCCGACCACCAAAATTCCCGATTTCTCTTTCATCTCGACCGATGTATTCCTCCTAAGTTTTCAATCATTATGTGGGAAGTTATCCACGAGGGCCTCCCTCTAGATAACAACCATATGATGATTGGTATTCTGTTCGTGTTGTGTTGCAGATGCAGTCTTTCTGGGGCATTGGAATCGTGCGTACAGTTATTTCGAGAAGGTGGGTGTGTGATAGCGGTTTGGTCTCACTACGGCGTGTTAGTAGGCTCTCTGGTACTTCCAACAATTCTTATCGATGTTCTTCGTTCTTGGTGGATCATGGGTCATGGAATGGATCTCCGGTCCATTCTTTCTAGATTTATTTCTTGTCTCATCATCTGTCATTTGTGGTGTTCTTTAAAGAAGACGGTTTTTTATGACACCCTTATGGCGTCAGGCTAGATCATTCATCGTGTATCTGATGATGTTCATTTTGCTTTCCGTGGGAGACCCTCTACGGGAATCCTCAATCCCGCTTCTGTGGTTCTGGCTAGTGCCTTCTCTGTTACTCGAGGTCCGCGTTCCCAAGTGGGTGTGGGTTGAGTGTGGTTTTTTTTCCAGGTCTCCTCGGATCATGATTGCTGGAGCTTGATGTGCTGCTTCTTGTGGGATTGGCCTTATGCTATTTCGGTAGGCATTGGATGTATCTGGCTCTATTCGGATTGGTGGCAACGTTATTGTTGTTGGTTTCTGTTAGAGTGGGTTGCTTCCGCTAGCTTTGGTTTTGGTTATTTGCCTAATGATATTAGAGGAGCAGGGTTTTCTGTTAGAGCTGTGGTTGCTCACGTTGTCTTATTTATGGGCTCGGGTTCAGAGGCTTTCAGTGGCAGCCTAATTTCATCGGTGTATTGGGCATGCTCTTGTCTTTTTGTTTTTTGTTTGTTTTCCTTTGCTCTATGTTTGGCTTTGGCAGCAGGGTTTTTTGTGTCTATATTATGTTTCTCCTTTTTTGCTTTGTGCTCTGTTTGAAGTGGGTTCTTCTCACTTCTGAATTGTCATTTTGTCAGCTATCGTAGGAAGGAGTTTTTTTTCTTCTTGTTTCTTTTATATATGTTCTTATATTGTGAAAAAAAAAAAAAAAAAAAAAATTCAAACTTTAGTTGAATTTCAAAATTCATATTTCATGAATTTTAATTTTCAAGTTCTAGAAAACATTTCCAACAAATGATATTTTTTTCTAAAATTGAGGTTAATTAAAATTTTCAAAAAATATTATTTTGTGAAAGTATTTTTTTGTATAATTATTAGATAACTGAAGTTACTGAACCGTCGTCAATTCTCTCATCGTACGGTCTTGCTATGTATTTTTCTAGAGAATAGGATTTTGTTCACATCCTTTTTAGAGATGTGAATAAAACAGTCCATCCTGATTGGTGGAAATCAGGGAATCCATATGGACCCTCTGATTTTTTCGAGTGTTTTATTCACATCCCTTAAAAGATTCGCTCTCCTTTCTTGAAGCCTACTGGCTTATATCTGACGTACTTTCCTTATGCCCTGTAGTGAAAAAACACATTCCAATTGGACCAGTTTTGGTTGGAAACAATCACAAACACACAAAACTTTCGTTGACACGAAACAAATATTCTCTTGCAAGGCACACCAGCCTAGAAATAACCTTCAAAACAAAACACATCAACGTAATGCCCAAACCAAAACGATTCTTCAGACTAAAAACACCAAAAATCTTCGTAGAAACCATCGTTATAAATCGCTCCCAGCACACCACTCTAGATGTGAAGAACTTAAACTGAAGAAAGAAGCATGGCTCCTACAAGCTGGTTATGCAACAGCAGCACCAAGAGAATGTTCGTGAAAATCGTGTACCCAGGCGGCCGAGTCGAGCTCCTAGACCAACCCAGTTCCGCCTCGGAGATCATGCAAAGAAACCCCAAGTTCTGGGTGACGAGCCCGTACATATTTCAGGATCCATCCCTGGTGCTGTCTCCAGACACAGTGCTCAGTCTAGGGCAGAAGTATTACGTGGTGCCCATAAACACAGTGAGGAAGCTGCAGAGGCACGCAGCGATTGATCTTGATCGTACGAAGCTGATGGATAGGATAGTCGAGACCGGCGATGGCGAATTTAGCGCAAGCAGGAGCAGATCATCGGTGTATGAGAGTATGAGTAAGTTAAAGGAAGGGTGCTTTAAGCATTTTAAGAGTGGGAAAGCAGGGAACGATGAAGTGGATGATGGTGTGGTTAGAATGAACGAGGCAAGAATGAAGAGAATAGTGGAGGCTTAGAAAGAAGTTGCTGATAATTTAGTAGCTTTGCATATGTTGATTTGTTGGTACTTTGTACAGGTAAACTGGTGGAACTGCTCTATGTGAGTTAAAAGGGATCTTTATCTGTTGTTTATGTTCTAGTTTCACTTGGTAAGTGGAGATTTTAATGGATAACAATGGACATAGCTTCTTATTTGTTGGTCAATGAACAACGGTTAATCGCCTTCGTCAACCCACATAAACCTAAAACATGTATGACATCGCTAGCCGTTACTAGTCTGAATCATGAGTCTTGAAATCCAGCTTCTTTTAAGTCTTTCAACCACACAATAATTGTACTATCTCTATGCACTTCATTTACATCACGTGTAAATACAATTTCACAACCAATAACATCACACGCATCGCAAAATCTCATACATATTATATGGTATAAAAAAATATAACACAAATGTTAATAGTTATATAATTGTTTATCAACTAAAACCAATATTCCATCACCAAAGCAATTATATACAAGTACTCATGTCCATCAAATAAACATTCATAAATCCACCTCGATACACAACCATCGATAAAGAATATAATCCAATAACACATGTAAATAATTATAAAACAAAACAATAAAAAACAATCGTATAAACATCCATGTTTACTCATCATCATCCCCCGACTCATCCTCCAGTGCTCAGCAAAGTATGTCACAATCCACTCATCAACCAGCGTTGTCAGTCCTCTGCTCTTTCACAAGTCAATGAACTCAGCCATATACTGTTTCTGTAAGCCATCTAGGTCATCATCTCCCGTAAATTAGTTGGTTAGGACTTATAATTTATGCTTCAGAATTAAATATAATTTATATATTAGTTGAAACAGTTTGTTTCCTAATTTTCGAAACTATAACATCTACCTTAAGAATGCGGATCAATGATAGCATCACAAATGTGGCTCGTCCACTCTTAAGTAAATTGACGGCTAGTGGACTGCGCCACTCGGACGACCTCAACTTTGTATCTTTCATACGATGATGAGCGTTAGTTTGACACAGTAAATATTCATTTAAAACTTATCAAACATGAAGTAAAAAAAAATAAGAATATTTACCATCATAGATTGGGACTTAGCTTCCGTCCAAGCATACAAAACATTACCATCATACGTTTGATTGACGACATGTGTGTGAGTGAAGACCTCAACCAATGTTTGGCATTAAAATGCTACTTCTAAAGCTAAAGTTAAATATAGAAATGAACAATGTTACCAATATGATTAAATAATGTTACAATTGTGACGACTCGTTGTACACCACCGGTGCTTATATAACTTAATAACGTGCTGTACAAGCACGGAATTAGTAGATAACAGTCGATATATGTTAGATTATGCTAAAATCATGTAAAGAGAATGTGATAGATGCTTAAGTACTATGTGATGATAAACAATCGAACGACCATAGCATCTATTGACACCAAAAACTGGTACAACACCCAAGAAATGTGAAGACGTAGAGAATCAAAGCGAAGATAAGATGCAATCACACACAGGTTTATAGTGGTTCGGCGTTAACGAGCCTACGTCCACTTTATAACCTCTTATTTATGGAATATTCTGTTACAAACAAAGTGGTTATGACAATTAAGTAATAAGAGATTGGTCTTCTTCTTAGTCGAACCCGTTATTCTCCAAGAAACCAAAAAATCTTTCCTTTCTATCGAAGAACAAAAAATCCTCTTTCGATTATTCCGTAGGTAGGAATTAACTCTCCCCCTTTTTGCTTTTAACACATATTCTTGCGCGATTTTCATATAAATTTGTCTCCTTTCTTCTTCTTTCTTTTAAAAAACTACATTCAATGTAATCCATGGTCTGGATGGGCAACGTTGAGTTCGTCAGAGCGTGAATGGGTATCTCGTTTTTTAAGGGATTTTGAATTTCGAGGCGCCATCAATTACAAGGACATGCGGCAGAGATAAAAAGCGTGATAAGATGGGTTTAATCAGGCAATGATGCAGGCCTTCGATGTTGACAGACAGAAGAGGACAAAAATACTCCCGAAATCGATGCTCACGGGTTCAGTGAGGCAAGATGATTAATCCAACATATAACCGGGAGTGTGTTGCTAACGGTAGGTTCGATCAGTAATGATTGTCATCCACAAGATTTCCAAAAATAAGGACAAGTCTTAGGTCGGTGGGACTGTTAACCGATTCCTAGGAGATTGACTAAAAATGGACAACCATTTGAGAAGTGCTTGATCAGTCGAACCGAAGCCTTAAAGACGTATCCGTCTAAAGCAAAAGTTGCCAATGGACGAGATGTACCTAAATTCTAAAATCTGAATTGGTCGATTGGCCCAATATTCAATTCTACATGCAAGTCCTTACCAAACAATGAATCCCATCTACATATTCCGGATAGTTAAGATAGAGCCTTGGTTTCTTGAATCTGAAGCGGGACAGGATGTATTAAACTTCATTACACATTTTATTGTTACTTTTTACTCATGTTGTTATATCCACCACATACACATGCACTAGTGCACACACCGGGATGTACGACCTTAATGTTCTAACCAATAATCTCCTATGAATAACATAACCATAAATGTCTGGAAGATTTGAGACTTGAGGACCTGAAGCGGGAAGAGGCAAGGTTCTATCTAATCGCCAAGACTCAGAGAGTGATTCCTCTTCTGAATCCAAAACCTACTCCGACCCCAATCTTAGCACTGAAACTCGATCCCAATCAGAGAATCCATCACCAGTCATGGAAGCAGGAGAGAAGAGCGGGGCAACGGCTGAAATGGAAGCACCTGACACCCTTCTTGGTACCATATTCTTGGGGAATCCTGGAGATTCTTGGTCCTATATGATGAATGAAAAACAGTTGAAAAGATTGTGCATCAAAGACAACATTCCTTGGGATGACGTCCGCATTCCTCAAAAAGACGACCGTCCCCACGATCCACCAAGTGATTACATGGCGTTAACCCGCCAGATGTGTCCCGTAGGATCCATCCCTCCATTTTCCCCCTTCATAGTTAATTTCCTGAGGCGAATGAGCTTGGCGCCGATGTAACTCCACCCAATCGCATATACTAATCTATTGTCGTCATATGTCTTATATATGGAGTACATACACCAACCCACGACGTTCGATGATATGTTCTTTTTCTTTAATTTCAAGCGTCGAGACGACTATACTCCCTCCTTCCTTTTCTTCGTAGTTGTTCATCGGCGAAAATTCATTGAGGATATTCCCAGCAAATCAGGGGACATCTGACATGACTGGTTCTATGTCCTGGAGCAACCGGGATATGGTGGTCGATGGCTTCAGTGTAGTAAGTCTCATATTTTACCTGAACAGATTATAAGGACATTTCTCACTTAAGATTTCTTTGTAGGTGGAAGCCAGAGAGACCCACAGGGAGGGGGTTCTAGGAACACTTAAATATTCTTGCCGGATTTAGCTTTAAGCATCGAAGTATCAAGAAATGCTTAAGTGGTAAACTTCTACATCGCCACCAACTCCTTGATGCGAGGAGAACGTTAAGTCCTCCGGTGGTCGAACCTCTTCATCAACCGCTATTCGAACCAACATGCCCCCAAATAGGGAAGCATCGACCTCTAATAGAAATGTGCCCCAGTCGAGGGGCAATCAACTCAACCCTCAACCAGAGAAGAAGTAGCTGGTTCGATTCGTTCCTCAGTAAAGGGGAAGAAAGTTGCTAGAAAAAGGCTTATAAGGGATATCGATCGTCTGTAGGTCCGAAAGGACGCTATTGCAAGCGTTGGAGGGAAAACCCCAAAGGAGATGGAGGAAAAAGATCCTGAGGATACGCATCCGAAGGATCTTGTTGTCGAGAAAGAACCTTCTTTTATCCAGGGAGGACAAAAGCAAGAAGTGGATTCCCCATATCACGGTTTAAAGGACTTGGACCTCTCGAAGAATTTCCTTTCTTCTCAAAATCTAGACTCTGCCTCTTTTCTTCCCCAAGTTCGGGGAAGACATAGCCCCTGTAGGTCCAAAAGATGAAACATCCACAAGCCCAGTCCCAGGCTCGGGTCCATTTTGGGGAATCACTTAAGGCATACACGGCACAAGCACTGCACGACACAACACAATTTTCTCTTGTGTACACTGAATATTGACTAAAGTATCTCCGTTGTGTTGCAGGCACCATGAAAGGCGGGTACTACCATAATCGTTTTGGCTCTATCCTAAAAAGAGGTAGTCCTGCTCGTTCGGCTTCGCTACAGGGAAAGCGGGATAAGGAAAGTGATGGCTGATGGGCTCGGGAACACTGGGACAACGAATGCGAGAGGAGGAAAAGGAAGGAGCTAGAGAGATAAGAGATAGAGGACCAGGAGAAGCGTAATAGGGATAAGGAGAAGATAGAGAAGGGGAAAGAGAAACTCCAGAAGAAGGAGAAAGATAAGGAGTGTGAGACTTATAAGCGTCGATCTTCCTCTCGTTCTCGAGAAAGGGATTCTAGGGGCGATGGCAAGATAGCCAATGAACATTCCCAAATTGCTCCTCCCCATCCCAAGCCTTCGACCTATCCCCTCCCCAAACCTCAGTCAGCTAGCTCTCGTGGTAAGGACCTTACCACTTTCCAAAAACGTCTTGAGAAAATACCCCAGATATCAGTCTCTTTGGCCCAAGAAAGGACAATTGCTCAACGAATCAAAGAATTGGAGGAAGTTTAGCCTCGTCTTCTCTTCGTGGGTATCAAGTTTGTCCCCGATATACAGCTATTTCCGCAAAGTGCTCGTGATCTAATCAGGTCAGGTGTTGATTTTGCTTTATTTCAATGCGATGCAATGTGCACATATGTAAGGCATGTATGCAAGGTAGCCAGGAATATGGAAGTGGAAAATGAAGGGATGTAAACGGAGAGGGCCCATGATAAGACAGCTCTTGAAACAGTGAAGAAAGAATTGGGGGATTGTGAGGCTCAGGTGGTTGTGCTCAAAGTGAAATACGAGAAGACTATGAAGGACTTAGAGGACAAAACCAGATGGCTTCGTATTGAACTGGATCATTCGTCTTTCCTTACCAGGACCTCCCAAGATGATGTGAAATTAGTGGGGCAGGAGTGTGCATCTCTTAAGGCCGAAAATGAGATTTTGAAGAGTGATAAGGGGCTCCCGGAACTGGAGATACAGATCCTCAAACCCTAATTTGCTGCTTTCGAAGTGGCCAGAAAACAGGCCGAAGATAACGTCAAGGCTATGATCGAGAATGCCAGCAACTCCCGGCTCCATCATGATATTGAGATCCAAACTATCAAAGTTGAACACGCGGTGAAGGGTGAGGAGATGCATAATAAGTTCAGTGATAATGTATTGTTGTTATTTTCTCAAGTCATTCTCCATAGAGATCTTTCTTGAATGGATAACTACCAGCGGGCATTGGCTGATGCTTGAGAGGATTTTATGAAGGAAGAGACTGAGGCTGCGGCGGGGAAGCTAGTGAACGAAGAAGCTTTGATAGCCCAGTTTTTGCGTGTTGGCGAGCTAGAGGCATTAGCCAAGGGGAAGTGGATATTAAACGAAGTAGGAGACACCGATTGGACAAGGATAAAGGGAAATTCGATCACGGATGGGGAGACTAGCATGTGCAAAGAGAAGACGTCTCTTTCTCATCCTGCAGGTGATGTTACCATTGGATTGTCTACCTTCCTCCTCCCCCGATTCAATCTTTAGTAGAGATGGAGGAATACAGTCTGGATGATCCTCCTTTTCTTCAACATCATCCACTTACTCCCATCTTTGAAGCAAGGACCACGCCAAGCTTAAAGACTCCTCTGCTAAGGGTATATCATTACTTGCTCCTCAATTCCAGAGAGTATTCACTCCTTCAAGTATAATCATTGCACTTCCTTCCATAGGTACCCCAGCAGAGAAGTTGACTGTTGGATCAGAGACTAAAGTGCCAGAAAAGGATCCTGATGTTGTATCGGGCAAAGATGAAGAGATGATTGATGCTTTGAAGGGGTCAAACGCTAAAGATGCTCGGTCGGAAGAATATGACGTAGTGTTTGTTAAGGAGACCGATTAGACCAGTCAGTTAACTCTTGCTCAGATGAAGGCCAAGGATGAGAGTAATATCTCGTACCTCAAAGTCGAACCAGTCACTGATTCTATGGATATCGAGCCTCTCCAAGTTATCCCTTCTCCTTCAACAAGCCTATTGATAAAAAAGACTCCTCCTTCTGTTCATATTGGTCTAGGTAAGCGTAAGCATGATACACAACCTTCGGGATCCCAGGAGCCTTAAGTGGAAACCCTAAGAAACATAGGCGTCTTCTGACCAAGGAGGAAGTATTGGAGTTGATCAGGAAGAAGGAGATGAAAGAGGGTAAGAAGTCTGATGATATGTCATCCAAGGCTTAGTGTTTCTTTCTTTTTAGTCCAGTGTTTGTTGTTAGGTCCTTTGGATGTACGTGCGAGTGCGACCCTCGTGGTTTTGTCTTCGTTTAGTCTTGTATTTTGTAAAGAAATTTCCGCTACTATAAACAATGTTATTTTCTTTCACGTCTTTGCATTATTAAGTCGAAAAATAAGGGTATTATTGAGTTAAATAGTAATGGTATGCTACAAAATTGCAATGCCACCAGGTTACTTATGCTACAAAATTGCAATGCAACCAGGTTACGAGGGAGATGGTAAATGTGTCCCACGTTCGTTCGAGTGAAGCACATAGTCGGCTTACTAGTCCATCCTTTGTTTCCCAAACGTCGTGGGGAATGGTTGGGTGTAAGGTCCTCTATGGACCCTGGAGTTCGACCCGATCCAGACCAAGAGTCGGACGACCTTGGGCCGAGGCATATAAGTCCATTTATACTCTCTCTCCTTGGTCACCGTGAGTTAGAGTTTCAAGGATCGAGTGATCTTCAATCCGGGTGCACCTTTCATACTCATCCATAACTTTATACTCCTTCTCAATTCGTGAGAACCGGAGTTATTTAAACGAGTAGTCATGCCATTTGTGCTAGAGTCGTCGCCTCACTCTAGTCCATAGAGTGAGATTCGAGTGTCACCCTTAAACTCGAGTTTTGTTGATCGAGATTCACTCGGTCCCTGAGCATGGTTGGCTCGTTGAGACATGGGTCGACGAATAGATTTAAAGGAGTATACTCCCTTGGTCCGAACTTCTACCTATGTTGGCTGAATTTTAACACATAACCAAAGTTATGAGAGTGATAAAATGGAGCAAGGAATGGAGTCTTTATTAATGATGGGTGGCAAAGCATGCCTTATTACAATACTCAGATGAATAAAAGTGCTAAGAAAGATAAGTCGTAAATGCTCAGCATTACATTCTCTTTGAAGAAGTTTGCCATTAATAATTGCTAGCATGAAGGTTCCATTATCAAGCTTCTGCTGGATGACATAAGATCCTTCCCATTTTGGACCCATACGGGAGTAGGGAAAACTACTTTAAAACAAGGTCGCTGAAGTTGAAAGCCTTAGGTCGGAATTTCTTATTATAGTATCGGTCAACCCGTCTTTGGTGCGCCTAGGCATGCAAATTAGCTTCTTCTCTTTTTTCGTCAATCATGTTTAATGATTCCAAGAGTAGCGCGTTGTTTGATAATGGGTCATCGTAAGCCGTTCTGTGGGAAAGGACTTCAACTTCTGTTGGAAGGACTGCTTCTGAACCACAGGATAAAGCATAAGGACTATGCCCCGTGGCAGTCGTGTGGGTTGTATGATATGCCTATCGAGCTAAAGGTAATCCATCGATCCATTTGACTTTGGCTCGCTCCAAGCGCTTCTTCAGGATGGATTTGATAATTTTATTGACAACTTCAACTTGTCTGTTGGACTGTGGATGCACGACCGTCGTGTACTTCTTCTCGATATGATATCGTTTACAAAAATCTATGAATTTCGAGCTGTCAAATTGAGTCCCATTATTCGCGATGATGGTCCGAGGCAGTCCGAACCAACATACGATATTCCTGACAACAAAGTTGATGACTTGTTTGGTAGTGATCATGGTTAACTGTTCTGCTTCGGCCCATTTTGTGAAATAATCTACAGCCACGATTGCATATTTTGTGCCACCTTTTGATATCGGATGACTCCTGATAATGTCTATTCCTCAAACGGAAAACAACTAAGGGTTGACCAATTGGATGAATTCAGTTGTATGGGCCCGTGGAATCTAGGTAAATCTCTGGTATCTATCACATCGCTGGAATAATTGGTCGCATCCTTACTAACCGTCGGCCAAAAATAAGCATACTGCAGTATCTTCTTTGCCAGAATTTGTCTTTCTGTGTGAGCGACACATTTACCTTCATGCACTTCCCGCTGTATTCTCTTTACGTCATCATTAGCCACACACCGAAGCATTGGGACCGAGAGCCCTCTCCTATAAAGCGTGTCATGTTGGAAGACATATCTCAAGGCTTAACGCACGAGGTCTTCCCTCTCATTTCTTCTCTCTAGGAGGATCCCATGCTAGAGAAAATTCTTGATGGGGGTTATCCAAGATTTCTTTTCAGGTTCGGTCTCCAAAGATTGATCGATCTTCATCTGGTCGATACTTGGAGTGTTTAGAATTTCCACGGGAACCAGTTCTGTTATTCTTGGATCATCAGAGCTAGCCAATTTTGCCAATTGGTCTGCCTTCTGGATCTCTTCTCAAGAAATGTGGGAAATTCTATATTGATCAAAGTCACTCAAGAGCTCTTCAACCTGTTTGAGATAGGCGGCAAGTCGTACCTGAAACAAAATAAGTTGTGAATCACAGAAAATATTCAACATCGCCACCCTTGAGTCCCTCGTGAGCTTAAGCCCGACAATCAGGGCTTCGTACTCGGAGTCATTGTTGATAGTAGAGTAATTTAGCCTCACGGCATAATAGATTGATCGCCCCTTAGGAGTCAATAACATTATTCCAGCGTCGGAACGCCGATCGTTGCGAACCCTATCCATGTATAACTTCCAAGTATTTGGTCTTAACTCGATGTCCGGGGGCTTGGAACCATCCTCTAGGCTTTCGTCTTCAGGAGTAATAAATTCGGCTATAGAATCAGCTAGTGCTTCCCCCCAAATGGATTTTCGCGGAAAAAAAGCGAGGTCGAATTGACTTAGTTTAATGTTCCATTTAAGCAACCTCCTGCTCGCCTCGGGCCACTGTAGAACTTGTTGTAGTGGTTGGAAACACGGTGAAACATTGGATTTTCACGTGTGCGCATCGGGCTTGGCACAGCTTGGATTTGGCAAAGTACCAGATTTGGCACTTAGCAAAGTACCAGGTTTGCCAAAGTACCAGGCTGAAAAACACGGTGAAACATTGAATTTTCACGTGTGCTAATCGGGTTCTGCACGCCTTGGATTTGGCAAAGTACCAGATTTGGCACTTGGCAAAGTACCAGGCTGAAAAACACGGTGAAACATCGAATTTTCGCGTGTGCTAATCGGTCTCCGCACGCCTTGGATTTGGCAAAGTACCATAGTGAACACCTTGATGGGGTAAGTCTGGAAGTAACGACGGAGCTTTCTTGATGCAATCAGCAGACTATAGGCGAGTTTCTCAATCTTTGGATAATTGCACTTAGCCCATGTTATTTTCTTGCTTACATAGAAAAATGGACGTTGCACTCGATCTTCCTCACGAACTAGGACTGAACTGATTGCGTGTATGGATACTGCCAAATGTACAAACAGGTCCTCATGATCAACTGATTTGAACAAGATAGGAGGCATTTCTAATGATCAAGCAAATTTTGGAAAGCTTCGACGCAGTCAGGTGTCCAGGCGAAGTTGCGTTTTCCTCTCTTGATTAATTCGAAGAAAGGGAGGCACTGTCGATTACTTTGGACATAAATCGTCCTAAGGGTGCAACCTTTCCCGCAAAACTTTGTACGTCCTTGATCCTTCTAAGCTCCTAGATACCCTTAATTGCTAATATCTGATCGGGATCAATTTTGATTCCATAGGAGCTGACTATGGAAACCCAAATATTTCCTGATGCAACTCCAAAAGAGCACTTTAAGGGGTTGAGTTTCATCCTATATCTTTGGAGAATGTTGAACATTTCTGACTGATCCATGATGTGATTAGACGATTACTTCGACTTCACCAACATATCATTCACATAAACCTTCATTGTTCTACCGATTTGGTCATGGAACATGCAATTAACTAGACGTTGATAAGTCATACCCGCATTTTTCAGTCCGTAGGGCATAACAACATAACAATATAGCCCAAGATTTGTTATGAAATTGGTATGTTCTTGATCCGGGACATGCATTGCAATTGGTTATATCTCGAATATGCATCCATAAATGAAAGGAGTTCATGCCCCACTGTAGAATCGACCAGCTGATCGATCCTGGGAAGTGAGAAGCTGTCTTTGGAGCAGGCTTTATTTAGGTCTGAGAAGTCGATATAAGTTCACCATTTTCTGTTAGCTTTCTTCACAAGCACCGGGTTAGTTATCCACTTTGGGATAGGTCGCATCCTGGATGAATCCATTACACTGAAGCTTTTCAATCTCCTCTTTCAAAGATGCAAACCTCTCCGGGCTGAGCATCTGCCTTTTTTGCTTCATATGATTATAGTTAGGATCATTGATAAGGGAGTGAGTCATAATGGAGGGTGAAACTCCATACATGTCAGAATGGGTCCACGTGAACACGTCAAGGTTAGCACGAAGGAACTCAGTTAGCTCCCTCGTCCGGAGGGAGTCAAGGTGGAATTCAATCCTCAAGACCCTAGTCAGGTCATCATTGTCGATCAAAATCTCCATCATGGTTTTATTCTAGGCTGCCTTTCTACACCTTGGCTCCTCGTCCTCTTTCGAATCGATTTCTTCGAGTTGACAAATGGACGGTCCTAGCCAGGATGTTTTCTTTAGTTGTTATGCTTCCATCTCCATTATAGGAGGAGGATTGTCTTCTAACTCCGTGTTACCTTTGTCACGGAATTATTTCCATTCTACCGAGTAACATGCTCTCCCGGTTACTTGGTCCCCACATACGGTTCTGATTCCTCTGTCAATAGGGAATTTCAAAAGTAAACACCTAGGAGCGATGCAAGCTCTAAACTCCCCTAGGGCGGTTTGTAAAAAAAATGCATTGTAGGGATAACTACCCTTTTACGGTTCCCATCTCCCAACTACACCGATACATCGATCAACCCAACTGGTTCAGTGGACGACCCATTAAAGCCACGTATCTTGCATGTTCATGGTTTCATATCTCTCATTTCCAACTTCATTTAATCGTAATCCTGCCTGAATAGAATATTTACCGAACTTCCACTGTCAACCAGAACCTTTCGTACCATAGCGGGGACAATAATGGTCGTAATCACCAATAGGTCAATAATTGGGGTCTTTATTCCTACCGACTCCCTATCACGGAAGATAATGTCATCCGTCGTCCTCCTCCTTTGCTTTACAGGACTAGCAACTTCGGGAATGCTGGGTTCCTCCATGTTAAGATGTTTTGCAGAGTTCACATATCATTCCATATACCGAACGCTATATCCAGCCGGATGTGGTCCTCCAATAACAGTATTAATCACTATCCCTTTAGCCTTTTCTTGGGCAGTAGCTCTGGGTGTCGCCTGGCTTTTCTTGGGGACTGAAGTTCCTCGCCTCTGTCCCTTGGAGCGGCCTTAAACTCAACGAGTTTTCCTTCTTTAATCAGCTTCTCAATGATGTCCTTGAGGTGGCTGCATTCATTAGTCGCATACCCGTAAATCTCATGGAACAGACAAACCTCCCGCTTGCTCATTCTTTCTCTGTATGTTCCCGCAAAGGTGGCTTCTTATACTGAATCGCACTACATGCATCGACATGAATATTTTTCAGCGTATCATCCAACACAGTATAACTTTCGAATACATGAAATCAAGCCCTTTATCCAGGATTCCCCTTTTGACCATGACTCCCATTAAGGCCTTTCGATTGACTGCCATTTCGCTTGCCACAATTTCCAACATTTACTTCAACCTTTCCGAAATTGTCTCCAGATTGTTTGACTGCCACATTACTCTGAAAGGCCTTATTAGAAGAGTCCTTCAGCCTGTGTTCCTCATCCAACTGCTCATCTTCCTGCCTTAGTCGAATATTAGCCTTTTCGTAAAATAATTCGATCATTGTAGGCGGTTTTCTGCTCAAGTATTTCCCAAACTTGGTCTTTTTGTCAACTCCATCTACTATGGCCATCAGGACCGTCTCATGGTTGGGGTTACTCAATTCTGTGACAGCCCTGTTGAATGACTGAGGTAATCCCTCAAAGATTCTCCTCTTGCTTGTTTTATTGCCTAAAGCGCCATAACATGCTTCGATTTAGATGCGTGAAAATGGAATTGATTCAGGAATTTCTCACTTAAATCTTTGAAACTCAGAACCGATCTTGGAGGAAACCGCGTGAACCACATAAGCACTACTCCGCCTAGGAAGATTGGGAAGGCTTTGCATTTGATGGCGTCTAGGGTTGCGGATGCCTCCATGTGCTATGAGTATCTTATTAGATGTTGATGCGGATCGGTTGTACAGATATAATGACTTATCTAAGGCATGTTAAACCTCCTCGGAAATTCCAAATGCAGGTTATCGTCCGTAAAAGGGGTGTGGCTACGATCGATTCCCCAATCTTCATTCTTGTAGCCTCTACTATCATACATGATTTTCCGCACCATGGGGTCAGGTCAAGAACGCTGAAATTGTGTCGGTCGACATCTTCCACTTGGAGTGATCTCCTTGCTCACACTTCAGGCGAAGTTGCCTGAGTCGTCGTTCGGGCTAGACTTCCTTAATCCCAATTATCCCATACATTCACAGGACGTTCGATAGGAAGAACAGAAGCTTGAGTCATTCAGATGGTATAGCGACGGTCTACAAGAGAAGCACCTTGATTCTATTGAGCCAAGGGGTCGACGTCTTCTGGTTCGACCAAATCAACCCGGTTTTGGTCAGTCGTGCCAAGCTAGTTGCACGCCCTTCCAGTTTTAACTGTTGCACATTCTCTGGTCTCTCAAGCGAGCATTGTGGATGTGGTCGATCGTTTCTCCCCCCGGATGATGATGAGCTGTATAAGTTTTGGTTCTGCAGGTGAGAGGAAGATTGCTGCTTCCTGAATTCTTCCTATTGTCTCGACAAACGACTCATGTCTTTTCTCGTCGTGGCATTCTCTCAAGCTTGAGCGTCTAGTGTCGTCATTGTCTCCCAAAGTTGAGCCAACACGGTCATAAACTCATCACGGGTAGCATATGCTGAGGGTGGAGCATGATCCGACGCGGATGATTGTATTGAAGGTGGAAGTGCAGGCTGCTTCGAACTTGATCCTAAAATGGTCGATACCTACGCCGCTTTCGCCAGTGCTGTAGCCTGCTGCTGCTTTACAGAAAAACGTGCTGAGGCTTTCGAAACCATGATTTAATGATGTTGGAAAGGACTTAGGATCTCATCTCGGACTTGGTAATCCAAAAGTAGAGCAAAATTCTTCGAATGTTGAGAATAACAGTTCTCAATGAAAACACCAAAGTGTTGACAACAAAAAATGGTACAACACCCAAGAGATGAAGACGTAGAGAATTAAAGTGAAGGTAAATAAATGGAAAATAAAGAAAGATGCAATCACACATTGGTTTATAGTGGTTCGACATTAACGATCCTACGTCCACTTTATAATCTCTTATTTATGGAATATTCTGTTACAAAAAAAGTGGTTATGATAGTTAAGTAATAAGAGATTGGCCAAAAATCCCTTCTTCTGAGTCCAAAAGGCCTTTTTATAGATGCTGCAGCGTCCAAATCGGTTATGACATGTGTTGTTCTTCCAAGATTGTAGGAAAACACAGAAAGGAATTATTATTACATTAAAAGGCATGAATTACGCATGTAGTGATAGGTAGTAGCTGCTCCGATATTCAAGGGTGGTTGAAGCGGTCAGGTAGGAGTGGGAGCAAGTCTTCAGGTAAATATCTTGCGCAGTGTAACACCCGGTAATTTTAAAACATAACATAAGGGATAATTAAAGAATAATTAATTTTAGAAGAAGAATTAAGTGAAACAGATTACGCCATTGTGTTCGTCTCGGAATTCTACTTGAGATAGGGTCCGAGTTTGCGTAAAACGGATACCGTATGAAGGAGTTATGGACGATGGAAGTTTGGAAGAACAATCAGGAAACAGGCCAGGATAACTGGCGCACTTTCACTTAATTCTTCTTCTTAAAATTATTTATTCTTTAATTATCACTTATGTCATGTTTTAAAATTACGCCATTGTGTTCGTCTTGGAATTTTACTTGAGATAGGGTCCAAGTTTGCGTAAAACGATACCGTATGAAGGAGTTATGGACGATGGAAGTTTGGCAGAACAAAAATGCACTGGCGCACCTGGGAAGTGCGCTCAGGCCGAGCCCAGGTCTGCAGATTTCTGGAGAGTTCCATGATGACGTGTCTTTTTAATCTGAGTGGTTCTGATGATCTCTAATCTAATCTAAAGGTCCTAATTCACCTAATACATCTATAAATAAACACCTAAACCTAACCCTAATCTAATTATTATCATCCATGGTGCCTCCATGCTGCTCTAATCTAAAATAAAATAAGCCTTTCTTCTCCATCAAGTCAAATTAGAAGATCAGATCTACAAATCAGAATATGGGTATTCTACGACCAAGATCTGCTACAACAAAACCTTGTTCTCTTCTTTTAGATCCAACCAAGTTGAGTCTATGTTACTTTCACATATAATTAAATTAAAAAGTAATTGTGATAAGTTTGTAAATTGGATCTAATGAATACGCCTGTAAATAAGATGAATCATATCAAGTTTGGTGATTTGTTATCCTTCAGATTCATACCCAATTGCTATTATCATATGCCTATCTGATCTATTTTGTCGTTATTCATTTCACATGCCTATTTATATGTCTATGCCAATTTTGATGTTTTGATTCTCTCCCCTTCTTCTTTTCCTTTTTCCTTTTGATATTAGGCTAACTTGGAGCCTAAGCATATTGCGTTGAGATTTACGTACGAATAACGTTGGGATGATTGGGAAAAAGTTTGGGAAAGTATGTAATAAGATGAGATTTGGCATAAATTGTTGATGGTTGTGGAAAAGGGATTTGGGCATAATTTGGCATAACTTGTACACATGTGATTATAGGCATAATTTGGATTAAAATTATAAACAAAATTTAGATTGGAAATTATGGGTAACTGGACTAGATTATAATCCAAGATTTGAAATTGGGATTTGAATCAAGAAAGTGAAAATGAACGCCTAAGACACGAGGTTAGATTCAGATTACGGTATAAGCCTGCTGGAACCGCCTGATATATCCAGCAACCGCAAAACGGTAATCTAATGTGAGAGGTCAAAGGTAGAAATTAGATGCGTAATAATGCAAAGACATGAGTTTAGATTCGAATTGCGGTATAAGCCTGCCTGGAACCGCCCGGCATATCCAGAAACCGCAAACGGTAATCTAATGTGGGAGGTCTTACAAGATTACGGTTATAATGAATTAATGAACACTTAACCAAGATAAGACATATAGTAAGACATGGGAATAATAAAGGGTTAAGCGGGTAACATGGGTAGCATGTAAAACATAATTAAAGCACTTAACCAAGATGAGACATGTGATAAGACATGCGGATAAAAAGGGGTTAAGTGCGAATTCCTAGTGGGGACCAAGCTTAGGAGGGAAGCTTGTGTCAAGTGTGTGCACCCTTTTCAACCAGTAACCCATTTTAGTATCAATATGAGCTCGAACTAGGTTGAGGATAGGGACATGCTTACTAGGGTTGACTGTAAGAGGTTAATAAAGAGTTAGCGATGGCAGTGCAAGTCCAATGGAGTCATGTGCGTGCGTGGGTCCGGGCTGGTAGGTAAGACGCTATTGCATCGTGTAGGTATAAGCTGTGCATTTCAGTAGTATCGGGGTTGCCACCTTAGGGAGTGATACACTCTATTGTGGGACCAGCACAGGTATCTACGAGGTTAGGGAGTCGATCGAATGGGAAAGGTAGTGGGTAAAAATAGTGGGGATAGGAGCAAGTTGGCATCTATGATAGTAACTAGAAGTACACGAAACTACCATCATTATATTTGTTTAAGAGGGATCGTCTTTTAGTATGTAACTAGAATGTTGGTACAGTGCAGAGCATATCTTATAGTGGTTAGGAGCATAGTCGATGTTCTATCTTGTTTACTCTGTCATATCTGCTTATGTTACAGTCATTTTTTATATCCAGTTTATTATCTTATCTTGTTACTTTACTGATTATATTGTTAAAGTCACTGGACTCGCAGACTTTATGTCTGACCCTTTTTGCTTTGCCTCTTTTCTTTCTTCCTCCCCCCAGGTCCTCACAGTGGGATTAGTGAAGCTTGACTCAGATTTCTTTCTACTTGAAGTGCATGGAAGTGTTGAAAGTAATGCTCAGCTTTATCACTTTTTCATTATGGCTATTTGGAGAGGGATTATGGTTTTGCTTTTATGTACTCTGATAATAATTTTGTTCAAGATGGATATTTATGTACTTGGCTTTAGCATGTGGTTTTGATGTTGTAATCAAACATGTTTTGCTTTTCCGCTGTAATGAATAAATTTTGAATTTTTTAAGTACCATTTTATATATCTTTCTTGTGAATTTCTGGTCTATACTCTTATAACGTGCCATGAAAGTTAATGCATTCACATAGTGAGTGACATTATTGGACATGGGGTGTTGCACGTGATATCAAAGTTGAAGGTTACCAGAACAAATAAAAGATTTTGAAAACCGTTTTCAAAAGCATTTTTAAAAAGAAGTATTTTTGAAAACATGTTTTAAAGAAGGTATTTTCAAGAGAAAGGTTTATTATGAAAAACATAATCCCCAAAAGCCATATATCTTTCTTTCGATTCTCTGTTTGAATCTCTTCCTTTTCCCTTTCAGCATGTCTAGGGAACCCGATATACCCGAGGGCGTACAGATACCAGGCTAGTTCAAAAGGTAACTGGAGGCTAGGGCTACTGCCGCAGGCCCAGCAAACGTTCCTCCTCCCCCAGCTGCAGCCGCTCCTCCTCCTTCTGCCTGTGTAGACACTTTTTCTAAGATATGCAAAGAGTTCTGTGCGATGGGTGGAAAACCATTTTATGGAACTAAGACGTTTGTTGAGGCTCGGAATTGGTTCAAGGAAGTGGAGGACTTGTTTGGTATCTTTGAGATAGACGATGGAAGGAAGGTTCAGCTAGCTTCTTGGTTGATGAAGGATGAAGCTTCATTTTGGTGGGAAGTAACTAATAGAGGACGTGCAGTGGAGATGTGGATGGATTTTAGACAAAGGTTTGAGTTGAATTTTCTTTCACAAGCAGAGGAGAGTTTGTATATGGAGAGGTTCTTGGCTTTGAAATAAGGGAGTTTGTCTGTGAAGGAGTACGTTAACAAGTTTAACCAGTTAGCAAGATTTGTTATGGAATTAGTTAATACACCACATAAGAAGGCCTTGATATTTGCCAAAGGTCTGAATGAACCATTACACAGGTTGGCTATGTCCCATATTCCTATTGGGGCTACTTTCGAGAATCTTGTTGATATGGCATTGATACATGAAGAGGAGAAAGGTGCTAATGTAGATAAGGCACAGGATAAGAAAGGGGATCCAAAGAAGGCACATCAATAACAAAAGAAGGGCGGTAAGGATAACAAGGGTTTAGATGAATTAAAGTGTCACAATTGTGGAATACCTGGCCATTTGAAGAAGGACCGTAGGAAGAAGAAAAGGCTTGGTTGCTTCCAATGTGGTGAGGCAGGACATATGATTAAAGACTGCCATAGGAGACAAGGACAAGGGCAAGGACAGAGGACATGATCTACTTCTGGTTTGCAGGTTCATGCTCTCATGGCAGCTACGCAAGAGAGAGGTAGAAACATTTCTGTTGAAAGTTTGATTTTCCTTTTCGATCATCCTGTACGTACTTTGTTTGATTCTGGCACTTCACATTTGTTTATACTAGTATTGTAGTGGATCCCGTTGTTGTCTCAAATCCTATTGGGGGTACGGTTCATCTGTCTATGTTATGTCGGGATTTGAGAATATTTGTGTATGGCGTTGAGTTTGAATGCAACGCTTATGTGCTTGGTTTCACGGGCTATCGGTTGATTCTAGGAATGGATTGGCTAGCCAGGTATGGTGCATTCTCGACTGTGAAAAGTGGGTAGTTAGACTGTTGACTAGTTTGGGTTAATACTCTCGATATCTCACGCGACCCTAAGGGTTTTATTATGCTTAGCTTCTTGAATCTCTTGACACTTCTATTGATGATTTGCAATCTATTCGAGTAGTCCGTGAGTATGCAGATGTCTTTGAGGAGGTTGGGGGCTTACCTCCAAAACGCGAGATAGATTTTCGTATATACTTGGTGGACAATGCAAAGCCAGTTGCATTGCCAGTGCGCCACATGGCTCCAAGAGAAAGGAGGGAGCTTAGTAAACAAGTGATAGAGTTTCTTGAGAAAGGGTTCATGAGAAGAAGTATCTCAGAGTGGGGTGCTCCAGTTGTTTTTGCCACGAAGGTTGATGGTTCGCTTAGATTGTGCATGGACTATAGGGAGCTGAATAAGCTCACGAAGAAGAACAGACACCCATTATCGATGATAGATGACTTGTTCGATCAGTTGGTTGGTGCTTTGATTTTCTCTCAGTTGGACTTAGCTACAGGATTTCATCAGTTGAGGGTAGCCAAGGACAGCATAGATAAGACTGCATTTAGAACTCCAGATGGTTTTTTTTGAATAGCTCGTCATACCTTTTGGTTTGACGAATGCACCCTCATATTTCGTGGACTTGATGAGTAGGGTGTTTAGGGAGTTCCTAAACAAATTTGTAGTAGTCTTTGTAGATGATATCCTGATCTTCTCAAGAAACGAGGAAGAGCATGCCTTACATCTTAAGGAAGTTTTAGAGACCCTTCTAGTACATCAGCCTAAGGTTAAGTTCTCCAAATGTCACTTTTGGAGGAAGGAAGTAAGATTCCTAGGGCACGTGGTCTCTAAAGAAGGGATAACAGTGGATCCCACAAAGGTAGTGGCAATCCAAGATTGGAAGATTCCTAAGAATGCAACAGAAGTTAGAAGTTTTCTTGGTTTGGCGGGCTATTATAGAAAGTTCATCAAGGATTTTGCTAAGATATCAGCCCCACTTACTCAGTTAACGAAAAAGAATTTGACCTTTTCTTGGGATGTTGACTGTGATGATGCTTTTCAACGTTTGAAGAGGGCTTTGACGACAACTCCAGTTTTAGTTTTGCCAGATGGGAGTAAACTGTTCACAGTATATACCAATGCTTGCGGGACAGGCTTGGCGCAGTTTTGATGCAAGAGGGAAGGATTATATGTTATGGTGGAAGGCAATTGAAGGTCCATGAGAAGAATTACCCTTCCTACAACTTAGAATTAGCTGCCATAGTTTTTGCGCTTAAGTCTTGGCACCATTACTTGCTTGGTGAGAGGTTTGAGTTGTATACGGATCATAAGTCATTAAAGTACTTGTTCTCTCAAAAGGATTTAAACTTAAGACAATAAAGGTGGATGGAGTTCTTAGCATCCTACGATTTTGAGATTGCATACACCCCCGGCAAGGGTAACGTTGTACCTGGCGCCTTGAGTAGAAAGAGGTTGACTTTGAGTCCTTTGTTTGTTGAGTGGCAGAGTTTAGAGTATATGTCTACCTTTGACTTTTGACCTTCTATCGATTATGTACCCAGTTTGTTGGCATCATTAGGGGTGCGACCTATGCTTTTGGGACATATAGGAGCGGCACGGCGAGATGACCCACAGCTGATAGAGATAGTAGACAAGCTCATAAGAGAGGAGTCTTCGAGCCATCTTAGTAGGTATACTACAGATGAAAAAGGTTGGTTGCGTAGGGATATGAGACTTTGCGTATCACAAGATGAGAGTTTGAGAAGGACAATCCTTGAAGAAGCACATCGTTCTAAGATGACCATACATCCCGGTGGTGACAAAATGTATAGGGACATGAAGCAAGCTTTCTTTTAGGCCGGAATGAAGAAGGATGTGGCTGAGTTCGTTTCTAGACGCTTACTGTGCCAGTAAGTCAAGGCTGAGCAAAAGAAGCCTGGTGGTTTGCTTCGCCCGTTAGAGGTTCCACAGTGGAAATGGGAAAGTGTTTCCATGGATTTCGTCGACAGGTTGCCTTAGTCAAGGAAGAGTAATATGGGGATATGGGTAGTAGTAGATAGACTTACCAAGAGCGCCCATTTCATTCCCGTTAAGAGTAAAAGAACAACAGCATGGTTAGCATCTGTTTATCTCCGAGAGGTAGTTCGTCTACACGGCATACCTTCTAGTATCGTAAGTGATCGAGGTCCCATTTTCACTAGTGAGTTTTGGAAGAGCTTGCAAGAGGCAGTAGGAACGCAATGGTGTTTGAGCCCCGCTTATCACCCTCAGACGGACGACCAAACAGAAAGAGTGAATAGGATTCTAGAAGATCTTTTGAGGTTACGCATCTTGGACTTTGGAGGGACATGGGAAGAACACCTTCCATTGGTAGGGTTCGCCTACAACAACAGCTATCAGACTAGTATTAGCATGGCACCTTTTGAAGCTTTATATGGATGACCTTGCCGATCACTGACTTGTTGGTAGGAATCTGCGGATAAGATTTTTCTTGGGCCCGAGATGGTTACGGAAATCTCGGAGAAGATAGACTTGATTCTAAGATACATGAAGACGGCACAAGACCGACAAAAGTCATAAGCTGATAAGAGACGAACCGATCTTGAGTTCGATGTTGGAGACACGATTTTTATTAAAGTATCACCATTGAGGAATGTAGTTCATTTTGGATCTGTAGGGAAATTGGCACCAAGATTCATAGGGCCATTCCCATTACAGAAAGAATTGGATAGATGGCCTACAGAGTGAAGTTTCCTGAGAAGCTTAGTGGGCTTCATGACGTATTTCACGTGTCGCATTTGAGGAAGTGTTTACATGATACCGCGGAAGTAGTGGAGCCGAGCATGCTTAGGGAAGTGGAAGTAGAGTGAGATGCCACAATTAGGCGAGTTCCTACATGCATCCTTGGGACAGAGGTTAAGAAGCTTCGCAATCGAGAGGTCAAGTTGGTCAAAGTCCAATAGGGAGATAATCAAGAAGACGCGACTTGGGAAATAGAAGACAAGACACGTGCATCGTACCGCTTCCTTTTTGTGGGTATGTTCTTAACTTCTCCTTTTTCTACCACTTTGTTTATACTTGTTCTATCGTTTAGTGTATCCTCTCGATTATATCTTCGATCTTTAGGTAGAAATTCCTATGGTTATAAACATGTGTTTGAGACATGTTATGTTTGGTGGACGTAAGTGTTTGCTAGTGAATGCATATACAAACATATTAGGCACTAGATCGGCTTAATCACTTTCATATTGCATATGGATGAGTGTGCATATTTAAATTAATGGATGTATACTGAATGCGTTATCATATGGATGTTGCATTTGGATGAATGGTTGTACGGTCATATAGAAATGATATTTATCATTAGGATTCTTTTGCATACATACTGGACGCGTAGCACTATCATGTTTTGCATTAAGGAGGTCAAATGAATTAGTAGAACTCCTGATTTTGCATTCGGATAAGGACATATACACACACTTTGCATATGTTCATGAAAGCATTAGAAATATTTTAAGGACAATGGATGCCCGTGATTGATGGATGAGTAGATGGATGATGGATGGTAGGACATACATTCCTTTCAGCTTCGAGATTTCGGGGACGATATCCTTTAAGTATGGGGAATGTAACAATCCTTTAAGTAGGGGGGAATGTAACACCCCGTAATTTTAAAACACGACATAAGGGATAATTAAAGAATAATTAATTTTTAGAAGAAGAATTAAGTGAAACGGGTTATACTATTAGGTTCGTCTCAGAATTCTTCTTGAGATAGAGTCCGAGTTTGCGTAAAACGGATAACGTATGAAGGAGTTATAGACGATGGAATTTTGGCAGAACAATCAGGAAACAGGCCAGGATAACTGGAGAACTTGTGAGGTGCGCTAGAACAAAAATGCACTGGCGCACCTGGGAAGTGCGCCCAGGCCGAGCCTAGGTCTGCAGAATTCTGGAGAGTTTCATGATGACGTGTCTTTTTTATCTGAGTGGTTCTGATGGTCTCTAATCTAATCTAAAGATCCTAATTCACCTAATACATCTATAAATAAACACCTAAACCTAACCCTAATCTCATTGTTATCATCCATGGTGCCTCCAAACTCTAATCTAAATTAAAACAAGTCTTTTTTCTCCATCAAGTCAAATTAGAAGATCAGATCTACAAATCAGATTAGGGGTATTCTAAGATCAAGATCTGCTACAACAAAACCTTGTTCTCTTCTTTTAGATCCAACCAAGGTGAGCCTATGTTACTTTCACATATAATTAAACTAAAAAGTAATCGTGATAAGTTTGTAAATTGGATCTAATGAGTATGCCTGTAAATAAGATGAATCATATCAAGTTTGGTAATTTGTTATCCTTCAGATTCATACCCAATTGCTATTATCATATGTCTATCTGATCTACTTTGTCGTTATTCATTTCACATGCCTATTTATATGTTTATGCCAATTTTGATGTTTTGATTCTCTCCCTTCTTCTTTTCCTTTTTCCTTTTGATATTAGGCTAACTTCGAGCCTAAGCATATTGCATTGAGATTTACGTACGAATAACATTGGGATGATTGGGAATAAGTTTGGGAAAGTATGTAAAAAGATGAGATTTGGCATAAATTGTTGATGGTTATGGAAAAGGGATTTGGGCAGAATTTGGCATAACTTGTACACATGTGATTATAGGCATAATTTGGATTAAAATTATAAACATAATTTAGATTGGAAATTATGGGTAATTGGAATAGATTATAATCCAAGATTTGAAATTGGGATTTGAATCAAGAAAGTGAAAATGAACGCCTAAGACACGAGGTTAGATTCGGATTGCGGTATAAACCTGCCTGGAACCGCCTAGCAAATCCAGCAACCGTAAAATGGTAATCTAATGTGAGAGGTCAAAGGCAAAAATTAGATGCGCCTGGAACCACCCGGCATATCCATCAACCGCAAACGTTAATCTAATGTGGGAGGTCTTGCAAGATTACGGTTATAATGAATTAATGAACACATAACAAAGATAAGACATGTAGCATGACATGGGAATAATAAAGGGTTAAGTGGGTAACATGGGTAGCATGTAAAACATGATTAAAGCACTTAACCAAGATGAAACATGTGATAAGACATGGGGATAAAAAGGGGTTAAGTGGGAATTCCTAGTAGGGACCAGGCTTAGGAGGGAAGCCTGTGTCAAGTGTGTGGACCCTTTTCAACCAGTGACCCATTTTAGTATCTTTATGAGATCGAATTAGGTCGAGGGCAGGGACACGCTTACTGGGGTTGATTGTAAGAGGTCAATAAAGAGTTAGCGATGGCAGTGCAAGTCCAACGGAGTCATGTGCGTGCATGGGTCCAGGCTGGTAGGTAAGACGTTGTTGCATCGTGTAGGTATAAGCTATGCATTTCAGTAGTATCGGGGTTACCACCTTAGGGAGTGATACACCCTATTGTGGGACCAGCACAGGTATCTACGAGGTTAGGGAGCCGATCGAATGGGAAGAGTAGTGGGTACAATTAGTGGGGATAGGCGCAAGTTGGCACCTATGATAGTAACTAGAAGTACATGAAACTACATCATTATATTTGTTTAAAAGGGATCATCTTTTAGTATGTAACTAGAATGTTGGTACGGTGCAGAGCATATCTTATAGTGGTTAGGAGCGCAATCGATGTTCTATCTAGCTTATCTTGTTTATCCTGTCATATCTGCTTATGTTACAGTCATTTCTTATATCCAATTTATGTTCTTATCCTGTTACTTTACTGATTATATTATTAGTCACTGGACTCGCCAGACTTTATGTCTGACCCTTTTTGCTTCGCCTCTTTTCTTAGTCCCCCTCCCGGGTCCTCAGGGTGAGATTAGCGAAGCTTGACTCGGATTTCTTTCTTCTTGAAGTGCTTGGAAGTTTTGAAAGTAATGCTCAGCTTTATCTCTTTTTCATTATGGCTATTTGGAGTGGGATTATGGTTTTGCTTTTATGTACTCTGATAATAATTTTGTTCAAGATGGATATTTGTGTACTTGGCTTTAGTATGTGGTTTTGATGTTGTAACCAAACATGTTTTTCTTTTCCGCTGCAATGAATAGATTTTGAATTTTTTAAGTACCATTTTATATATCTGTCTTGTGAATTTCTATTCTATACTCTTATAACGCTCCATGAAAGTTAATGCATTCCCTTAGTGAGTGACATTAATGGATGTAGGGTGTTACACGCAGGAATAAGTTTGGCCCGACTCGATCGAACCAAAGGTCATTCGACCCAGTTAGCGGGCATATTGGACTTCTATACTCGGCTTAGGCTCTATGTTCAGGCGAACCATGTACCGATCGATCTGGTCATTCATCAAAGCAAACGAAGGCGGTCTGAGATGGTATTAGCGTTAACCTCCTTGGTTGACTGGTTCCTTGATCAAGCTTATATGGTCCTTCATGTCGATTTTGATGAGATCCATGATGTCAATGCACCTTGACGGCCTTGCCAAAAGGTGGCCAACGTCATCCATCAGTTATCCTTATGTTCACTCACTTAGTGCGTTGGATACACATAACATTTGTATGATCCTATCGTCAAATAAAGGATGACTAGATTCTAGTTCCTCATACTCAAATCAATGCCACTCATATGAAAAGGAACTAAACTATCTAATAATAGTTCGGGGAACTCAAATCCAAGAGTCATCATCGCTCCAAAGGCTATCGTCACCCAACGGTGATCACAAGAGAACCCCTGCTCTACCAGTACGTATCACTAACTATTAACATTATGAATCACTTAGCACATGATTTTCCCGCAATAGTGTCCATCCTGGGTTGTCGTTGTAGTCTTCCTCGAAGCTATCAAAGGTCATGGAATATTCCAGGCTCATCGCCAATCGTAGAATGCCAATTTCACCAGAACTCTCCTCTGACAATCCCATCGTCTCAACTCAAAAATCATTTACTATACAATTCTCGCAGAAAAAACCATTTGTCGCAGCAGTCTCAAATCAGATCCATTGGTCGAAGAGTCACCATGTAAAACTAACTGTTGAACGAATCATCATATCACGCTCCTCGAAATCACACCATCGTCTATGTCAAATTGGCCAACAACAATAGTAGTCAATATCAACCATTCTGTAGTAATCGATAGCAACTACTGGGATCATGTATGAACCATAATTGGGTAAATACACATCTAGAGAAAACGACCAGCATTCACCATGAAAATCCATCATATTGTCGAGTTCATCCTCCATGTTCAGATCGACCACCAAGCTCCAGTGTCTCTCCATCTTCAAATCCATAGCCGAATTCCAATGGTATTCCGTCGTTGAATCCAACCATGCGCTCTGAAGCTTTTTCGAGAATTTATCTTATCCATTCGAGTCCATCATCCTTTTTTGCTCAATCAATGTGCATCAGCTTGTGCGCTTGACCAATAAGCACCAAACTCTTATGAATGAAATATTTTCTAATACTAGATAGCCTACGAACAACGTTTTAAAATAAACAATGCAGACAATTCAACATGCAACCTATAGACATACAAATTCCTAAATTAACATATAAGCATTTATAATAACATTAATAAACTAAGCACGACATATCTATAGCATCAAAGTGAAATAAATGTCAAAATAAACTAAATCTACAAGCAGTTAAAAATGTGATAATCATGTTGTTTAATGTTTTAATTTATTATTTACTAGGTTCAATTGTCTTAGGAATTTCATTTTACAATTAGAAATCAGTTTAAAACGTCATTCTTATACCATACAAACAAATATAGTTCAGTAAGAGACGATATCACTCATCTCAACCAAATCAGCCTAAATTAGCTCTAAACCATAGAGCTCGCTAATATGGGTCCAATAGAAGAAATGACGTCCAAATTCGACCCCGTACACGAAAGTTACGAATGATATAAGTTTTGTGGTTTGTTTTAATAGTCTAATTAGAAAAATAAGATTAACTATTAACTGATTGGTTTCATAATTAACTCCCTCTTAATCCATTTTATTCCCAACTCCCAGTACATAAACATGCATAAACAACCCACCTCTTCAAGTTCTCGGTTCCTACTTTATCATCCATCTCTCAACGAATCAACGAACGGTCTTCACAAATGAACCAAGCTACACAACCTCTTTGCAATTTACCTAGACTCCATGCCCACGCTGCCTCCCACATAAATGCATATAGGTCATGCTCCCCTAAGCCTCATGACAATGCATTTTGCTAAGGTGAACGTAGTCGGCAAAAATCTAGAGAAAGGTGATATTTTCCATGCTCAGTCCAATTCTGATCTCGAATATTTCTCTCCTCGATGATCGCCGCTCGCTAAAACCCCAACCCTAACTCATAAGCTAGACATTGCTATGTAATGGATTTACAAAAGTTAATTGCAAAATATAGGATTGAAGAGATTCTCGCTACAAGTTCAATGGATCGAATCACATGATTTCTCGTGGCCTAAAATCAACAAGAATAAATTTTTGAAAGAGCAGGAAAGTGGTGGCCATGATTTCTGAATAGAATAGTGAATTAGAAAATGGGACAAGTCTTATTCATTGTAGCACCAAGGTTTTGGCCAATTAAATATAATTTTATTCACTTCTAATTTTAATTCTTAACTAAACGTCAATGCACGTTTTATTTTCGCATGATCAAATGACACATTTAGTCGCTACGAAATTTAACGGTGTCTGTCACCGTGGTGACTCCGAAGCACCACGTACTAGCACTGCAAGGTGCACTAAATGCAATGCGTACTAGCATGACAAGATGAACAATAAATATGAAAAAGAAAAAAAAGAAAAAATTTGTGAATGTTATTTTCGTCATTGAAAATCTTTTTTAAAAGTGGGCAACTCAACGCTACTGGTTAGAATAAAATTTTCCTAGTATCGATTATCCTTGATTTTTTTTTAATAAAACTTCTCTAAATACACTATTATTTAATCTAGGAAAAAAATCATGTAATAGTAACTAGTGCTGAGAAATATTCGATTCAGACCGAATTAACCGACCAAATTGATTCATTTTGGCCGGTTCGGTTCAATTCAAAAATTAAATCGGTTTGTAATATAATTTTTTGGGTTGTTGGTTTAACCGAATTAATCGAACTTTTAATTTATCATCTAATTTTACGGTATGTTTGTACTTTAAAAAGTTAGTTTAGTTATAAAATACAAGGACGTTTGTTGCAAATAGATCAAATCTTATCATAAACATAAAATTTACTGTAAAAAATTTATCCAAACATGAATTTATGTGTTACTTTGAGTGAATCCATCATTTGAATAATAATACATCCTTCAAATTCGGTTTAATCGGTTATGATTGAATTAACCGAAATTAATTGGTTTGTTTCTATTTTGAAAATTTTTCGTTTCAATTTGGGTTGAGTGTTTTTACCTTCAAACTGACCGAACCGACCAAACACTAAATCAGTAGTGAATTCCTTACAACTGATTTGTTAAACCTCCGAGCGGTAAAAACTGACTATGAGTTTTGGCGACAACAAAATATTTACTCAAATAAAATTTACTAAATCAAGAGTTATCGATTTGTACAAACCTATCACCACTCTCTTCCACAACCACTGCTCTGCCTGCTAACTGTCGACCACTAATAAGGACTGTTAGGGACTACAGAATGGATCGTTCAGGGAAAGCAAACACTAGAGGGGGGGTGAATAGTATTTGCAAGAATTTAAACAAAACTAAAAACTAGAGAGAACTATGGGATGAATCAAATACCATAAACATAATCACAAACCCAGATTCAAATACAGATGCAAAATAAACAGAAATAAAAGTGCAGAAAAGGAAAGAACACACCGGATTTTATACTGGTTCGGATCACTCCTACATCCAGTCCAACACAACGCTGGATTGTGCAGAGTTTTATTACTATTTTCAAATAGCCAAATGCAACCTCCTTGATTTCATGGCTCAACAAGGAGACACCGACTCCTTCCCTTGATTTCACGGCTCAATAAGGGCACACCGCCTCCAATTCCTTGATTTCACGACTACAAGGATACACCAATTACACTTTGACTTACAAACATGGTTTATTCAACCCAAGCAATTACAAAACAGCCCTATAACTCTTCAATAGCACTTGATTCAAAGAGTAGAGAGTGTACAAAGAAGAAGTTTGATCAAATCAGATGTGAATTCGATAGAGTATAACTGTAAAAATCATAAAAATGATTAAGAATAATGGTAGGATGAAAGAGGATGAAGATGGAGAAGAAGATATGTTAAAAAATTCGGTTTTAACCTCTTTTATAGAGTATGAAGGGTTGCAAACGTTCTGAAGCATTTCAAATAGTGAAAAGACACTTCCCTTCAAAATTAGAAAAATAGCTGTTATATGTCGACATACATATTTTGCTATGTCGACATAGTCATGTTTAATTTTCACTTTCAAAGCATTTTTCAAGTATTTTGATATAAAATTAATTCTGAAAATTATTGAGTAAAATTCTAATGTTGTAAATCAATATTATATGATAGAAAAACATATGAAAACATATTTTTAAACTATATAAATTTATTTATAAAATTATAAGGTTTTAAACTATATAAAATATAAATAAAAAACTTAAGTTTGAAAAACAAAGAAGAATAATAATAGAAACAAATATAAAAACAAAATAGAGAGGATTGGGAATAAAATAGAAAAACAAAATAGAGAGGATTGAGGAAAGAATTGAAAAATCAGAATTTGAATTTGAACCTGGAGTGCTATTTGGAGTCTTACAAAATCTAGACTCTATAATTATATTAATCTTGAACTCTTGAATTCTTGATTACTCATGAGTCTTGAATCTACTATGAATTCTGAGTCTCTAAAAGCTCGTAAACTGTATAGTCTTCAGTATTAATTCATGTATACAAATCCTACATATATATATATATATATATATATATATATATATATACATACATATATATACATTCTAGATAAAGATGTTAGTATATATTTTATAATCAGTGATAACTGAAATAAGGTTGTTGTCATCAAAACTCCATTCTCCAACAATCTCTCCCTTTTTGATGATGACAACCTTAGTTTATAAAATATCATACCTGTTTGATGATGTTCCTTCTATACTCCCCTTGTTTGTAAGAATCCTAAAAACTATGCCTATATTTTATAATTTCTCCCTCTTTGGTATTATCAAAAAGAAATTCTAAAAGTACTCCCCCTAATAATTCCTACTAAAGTTAAGTACTCTCCTTGAGTCCTAAATCTATAATCATTAAATACTCCCCCTAAATCCTATATTTATCTGTACATATTTTATTTTAATATTCTATATAACTATCCCTGATTCTATGATACCCTTATATCTCCCTTTAACTCTATGATTCTAAGCCTAAAAGATTATAAATCCCCCTAAAATTATGACTATATTAGTCTATTATAAGAGTAATAAACAAGGCAATCTAATCAATGTTTGTAATCAATTCTAACAATCAATCCAAACAAGCAATTTAAGTAGTTAATTCAAGCAAGCAATTCAAGCAATCTATTTAAGCAATTAATTCAAGAAATCAATGTATGCAATCAACCAATCAATCAAATTAAATAATATGTGTTAATAAACACTTCTTGAACCTTTAATTAAACCTAGAAACTATAAAACTCCCCCTTATTCTAATACAAGACTAAACCTCCAATTGTTAGGGGTCATCACTAACCAGTGACCTAGCCTATACTCCAGTTCCCTTAAAACTATAATAAGACCTTAATCTAGACTTAGAAATAACTCTAATAAGATATCCTTAAAATTATGATATAAGTAAAGTAATTCAATCTAATCAATGAATCAATTTAAGTTTTGTTGTCTCCAAACATCAACTCAAACATGAAACTAAACATTTCTTGTATCTTCTATCTATCCTAAAACCTATAAAGTTCCTATCAACTATAAATTCATAAGTATATTTCTAACAAACATATCAGCCACTAATGAAATTTAACCATGTCAAGTAAGTAAATTAAGTTATTCAAGTCAAACAAACAAACCAAATAAGTCAATCAGTTCAATCAAATTAATCAAGACAAAGTAAATATGTTATGTATTTAATTAATAATCCTATATTTCTAATAAAAACTCATCATACTATATACTTGTTATGTGTGGAGTTAAAGTTAACATGTAATGCAGTGTGTGAAGTATGATGATTATAATGTAGTATGAAATGTATGTCATATGCAAAACAATATGAAATGCAACTTATGGTGTGAATAGTCTTGATTTGAAATGCAATTGTAATTTATAATGATGATATGAAATAAGATGTATAATAATAGTATGAAAAATGATTTGGTGATAATATCTATTTAGGTAAAATATATTCAAAATACTGTCTAACTATTATAAATTATTTGAATCAAACAAAGATAATGTTAATTTCTAGACTTAGGTTAATTATTTTAATGAAATTGATTAAAAGAATAATAAAGATAAGAGTTTAATTAAAAAATATATTCATGATAAGCAGTAAAATATTCAGAAAAACTATGGAGTTAAATAATATTAGTAGTGTAAATATAGTAAGAATTGAAGATCCTTTTATAAACATATATTCATAATTGTATATAAAAACTAATATTGAAAAGAACTTAAAATTTATTATGAGATATACATTAATCATCTTGATACAAATTAATCTTAAATTCAAACTTTTATAAATCCAAACATATTTATTTGCTAAAGAACAATTTATATGTTAAAACTTTAAAAGAAATCTATAGTTATATAAAAATTACTTTAATGAAAAAATGATAATATGAAGTAATTTATAAAGCTATAATTCCTATTGTTTAAACTATATTTTTAAGACATAAAAATCATATATATATATATATATATCTTTATACCGAAATATTAAGTTAAATATATATAAATCAAAATTAGTTTGAGATTACAAATAGTATTGTGACGAAAAGGAATTTCGCTCGGTCCGAACCAGTCGCTAAACCGATCCAGGCCGTTCGAAACGCCCTATCGTTGAGAACACGACAAAATAGAACGCATACAGAAGAACATTTCATTGTTAATTAAAACAATGCATCAGATTACAAGAATATACAGAGTATAAATGAATATTACACAGAAATATCAGAGATTTAAATTACATTTAAATATATAGCAGCGGAAATAATACAATACACAACTAGAAGAGATATACTGATACAAAGCTTTCCGGATATCGTTCCAGCTGTAAAACAGGATCCTGTGAATATAAATCTGCAAAACCAAAACTACTAGCTGCCCGTGTCGAAAATAGGGGCACCCAGAGTTTAGGTTAAAACAATAAACTCCAGGTCAGTCATGTGACTGGTGTGAGAACTAAAACAGTTATTAATCTTTATTTTAAAGTTAGGTAAATTAAGGGACCACGCCGTATAACACGGAACGGGTTTTCTCCCAGAATACCAGTGCATAAAACAAACAGCGCAATGCTAAATAAAGAAAAATGAAGTTGTTATAAGACCCAGGTCCCATCACACAATGCAACGCAGCCGAGGATAGGGTTTTCCCTTATAACAGCCAAAGAATGCTTGATACGTTTAAAACAGATTATTTGATACTATAATAAGTGCATAGTGTATAGAACAACTTCAAATCATAAGTATCAATCATAGGCGGCATGAATGCCCCATCCCACTATGTCGCCATACTAGGCTCTACAAATAAAACCGCAAATGTCGCGTATTTGGAAATTGGATTTCCGTCTATGAACCGAGGCAAAAGATAGTCCTCTACCGATTCGTGACTCTCTAGCCCGAGCCACAGGATCAGAGCTCGAGTGACCCTTGGAGCGACAGGGCCGGTCCACCGATGTGGATTAAAATGCCTGAACACTACGTTTCCCCACCCTTTGGGGCGTAAATGAGCCAACAAATGACTCCATCGGACCCGGATCGTCCGATCAAACCGAGGCGCCTCGCAACAGCAACAACCACATAAGTCAAACTCGTCAGGGCGTGTAAAACCACTGACGCCACTTTTTAGCTAGAAGGAAACGCATGCCCTCCCTGAGGTCCGTCTCCCGTTTCTGGTTCATACCGGGTGTGAAACTCGCGAATTCACGTTACACAAAGCTGTGCCACACAGGCTGTGCTTTGATCATCACCACAAGACTTTGCTTTTCAACAGAAGCCTCGATCTATTGCCACTTAGGCATGCCACACAGGCAATTCACTCTATGTGTTTGATATCCATCAGTATATAACCCCTGAGCTCGTATGTCTCAGAGAAGGGCGTTAAGCAAGAGAATAAATTCTCCGCCGCCAAACAGATATATATTTAATAGAAATCAATCACACAGACTAAAATCCAATGTCAGACACACAGTCCATTTACAAGTCCGTTCTGGGTCTGAACGAAACCGGAGGCACCTAGTACCCCGCATATCCATAGATCTCCAAGTACGTCTGGACGATCACTAACTGTTTCCATCTTCTTGGGTGTACAGCCCAATCAAGATCATCAGTAATCACCCAAACGACGTGAAGACTTCTGGTCTTTGACCACCGTCTTCATCTTCGACACCACGTCGAATCAGTTATTCAGAATGGGATAAACCCGGTCTTTCTGAATAACTCGCGTATATATTCTAAAAGTGTTACACAAACACAACATACGCCTCATTCCAATTCAGAATATTCTTTTATCCAAATATTCCTATACTTTGGAAAAAGTTCCCATTAATTTTATCTAAGATAAATTCTTTAAATTTATTCTTTAATCTCCTTTGAATATCAATTCAAACTAGTCGGGATTAGCGAACCACACCGAAGAAATCATTTATTTTATTTCCCAATCCCAACCTATTCATCCCATGAAGTAAAACTGGTTATACTTCATATCTAACACCACGGTGTTATCGGTAAATTCAATTACCATTTCACGTTCAAATCTAATTAAAGATTTAACTATCGCCTGGAGTAAAACTGGTGATACTCCATTCTCGATCTTTTCAATCTAATTAAAGATTCATTAAAACTCCACTCAGATTTAATCTTTGTCTGGGTTAAAGAATCAGTGTCATTTAAAACACAGTTCACGATAAACCCAAAATCACATTCATTAATTATCGGGTTAAAGAACGAGTGTTGTTTAAAACACTGTTCACGATAAACCCAAAAATCAATATCCATTCAATTCCAATTAAATATTATTTAATTGGTACACTTCATTAAATCTAAATAAAAAGATTTAATCTTTTCTCAACTGGGTTCAAGAACAGTGTTAGTGAAGACACCATTCACGACAAACCCAAATCACATTCGATATTCAATACAAGGCTCTGAATAGAAAATATATCGGCTTATATTCAATATCGAATTCTACGACTAACAAATGTCGTGTTGGAAATAACGATATAAATATATATCTTTCAAATTTCCATAACAACACCTGTATAATCACGAATTCCAACATCGAAATATTCCGAAGACAATTTCGATTCAAATCCACTCCAATGCAATCATTGGAAATTCTGGTTATTTTTAAAACCCTTTTCAAATTCAATTTATTTATTTAAAAATAAATAGAATTATATTTCTAGTTCAAAACTAGCTCATTTCGATAAAAATCTATTTTTATCTTTTCAAATATGGAGTTTTTCATCCCAAATCTTTCTAAATCATTTCTTATGATTTTACACAAATTATTACTATTTTTAATAATTTTATCAAGGCCCGTACAGTCGATTTCCATCAATGGCCATCGAACTGCACTTACAGCGACCTTTTTCAAATTTGATTTGGACATAATTCCAAATCCAACCGTTAGATTTCTAATTTCTAATATTCGTTAGAAAGCTCTTTTCGATACGAACCCAACGGTTCCGGTTTTAGGAGAATCCGACGGTCGGATCTCCCGTAATGTCCGTTTGAAATAAATGGTCGAAATTCACGAACTGCCGCGGCGCGGCGCGTTCTATTCAGGCCATTATATTATATATATAATATATATAATATATATTTCATCGATTTCTATTCAAAACGAATTATATAAATAGTTTTAAAATCGTTTCAAAACCTATTTCAACTTCCATTTCAATTCAAAGCAAAATTGAATTCTTCTTTATAAATTCGTTTCAAAATTCATTTCTATTCAATTCAAATTTCAATTCAATTTGAATTCATTTCAATTCTCTTTCAATTCAATTTTGAATTCGTTTTCAATTCAATTCGTTTCGAAATCGCTTTCAATTCAATTCATTTCGGAATCGTTTTCAATTCAATTCATTTCGGAATCGTTTTCAATTCAATTCATTTCGGAATCGTTTTCAATTCAATTCATTTCGGAATCGTTTTCAATTCAATTCATTTCGGAATCGTTTTCAATTCAATTCATTTCGGAATCGTTTTCAATTCAATTCATTTCGGAATCGTTTTCAATTCAATTCATTTCGAAATCGTTTTCAATTCAATTCATTTCGATATCGTTTTCAATTCAATTCATTTCGAAATCGTTTTCAATTCAATTCATTTCGAAATCGTTTTCAATTCAATTCATTTCGGAATCGTTTTCAATTCAATTCATTTCGGAATCGTTTTCAATTCAATTCATTTCGAAATCGTTTTCAATTCAATTCATTTCGAAATCGTTTTCAATTCAATTCATTTCGAAATCGTTTTCAATTCAATTCCTTTCAAAATGAATAAAATCGATATAAATATCGTTCACGTCAAAATGGCGTCAATCTAATCAACACGGCTTCATAAATTTCTATTTTCAAATTTTCTATTTCAAATATTTCTTTTTCAAAATAGTTGTTATCAAAATATTTCGTTCAACACATGACCAATCTCAATGGATGAGTACTGTCAACACATGAACCTTTATTTTATATCGATAAAGATGTAAATTTTATTACTAAAATATTTCGTTCAACACATGACCAATCTCAATGGATGAGTACTGTCAACACATGAACTTTTATTTTATAATATTCTTTATTTTTCAAATTGGAATGAGGCCCAATCAATTACCATATAAAGTTAATTATATGGATTTTCATACAACACATGTATATAATAGCATTGAAAAATAATCAACCATCAACCAAAGTGCACTACACTGTATAAGCATCAAATATAGATATCTAACGCTTATAACAGCACGTCAATCAATCGATCGACATATTTAATCAATCAGGATGAGTGAACTTCAAATTTCATCCCAACACCCGTGTGGGGTTTCAAACAATCACACACAGATTTTATTTGTGCAGTTGGGCGATGTGTAAAATTTATCGTCCCAATCAATGTCCTTCAAATAGGTGTACATAAACAAACCGTCCGGTTTGTAAATGAATATTTATTTATTCACATTCACGTTAAAAATTATATTTTTAACGATCAAACTATTTTATTCAACCTATGAATATTCTATTCGGTTCATTTATTAAATAAAATGATATTTTTATTTTTCTAACATATTTTTAGAAAATTTCGGCGGTATAACGGCACGATACTAGAAACGGGACAAGGCCTAGCCTTATCCCAGGTCTAGTGAAGGCCCACGCCATTCACACATCAATCAAATCACCGAACAACCAAATTCAAATCAAATCATATAGCTAATCTATGCAACCAAACAAACAAGTCCATGGTCTGTGGACGATTGTGTCGGGTGCTACTAAGCACCGTCTGCATCCTAGTATATATATATAACTAGAAAATAAATTGAAAGGTGAGAAATTCTCACCAATAGCTATCCAACTTCACGACACTTCCTCGCCAATCTCTCTTTCTGTCGCTTTGTTGCCCGTATTCTCTACATATGTAAAAATCGAATTTTTACTATGTTATTCAATATATAAAAATATGATTTTTTTACTTCGACTTTCAATATATAAAAAATCTGATTTTTACTTCGACTTTCAATATATAAAAATCGGTTTTTCTTTGCTTTTAAAATCAGTTTTTAATTGCTTTTAAAATCAGTTTTTCTTTGCTTTTAAAATCAGTTTTTATCTTTGCTTTAAAAATCAGTTTTTATCTTTTCTAAAAATCAGTTTTTATCTTTTCTAAAAATCAGTTTTTATCTTTAAAACAAAATCAGTTTTTTTTATTTTTTTACTTTAAAAAAACAAAATCAGTTTTTATTTTAAAAACAAAATCAGTTTTTATACTTTTATTTTTATAAAATAAAAATAAAATAAAATAAAAACGTAAAAAGAAATACTTACAGATAGGGGGGGGGGTTTCTGCAGTTCGTCGGCGGCAAGGCGGAGTTGGGCTTCGAGGTGGCGGCTCGGGTTTCGAACGGTGGTGGCAGGAGGAGTTGCTTCGAGGGGGGGTGGCGCGACGTCTTCGCGAGGGGTTCGAGGGCTTCAAGGGGGGGCGCGGCGACTTCGAGGTGGGCGGCGGCTTCGGGGTCTTCGTCGGCGTCGAGGTCTGGAGGGAGGACGGCGGCTTCTAGGTTTAGGGTTTTTTTTTTCTTTCTGACTAATGAATCGGGGGGCCAAGCAGAAGAAAAAAGGGGGGAAAGAAAATTAAAATAATATATATTTTTTATTAATTAATTATTTAATTTTGGTAAAAAGGTTGACTTTTACATACGACCTCGAAACGAGGCCCACCGCCTGTCGCCCATAGCGTTTTACCCCCATTCTGAATACAATGGGATATGTATCGCAAGCTGATTTGATCATTACAATCAGTTTCCTTTTGAATTTTCATTTAAATCACTATATTGAATTTTAAACGTACATTTCAAATTACCGGGGTCACATACTAACTAGAAAAATTCCAGAAAAATATTTTCTAGCTTCGTATTGACGATACGGTCCTAACAAAACTAGTTTCGTCGAATTCTGAGACCGTTTGAAAAATGGCCAATTTCCATTCGATTAAAATCAACAGAAACTGGTCAAACGTGTTTTCTTTTGCCACGCTCACATATTAATTCGAAAAATTATGAAATTTGAAACCTAACAATAACTTGACCCTGCGGATCCAACAAAAGTGGTTTCGTCGAAATCCGAGGTCATTTGCAAAATGTCCATTTTTAAGGGCCTGAATTCCATAGCGACTATTCAGAATTTTCAACTGGACTTATCTTTTGATTCCCGATATGAAATCTTGATTATTCGGATTCGTTGGAAAGATATTATCAATTAGATCCCATTATTTTTGGTTTCACTAAAATCCGGATTGTTCTGCACCCGCTACATTCAATTGAAGTTTGAAATCGAATTATCGAACTACCGCGCCATTTTCAATTCTATTTATAATTATATATAAATATTTATATTCTAACGACGACGTATATAAATATATACGTCGAATTCTATTCAAAATAAATTCCTCGTCAATATTATTTAAAATAATCTATTTTAAATATTCAAAATTCGCTAAAATGGCCAAAATAAAAAATTTAAACTGGCCCAGATTTTCCGGGTTGTTACAAGTATTTATTATAATGTAACCCAAAATTGTTATTATATTGAAAAATATATAAGTTAAACTATGTATGCTTAAACTAAAGATATATAAACTTCTAATATCAAATGTTTGAAAAGTTTAAATTATTTCAATCATATTAATAAGTTTATTAGTTTATATATATTTTGAAACAAGAAAATAAGTAGACAGAAAAAGTTAATAACTCAAATTTGAACTTGTATTTTCTTACTTAAAAGATGGAGGGAAGTTTGAAGGTTTAAGCTTTTGAAACTAAAATTTTGAATTTCATTTTACAAGCCTTTACGTTGACATAAGAACATATTCATGCATAATTTTTATAGAACATATGGTTTTGTGACTTTGGTTTTAAATTATCGATTTATATTTCAGGTTTAACTATTTCCTGAAATAACAGTAATCCTAACAAACATTCAAAAAATTTATTTTATTATTGTATTTGTTATTATATTATTATTTTGAATTTCAAATTTCAAGTTTAAATTTTTAAAAATTTTAAAAATTCAAAACAAAGCAAGCAAACAAAGCAACCATTCAACTGAATAAAATTAAAAATTAATTAAGGCATACCCGGTTTTTGGATCCATTTCTTTGATATTCTCTGAATTCTGAACTAATCTTCCGGAATTTGATGATGAGATATGCTCTATTGCGATGGGCTCGTTTTTCTGATCAAGATAATGTATTCATTGGCTGAATTTGAACATCATATGAGAAAGATATTAAAGATTTAGTAGTTTAACAAACTTGGCGCCAAAATTTGAATTTGAATTTTGAATGAATGGACACTTCAACTACTATATAAAGGCCCAAAAGTCATGTCTCTTCATAATCACTTCTCTTCTTCTTCTTCTTCTCGTTTTTCATTTTTAATCAAACTTTCAAGACCCATAAATTCTTTGTTTCTTGACGGAATTGGACGAAATCAGCGGCAAATCGAAGAGAAATGAAAGGGATACGATATAGTAACAGTTTCGAGATGAATTTGGATGATATTGGGGTGCAGCAAGTCGAAACAGTAAGAGGTACGCATGAAATCCTGTAACAGTTTTTTATTTTTGGATCGCCAACTTCAAACTGCCATATCTCACTCAATTTTGATCGGAATTTGACGATCTACCCATCAAGTCGACCGTGAGAACGAGAACTACAATCGGGAAAAGGATTTGAGACAAAATAGTCTAATATGTGGATGCAATTTGAAGATAACCGTCGATAATTTTGGTTTCTTTCTCTCTTTATTCACCAAAAGTTCATTTGATCATTACTTGAAGAGAAGTACAGTAAGAAAATAAGTTGTAGATGAAAATCCAAAGTTATAAATTGATCTGGTGCCAATTTCTTCGCTGGTTTACATTATATATATATATCTATTTCTTTTTGATGTCTCTTCACCAATCGTCGTGACTCTTCTCCCCTTTTTTTTAATTTCTTTTAAGAATTTGAATTTTCAGTAGCCACCATTTCGAAATTTGAATTTCCAACAGCCACATCAACCATCTTTTCAAATTTTGATTATCCAATAGCCATCTAACACATTTTTCCTATAAAACAACACAACTTTTCAAATAATCAAATAACTTTTCAAATAATTCAAATGTCTTTTCAAATGCTTAAATGAATTTTCAAATAATCAAACGACTTTTCAAAATAACAATAATATCATGATGGTTTTGTAACATATCCATATACCAAAAAATTCAAAATTTTAGATTTTCAAATTTTAAAATTTTGAATTTCAAAAATCAAATCTGGTAACTTGATTTTTCAAAACAATTAAATGCAGACTTATCTAATGCTGATGCAATACATAAATTTAAACTAGTGTTCAAAATTTTCCATTTAAAATTTTCAAAAATCAGATTATGAACTTTTTGAAAAACCTTTCTCTGATACCAATTGTTAGGGACTGCAGAATGGATCATTCGGGCAAAGCAAACACTAGAGGGGAGGTGAATAGTGTTTGTAAGAATTTAAACAAAACTGAAAACTAGAGAGAACTATGGGATGAATCAAACACCACAAACACAATCACAGACACAGATTCAAACATAGATGCATAATAAATATAAATAAAAGAGCAGAAAAGGAAAGAACACATCGGATTTTATACTGGTTCGGATCACTCCTACGTCCAGTCCCGCACAACGCTGGATTGTGTAGAGTTTTATTACTATTTTCAAATAGCCAAATACAACCTCCTTGATTTCACGGCTCAACAAGGAGACACCGACTCCTATCCCTTGATTTCACGGCTCAACAAGGGCACACCAACTCTAATTCCTTGATTTCACAACTACAAGGATACACAGATTACTCTTTGACTTAAAAACAAGGTTTATTTAACCCAAGCAATTACAAAACAGCCCTATAACTCTTCAATAACAAATCAGAAGTGAATTCGGTAGAATATAAGTGTAAAAATCATTAAAATGATTAAGAATAATGGTAGGATGAAAGAGGATGAAGATGGAGAAGAAGATATGTTAAAAAATTCGGTTTTAACCTCTTTTTATTGAGTATGAAGGGTTGTAATGGTTCTAAAGCGTTTCAAATAGTGAAAAGACACTTCCCTTCAAAATTAGAAAAATAGTTGTTACATGTCGACATACATATTTTGCTATGTCAACATAGTCATGTGTAATTTTCATTTTCAAGTATTTTGATATAAAATTAATTCTGAAAATTCTTGAGTAAAATTCTAATGTTGTAAATCAATATTATATGATAGAAAAACATATAAAAACGTATTTTAAACTATATAAATATATTTATAAAATTATAATGTTTTAATCTATATAAAATATAAATAAAGTATATAAAAACTTAAGTTTGAAAAACAAAGAATAGTAATAATAGAAACAAATATAAAAATAAAATAGAGAGGATTGTGAATAAAATAGATAAACAAAATAGAGAGGATTGAGAATAAAATAGAAAAACAAAATAGAGAGGATTAAGAAAGAATTGAAAAGTCATAATTTGAATTTCGATTTAAACCTGGAGTGCTATTTAGAGTCTTAAAAATCTAAACTCTATAATTATATTAATCTTGAAATCTTGATTACTCATGAGTCTCGAATCTACTTTGAATTCTGAATCTCTAAAAGCTCTTAAACTGTACAGTCTTTAGTATTAATTCCGGTATACAAATCATGCATATGTGTATATATATATATTCTAGATAAAGATGTTAGTATATATTTTATAATCAACGATAATTGAAATAAGGTTGGTGTCATCAAAACTCCATTCTCCAACAAGGAATTCGGTAATCATGCTCTGGAGCTGAAATTGAAAGGGTATTTTTTTGGAAAATGGCAATGAATTTTTATTTCAATTGGTATTCTACAGTTCACATGGATTAATTTGGTGTAGTCAGGTTGTGACGACCCACCATGCTACCCAACTAAAACTAGTAATCCAGCCTACTTTAACCGATCAACTAGACATATCGCTTGGGGTTATAACTAGTAAGAACTGAACAAAACAAGTTTTTTTTGTTATCATTGCAATAACTTTTACATTATAGTACATAAATATTATCAAAGTACAAAACTAAATACATGCACAGTGGAATTAACTATATCATAGTGTAACATGTACATAGTCGAAAACATAAACTTAGCGGAAGAAATAAAATGCTCTAGACGCAGCTTTAGCTTCAATCTAGCACCTGCTCTATAAAATATCTACATACTAAAACTATTTGGCTGTCCGTGTGGAAAATATGGGCACCCAAGTTCAGGTGGAAGAACAATAAACACCGGATCAGTGACAGTAATGGGATTGATGTGAAAACTAAAACAGTTATTTACTTTATTTTTAAGTTGGGCAAATCATAAGACCGCGACGTATAACACGGAACGAGTTTCCTCTTATGAATACCAGTCATAATATATTCGCAATGTTTTTTGAAAATGAAGGTAACATAAGCTCGCATCCCATCACATAATTCAATGCAAACCATTAGGAGCAAGTTTTGCCTTATGTAATTCAAGCCAGATGATGTAAAAACCGAGAAACCTTGACAACTCATGGCGATCTCGAAAATGACGATTTAATGGCAATCCATTCTTCTGCTTCTTCCTTTGCCTTCAACTCTGCCTCATTTCCTTCTCTTCCATCCTCCAAACCAGCTCTACTCCCTGATCCACCTCCTCTCTCTTCTTCTGCCTTTTCTTATGAAAATCTTCCTGATGCTAATCACACTTTTGAATCTAATGATTTATCACAGCAGGCTTCTGATAAATCGTCTTCAGATGTCTTTGAGGATCCACCTATTTCTAAAATATCCACTGCGATGATCTCGAAAATGGCGATTTAATGGTGATCCATTCTTCTGTTTCTTCCTTCGCCTTTAATTCTTCCTCATTTCCTCCTCCATCCTCCAAACCTGCTTTACTCTCTGATCCTCTCTCCTCTTTTGTCTTTTCTCATGAAAAACTTCTCTATGCTAATCGCACTGTTGAATCTAATGATTTACCATAGCATGCTTCGGATAAATCATCTTCAGATGTCTATGAGGATCCACCTATTGCTAAAAATCCACTGCTAAAATCGATTACGCTTCTCTTTCCAAATCTCCTCCAGGAAATGTTGGAGTCTTTAAGCCGATCCAATTCGACATTATTAAAAATGGTAAACCTAAGGAGCTTCCAGATCTCGTTAAGGAAGAGGGTTTGAAGTATTGGAGTAATCATAAGGTGGACTTTTTCTTAGATGGTACTCTTTCCTATCTTTCAATGATTAATTTTCTTAAAAGATACATGAAATTGCAAGGAGATTTCAGTGCTAAAACCGACGATTTCTATTTCTACTTTAAATTATCGAATGATCTTGATAGGGATAAAATTTCACATTTTGATCCGATTTTCGTCAATGGCAGAATGTTTATAATCACATAATGGTATCCATTGATTTGTAATTCTCTGGTGCAAATTAGAAAGGTTCCTGTCTGGATTCATTTTTATAATATCCCCTTAATACTTTGGACATTAGCTGGTATAAACTGGCTTGCATGCCATGTTGGCAAACTTATATGTTTCGATTGTAGTACTGAAAAATTGCAAAGATTTTGGTATGCCAAAGCACTAGTAGAAATTTCACCTGAGTATGAATTGCCATAGTATATTGAGTTAGCAGGATTGGGTGATTATTCTCCGGTAAAGCTCTCTTATGGCTGGAAACCAAATATTTGTACTTTTGTAAATGTTTTGGGCATCAAACAATTAAATGTGAATAAAGACTTAGAGAATACGTGTATGATGATACACATTATGAAGGTTATTGTAAGGAGCATGATGACAGTGAGTTGTTGAATGACAAATAGTTCAGCAGGAAAGAAAATTTTGAGTTTAATTAGAATGGATGGACAAAAGTTGTTTCTAAAAAGAAGATGATATGAAGGAAAAAAGTGATGGTGATAAGGTTACAACAATTAATGAAGATGTTGTTTGTAATTATAGTGCCGAGGATACACAAGCTTATAAGTCTGAAGGTATTTAAGGTCTACATGCTGGGGGTTTTCAATCAGGAACTTTTGAGGAGCAAAGTAATGTTAATCAAGCTAATGAAATGTATGGCACTATGAATTCTGTTGGAGAGGTGAATAATGTTGAGAATGATGGTTTGGATTATGGTTTAGGCAATTTGTTTGATAGCGAGAATTTTGCTTTGCAAACTGATTTGGCTAAGGAGGGGACTCATGTAAAAAATGGATTGACTGGAGTGATTAATTGTGAGCAAGTAGCAATGCGATCTGATATTGCAAAGGAGGGATATCAAGAACAGAATGTGTTCACTGGTATTAACTCTATTAATACCATGTCTTGTACATCCATGCTTGCAAAAACTTCCTCTTCTTATAATAATTTGTCAACTTCCTCCGCTCCTTCAAAACATCACCTTATTCACATTTAACTCTTCCTCCTCATATTATAATACCGCACCATCATATTCAGCTCCTTCTAACTCTGCTACTCAGTGTGGTACAAATTCCAAATCTAAGAGTAGTAAGAGGCATGGTAAAAATGAAAAAGTCTTCTTAGTGTGATGAGGTTCTTCCAAGTAATAATAATTTGAAATCATTTTTAAGACACACAAGGAACAATCCATCTCCTCTTTTTGATCCCATCTTGAAGTGAAGATTGGTTTCAAGATGATTTGGATTTGTGTACAGTTGTAGTAATATTTGTTTTTCAGGTTGATACATGCATTAGTCATTCTGTTTGTGTCAAAATGCTAATCTGGTCAAGCTTGGTAATGTGCAATACATGCTTGTGGTTCATGATCCTGACTATGTTTTTGGTAAGTTGCATTAGTCATTCCGTTTTTAATTCATGCTCATGTTTCATCGTGGTATAAGTAGCAGGCATGGTGATTCATGCTGGAAAGTTATGTCTGTGATTCATGCTGGAAAAATGGGTTTGTCATTAATGATAATTACTGTTGTATTTTTTATGTCATTGTTGTGTAATTGTAGGTAATAATTCTTGGCAATGGTAATTATTGTAGGTATATATTGGTATTGATGTTTATATTATAAACATTTTTGTTGAGTAATAAAATTTTCATGCTGCCTTTCAAAAAAAATGTTTTTCCTTATATAACCAAACATGCTTGGTATGCGAAAGTCTCTTTTATTATTACTAGTGCACAGTGTCGAAATCAATTTCGAAAGTAAGTGTATAAATCTTAGAAGACGTAGGTACCCATATATTACTTCTACATACATTGGGTACAACTAAAACCGTAAAAGGTTCATATTGGAAGTTGGGTTTCGTCAATTACTAAGGCAAATGATCTTCCTTAATCGCATTCGGGCACACCTCTAGCGGGATGTCTTAGGAGTCAACAAATAATTCCTTCTGTAGCGGCAAAGCCGACCCACCTATACCATGTGTAGTTTGGGTTTATCCTAAATTTAACGTCCTCCAGTCCTTACCGACCATTATCCGAGGTGCCTCCTTCCATCATCCACTAAGAAAATTGCCTTGTCTCCATACCATGACATCACTTTCTCAACTAGAAGGAAACGTTCATTTTTAACTCTATGGTACTTCATCCTATTTTGGCTCATTACCGGTTGTGAGGCCTGAAGTTATGCTTCACACAAAGCTCTATTTTTCAGCAAAAAGCTTTGATAATCAATAGCTCATCACTTAGCATGCCATATTGTCAATTAACAACATATAATTGGTGTCTATTAATATAAAACCCTTTGAATACCTAAGACTCATAGGGTGTTAAGCTAAAGGATAAATCCTCCTCCACCAACTGATATAACATCAATAGAAACAAGTTGGTATATTGTAAAATACAATGTTAGACACACATCCATACGAGTCCGTTTTGGGTTGTGAATGAAACCGAAGGCACCTTATTCCTCGTCCAATAAAGGAGATAGGCCTTTGCAAATCCGGACGAACCACAAGTACGTCCAGACAACTGCTACTTAAAACCTCATCATGGGTATACACCCCAATCGAGATATCAACGAAAAATCCAAACGATGTGAAGATCCCCGGTCTTCAACCACCGTCTTCGTTATCTTCAATACCCATCGTATAGTTATTCAGAATGGGTTGGAACGTTGTCTTTCCGAAATAACTAGCTCGCCTTTAAAAACAATAATTGATACACAAAAATATCATAAGTCTCATTCTATCTCGGAATATTCTTTTACTCAAATCATTCTACATATTGGGGTGTACCCATTTAAATGTTATCAAAGATTAACATCCTCTAAACTCTTGTTTAAATCTTTTCCTTGGAATTCATTTCAAAAGATCATAAAATTTCATTTCACAAGTTTAACTTAAATCAAGTTTTCTACGCTTTATCGAGATTATTGAATTTCACGAAAAATGTAATTTCTCAAATCATTATCCCATTTCCATCTTATTTATTCCAGAGAGCAAAACTGGTGGTACTCCATATCCAATACCCCTCGTATTTTGGTAAGTCTGATTACCTCATTCATTTTAAATTTGATTAAAGATTTCAATTATCTTTACGGAAAAACATATTTATCCCAAACTCAACCCATGCATTGATCATTGATTAGGGTTCATTACCATATCTTTCATCAATCCTATCTCTTACCCAAAATTGTACTTTTGATTTCTTAATCTTCTTATTACACAAAAAACATGCTTATATTCTCTTAAGCGATCTTTAAAACTATTCCCATTGTCGTTTTCTAGGGGAAACAATTTTATTAAATCTTTATAATCAAATTGAATAAAGATTTCATTTCAACTAATCTTGATAATTCATCTTCTCTTTTTTTTGGCAAAGAATTCATCTTCTCTTTTAAATGGGTTAAAGAACAAATGTTATTTAAAACATTATTCATAATAAACCCAAAATCATACTATTATTAGAAATGGAATCTTCACGGAAATCATATCAGCTCACAATCGATATTAATTCCCATATCAGACTAATACTATAAATAAAATAATTGCATAGCCTTTTAAATTCCTTAAACAGTAAAGGTCTTCATCCATAGGGACCCATCTCGATTATCACTAAATCGATTTCCATTCAATTCTAATTTAATTCATTAATTGGAAAACTTAACTTTGAAAAACTTCATCAAATCTTAAAACAAAGATTCAATTAATCCTAATGAAGATTATAACTTTCTAAAATTCCAAACTTAACTTCATCTTCTACGGTTAAAGAACGATGTTGTTGAAGACATCATTCATGACAAACCCCAAACAAATTAATATCAAATATAAGATTTAAATAGAATTTACGTCCACTTACATACAACAACAATTCTCGTAATCAACGAATACTATAAGTGGAATAATGATATAAACATCTTCCAAATTCCTCAAAATAGTAAACGTCGACACAACGGAAATCAATACCAAATATCCGAAGATCATTTCTATCCAAACACGTATTCCAATTTATCTTAATTAAAAGATTTCCCAAAACTAATCTTTTAAATCCAATAAACTAATATTTGGAAATGTTTTATTTCATTTAACTTGAATTGCCAAAAGGGTCATTTTACCGTATTCAACAAGATAGATAGAAAACACAAAAATTGAAATATATTTCAAAACTTGGAATTTCTTCCACAAATCTCTTTAAAATCACCTATTATGATTTATCATAATTTTTCCATATTTTTAATAATTTTTATATGACCATTTCAATCAATTTCCAATTACGGTCATCGAACTGCGTTTAGAGCGACCTTTTCAAAAATAGATTTAAACATAACTTGAAACCTATAAGTTGAAATCAAATATTTCTCATTCGTTTGAAAGCTGTCATTAATAGAAAGCACACGTTTTTCATTTCGGGAAAATTTGATATAAATTGCATTATTTATGCTTATTTGAAGTTCATGATTAAACGCGACACGTTCTATTCAAACCATATTATTATTTAAAACAAAACTCGATCGATTCAATCTGAACATATTTTATAAAACGTTTATAAAATCATTTTAAAACCAATCCAACTTCAAAATCAATTATAAATCAAAACTGAATATTCTATATTATTATAATATTAAAATAGTAATATTTTTAAAAATATAATATTTTAAAATCCAGAATTTCTTGAAATCCATTATAAAATAAATAAGATCATTGGAACAATCATTTTGAGTTAAAAACGTCGTTTATATATCTAACTCGAATTCACTTTTGAATTTACTATTCAAATATGTTTTAAATTAGACTAAGCTATTTCCAATTCAAATCTCTTTCAAATTTATTTTAGCCTTTTCAATAGTTGTCTGAAATCCTTTCAATTTCATTTCCAAATCGTTTTGAATATAAAAATTAATTTCCATTTTCATGCCTTATTTCATTTAAATAAATATATTGTTCATTTAATATTCCAATGGAACTCGACTCAATCAATTCCAAAATATTTCCATATTCATGGTGTGAATTGTGTGAGTAATTATAATAGCAACCACAACATTTATCATCCATCAAACAACAATTATAATATAAGGTTATAATCATTAATGCTTATATTTACATAAATTGTATAAATAAAACTGTAATAACATCCATCATCCATGAAGCAGTTAATCAACCACAAGCAATCAATATATAATCAGTTGAAGACTATAATAACTTTTCAAGTCAAAAAGAGTTCTCACAGTGATTTTTGATCGTTTCTATAATGATCGTTTTTGAATTAAACTGAATCGTGGGTTTAATTTAACCCAAAATTCCTGCTAGCTCCAACCTCATCCAAATTAGTTTGTATACATAGTATTCTTTACCAGGATCCCAACGGATCTTATTTCGTTTGATTCTGAGTTCATACGAGAGAGATATAATTGTTCGAACTTAGATATGTCATTAACAAATTAAATTATGTAAATAACCTTCTAATCTTTCTTCTCCAACTCATTCTCATTGCTCCTACTCCAATGATCACCGCTGCATCACCATGGGACCACCAGAGGCTAGACCTGATCCACCGCCGCCTTGTTTGTTCTAAATAGCGCCACCACCGGCCTGTGCCCAGCTCCCTCTCGCCGTTGTTGCCCAGTAATTATCCCACGATCGGATTTCACGTCGGCCGCAATTACGACAACCACACAACACCAACGGCCACCAAACTTCACCATAATGTCGACCTCACCACCACGAACAATTTTTCGGTTGACCACCTCTCCCAGTTCTCCCCCGATTCGCCGGAAAACCCAAATATGCATTCCTTGCTCTTCCAAACAGTTTTCCTCCGATTAACTTCACACCATGGCCAACACGTTCACTTTCAGGCCAACCTCCCAAAAAAAAACTTGCGGACCACTCTCCCCTCTCCAACTTCTAGTTGACTCCTTCGGCTAACCCTCCCTCGTTTGCACGTAATTCCATAAAATCTGAAACTACCCGGGTCACGGTCGTGGTCAGACTTCAGCGACCTCGGGTGTCCTTGGCTACCAAATTTCAGCACTAGGTTGCTCTCAACATTATCTACAACTTTCATGTTGACAAATTTCACTAATTCTTAATGGCTTGAGAGGAATAAATTAAAATGAGAATGTGGACTTATTTGCAAAATATCAATTGATTTAGGGGATGACCTACTTTTCTAGGGTTGGGTTTAAGTTTAGGGAATTATATAAGGTAGATATTTTGGGTTTAATAATATTATGTTCTACTATTATATTACTATGTGCCTATCGCTATCTCTAATTGATGTTTATAAATTTGCATGGATGAATACGAACTCCGTTCACAGTGAAAATTGATAAGCGGCTATGTTTTGTCATTACGGTCCTAACGAAACTTGTTTAATCAAAATCCAAGTCTGTTTGCTCAAATAGCACTAGTTTTTGCTTAAATTATTGATTTATTATACATAAGTATTCACATTGAACTTTTATATCTTGCACGGCCACATACTAACTCTGATTGACCTGAAATTTGGAATGTTACAATAATATATCATTACGGATCCAATAAAATTTGTTTCATCGGAATCCGGGGTTGTTTGCAAAATGGCTATTTTTCATATTCATTTAAATCGATAATATATAGTTTAATTTCGAAAACAATTCAACTTAACAATAATAAATTAATATTATCGTATATAGTCAAATGAAATTTCATATAGCTCCAAAATAAACTATATTGGATTTATAACTCGCTACTTCCATTTTCGAGCTAAATCCATATTCAATTTATCTTAAAATCCCTTTATTTTATTTAATAAATCGTAATGGTATATAAACAATTCCATAACGACTTTTTGAAAATTTTATTTGGACATAACTTACAATCTACAATATGAAATCTTGATTTTTCCTTTTCATTAGAAAACTATAGTTAAATAGATTCGAGCATTTCTTGTTTCAATGAATTCTGACTTATATTGGATCCTATACATTTATTTAAAGTTCAAAACGTAATATTACGAATTACCGCGCTGTTGCAAGCTCGATTTTAATTATATTATAACTTATACATTCAAACCTTTAATTAAATAAATTTCAAGTCATTAATTCTTAAAATAAATCATTTTAAATATTGAAATAGATTAAATATTCCTTAGTAAAATATGGATCGTTACAATCTCCCCCACTTCAAAAGATTTCGTCCTCGAAATCGAAAACGAAACTAATGGTCGTTTACTTAACCAACAAAGCCATCATTCTGAACTAACTCAAGTTCTTTAACTTTTTAGTTTCTAAGAAATTTCCCATTTCTCCAATTTTTCTTATGCCTTAAATTTTTGAAAAATTCCGCCATAATCTCCTTTGTACGGCTCAATTAGTACAACCATAACTCGCCACTCTAGACCCTCACCAATCAAAAAGAAAATCCAAAAGCCAAGCAGCTTATAAAATCATCAAACCCAATCAATACGGTAAATATGTACCTTTGTATCGAGCATTCAATTTTATTCCTCATCTTAGCTTCCATCCAGTAACTTGTTCAATACGTGTACGTCCAATTCTAACTAATTTCCAATCTTTACTAAAATACCTAACCATTCTTATGTAGGTTTTATCATTCCAATTCCACTCGATATAAATCCAATCCCATTTTATTTAACTTCACTTGAGTTAAATTTTAATTCGTTTGATTCACTTTTACCCTTTTCAATCTATTTAACTTGTACTAGTTAAATTTAAAGCTCAAATCATTTTAATCATTTCCCCAAATTACAAACATTAAATTTTTACCAAGTTCTTATCTTAAGGATATTATTTCCGTTATCTTGGCTATTCAAATCATTTTCAAACACTTATCTATATGGGTTTAAGCATATCTCGACATTTCAATTGGAATCATATAGTCATCCCACTTTTGAAACTTGAAGAGAAAAACAGTGATGATGCTACAACTAGCAACGGAATTATCCTCCAGCGACTAGAATGTGATTCTATATCTATCTAGCATATTTAAGACTTTGTATATACATTAGCTAGGCGCATATTCAAAATCTTCTTATACTTAATAGTCCAACCTCACCATCAATTGAAATACTCAAACTCTTATTATAAATTAATCAGGTAGTTTATCCATATGTACTTTTTAAACCCTTTTTAAGAGTATAATCTTTCAAAACCAAATTCATTTTTGTACATACGCGAATTCATTCTCTTCTATATATAATACTCTTCAAACTCATTACAGGGCATTACTAACACAATTTCTAATAAGTCACTCTTTTAGGATATTATTAATCCTACCTCTGATGAGTCCTTTCCTTTTGTTCTAATGAGTCGTACCCCAAAGCTTTGTATAAACCAAAGCTCTGATACCATATGTGATGACCCGCCCTACCGCCCGATTCAAATCGGTAATCCAATCGACTTAAACCGATCAATAAGACGTATCGCTTGGGGTCACAACTAACAAGAACTGAACAAAACAACCTTTTTCATTATCATTGCAATAACTTTTACATCATAGTACAAGAGATATTATTGTACAAAAATATCATTGAAGTACAAAATTAAATATATGCATAGTGGAAATAACTATATCATAGTGTAACGTGTACATAGCGGAAAACATAAACTCAATGGAAGAAATAAAATGCTTTGGACACAGCTCGAGCTTCAATCTAGCATCCGCTCTATAAAATATCTGCAAACCTAAACTATTAGGTTGCCCGTATGGAAAATATAGGCACCTAAAGTTCAGGTGGAAGAACAATAAACTCTGGATCAGTCACGGGACTGGAGTGAGAATTAAAAGAGTTATTTACTTTATTTTAAAGTTGGGTGAATCATAAGACTACGCCGTATAATACGGAACAGGTTTCCCCTCATGAATACTAGTCATAATATACTCGTAATGCTTTTTGAAAATGAAGCTACCATAAGACTCGCATCCCATCACATAATGCAACGCAAACCATTAGAAGCAAGTTTTGCCCTATGATAACCAAATATGCTTGGTACGCGAAAGTCTCTTTTATTATTACTAGTGCATAGTGTTTTTCGAAATCACTTTCAAAAGTAAATGTATAAATCTTAGAAGACCTAGGTACCCATATATTACGTTTACATACATAGAGTACAAATAAAACCATAAAAGGTTCGTATTGGAAGTTGAGTTTCATCATTGACTAAGGCAAATGATCTTCCTTAATCGCGTTGGGGCACACTTCTAACAAGATGTCCCAGGAGTCAATAAATGGTTACTTCTGTAGCGGCAAAGCCGATCCACCTATACTAGGTGTAGTTTGGTGTAACAACCAGCAAATTCTGAACCAATTTAAAAAAATTATTTTAGAAAATTTTAATGAATTTTGAGGATATAATATAATTTATTATAAATGATAATGGCTAGAATTTATTTTAATTGAAGTTAGAACGAATAAATTTAATTTAAATATAAAAGGGAATTAGAAATAACGCAGTAGTTTGAAAAGTCAAACTTGAACTTTGACTGACCGTACAGGATGCAAAATTTAACGGATTTTAGTGAAACCAAAAATATTGGAATCTATTTAAAAATATCTTTCTAACAAATCTGAAAAATTAAAATTTCATAGCGGGAATCAAAAGTTATGGCCAATTCAACTTTTAGAAAGGTCACTGTAGAATTTATATATATATTATATATAGCCCGAAGGGCTACTTTTCACATATGAAGGAATTTCGACTCGAAACCACTTCCATTGAGTTTGTAATGATGTTTCTGCATTGAAGAAGTATAAAAACTTATATATTTTGAGTTTCGGAAATTATTTGTGTAAAAATGTATTTCTAATATTAAATATATAGCCCTTAAAAATAGTCATTTTCAATCGACCTCCGTTTTCGACGAAACCACTTTTGTTGGAACCGGAATGTCAAATTATAGCTAGGTTTTAATTTTTTGAATTAATATGTGAGCGTGGCTAACGAAAATGTGTTTTGACTATTTTAGTTAAATTTAAACGCCTTAAAAATAGCCATTTTTCAAACAGTCTCAGAATTCGACAAAAATAATTTTGTTGGATTCGTATCGTCATAAGAAAGCTAAAAATATTTTTTTAGGATTTTCTGAGGTTATATGTGGCCCCGACATATTTAAATGTACGGTCGATATTTAATTAATTAATTTTTAATGGGATTTTAAATAAAAAATTCTATAGAATTCGGAATTGGACCCCAAGACCCATCCCATTGCATTCAGAAGGCCTCAAAACGTTAAGATCGACAGTAAGCAAGCCCAATTCGGAGACAGCCCGCATTTTCACCTTTATAACACATTTTTAATAATAAAATAATAAAAAAAATCCGAAAATTTAACCCTAACCCTAATTCTTAGCCGCCGCCTACCCTTTAAACAATGGCCAGAAACATCCCAACTTCAAACATCAATTTCTTTCAATCCATTCAGTGAAAATTCTACAAATTATATACCAAATCGAAGAGAATTCAAAGAGCTTCGAATCTATACGGTTAAGATCGGGTTTTGGTGCACGGATTTCGTGAATTCTGGCGAGGAAGTGGCTGCGATTGGGTTCGATTTTTGAGAGGAGGAGGAGGTCGAGTTCAGAGCTATTGGGGGCGGTGGTGGCTCGCGGGCGGAGCTTCGGAGTGGCGGTGTCCAATCGACAGAGGGGGGCTCGGATTGGCGTGCGCGCAGAAGGTTGCGCGGTGGGAGATGGGTTCGGCTGATATACAGCGTGAGGAAGAAAGAGTATTTTTTTAATATTATTTTATTTATTTAATATTTAATTTATGCAATCAATAAAAATCAATATCTCTTTCATACGAGGTCCGATTGACGAACCGTAAGTTGCGTTGGACTCGTCTTTCCGAGAGCTTCGTGATGGCGCAGACTAAAACTGATTCTGAGACAATCAAATTTTCAGCAAAAATCTAGGTGAGAATTCTGAATTTATTATTTAATTAATTATAAATTATTTTTCTTGCGTTAAAAATAATTGTATAATGATGTAAATTCAGATCTGAAATGTTCTGAGATTGATGAATGGTTGATTGTTGTTGGTGGTTTGTTTTGTTGTTCATGATAGGTTGGATCTTCATTGAATTGAATATATTGTTGAATGTATTTGTGGTTAGAGAATTAGATCTAAAATTATATCTAAATCATATTGTATTCTGATTTAAATCGTAATATAGTTGCTCTAATTTATTTAAAGTATTAAATTATTTATTCTATCATTTTAATGAACAGTGAAATTTGAACGACGAATAATATATTATTTTTATTTGTTTATTTACAATAGAATATGAACAGAAAATATATAAATCAAAAGAGATTACATTTCATTGTAATTAGAAATAAATCAAAAAGATTACATTTTTAATGTAATTAGAAATAAATTAAAAAGATTAGATTTTTCAATGTAATTAAAATTGAAATAAAATGATTACATTTTTTCAATGTAATTAAAATTGAAGTAAAATGATTATATTTTCAATATAATTAAAATTGAAATGAAAATAACATTTTGATTAAAACTTAAGTATTGAAATAAAAATAACATTTTTGTTAAAGCATAAGTATTGAAATAAGAGATCACATTTTTGGCCAAAACTTTATTAGTGAACATTTTTGGTCAAGACTTTATCAGTGAAATGAAAATTTCACTTTTATCAAAACTTGATTATTGAATTGAAAATATCATTTTTGTCAAAACTTGATTTCTGAAATGAAAGTAACAATTTTGTTTACATTTTATATGTAAATAAGAAATTAATTTCAGAAGTTACATAAAAATGAATTATTATTTTTATTTGTGTTTTTCAACACAAATATAACTCAGCAAAAGAATTATCTTTTTTTTTTGTGTTTACCAACACAAATAAAACTTAGAATATGAATTATTTATTTATTTGCATTTTACAATGCAAATATTACATAGAAAATAAGCTCACAAAAATGAATCATCTTTTCATTTGTATTCTTAACACAAGCCTAAACATAAAAAAAAATGTCTTTATATTTGTGTTCTTAACACAAATGCACGTAGAATAATGAATGTCTTTTTAATTTTTGTCCATTAACACAAATATTAACATTGAAATTGAATTGCTTCTTTTATTTGTGTACTCAACACAAATATTAACATAGAAATTGAATTGTTTCTTTTTATTTGTGTTCTTAACACAAATATACACTTAGCAAATGAAGTATCTTTTTATTTGTGTTTTTCAACACAAATATAACTTATAAAATGAATTACCTTTTTATATGTATTTTCAATACAAATATACATAGAAATAAAGCTCATCTTTTTATTTGTTTTTTTTTCCAATACAAATATAACATAAGAATTAAGTTCATCTTTTTATTTGTATTTTTCCATACAAATATGACATAGAAATAAAGTCCATCTTTTTATATTCATGCTACAACACAAATATATACTTAGAATTTGTTGCACAAATAAAATTCACTTTTATTTGTTATTTGAAACTCAGAATTTGTTAATCTACTTTTTATTTGTCATTTAAAAATTAGGATTTATTATACAAATAAAATTCACTTTTATTAGACATTGTAACGGCTGGAAATTTTCGACTCCTCGAGAGTCGAAAATCCCCAGACGTTAGTGAAAGAAAGTAGAGGGTGAGTAAGAAAAGATAGAACTAATAGAATAGAAGAAGAAGAAGAACTTACATCATCAGAGTAAACACGAATCTCACAGCGGAACGAATATAATATAACATAACTTTGAAATACAAATCAGTACTCGTATATACATACCATTTCAAAGTACAACACTTAACAACACAGCGGAATAATAATAGCTATAATCCTGAAGCCTCCTGCTCCAAGCTCTCCAAGTGTATCTGTAAAATCCCGACTACTTGACTGCCCGTACAAATTTAGGCACCCAAGAGTTTAGGGGAAACAAAACAAAATAAACTTTGGGTCAGTCATGGGACTGGTGTGAATAAAACTCCAACACTTGGTTAAATAAAGGATATCTTTCTGATATTATAATAAGGTCTAAATACAAATAGATATCAATCTAGCAGAACGCTTGCATCTCACGTTCCACATTCATAGTATACAAATAAAACCGTGAGCGCTTATTGGAGATTGGATTCCAACAGACAAGGTATGGGAGCACCTTCCGATCAGTGTACTCTAGAGGAGATACGCTAGGGTTCAACAAGAACGTCTTGCAACCCAGCCACACATGACCGTCCACTCATTTAGCTTGAGTGTAACGAATATATTATCATTGATGGTTGGGATCAGCAACCATCCTTCCCGATAAGGGACAGCATTGAAATAGATTATAAAGAAGTACAAATGAATATTCTCTAGATGGTGATAATACACCCTGCTTGGGTATGGCCCAACTAGCCATGCTGCCTAGCCCAACTTCTGTTATTTCCCGGTGGTGAGGTTTGAGGTCACGTTTATCACTTTGACAGATTATTTCTTCAATTCCTTTGAATGCCACATCGTCATACCCGCCAAATCATTATCGATTTCTCAAGGCATCACGAGTATAAAAGCTAAGAGAAACGAATTTCTCCGCCACCAACGTAATACGTTTAAAGAGATCAACATATGATTCGTTAAGAATACTTTGTCAGACACTCGTCCATATACGTTGTTCTGGGACTGAATAAACCGAAGACACTATTCAGTGAATCCATCCTACCTAGGCTTTTCACAATAGCCCTTGCACTTCACTCCGCCTTCAATTATCTTCAGCGTACTTGATTCGCAACGCTTATGCTAATACGAAGTGGTTCTTCGGATAATAATCCAACCGGTCTCTCCATATTTACAACGTAAATATGGTCAAAACTTTGATAGTCTGTGATTCAACTATCAAATGAAAACATGTCGGTGTACAAACAACGATCTTATTTCCAAATGGAAATTCGATCGATCAATCATCGTATACATATATATGTTCATATTTCCTTATTTCATATATTTAGTAAATATATGTTATTAATCATGGGAAAACATTTCCAAAGCTTATTTACGCATCACTATTATTTCGCAACTATCAGTCCCTAACTGTAACTAGTATGAGAACGGTTCTCTAAGTATCAATCCGGAAGGTCGAAACCAACATCAGATCGTCACTTAGAAAACCGTTGAACTTACCCTCTCCAGTCAGTTTTTGAATTTTCTTAACTCTATTTCTTAAATTCTTATCATGAAAACATTTCATTTTCTATATTTAGAAAACATATCTGACTATATTTGGAAAACGTTTCCAAAACTCATTTACGGATTTCCAATGAACGTTGTATAAAACATCGTTTCGCTTAATCCATTTATCGTTTATTCCTTAACTTTATTCCTAATCAACCTTTTAGATCGAACCACAACTATTCCTTTGTCGATTCTGAAGTCAATCAAGTTGGGGTATAATTACCTCTCAGACCTTAATTGAACAACGTCCTTTACTGTGAAATAGATGAAGCTCATCACTCACTTTTTACAATCATCTGTTTACGCAAATTCTCAGATTCAGGTTACGAATCCACTTCTTATATGACAACGTTTGATTATAACTATAACGTTATAATTCCTACCCCTAAAATGTCTAACCTAAATTATAAATTTATTTCCTAACTCGAATAATTTAACAGACACCTAATTTCTAAATCAATAACTAAATCTTGATTTAAACCCTGGAAAGTAAATAATACTTTCCCGAATTCTCTATAATCGAATTCGACGTATAACTCTCTTTCGAGTAATCTCTATTCGATTAACTCTCCCTTTTTAATAACTTATATTCGATAAACTCTATTTCGATTAACTCCTATCGAATACCTAATATTCGAATAACTCTTCTTGGTTGGCTCTATTTCATTAACTCTTATCGAATAACAAATATTCGATTTTCTTAAATGTGTCAATTCTTATCGAATAACTAACATCCGATTAACTTAAATGGGTTTACTCTTATCGAATAACTTATTCGATTAACTTAACTTGATTTTCTTAACTCCATTATCTCAACTCGATTACTTAACTCGATTACTTAACTCGATAAATCTTAACTCGATTACTTAACTCGATAACTTGACTTAACCCAAATCGATTAACTCAACTCTACGATTAACTTAATTTGATTTACTCCTTCGAATAACTTAATTGATTAACTCCTTCGAATAACTAATTCGAATAACTTACCTTCGAATAACTAATATTCAATTTACTCTAACTCGATTAACTTAATTCTAATCGATTTACTCCATTTCGATTCAACTTAATTCAAATCGATTAACTTAACTCAAATTGATTAACTCCTTTCGAATAACTAAATTCGATTTAAGTCAAATTGATTAACTCCTTTCGAATAACTAAATTAAATTTAACTCTTCTCAAATGAATAACATTTGATTTCTCCACTCGAATAAACTATATTCGATTACTCTTCCCTTGAATACACTATATTCGACAACTCTACTTCGAATAAGTGATATTCGGCAACTCTACTGTTTATCTTTAACTGGTAAACCTTAACTGGTTAACTCAAATGGTTTAACCTAACTGGTTAACTCAAATGGTTTAACCTAACTGGTTAACTCAAATGGTTTAACCTAACTTGATTTACTTGTCTCGATTAACTGAACTAATCCACTTAGTTTAACTTAGTTAATTCACTTTGATTGACTCAACTAATTTACTTCGATTAACCAATTAGTTTAACTTGACTAATTCACTTAGTTTGACGCAACTAATTCACTTTGATTTACAAATTTGTTTAACTTAACTAAGTCACTTAGTTTGACGCAAGTAATTCACTTTGATTTACCAATTTGTTTAACTTAACTAAGTCACTTAGTTTGACGCAACTAATTCACTTTGATTTACCAATTAGTTTAACTTAACTAATTCACTTCGATTAACCGCTTAGTTTATCTTAACTGATTTACTTTGGTTAACTTAACCAATTACTTTGATTAACTCGACTAACTTGCTTTGGTTAACCTAACAAATTACTTTGTTTAATCCTTTTATCACACTCTGGTTATAATTCTACTTCTACAATATCTCCTTAAAATCCATATCATGTTATATTTGTGTGCGAAGCACGTGTTTAAATCTATCCTTGTATAATTTTATTTATTTTCCCAACAAGTGTTCCTTTATTTATTCCTTAAATAAATATTCCTTTATTCCATTTATTTATAATCTAAATAAATGTTCCTTTATTTATTTCCTAAAATAAATATTCCTTTATATTCTAATTCATTTACTTTCTAAATAAATGTTTTCTATTTTATTTCATTTATTTTCTAAATAAATGTTTCCTTTTTCATTTATTTATTTTCAAATTTAATAAATGTTTTCCTTTTATAAAATCCTATCGATTTTATAAATAAGATTCATTTTCAATATAAACATTGAAAATCCCCTTATCAACATTTCGGTATGTTATGGTATTCAATCATATCAAATCACAATGTTCAATATTGTCCAAGCACATATAATCGCCCACAGATTTTATATCACATCATATAACAATATATGGAAAACAATAAAACAACTGTTGAGGAATCCAGTCGGATTCCTCCAACCTGTTTCCCTGCAACACAGATGTTAGACAATATAGATAACATCACTTTCAGTTCCATATGATATATTCTGTTAAACAGAATCAATATAGAAATTTAACTAACTGACTAGCAGTTCAATCAAACAATCAACACACAGTCAAACAGACAATTTTAACAGTTCTAAAAATACAACATGAAATTATAAACTGTTCAGAGTTGGTGAGATTTACTCACATTTGCACGTTAACCGATAAATATCGGTTTGCGTTCATTGATTCAATCGAACAATTTATTTCTCCATAAATTGTAACGAGCTCGGATTGACTCGCGGTCAGTCCCATTGTGTTGCTCCCGTCCACACGATCCCAACGCAACTTATGGTTCGTAAATATGACTCCGTATGACCAAGATATTCGATTTTAAAGTTTGAACAATTTTAGATAAATAAATATGGACTTTATTTTTATCTAAAGGGCTTTACCCTTTTGTAATCCTCCCCGGTCCAATATCAATTGGCCCATACCCGTTCCTTTTAGAGCCCACCCACCACGCTTTCTCCCCCAAATTAAATCTGCTCCCTCCAGTAATCACTTTCCCCTTTGACCGCTACTTTGACCGACGTTCTCCCTCACCTCGGCCACCAACCTCCACCGCAACCTCCACCATAGTACTCCCCATCCAAATCCGAACCTGCTCATACGCATCCCGTCCCACTCGAGCTCACTTCTCTCCCCGACGATAGCAGGACATCGTGGAAACCATCGACCAAAACGAGAACCGAATCCCACCATAGTTTGATACCAGCTGTGGTTTTGTCCTCTGAATCCAAAACTAAGATCGAATCAAACCCAAATTATCCCAAATTCAAGTATTCCCGAACCCTAGATCGAAAATGACGCACTGGAAAAATGTCGACTTCCTAATTCATGCATCGAATGCTACAACAAGGGTACCAAATCGAAGAGCACGATCCCAGCAACACAGTTATATATATGTATTAATTTATAGGATTTACTTTTATTTTCTTTTGATTTTCTCTTTTGGGAATTTTTGTTTGTTGTGTTCTGTTCGATGGGTTTTATACTTGAGATTGGGTTGGTAGCATTTGTGGTTGAGAAGGAAGGCTGTGTGGCCTTCATATTGACCAAGAAAAATATTGGATATTTTATTTTCTTGTTTATTTATTTTATTTTCTAGATTTAATACTCGTCTGCAGTCCTTAAAAATCCCTGCGACCACATACGATACCCAAAAATTACCAAACTGGACGTACACCTTCAGTTCGACATTACGGTCCCAACGAAACTGGTTTCGTCGAATTCCGACTCCGTATGCTCACACAGCGTATTTTTAACTGTCAAAATACTGACTGTTTCTCACTCTAAAAATCCGTACGACCACACAGTGACTCTAAAGATCACGAAACTGGAAATATAACAACTATTTGATATTGCGGATCCAACAAAATTGGTTTCGTCGAAAACGGAGGTCGTATGTAAAACTGGCTATTTTTCAAGCGCTGAACAGACCGTTTAAATATATAAATATATTTAAATAAAATTAAATAAAATATAAATAAATTTATATTATTGTATATATTCACCGAGGAATATCATACAGCTCCAGGATAATTATATATTCGCTATTCCGAGTCCAGATTTGAATCGATATTCACTTTACATTGAAAAATCCTTTTATAACGTATATAAAGCGTTACGAATTATATACGAATTCCATAGCGACTATTCTGAAATTTGATTTGGACGTACATCAAAATCTATACGACGAAATCCCGATTTTTCTCTTCCACTAGAAAGATATACTCCACCAGCTCCACACGTTTCTTGTTTCATAGAAATCCGGCTTAAACCGAATCTTGTATATTCAGTTGAAGTTCAAATCGCCAAATTGCGAACTGCCATGACGTTTCAAGTTCGTTTTAATTATAATTATAAATTATAAGTTCGAACGTTGTACTTTAAGTTATCGATATCGCCAAATCGATATATAAATCATTAAATAAATAAATTATTCGACAGCTAACAAAACGCGCCATTACAGACTTCCCCCTTAAAATAATTTCGTCCTCGAAATTGCTAAGTTAGAAAAATGCTACTAACTCTACTAACTAGATTTAAAAATCCTTTTTTGTTTACCTCTAAATTTCAGTTTCGACTGGACCCATTTAATTTTAATTAATTTATTAATTCATTTCCGACCAACTAAAATTTTCAAAAATTCTAAAAAATTTCTAACACCTTAAATTTTCGAAAAATTTCGCCATAACCTCCTTTGTACGCATCAATACGTCAAACCACAACTCGCCTCTCTAGGCCTCCTCCAATCCAAAAGGAAATCAAAATAGCTAAGCGGCTTGCTAATTCGGCTCATAAAATCCAAACTAATATATGATATAAACTTGTACCTTTTTGTCGGGCATTTAACTCTATCCCTTTCATCTGCTACCACTTCAACATATATCAATGTTATCCATTCCAATTGATCTCCAATCAGTTCATATCCTCAAATCCAAATCGAATTTCATTCAAACTCTAATATCAAATTCCAAATTATTGACTTATCAATTTGATTCCATTCTAGATTATCTCTAATCTCACTTCAATTTTATTTAACTCGGTTCAAGTTAAATTTCAATTTATTTTTACCATCTCATTTTATTTAACTTCATTAGTTAAATTTTAATTCCAGAACTTAAGTTCTTGGGTCTTATTTCAAATTAATTTGAAACCACATACCAATTCAAAACCTTTGAATGTCTAAAACAACTTGTTTTCTCAAAACAATTCAAAAACAAAATCTTTAGTAGAAATCTGTCACTTAGAACTCGAAAATGAACACTGATGATGTCTAGATTCATCATCAGAATCTATTTTCCAGCTATCGAAGTGAGTTCAATACTATATCATTTTCAATTTGAAAAACATTTTCAAAATCTCCCAGGAACTTAAAATTTCCTTATTTTAAATTCCAAATTCTGATTTAGATTTAATTCAAACAATTTCATATATTACATTCATATGAATTCTGATTGGTCATTTATAACCATTTCACCCTTTTATAATCTTATTCGATTATAATAACAACCAACACACTCAATATACTATAATAATTTCAAGATATATATTTCTTCTATAAAAAAATATATTATGGGAAAAATTATTTCATTTACCCTCTTTCAAAACATACCATGACGGTTCATCGTATTCGAGTGTTTAGTAACCCTTATCGATACAGTGGATCAACTGATCGACCAGAATTCATAAGCCACTCAACCAATGAGTCTCCACAATATAAAACCCTTTTATATTGAATAACAATTACGCGCTCATATATATACACTCAAACTCAATCTAGGATATTACTAATCCCATCTCTATCGAGTTATGCCACAGAGCCAAGGTAATCACTTAACTTAAGCTCTGATACCAACTGTAACGGCTGGAAATTTTCGACTCCTCGAGAGCCGAAAATCCCCAGACGTTAGTGAAAGAAAGTAGAGGGTGAGGAAGAAAAGATAGAACTAATAGAATAGAAGAAGAAGAAGAACTTACATCATCAGAGTAAACACGAATCTCACAGCGGAACGAATAAAATATAACATAACTTTGAAATACAAATCAGTACTCATATATACATACCATTTCAAAGTACAACACTTAACAACACAACGGAATAATAAGAGCTATAATCCTGAAGCCTCCTACTCCAAGCTCTCCAAGTGTATCTGTAAAATCCCGACTACTTGACCGCCCGTACAAATTTAGGCACCCAAGAGTTTAGGGGAAACAAAACAAAATAAACTTTGGGTCAGTCATGGGACCTGGTGTGAATAAAACTCCAACACTTGGTTAAATAAAGGATATCTTTCTGATATTATAATAAGGTCTAAATACAAATAGATATCAATCTAGCAGAACGCTTGCATCTCACGTTCCACATTCATAGTATACAAATAAAACCGTGAGCGCTTATTGGAGATTGGATTCCAACAGACAAGGTATGGGAGCACCTTCCGATCAGTGTACTCTAGAGGAGATACACTAGGGTTCAACAAGAACGTCTTGCAACCCGGCCACACATGACCGTCCACTCATTTAGCTTGAGTGTAACGAATATATTATCACCGATGGTTGGGATCAGCAACCATCCTTCCCGATAAGGGACAACATTGAAATAGATTATAAAGAAGTACAAATGAATATTCTCTAGATGGTGATAATACACCCTGCTTGGGTATGGCCCAACTAGCCATGCTGCCTAGCCCAACTTCTGTTATTTCCCGGTGGTGAGGTTTGAGGTCACGTTTATCACTTTGACAGATTATTTCTTCAATTCCTTTGAATGCCACATCGTCATACCCGCCAAATCATTATCGATTTCTCAAGGCATCACGAGTATAAAAGCTAAGAGAAACGAATTTCTCCGCCACCAACGTAATACGTTTAAAGAGATCAACATATGATTCGTTAAGAATACTTTGTCAGACACTCGTCCATATACGTTGTTCTGGGACTGAATAAACCGAAGACACTATTCAGTGAATCCATCCTACCTAGGCTTTTCACAATAGCCCTTGCACTTCACTCCGCCTTCAATTATCTTCAGCGTACTTGATTCGCAACGCTTATGCTATTACGGAGTGGTTTTTGGGATAATAATCCAACCGGTCTCTCCATATTTACAACGTAAATATGGTCAAAACTTTGATAGTCTGTGATTCAACTATCAAATGAAAACATGTCGGTGTACAAACAACGATCTTATTTCCAAATGGAAATTCGATCGATCAATCATCACATACATATATATGTTCATATTTCCTTATTTCATATATTTAGAAAATATATGTTATTAATCATGGGAAAACATTTCCAAAGCTTATTTACGCATCACTATTATTTCGCAACTATCAGTCCCTAACTGTAACTAGTATAAGAACGGTTCTCTAAGTATCAATCCGGAAGGTCGAAACCAACATCAGATCGTCACTTAGAAAACCATTCAACTTACCCTCTCCAGTCAGTTTCTGAATTTGCTTAACTCTATTTCTTAAATTCTTATCATGAAAACATTTCATTTTCTATGTTTAGAAAACATATCTGACTATATTTGGAAAACGTTTCCAAAACTCATTTACGGATTTCCAATGAACGTTGTATAAAACATCGTTTCGCTTAATCCATTTATCGCTTATTCCTTAACTTTATTCCTAATCAACCTTTTAGATCGAACCACAACTATTCCTTTGTCGATTCTGAAGTCAATCAAGTTGGGGTATAATTACCTCTCAGACCTTAATTGAACAACGTCCTTTACTATGAAATAGATGAAGCTCATCACTCACTTTTTACAATCATCTGTTTACGCAAATTCTCGGATTCAGGTTACGAATCCACTTCTTATATGACAACGTTTGATTATAACTATAACGTTATAATTCCTACCCCTAAAATGTCTAACCTAAATTATAAATTTATTTCCTAACTCGAATAATTTAACAGACACCTAATTTCTAAATCAATAACTAAATCTTGATTTAAACCCTGGAAAGTAAATAGTACTTTCCCGAATTCGCTATAATCGAATTCGACGTATAACTCTCTTTCGAGTAATCTCTATTCGATTAACTCTCCCTTTTTAATAACTTATATTCGATAAACTCTATTTCGATTAACTCCTATCGAATACCTAATATTCGAATAACTCTTCTTGGTTGGCTCTATTTCATTAACTCTTATCGAATAACAAATATTCGATTTTCTTAAATGTGTCAATTCTTATCGAATAACTAACATCCGATTAACTTAAATGGGTTTACTCTTATCGAATAACTTATTCGATTAACTTAACTTGATTTTCTTAACTCCATTATCTCAACTCGATTACTTAACTCGATTACTTAACTCGATAAATCTTAACTCGATTACTTAACTCGATAACTTGACTTAACCCAAATCGATTAACTCAACTCTACGATTAACTTAATTTGATTATTCCTTCGAATAACTAATTCGAATAACTTAATTGATTAACTCCTTCGAATAACTAATTCGAATAACTTACCTTCGAATAACTAATATTCAATTTACTCTAACTCGATTAACTTAATTCTAATCGATTTACTCCATTTCGATTCAACTTAATTCAAATCGATTAACTTAACTCAAATTGATTAACTCCTTTCGAATAACTAAAATCGATTTAAGTCAAATTGATTAACTCCTTTCGAATAACTAAATTAAATTTAACTCTTCTCAAATGAATAACATTTGATTTCTCCACTCGAATAAACTATATTCGATTACTCTTCCCTTGAATACACTATATTCGATAACTCTACTTCGAATAAGTGATATTCGGCAACTCTACTGTTTATCTTTAACTGGTAAACCTTAACTGGTTAACTCAAATAGTTTAACCTAACTGGTTAACTCAAATGGTTTAACCTAACTGGTTAACTCAAATGGTTTAACCTAACTTGATTTACTTGTCTCGATTAACTGAACTAATCCACTTAGTTTAACTTAGTTAATTCACTTTGATTAACTCAACTAATTTACTTCGATTAACCAATTAGTTTAACTTGACTAATTCACTTAGTTTGACGCAACTAATTCACTTTGATTTACAAATTTGTTTAACTTAACTAAGTCACTTAGTTTGACGCAACTAATTCACTTTGATTTACCAATTTGTTTAACTTAACTAAGTCACTTAGTTTGACGCAACTAATTCACTTTGATTTACCAATTAGTTTAACTTAACTAATTCACTTCGATTAACCGCTTAGTTTATCTTAACTGATTTACTTTGGTTAACTTAACCAATTACTTTGATTAACTCGACTAACTTGCTTTGGTTAACCTAACAAATTACTTTGTTTAATCCTTTTATCACACTCTGGTTATAATTCCTACTTCTACAATATCTCCTTAAAATCCATATCGTGTTATATTTGTGTGCGAAGCACGTGTTTAAATCTATCCTTGTATAATTTTATTTATTTTCCCAACAAGTGTTCCTTTATTTATTCCCTAAATAAATATTCCTTTATTCCATTTATTTATAATCTAAATAAATGTTCCTTTATTTATTTCCTAAAATAAATATTCCTTTATATTCTAATTCATTTATTTTCTAAATAAATGTTTTCTATTTTATTTCATTTATTTTCTAAATAAATGTTTCCTTTTTCATTTATTTATTTTCAAATTTAATAAATGTTTTCCTTTTATAAAATCCTATCGATTTTATAAATAAGATTCATTTTCAATATAAACATTGAAAATCCCCTTATCAACATTTCGGTATGTTATGGTATTCAATCATATCAAATCACAATGTTCAATATCGTCCAAGCACATATAATCGCCCACAGATTTTATATCACATCATATAACAATATATGGAAAACAATAAAACAACTGTTGAGGAATCCAGTCGGATTCCTCCAACCTGTTTCCCTGCATCACAGATGTTAGACAATATAGATAACATCACTTTCAGTTCCATATGATATATTCTGTTAAACAGAATCAATATAGAAATTTAACTAACTGACTAGCAGTTCAATCAAACAATCAACACACAGTCAAACAGACAATTTTAACAGTTCTAAAAATACAACATGAAATTATAAACTGTTCAGAGTTGGTGAGATTTACTCACATTTGCACGTTAACCGATAAATATCGGTTTGCGTTCATTGATTCAGTCGAACAATTTATTTCTCCATAAATTGTAACGAGCTCGGATTGACTCGCGGTCAGTCCCATTGTGTTGCTCCTGTCCACACGATCCCAACGCAACTTATGGTTCGTAAATCTGACTTTGTATGACCAAGATATTCTATTTTAAAGTTTGAACAATTTTAGATAAATAAATATGGACTTTATTTTTATCTAAAGGGCTTTACCCTTTTGTAATCCTCCCCGGCCCAATATCAATTGGCCCATACCCGTTCCTTTTAGAGCCCACCCACCACGCTTTCTCCCCCAAATTAAATCCGCTCCCTCCAGTAATCACTTTCCCCTTTGACCGCTACTTTGACCGACATTCTCCCTCACCTCGGCCACCAACCTCCCCCGCAACCTCCACCATAGTACTCCCCATCCAAATCCGAACCTGCTCATAAGCATCCCGTCCCACTCGAGCTCACTTCTCTCCCCGACGATAGCAGTACATCGTGGAAACCATCGACCAAAACGGGAACCGAATCCCACCATAGTTTGATACCAGCTGTGGTTTTGTCCTCTGAATCCAAAACTAAGATCGAATCAAACCCAAATTATCCCAAATTCAAGTATTCCCGAACTCTAGATCGAAAATGACGCACTGGAAAAATGTCGACTTCCTAATTCATGCATCGAATGCTACAACGCTGGTACCAAATCGAAGAGCACGATCCCAGCAACACAGTTATATATATGTATTAATTTATAGGATTTACTTTTATTTTCTTTTGATTTTCTCTTTTGGGAATTTTTGTTTGTTGTGTTTTGTTCGATGGGTTTTATACTTGAGATTGGGTTGGTAGCATTTGTGGTTGAGAAGGAAGGCCGTGTGGCCTACATATTGACCAAGAAAAATATTGGATATTTTATTTTCTTGTTTATTTATTTTATTTTCTAGATTTAATACTCGTCTACAGTCCTTAAAAATCCCTGCGACCACATACGATACCCAAAAATTACCAAACTGGACGTACACCTTCAGTTCGACATTACGGTTCCAACGAAACTGGTTTCGTCGAATTCCGACTCCGTATGCTCACACAGCGTATTTTTAACTGTCAAAATACTGACTGTTTCTCACTCTAAAAATCTGTATGACCTTACAGTGACTCTAAAGATCACGAAACTGGAAATATAACAACTATTTGATATTGCGGATCCAACAAAATTGGTTTCGTCGAAAACGGAGGTCGTATGTAAAACTGGCTATTTTTCAAGCGCTGAACAGACCGTTTAAATATATAAATATATTTAAATAAAATTAAATAAAATATAAATAAATTTATATTATTGTATATATTCACCGAGGAATATCATACAGCTCCAGGATAATTATATATTCGCTATTCCGAGTCCAGATTTGAATCAATATTCACTTTACATTGAAAAATCCTTTTATAACGTATATAAAGCGTTACGAATTATATACGAATTCCATAGCGACTATTCTGAAATTTGATTTGGACGTACATCAAAATCTATACGACGAAATCCCGATTTTTCTCTTCCACTAGAAAGATATACTCCACCAGCTCCACACGTTTCTTGTTTCATAGAAATCCGGCTTAAACCGAATCTTGTATATTCAGTTGAAGTTCAAATCGCCAAATTGCGAACTGCCATGACGTTTCAAGTTCGTTTTAATTATAATTATAAATTATAAGTTCGAACGTTGTACTTTAAGTTATCGATATCGCTAAATCGATATATAAATCATTAAATAAATAAATTATTCGACAGCTAACAAAACGCGCCATTACAGACATTGGAATACATAGAAAAATATTTACATATAAAATAATCTTTTATATGTTATTAGAATGTATAGAAAAGTATAAACAAATTAAAGGATTCTTTTATTTGTTATTAGAACACATAGAAAAGTGTAAAACAATGAAATACCTTTTTTATGTTATTCTAGAATTGAAATTTTGAGTTCAATCTTTTATTGGCATTCACTAATGAAAACATACATTGAAAATAAAATTTACCCTTTTACTTGCATTCACCAGTACAAATATATGTTGAAACCAAAATTTATTCTTTTATTTACATTCACCAATGTAAAAATGCATTGAAATGAAATTAGTTCTTTTATTTGCACCCATTAAGGCAAATATATTTTGAAAGGAAAAATTGTTCTTTTATTTGGAATCACTAATGAAAATATACATGGGAATTAAACTTTATTCTTTCATTTGCATTCTCTAATGCAAATATACATTAAAATATAAATTGTTCTTTTATCTGCATTCCCTAATGCAAATATATTTTGAAATAGAGTTTGCCCTTTTATTTGCATTCACAAATGCAAATATATTCTGAAGATAAAATTTGTTCTTTTATTTGCATTCTTCAATGCAAATATACATTGAAAATAAAATTCTTTCTTTATTTGCATTCACGAATGCAAATATATATTGAAATTAAAATTTGCTTTTTTTTACATTCACAAATGTAAATATACTTGAAAATCAAGTTTGTTCTTTATTTTGCATTCCACAATGCAATATAACATCAAAAATAAAAGTTACATTTTAATAACTAAACATTCACATTTGTATCATTAAAGTAAAATAGACAAAAACACTTATTTTGTCTAAATTAAAAGAATGAAACAAATATAGCACTGTAATATTATATTAGAATTGAAATACAAAATAATCACTATCGTAAATTTATATTAGTTAAAACCAATATTTCATTTTTGTTAATTTACATTAGTTAAAAACAACTATTCATTTTAGTCAATTTATTCTAGTTAAAACAAATATTCACTTTTGTCAATTCACACTAGTTAAGACCAATTATTTACTTATGTCAATTTACATTTGTTGAAACCAATTATTTGTTTGTCATGGCTATATATTGTGTATTACACTTCCATTCACAAGTTACCCGACTTGTGTATGTGATTGGGTTGATTATTTTCACACATCGCCCAAGTGCACAAATTAGTTTATTATTTGTTTGATGGTTGAAACCCCACACGGGTGTTGGGATGAAAATTTACATACACTAATCCCAATTTTCAGTTGTATGTTGATCGTTAAATCGACAGGCCGTGATGAGCGTTATTGTTTCATTTTAACGCTTACACAGTGGAAATTGCACTCTGGATGTAGATGGATGATTATACTGTTCCTGTCATATATATGATGTGTGTGAAATCCATATAATCTAAATTATATGGTAAATGTTTGAGTTGCATTTTGATCCAGGTGTTCTTTTAAATAAGAATATTTTTACATTAGAAATCCATTTTATATAAAGTGTATAAATTTTCATAAAATATATTTTTAATCAAGTATATGTTAAAACATAGAATATTTGGAAATGATAAGAATTTGTAAGATAACGAATACTTCTCATTTGGAATCTTTTATATAAAGAATATTTTTTATAAGATTATTAAGATTTGCAATTATATTTTGTAATATGAAATAAATGGAGATGTGAAGTGGATTTAACGTGGATGGTGTTTTTAAACGACATTTGTCCTTTAATCCAATTTACATTGATATTATTAATTAGAATTTATAAATCTATTTTATATATTTGAAATAAGTGATCTTGTAATAATGATTTTTGATATCAAATCAAAATTGATGTTTTAATAAATCTTTTAAGGAAGTTTTAAGATTTTATTTTTAGAGGTTATCTTTGATAAAATTAATGAGAATCTTTTAAAATGAATATCTTATTAAAAGAATACTCTGAGTTAAAATGTGGTGTAATGTGTGATTTTCCAATATTTTCTTTTTAATCACAAAATACGCGAGTTATTCAGAAAGACCGGGTTTAACCCATTCTGAATAATCATCACGACGATCAAGAGTCGAAGATGAAGACGGTGGTTGAAGACCGAAGGTTTTCACATCGTTGGGATGATGATGACTGGTAACTTGAATTGGGATTGGCCTTCCAAGGCAAGGTATTTAGTAATGATCGTTCAAACGCATTTGGAGATCGACGGACACGTTGTTTCGCACATATCCAGAGCGGACTTGTAAATGCATTGCGTATCTAACATTGTATTCATTTCTACTGTATTTGTTGAATGCTAGTGATTATATATTTCTGCTTGGTGGTGAAGAATTTACTCTTTACTTATCACCCTTCTCTAAGACGTATGAGCTTAGAGGTTATACATATATTGGTAGATGATCAATAATATGGTAGGGTCTGACAATGTGACATGCTAAGATGCAAATGATCAAGGCTTTGTTGAAAAGCAGGCCTTGTGGTTGATGATCAAAGCACAGTCTATTTAGGCATACCTTTGTGTATATCGTGACTTCGCGAGCCTCACACACCGGTTGAGTCTAAAATGGGAGAAGGGAACGCAGGGAGTGCACACGTTTCTTTCTAGCTATAAGTGGTGATTGGGCTTTAACACAGCCTGACATTTGCTTATGTGGTTGATGGAATTTTTGCGAGGCCTCAGTTTTATTCTTATCGGTCGCCCTCGGCTGATTTGTAGGTCCAATAGGATCGGGGAGCGTGTGTTCAGGCATAACTAATCCACTAAAGTATTTGTGGACCGGCCCTGCTGTATCCAAGGGTTCGCCAGCGTCCGAATCCTGAGGCATTGCTAGAGTGTCTCGAATCGGTCAGGAGCTCCTCCCTAGCCTTGACTCGTGATGGAAACCCAATTTCCAATACGCCCTTGCGATTTTGATTGTATAACTAGTATGGCGACATAGTAGATGGTATCTATGCCGTCTAGGATTGATATTATATTTGAAATGTTTTAAATATATATATACACACTAATAATATCGTATTTTACGTATCAAGCATCTTTTGACCATTATAAGGTAAAATCATATCCTCTGGTGTGCGTTGCATTGTGTGATGGGACCTGGGTCTTATAATGGTTTCATTTTTCTAAAAAAAACATTGCGTTATTTGACGATTTACTTTATTTATGCACTGGCAATCCAATGGAGTAAACCCGTTCCGCATTAGCGGCGTGGTCCTGTGATTAGCCTACTTATTAGATATGTTAAGTTAAGAATTCTCACACCAGTCCTTGTTGCTGGCTATGGAGCTGGTTACGCATGATTGGGGGTTCTCGCCATGGTGTTTGGTGGCGAGCAGTGGACTCTTACCCCTACATGTCCCTTATTTATTAGGGTTGGTTAGGCGTTAGCCTGGAGGCTCGAAAGGATCGCCGTAAAACAAGGTTTACTGGGGTACCTCTGTAAGCCACGGTGGGAGTTTAGCCCACTGCCTCATGCTGGGTCGTTACAGCTGGTATCAGAGCTCAGGATAGCTCAAATCTTTGGGGTACAACTCATTAGAACTAAACAGAAGACTCATCAGAGGTTGGATTAGTAATGTTCAATAAGAATACTCATTAGAGATAGGATCAGCAGTATCCCAGAATGAGAATACTCATTAGAGATGGGGTTAGCAATGCCCTAGAATGAGTCAGAGTGGAAAATTTATAATTAACATACTTGTTATTATATATAATTTGATTTAAGAAAATATATTTTAAATATATAAAAGTTATATATTTTTGAAAATTTAATCAACTAATTGATTGATGATTGTGTTGTGTGATTATGAGTTCAACTAATAAAATGATTAAACAATTAAAGAATGAAAATTAAATTAGTTAAATAAACAACTTTAGCTTCATTTCCTTTTTGAGGACGAAAAGATTTCAAGTGGGGGAGATTGTAACAACCCGCAAATTCTGAACCAATTTAAAAAGGTTATTTTAGAAAATTTTAATGAATTTTGAGGATATAATATAATTTATTATAAATGATAATGGCTAGAATTTATTTTAATTGAAGTTAGAACGAATAAATTTAATTTAAATATAAAAGGGAATTAGAAATAACGCAGTAGTTTGAAAAGTCAAACTTGAACTTTGACTGACCGTACAGGATGCAAAATTCAACGGATTTTAGTGAAACCAAAAATATTAGAATCTATTTAAAAATATCTTTCTAAAGAATCTGAAAAATTGAAATTTCATAGCGGGAATCAAAAGTTATGGTCAATTCAATTTTTAGAAAGGTCGCTGTAGAATTTATATATATATTATATATAGCCCGAAGGGCTACTTTTCACATATGAAGGAATTTCGACTCGAAACCACTTCCATTGAGTTTGGAATGATGTTTCTGCATTGAAAAAGTATAAACACTTATATATTTTGAGTTTCGGAAATTATTTGTGTAAAAATGTATTTTTAATATTAAATATATAGCCCTTAAAAATAGTCATTTTTCAAACGACCTCCGTTTTCAATGAAACCACTTTTGTTGGAACCGGAATGTCAAATTATAGCTAGGTTTCGATTTTCAGAATTTTTCGAATTAATATGTGAGCGTGGCTAAAGAAAATGTGTTTTGACTATTTTAGTTAAATTTAAGTGAATATTAGGGTCACATCCCTATTTTGAAACTTAATTAGGCTCACATCCGGTCATAAACTTATTATAAATTAGGTCCCTGTTTTCAAAACTTATAAAATAATAATTAAAAAAAATAAAAAAATTCGTAAATTAGTAATAAAATAAATTATGCATTATACAAAAAATTCAGTTCAAAAAACAACAAAAATCATGTCAGAAAGAAGAAAACAGCAAAAAAACACAAAAAACTGCAGTTAAATGCATAATATTATGCACCTTTTTGAGTTTATTGCATGCATATGTGCAATTATTACAGTTCTTACATCGCCTAGATTTAACTGCATATTTCAGTTCATTTTTATTTGCATCCAAATGTGCAAATATCTCAGAAAACATGCACACATGTGTGCAACATTTTTATAGGATAACACGTTAGCTAAAAGTAGTGACCTAATTTATAAAAAAAATAAAGAAATTTAAAATTAAAACCCGCCCCCTATTTTCTGAGTTCCGCCTTTTTTAAAAAAAAATGTGCAGTACTTCATAAAAAAAAAAATCTAAAATCCGGAAATAATTTCAGGATTCCACGGAAATCAAAAAAAAAATAGTTGCATACATTTATGCAATTATTACTGATAATTGCATATATGTATGCAACTTTTCCGTAAGCTCTGTTCGGTTTGGAAATCTGAAAATAAACCTACACAAATGTGTGCAAGTATTTGAAATATTTGCACACATGTAAGCATGTATTTGCATGAATAAAAATCAACGAAGATGAATGTAGTTAAAATAAGCACGGATGTATGCAGGAAAATGATATATCTGCATACTATTATGCATTTAACTGCAAATTTCGTTTTTTTTTTATTTTTGACGCCTTGTTTGATGGTTTTTTGTTCTGAATTTTTTAGCGTTTACATGTTTTATTTAAATACGAATTTATGTGATTTTTTTATATATTTTTGATGAATTTTCAGAAAATAGAGACCTAATTTACAATAAGTTTATGACTGGGTTTTTTTTTTATATTTTGAAACTTAATAGGGACCTCTAAAAAACGCACCCTAAATTTAAACGCCTTAAAAATAGCCATTTTTCAAACAGTCTCAGAATTCAACGAAAATAATTTTGTTGGATTTGTATTGTCATAAGAAAGCTAAAAATATTTTTTTTAGGATTTTCTGAGGTCATGTGTGGCCCCAACGTATTTAAATGTACGGTCGATATTTAATTAATTAATTTTTAATGGAATTTTAAATAAAATTTTCTACAGAATTCGGAATTGGACCCCAAGACCCATCCCATTGCGTTTAAAGGCCTCAAAATGTTAAGATCGACAGTAAGCAAGCCCAATTCGGAGACAGCCCGCATTTTCACCTTTACAACACATTTTGATAATAAAATAATAAAAAAATCCGAAAATTTAACCCTAACCCTAATTCTTAGCCACCGCCTACCCTTTAAACAATGGCCAGAAACATCCCAACTTCAAACATCAGTTTCTCTCAATCCGTTCAGTGAAAATCTACAAATTATATACCAAATCGAAGAGAATTCAGAGAGCTTCGAATCTATACGGTTAAGATCGGGTTTTGGTGCACGGATTTCGCGAATTCTGGCGAGGAAGTGGCCGTGTTCGGGTTTGATTTTTGAGAGGAGGAGGAGGCCGAGTTCGGAGCTAATGGGGGTGGTGGTGGCTCGCGGGCGGAGCTTTGGAGTGGCGGTGTCCGATCGACAGAGGGGGGCTCGGATTGGCACGCGCGCAGAAGGTTGCGCGGTGGGAGATGGGTTCGGCTGATATACAGCGTGAGGAAGAAAGATTATTTATTAATATTATTTTATTTATTTAATATTTAATATATGCAATCTTTAAAAATCAATATCTCTTTCATACGAGGTCCGATTGACGAACCGTAAGTTGCGTTGGACTCGTCTTTCCGAGAGCTTCGCGATGGCGCAGACCAGAATTGATTCTGAGACAGTCAACTTTTCAGCAAAAATCTAGGTGAGAATTCTGAATTTATTATTTAATTAATTATAAATTATTTTTCTTGCGTTAAAAATAATTTTATAATGATGTAAATTCAGATCTGAAATGTTCTGTGATTTATGAATGGTTGATTGTTGTTGGTGGTTTGTTTTGTTGTTCATGATAGGTTGGATCTTCATTGAATTGAATATATTGTTGAATGTATTTATGGTTAGAGAATTAGATCTAAAATTAGATCTACATCATATTGTATTCAGATTTAAATCGTAATATAGTTGCTCTAATTTATTTAAAGTAGTAAATTATTTATTCTATCATTTTAATGAATAGTAAAATTTGAACGACGAATAATATATTATTTTTATTTGTTTATTTACAATAGAATATGAACAGAAAATATATAAATCAAAAGAGATTACATTTTCATTGTAATCAGAAATAAATCAAAAAGATTACATTTTTAATGTAATTAGAAATAAACTAAAAAGATTACATTTTTCAATGTAATTAAAACTGAAATAAAATGATTACATTTTTTTTCAATGTAATTAAAATTGAAGTAAAATGACTATATTTTCAATATAATTAAAATTGAAATGAAAATAACATTTTGATTAAAACTTAAGTATTGAAATAAAAATAAAATTTTTGTTAAAGCATAAGCATTGAAATAAGAGATCACATTTTTGGCCAAAATTTTATTAGTGAACATTTTTGGTCAAGACTTTATTAGTGAAATGAAAATTTCACTTTTATCAAAACTTGATTATTGAATTGAAAATATCATTTTTGTCAAAACTTGATTTCTGAAATGAAAGTAACAATTTTGTTTACATTTTATATGTAAACAAGAAATTAATTTCAGAAGTTACATAGAAATGAATTATTATTTTTATTTGTGTTTTTCAACACAAATATAACTCAGCAAAAGAATTATATTTTTTTTGTGTTTACCAACACAAATAAAACTTAGAATATGAATTATTTATTTATTTGCATTTTACAATGCAAATATTACATAGAAAATAAGCTCACAAAAATGAATCATCTTTTCATTTGTATTCTTAACACAAGCCTAAACATAAGAAAAATAAATATCTTTATATTTGTGTTCTTAACACAAATGCACATAGAATAATGAATGTCTTTTTAATTTTTGTCCATTAACACAAACATTAACATTGAAATTGAATTGCTTCTTTTATTTATGTACTCAACACAAATATTAACATAGAAATTGAATTGTTTCTTTTTATTTGTGTTCTTAACACAAATATACACTTAGCAAATGAAGTATCTTTTTATTTGTGTTTTCAACACAAATATAACTTAGAAAATGAATTACCTTTTTGTATGTATTCTTCAATACAAATATACATAGAAATAAAGCTCATCTTTTTTTTGTTTTTTTTTCAATACCAATATAACATAAGAATTAAGTTCATCTTTTTATTTGTATTTTTCTGTACAAATATGACATAGAAATAAATCCATCTTTTCATATTCATGCTACAACACAAATATATACTTAGAATTTGTTGCACAAATAAAATTCACTTTTATTTGTTATTTGAAACTCAGAATTTGTTAATCTACTTTTAATTTGTCATTTAAAAATTAGGATTTATTATACAAATAAAATTCACTTTTATTTGACATTAGAATACATAGAAAAATATTTACATATAAAATATTCTTTTATATGTTATTAGAATGTATAGAAAACTATAAACAAATAAAAGGATTCTTTTATTTGTTATTAGAACACATAGAAAAGTGTAAAACAATGAAATACCCTTTTTATGTTATTCTAGAATTGAAATTTTGAGTTCAATCTTTTATTTGCATTCACTAATGCAAACATACATTGAAAATAAAATTTACCCTTTTACTTGCGTTCACCAGTACAAATATATGTTGAAACCAAAATTTATTCTTTCATTTACATTCACCAATGTAAAAATGCATTGAAATGAAATTAGTTCTTTTATTTGCACCCATTAAGGCAAATATATTTTGAAAGGAAAAATTGTTCTTTTATTTGGAATCAATAATGAAAATATACATGGAAAATAAAGTTTTTTCTTTCATTTGCATTCTCTAATGCAAATATACATTAAAATATAAATTGTTCTTTTATCTGCATTCCTAATGCAAATATATTTTGAAATAGAGTTTGCCCTTTTATTTGCATTCACAAATGCAAATATATTCTGAAGATAAAATTTGTTCTTTTATTTGCATTCTTCAATAAAAATATACATTGAAAATAAAATTCTTTCTTTATTTGCATTCACGAATGCAAATATATATTGAAATTAAAATTTGCTTTTTTTACATTCACAAATGTAAATATACTTGAAAATCAAGTTTGTTCTTTATTTTGCATTCCACAATGCAATATAACATCAAAAATAAAAGTTACATTTTAATAACTAAACATTCACATTTGTATCATTAAAGTAAAATAGACAAAAACACTTATTTTGTCTAAATTAAAAGAATGAAACAAATATAGCACTGTAATATTATATTAGAATTGAAATACAAATTAATCGCTGTCGTAAATTTATATTAGTTAAAACCAATATTTCATTTTTGTTAATTTACATTAGTTAAAAACAACTATTCATTTTAGTCAATTTATTCTAGTTAAAACAAATATTCACTTTTGTCAATTCACACTAGCTAAGACCAATTATTTACTTATGTCAAATTACATTTGTTGAAACCAATTATTTGTTTGTCATGGCTATATATTGTGTATTACACTTCCATTCACAAGTTACCCGACTTGTGTATGTGATTGGGTTGATTATTTTCACACATCGCCCAAGTGCACAAATTAGTTTATTATTTGTTTGATGGTTGAAACCCCACACGGGTGTTGGGATGAAAATTTACATACACTAATCCCAATTTTCAGTTGTATGTTGATCGTTAAATCGACAGCCTGTGATGATCGTTATTGTTTCATTTTAACGCTTACACAGTGGAAATTGCACTCTGGATGTAGATGGATGATTATACTGTTCCTGTCATATATATGATGTGTGTGAAATCCATATAATCTAAATTATATGGTAAATGTTTGAGTCGCATTTTGATCCAGGTGTTCTTTTAAATAAGAATATTTTTACATTAGAAATCCATTTTATATAAAGTGTATATATTTTCATAAAATATATTTTTAATCAAGTATATGTTAAAACATAGAATATTTGGAAAAGATAAGAATTTGTAATATAACGAATACTTCTCATTTGGAATCTTTTATATAAAGAATATTTTTTATGATTATCTAAAAATATGTTTTTTAAAGATTATTAAGATTTCCAATTTTATTTTGTAATATGAAATAAATGGAGATGTGAAGTGGATTTAACATGGATGGTGTTTTCAAACGACATTTGTCCTTTAATCCAATTTACATTAATATTATTAATTGGAATTTATAAATCTATTTTATAGATTTGAAATAAGTGATCTTGTAATAATGATTTTTGATATCAAATCAAAATTGGAGTTTTATTAAATCTTTTAAGGAAGTTTTAAGATTTTATTTTTAGAGGTTATCTTTGATAAAATTAATGAGAATCTTTTAAAATGAATATCTTATTAAAAGAATACTCTGAGTTGAAATGTGGTGTAATGTGTCATTTTCCAATATTTTCTTTTTAATCACAAAATACGCGAGTTATTCAGAAAGATCGGGTTTAACCAATTCTGAATAATCATCACGACGATCAAGAGTCGAAGATGAAGATGGTGGTTGAAGACCGAAGGTTTTCACATCGTTGGGATGATGATGACTGGTATCTTGAATTGGGATTGGCCTTCCAAGGTAAGGTATTTAGTAATGATCGTTCAAACGCATTTGGAGATTGACGGACACGTTTTTTCGCTCAGACCCAGAGCGGACTTGTAAATGGATTGCGTGTATGACATTGTATTCATTTCTACTGTATTTGTTGAATGCTATTGATTATGTATTTCTGTTTGGTGGTGAAGAATTTATTCTTTACTTATCACCCTTCTCTAAGACGTATGAGCTTAGAGGTTATATATATATATATTGGTAGATGATCAATAATATGGTAGGGTCTGACAATGTGACATGCTAAGATGCAAATGATCAAGGCTTTGTTGAAAAGCAGGCCTTGTGGTTGATGATCAAAGCACAGTCTATTTAGGCATAACTTTGTGTATATCGTGACTTCGCGAGCCTCACACACCGGTTGAGTCTAAAACGGGAGAAGGGAACGCAGGGAGTGCACACGTTACTTTCTAGCTAGAAGTGGTGATTGATATTATATTTGAAATGTTTTAAATATATATATACACACTAATAATATCGTATTTTACGTATCAAGCATCTTTTGACCATTATAAGGTAAAACCCTATCCTCTGGTGTGCATTGCATTGTGTGATGGGACCTGGGTCTTATAATGGTTTCATTTTTCTAAAAAGCGTTGCGTTATTTGACGATTTACTTTATTTATGCATTGGCAATCCAATGGAGTAAACTCGTTCCGCATTAGTGGCGTGGTCCTGTGATTAGCCAACTTATTAGATAAGTTAAGTTAAGAATTCTCACACCAGTCCCACAACTGACCTGTAGTTTGTTTCACTTTGCAAACTCGGGTGCCCTCTTTCCACACGGACAGTCGAGTAGCTTTTTGCAGATTAGTTAAGCAGGATCCTGGATTGAAGCCTGAAGCTGGGTCCAAAATATTGATAGCCTTCCGCTGAGATTAGTTCCGCTGCAATGTATTTAATTTATTGTAAATGTATCTTCCGTTGTATTATTTATCAATGTACTTTGATATATTCTGTACTCTAATGTAACATTTATTATTGATGTTATAAAAGTCTGTGTTGTTGTTCTGATGTGTTGTATGCCCAAAGTTAACGTACGTGGGTTTTGAATGGTCTTGATCGATCTTGCAATCGGTTGGGGTCGGGCGAAATCCGGGTTGTTACATTTGGGTTTCTTCTAAACGTAACGTCCCCTGGTCGTTACCGTCTATTATTCGAGGTGCCTCGTTCAATCATCCACTAAGCAAATTGTTTGGGCTCTATACCATGGCATAACTTTTTCAACTATAAGGAAATGTTCATCCTTAAATCTGTGGTACTTCATCCTGTTTCGGCCCATTGCCGGTTGTAGGACATGAAGTTACGTTTTATGCAAAGCTATGCTTTTCAACAAAAAGCTTTTATCATCAACAACTCATCACTTTGCATGCCACATTGTCAATTCACAACATATAATCGGTGTCTATTAATATATAACCCTCTGAGTACCCAAGTCTAAAGGGAGGGTGTTAAGCTAAAGAATATATCCTCCGCCACCAACTGGTAAAATATCAATAGAAACCAATTGGTTATGTCGTAAAATACAACAAGAGACACACATCCATACAAGCCTGTTCTAGGTCGTGAATGAAACTGAAGGCACCTTATTCCTCATCCAATAAAGGAGAGAGGCCCTTGCAAATCCGGGCTATCAACAAGTACGTCCGAACAACTGCCACTTCAAATCTCGTCTTGGGTGTATAACCTAATCGAGACATCAGCAATAAATCCGAAAAATGTGAAGATCCACGGTCTTCAACCTCCGTCTTCAGTATCTTTAGTACTCTTCATATGGTTATCTAGGATGGGTTGGAACCTGGTCTTTCTGCAATAACTAATGCATCTTTAAAAACCATAATTGATATACAAAAATATCATGAGTCTCATTTCATCTCGGAATATTCTTTTACTCAAATCATTCTTTATATTGGGGTGTAATCATTTAAATCTTATCAAAGATTTACATTCTTAAAAATCTTGTTTAATTCTTTTCCTTTGATATCATTTCAAAAGATTATAAAATTTCATTTCACAAATTTAACTCAAATAAAGTTTTCTATGCTTTATCGAGATTATTGAATCTCATGAAAAAGGAAATTTCCTAAAGCATTGTCCTTTTCCCATCCTATTCATCCCATGGAGCAAAATTGGTGGTACTCCATATCTAATACCCCTCTTATTTTGGTAAGTTTGATTACCTCATTCATTTTAAATCTGGTTAAAATTTTCAGTTATCATTAGTGGAAAACGTATTTATCCCAAACCCAATCCATTCATTGATCATTGATTAGGGTTCATTACTTTATCTTTCATCAATCCTATCTTTTGCTAAAATCGTACTTACGATTTCTTAATCTTTGCATTACAAGAAAAACATGCTAATATTCTTTTAAGTGATGTTTAAACTGCTCCCATTATCGTTTGCTAGGGGAAACTATTTTATTAAATCTCTTATAATCAAATTGAATAAACATTTCATTTCAACTAATCTTGAGAATTCATCTTCTCTTTTAAATTATTTAAAGAACAAATGTTATTTAAAACATCGATCACAATTAGCCCAAAATCATACTTCCATTAGAAATGGAATCTTCACGGAAATCATATCAGCTCATAATCGATAAATGTTCCCATATCAGACAAAGACTATAAATAAAATAATGGCAAAGCCTTTCAAAATTCCTTAAATAGTAAAGGTCTTCATCCACGGAGACCTATCTCAATTCACTAAATCGATTTCCACTGAATTCCAATTTGACCCATTTATTGGAAAACTCAACTTTGGAAAACTTCATTAAATCTTAAAACAAAGATCCAATTAATATTAACAAAGATTATAATTCTAAAATTCTATACATAACTTCATCTGTAGTTGGGTTAAGTAATGATGTTGTTGAAGACACCATTCACGACAAACCCCAAACTAATTGATATTAAATATAAGATTTAAATAGAATTTACATTCACTTATATTCAACACCAATTCTCTTAATTAACGAATACTACAAATGGAATAATGATATAAACATTTTCCAAATTCCTCAAAATAGTAAATGTCGACCCAATGGAAATCAATATCAAATATCTGAAGATCATTTCTATCCAAATCCATAATCCAGTTTATTTATAAAAAAAGATTTCTCAAAAACTCAACTTTCAAATCCAATAAACTAATATTTGGAAATCTTTTAGTACATTTAACTTGAATTCCCAAAACGTCGTTTACAAATTCAGCAATTTAGGCTAAAAACATAAAAATCGAAATATAGTTAAAAACTTGATATTTATTTTACAAATCTCTTTAAAATCACTTATTATGATTCCATATTTTCAATAATTTTTATATGGCCATTTCGATCCATTTCCAATTATGGTCATTGAACCGCGTTTATCATTAATTGAAAGCAAACGTTTTCGTTTTGGCAAAATCCGATTTAAATTGCATTAGTTATGCTCGTTTGAAGTTCATGATCGAAATTCGAGAACTATCGTTGTGCGATACGTCCTATACAAACCATATTATTATTTAAAATAAAACTCGAACGACTCAATCCAAGTGTATTTTATAAAATGTTTACAAAATCGTTTTAAAAGATTCCAACTTCAAATTCAGTTATAATCAAAATTGAATATTCTATATTATTATAATATTAAAATAATAATATTTTCAAAATATAAATCATTTCAAGCTAAAATTTTCGTTTATATATCTAACTCGAATTCACTTTTGAATTTACTATTCAAAATCTATTTTAAATTAGAATAATATATTTCCAATTCGAATCTCTTTCAAATTTTCAACTTTTTCAATAGTTTTTTGAAATCATTTCAGATATAAAAATCCAATTTTCATTTTCACGCCTTATTTCATTTAAATGAATATACTATTCGTTTAATATTCCAATTGAAATCGACTTAATCAATTCCGAAATATTTCCATATTCGTGGTGTGAATTGTGTGAAAAATTATAATAGCAGCCACAACAGCTATCATCCATCAAACAACAATTATAATATAAGTGTTATACTCATTAACGCTTATATTTACATAAACAGTATAAATAAAACTAACATCCGTCATCCACGGAGCAATCATACCAGCCACAAGCAATCAACATATAATTAGTTGATAATTATAATAACTTTTCAAGTCAGAAAGAGTTCTCATAGTGATTTTTCATTGTTTCAATAACGATCGTTTTTGAATTAAATTAAACGTGGGTTTAATTTAACCCAAATTCCAACTAGCTCCAATCTCGTCCAAATTAGTTTGTATACGTAGTATTCTCCTCCACGATTCTAACGAACCTTGTTTCATTTGATTCTGAGTTTATAAGAAAGAGATATAACTATTTGAACTTAGATATGTCATGAACGAATTAAATTATTTAAATAACCTTCTAATCTCTCTTCTCCAACCCGTTCATCATTGCTTCTCCTCCAACGATCGCCGCTGCACCGCCGTGGGACCACCAGTGGCCAAACCCGACCCACCTCCGCCTTGCCTATTCCAAACTGCACCACTGCCTGCTAGTGCCCTACTTCCTCTCGCTGTCGTCGCCTAGTAATTGGCTCACGACCGGAATTTACGTCGGACGCAATTATGACCACCACACAACACCAACGACCACCAAACTTCACCACAATGCCAACCTCCCCACCACGAGAAAATTTCCAGTTGAACACCTCTCCCAATTCTCCGCCGATTTTCCAAAAACCCAAATATATGCTCATTGCTCTTCTAAACAGTTCACCTCCGTTTAACTTCATGTTACGACCACCACAGTCACTTTCAAGCCAACCTCCCAATAGCGAACTTGTAGACCTCTCTCCCCTCTCCAACTTCGTAGTTGACACCTTCGACTAACTCTCCCTCGTTTGCACGAAATTCCATGAAATCTAAGACTACGTAGGTCACGGTCATGGTCAGATTTCGGCGATCTCGGATGTCCGTTGGCCACCAAATTTTAGCAACAGGTTGCTCTCGACATGATCTAAAACTTTTATGTTGATGACTTTTACCAATTCTTAACGGTTTGAGAGGAATAAATGAAGGAGGACTTATTTGCAAAATATAAATTGAATTGAGGGTTGACCTAATTTTGTAGGGTTAGGATCAAGTTTAGGGAACCATATAGGGTAGGTATTTTAGGTTTAATAATATTATATCCTATTATTATATTACTATGTGCCTATCGATGTCTCCAATTGACGTTTATGAATTCGCATGGGAATATATGAACTTCGTCCGAGGTGAAAATTGATATGCAGCTATGGTTTGTCATTACGGTCCCAATGAAACTTGTTTTGTCTAAATCCAAGTCCGTTTGCTTAAGTTGTACTAGTTTGGGTTTATATTATTGATTAATTATACATACGTATTTACATTGAACTTTTATATCTCGCATGACCACATACTAACTCTAGTTGACCCGAAATTTGGAATCTTACAATAATTTATCATTATGGGTCTGATAAAACTGGTTTCGACAAAATCTGAGGTCGTACAACTAAATCAATAGTATATAATTTAATTTCAAAAACAATTCAACTTCATAATATTAATTTAATACTATCATACATATTCAAATGAAATTTCATATAACTCCATAATAAACAATATTGGATTTATAACTCGATATTTCCATTTTCAAGCTAAATCGATATTTAGTTTATTTTAAAATCCCTTTATTTTATGTAATAAATCGTAATGGTTTGTTAATGATTCCATAATGACTTTTTAAAAAATTGATTTGGACATAACTCATAATCTACAATATGGAATCACGATTTTTCGCCTTCATTAGAAAACTATAGTTCAAAAGATTCGAACGTTTCTTGTTTTAATGAACTTTTGCTTATATTGGATCTTATGCATTTAGCTAAACGTCAAAAGTAATTGTTAACGATATTTTTCGTCAACACCGGAGATAACTCTAAGGAAATAGACTTAACGGGGAAATGGGATTATCTAGTTCCTATAAGCTTGAGCTAGTTCATTATTTCGTAGATATCAAGGTCTTAAACCCGAAGATTAGTTACTCTTCCCTCAAGGGGTGAGTAGCATGCTTGTGAGTCTCAAGGACCAACAGTTACCTTGAGATAATGGTTCCCTAAGCTCAACACAAGATAGAAAGCTAAACGACTTTTTGAAAGGGGTTTCTCAATAATCTTGAGGAAGGGTTAGAACTTAGGTAAGAACTCCTCATTGTGTAGGAAGCATAAGATAGTACATTAAGGAAGAAATTAAACAACTCATGAAAATTATGCTAAGTGTCGATCCACTCTTTATTACTCACTGATTTGGGTATACAAATGTTTACAAAGAGAATCCCCAAATTGATTTAGGAATTAGGGTTTACTCTAGAAGAAAAAAGTACAAGATTGAGGAATGAGAATTTGACCTGAAAATGTGACCCCTAGGTCTTATTTATAGAAAATTTGGGACCTCTTTCGATATTGGGTCAGCAAAAGCCTCTTTCGGGTTTAGCATTTGTATGTTGGCCGCTTTTCTCCTTTCGGTTTTGATTGCCTATGTCTCGGCTGTTGTTGAGAGATATGACATAACCTTTAGTGTATCGGTCTCAGCTTTTGGAAAGATGGTTCTGGTCCTTGAAGCTTCTCTTTGAAGTTGTTTTTACCTTCTGTATCGATACCAAGCCTGTTGGCATGGATAGCATTAGGTATAGCCTCTGACTTTCGGAGATAAGCTCTGGTCTTGTCTATAAGTCTTTATGATGTTTGCCTTCGTGCCTTGATCGCTTACGTTCTGGGAGCAATCACTCCTTTCGAAATCGACACCAAGCATGTTAGTGTGGATAACTCTTCTTCAAAGAGACTTTGGCTTGCTCACGGTGAACCTCTGAGGTGGGTTTCTGGGTCCTTTGGAAGGGTACTTTCGATGTACTTCCTGTTGAAGTTGCCTAGAAGTAGCCGGCAAGCTTTGAGTCTGATAGCTAGCTTTTGCGATGCTTGTGTTTCGGCCTTTTTTTTCCTTTATTGTCTTTCCCTCCTTTTGTATTGGCATTAAGTAAGTTGATTTCGATAACCTTTTGCCTCTCTTTGCTTTGGTTAGCGCTTCTTGTTAAGTCATTGGTTTCGGATCCTAAGCTTTTGTCCTTTCTTTCTTATTTGTTTCTGGCTTGAAGTAATTGGCTTTCGGAATTAACCTTACATTGTTTGTGTTCTAGTTTCGGAACCATCCGCCAGTATCCCATTTCTTATCGGTTCCGAGCTTTCTCCTTCCTCGGTGGTGACGGTTACTTTTTGTCCCAATTGCTTCCTTCACGCCTTTGGCTTTGTTCTGGTGTCGTTCTATGCAGATGGCGGTTCGATACCCCATCACCGATAGCCTGTCTCGACGTTGAATTATGGTAGTAACATTTGCCCCCTCCCTCCCCCCCCCCCCGATGAAGGGGTAATTTTGACCTTTTAAGTCGAACTTTGACTTTCCTTCGGTTCTTTGACTTTCCGCCTCTTGGTATCCCATAATCTAATTCATTGATTTGATCCTGTCTGTACGGCAAAGATTTAAAAGGCGATGTGACGTAAATGCTTCTTCTTCTCCTCCTTCACCTTTTCACCTGCAAATTAACTGCTTAAATCAGATCACCGCTTTCCAAGAATTACTCAAGCTTCGTGTTTTCACCAAAAATGGTTCAAACTCCAAGGGTACAATGAATGTACTTCACCAATACGGTTAGAAAATAAGTGGAGCCGCACTCAACAACAATTGAAAGTAAATATGCGAAAGGAAACAAAACGGGGACGAGGTTTTAGAGTAGTTCAGCCTTGTGTTAGGACTACATCCACTGTGAATGGAGTTTTCATTATCATGATGAAGATTACAGGATATATCAGCTCTTGTTCTTCATACATCTTCTTATTCACTCAATATATTCTCACTTTTACATACAAATTACACTTAGATTCACGAGATTCAATAGTGGAATGGCAAGATTTGCGATGAAGAAGGACTGATAAGCAACGGAGGAGGAGGATGTCTTTGATCTTTTACACTTATAGGATTTTGACGGACGTCATGGCTAAATGGACAAAGGATCCTCGGATGATGACGGTGATCATGGCTGAAATGTTCAAGGAATGGCTAAGGATGAAATTTAGCAGCACTTCATGGTGGCTGGAGGTCCCCCTTCTAGTGGCAGCTGTCGCCTATTTATAGTTGAGCCCTCATGAAAGTTTGAACTGGAATTCATACGAGCCGGTTATCCCATTAATTGCTAAAATGCCACTGCCTCGTTGTAGCCAGCTGTCAGTAACCGTTTCTGGCTATCCAGCATGAATGACTTTTACAGGAGCGAACGACTTTCTGAGAGTGAGCGACTGCTTTCTGTTCGAACAGTTTAGATGAGCGGTCGTAGGCATACGAGCGGGCTAGTTGGGGCTATAATCTCTCAACGGACATAAAGCGTGTGTGTGATCCCTGATAACTTGGACCCTCAGGAGTGGGATTTGCGATCGAACTCTTTGAAATGGGGGTGAACGGAGCTACCCTTCCTGGATGCACGAGTCTTGATGTTATTGTGTCATGTGTGGTCGGTCATGACCCTTCACAGACTGTTTGAGTGTACTAGATACTCACTGTATGACTAAGCCTAATGATGCTCGACCCGTAATGCTAACGCGCACTTAATAGACCAATGTATATGTGGATATTTAAGGATAAGCACTGTCCTTGCCCAATTGTAGCCAGTTGGTGAGACAGTTGTTCCCAGCTGCCCTACATGAGCGATTTCATAGGGGCGAGTGGTTGGGTAAGAACGAGTAATTGCATATTAAACGGGCAGATAGGCAACGAGTGCACAGGTCGTGTCTTGTCAAGCGATCCGGTTAGTGTAGGAATGACCGACCGGATCATGCTAAGACTTCTGTAGTTGTCTGGTTGGAGCATTTTTATTTGATGATGGATGGGCGAGAGTCTGAGGTCGCAATCCATGAGTGGTGCATGGGGTACATTTACGACCTTTCTTTAATATTCTTGTGTTCCCTGATGTGAGACACTGCTATCTTTGTCATAAACGGTCGGTCCTCTGGGTTGTGCTCGTTCGTTGCGCTCTTGGATATTTAGAGCAGGCGACCTCTACCTCAGGTATAAATCTCTTAAGCTTGCCTAAGCCGTATAACCCTTTGGCGTAGTCGAATCGAGCTGTATGGCCGGTGTGGGACTTATTAGTTTTGGTGTTGTGTGTTCCTCCTTGTCGACCTATTCAGGACGACCCGAGCATCTTGGATTGTTCATGCATGTCTAAGCTGTGCAGTGATTGTTATGAATATCTTATGAAGATTTGATAAACCAATTAGTGATAAACATTTGCCCCTCGAAGTTCATAATTTCCTAGTTTCACGGGAGATTACAGACTTCGAAAGAAACTACAGCGATTTGGTGAATTAAATCTTCATTTTCCAAGGGGTAATTTTCCGTGGCTCTTGGTTGTTCTGGATTGACCAAAATCAAAGCTTCCTTAAGTCGCTCATATCGCCAGACATAATGTGGTGGTTTGGGCGAGTTAATTTTGGTGGGCCATTATGCTCGTTTACTGGGCCACTTTGAGTTTGACGAGGCTAACATGACAAGAACATCTTAGACTAATTTACTTTATATGCCTTCCCCATTTTTCTTCTTTCCCGAAGAAATCTTCTCGATGGTAACATTGTTCTAGAGAGCTTTACAAGGTAATCCACATCCTTTAATTTTTGCCTTGATTTTTCTTTTCTCTCTTTTTTTTTCAAAAAAAAAAAATCCAGTTCCTTTTAGCTCACTATACTGTTTAATGCTTCTAGTAACTCTCGATTGATTAAGGTAACTTTTCTTCGGATCCAAAGCACCATGATTGTTTTAGGTGAGTTCTTGCCTTTTACTTTGTCTTGTTTTGCTTGAGTAGTTGTCGATTTCATAGATAGTTTCGAGCTAACGCATTCTTAAGTGAGCTTCGATCAGCTTGAATAATTAGGCCTATTTTATGAGGGTGTTACTTTAATATGAACCTAAACAACATGAAAATTTTCAAAAATTTGATTTTGATTTTTCCTGTGAACCATTTGCTGGAATGCCTCAAACGTTATTGGCTTAAACCATATGTGGCTTCTGCTCACACCCAAACCTGGTTGGGCTGTTTTGATTAACATCCAATCTTCAGATTGAAATGGCCCTTTAATGTTCGACACGCCCTGAAATATCTTTTGATCTTTTTCTTTAGGCTCAAGGATGAATTCTTTAATGTTAAGAAGACTAAAGAAGAAGGTAATGAAGAAGGTTGGCAGGAAGAGCAGGTCGAAGAGTCGAAGGAATTTGGTCAGAAGTGTCCCTCAGAGATGTCGTATACTGGATGAACCTCCCGTCCCATATACTCAAACTGCTTCTGACCAACCACCCTTGGCTTTTCCATCCATCACCTCAAATCCTGCTGATCTTCCAAAAATCGTACATAGGCCTCTTTATGTTTCAAATCCGTGTCATCCAGCACTTGCTGAGTGATTCGAAGGTTGGTGTTTAGAAAGCATACGCTCTGACTTGAACATAGATCTGTTTGACAAATGGATTATTACTGGTAAGATGGATGCTATGAAAGACTGCATGCTGGCTGAATTTAACCAGCTAGAGGCGCGCCCAAGTTTGGTTGGAGGCCTTATTGTGGAGTTCAGGGATTACATTGTAAGGCAATTGGGCGCTTGACATACTCTTGCTAGTGATCTTCAGAGGTTGAACAAAGAGAACATCGATTGAATTCATGCTTTGGAAAAAGACAAGTTTGAGCTTATCAGAGCTCTTGAATCCCTGGAGAGGGCCACTTCTTTTACCACCTGAAAATCATGATTGGCTAGCTTTATTTCTTACTATTTCTGCTGTTTATCTTAATGTGATGTTTAAACTGGCTTGTTTATATGGGTGTCGGCCTTGCTTGTTATCGCACGCTTATGTTGGTGACTTTATGCCTTGGTTCATGGTACCGCATCTTTTCTTTATATGTATTATTTAGCTACCCTCTCATTGGTGCGTCGCACGTACACCTTTATCGTTGTTCATTTGTATGGTTGAGCATTTTGTTAATCGTATGACGGCACTCGAATTATGGCGTGCAATGTTAACATTAATAGTTCGTTTTTACGTTAAGGTTAGACCTTCGTACCAAAGTCTATCATAATCTTAGATATTCCCGCATTTACCCCTGTTTTAGTAACTTGTTAATTCAAATCCTTCGGGGTTCGAACCTGAAAACGTGCCTCTTGAGGAGGTTTATGTTTTCCATATTTAATTTGCATTTTTCGCTGGCATGATGTATCAAACCTTTCGGAGATTCGATTAAATACGCATTCTTATACATATATATGTGTGTTTTTTAATGTATTCAACCCCATATCTCACCGGCTCAGTGACCCAAGCCCTTCGGAAACTGGTCTTGAATACGTGCCCCCGAGGGAGGACTTGGGTTTCCAGTTTTCGATCCATTTTATGTCCTGCTTGATTTTTATTTTGAATTCAAGAAATACCTAAAATGGATACCCCCTTTCGGTTAGGATTTCTGATTTTGTTACACCCTTTCGGCTAGGATTTCTGATTTTGTTACCCCATTTCGGTTAGGATTTCTGATTTTGTTATCCCCTTTTAGCTAGGATTTCTGATTTTGGTACCCCCTTTCGGCTAGGATTTCTGATTTTTGTTTCTTCATGCTTCATCCCGGGAGGTGGACACTAATTCTTCTCATCGAGTTTTTGTTCGATTTAAAGAACTCGCACCCTGCACCTAACAAGGTGCCTCTTTTGGGACTAACAGTTTTCACCCGTCAGACAATTTTGATGATATCTTTGTATTTTCCTCAAAGCTTGACGCTAACCCTTCCAACGGATGCCCGCAACGAGTTTGGCATGTTCCATAATGAAAAATCTAGCCTTCTGACCGGCAGCTTGCTTAATATGCCTTTCCAAACAATTTATTCTTTTGAAGCGAAGTGCTTATTTGTCAGACTTAATTCGCATGATGTTTTTGGCTTCCAAGTTGCTTTGCCTAAAACATGCTTTTGGAAACCTTCCGGTATGATTTAGTTGTTAATGAGTGAGCATTTCCATTATGCCTGCATTTTAAGAAACCAACTTGAGGTCAGAAGTATGTTACTCAGGTAAGCACATAATTCTTGGTTTCTAAGGCATTTGTAGGTAAATTACTATCGATTACTTTCATGAATATAGCAAGTTACAAGGTAGAATAAAGTAACTACTGGTTCTTAAGTAATAAGACAAGACAAAAATAATTGAGTAAGGTAAAGCGATGGGAGTTGCTTATTCAGGATCTTCGACACCAGAAGGTCGGCTTTTGGTCCTTAAGTAAGTATCGGCTCTGAATTGGTTTGTACGATTTACTCATTACTTGTTGCCCCTTTTGTGCAGAGAGTTGGGGTAATGTTCATGAACCCATATGTATTGCTGTAAATGATTCCTCCTGATTAGACCCTCAATTAATTATTTTAAGTGCTTGCAATCATTGGTACCATGTCCTGGCTGGTTATGAAATTGACAAAACCTCCTTGATCTCATAGCGGCATCTCTGACTTTCATTCGTTTTGGGATCGGATATTTCTCCGTATACCTAGTTGCCATGAAAATATCCCTTATGGTGTCATTGAGGGGGGTGAGCTTAGAATTCTTAAAGAAGCGTAGCTTCTTCTTGGCCTAGTTATCTTTTCCTTCGTTGTTCCTCTTCTGACTGCTAAAGTCACTTTGCGCACCACCTTTCCCTTTTTGTTGTTCACACAGTGGATTCTCTTCAACATTCATATATTCTTCGGCTTTACTAAGTAGTTGCTCGAGTGTGCTTGGTTTCTTCTTCTTAATCCACCGTCCTAACCTGGTCTTTCTACGCATGGCCCCTTTCAAGGCCATTAGCACTAGTCGGGGTACATAATTTTCAACCTCAGCCACTGCCTTCTTAAAGCGGGTGAGAAAGTCCTTGACGGACTCTCTCGGTATTTGTTGTATTTCACTTCGCTTCATGACGTCCCTAATTCTGGTTGCTTGAAATCTGAATTGCATACTGAATAACTTGGCTAAGGTAGCGAAGTCGTCCGCAGACTTTGGCGGTAGCTTTGTGAACCAAAGGTAGGCTACCCCCTCTAAATAAGTCGGAAAATATAGGCATTTAATCTTTTCAATGGTGTGCACCCCGTCTATATGCTGATCATATTTTCACAGGAATACATTGGGGTCGCTTGTTCCTTTATAGATTGCAATGCTGGAGGTTTAAATTCCTGTGGATATGCAACCATTTTGATTCTTTCGGTGAGTGGGGTCTTAATAGGAAAGAGTTCCCATTCTTTTTTATTATCCTCCTGTTTCATGCTCTCTTTCACAATCTCGCATGCCATCTCTAAAATATGTTCCTGCTCTTTGTTTTGACCCATGGAAGAAGCGCCTTCTTCCTTGCCAATTTTTTACCCAAGTGTGCAAATACAATCCGGAGACGAGGAATATGGGCTTTCTTTTGAGAGAAACGCCCCTTTTGTAGGATCATTTACCCTTTGGGAGGTTGTGTCACCAAGGTGGTTGCACATGGGGACTATAGCTATTCTATGTTCCATATCAAGATGATATGCAACTTCCTTTCCGTAATTTTATCGTTTTACACCTGAAGTAGAGGATTCTACACCGTATATTTTGCTTATTCGAGCGGGTAGAAAACAAGCAGCACTTAGTGTTGAATCAAGGAATTCACGGCGTTTTGATTAAATGACAAGGAGAAGTTCAAGATCGACAAAAAGAAGAGATTCAATGGTATTTAATATTAGAGGTTGATTATTTAGAGTTTTAGTTGGGTTATAAATGTTAAAATCTATCCTCAAATAATCATATACCTCAATGGTTTGAATACATATATGTATATATATGTGTGCACATTCATTGTGCATACTATCAGAAACCGGTCGACCGGTTTCATTCTGGGCGGTCGACCGTTTCTGGGCAGAAATGAACAATGAACGTGCACACATATATATAACGTACATATATTCAAATACCAGTCTACTGGTCATTTTTAACCAGTCGACTGGTCTACGAACTGAAACAACTTTTCGAATAGACACTATAATTTATCAAGGGTTGTTTCCTTTTCTCTTCGCCAAAAATCATCTCTATTCGTTGCTTCTCTTCACCAATGATTACAACTCTCCATCCTCTATAAAAGCAACATGAAATAACCATTTTAATAATAACAATTCTTTCTATTCTTGCTATCTAATTGTTGATTTCATTCTTGCTCTCTAAAAGCATTTAAAAGCTCATAATTCTCACATATCGTTATTTGAATCCTTGAATCTATATATTATTCTTTATATTCAAACAACGATATCATCTTCCAAATCTTCATAATTACAAGATCATATTTGAGGATAAGATTATAGTAAGGGTGTACAAGAATTGACAAATTCGTGTTATTGAGAACACACATTGTCAAATTACAAGTTTAATTATCTCGTCTGAAGTCCTCGGTGTTGTAAGAGGCAAGTTGTGAAATCCTCGTGTCGATAGAGGCGTGAAATCCCGTTCGGCTGCTCGGGTGTTGTGAACCTGCTCCTCCGGGTGAAGTGAGGTAGTTGTTTAGTGAAATTCCAGATAGAAGATCTGGGACTGGACGTAGGACGGTGCTCCGAACCAGTATAAAAATCCCTGGTGTGATTTTTCTATTACTGCACTTACTTATCTGTGATGTTGCTTCTATGAGATCGTTTTATAATAAATATTTACCTGCATAACTATTGTAAATCTACAAGTTAGTATATCACATACTTTCCGCTTATCCATATTACTGATCCTGCCTAAGTCGTATATCGACACTTTCAATTGGTATCAGAGCGAGGTCATCACATAACCGTAACACAGTTATTTGATATATTCTAGTAATGTGGCAAATAACCCAAGTAGTAGCACTAACACTACTTACACAGAAGGTCAATCGACACAAAGAACTCCTTTTTTAATGGTCTTAACTATATTTATTGGGCAACACGTATGGCTTTTTACATGCAATCAACTAACTATGATGCTTGGAATGCTACTCAGAAAGAAATAGTCAATCCAACGACTGAGTATGCAGAATGGACGACTGCTGAGAAAACCGCAGCTGCTGTAAATGCAAAAGCAATTAATATGTTGTTTTGTGCATTAGATCAAAACGAATATAACCGTGTTAGTACCTGCACTACTGCTTACCAAATTTGGTAAACACTAAAAACCACTCACGAAGGTACTAACAAGGTTAAACAAGCAAAAATAGATTTGTTGAAAAGTCAATTTCAAAATTTCAAAATGAAACCAAATGAAACTATCAATGAGATGTATTCAAGGTTTCAAACCATTCATCATGCACTTATCGGATTAGGACAAAAATATTTTGATTTTGATGTAGTTTCAACAGTCCTACATTCTCTGACTAATGAATGGGAAGGAAAAGTATTAGCAATAGAAGAAGCTAATGATCTTTCCACCATGAAGCCAGATGAATTGATAGGAAATCTTATGTCCTATGAAGCTAACTTGCAAGCTCGAAAAGAACAAAAAGAAGAAAAGAAAATTGTAGCTTTTCATGCCGAGAAAGATGAAGACATCTCAGATTCCAAAGAAGAGGATCTAGCATTCATTGCAAAAGGATTCAAGAAATTCTTAAAGCAACGAAAAGCTAGTTGATACAACAAAAAGAAGTTCGAATCAAATAAACCATCATCTTCAAATATAGAATGCTTTTACTATCACAAAAAGGGACACATGCACAAAGATTGTCCGGAGCAAAAGAAGAAGTCAGAAAATGAAAAATTCAAACACAAGAAGGACAAGTCAAAGAAACGAGCATTCTCAGTGACGTGGGAAGATTCAGACTCATCTTCATCTGATAGTGAAAGTGACTCAGATGATGTACAAGCAAATATATGATTTATGGCTAAAGAACATGAGGTACAAATTCCTTCTTTTGAAGAAGTTCTTGATATAAATGCTGAATTAATATATAAATTTAAAGATATGAAACGACAATGCAAACAAGCTCAAGCTGATTTAAGTAGAGCTGAATTTGAACGAGATATGCTAACAGATGAGAAGAAAATATTAGAGGAAGAACTTGAAAAAGCTCAAGAATCATCATCTAATATTGATTCTCAACTATCTCTTTTGAGTCAAGAAATTGAAACTCAAAAAAGGAAAAATGATGCTCTTACTACCAAAAATCATGAGCTTAAGGCAAAAGTCAAAATGTTAGACCTTGAAAAAGTTAGTTTACAAACAAAGTTAGACGACATTACTCAAAATGTTTCTAACTTTAACAAAGATCAAGAAAATTTGACAAAAAATATTGAAAGTTCACAATCTGCTACAAATAAACATGGCTTGGTATATAAGAAACAAGTTATCAAGAAACATCTTGGTAATAAAAGAAAGAAGAAAAATAAGGTAGTACAAGAAACTGAAGCTAAGAAAAATCTTAGTTTATTATATTCCAAACCAAAACCAATTGTGAAATTTCAAAAGAAGAATGTCAAGTCTATAAAAATATGGGTTCCTAAAACAAATAACAATTTGATTAGGAACTAGTACATTCAATTTTTTTTGAATTTTGTGCATCACAATCCAAATTATATGTATAAAGGGGATACTGGACCCGTATGGGTTTGGAATCCTAAGACCTAACTCTTAGGACCCTATAAAAAAGTGGGTACCATGGACTTAATTTTATTTTTTGCAGGTCCCACTCAAGAAAAGAGGAAAGTGGATACTGGACGGTGGTTTCTCGAAGCATATGACTGGAGACAAGAGCTTATTAACAAATATCACTTATTCAGATGGTGGCTCAGTCATTTTTGGAGATAATTCAAAAGGCTATATCATCGGCAAAGGCGATGTGAGCAATTATGGTACATCTAACTTACCTCTTATTACTAATGTCATGCTAGTTAGAAATTTGAAACATAATTTACTAAGTATCAGTCAATTGTGTGACAAATGTTTTACTATTTCCTTTTCGGACAATAATTGTAGTATCTTAGATAAAGATCGAAATCTAGTTTATGAAGGTTATAGAGACAGAAATATCTATATTCTGAATATGAATATCAATCATAACTCAGATATGTGTCTTATAGCAAATGATAATGATCTATGGCTATGGCACAAACGTTTCTATCACATAAACTTCAGAACTATTGACAAGCTAGCTAAAAATGATCTAGTTAAAGGACTACCCAAATTTAGTTTTACGGTTAATAATCTTTGTGATGCGTGTCAATTTGGAAAATTGACTAAATCGTCTTTCATATCCAAGAAAGTCATATCAACGTTACAACCACTTGAGCTATTACATATGGATTTATTTGGACCAACACAGGTTCAGTCAATAAACCATAATCGCTATGTGCTTGTAATAGTTGACGATTACTCTCGTTATACATCGGTGATTTTCTTGAAAAACAAAAGTGACACTTTCAAACATTTCAAATCCTTCGTTAAGAGAATTCAAAAGTCAAAAGGACTTAAGGTTAAAAATATAAGAAGTGATCATGGCGGAGAGTTCGAAAATAACGAATTTGAACATTTTTGTACAAAGAAAGGTATAAATCATAATTTTTCGTTTTCCAGAACTCCACAAAAAAACCGAGTTGTAGAAAGGAAAAAATCGAACTTTAGAAGAATGTGCAAGAACATTATTAAATGGACCCACTCTACCAAAACATTTTTGGGCAGAAGCTGTTGCAACTGCGTGTTATGTTTTGAATCGTGTATCCATTCGACCTCTGACCAAGAATACATCCTATGAGCTATTTAATCAAAGAAAGCCAAATATCTCATATTCCAAAGTTTTCGGTTCTAAATTCTTTATTTTAAATATGAAAGACCATCTTGGAAAATTTGATTCAAAACCCGATGAAGGTATATTTGTCGGATATTCGGAACGAAGCAAGGCCTATCGTATATTTAACAAGAGAACTAAAACTATTGAAGAATCACTTCATGTCTCTTTTGATGAATTCTATAAACCATCTCATATCGTATCAGATGACGAAGAGACCATAGTCACTAATAATCCTATCATCACAAATAATGACTCTGACTCAGAAATTGTTGACAATATTCCTCAACCTGCTGTGGTACCTTCTCCACCAAGATTTAGATCTCCTCCTAGAATTCTAAGAGATCATCCGGTTCAATGTTATTGGGGAAGTAACATCACAAATAAGAACAAGGAGTCAACTAAATCAAATGGGTCATGTCGCGTTTCTCTCAAATATCGAACCTAAGAATCCTAAAGAAGCTGCTACTGATGATTACTGGATCATTGCCATGCAGGAAGAACTAAATCAGTTCGAGTGCAATTATGTCTGGGAACTTGTTCCAAGACCGACTGATCAGTCAGTCATTGGTACGAAATGGGTTTATAAAAATAAAGCCGACGAACAAGGAAATATAACCAGAAATAAGGCAAGATTAGTAGCACAAGGATCTAATCAGGAAGAAGGTATCGAATATGAAGAAACCTTTGCACCCGTATCTCGATTAGAAGCTATTTGAATCTTACTGTCCTTTTCTTGTCATCATAATTTTAAACTTTATCAAATGGATGCCAAAAGTGCATTCTTAAATGGGTTTATCAAAGAGAATGTATATGTCGAACAACCTCCCTTGTTCGTACATGAGAAATATCCTGATCACGTATGTAAACTTAAGAAATCTTTATATGGATTAAAACAAGCACCTCGTCCTTGGTACGAACGATTACGAAGCTATCTTATTGATTCTGGTTTTCAAATTGGTAAAGTTGATCAGACTTTATTCATAAAACATTCTCGAAAAGATATATTAGTTATCCAGATATATGTAGACGATATTATCTTTGGTTCAACAAACAATAAACTCTACAAAGAGTTTGCAAATATTATGACCAAAGAATTTGAAATGTCTCATATGGGAGAACTATCGTATTTCCTTGGTCTTCAAATCAAACAGCTTTCTAATAGTATTTTTATTAGTCAAGAGAAGTACTGCGGAAATCTAGTCAAACATTTCGGTTTAGAAAATACCTTTGGTAAACCAACTCCTATGAGTACGACCACACATCTTGAAAAAGATGAACATGGTAAGAATGTTGACCAGAAGTTATATCGAAGCATGATTGGTTCTCTCCTGCACCTTACCGCAAGTCGTCCAGATATTATGATGAATGTTTGTTTGTGTGCAAGGTTTCAAGCTAATCCTAAAGAATCACATTTATGGGCTGTAATACGTATAATACGATATCTTAATAAAACCAAAGATTTTGGTCCTTTCTACCCAAAAGATTGTTCATTCGAACTAGTATCATATAATGATGCTGATTTCGGTGGCTCTCGCACGGATAGAAAGAGTACAAGTGGTACGTGCTATTTTATTGGAAGATCACTTGTCTCTTGGTTTAGTAAGAAACAAAATTGCGTTTCACTATCGACATGTGAAGCTGAGTACATATCAGCAGTTTTAGCTTGTACTCAAGTATTATATATGCAACAAACACTTCGAGATTTTGATATACATTTATCAAACTCCATCATATACTGTGATAACACAAGCGCAATCAATATATCGAAAAACCCAGTCAATCATTCTCGAACAAAGCACATTGATATTCGGCATCATTTCTTAAGAGACAATATTGAAAAAGGAACAATATGTCTCGAATATGTCCAGACTGACAACCAACTAGCAGATATTTTTACTAAGCCTCTCCTCGAATCTAGTTTTATTTCTTTACGTAGAGAGCTCGGCTTAATTTCTAGAATTGAACTCGATGTATAATATACACTATAATGTTGAGTTCTTATCTAGACGACACATATATTCTTATTAACTTAGCTGCTTAATAGCTTTTTGCTATTATTAGCAAATAATTGTGAGCTTTACAATATTTTAGTGGCTTATATTCTCTGAGTGTTTAAACCATTGCATTAAATTTTGTAAATCCTATATATACATACTCCTTTCCTATTGTTTTCTGCATCTCCATCCTTAAACATTTGTATACAAGTTCATAATTTCTTTATATAATGGCACACATATGCGACGAATGTGCACACCGATCACATATCTCGGTCACTACTTCCGAACCTGAAGAATACTACTCTCCGGAAACACCAAAGAGTAGACCGGAATGTTCGCATGCCCCCAGAGATACACCAAAACCCAAACGTGCTAAGAAAGTATTATTCTATTCTCCACGAACAAGAGAGAAGATTAGTGAAATTCATCACTACACTAAACATCAGATAGATCTCCAGCATCAACTTCATTATGAACAAAAACTCACATCTGATCGTTTAACTCTCTTAGAACGAATGGCGTCATTTTTCTGTAGCACGGATAGACACAGGGTTCACGAACCAATGCCACCTCCTCCATCTACATCTCGAAGTCCTAACTCATGGGATCATAATTACGCGAGAAATGAAGGAGCAAGAGAAAATTGGTCGCCATGGACACCAAGAGTTACGAACATTAAAGAAACATCCGAAGACAAGTCATCCACCTCTCATTAATTTATATCGTTTTTGTTGCATAATAAGTTTTTGTTTTAATTCTTATTTTTTGGGTTTTCATGTATTTTGTTTTTCAAATCCATGTTGAGTTGAAATAAAATTTATATAATTTTTTAAGCACTCATAAATCCAGAAAAACAAATATATACAGAAACGGTCGACTGTCAGGAATAGACCAGTCGACCGATTAAGTCTCTGGAAATATTTATATTTTGGTACCGGTTGACCGCCATAAAAATTACCAGTCGACCGTTCAACTCTCTGGAAATTTTTCAACTCAAAAGTCAACCAGTCGACCGGTCTATATCCCACCAGTCGACCGACTATCTTCTCTGGAAATTTGTGTTTCAGATACTAGTCGACCGGTATAATTCAACCAGTCGAACGGTAAAGTTCTCTGGAATTAAAACTTCCAGATACCAGTCGACGGTTCCAACCCTAACGGTCGACCGGTTACGCGTTTTTCAGTTTTTTCAACTACAAACTCACACGTCGATTCATATATCCCACCTCTTCACTATTTATTTATCTCCTTTCTCTCAAATCCCTGAAAAACAAACACCCCCAAATCAATTTCTCTATAATCGATGGCACCACCTCAAAAGAAACACAAGAAATCAAGTTTCACTTCACTCCAACCCATAGATTCTAACATCAAACAATGGCTCATGGATCCTATTGTACTGAAACGTTGGAATGCTATAAAGGATTACACCATTCACAAAGGTTCTTTCATAAATCTTTCTTCTTTTATCCTCTATGATGTTGAAGAACTACTGGATAAGGCTCGTATTAAATCACTTCTTACCTTTGATAAGAACAACGTAGAAATTAATCATATTATGATTCGGTTGTTCTATGCCAATCTTAACCTACCAAAATTCAAAACAGAGAATTCTGCTAATTGTCTTTGGTCTGTAGTTTGCGGTCATCATGTTTTCATTTCAAAGGAACGAATGGCCATGGTTCTCAATTCGCCAAACAGTGGAAGAGAATTTTTTTTCGGATTTTTGCACTATCCATATTCGTGAAAAAATCAGTCATCTTTTTATCGAGGATCATAAAACTAGCACTAAGGCGATTAACTTACGGCCTACAACTCGTGTTTTACATCATGCCATCACACGCTCTTTATTGCCGAGGGTTGGTAATTTTGATGATGTCTATAAAGAAAAATTCAAAGCATTATATGCGATTTATGGGGATATTGAGCTAAATTGGATAAATATGATTTTTGACGAAATTTTGCTTGTCAATGAACACACAAGGCCACACATTTTCTAAAATGAATATGTTATGAGACTTTTACTCGGTTGTGGTGTCAAGTCTTGTGAGTCTAAAATCTCCAAGCCAAAGTGCATCGACAAAGCAACTAAAAAGAGAATGAAGCTCCCAGAACCTTATGTGAATATCATTCCTTTTGAACAATACCAAAAGCAAGGTCCTCAAGAAACCACTTCTTCTACGACTCCCAAGCCTAAACCGAAAGAAGTCAAACTCCTTCAACCTTCCTCGTCGACTAAGGATTCACTAGCACAAATTGCACGGAACCAATTCCTCCTCGAAGCGAGACTTAAACGTACCGACACCAAACTCGAGAGTTTGGATAAAAAGCTCGACAAACGATTTTCAAAACTTAAGTCTTTCTTCGGTATTATTTGGAATGCAATTTCATGTGCATCATCATCTTACTCTACCCAAATACAAGACCCGGGAAAACGTCCCATGCCTCCTACATTTACGTGGTCATCATCTGACGAAGGCACCACTTCAGGAACCAATATAGGACGTGGTCGTGGGGAATATGAGACCAAGAAGGAAGACAAAGGAAACAACGATGAGGAAGATGTTCCAGAAGAAGGAGACAAGGAAGAAGGAGGGAACGAACAAATTGAGTGGGACAACACTGAACCCAAATCGTCATTGCATTATTTTGTTTTTCATCCATGTTTTATGATACTATGTTTTATATTTTTATGCAAAACTTCAAACCGACACTTGTATGTAAATAGTGCTGAATTTATTTTGGGTTTGTACGTCTTAAGCTATTAGGTACATGACTTGCTTGTGATATGTTTGGTTTATATTATATGCTACAATCTTAAAGTTCCTCTTAAGCTATTTGTGTGTTCACTACTCCTTTTTGTCGATGACAAAGGGGGAGGAAAATATTACTAACATTATGTTTTGCAGATTTTTTTTAGTATGTATTTCAGGGGGAGCATATATTCAGTGGGAGTTAAAAACAATTTCAGAGCTATGTTGTCATCAATCAAAAAGGGGGAGAATGTTGAATCAAGGAATTCACGGCGTTTTGATTAAATGACAAGGAGAAGTTCAAGATCAACAAAAAGAAGAGATTCAATGGTATTTAATATTAGAGGTTGATTATTTAGAGTTTTAGTTGGGTTATAAATGTTAAAATCTATTGTCAAATAATCATACACCTCAATGGTTTGAATATATATATGTATACACATTCATTGTGCATACTATCAGAAACCGGTCGACCGGTTTCATTCTAGGAGGTCGACCGTTTCTGGGAAGAAATGAACAATGAACGTGCACACATGTATATAATGTACATATATTCAAATACCAGTCTACTGGTCATTTTTAACCAGTCCACTAGTCTACGAACTGAAGCAACTTTTCGAATAGACACTCTTATTTATCAAGGGTTGTTTCCTTTTCTCTTCGCCAAAAATCATCTCTATTCGTTGCTTCTATTCACCAATTATTACAACTCTCCAACCTCTATAAAAGCAACATGAAATCACCATTTTAATAATAACAATTCTTTCTATTCTTGCTATCTAATTGCTGATTACATTCTTGCTCTCTAAAAGCACTCAAAAGCTCATAATTCTCACATATCGTTATTTGAATCCTTGAATCTGTATATTATTCTAAAAAATCAAACAACAATATCATCTTCCAAATCTTCATAATCGCAAGATCATATTTGAGGATAGGATTATAGGAAGGTTGTACAAGAATTGACAAATTCGTGTTATTGAGAACACACATTGTCAAATTACAAGTTTAATTATCTTGTCTGAAGTCCTCGGTGTTGTAAGAGGCAAGTTGTGAAGTCCTCGTGTTGATAGAGGCGTGAAATCCCGTTCGGCTGCTCGGGTGTTGTGAACCTGTTCCTCCGGGTGAAGTGAGGTAGTTGTTCAGTGAAATTCCAGATAGGAGAACTGGGACTGGACGTAGGATGGTGTTCTGAACCAGTATAAAAATCCCTGGTGTGATTTTTCTATTACTGCACTTACTTGCCTGTGATATTGCTTCTGTGAGATCGTTTTATAATAAATATTTACCTGCATAACTATTGTAAATATTCAAGTTAGTATATCACATATTTTCCGCTTATCCATATTACTGATCCTGCCTAAGTCGTATATCGACACTTTCACTTAGTGTGGTTTCTGCGGTAGCGTCTTGAATAGCAAACATTGATTCAAGCTATTTCATTATTGCATCAATTGCGATGGTTATCTGGCTCGTCAGTCCCGCCATTACTTCTTCTAATTCTCTTCTGGTTATAGCTTCCTCAATTTCTAACGATTCTCTCACTTCAAATCGGATAGTGGGTGACTCGATAATATTGACACTGTTGGAAGGGTCATTGGTTTTACCAATAGCTTCCTTTGCCATACTCATGATTCAAACAGGCAAAGTTTCTCTCCGGGAATCTCGGTGGACTTCAACAAGGAAAGATGTAAATACGGCCCCACGGTGGGCGCCAAATGTTTTCACCAAAAATGGTTCAAACGCTAAGGGTACAATGAATGTACTTCACCAATACGGTTAGAAAATAAGTGGAGCCGCACTCAACAACAATTGAAAGTAGATATGCAAAAGAAAACAAAATGAAGACGAGGTTTTAGAGTGGTTCAGCCTTGTGTTAGGCCTACATCCACTTTGAATGGAGTTTTCATTATCATGATGATGATTAAAGGATATATCAGCTCTTGTTCTTCATACATCTACTTATTCACTCAATATATTTTCACTTTTACATACAAATTTCACTTAGATTCACGAGATTCAATGGTGGAATGGCAGGATTTGCAATGAAGAAGGACGGATAAGAGATTGAGGAGGAGGATGTCTTTGATCTTTTGCACTTATAGGATTTTGACGGATGTCATGACTAAATGGATGAAGGATCCTCGGATGATGACGGTGATCATGGCTGAAACGTTCAAGGAATGGCTAAGGATGAAATTAAGCAGCACTTTGTAGTAGCTTGAGGTCCCCTCCTTCTAGTGGTAGCTATCGCCTATTCATAGTTGAGCCCTCATGAAAGTTTGAACTGGAATTCATACGAGCCGGTTATCCCATTAATTGCTAAAATGCCACTGCCTCGTTGTAGCCAGCTGTCAGTAACCGTTTCTGGCTGTCCAACATGAATGACTTTTACAGGATCGAATGACTTTCTAAGAGTGAGCGGCTGCTTTCGGTTCGAACAGTTTAGACGACCGGTCCTAGGCATATGAGCGGGCTGGTTGGGGCTATAATCTGTCAACGGACATAAAGCGTGTGTGTGAACCCTGATAACTTGGACCCTCGGGAGTGGGATTTGCGACCGAACTCTCTGAAATGGGGGTGAACGGAGAAACCCTTCCTATATGCGCGAGTCTTGTTGTTATTGTGTCATGTGTGGTCGGTCATGACCCTTCACAGACTGTTTGAGTGTACTAGATAGCTCACTGTATGACCGAGCCTAATGATGCTCGACCCATAATGCTAGCGCACACTTAATAGACCAATATATATGTGGTTCTTTAAGGATAAGCACTGTCCCCGCCCAGTTGTAGCCAGCTGGTGACAGTTGTTCCCAACTGCCCTACATGAGTGATTTCATAGGGGCGAGTGGTTGGGTAAGAACGAGTAATTGCATATTGAACGGCCGGACAGGAAATGAGTGCATAGGTTATGTCTTGTCAAAGCGATCCGGTTAGTGTAGGAACGGTCGACCAGATCATGGTAAGCCTTCTGTAATTGTCTAGTTGGAGCATTTGTATTTGATGATGGATGGGAGAGAGTCTGAGGTTGGAATCCATGAGTGGTGCGCGGGGTACATGTACGACCTTTCTTTAATATTCTTGTGTTCCCTGATGTGAGCGACTGCTATCTTTGGTCATAAACGGTCGGTCTTCTAGGTTGTGCTCGTTCGTTGCGCTCTTGGATATTTGGAGCAGGCGACCGCTACCTCAGGTACAAATCTCTTAAGCTTGCCCTGGCCGTATTACCCTTTAGCGTAGTCGAATCGAGCTGTATGACCGGTGTGGGACTTATTAGTTTTGGTATTGTGTGTTCCTCCTTGTAGACCTGTTCAGAACGACCTGAGCATCTTGAATTGTTCATGCATGTCTGATCTCTACAGTGACTATTATGGATACCTTATGAAGATTTAATGCACCAATTAGGGATAAACACTTCGCAAGTTCGATCTTCTGTAAGTATTTCCATTTCGATTATATGCACTAAACTAGATCATATTTTCAACCTAATTGGGAAATCAACCCGGATTTTCAAGAATTAATTTTGAGTTAAACAATGGTGACAGTTTAGATAAAGATTAATAACAGAAATAATGGGTTATTCATTCACCTAACATACTGTTTGGGGGTTTGAAATGCAAAATTAAATGTGAGGCTAATCTCTGTCATAAAGTAAAACGCTCTGCTTCCAGTACGAGTTAATTCAATATAATGACCAATAATTCATTTTGTTTCCGATTTTTCTGACACAGACATGTGTTTTTACTTAGCTTTTGCCCCAAGGGTGTCGGACCAGCCCAAAAGTGTATCTGAAAGGTCATCTTCCTTTTGGTTTTAGTGTCAGTAAAATCCAAGAACTTAACATCAAAACACTTTGATCTTGACTTTACTCGTACGAGATCTAGAGACCAATCATGCCTTCTTGATAACACTGGATTACTTGATTTCGGTGGAACCATTACCAAGCGTCATTAATAGTCTAATTTTTCTGATTTGTCCTTTTAATTTTGGTGTTGGGATAACTAGTTTTATCATCACTAAAGACTTAACTGCATGTAAGTGTATGTGATGCATATATAGACCATGTCAAGATTAATACTTATGATCAACCAGATATTCCGTGAGTCAAACTCCTAATACTAGTAAGTTTATGTATTACTCATTCACTTATGGATGCTACATGTATATTCATGTAAAAGAATGTGATGCTAATATGTGTGTTATGAAATGATATCACCTAGCAGCATCATGTTTGGCAAAAAGAGCTCAGATAAGCTGAAGTTTAAAGGTTCTAGTGTTATACGCACCAAGAAGGAATTTACTCTGAAGAAATCTTTAATCATCTCTTAAGACGAGGTGAAGACCATTCTTGAGAATTTTGGGATATCTGGCATAGACGTCGCTGCAGCTACTGGCCAAGGTACTATCCAAAATATCCCAAAGGCGTACTTTGCATACTCAGTGATACATATTTGGCATGGCGTCTTACTTCCTTTTCCACCTTTCATGCTCAGGCTTTTGTGTGATTTGGGGGTTGCCCCTATCCATCTTTCACCCACTACTTATACTCTTCTCCTATGCCTTGAGGTTCTGACACTTGAGTCAAATCAGGCTTCCCTGAGTCCTAAGATCACTCGTCATCTGATACAATTTTCCAAAAGTGCGGAGTCATTGATCTTACGCGCGAACCCCATAAGGAGGCTTATAAGCAATAGCATTAGCAATTCTAAACCTTGGGAAGATCAGTTCTTTTATGTTAGGTGCCCTTTCGGTGTATCAGGAAAATTTGTTCATCCTGGTAAGTACTTGTCTTCTAAAAACGATTATGCTACATCTCATTTTCGTTTGACTTTTGTTTTTGCCTAGATTCTTCTTCAATAAATGTTACTTTATTAACCGAGGAGTCTCAAATTGTAGAACCTACTTTTAAGGCGTCTTAGACAAAGGGTTATCGGTCATCCTTACTGGCTATGACTAAACTTCGCCAATTCGGCCTTCTTTCTCTGGGGTAGAAGATTCTGGGACAACCGCCCATCCATTTTTCTAGCACTACGGGCTTGTCTCGGGGCTACAATACCTTTAATGCAGCGTCTCCCATATTTCCAGGTACTTTGTACAGGACTGTGTTTCTGTTCAAACATATGATTTCTTGCTTTTATGTTATGGCTATTTTTGATGAGGAACTCTAACTTCTAAAGATGCCTCTGCTCTTGACGCTTTAGCTCAGTCTGATGTTGTAGCTCTAAAGAGGCTTGCTGATTCTACTATCGATCCATCGCCCAAAAAGCAGAAGTGTGACATGTCCGTCCACTTTTCTTGTAATGTCCCATATTTTAACGGAATAATAATTAACTTAATTAATTATTTAAATAGTAATTTAGAGATTTAAATTGGTTTAATTAAATAATATTGAATATTTAATTAATATTTATAATATAAAAATATATTATAATTCCGAGTTAGTCGAAAATAACTGAATTTGTAACAACCCGAAATTTAACAAAATGTTAAATCAAGAATCAAGGCAGAATTAAATTATAGAATCTGAATCAGATAAAACGGGCTGTGCCATTGCGTTCGTCTCGGAAAAATACGCGAAATAGAGTCCGAAATTTCGTAAATCGGAGTCCATATGACCAAGATATGGCCTCGCGAAGTTTCACGAAAAAATCGAAAACGAAAACAGATTCAAATTTCAAAATTCAGAAGAGGCGGGAAAATTTCACGCCAGACCAGGGGAGGTCGACTGGGGAGTCGAACCCCCTGCCCCAGGTCGACTGGGGAGTCGACCCCAGGGTCGACCTGGGGGTCGACCTGCCTGGTCGGACCCAGGCAACCTGGTGCACCTGTTTTGCTGTTTGGCTCGGTTTTGGAGGCTTGTGACGATTTTTGAGGGCTTGGATCTATCCTAGGGTTAATCTAACGGCCTAGACTACTCCTAATCTCTATAAAAAGACCCCTAAACCTACCCTAAACCCTCACAAATCACTCATGCCACGAAGTGCTGCCCAAATCTCCATTGATCATGGCCTCCATCTCCAACTTCAAGAGCTTATGCATTCAAATCGGGTTCAAATCAAAAGGTGCAAGCTTGCTACACCAAATAGAGGCCAAATCAACGTTGCTATGCGAGTTTCATGACGGTTCTTCGACAAAGGAGCCACCTTTCTTAGTCAAGATGATGAATGATCCTTTTCCTAAGCCTCGCTATGTAAGTTCTAGCTACTTCTAGATCTAAACGGTAGTTTTGATCATGGCATGGAATAAAATGTAGTTAAACATGAATGTTATAACCTATGCGAGCCTAGTTTGCTCCTTTATCATGAACATATGACTTTGGGTTATGTTTTAGCGACTAAACCATGCTATTCATGTTGCATTGGACTTAGTTTGCCATGCAAGATTGGACATTTACTTGTAGTATGATAGCATGAACACTTAGAGCCACTTTGACTTGTGAAATAGTTGCATAAATTGGACTTGGGGGCTTATGCATGTAAATAAAACCAACCCCCTTATGATATCATGTTTATGTAAGGTCAAATCTCGTTATGACAACATGCAAGTTTGTGAGCAAATTTCCTATGATAATATGCAAGTTTGTGGCCAAATCCTTTATGACATTATGCATGCTTATGGCCAAACCCTATATGACACTATCATGCATGTTTTAAGGCCAAACCCCCTTATGATACCATGCATGTTTGGAGCCAATCCCTTTTATGGCATCGTGCATGTTTTGGGGTCTATATGTAGCCATAGTATACCTACTATGTTGACTCGCTTTCACTCAAGTGAAAACACGATTTTGGGGTAGTTAGATAAACATGAACATGACGCGAAATCTTGGCGTGAATATGACATGAAAACTCGACTTGAGGTTACATGTGAACACGACATGTAAGTTGAACCAAAATGGGGGCATGACATGTGGGGTAAACATGGAACTTGAACTAGACGTGGGAGGGTTGTAAGTGTAATATGACACTAGACCAAACATGAAAGTGGCCAACTCGAGGTTGGGTTGAGTTTGTAGCATAAATCTACCCGGACCCGCCCGGCTTAACTAGTGGCTACAAACAATAGGACCCAATGTGAGAAGTTGGTCATGTCGCGCTTAAGACCCGAGGTTAGACTAAGTTGTGGTGTAAAACTACCCGGACCCGCCCGGCTTAACTAGTAACCACAACAAGGTCTAATGTGAGAGGTTGAGAGTGCATTAATTAAATTAATGCCACATGATAAGGTTAAGTAAATTTGACTAATGACACTTAACCGATATGACACGAATGGGTAGGTTAAGTTAAACCGGACTTGGTTCCTTAATGACACTTAACCATACAAGACAATTAGAGGATGGGGTAAAGTAATTTACGCTTAACTAATCCGACTTGGTAATTAGATGGGGTTAAGTAATTAAGACTTAACTAATCTAAACACGGTAATTCGATGGGGTTAAGTTAAACACTTAACCAATCTAAACTTGGTAACCCAATGAGGTTAAGTAACCAATACTTAACTAAATTAATATGATAATTCAATGGGGTTAAGTAACTTATACTTAACCAGTTATACGTGATGATTTGATGAGGTTAAGTAACCTACACTTAACCAATCTAATACGTGGGTCTGGTAGGGTTAAGTCACAAGACCTTTTAAATTAGGCTTAACCATTGTGATACGATTAGTGGATGGGGTTAAGTTAACCTACACTTAACCAATCCGACTCGACAATCTGATGGGATTAAGATAATCTATGCTTAATCAATCTAACATGATAATCTGATAGGGTTAAGACAAATAAATACTTAACCAATCTGACTTGATAGGGTTAAGTCATGAGCTTCTTGGTACACTTAACCAACTTGTAAGGCTAAGCCTTGAACTTGAGTACTTAGCCAATCTTGACATGATTCGTAGGCGGGTTAAGTCATGAACGTGGATAGCAACACTTAACCCATTTGACAAAACCCTAGCTCAGGGGACTAGGTTGGAAATCGTAGTTAACAAGGATAGCGGAAAGAGGGGCTAAGTGGTAAACCTTAGTTAAGGGTAACTAAGTAATAATTCTTAGCCAAGGACATGGGACTAGTTCAGAAATAGATGAGTAACCTGATACGGTAGGTCATCGCTTAGTATACGAGGAGGAGCAACTTATCTGACTTGGATAAGGGCTCTAACGAACTGGGTGACGAAGCGGTAGCTTCGGGGAACGTGAAGGTGCTCTTAGTATCCCTCTGCGAGGTGGCAAGTGGTCCATGAAACCCGGCCTCACAGAGGTTAAGGTCTGCGGTAGAAGAGCCAAGAGTATGCCTTGGTTGCTATGCGAGCGACCTAAAAACTGGGATGGATTAGCGTGGAGTCGACGATACTTGATTTTGCCCCGGGATAGCATATCGCCGGCTACCTACCATCTTTAGTCAATTGTGTATGTATGGAAAGGCAGGGAACTCCCAAAAGATCATATACTATCTATCAAGTTATGGGTGAGGTTGGCTATCTGGAAGTGGGCATCGATGGGCCTTAGTGTAGTTCTCATACATGATTTTTCTTGGATTGCCTTTCAGTAGTTGAGGGAGGGGTCACGTGGGACCATAGCCACGGGTACAAAAACAGACCTTGATATCTGCATCAGCAGACAACTTAAAGCTCCCGACCGAGTTCCGTATTTCTTGATTTGCCCTGGCACGGAACTCGGATGGCACATTGAGGAACATGTGCATCTAGACATGGAAAACGATTCACGATACATACGTGGGATAAAGGGCGCGGTTGACGGGTGGCATAATCCCTAGTGGCTCTAGGTGGCTGAACCCAAACCGAGACACGGAAACGTTCATTAGGTAGCATAATCCCTAGTGGTCCTAGGTGGCATAAATCCTAAGTGGAAACGTGATAGTTCATGGTAAGAAAACATAACTAGATCAAGGGTAGCAGTCCAAAATAACTTCAAGGATAAAACGTTTACATGGGAAAGCCCGTATGGCCTACGGCAAAGGACTGAACTTATACATGGAAAGAAACATACGAGTTGGGAAAACCTACATATGCTATATATTAGGTTGACATGGCCCATTACATGGCGTTGGGCAAGGGACATTCATAGTTAACACATGACGCGGGTTGGGATACTAGTACGAGAGGTGCAGAGCAAATATACATGTTAGAACCATGAGAAATATACATGATAGATGCCGTGGGATGTTATACAGGATAGATACCTTGGGATATTATACTTGATAGAAACCGGACGATGTGATACCTTGACTTATCATGACACCCTAGTTTATCATGATATCTTAGTTTACCTTGCTACAGTAGTTCAGCCTGTTTTAGTTTATCTATCTTGTAGTCATCCTTATGTTTACTTTCAGTTTATGCATGTCATGTTACCTTTACCTGTTTTTATGCTGGAAGTAGATAGGACTTACCAGTCTTTATGACTGACCCCGTTTTCTTTCGCCTCTTGTCTTCCGTTCCCACCCCCCCTTAGGTTTTCAGGGAGGAAACACTGTTATCTAGTTCGGACTTCTTCTGCTTGAAGGTCATCATGCATGGCTTGGACTTTTCTTGGCTATGGCTACTTTACTGTTTTACTTGGGGAATAATTTATGAAATGGTTTTATGCTTCTTTATTATTGCAAGACAGGTTTTGATGTATTCTGATGTAAAAGGCTTTAGACCTTATTTTATAAGGTAATGAAATTTGTTTTACTTCCGCTGTTTTAAATATATATATATGTTCTGTCTTGTAATATTTCTGTGCATGTTTACCTCGATAATGCTTCACCAAACCTAGTGCATTCCCTTTGTGAGTGACCCTAGCGGAGGTGGGGTGTTACATTTGGTATCAGAGCAGAAGGTTAGCAGACTGGGCAAAAGTTTTTAAAACCTTCTGAAAACTATTTGAAAAACCGTTTACAAAGAAGCATTTTTCAAGAAAAGTTTGTTTTTAAAAAAGCTATTCCCCAAAGGCCATTAGCATTATCCTTTGATTCCTTGATTGAATCTCGTTTCCTTTCTTTCCTCCATCTGTGGTCACAGTAGTTCTAACTGTGACTAATCTTTGTCTAGCCACGTAGGTGTTTCCCGTACGATGGAGGTGGTTCTCGAGAGACCTGTTGCTGTGGTACAAGGAAGGATAATAAGAGTAAGGATAAAGGACGCGAGCTTAAGGATAAGCAACTGTTACTATGGCTTAGTCCATCGAGGAGGATAAGGACAAGATCATCGGAGAGGGAAATTGTACGCTCCCATTTCTAGGGTACCTAAAAGAAATGGTACCGTTTCTGGTAAAGGTTTAGTCATTCTTTCCTATCATCCCGTCCAGACTTTGTCTTGTTCATCTAATCATTTAAGTCTGCTTGGATAGTTGAGACTCTGCGCCTTAGTATTAGCATGGTAAAGGATCCCAGTTTTTGTCCCAAAAATCTGATTGGAGAGTTGGTCCATTTCTTCATGACTTGCTTGGATTTGAGAATGACATGTCTCGGCTACGGATGGATTCTAGGGATAAAGAGGTCACCCAATAAGGGGTGCCATTCTCGGTTTTGGAAAGAGGGTAGTTAGGCTCTCGACTCACCTTGGTGATACCCTCGAAGTCTCGTGTAACCTTTTGGGTTCTGACATGGTTAGTTACCTAAAATCTCGGGATGCAGTTGTCGGTAATCCGTTCGAATAGAATTCGCCGCTTAGGCGGATGGTTCGTTTCGCTTATGCATGAGTTATGGGAATCACCCTAGTAAGTGCACGTGTTAACATGGATTGACATCGGGAAACGAGATCCAGAATTCACTAGTGAATTTTGGAGAGCTGGCATGAGTGCGTAGATATGGTTGAGCCAAGTATACTAGGGAAAGAATAAATGAAAGTGGAACGAGAGGCGACAGTGAAAAGAGTTCCGACTCATACCTTGGAAATAGGAATCAAGGAACTACGAAATCATGAAGTCAAAGGCAGTCAAGGCACACTGGAATTAGGCTCAAGGAAATGCGGCTTAGACGCGCGCATCGTGTCTCTTTGTAAGAGTATATCGTTGATCCCTGGTTCTCCTGTAGAGCTTACTTACATGCTATCGCTTGGTGGATATTCTCTCGGTCATGTTTCTGTTGCAAACCCCGTAAGGAGATTGTCTTGTTTATCTCCTCGATCTTATCTTGGGAACCTTAGATAGAACTCTATGGATGTAGACATGTATTTGAAACATGTTATGAATGATATGGTTGCAAATGGTTGCAAGTGGTTGCTCGTGGATGCGCGAATACACATTAGATACTAGATTGACGCGGTCACGTTTCATGTTGCATATGCACGAGTATTTATACTTGTTTATGGATGAAATTGAATGTGTTATCATGCGGATGTTGCATATGAATGAATGTTTGCGCACGCATATAGTACGTATATGACTAGGACTATTCTCATACATGTTGGACTCATGGCACTGAACATATTTTGCATTAGAAAGATCATTCAGGCCTGATCACTAGCATTAGCTAAGGAGCATATACACACACGTTCTGCATATGTTCATATGGCATTAGAAATCGTCTAAGGACAATGGTTGCCTATGGATGATGTTTTGAGTAGATGGATGATGGATGGTAGGATACGTTCTTCCTAACTTGGAGATTTCGGGGACGAAATCCTTAAAGGAGGGGAGAATGTAACAACCCGAAATTTAACAACATGTTAAATCAAGAATCAAGGCAGAATTAAATTATAGAATCTGAATCAGATAAAACGGGCTGTGCCATTGCGTTCGTCTCGGAAAAATACGCGAAATAGAGTCCGAAATTTCGTAAATCGGAGTCCGTATGACCAAGATATGGCCTCGCGAAGTTTCACGAAAAATTCGAAAACGAAAATAGATTCAAATTTCAGAATTCAGAAGAGGCGGGAAAATTTCCCGCCAGACCAAGGGAGGTCGACAGGGGAGTCGACCCCCCCCTGCCCCAGGTCGACTGGGGAGTCTACCCCAGGGTCGACCTGGAGGTCGACCTGCCTGGTCGGATCCAGGCAACCTGGTGCACCTGTTTTGCTGTTTGGCTCGGTTTTGGAGGCTTGTGACGATTTTTGAGGGCTTGGATCTATCCTAGGGTTAATCTAACGGCCTAGACTACTCCTAATCTCTATAAAAAGACCCCTAAGCCTACCCTAAACCCTCACAAATCACCCATGCCACGAAGTGCTGCCCAAATCTCCATTGATCATGGCCTCCATCTCCAACTTCAAGAGCCTATGCATTCAAATCGGGTTCAAATCAAAAGGTGCAAGCTTGCTACACCAAATAGAGGCCTAATCAACGTTGCTATGCGAGTTTCATGACGATTCTTCGATAAAGGAGCCACCTTTCTTAGTCAAGATGATGAATGATCCTTTTCCTAAGCCTCGCTATGTAAGTTCTAGCTACTTCTAGATCTAAACGGTAGTTTTGATCATGGCATGGAATAAAATGTGGTTAAACATGAATGTTATAACCTATGCGAGCCTAGTTTGCTCCTTTATCATGAACATATGACTTTGGGTTATGTTTTACCGACTAAACCATGCTATTCATGTTGCATTGGACTTAGTTTGCCATGCAAGATTGGACCTTTACTTGTAGTATGATAGCATGAACACTTAGAGCCACTTTGACTTGTGAAATAGTTGCATAAATTGGACTTGGGGGCTTATGCATGTAAATAAAACCAACCCCCTTATGATATCATGTTTATGTAAGGTCAAATCCCGTTATGACAACATGCAAGTTTGTGAGCAAATTTCCTATGATAATATGCAAGTTTGTGGCCAAATCCTTTATGACATTATGCATGCTTATGGTCAAACCCTATATGACACTATCATGCATGTTTTAAGGCCAAACCCCCTTATGATACCATGCATGTTTGGAGCCAATCCCTTTTGTGGCATCGTGCATGTTTGGGGGTCTATATGTAGCCATAGTATACCTACTATGTTGACTCGCTTTCACTCAAGTGAAAACACGATTTTGGGGTAGTTAGATAAACATGAACATGACGCGAAATCTTGGCGTGAATATGACATGAAAACTCGACTTGAGGTTACATGTGAACACGGCATGTAAGTTGAACCAAAATGGGGGCGTGACATGTGGGGTAAACATGGAACTTGAACTAGACGTGGGAGGGTTGTAAGTGTAATATGACACTAGACCAAACATGAAAGTGGCCAACTCGAGGTTGGGTTGAGTTTGTAGCATAAATCTACCCGGACCCGCCCGGCTTAACTAGTGGCTACAAACAATAGGACCCAATGTGAGAAGTTGGTCATGTCGCGCTTAAGACCCGAGGTTAGACTAAGTTGTGGTGTAAAACTACCCGGACCCGCCCGGCTTAACTCGTAACCACAACAAGGTCTAATGTGAGAGGTTGAGAGTGCATTAATTAAATTAATGCCACATGATAAGGTTAAGTAAATTTGACTAATGACAATTAACCAATATGACACGAATGGGTAGGTTAAGTTAAACCGGACTTGGTTCCTTAATGACACTTAACCATACAAGATAATTAGAGGATGGGGTAAAATAATTTACACTTAACTAATCCGACTTGGTAATTAGATGGGGTTAAGTAATTAAGACTTAACTAATCTAAACACGGTAATTCGATGGGGTTAAGTTAAACACTTAACCAATCTAAACTTGGTAACCCAATGAGGTTAAGTAACCAATACTTAACTAAATTAATATGATAATTCAATGGGGTTAAGTAACTTATACTTAACCAGTTATACGTGATGATTTGATGAGGTTAAGTAACCTACACTTAACCAATCTAATACGTGGGTCTGGTAGGGTTAAGTCACAAGACCTTTTAAATCAGGCTTAACCATTGTGATACGATTAGTGGATGGGGTTAAGTTAACCTACACTTAACCAATCCGACTCGACAATCTGATGGGATTAAGATAATCTATGCTTAATCAATCTAACATGATAATCTGATAGGGTTAAGACAAATAAATACTTAACCAATCTGACTTGATAGGGTTAAGTCATGAGCTTCTTGGTACACTTAACCAACTTGTAGGGATAAGCCTTGAACTTGAGTACTTAGCCAATCTTGACATGATTCGTAGGCGGGTTAAGTCATGAACGTGGATAACAACACTTAACCCATTTGACAAAACCCTAGCTCAGGGGACTAGGTTGGAAATCGTAGTTAACAAGGATAGCGAAAAGAGGGGCTAAGTGGTAAACCTTAGTTAAGGGTAACTAAGTAATAATTCTTAGCCTAGGACATGGGACTAGTTCAGAAATAGATGAGTAACCTGATACGGTAGGTCATCGCTTAGCATACGAGGAGGAGCAACTTATCTGACTTGGATAAGGGCTCCAACGAACTGGGTGACGAAGCGGTAGGTTCGGGGAACGTGAGGGTACTCTTGGTATCCCTCTGCGAGGTGGCAAGTGGTCCATGAAACCCGGCCTCACAGAGGTTAAGGTCTGCGGTAGAAGAGCCAAGAGTATGCCTTGGTTGCTATGCGAGCGACCTAAAGACTGGGATGGATTAGTGTGGAGTCGACGATACTTGATTTTGCCCCGGGATAGCATGTCGTCGGCTACCTACCATCTTTAGTCAATCGTGTACGTACGGAAAGGCAGGGAACTCCCAAAAGACCATATACTAGCTATCAAGTTATGGGTGAGGTTGGCTATCTGGAAGTGGGCATCGATGGGCCTTAGTGTAGTTCTCATACATGATTTTTCTTGGATTGCCTTTCAGTAGTTGAGGGAGGGGTCACGTGGGACCATAGCCACGGGTACAAAAACAGACCTTGATATCTGCATCAGCAGACGACTTAAAGCTCCCGACCGAGTTCCGTATTTCTTGATTTGCCCTGGCACGGAACTCGGATGGCACATTGAGGAACATGTGCATCTAGACATGGAAAACGATTCACGATACATACGTGGGATAAAGGGCGCAGTTGACGGGTGGCATAATCCCTAGTGGCCCTAGGTGGCTGAACCCAAACCGAGACACGGAAACGTTCATTAGGTAGCATAATCCCTAGTGGTCCTAGGTGGCATAAATCCTAAGTGGACACGCGGTAGTTCATGGTAAGAAAACATAACTAGATCAAGGGTAGCAGTCCAAAATAACTTCAAGGATAAAACGTTTACATGGGAAAGCCCGTATGGCCTACGGCAAAGGACTGAACTTATACATGGAAAGAAACATACGAGTTGGGAAAACCTACATATGCTATATATTAGGTTGACATGGCCCATTACATGGCGTTGGGCAAGGGACATTCATAGTTAACACATGACGCGGGTTGGGATACTAGTACGAGAGGTGCAGAGCAAATATACATGTTAGAACCATGAGAAATATACATGATAGATGCCGTGGGATGTTATACAGGATAGATACCTTGGGATATTATACTTGATAACCGGACGATGTGATACCTTGACTTATCATGACACCCTAGTTCATCATGATATCTTAGTTTACCTTGCTACAGTAGTTCAGCCTGTTTTAGTTTATCTATCTTGTAGTCATCCTTATGTTTACTTTCAGTTTATGCATGTCATGTTACCTTTACCTGTTTTTATGCTGGAAGTAGATAGGACTTACCAGTCTTTATGACTGACCCCGTTTTCTTTCGCCTCTTGTCTTCCGTTCCCCCCCCCCCCAGATTTTCAGGGAGGAAACACTGTTATCTAGTTCGGACTTCTTCTGCTTGAAGGTCATCATGCATGGCTTGGACTTTTCTTGGCTATGGCTACTTTACTGTTTTACTTGGGGAATAATTTATGAAATGGTTTTATGCTTCTTTATTATTGCAAGACAGGTTTTGATGTATTCTGATGTAAAAGGCTTTAGACCTTATTTTATAAGGTAATGAAATTTGTTTTACTTCCGCTGTTTTATATATATATATATATATATATATATATATATTTATATATGTTCTATCTTGTAATATTTCTGTGCATGTTTACCTCGATAATGCTTCACCAAACCTAGTGCATTCCCTTTGTGAGTGACCCTAGCGGAGGTGGGGTGTTACAGAATTCACAATATTGTGTGGATTGGATCATTTATGATATTTAATTCAGTTTAGAATTTGATTAGAATAACGAATATATTATTTGAACGACAGTTGAACGTATAATTATAATATAATTATAATCGAGCTTGAAATGGCGCGGTTGTTCGTAATTTGGCGATTCGAACTTTAAACGAATATACAGAATCCGTTTTAAATCGGATTTTTGTGAAACAAGAAACGTTCGGAGCCGGTGAAGGATAATTTTCTAACGGAAGAGAAAAATCAGGATTTCAGTGTGTAGATTATGATTTGTGTCCAAATCAAATTTTTGAAAAGTTGCTATGGAATTCTTTTATAATTTATAACAATTTATTTATATTATAAATGAATTTTTCAATATAAATTGAATATCGATTCGACCGGGATTTGAATATCGAGTTATAAATTCAATTGGAGCTGTATGATATTCTATTGTGAATATTAACGATAATATTTAGTTTTAAATATTTAATTTTATTTTTAAATATATTTATATATTTAAATAGGTTATTTAGGGCTTTGAAAATAGCCAGTTTTGCAAAGAGCTCCGTTTTCGACGAAACTAATTTTGTTGGATCCGAAGTATTAAATTATTGCTAGATTTCAATTTTCGTAATTTTTGGAGTCAGTATGTGGCCGCACGGGATTTTAATGTGAAAAATAATTGATAGATTGACCTTTAAAAATATGTTCTGTGAGCAAAACGAAGTCGGAATTCGACGAAACAAGTTTCGTTGGGTCTGTAATGCCAAACCATGGCTGCATGTCAATTTTCACTGAAAACGGGATTCATATATGATTATATGAATTTTTAAACGATAAATTGAACTAACACTTCAATAGAAATCAATATAAAAATGGAATATAAAAATGTTAAAGCATCCTATAAATACCCTTATCCTTATAACCCTAAATATATTTCTCTCTGGTCAATGCCTTTCACCGCCGTATGTTTCTTTCCCTGGAAACAAAAATCGCTCAATTCAAAAATCATATAAAATCAAAACAAATCCTATAAATCCAAACACACATATATATGGGATGCTTGAAGTATTCTCTACAATCTGGTGTATGATTCAAGGGGTCTGATGTCTGTTGGGGCATGGTGAAATGTATAGCGCGACTTAGGGTTCAAAAGTCGCTAGTCCTAAATGCTTTAAATCAGAATTTCAATCTCAGTTTTGGATTGAGGACGAGTTGTAGTGTTTGTGTGCAAAGTTTGCGGGTAAACCATGAAAAAAGATGTTGTTCGATCACTGGAAGCTCTGCTTGACGCAAACTGACCTGGGGACGTGAGTTGGTGCTATGGGTGGAGGTTTGATGGAGTTTGGGAAGAGAAGTAGTTTGGTGAGATCGATTTGTTGTTTTGTGATTTCTGGAAGGAGTAGTTGGCGACTGAAGTGGCGTGAATGGTGAGAGCTCAGACTTTAAACTAACGAGGGAAGAAGAAAGAGTAACAGGCTTAACGGAAGTGATTAACGATAAACAAGGTTAAGCAAGTTAATTATATTTAATAGTGTTTAAGTTAATAAGCTATACATGTTTTGTAAAATAGGGTTGTGGGAATTGAAGCTTTCGGGTTTAACTGGTATGGGTTTTTGAAAGTGGAGGATGATAAGGAGCAGGCTTGTGTTTTGTCAGGACAGGGAAGAACAGTTATTATGGTGATGAGTAGCTGACAATTAACATTGGCTTAATTAATATAGTATGGGGGTGGGAAGCTCACGTTTGGAGCAATGATATTAATGCAGTCAGATTTAGAAGTTTGGGGATGGTGTTAAGTTATTGGTGATGTGCTGAAGAAATGTTCGAAAGGTGAAACATGGAATGGAAAGCAATGGACACGGGCCATGGAAGACAAGAATGGTAAAAAGCCCAATCAAGAAGAAAACATATGTAATCAAGTTTAAATTTAATATATAAAATAGTGTATTAACTTAAACTATCATAACTTACACATACATCATCGGAAATTGACGAAACAGGGTCCGTTGAAATCGTATGGACAATGGCTACAAAATGGAACTGACGAGAGTGATATGGAGCTCATTACAATTTATTGAAAAATAAATTATTTGTCTGAATCAACCGATAATTATCGTTATTTAACGATGATCATCCAATGTGAGTAAAACTCACCAACTCTATCAGTTTATATTATTTTTAAATATAATCTAGTATTGATAAATGATGATTGATTACTGTGTGTTGAATGTTTGGTTGAATTGCTAATTTGTTGGCTGAATTAGTAGATAACGATATATATACATAAATCATTAGTCAAATATTGATTATGTTTATCAGAATATTTCATATTGAAATGAAATCGATGTTATTATATTGTTTAACATCTGTGAATGTAGGGAAACAGGTCGGAGGAATCCAACTGGATTATTTTACTGTTTTTCATATATGGTGGTATATGATGTGATATATAATATGTTGTTAATGATGTGTGTTAGAATGATATTGATCATTGTTATTTGGTATTTTAAATACCATAAGAAATACTGGAATAGATAAATGGGAATTTTCAAAGTGTATATTGAAAAGAAAATAATTATAAAATCAAAGGATTTTATAAAAGGAAATATTTACTTGTTAAGTAAATAGAATTGAAAAGGAAATATTTACATGAAATAAATAGGATAATTATAAATGGAAATATTAAGTGGATGAATGTCTACAGAGTATGTCTGGCAGATCGCGTAAGTTGATCGTTTCAAACGTATTTACGTTGGGGGCGGAGGAATTCATTTCTCTTAGCTTATACCTATGGTATTTTTGGGGAAATCAATTTTTGATTTGACGGTATGATGATGTGGCATTCAAAGTGAATGAAGGAGTGATCTGTTAAAAGATACGTTATGACCTCAAGCCTCATCAACTGGGAAATGACAGAAATTGGGCAAGCAACATGGCTAAGTGGGTCGCACCCAAGTAGGGTATATTGTCACCATCTAGAGAATATTCATACTTGTTACTTCTTTCAATTCTGTATCTCCCGGGAATGGTTATGTTGGTATACCAACCGTAACGTGACAATATATTCGGAGCATTCAAGTGAAATGAATGGTCGGTCATGTGTGGCCGGGTTACAAGATGTTCTTGTTGAACTCCAGTGTATCGCTTCTAGAGTACACTGATCGGAAGGTGGTTCCATACCTTGTCATAGTTGGAATTCCATTACCCAATAAGAGTCTGCGGTTTTTTATTGTATATTATATATGTAGAGCGTGAGATGAAAGCGTTCTGCTAGATCGTTATTTACCTGATTTAGACATTATTATAATATCAGAAGAGTATGGTTTTTAAAAGAATGATTTGGGTTATCATAAGGTAAAAACCATCCGTGTTTATGTGTGGATTAGTCTTATGATTACTCTTTCTTTTAAAAGGATTTTAAAAGTTAAACGAATGGCTGGAGTTTACTCACACCAGTCACAAGACAGACCCAGAGATTATTTTGTTTTGTTTTCCCTAAGCTCTTGGGTGCCCAATTTTGTACGGACAGTCAAGTAGTCAGGGTTTTACAGATACTGAAAGCTTGGAGCAGGAGGCTTCAGGATTTTATATCTATTGTTATTTCTGCTGTGTTGTAAGTGTTGTACTCTGATAATGTTACCGTATACATAAACTGTTTTTATTTCAAAGTTATGTATTTATTATATATTGTTCGTTCCGCTATGAGGTTCGTGTTTACTCTGATGTTGTATGTTCTTCTTCTTATATTCTAAGTTTCTATCTTATCTACTCTCACCCTCTGATTTCTTTCATTAATTATCCGGTATTTCCGATGCTTGATAGTCGACATTGGGTTATATGTCGATTACTCAGGATCGCAAAAACCCGGGTCATTACAGTTGGTATCAAAGCTTAAGGTTAAGTAATTACCTTGGCTCTGTGGCGTGACTCAGTAGAGATGGGGTTAGTAATACCCTATATCGAGTTTGATTGTATGTATATGAGCGCGTATTTGTTGTTCAATATAAAATGATTTTATATTGTGGAGATTTATTGATTTAGTTATTTATGAGTTCTGGTCGATCAGTTTGATCCACTGTATCGGTATGGATTTATAAACACTTGAATACGATGAACCGACACCGTATGTTTTGAAAAGAGGGTAAACGAAATAATTTTACCCAAAGTATGTTTTGATATAAAAGTGAATATATATTGAAATTATTATATTGGATGTGTTGGTTGTGATTATAATCAGATAAGATTATAATTGAAACGGTTATGTAAATAACCAATCAAAATTCGTATAAGTGTTACGAAATGAATTAAATATGAATTTAAATCAGAATTGAAATTAGAACCCTGGAGATTTGGAGAGGTGTTTGTAAATGGATTTGGATTAAAAATGAGGAAAAATTTAAGATCCTAGAAGATTTTTAAATTTGTTTACAAGCATTGTGAATGGTATTTTGAAATGTATTCCAAAATGGAAGTGTTTAGAAATGGCTTTGAAAATGTTATAGTATTGAACTCACTTTGATCATTGGAAAATAATTCTGATGATGAAGTCAACCATCATAGGTGTTTATTTTCGAGTTTCTAAGTGACGGATTACTACCAAAGATATTGTTTTGAATTTGTTTTGAGAAAACAAGTTGTTTTGAATTCCAAAAAGAGATATTTGATTTTTGAAAAGCTAAGTGATTTAAACTTCTCAGGGAAAGATCGTTTGAGTTAAAACCAAACTGAATTGAAATTTGGAAAAACGAATTGGAATTAAAATAAAGTCAGTTAAGTGGTAACTGAAATTGAATTAGAATGATGAAACGTCCTAGATTTTTCGGCCATTTAAAATAGAATATTTAAATCAGTTTATTTATTACATTGAAAATATAATGGATTTTAATCGAATTTATTTATATAAGATGGAGTTCGAATATATATAATTATAAATTAATTAAAACGAGCTCGAAACACCGCGGTAGTTCGAAATTTCGATTTGAACTTTAACTGAATATACAGAATCCGATATAAGTCGAATTTCTGTGAAATAAGAAACGTTTGAACCAGTTTGATTATATTTTTCTAATGAAAGAGAAGAATCAAGATTTCAGCTTAGAGATTTTAAGTTATGTTCAATTCAAATTTTCAAATTGTCGCTAAGGAATCGTTTTTAAATTATAACGATTTATTTATTAATATTAAAGTATTTTTATATAAATGGGATATTATTTAAAACCAGAATTTCAAACATGAGTTTTGAATTCCATCCTGATTAGAAATTTAAAACTGTTGTTTTAAATAATACGATAATATTATTTTCTATCGTTAAATTTAGCTGTTGAATTTAATTTATATTATAACAAATATTATATTAGATTTATAAATAAACCCTTGAATGTATGTGTGTATGTTGACATATAGATCAGCATTTTCTTTTGGTTCAACAAAACAAATGAAATCCACATAATGTATTAAATAAGTATAATAGTGATTTTGGGTGTTGATTAAGGTTTGCGTGATTCAGTGAGTTTCAACTTACTTGGTTTCCATTTTCGTTTGTTTTGAGGTTAGAAATGAATGGCCATTTGAGCTTATATGTGTATATACACATGAATATATGGTCTTTGATATTGAACTTCATGTTTGGTCGGTTGTGTTACTGTTATACACATGACTTTTCTTTATGCTCTAGCGTGTATGATTGAAATCATTGTTTACCAGACTATAGTATCTAGTAGTTTGTCAACTTGCTATGGGTAACAAATTTTATGGAGAGTTTAAGGTGTGGTTCACATTGTATGATCATTAAAATGGTTGTTAAGAAATTGGTATTTATGTTAAAATGTTTACCGCCAAACTAATTCTATTTTTGGCCAATTAACCAACCTGCGTTATATCATTGAAACCCTCAACTTCACAGTCACGCTTGACTTTACAAAGCACAGCTTTCTGTCATAGTACCAATTAATTACATCAGCCTTTATCTAATTACTACCTGCCAAATTATAATATACACTTAATCTTTATATTGTGACTGCATTTGTTCTTAATTGGCTCAAGTTGTACACAAATCTACAGAACTACATCTATATATATTTATATACAATTTATCTCAGATTCAAAAATCAATGACAAGCCAAAACAATACAAAGAACTAAAAGGATTCATTATCTAATATCAGCGGGCCTCTGTTTCTTTCAAGAAACAGTGAATCCATCGTCTCGATCAGTTTTGATTTGAAAAAGAAGAAGAAAAGAAGGATAAAAACATCATAAGAACAGAGAAAGGAAGTAGCTAATAAAAAAATGAACAACTAAAGAAAAATGCACAAGAACAGCTAAGAAATGCTGGTAGATTTATATATATTTTTATGTACATCAATCGAACAATACAAGAAAATTCACATTTTCAATCACTATATTTAAAAATGGAAATAAAATCTACAACACACTACCAAAATCTCTAATCTGAATTAACAAGACATAGCTGAACAGCTAAGTTTTCACATCAAAATCTCTACAGAATCGAACAGCTAATACACAGTAAATCTCATATACCAAAATCACTGTTTTTTTCATATATTTTAAAATGTAAAAAGAATCTAAACACAAAATCTAAATTCAGATTCAAATATCTGTAATTGAATAAACAACACATCCTCACTAGTTAGACCACTGTCTAGACCTGAATGTCATACCAAAGTCCCAAAAAATTTCTGCTAATAGTCACCGATGTCCATCACCAGTACGAGATCTGAAAAGGGAAAAAGGAAAAATGGCATCAGCCAATAGTAGTTGTGCTACGTACAAACAACTTTATAGACTTTGATCTTATCTCAATCAAAACCACTACTATAAATAGACGTATCACGCAGTATTGTTTCATCAAAAATCCCAAGAACCATTCGAATGAATACAGTAAAGTAAAAGCATTCGAAACCACCAGAGAAATCAAAATAAATATATATACAGTAAGAAGAAAGAAAAAATGAGTTAAAGACTTATCTGTTCGAGGTTCCACACGCTACGTCTGAGTGTACTGTTAGACCGATTTTCTGCTGAACCCACCGGAATCGAAACCAGAGTTCTGTACAACGGAGACCTCGTTTGGGTTTGTATTTGATATTGTAGGAAGCTGCTGCACCGTTGAGAGGCTCGGTGGTTGGTAGGTGAATCAACGGTGATCGTCGAACGGGTGTTTGGGGGTTTTAGGCCGATCGAGTTGAAGAGGGAGAAGGGAAATCGGGGAGTGGTGGCATAGTGGTGGTTGCGACGCCATTAATCTTCGGTATTGTTGAAATCAAAAAGGGGATTAGTTTTTTTTTTGGCTTTGAGATTATGTGTGGAGGTGGCTTACTGAATGGAAAAAAGGATCAAAGGAAGGGTTTTAAGGTTGAAGCGGGTAGTGGGTTCTGGGCCAAAGATAAAAGGTAAAGCCCATTTTTAAATTTAAAAGAAAATGCATGTTCTAAAATTTAATTAGTTTACAAATTCCGTAATACGATTTCTCACGCATACAGTATCAGATTTACGCACGGTCAGTTTCGTTGGGACCGTAGAGACGAGAACTTCGAGATGGAGCAGGTCTAGTCCGGATCAGAAGCAACTGGAAATTTTATACGAATTAAACGATAGTTTAATTTGACTAAAAACCAGATATTTGTCGACGGATTTAAATCAAAGTGAGTTAAACTCACTCAGCCCTTCCTGTTTATATTTTACATAAATTGGGTTTTTATTTTGCGTGTTCTGATTGTTAATGATTGACCGTTTCCTAGTTATATAATCATTGTTGATGCAACAAATGAAATTAAATGGTCGTTTAATTTCAGAAAAAGAAATAATACCAATCATTTTGATTTGACCCAAATAAGGTAGTTTCCCTTGATTGATCACGTTTATAAATGTGTTTGAAATTGTTTGAATTGTTTGAATGATCTATTAATTGATTGATGATTGTTATAGAAATTATCAGTCAAATAAAAAGGAATGATTGATTATCGTTGATTGTTGAACCATATTTCAACATTTATTCTGATGTTAACCAATGGATGGTATGGGTTGGGTAATTGGCATCACATGGCCTATAAATCAATCGATTTATAAAATATGGATTTTTTTCGACAGTGAATCGAAAATATTGAAGTTATAAATATATTTTTTTAACTAAAATAGGTTTTGAAAACTGTTTAAAAGGAAATAAATATTATTTATTTATTTAGTAAAGTTTATAAGTAATTGTTTTATAAAACAATTTCTTATGTTGATAAGAATTATAAACAAATGAGCAAGTAATAACCTAGTGGTTAAATACTTGATTAATCGCGTCAAAATGAACAGTTGAATGAAGTTATTTAAATTAATTATATTTTAATTAATTTAAAAGAGGAATTAACTAGAATGGGCTAAAGAAATAGTTGTGTTTTGAATTGACCAAATTAACCGTTTTAACTGAGATTGACTTTTAATTAGTTTGTTGTTAATAAACTAATTAAAATAAATTAACGAATAGTGTTTAAATTTTAAGAAGATTTAATATCGGTTCTTGAATTATAACTCGTATGTATCTTAAGATAAGAAGTTGTTGATCAAGGTCTGAGAGGTAACTAAAATACCCCGACTTGAACGACTTCGGGACTATCCAAGGATGATACTGGTTGGTAATGGCAAGAATGTATGTTAAGATATCCAAAGTAACGGAAATAATATGAGATGATATTTCCCTGGTAACAGAATTAAAAAGGGGATTTGGCAACAATTTCAAAGAGTAAAGTGATGAGATATAAAATGGTTTATTCTATAAGAATAAGGATTGGGTACTTTTCCAAGTAATGAAAACAAAAGAGTTTTGGCGTAACGTCGAATAGTAGGTTGAACTGATTTCTCGGTTATAATTAACGAAATGTTATGATAATTTTTTTTTTGAAAATGATAGTAAAATTGAGTATTGGATATCGCATATATATATATTCTTTCAAAATATTGAAATGAAATGGTTTTGCAGATATCAGTATATTAAAATAATAAGTAAAATGTTTTCCCAATATTTGAATATCCAAGTTTTAATTAATTTTAATTAAAGAAGCCAAGTGATGCTAAGTACTAAACCAGTAAATCTGTTTTTATGATTTCATGGATGTTTAATTGATAGTTAAATAACCGACTATCAAGTCTGACCTTTACGATTGTTGGTATGGAAAGACCGGGATCGAATGTATATTCGAAAACCATTCCGACCAACAAATACGAAATATATAGAAGATATCAGGCGACGATCGAGATGGAGCATTTGAAGACCCTAGATCTTCATAAAACGGAAGAACCACTTAAAATCTCTGATTCGACCCAGAGATATACTGGGATTCTGTCGTGGTTGAAATCTATGGATTTGCAAGGACTACTTGCTACTGATCCATGGGGTGATTCCTATATTGGATGCAGTAAGAGAGTACCTTCATTTCATCCTTCTCATGGACGACTTGTATGGACGAATGTATGACAAAGTATTTCCTGAAACCAAGTACGTTGATTTTTACAAATATACCGAGTGGTGGCAAAGAGGGGCACTTCTTTTATACCCAGAGTATATTGGTGGACGTCAATTAGTGACTTGACGGATTTGACGATGTGGCATTCAAAGTGAATAATGGCAAGAAGTTTCAAAAGATTTTAACCTCAAGCCTCACAACCAAGAAATGACAAAAATCGGGCAGGCAGCATGGCTATGTGGGCCGCAACCATTAGGGTGTATAATCACCTATCTTGAGAAAACCCATTTCATTCTTTAATCTATTTCGATGCTGTCCCTTTTTCGGGAAACGGTGGTTTGAGCCCAACTGTTGGTGATATACATTCGATACAATCAAGCAAAATGAGTGGTCGGTCATGTGAGGGTCGGGTTGTAAGACGTTCTTGTTGAACCCAGTGTATTTGCCTATAGAGATACACTATCGGCAGGTGGTCCCATACCTTATCATAATCGGAATCCAATCTCCAATAAGTGCCCGCGATTTTGATTGTATACTATATATGTGGAGCGTGAGATGCAAGCGTTCTGCTAGATTGATATTTACTTATATTTAGACAATATTATAATATCAGAAAAGATATTGATTTCAAAACTGTTTTGGGTTATCGTAAGGTAAAAACCGTCCGTATTTATGTGTGGATTTGGTCTTACGATTATCCTTTTCTTTCGAAAAGATTTTAACTTTAAAATCCGGTTGTGTGATACCCTTAAACTTGGTGTGTTTTTCTCACTCTGGTTCATCAGACTGACCCGGTGTTTTGTAAATGCTCGGGTTAGCCCAGGGTGTACAGGTTCAGGTTATCAGGTACTGCGAAGTCCAGAGGCGAGCTGGAGATGTTCAAACGTATGATATCTAGTATTTATTCCACTGTATGATTGTATATGAGGACATATTATTATAACTGTCCAGAGATGTGTGTTGTACTCTGATATTGTAAGTATTTTTAAAAGCTCTCAATAAAGATTAATTTCTGTATTATAATTTGTTCTGTTGTGATGTGAGACTCTGATTATGTTATATTGGTTCTTCTTCTATTCTAACTTTCTTTCTTATCACACCCTCTAATTTCTTTCTATAAACGTTCCAGTGTTTTCGGTGTTTGGAAGGTCGACATGAGTTATGGTAAAGGTATTTATGTCAATTTTCAAAGCCGAAAATCCTTGGGTCATTACAGTTGTATAAGAGCTATTGGTTAAGTAGTAACCTTGGCTCTGTGGCGTAACTCAATAGAGATAGGGTTAGTAACACCCTAGATTGAGTTGAGTGTATATATATGAGAGCGTATTTGTAAGATTTTATATACAAATGTTTTGTATTGTGTTATTTGACTGGTTCAAGTGTTGAGAAGCATTGAACTAGCGAATGGATACAATATTGTTTATAAAGCGGGTAAATGAAATAATTCTACCCAAGATATATTTTTATATAGAAAAAGGGAAATAATTTTCTATATTATGATGATGTGAGTTGTTTTGTTGTTCTGATTGATTTGATTTGAAATCAAATTGAATTATGAAATAAAGTTGAACTCATTAGAAAATCAATTAGTCAATTGAATCGAATATGAATGTGAAACTCAACCTGGTTAAGTAAAATTTAAGAATGACTTCAAATAAAATGAACTTAAATAAATTGGGATTTGAAAATTCAATTGATAAATAATGGGAATTAATTTGTTATTAATCGATGGATATCAATGGAGGTAAACCAAAACAGATGCAAACCATATATTGAATATTAATTGAATTTAACCAAACCAGTTGGGGTTAATAAGAAATTGTATGAATGGAAAGCAAGAGATAAATCATGGCGTAGTGAATTGGAAATAAGATTGGTTGTAAAATGGAAACAGAATTATTTAACCCAGATTATTATTATAAGTGGAATAAGTGCAGGAGCCTGAAGACTGTGGAGATGATTTTGTTATACAAACTGGAAATGCAGACGATGAGCGGATACTTGATACGCTTTGGAAATTTGAAATTGAGTTGGAATGCCCGACAAATAGGTAAACCTTATATTATTGGTTAAGCAATTTATTTATACCCTGAGTGGGTTGCCATTTGGATTTTAAATTTTCTTTTCGAAGAAATTGAGGCCCAGAGTGGTAGTTGTAGTTGTACCGATAGAGCCATGCAGAGGAGGTACTGGCGAAATTCCCGGAAATTTTTAGAGTTTGAAATTATTTTGATGATAATTCAAAAGTAATGATTTTAGAGTAATATGGTTTGGAATATTCTTCTTACTTTGCAATTTCGAGGGCGAAATTATTTTAAGAAGGGAAGAATGTAACGTCCCAGATTTTTCGGCCATTTAAAATAGAATATTTAAATCAGTTTATTTATTGTAATGAAAATATATTGGATTTTATTCGAATTTATTTATATAAGATGGAGTTCGAATATATATAATTAAAAATTAATTAAAACGAGCTCGAAACGCCGCGGTAGTTCGAAATTTTCGATTTGAACTTTAACTGAATATACAGAATCCGATATAAGTCTGATTTATGTGAAATAAGAAACGTTTGAACCAGTTTGATTATATTTTTCTAATGAAAGAGAAAATTCGAGATATCAGCTTATAGATTTTAGGTTATGTTCAATTCAAATTTTCAAATGGTCGTTATGGAATCGTTTTTAAATTATAACGATTTATTTATTAATATTAAAGGATTTTTATGTAAATGGAATATTATTTAAAACCAGAATTTCTAATATGAGTTTTGAATTCCATCCTGACTAGAAATTTAAAACTGTTGTTTTAAATAATACGATAATATTATTTTCTATCATTAAATTTAGCTGTTGAATTTAATTTATATTATAAAAAATATTATATTAGATTTATAAATAAACCCTTGAATGTATATGTATATGTTGACATGTAGATCAGCATTTTCTTTTGGTTCGACAATACAAATGAAACCCACATAATGTATTAACTAAGTATAATAGTGATTCTGGGTGTTGATTGTGGTTTGCGTGATTCAGTAAGTTTCAACTTACTGGGTTTCCATTTTCGTTTGTTTTGAGGTTAGAAATGAATGGCCATTTGAGCTTATATGTGTATATACACATGAACATATGGTCTTTGATATTGAACTTCATGTTTGGTCGGTTGTGTTACTGTTATACACATGTCTTTTCTTTATGCTTCAGCATGTATGATTGAAATCATTGTTTACCAGACTATAGTATCTGGTAGTTTGTCAACTTGCCATGGGTCACAAATTTTGTGGAGAGTTTAAGGTGTGGTTCACATTATATGATCGTTAAAATGGTTGTTAAGAAAATGGTATTTATGTTAAAATGTTTACCGCCAAACTAATTCTATTTTTGGTCAATTAAGCAACCTGCGTAATATCATTGAAACCCTCAACTTCACAGTCACGCTTGACTTTACAAAGCACAACTTTGTGCCGTAGTACCAATTAATTACATCAGCCTTTATCTAATCACCAACTGCCAAATTATAATATACACTTAATCTTTATATTGTGACTGCATTTGTTATTAATTGGCTCAAGTTGTACACAAATCTACAGAACTGCATCTATATATATTCATATACAATTTATCTCAGATTCAAAAATCAATGACAAGCCAAAACAATACAAAGAACTAAAAGGGTTCATTATCTAATATCAGTGGGCCTCTGTTTCTTTCAATAAACAGTGAATCCATCGTTTCGATCAGTTTTGATTTGAAAAAGAAGAAGAAAAGAAGGATAAAAACATCATAAGAACAGTGAAAGGAAGTAGCTAATAAAAAAATGAACAACTAAAGAAAAATGTACAAGAACAGCTAAGAAAAGCTGATAGATTTATATATATTTTTATGTACATCAATCGAACAATATAGGAAATTTCACATTTTCAATCACTGTATTTAAAAATGGAAATAAAATCTACAACACAGTACCAAAACCTATGATCTGAATTAACAAGACATAGATGAACAGTTAAGTTTTTACATCAAAATCTTTACAGAATCGAACAACTAATACACAGTAAATCTCATATTACAAAATCACTGTTTTTTTCATATATTTTAAAATGTAAACAGAATCTAAACACAAAATCTAAATGCAGATTCAAATATCTGTAATTGAGTAAACAACATAGCCTCACTAGTTCGATCACTGTCCAGACCTGGATGTCATACCAAAGTCCCAAAAAAAAATTCTAACAGTCACCAATGTCAATCACCAGTACGAGATCTAAAAAGGGAAAAAGGAAAAATGGCAACAGCCTATAGTAGCTGTACTACCTACGAACAGCCTTAATAGACTTTGATCTTATCTCAATCAAAACCACTACTATAAATAGACGTATCACACAGTATTGTTTCATCAAAAAATTCCAAGAACCATTCGAATGAATACAGTAAAGTAAAAGCATTCGAAACCACCAGAGAAATCAAAATAAATATATATACAGTAAGAAGAAAGAAAAAATGAGTTAAAGACTTATCTGTTCGAGGCCCCACACGCTACATCTGAGTATACTGTTAGACCGATTTTCTGCTGAACCCACTGGAATCGAAACTAGAGTTCGGAGTTCTGTACAACAGAGACCTCGTTTGGGTTTGTAGTTGATATTGTAGGAAGCTGCTGCACTGTTGAGAGGCTCAGTGGTTGGTGGGCGAAGCAACGGTGATCGTCGAACGGGTGTTTTGGGGTTTTAGGCCGATCGAGTTGAAGAGGGAGAAGGGAAATCGGAGAGTGGTGGCGTAGTGGTGGTTGCGATGCCATTAATCTTCGGTGTTGCTGAAATCAAAAAGGGGATTAGGGTTTTGTTTCGGCGTTGAGATTATGTGTGGAGGCGGCTTACTGAATGGAAAAAAGGATCGAAGGAAGGGTTTTAAGGTTGAAGTGGGTAGTGGGTTCTAGGCCAAAGATAAAAGGTAAAGCCCATTTTTAAATTTAAAAGAAAATCCATGTTTTAAAATTTAATTAGTTTATAAATTCCATAATACGATTTCTCACGCATACAGTATCTGATTTACGCACGGTCAGTTTCGTTGGGACCGTAGAGACGAGAACTTCGAGATGGAGCAGGTCTAGTCCGGATCAGAAGCAATTGGAAATTTTATTCGAATTAAACGGCATTTTAATTTGACTAAAAACCAGATATTTATCGACGGATTTAAATCAAAGTGAGTTAAACTCACTCAACTCTTCCCGTTTATATTTTATATAAATTGGGTTTTTATTTTACATGTTCTGAATGTTAATGGTTGACCGCTTGCTAGTTATATAATCATTGTTGATGCAACAAATGAAATTAAACAGTCGTTTAATTTTAGGAAAAAAAATAATGCCAATCATTTTGATTTGACCTAAATAAGGTAGTTTCCCTTGATTGGTCACGTTTATAAACGTGTTTGAAATTGTTTGAATTATTTAAATGATCTGTTAATTGATTGATGATCGTTATAGAAATTATCAGTCAAATAAAAAGGAATGATTGATTATCGTTGATTGTTGAACCATATTTCAACATTTATTCTAATGTTTACCAATGGATGGTATGGGTTGGGTAATTGGCATCACATGGCCTATAAATCAATTGATTTATAAAATATGTATTTTTTTCGATAGTGAATCGAAAATATTGAAGTTATAAATATATTTTTTTGACTAAAATAGGCTTTGAAAACTGTTTAAAAGGAAATAAATATTACTTATTTATTTAGTAAAGTTTATAAGTAATTGTTTTATAAAACAATTTCTTATGTTGATAAGAATTATAAACAAATGAGCAAGTAATAACCTAGTGGTTAAGTACTTGATTAATCGCGTCAAAATGAACAGTTAAATGAAGTTATTTAAATTAATTATATTTTAATTAATTTAAAATAGAAATTAAATAGAATGGGCTAAAGAAATAGTTGTGTTTTGAATTGACCAAGTGAACTGTTTTAACTGAGATTGACTTTTAATTAGTTTGTTGTTAATGAACTAAATAAAATAAATTAATGAATAGTGTTTAAATTTTAAGCAGATTTAATATTGGTTCTTGAATTACAACTTGTATGTATCTTAAGATAAGAACGTTGTTGATCAAGGTCTGAGTGGTACTTAAAATACCCCAACTTGAATGACTTCGGGACTATCCGATACTAGTTGGTAATGGCAAGAATGTATGTTAAGATTTCCAAAGTAATGGAAATAATATGAGATGATATTTCCCTAGTAACGGAATTTAAAAGGGGATTCGGCGATAATTTCGAAGAGTAAAGTAATGAGATATAAAATGGTTTATTCTATAAGAATAAGGATTGGATACTTTTCCAAGTAATGAAAACAAAAGAGTTTTGGTGTAACGTCGAATAGTAGGTTGAACTGATTTCTCGGTTATAATTAACGAAATGTTATGATATTTTTTTGGAAAATGATAGGCAAATTGAGTATTGGATATCGCATATATATTCTTTCAAAATATTGAAATGAAATGGTTTTGCAGATATCAATATATTAAAGTAATAAGTAAAATGTTTTCCCAATATTTGAATATCCAAGTTTTAATTAATTTTAATTTAAGAAGCCAAGAGATGCTAAGTACTAAACTAGTAAATCTGTTTTTATGATTTCATGGATGTTTAATTGATAGTTAAATAACCGACTATCAAGTCTGACCTTTACGATTGTTGGTATGGAAAGACCGGGATTGAATGTATTTTCGAAAACCATTCCGATCAACAAATACGAAATATATAGAAGATATTAGGCGACGATCGAGATGGAGCATTTGAAGACCCTAGATCTTCATAAAACGGAAGAACCACTTAAAATCTATGATTCGACCCAGAGATATACTGGGATTCTGTCGTGGTTGAAATTTGTGGATTTGCAAGGACTACTCACTACTGATCCATGGGGTGATTCCTATACTGAATGCAGTAGGAGAGTACCTTCAGTTCATTTTGTTCCTGGATGACTTGTATGGACGAATGTATGACAGAGTATTTCCTGAAACCACGTACGTTGATTTTTACAAATATACCGAGTGGTGGGAAAGAAGGGCACTTCTTTTATACCCAGAGTATATTTGTAGACGTCAATTAGTGACTTGACGGATCTGACGATGTGGCATTCAAAGTGAATAATGGCCAGAAGCTTCAAAAGATTTTAACCTCAAGCCTCACAACCAGGAAGTGACAAAAATCGGGCAGGCAGCATGGCTATGTGGGTCGCTTCCATTAGGGTATATAATCACCTATCTAGAGGAAACCTATTTCATTCTTTAATCTATTTCGATGTTGTCCCTTTTTCGGGAGACGGTGGTTTGAGCCCAACCGTTGGTGATATACATTCGATACACTCAAGCGAAAGGAGTGGTCAGTCATGTGAGGGCTGGGTTGCAAGACGTTCTTGTTGAACCCAGTGTATTCGCCTCTAAAGATACACTATCGGTAGGTGGTCCCATACCTTGTCATAATCGGAATCCAATCTCCAATAAGTGCCCGCGATTTTGATTGTATACTATATATGTGGAGCGTGAGATGCAAGTGTTCCGCTAGATTGATATTTACTTTTATTTAGACACTATTATAATATCAGAAAAGATATTGATTTCAAAACTGTTTTGGGTTATCGTAAGGTAAAAACCGTCCGTATTTATGTGTGGATTTGGTATTACAATTATCCTTTTCTTTCGAAAAGATTTTAACTTTAAAATCCGGTTGTGTGATACCCTTAAACTTGGTGTGTTTTTCTCACTCTGGTTCACCAGACTGACCCGGTGTTTTGTAAATTCTCGGGTTAGCCCGGGGTGTACAGGTTTAGGTTATCAGGTACTGCGAAGTCCAAAGACGAGCTGGAGATGTTCAGATGTATGATATCTAGTATTTATTCCGCTGTGTGATTGTATATAAGGACATATTATTATAACTGTCTAGAGGTGTGTGTTGTACTCTGATATTGTAAGTATTTTTAAAAGCTCTCAATAAAGATTTATTTCTGTATTATAATTTGTTCCGCTGTGATGTGAGACTCTGACTATGTTATATTGGTTCTTCTTCTTCTATTCTAACTTTCTTTCTTTCTTATCACACCCCCTAATTTCTTTCTATAAACATTCCAGTGTTTTCGGTGTTTGGAAGGTCGGCATGAGGTATGGTAAAGGTATTTATGTCGATTTTCGAGGCCGAAAATCCTTGGGTCATTACAAATGATATCGAGACAAATTAGATTTTTGAGATTTGAATTTGAAGGGTAATTTGATAATCGAGTTAAGAGTATGGAAACGAGAATGAAACTCGAGTCTGAAATGATATTTGGCTTGTATATAAGCGAATTGTTGTGTTGGAGATAAAAGCGAGTGGAGTTTGATTGGGATGACATTGATATATGCTGAATTAGTAGCAGATGTAAAGGATATAATGATATGCCCGACAAAAAGGTACAAATTTATATTATATATGGGTTTGAGATTTTGATGAGCCGAATTGGCGAGCCGCTTGGCTGTTTGATTTTCTTTTGGATTGAAGAAGGCCCTGAGAGGCAAGTTGGAGTTTGAGCTATTAACCAGTAGAAAGGAGGTGCTGGCAAAAAAATTCGAAAAGTTAAGGTGTTAGAAAAGTTAAGGTGTTAGAAAATTTTCAGGATTTTCGTTAGTAGGAATGAATAAATATTTAACTGAAATTAAATTGGTTCAGTTGAAAATGAAATTAAGAAGTGAACAAATAAGTTCTAACCAGTCAATAAGGTTTATTTCCTACCTTATCAATTTCGAGGACGAAATTATCTTAAGGGGGGAAGAATGTAATGTTCCGTATTTTTACGGTATAATAATTAATTTAATTAATTATTTAAATAGTAAATTAGAGATTTAAAATGGTTTAATTAAATAATATTGAATATTTAATTAATATTTATAATATAAAAATATATTATAATTCCGAGTTAGTCGAAAATAACTGAATTCACAATATTGTGTGGATTGGATCATTTATGATTTTAGAATTTGATTAGAATAACGAATATATTTTTTGAACGATATTTGAACGTATAATTATAATACAATTATAATCGAGCTCGAAATGGCATAGCAGTTCGTAATTTGGCAATTCGAAATTTAAACGAATATACATAACACGTTTTAAATCGGATTTCTGTGGTTCGTAGCTGGTGAAGTATATTTTTCTGACGAAAGGGAAAAATCGGGATTTCATTGTGTAGATTTTGATTTATGTACAAATCAAATTTTAGAAAAGTCGATATGGAGTTCCTTTGTAATTTATAACGATTTATTTATATTATAAATGAATTTCTCAATATAAATTGAATATCGATTCGACCGGGATTTGAATATCGAGTTATACATCCAATTGGAGCTGTATAATATTCTATTGTGAATATATACGATAATATTTATTTTTAAATATTTAATTTAATTATTTTTAAATATATTTATATATTTAAATAAGTTATTTAGAGCTTTAATAATAGCCAGTTTGAAAACAAGCTCCATTTTTTACGAAACTAATTTTGTTGGATTCGGAATATTAAATTATTGCTAGAATTGAATTTCTGTAATTTTTGGAGTCAGTATGTGGCCGTATGGGATTTTAATGTGAAAAACAGTTGATAAATTGACCTTTAAAAATACGTTGTGTGAGCAAACGAAGTCGGAATTCGATGAAACAAGTTTCGTTGGGTCCGTAATTCCAAACCATAGCTGCATGTCAATTTTCACTAAAAACGGAATAAAAAATATTAAAGCATCCTATAAATACCCTTATCCTTATAACCCTAAATATATTTCCCTCTGGTCAATGCCTTTCACTGCCGTATGTTTATTTCCCTGAAAATAAAAATCGCGCAATTCAAAAATCATACAAAATCAAAACAAATCCTATAAATCCAAACACACATATATATGGGATGCTTGAAGGATTCTCTACAATCTGGTGTATGATTCAAGGGGTTCGATGTCTGTTGGGGCATGGTGAAATGTACAATGCAATTTAGGGTTCAAAAATCGCTAGTCCTATATGCTTTAAATTAGGATTTCGACCTCAGTTTTGGATTGAGGATAAGTTATAGTGTTTGTGTGCAAAGTTTGAGGGTAAACCGTGAAAAAAGATGTCGTTCGATCACTGGAAGCTCTGCTCGACGCAAACTGACCTGGGGATGCGAGTTGGTGCTATGGATGTAGGTTTGATGGAGTTTGGGAAGAGAAGTAGTTTGGTGAGATCGGTTTGTTGTTTTGTGATTGGTGGAAGGAGTAGTTGGCGACTGAAGTGGCGTGAATAGTGAGAGCTCAGATTTTAAACTAAGGAGGAAGAAGAAAGAGTAACAGGCTTGACGGAAATGATTAACAATAAACAAGGTTAAGCAAGTTAATTGTATTTAATGTAATAGTGTTTTAGTTAATAAGCTATACACGTTTTGTAAAATAGGGTTGTGGGAATTGAAGCTTTCGGGTTTAACTGGTACGGGTTTTTGAAAGTGGGGGATGATAAGGAGCAGGCTTATGTTTTGTCGGGACAGGGAAGAATGGTTATTATGGTGATGAGTAGCTGGCAATAAACATTGGCTTAATTAATATAGTATGGGGGTGGGAAGCTCACGTTTGGAGCAATGATATTAATGCAGTCAGATTTAGAAGTTTGGGGTTGGTGTTAAGTTATCGGTGGTGTGCTGAAGGAGTGTTCAAAAGGTGAAACATGGAATGGAAAACAATGGACAGGGCCATGGAAGACAAGAATGGTAAAAAGCCCAATCAAGAAGAATACATATGTAATCAAGTTTAAATTTAATATATAAAATAGTGTATTAACTTAAACTATCATAACTTACACATACGTCATCGGAAATTGACGAAACAAGGTCTGTTGAAATCGTATGGATAGTGGCTACAAAATGGAACTGATGGGGAGTGAATTGGGGCTCATTACAATTTATTGCAAAATAAATTATCTGTCTAAATCAACCGACAATTATCGTTATTTAACGATGATCGTCCAATGTGAGTAAAGCTCACCAACTCTATCAGTTTATATTGTTTTTAAATATAATCTAGTATTGATAAATGATGAATGATTGCTGTGTGTTGACTGTTTAGTTGAATTGTTGATTTATCGATTGAATTAGTAGATAACGATATATATATAAACCGTTAGTCAAATATTGATTCTGTTTATCAGAATATTTAATATTGAAATGAAATCGATGTTATTATATTGCTTAACATCTATGGATGCTGGGAAACAGGTCAGAGGATCTAACTGGATTCCTCAACATTTATTTTACTATTTTTCATATATGGTGATATATGATGTGATATGTAATATGTTGCTAATGATGTGTGTTAGAATGATATTGATCATTGTTATTTGGTATTTTAAATACCATAAGAAATACTGGAATAGATAAATGAGAATTTTCAAAGTATATATTGAAAAGAAAATAATTATAAAATCAAAGGTTTTTATAAAAGGAAATATTTATTTATTAAATAAATAGAATTGAAAAGGAAATATTTATATGAAATAAATAGGATAGTTGCAAAAGGAAATATTTATGAAATGAATAAGAATTATATAAAAGGCTTTGTATAGAATAAATTGAATTATCTAAAGGTGAATATAAATGGGATTATAAGTGTTAGAAGAATAAAAGGAGATTTTATATGAATAATTCTATAATTAGAAGTATAAATAGAAATTAGATTTGGGATATTGTTTTAAATACGAAATCAAACTGTTTTGTTTGCAAAGAAGAAATATTATTTACATTTAATGTGAATAAAGGATTTAAAGTAAATATTTTGCAAATAAAATATTATAAAGGAATTTGGGGTTTGAAATAGGAATTTAAAATGCAAGTACAGAAATTAGAAACTGACAGGAAATTAGTTGAATAGAATGACTTTCTGGGTATTGATCTGATGTTGGTTTCGGCCTTCGGTGTTAATACACGGGGGGTTGTTCTCTTACTAGTTTACAGTTAGAGACAGATAGAGGTGGGAAGATAGTGATGCGTGAATCAAAAATGGAAACGTTTTCCAAAGTTAATAACGTAAGTTTTCTAAAATTAGAAAATAAGGATTTAATGAACATATGGAAACGAGAAATGGGGAAATGAATAAATGTTGATTGATGATTGATCGATAGAATTTCTATCTAGAAATAATATCGTTGGTTGCACATATGTTTTCCTTTGATAGTTAAATCACCGACTATCAAAGATTTTGACCATTTCTGTTGTTAATACGGAGAGACTGGGATCAGATATATTATCCGAAAACCACTCCGTATGGCATTAGCGTTGCGAATCAAATATGATGAAGATAATTGAAGACGGAGTTATGTAAGGGATGTTCAGTAAATCCTAAGTAGAAATTGCCTAAGATGGATTTACAGAATAGTGCCTTCGGGTTGTCTAGTCCCAGGACAACTTGAATGGACGAATGTCTGACAGAGTATGCCTGCCAGATCGCGTAAATTGATCGCTTGAAACTTATTTACGTTGGTGGCGGAGGAATTCATTTCTCTTAGCTTATACCCGTGGTATTTTTAGGGAACTCAATTTGTGATTTGATGGGTATGACGATGTGACATTCAAAGCGAATGAAGGAGTGATCTGTTAAAAGATACGTTATGACCTCAAGCCTCATCAACTAGGAAATGACATAAATCAGGCAGGCAGCATGGCTAAGTGGGTCGCACCTAAGTAGGGTATATTGTCACCATCTAGAGAATATTCATACTTGTTACTTCTTTCAATTCTGTATCTCCCGGGAATGGTTATGTTGATATACCAACCGTAAGGTGACAATATATTCGGAACATTCAAGCAAAATGAATGGTCGGTCATGTGTGGCCGAGTTACAAGATGTTCTTATTGAACTCCAGTGTATCGCTTCTAGAGTACACTGATCGGAAGGTGGTTCCATACCTTGTCATAGTTGGATTCCATTACCCAATAAGAGTCTGCGGTTTTTGATTGTATATTATATATATAGAGCGTGAGATGAAAGCGTTCTGTTAGATTGTTATTTACCTGATTTAGACATTATTATAATATCATAAGAGTATGGTTTTTAAAAGAATGATTTGGGTTATCATAAGGTAAAAACTTGTAACGTCCCATATTTTGATCGCTTCAGTTTTGAATATTTAATTTAGTTTAAAAATTGAAATGTTAATATAAATGAATTTTTATATTAATTAAAACGATGTTTGAAACATATAAAAATATATTAATCAAATTTAATTTTAAATCATCAATTTAATTTAATATCGTCTGTATATGGTCGAATTAGACCGTCGAAACTGTTCCAGTGTGTTCAGAATGGTGGTAGAACCCTAGAAATGTCGTTCGTTCCGTTCAAATAGGGGTTCGATAGCGCAGGATATTTAATTAAAGACACCACATAAATAAATAAAAATATCTAACATAGGAGACGATCTAAACTCATAAGCACATGCTACTCTGGAATTTTTACAGCGTCTTCTCAAACCAAATTTCCCGTCCAAACTATTTCTTCTCCCCTAAGCTTTCAAACAAGGATGCTGCAAACCTATTCTAGCTACACTCTATTGAATTCAACATGGTTCTGATCGCTTAAATCCTTTGCCTATATAAGCCATTGCTTTCAGCTATTCCACCCATCCATAAACCAACTGAAATGAATTCACGCCTTCAGCTTTTGCTCTCATTCTTTTCCTTTCTCAAATTGAAATTGTTCAGGCCCTTTCTATTCTTTTCTTCTTTTACCAAATCAGGAAAAAAAAGAGCAATCGAACTAGTAATCGCGAGTTGCATGTAATTCGATTTGATCTGAAGCGTGTGTGGAGGGGATGAAGTAGGGCATCGATGGTTGTTTTGAGTTATGGAAAAGGGTTATACTGGAGATCGAATGGAGGTGCGTGACTGTAGGGGATCCTGCGATTCAGGAGACAAAGCCAACGTCGGTATTGGAGTTCAATCTCGTTGGATGATCGAATTACTATGCGGTGAGCTGGGAGGGTTTTGGAGATGGGGTTGTCATGAGTTGCATTTTGGAAGAAAAGATGAGGGTGTTGAAATGGTAAATCATATGGAGTGCGATGAGTTTAGATCCATGAAAAATGCGGTGGAGTTTGATATGTGAAATTGGGTAGTCGAGGTGTTGCGTTCTAAGTAAGTAGCGTTGGCAATTGGAATGGGTGATCTGTGAATATGGGGTTGAACGTGTGAATGGTTTGGGATGATGCAGGAGAGTGCAAGGTCTGAGTTGAACATCATGATGTGTTTATGGGGTATGCGACAGTATAAAATTCATACGGGGAGATCGACAGTAAATTGCTCGATGAAATGCCGATATGGGCTGACGGAAATTCATTGGAACTAACCGGAGATTTTGCTTAATGGGTTAATCGAGAAATGCAGAGCCATAAGGTATACCGTTTTTACAAAAATTTAAATTTCCATAGAATTTATTTATTCGTTAGTAGTTCATTTAAATAAACAACAAATAATCGATAAGCAAAATAAAACAACCGTAGGTGATTAATTTATTCAAGATAATTCTAAATGACACGGGGCTGAGACGATATGGAAATTTAAACAGAATATTCAGCACAGAAAATCGAGGTGAGTTAAACTCACTCAGTTAATTATTTGAACTGTTTTTAATAGTTCAAAATTATTTTATTGCTTGTTGGTTGCTTAATTGATTGATATAAAGTGATAATAGTATATAATAATAATATATATAAATAATAGTGAAAATTATTGTGACATCCTTAAAATTAATCTTAATTAGGCTCACATCCTCCCCTTTAATTACTTGTAAATTTCATCCCTATTTTTGAATATCCACATTTTCTTTTCCTGTATTGCCCATTTACCCAAATTACGGCTTAATTAACGTGATCTATTTTTCATTTCAGTGATCAAATTTTTTCATCGTCATTTGTTTCTTTGTTAATGGTTGCGCCGCCTTTTCTTCAGCAATCTAAAATTAGGGGATCTCGTCAATTTCTTCAGAGAGTTAAATTGATCCATCCTTCAGTTAAAAATGACGGCGTTTCTTCTTCCAGGTGATTTATACTTTTTAAATTTTTTCATTTTGAAATCTGTTTTTTGTATATGAATTTCAATTTTAAATCGTTCTAATTTTTTCCTTCTTTCAAATGATCGGCGAATTGTTCTTAGTTTTTTGGTTCCCGTCATCTAAAATTAAATCGCTCAGAATTCTTTCAAGTATACGGATTTCACTTTTGCATATGAATTTTCTTGATTCATTATTCTGAATTAGTTTAATTATCTATTTTTACTGATGGATAATATATATTTTTTAAAAGTTTTATTTTTATTGCTGATTTTGTAGCCGATTAATTTAATTTGTCAACTTATGTTTTCTTATATTCTTCATAGATGTATAAAAAATGTATAAATTCCCTTTATGAGCATAGAAAGGTGCAAATATTGTCATAATACGTGGATGTGGATGTATTCAGAAATAATGCATATAACAATGCATATTTTTTTAACATATGCAGAGAAGTATTCAGTTATTTTGAATTTTTGTTTTTTCATGTGCATATATTTTTTGGAAATTTTGCATATAAATATGCAGATGTTAATGTTATCTGCATATATGTATGCATAATGTAACACCCCACACCCGCTATGGTCACTCACCAAGGGAATGCCATAGCATCGGTGGAGTATTTTAGTGAATATAGAACAGAAAAATTACAACAAGACAGATATAAAGAGTACTTGAAATTTAAAACATCATCTCATAACAGCGGAAATAAACATGTCTGGTTACATCATAAAACCACGATAAAAGTCAAGTACAATATCCGTCAAAATAAAGAAGTACATAATCCCACTCCTTAAATACAATAGCCAGAACAAAAGAAAAGATAACTGGATAACTGGAACTTTACATCTATCCAAGCTCCTAAAGACTGGAACAGCAATCCGATCAAGCTCCACTACTGCTAGGATCCCCCGTAGGACCTGAGGGTTGGGAAAAAAGATAAAAACAACGGGGTCAGACATAAGTCTGAGCGAGTCCTATAACTTTAACAATACAATCATTAAAGTAACCAGAGAAGACATAAACTTGACCTACAGTAATACCTGGGGATGAATGGCTACACTAAGCAGCTTGGTAGACTTAGGATAAACTAAGATACCCGTAAAGACGCATCTACCCACCCAAGGATAATTACTAACTGCACCACACCAGTCATTCCTACTTAAAGGTTGATCCCTCCAAGGACTTGGAAAATTTCCCCAGTAGTTTCGTGTACTCCTAGCCCACTACATAGGTGTCGTCTGCCCCTATCTCCACTAGGTGTACTTAGTAATTTTTCCCAGTAGTTTCGTGTACCCCTACATAGGTGCCGTCTGCCCCTATCTTCATTAGGTGTACCCACTACTCCCCAGCGATCGGCTCCCTACCGTAGATACCCGTGCTGGTCCCACAATGGGGTGTATCATTCCCCAAGGTGGCCACCTGATAATATCAACGGTGCACGGCTTTATATCTACACGATGCAACAACGGCTTATCTACCAGCCCGGGCCCACACACGCATATGAAACCCGTTGGACTTGCGTTGCCACCGCTAACCCGTTTTGGCCTCTTATAATCAAGCCCAATATGCGTGTCCCGTCACTCGACATGGGTCGAGCCCACAAAGATACGTTTGGGATATTGGTTGAAATGGGCCCCCACAAGCTACCCACCTAAGCTTGTCACTTATCTAGTGTATCCCACTTAACCCTTTACTCATGTTTAATTACATGTTTCCACTTGGTTAAGTATTCTAATCGTATTTTCTATTGCCACCCAAGGCAACCCACTAGATTCCATATGCCACCCAAGGCACCCACTAATTTTCCACATGCCACCCAAGGCACCCACTTAACCCCTCATGTCCCACTACATGCTAATATGGTTAAGTGTTTCTTAATTAATTAAGACCGTGATCTCCCATAAAGACCTCCCACATTAGACTGGCTGTTTTGACCGCCTGGTTAAGCCGGTAGGGTCCGGGCAGTCTTACGTCATAACAGAGTCTAACCTCGTGTCTTTACTTTAATCACGTATTTAATTTATGGCTAAGACCTCTCACATTGGGCTGACATTTGTAGTAACTGGTTAAGCCGGTTGGGTCCGGGCAGTTTTACACTACAAATGAGTCCAACCTCGTGTCTTAGTCGATTAATTACACCTAATTAATCACCCCCATATTAATTATCCCTAATTAATATCAAGTTTTCCATAACATGGGTAGACCTAACTCAATAGGTAAATTCCCATGGGGTAGACCTAACTCAATAGGTAAATTCCCACTTATGGTAATTTATTTTTTATGGTATGCTTAATCATACCCAATCATACATTTATTAGCATATTTACCAACCCCATCATTCCCCACGTAAATCGTTCTCATTTCATGACATAATAAAGGGGGAAGATCCATCACAAATATCATGGGCTTAGCATATAACTTTGTCATGGGTTAAGAGGATGTCAACTTGCATATATGAACATATATTAACCCAACTACATTTAACCCAAACTTGCATATACACATATCTTGCATAACATGTTGAACTTGCATATAAGCATTCTCATAACTTGCATAACATGTTAAACATGCATTTAATCATACACATAACTTGCATAAGCATTCACATACTTGCATAAGCATTCACATACTTGCATAAGCATTCTCATACTTGCATAAGCATTCACATACTTGCATAAGCATGCATAACTTGCATATCATGTCATTTAAGCATATACATAACTTGCATATGAACTTGCATAACTCACTTTGTTAAACATGCATAAATCTACTCATTAAATATGCATAAACCCACTTGTTAAACATGCATAAACCAACTTATTAAGCATGCATAAACCAACTTATCAAACATGCATAAACCCACTTATTAATTATGCATAAACATGGGAAAACATAGAGTAACATATCATTACAAATGATTCAAACTCACTAATCCACATTTAAGACCATAAGTCTCATTACACCCAATCTACTTACTTTAACAATTGATGTTAAAGTGATAGAAACTCACCAAACCCAAGATTAGCAAACTTATGAAGTGGAATTAGTTGCTAAATATGAAGATGGTGATGATTAGAGATTGATTAGAGAGGGATTAGCTTGCAACTTCCTTCTTAAACTAGTGGAGGCTCTCTCAAGTTTGATTTTGGCGGCATGAGGACATCATTCCTATTTTTAGTATGGATTAGGGTAGGTTTAGGGTGTATTTATAGATTAGGTGAGTGTTTTAGGCCCTTAGATTAACCCTAGATTAGATTAGGTCCGTTAGATTTAGGAAATCTCTAGAACCCAGCCCAGCCCTAGCCAGAAAACCAAATCTGGTGCACCCAACCTTCTGGCTCGACACGCCGTGTCGACAGGCAAGTCGACTCCCCCTGTCGACAGGCCTGTCGACAGCCCTGTCGACATGGTCAAGGCGGGAATTTTCCCGCCTGGCCCCGCTGGTTCCAATTTAAAATCTGAATTTAAATTTCTAAATCTGTTTTTAGCTTTAATTTTTCTGCAAACTTCATCGGGCCATAACCGGGCCATACGGACTCCGATTCTCGAAAACTCGGACTCTATTTCGCGTATTTTTCCGAGACGAACGTAATGACGCAGCCCGTTACCCCCAATTCCCACATCTGTGATTATTTATCCTGTAATTAGTGAATGTTAGTATTAACTAAAATTCGGGGTGTTACATTCTCCCCTCCTTAAAGGATTTCGTCCCCGAAATCTCTAAGCTAAGGAGAATGCATATCCTACCATCCAAACAACCATCTACTCAAACCATCAAACACGGGCATCCATTGTCCTTAAAACAATTTCTAATGATGTATGAGCATATGCAAAAATTGTGTGTATATGTTCCCTATCTAATGTATGAACATATGCAAACCATGATAGTGCCATGCATCCATTATGTATGCGAGAGAACCCTATCGACACATACAATATCTACATGAGTGCACAATCATTCACCAAAATGCATCATCCATGTGATAACACAATCATTATACATCCATAAATATAGCTTCTTACACACAATTTTTATGCAATATGCAACATGAAGTGACTGAGCCGATCTAGTGCCTAGAGTGTGTGTATATGCATCCACGAGCAACCACTAGCAAACACTTGCATCCACTTGCATCCATCAACCATAACATGTCTCAAACACATGTTTCAACCATAGGTTTACCCTATCTAATGGTCAAATAGTACTAACGAGAGGACATACTAAAGATAAGATAAGTACTAGACAATGATAGAGGAGAAATTAAAGACATACCCTAAAAAAGAAATGGGTACAATGAACGCATCTTCGCTTCCGTCTCCCAAGTTGCGTTGCTCTCATCTTCTCCCCATTGCACTTTGACTAGTTGAACCTCTCGATTCCTCAATTTCCTAGTCTCTGACCCCAGGATACGAGTTGGAGCTCGTCGAATAGTCGCATCACGCTCTACCTCTACATCTCTAAGCAAGCTCGGCTCCACCACCTCTGCGGTCTCATGTAAGCACTTCCTCAAATGGGACACATGGAATACATCATGTACACCACTAAGTCTGTCGGGCAACTCCACTCTATATGCCATCCGTCCAATCCTTTCCTTGATGGGAAATGGTCCTACGAACCTTGGTGCTAACTTCCCAACAGATCCAAAGCGAACCACATTCCTCAACGGAGATACTTTGACAAAAACCATGTCCCCAACCTCAAACTCCAGATCCGTCCTTCTCTTGTCCGCATAAGATTTTTGCCTATCCTGCGCTGCTTTCATCCTTCTTCGAATCAAGTCAATCTTCTCAGAAGTCTCCCTAATCATATCAGGCCCAAGCAAGATTTTATCCGTGGATTCCCACCAACATGTAGGTGATCGACAAGGCCTTCCATAGAGAGCTTCGAAAGGAGCCATACCAATACTGGACTGAAAGCTGTTATTATATGCGAACTCCACCAATGGAAGATGCTCTTCCCATGTACCTCCAAAATCTAAGATACAAAGCCTCAAAAGGTCTTCTAGAACACGATTCACCCTCTCAGTCTGGCCGTCCGTCTGAGGATGATATGCAGTGCTCAGACACAATTGAGTCCCCACTGCTTCTTGCAAACTTCTCCAGAACTCGCTAGTGAAGATAGGATCTCGATCACTTACTATGCTAGAGGGTACCCCATGTAATCGAACTATCTCTCGAAGATATACTGAAGCTAGCCATGGAGCAGTCCTCTTGCTCTTCACAGGTATGAAATGGGCGCTCTTAGTAAGTCTATCTACCACCACCCAAATTCCTGTATTACCCTTCCTCGATCTGGGTAACCCGTCAATAAAATCCATCGAGACGCTATCCCACTTCCATTGCGGAACCTCCAATGGGTGAAGCAACCCACCTGGTTTCCTTTGCTCCGCCTTCACTTGTTGGCACACCAAACATCGAGCGACATACTCGGCCACATCTTCCTTCATACCGGCCCAGAAGAAAACCCTCTTCATGTCTTGGTACATCTTGTCCCCACCGGGATGAATAGTCATCCTAGAACGGTGTGCATCATCAAGAATAGCCTTCCTCAAACCCTCGTCTTGCGGTACACAAAGTCTACCGTCTCTACGCAAGCACCCCCTATCGTCTAGGGTGTACCTACTCAAATGGCTGGACGACTCCCCTCTTATGAGCTTCTCTACCAACTCAACCAACTGTGGGTCGTCCCTCTGTGCTTCTCCAATCCGCCCCAGAAGAGTAGGTCTGACCTCCAGGGATGCTAGCAAACCGGGTACATAATCAACGGAAGGTCTGAAATCAAACATCGAGATAAATTCCAAGCTTCGTCGTTCCACGAACAATGGACTCAAGGACAACCTCTTCCTGCTCAAGGCGTCCGCCACCACGTTACCCTTACCAGGGGTATATGCTATCTCGAAATCATAGGATGCTAAGAACTCCATCCACCTTTGCTGTCTTAAGTTTAAATCCTTCTGAGAGAATAAGTACTTCAATGATTTATGGTCAGTGAACAACTCGAATCTCTCACCAAGAAGATAATGGCGCCAAATCTTAAGTGCAAAAACAATAGCGGCCAGCTCTAGATCATGGGTAAGGTAATTTTTCTCATGTGCCCTCAACTGCCTTCCACCATAGGCTATTACCCTTCCCTCTTGCATTAAGACTGCGCCAGGTCCTGTCCCACAGGCATCGGTATAGACAACAAATGGCTTGCTCCCATCTGGCAACACTAAAACTGGAGCGGTGGTTAAAGCTCTCTTTAACCGTCGGAACGCATCATCACAATCTACGTCCCATGCGAAAACAAGATTCTTCTTCGTTAAGCGGGTTAATGGGGCTGATATCTTCGCGAAGTCTTTGATAAACTTCCTATAATAACCCGCCAACCCCAAGAAACTTCTTACTTCGGTAGCATTCTTTGGAACCTTCCAATCCTGAATTGATACTACCTTCGCGGGATCCACAGCTATCCCTTCCTTGGAGACCACGTGCCCCAAGAACCGCACCTCCTTCCTCCAGAAGTGACATTTAGAGAATTTAGCCTTAAGGCTATGTGCTCGAAGAGTCTTCAATACCTCCCCAAGATGTAGGGCATGCTCTTCTTCACTCTTAGAAAATACTAAGATATCATCCACAAAGACCACCACGAATTTATTAAGGAACTCCCTGAACACCCTATTCATCAAATCAACAAAGTATGCAGGGGCGTTCGTCAACCCAAATGGCATCACCAGCCACTCATAGAAACCATCCGGAGTTCTAAAGGCAGTCTTGTCTATGTTATCCTCAGCCACCCTCAACTGATGAAACCCCGTGGCTAAGTCCAACTGAGAAAATACTGAAGCGCCAACCAACTGATCGAAAAGATCATCAATCCTCGGCAATGGGTGTCTATTCTTCTTTGTGAGCTTGTTGAGTTCTCTATAGTCTACACAAAGTCTGAGGGACCCATCCGCCTTTGTAGGAAATACTACTGGAGCACCCCACTCCGATATACTTCGTCTTATGAACCCCTTCTCAAGCAACTCCCCTACTTGCTTATGGAGTTCCCTCCTCTCACGAGGAGCCATGTGGCGCACTGGTAAAGATACAGGTTTAGCATTATCCACCAGATATATTCGGAAGTCGATCTCCCGCTTCGGAGGTAAGCCCTTCACCTCCTCAGACACATCCGGATATTCCCGGACCACTCTAACAGATTGCAAACTCTCGACCGAAGCGTCAAGCGATTCAAGATAACTTAGCATAACAGAGTCCATGGGATTACAAGAAATCTCGAGAGTGTTACCCAAGCGGGTCATGAGCCTAACAACTCTCCTTTCGCAATCAAGAACGGCACCATTACTGGATAACCAGTCCATGCCCAAAATCAACCCATAGCCCGTGAAGCCCAAGACAAAAGCATCACATCTAAACTCAATGCTAAGTATAGAAATCTTCAAACCCAAACATACCATGGACAAATAAGTGGAGGCCCCCAATTGGGTTTGAAACAACCAAGGGATCATCTACCAGACTGGTGTCTAAGTGCAGTGACTCAACTAATGATGATGAGATAAACGAATGCGATGCGCCAGAATCAAACAATGTACGGACAGGATGATCAAATAGAAAAACCAGACTTTCAACGGAGATAGTTCTACCTCTTTCCTGAATCGGTGGAACCGCGAGAGCCTGTACTTGCCCCCTAGCCTGACCTGGTGCCATAAGAGCTTGCACCTGTCCTCCTGAGGTAGACCCCGTCCTTTGCCCTTTCTTAGGGCAATCCTTCACTAAATGCCCTGCTTCGCCACAGTGGAAGCAGCCGGTCTTCTTCTTCTTGCGACAATCTTTGCTTAGGTGGCCAGGTGTCCCACAATTGAAACACTTCTTCTTCTTGCCCTTGCCACCGTTGCCTTTCCCACCTTTGTTTTGTTGTTGTTGCTGAGGTCTCTTTTGATCTCCCTTCTTTTCGGGTGCCCTATTAGCATTGGAACCCTTCTCTTCTTCATGCATGAGTGCCATGTCAACTAGCTTCTCAAAGGTGGCCCCCATAGGGATATGAGTCATAGCCAACCCATGCATCGGTTCATTCAAGCCTTTCACGAACCTCAAAGCCTTCTTTTCCGGTGTATTCACCATATCTAGGCCAAACCTTGCCAATTGATTAAACTTGTTAACATATTCCTTCACCGAGAGATTTCCTTGCTTTAGAGTCAAGAATCTTTCCATATACAAGTTTTCCTCCGCCCTTGAGAGAAACTTTGCCACAAATCTTTGCCTAAAATCCGCCCAAGAGTCAACGGGGCGTTCTGCATTAGTGACCTCCCACCAGAATGAGGCCTCTCCCTTCATTAACCAAGCAGCCAACTTGACTTTCTTTCCTTCTTCCATCTCAAAGATATCTATCAACTCTTCCACCTCCTTAAGCCAATCTCTAGCTTCCACAAAAGTTTCAGATCCTTGAAAAGGTTTCCCTCCCATAGCTTTAAATTCCTTGCAAGTCTTAGCAAAAGTATCCATGCGAGGAGGAGGGGGAGGAGGAAGATCGGGTGCTACGGTTGGTGGAGGAACATTTGCTGGACCCGCAGTGGTGGCCCTAGCCTCCATCAATCTCCTATACCATACTGGTACCGTCACACCCTCCGGAAAGTTAAGATTCTCAGCCATGCTGAAACGAAAAAGGAAAGATTCAAAACGGAGAATTCGAAGGATATAGATATGGCTATTTGGGATTATGCTTTTCTTTCAAAAACTTTTCTCTTAAAAGACATGTTTTTGAAAATATCTCTTCCAAAAATGTTTTAGAAAAATAGTTTTCTAAAAATTTTATCTGTTCCGGTAACCTTTACTCTGATACCACGTGTAACACCCCACACCCGCTATGGTCACTCACCAAGGGAATGCCATAGCATCGGTGGAGTATTTTAGTGAATATAGAACAGAAAAATTACAACAAGACAGATATAAAGAGTACTTGAAATTTAAAACATCATCTCATAACAGCGGAAATAAACATGTCTGGTTACATCATAAAACCACGATAAAAGTCAAGTACAATATCCGTCAAAATAAAGAAGTACATAATCCCACTCCTTAAATACAATAGCCAGAACAAAAGAAAAGATAACTGGATAACTGGAGCTTAACATCTATCCAAGCTCCTAAAGACTGGAACAGCAATCCGATCAAGCTCCACTACTGCTAGGATCCCCCGTAGGACCTGAGGGTTGGGAAAAAAGATAAAAACAACGGGGTCAGACATAAGTCTGAGCGAGTCCTATAACTTTAACAATACAATCATTAAAGTAACCAGAGAAGACATAAACTTGACCTACGGTAATACCTAGGGATGAATGGCTACACTAAGCAGCTTGGTAGACTTAGGATAAACTAAGATAACCGTAAAGACGCATCTACCCACCCAAGGATAATTACTAACTGCACCACACCAGTCATTCCTACTTAAAGGTCGATCCCTCCAAGGACTTGGAAAATTTCCCCAGTAGTTTCATGTACTCCTAGCCCACTACATAGGTGCCGTCTGCCCCTATCTCCACTAGGTGTACTTAGTAATTTTTCCCAGTAGTTTCGTGTACCCCTACATAGGTGCCGTCTGCCCCTATCTTCATTAGGTGTACCCACTACTCCCCAGCGATCGGCTCCCTACCGTAGATACCCGTGCTGGTCCCACAATGGGGTGTATCATTCCCCAAGGTGGCCACCTGATAATATCAACGGTGCACGGCTTTATATCTACACGATGCAACAACGGCTTATCTACCAGCCCGGGCCCACACACGCATATGAAACCCGTTGGACTTGCGTTGCCACTGCTAACCCGTTTTGGCCTCTTATAATCAAGCCCAATATGCGTGTCCCGTCACTCGACATGGGTCGAGCCCACAAAGATACGTTTGGGATATTGGTTGAAATGGGCCCCCACAAGCTACCCACCTAAGCTTGTCACTTATCTAGTGTATCCCACTTAACCCTTTACTCATGTTTAATTACATGTTTCCACTTGGTTAAGTATTCTAATCGTATTTTCTATTGCCACCCAAGGCAACCCACTAGATTCCATATGCCACCCAAGGCACCCACTAATTTTCCACATGCCACCCAAGGCACCCACTTAACCCCTCATGTCCCACTACATGCTAATATGGTTAAGTGTTTCTTAATTAATTAAGACCGTGATCTCCCATAAAGACCTCCCACATTAGACTGGCTGTTATGACCGCCTGGTTAAGCCGGTAGGGTCCGGGCAGTCTTACGTCATAACAGAGTCTAACCTCGTGTCTTTACTTTAATCACGTATTTAATTTATGGCTAAGACCTCTCACATTGGGCTGACATTTGTAGCAACTGGTTAAGCCGGTTGGGTCCGGGCAGTTTTACACTACAAATGAGTCCAACCTCGTGTCTTAGTCGATTAATTACACCTAATTAATCACCCCCATATTAATTATCCCTAATTAATATCAAGTTTTCCATAACATGGGTAGACCTAACTCAATAGGTAAATTCCCATGGGGTAGACCTAACTCAATAGGTAAATTCCCACTTATGGTAATTTATTTTTTATGGTATGCTTAATCATACCCAAACATACATTTATTAGCATATTTACCAACCCCATCGTTCCCCACGTAAATCGTTCTCATTTCATGACATAATAAAGGGGGAAGATCCATCACAAATATCATGGGCTTAGCATATAACTTTGTCATGGGTTAAGAGGATGTCAACTTGCATATATGAACATATATTAACCCAACTACATTTAACCCAAACTTGCATATACACATATCTTGCATAACATGTTGAACTTGCATATAAGCATTCTCATAACTTGCATAACATGTTAAACATGCATTTAAGCATACACATAACTTGCATAAGCATTCACATACTTGCATAAGCATTCACATACTTGCATAAGCATTCACATACTTGCATAAGCATTCTCATACTTGCATAAGCATTCACATACTTGCATAAGCATGCATAACTTGCATATCATGTCATTTAAGCATATACATAACTTGCATATGAACTTGCATAACTCACTTTGTTAAACATGCATAAATCTACTCATTAAATATGCATAAACCCACTTGTTAAACATGCATAAACCAACTTATTAAGCATGCATAAACCAACTTATCAAACATGCATAAACCCACTTATTAATTATGCATAAACATGGGAAAACATAGAGTAACATATCATTACAAATGATTCAAACTCACTAATCCACATTTAAGACCATAAGTCTCATTACACCCAATCTACTTACTTTAACAATTGATGTTAAAGTGATAGAAACTCACCAAACCCAAGATTAGCAAACTTATGAAGTGGAATTAGTTGCTAAATATGAAGATGGTGATGATTAGAGATTGATTAGAGAGGGATTAGCTTGCAACTTCCTTCTTAAACTAGGGGAGGCTCTCTTAAGTTTGATTTTGGCGGCATGAGGCCATCATTCCTATTTTTAGTATGGATTAGGGTAGGTTTAGGGTGTATTTATAGATTAGGTGAGTGTTTTAGGCCCTTAGATTAACCCTAGATTAGATTAGGTCCGTTAGATTTAGGAAATCTCTAGAACCCAGCCCAGCCCTAGCCAGAAAACCAAATCTGGTGCACCCAACCTTCTGGCTCGACACGCCGTGTCGACAGGCAAGTCGACTCCCCCTGTCGACAGGCCTGTCGACAGGCCTGTCGACAGCCCTGTCGACATGGTCAAGGCGGGAATTTTCCCGCCTGGCCCCGCTGGTTCCAATTTAAAATCTGAATTTAAATTTCTAAATCTGTTTTTAGCTTTAATTTTTCTGCAAACTTCATCGGGCCATAACCGGGCCATACGGACTCCGATTCTCGAAAACTCGGACTCTATTTCGCGTATTTTTCCGAGACGAACGTAATGACGCAGCCCGTTACCCCCAATTCCCACATCTGAGATTATTTATCCTGTAATTAGTGAATTTTAGTATTAACTAAAATTCGGGGTGTTACACATAATAAGTTATGCATACATTTATACATATATTAAAATATGCATATATTGTCAATCTCAACGTAAACGTATGAAACTAGTGTTAGAACACTTGGGTTTGCATCTACTCAAAAAAGTTGAGTATAAGTATGCATATATTCTATGTATATGCATACTAATATGCATATATTTTAAATATATGTTTTCAGCATTCTGTTAAAAAGTTGCCTACAAATGTGCATATATTCGGAATATATTCATATCTGTATGCATCTTTTTATCATACATGCAAAAAAACAGATATTTTAAAAATATATTCATATATGTATGCATATATATAGAATACTTGCATATAAATATGCAGAATTATTGTTATATTGCTAATTTGTACGCATGTATTTATATTAATCTGACGATGTTTATTTAATTTGATTATTACATTTTTTTGTTCAATGATTATTTTGATATTCTACTTGTTCTTGAGTTTTTCTATGTTAAATGTAGTTATTGTATAAAAGTTATTGTTACCACAACATCATACAGCTGTATTTAATTTTTTACCATGATAATTGTTCTTCGACTTTGAAAATGTGCATAAAATTATGCAAATAATGTGAATATAAGCATACGAATATGCCACTATTGTCAACAACGTTCATACTGGTTTGCATATATTCTGGATAGTTGCATATTTGTATGCAAATATTCTTCATACATGCATACCATTATGCAAATATCTGGTGGAATACGTGCTTACTGGTGTCTTGCATTTTATTCAGGATAATTGTGTGTTATTGTGCATATATTCTGTACAAATGCATTGAAATATGCAAATCTTTCGAATATCTATTTGTATACGTGTTTGAAGAAAAGCTTTCACAGGTGTATTTGTACATATGCATTTTTTATTTTTAATTTTCAGCATTTCTGTTAAAAAGTTGCATACAAATATTCATCTGTTGTTAATATATGCATATAAATATGCAGTTATTATTGTCTGATAAAAAGTTAAATATGCAGATATTTAAAATTTTGTTCTGTAAACATAGGGATGTACTACTGAATAATTTGTAAAATCTCTATATTTGTTATTCTGTTGTACTTAGATGAATAAATTTATGCATGTTTTCAGCATTTCTGTTAAAACGTTGCATACAAATATGCATCTATTGTTAAAATATGCATATTTGCATTCAAGTTTTTACAGACAAGCAGAAAAACATATATTTAAAATATATGCACATTTATATGCATATATCTTTAATACCTGCATATACATATGCAAATATTATTGTTATTTTGCTGAATTGTACGCATGTATTTATATTAATCTGCAGCTATTTATGTAATTTGACTATTTGCACATTACGCTTATTAATGTTTGATTTTCTTCTTTGTATAATAGTGTTCCGACGGATATTGGTGTATTGGTGTTATTGAAGCATGGGAATGAATGTCTGGTCCTCCATCTCCTTCTGAAAGACCATAAGATCTGCTTTGTTATTTTATTTTATTTTTAATTCACTTTGTTTTAATGTTTAGTTTCACCATTTGTTGTAAACATTTATCTGATGTAATAAAATCAGTTCAGTATTTTGTTGTACATTAGTTTTTGATTGTCTTTTTTTTAAGCTGCAATGTTTGCAAAGACCAGTTATATTTGAATAAATGTGTGCACACAAAAAGATGCCATGAAGAATCAGATCCTAAAATTAAGAAATATCTGAATATAGATCGATGTATATAATAACCTGGAATTTTTATATCCTGGTGTGCAGTTATTCTAAATATTAGCATCATTATATGCAATTATTTTGAAAATTTGCAAATTGGAATTGCAGAAGTTAAATACTAGCATACTTTTATGAAAATATTATTATTACTTGCATACGAATATGTAGACAATACAAATAATAATTTCGTGCATATAACTAATGTACAACAAAATACATATTTGAATTGTGTAATTAAAATACTAGCATAATACTGAGCTGATGTGCAACAAAATACTTGCATAAATATATGCACCTAGGACAACGTGAATGGACGAATGTCTGACAGAGTATATCTAATAGATCACATAAGTTGATCTCTTCAAACGTACCTACGTTGGTGGCGGAGGAATCCGTTTCTCTTAGATTTATACCCGTGGTATTTTTGGTGAAATCAATTTGTGATTTGGACGGTATGACGATGTGACATTCAAAGTAAATGAAGGAGTGATTTGTCAAAAGATACGTTACGACCTAAAGCCTCACAACCGGGAAATGACAAAAATCGGGAGGCAGCATGGCTATGTGGGTCGCACCCATTAGGATGTATTGTCACCATCTAGAGAATATTTATATTTTTTACTTCTTTTCGCTTCTGAATCTCCCGGGAACGGTTATGTTGCTAGCAACCGTAGGTGACAATATGTTCGATACACTTAAGAGAAATGAGTGGTCGGACATGTATGGGCCGGGTTGCAAGAAGTTCTTGTTGAACCCAGTGTATTCCCCTCTAGAGATACACTATCGGCAGGTGGTCCCATACCTTGTCATGGTTGGAAATACAACCTCCAATAAGCGCCCGCGGTTTTGATTGTATACTATTTATGTAGAGCGTGAGATGCAAGCGTTCTGCTAGATTCTATTTATTTGTATTTAGACACTATTATAATATCAGAATAAATTATGATTTCAAAAATGGTTTGGGTTATCATAAGGTAAAAATCGTCCGTGTTTATGTGTGGATTGGTCTTACGATTATCCTTTTCTTTTGAAAGATTTTAACTTTAAGATCAACATGGATGATACCAATAATTTAGTGGTTTTTTCTCATGTTGGTTCACCAGACTAATCTGTGGCATTTGTAATGCTCGGGTCAGACCGAGTTAGGTCTGGCCGAGTTTACAGGTTCAGGATAGGATGATACGGACTTCAGGAGACAAGATGAAGGAGTTCAGACGTATGATATATAGTATTCCGCTGTGTGTTGTAAACGAGGACAGACTGTTATAACTGTCCAGATGAATTGAATGTTCGCTGTACTCTGATAAATTGTAATTATTGTTTTAAAGTTTTCCAATAAAGATTTATTTCTGCATTGTATTTTATTCTGCTGCGATGTGAGACTCTGATATTGTTGTTGTTCTTCTTTTCTTCTATTCTAATATTTCTTTCTTATCTCACCCTCTAACTTCTTTCTTAAACGGTCTGGATTTTCAGTACTCGAGTTGGACACGGGATGTATTTGTGTCGAAAATTCGAGCATCGAATTTTTTCGGTTTGTTATAGTGGTATCAGAGCAATGGTTTAGGAATAACCTTGGCTCTATGGCGTAACTCGATAGAGTTGGGGTTAGTAACACCCTAGATTGAGTTGAGTATATATACATATGAGCGCGTACTTGTATATTTTATAAAAATTGTTTTGTATTGTGTTATTTGACCATTTCAAATTTGAACTGCCGACTGATACAATATTGTTTTGTAAAGCGGGCAAATGAAATAATTTACCCAAATTTATTTTTATATAAAAGAAATAGTTTTCTTAAACATTGTTGATATTTGATTGTTTGAGTAGAATGCAAATAGTATTATGGAATTGAACTTGTTAAATATTACCAGAAGATGAAATATATGATGTTTGAATTAAAAATCAGAATTCGAAAAATAAATTGGAAGATAAGAAACAAATTCCAATATAATGAATTGAACGGATTCAAACTTGGTTGAAAATTAAGTTAAGCAGATTTGGATTGAAATTGAAACCATATTAACTTAAACAAATTATTGAATCAATATGAAATGAGAATGCTTAAAACCAAGTTGAAATACAAATTGATTGAATGTTGATACTCTCGACACATGCAGTTTAAATATATCGAGCAGAATAAGAAGTAAATTAAAATAAATCCAGTTCGAGTAGAAATAATTGAATATGACTTAAAATATTATTCAATTGAGTTGTACTTTGAAATGGAAGTGAATGCATATGTATCGATTATCAAACTTAGATTTGTATAAAATTGAGTTAATAGAAATTGATTAGAGAATAAATCAAATTAAGTTTGATTGAGATTGAAATTTGAACTCAAAATTCATATGGACTCGTAAATTAAAAATAAAACTTGGAACTTAAGTGAAAATTTTAAATGAACTTGTGAATTGAAAATTTAACATGAAACTTGAGTTATAAATGAAACTTGGCTTGTTATGAGTAAGTATATACGTATTTGAACATGGTTGTTTAAAATTGTCATAAGTTAAGCAAGAAAACCAATTTATGGGTGACTTGGCAAATTGAAGGCAAGAAGTTCAAATGATTGTGACCGAATAGGAATGGATATGCATGTGATTATACATGTTTATTGGATATGAGCAAGTGTGAGGAATAAATATGTGATGCTCAACAAAAAAGTACATGTTTAATTCAATATGAGCATTTATGTGCAGAATCGGCAAGCCACTTGGCTTTTTGATTTTTCTTTTTGAATGGAAAGGGCCTAGAGAGGCGAGTTGAGGTTTGAACTATTGACCGGTACAAGGGAGGTGATGGCGATATTTTTCGAAAATTTAGGGAGTTAGAAATTTTTTCAACAGTTTTGAAAATTTTGTTAACAAAAAAATAATGGGTGTTAAGGATTTTTGCAGTGAAGTTGGGACTAGTGAGTTAGTTGAGTAGTAACGATGTTGAAGTGAGTGTTGAGTTGCATGAGTGGATTGGGAGAAGTGAATAAGGTATAGCTACATTTCCTACTTAGTAATTTCGGGGACGAAATTCTTTTAAGGGGGATGGAATGTAACATCTCTATTTTGATCGCTTCAGTTTTGAATATTTAATTTAGTTTAAATATTGAAATGTTAATATAAATGAATTTTTATATTAATTAAAACGGAGTTTGAAACATATAAAAATATATTAATCGAATTTAATGTTAAATCATCAATTTAATTTAATATCGTCTGTAAATGGTCGAATTAGACCGTCGAAACTGTTCCAGTGTGTTTAGAATGGTGGTAAAACCCTGGAAATGCCATTCGTTCCATTCAAATAGGGGTTCGATAGCGCATGATATTTTAATTAAAGACACCACATAAATAAATAAAAAATATCTAACATAGGAGACGACCTAAACTCATAAGCACATGCTACTCTGAAATTTTTACAGCGTCTTCTCAAATCAAATTTCCCGTCCAAACTATGTCTTCTCTCCTAAGCTTTCAGACAAGGACACCGCAAACTTATTCTAGCTACACTCTATTGAATTCGACATGGTTATTATCGCTTAAATCTTTGCCTATATAAGCCATTGCTTTTAGCTATTCCACCCATCCAAAAACCAACCGAAATGAATTCAGGCCTTCCACTTTTGCTCTCGTTCTTTTCCTTTCTCAAATCAAAATCGTTCAGGCCCTTTCTATTCTTTTCTTCTTTTACCAAATCAGGAAAAAAAAGAGCAATCGAACTAGTAATCGCAAGTTGCGTGTAGTTCGATTCGAGCTGAAGCGTGTGTGGAGGGGATGAAGTAGGGCATTGAAGGTTGTTCTGAGTTATGGAAAAGGGTTATACTGGAGATCGAATGGAGGTGCGTGATTACTGTAGGCGATGCTGCGATTCAGGAGACAAAGCCAACGTCGGTATTGGAGTTCAATCTCATTGGGGGGTCGAATTATTGTATGGTGAGCTGGGAAGGTTTTGGAGATGGGGTTGTCATGAGTTGCATTTTGGAAGAACAGATGAGGGTGTTGAAATGGTAAATCATATGGAGTGCGATGAGTTCAGATCCATGAAAAATGCGGTGGAGTTTGATATGTGAAATTGGTTAGTCGAGGTGTTGCGTTTTAAGTAGAGTTGGCAATCGGAATGAATAATCAGTGAATAAGGGGTTGAACGTGTGAATGGTTTGGGATGATGCAGGAGAGTGCGAGGTCTGAGTTAAACATCTTGATGTGTTAATTGGGTATGCGACAGTATAAAATTCATACGGGGAGATCGACAGTAAATTGCTCGATGAAATGCCGATATGGGCTGACAGAAATTCATTGGAACTAACCGGAGATTTTGCTGAGTGGGTTAATCGAGAAATGCAGAGCCATAAGGTATACTGTTTTTACGAAAATTTAAATTTCCATAGAATTTATTTATTTATTCGTTAGTAGTTCACTTAAATAAACAACAATTAATTGATAAATAAAACAAAATAATCGTAGGTGATTAATTTATTCAAGATAATTCAAAATGATACGGGGCTGAGACGATATGGAAATTTAAACAAAATATTCAGCACGGAAAATCGAGGTGAGTTAAACTCACTCAGTTAATTATTTGAACTGTTTTTAATAGTTCAAATTTATTTTATTGCTTGCTGGCTGCTTAATTGATTGATATAAAGTGATAATAATATATAAAAATAATATTGGTGATTGGTGATTGGATAATGACTGCAATACCATTAGAGGATGCCCGCAGTACCATTAGAAGATGATTTCCCTATGCGCCCCCACAATATATATAGTGGATGACCTTCTATACTGCGATGTCCTTCCTCGAAGCAGGATGGGTATTATTATTGTTGACTAACATCTGTGGATGTAGGAAAAACAGGTTGGAGGGATCTAACTGGATCCCTCACATTTAAATTATTTGTTTTTACATATATGCTAATATATGATGTGTCTTATAACCTGTGATAGCTTAGATATGTTTGAATGTGTTTGTAACACAGATTGTTGATTTTGGGATTTTTTAAATATCCTAAATAACCATACATGGATTACAAAAACAGAAATTGGAATATAAAAAGAATTTTAAAACATTTATTTCAAATTAAAAGGGGTTAGTTAGAATCCAAAATAAATAGAATTTAAAAAGAAAATAATTGTTTAATATCGTGAAGAAGTGATTTTATATATGACATTATAAGAAGTGGAATCATTTTTCGGGAAATTTGAGGAAAATATGAATTATGTAGGGATTTGGAAAAGAAATGGGAATCGTAAAATAAACTATTATTTTAAAATAAATTGAAATTGTCTTAGGGGAAAATACCTATTTTTAAATAGAAACATTCATTTGAAATCCAAAATATAAATACGGTTTAAAGGAAAAGATTTGTTTACACAAATGTGTTAATGAGGTGATTTTATAAACAATGTTTGTAAAGGAATGAACGATTACCATTTGAGAAATTGGAATATATGGATTTCAAAATAGAATTGAAATATGAAAAGAACTTAAAGGAAAATATTTATTTTCAATTAGAAATGTTTATTTAGAAACCATGTTAAATACAATTGAGAAGTAAATGTTTGTTTTTAACAAATAGGATGAGAACTCGACTTTATAAGTGACATTTTAAAAAAAAAAGTGAAAACCCTTATCTTGGAGTATTTGAGAAGGATATAGTTGAGCGTGGATTGGAAAAGAAAGTGGGAATGTGGTTTGAAACTAAGATTTTAAATGGATCGGGATTTTCAAAATGCGTAAAGGGAAAATATATAGAAGGTTTTATAACGAAACGAAAGTTATAAATAAAGGTGAAACCCGAAGTTTCAAGTATGAATCCAAGTTGACTAACTAAGTAAAGAATAAACTTGTATTATTCACATTTGAGAATGATTAAAGGGTAAAGAAAATAATTTGTAGAATGAAGGAAGGTTAGGAAAAGTTATCCTTATATTATAAAATCTAATTGAATTTAAGTCAACTAATTTGAATAATATAATATATATTATATTAAAGAATTTTACATAAGATTTATAGATAATAATTATGAATTGGGAAATTATACGAATATTTTTATGGAATGAAGTTATTGAAATTAACCGAGATAAGTTGAAATAAAACTATAAAGGATTTATAAAGAATATTTATGGAATGGTCTATGATGGTTTGGAAATCATACTTTAAAAGTAAAATATTTGAAATAAGAATAAATTGGAGATAATAAATATCTCGTTGTAATAGTGAATAACTGGAAATTTTATTCGTTTAGAAGTTAAGGAATGAAGTTAAGGGAATTAGAAACTAACTAGGAATTAGTGAGTTGGATGATTTTCTGAGTGTCGATCTGTTGTTGGTTTCGACCTTGGGGATTGATACTTAGGGAATTATATTCTTACTAGTTTAACGTTAGGGACTGATGACCAAGATGAGAAGTGAGTTCTTAAATGTATTTTAAAATGAAAGAGTTTTGAATATTATTATGTATTTATGAAGAGAAAATGAATATTTCATTTATTGGAAAATAGAGAAGTCTTAAACAAATGATTGGTTAATCACAAAGGGGCTAAAATGATAATAGATATCAAATTAGTGAATTCAGTTTTCTTTTATGGATGAATGGTTGTTTATTTGATAGTTAAATAACCGACTATCAAATCTGGCCTATACGATGGTTAGTACGAAAAGACCGAGATTGAATTTATTTGAAAACCATTTCGAACTAACTAATACGTAAACGTTGAATATACAGATTGAAGATGGAGCAGTAAAGACCGTTGATCTTCATAAGCGAAAGGACTACTGGTCGAATTCTCTGGAGTCGCGCCCGGAGATATTTTGATGGTGATTCTGTCATGGTTGAAATTGACGATGGCAAGGACTACTCGCTACTGATCCTTAGGGTGATTCCTAGGATGCAGTTGGAGAGTGCCTTCGGTTTGTCCAGCCCTAGAACAACGTGAATGGGCGAATGTCTGACAGAGTATATCTAATAGATCACATAAGTTGATCTCTTCAAACATACTCACGTTGGTGGCGGAGGAATTCGTTTCTCTTAGCTTTATACCCATGGTATTTTTGGGGAAATCAATTTGTGATTTGGAGGGTATGACGATGTGACATTCAAAGTAAATGAAGGAGTGATTTGTCAAAAGATAGGTTACGACCTAAAGCCTCACAACCGGGAAATGAAAAAAATCGGGCAGGCAGCATGGCTATATGGGTCGCACCCATTAGGATGTATTGTCACCATCTAGAGAATATTTATATTTGTTACTTCTTTTCGCCTCTGTATCTCCCGGGAACGGTTATATTGCTAGCAACCGTATGTGATAATATATTTGATACACTCAAGAGAAATGAGTGGTAGGCCATGTGTGGGCCGGGTTGCAAGACGTTCTTGTTGAACCCAGTGTATTCCCCTCTAGAGATACACTATCGGCAGGTGGTCCCATACCTTGTCATAGTTGGAAATCCAACCTCCAATAAGCGCCCGCGGTTTTGATTGTATACTATTTATGTGGGGCGTGAGATGCAAGCGTTCTGCTAGATTCTATTTATTTGTATTTAGACACTATTATAATATCAGAATAAATTATGATTTCAAAAATGGTTTGGTTTATCGTAAGGTAAAATCGTCCATGTTTATGTGTGGATTGGTCTTACGATTATCCTTTTCTTTTGAAAGATTTTTAACTTTAAAATCAACATGGATGGTACCAATAATTTAGTGGGTTTTTCTCACGCTGGTTCACCAGACTGATCTGTGGCGTTTGTAATGCTCGGGTCAGACCGAGTTGGGTCTGACCGAGTTTACAGTTCAGGATAGGATGATATGGACTTCAGGAGACAAGATGAAGGAGTTCATACGTATGATATATAGTATTCCGCTGTGTGTTGTAAATGAGGACAGACTGTTATAACTGTCCAGATGAATTGAATGTTCGCTGCACTCTGATAAATTGTAAGTATTGTTTTAAAGTTTTCTAATAAAGATTTATTTCTGCATTGTATTTTATTCCGCTGCGATGTGAGACTCTGATATTGTTGTTCTTCTACTTTTCTTTATTCTTGTATTTCTTTCTTTCTTATCTCACCCTCAAACTTCTTTCTTAAATGGTCTGGATTTTCGGTACTCGAATCGGACACGGGATGTATTTATGTCGAAAATTCGAGCATCGAATTTTTCCAGTTCGTTACAAAACCATCTGTGTTTATGTGTGGAGTGGTCTTATGATTATTCTTTCTTTTAAAAGGATTTTAAAAGTTAAACAAATGGTTGGAGTTTACTCACACTAGTCACATGATTGACCCAAAGTTTATTGTGTTTTGTTTTCCCTAAACTCTTGGGTGCCCAATTTTGTACGAACAGTCAAGTAGTCAGGATTTTACAGATACCGAAAGCTTGGAGCATGAGGCTTCAGGATTATATAGCTTTTGTTATTTCCGCTGTGTTGTGAGTGTTGTACTATGATAATGTTACTATATATATATATACTGATTTTATTTCAAAGTTATGTATCTATTATATGTTGTTCGTTCCGCTGTGAGATCCGTGTTTACTCTGATGTTGTATGTTCTTCTTCTTCTATTCTAAGTTTCTATCTTATCTACTCTCACCCTCTAATTTCTTTCATTAACTATCCGGTATTTCTGATGCTTGATAGTCGACATTGGGTTATATGTCGATTACTCGGGATCGCGAAAACCCGGGTTGTTACATTTTTGAAGATGTTACCCTTATGACTGAAGCACAGATAACCCATGGACCTACCATTTCCGAGGCTGGAACGTTGTTGATCATGACTCTTCACCCGATACATCCCTCAGGGGAAAACTTACAAGTAGCCCCTCGGCATCTGGCCTTCCAGGTGAATTTGATGCAAGAGAGCACAGCTCACTTCCTTTTTCCTCATCTTAGCTTGTTGATTCTTCCAACCAACCCTCATCAATCTTGGACTTTGAAAAGCTTGTGAATCTTGCTCTTTTCTCCACTGAAGTTGCCAATATTTCACAGCCTCCCATGACTTTAGCCTCAGGGGACTTTTATACATAACTTATCAAGGATCATCTTTTGGTATGGGTTCATCCTTCTTAGTTCTCTTTTATCTTACTATTTCCATGTGAAGGTTAATCTGTCTCTAATATCCTTTAGGTGACAAAGGGTTGGCTTTTATCTAGTGGAATGGCCCCTTCTTCTGTTGATATTACTTTTCTTAAGGAAGAGAATGCTGCTTTAAAAGCTAAAGTTGGCATTTTATCCCAAGCAAAGATAGAGAGCGATGGTGAACGTAAGAGGTTAAAGGTATCTCTTGAGGAGGAGAAGCAGGCTAAGGATGGTTTGTCCAAGCAGGTTGCACTTCTTAATAATGAACAAGCAAAGATGACAGCCGCATATGTGAATGAAATGAGGGGATTGGAGAATAAGCTTTCTAATGCAAAGCGAATAATTCATGAGACCAGCAACAGGATATTTGTGTTTTGGAAGATCATCTCCGTGATATTGTTATGGAGTATTATGAAGATGCTCTCTTCATCGCTTTCTCTGATAATTACAAGAAGTTTCCAAGAATTGAATTTACTTCTGTCCATCCCTCTGTTCGGGGTAAAGTTATGGAAAGGATTATGCTGCTTAAACAGGGAGCCAAAGTCTCGACGAGAGACATAATAAAGCCTGAGACTCTCTTGTTTATTGAAGAGCTTTCCGATGACTCTGATGACGAGGAAGAAGACGTGACTATCGTTGAGAAAGATGCAGGTGGTGATGGTGATGGTGCTGGGAGCCAAAAAGTCGAGTCTTATAAGGATGGTCGCGATTTATCTTCTACTGCTGTGTGCACACACGATTCAGAAGGAACCAACATTAACCCCTTAAATTCCTCCTCTGCTCAGGATCTAGTTGAAGCTCCTACCATGAAGGACGGTTCCTTTGAGCTAAAGGAGAAGGAGCTTTCTTCCCAAAGAAATGTTCTTACTGCACAGCTATAGCTTTCACTTTCAAATTGCTTTTCTTCTTGTCGAATTTGTACCAATGATTAGTTTCCTTATATCGTGAAAGAACCTCACTCCTACAAAGGTGTAATTTCCAGAAGTGCTTCATATTTGTTAGACCAAAATATGGCACTAACACCCAAATACGGTGTAAAGTCCTCACAATCACAAATTACAAAGTGCAGAAACAGAAAAATAAGAGGAGACATACAAGGTTTTTATAGTGGTTCGGCTCAATCCAAGCCTACGTCCACTTTATAATCTTATTGTTATACTGACAGATTACAAGAATCAGTTACAAGAAGACACACAATCCGTATGTTAAATGAGAGTACAAGAGTTTATACACGTAATTCACTTGTTAATTTAATTTGAGAAGCACAAAGTTCTTGTCTCGTAGCAATGGTGGATGCCGTGAAAAGCAAGTGCCAAAAGTTTCTTGAAAATCCTTAAAACGGTGTACTTATAGCCATTTTCTGGTTCCGGGTCGGATGCCACATGGCGGGCATCCCCTCAATCTCGAAATGTCATGGAAATCGGGGAGAAAGCCTCTCCAAGCTGTAAAACCCCGTGATTTTAAATATTGAAATTAAAGAATACTTAATTTCAAATGTGAGAATTAAGGGAAACGGGTTACGCCATTGCGTTCGTCTTGGAATTCTGCTTGAAATAGAGTCCGAGTTTGTGTGAATTGGACTTCGTATGAAGAAGTTATGGCCTTCCGAAGTTTCAGAATTTAAACAAATTAAAAATGGCTCGAAGCAGAAAATTTGAAATTCAATATTCAAAACAGGGAAGCGGACTGAGCAGGAATTTTTCCGCCTAAGTCCAGGTCGACCAGGGGGTCGACCTCCCTATACAGGTTGAATAGAGGGTTGACCCCCTCCCCCCTGGCAGATCTGAAAGATGGCGCTGTTTCGACTCATTGCTGAGTCATTAGGGCTGAGATGTTATTCTATCTTGACTGGATGGTCTTGATTGATTCTAGGTTAATCTGACGGCTCTTAATTAATTGAAATTCTATATAAGCAACCTAACTCTCAACCTAAAATCACACTAATTCATACCAAGAGCCGCCATGCCGTCAATGGGGAACCTAGAGTACCTGCCGTTCTCTTTAAACACAAAAACTAGATAGAAGCAAGAATCAAAATCTAATCTAAATTAGAATAACAATTAGTCTACATCAAAGGCGAGCAATTCAGTTTCAGAATATAGATCCCAGAAAAATAAGACTATTCTTTTGTTTGTGAGTATAATTTCTTTCACAAAATAATTAATTGATTTAATTGTGATAAGCTATAATTGGGATTATGAGAATATGACTTTGAATCATGTGATGCGATGGTTGACAGTTTTGTTATTGTGGATCTATTTCATATGTTCAATTGTACATGTTTAACTTGATTCATTTTATGTAAATTTGTGTTAAATCATTTGTATATGAATCTTATGCAAGTTTGGGGTGTTAAATCATATGCTAATTTATGAATTTTATGCAATTTTGGGATGTTAAAACATATGTGAATCTTATGCAAGTCTGTAGGTGGATTATACACAAGTTCATATGTGAATCATTAGATACATATGCTAGTTTTTATGCAAAACATGTGATATTAATTTACATGTTTAGATCCATATGCAAGTCCACATCTTTATGTTTAGATCTATATTTAGATCCATGGTAGTACATAGTTATGCAAATTTATGTTCTATATGCCCATTGCCTATGCTAGTTTTGGATGTGAATCATATGCTAGTTTGAATGAAATTCATATGCAAGTGGTAACGACCCGTATTCTATGCATCGAAGGATCGTAGAATATTTATTTCTTTCACATACAAAGTCGTATGGTCATGTAACCTTGGGAGACGACTATTGGGGTCATTTCCCATGTTCATGATTTTTGCCAATTTTTAAATGACCATTTTACCCCTAGCTGATCTTTTTTTGGCCATAACTTTTGATTGAAAGGAGTTTTGACCTGAAACCAATTCCATTAGATCCAGATGGTGGTTTACCTTTCCGTGGAGTGTCACATTAGCCAAATGGACTCACCGTTTGGGAGATATAGCTGAAACAAGTTTCAGATGGTGAAAAACAGCTTAATTGGGCCTAACCGGGTGATTAACGGCTAAGCCCACTGGGGAATTTCGGGATTAAGAGTACAAGAGGGCTACTAGGGTTTAGAAAACGAATTTTGCTTCATTTTCCAGCTGCCTAAGACATTCCTCTCAACCTAGCAATGGCCTCCACTTGCTAAAACACCCCAAATCACCTTCTAATCGTTGATTAACCAAATCTACATCAAATCAAAGAGGATTAGCACAAGAATCGAGGTAGAACTGCTGTACAGCCTTGGAAACAGCACCAAACTGAGAATCATTTCAGATTTGATATTTTATTTGTAGCAAAGGTGAGTGATTTGCAAGGTTTCTCACTAATTATGGTTAATTAAGGGTAATTAGTGTTGATTAGCGAATTTATACATTAATAAATTTTGGAAAAATATTTATAAAATTTGAAATGATGTTTTAGACCTCTGTTAGAAACTTGAGTTAATTTGGTTAAGTTTTGCTAATCCTATCATTAATTATACTTGAACATGATTAAAGGGAAATATGGGGTTTTGGCTATGTTTGATCCATTTTAACGTATCAAGTTGTTGTTTTGGTGTTTATGGTCACTTCTATTTGTTGCTATGACCGTATGGTATGCTTTGTGATTGTCTAAATTAGTTAGAGTGGTCGAAAATGCCATCGAGTGGTGTATAAACAGTCGCTGTAAGTTGCAGGAAAGTACCCGAACCGGATCGGATCGGATGGGAGCACGGATCGATCCGAGGTGCAACTTGCGAACCGAACCGCTCGTGGAGTGTCTTCTCCGAACCTATCCTCCAGAAGCTCTTCGACCCGAACCGGAAGCCAGCTCATGAATTAACCCTCCGCTCGTGAAATATACTCCGACCCGACCCGTGTAGTCACCTCCGAACCGAACCGGTAGGGGAGGCTGTGTGATGACCACGGCCGATCCGAACCACGTTACCCGATCCAAACCGATGCACTATGGAGGATCTTGAGGAACTCGACCCGATCCGAGGTAAGAAAGTCCACGAGCCAAATTGAAGAGCTTGGACTTGAGGTGTGGACCACGAACCGAACCGGGAATACGATCTGAGGCAAGGCAAAGTGAAGAACCGAACCGATCCGGAGAAGACCAAAGCCCGAGACGCAAAGGTAGTCCAAAGGGGAAGCTTGTACTCAGGATCCAGTTGTGAACCAATGAGTTAACTTCATGAGCTAGGCTTTGCTGCGGGACGTGTGCTAAGGGGTTGTCGATATCTATGACTTTGGGTCACTCTGTATGGGAGGTACGTGGACAGATTCAGGGCCACAGTGGCCTAGGTACGACTAGTGGGCTATAGACCAATGAAGTGGGGTCATTTGAAAAGGTTTGGTCATGATACCATGGGATAAGCTTGGTGGTAGCAGTAGTTCTACAAGTCGAACACCGTCATTACCTCGATGGGTCTAGTGATCGAAGTGGTAGACGTCGTATGCTTTACGCACTGAGTGAGAGATGTGAGGATGGTCACTATGCCAGTTACAGATTAACAGACTTACAGATTTGTCTAACTTTGTAATTGGGCCTACAGATTCACGGAACAGATTTATTAAATTCGTCAGTCTAGTGGGTTTAACCCTATCCGCCCAACACGTTTTAGACATCATATTTATCTCAGATTTTCATTAATTAAATATTAATGCCCAAACCTCTCACATTAGACTGACAGTTTGCGGCTACTGGTTAGGCCAGTTGGTTCCGGGCATATTTCTACCGCAAACTGAGTCTAACCTCGGGTTTCAAGCACATTATGACTAACTTCTCACATTAGAACCTATTGTTTGCGGCCACTGGATGTGCCGGGCGGTTCCGGGCAGAATTACACCGCAAACTCATTCTAACCTCGAGTTAGCCATGTTTATCTTTGCGGCCAATTAATTAATAATTTACCATTTATGCCCATGCCTAATATACATGTCAATTATTCATAACTATAGCCAATTCATATTATGTCAATAACAGACTAATTATATCAACTCAACAGATATAACAGATAACAGATTTTGCAGATTAGGCGACTTAACAGATTTAGCAGATTAAGCAAACTAGCAGATTTAGCAGATAACAGATTAGGCATCTCAACAGATTTAGTTTAGCAGATTTAGCATATAACAGATTTGGCAGATGAACAGATCTAGCAGACTAGGCAGTAGAGCAGAACTAGCAGATTAAGCAATATAACAGAACTAGCAGATTAGGCAAATATAGCAGAACTAGCAAATTAGGCAAATATAACAGATTTAATTATTCCTTAAAGTTTCACAAACATATCTTGCCTAATTATAAATCTTGCCTAAGTTCACATGCAAAAATAATAGTCATGATTCACAATATGATCATATACCCCATGTTTGCATTAAATTTACATAGCACAGATTATGGTCATAATTTACCATATATCATATGTTTCAATTTTTATTAAACTTGCATAGTACAGAAGATCCATATATAAATTATACCAAATATAGCCATCGATTACTATGCATGTCATATATCCCAAAGATCCCTTACTTAGGTGTTTATTTACATTAATAGATATCCTAATTTCATGTAAATCTTTATACCTAAGCCATATCCTCTTTATCTCAAATCATATGTTCAATACAGTCTATATTTATGTCCAATTATGTGTCCTCAAATTTATGTTCTAGCTACAGTCCATGTTCTTTCCTCAAATCAGTCACCTATTGGTCATGCCCAATTTATGCATCATTCATTTTACTGTCCCAAACATTTTAGCGTACGTTAATCTCTTATGAGATTGGCTCAGACTCGTGGTAGCCTGGCTATAGAATAGAAAGAAGAAAGAAATACAGAATAAGGTAGATCTAAATAGAATAGATATAATCTCAGATTCATGTTTACAATTCATGTCATAATCAGAATTAACGTTTATATCGAAAAATAACTGCACTTGCCTTGATTGGATTAAAGAAAAAACTTTAGTTATTGTAGAATCGTTGCAGAAGCTTTAATCTCTAATTTGAATTGAGTTGCTTAGGTTGATGTTGATTAGCTTCTAGTTTTGATTCCAGTAGAGTAGCGACGCCATTTTTATTTTTATTTAGAAAGGAGGCAGAGAAGAAGCAGAATATAATTGTGTGCAGAGAAGGCTAGGGTTTGGGGCTGTTTAAATAGGGTCAAGTCAATGAATCTAGACAGAAATCGGACCAGATACATAAGATTGCACCCAGGCTCAAAACCAGGTTCGGAGACTAGGTCGACTGCCCAGTCGACCTGGTCGGGGGGGGGGGGTCGACTGCCCAGTCGACTCCCCAGTCGACCTGGGTACTGGGGGTCGACTACCCAGTCGACTCCCCTGTCGACCTGGGTCCTGGGCGGGAAATTTCCCGCCCAGCCCACTTCTGGGTTTGAATTCGAATTTTGAGTTGTTTTCGATTCTGAAAATTCCTGAGACTTCGGAGGGTCATATCTCCCTCATACGGACTCCGATTCTTGCAAACTCGGACTCGTTTCCAAGCAGAATTCCGAGACGAACGCAATGGCGCAACCCATTTCCCTTGATTCTTATTTTAAAAATTAATTATCCTCTGATTTGTTACTTATACGTTCACAGAAAACATGGGGTGTTACATTCTCCCCTCCTTAAAGGATTTCGTCCCCGAAATCTTCAAGTTAAGAAGAATGTGTCCTACCATCCAACATCCATCTACTCAATCATCAGTCACTGGCGTCCATTATCCTTAGAAAATCCTAATGTTGTATGAACATATGCAAAAGTGTGTATATGTTTCTTATCTAATGCAAAGATCAGGCGGTCCACTGATTCAGTTGACCTCCTTAATGCGAATTATGCCAGTGCCATGAGTCCAGGTTTTGTAGAAGGGAATACTCTAGCTTGATCTGGATTCCTTCTGCTTGAGGTGCTTAAAGTATGGCTTGTCTTCTTCTGTGGGAATTATGATTTTAAACTATGCATTCTAAAGGCTTTTGTACAAGACTGATATTTTGTACTTGAATTCTGATATTGTGATTTGAAAGGATGTAACCATACTGATTTCTGTTTTCCGCTGTAATAAAGTTATAATTTTTCAAGTACTGTTTATTTGTCTTGTAATATTCTGTTCTGTTTACTAAAATGCTCCACCAAAGTTAAGGCATTCCCTTTGTGAGTGACCTTAACGGAGGTGGGGGTGTTACACCAGGCGTGATAAGAGAAACTTCAGACAAGATCAAGATTATTCAACAGCGAATGAAGGCTACCCAAGATAGGCAGAAGAGTTATGCTGATAAGAGGAGAAGAGAATTAAAGTTCTCCATTGGCGACTTGGTGTTTGTCAAGATTTCTCCGTTGAAGAGCATGATACGATTTGGCAGGAGAGGCAAGTTAGCACCAAGATTTGTTGGTCCATTCCCAGTTCTTGAGAAAATTGGGAATTTGGCATATAAAGTTGAATTACCAGACAAGATGGCGGGAGTTCACAACGTATTTCATGTTTCCCAGTTAAGGAAGTTCGTACACGACCCCGATGTGACTACTTCACCTAATCAGTTGGATGATATCGAGGTTGAACCCAAGGTGGTTGGGAACTGCAGACCTATGCGTATTGTTGGGAACAATACGAAGCAACTTCGAAGGAAAGCGGTGAATCTAGTCAAAGTTCAGTGGGGCGAGAATGAGAATGACTGTACTTGGGAACCAGAGGAGAACATTAGGAAGACGTATCCAGAACTCTTTGCCTGGTAAGATTCTAATTGCGATTTAGTTTTCCTCATGCTAGGATAGACTTGTTTGTTTGTTATGCATGATTGATTGTTTGTAAGTGATTGGTAGGCATGCGGAATCCTTTGTATGCTTTGGGTTAAAGAATTTCGGGGACGAAATTTCTTAAGGGGGAAGAATGTAACGACCCGTATTCTACGCATCGAAGGATCATAGAATAGTTATTTCTTTCATATACAAAGTTGTATGGTCATGTAACCTTGGGAGATGACTATTGGGGTCATTTCCCATGTTCATGATTTTTGCCGATTTTTAAATAACCGTTTTCCCCCTAGCTGATCTTGTTTCGGCCATAACTTTTGATTGGAAAGGAGTTTTGACCTGAAACCACTTCCGTTAGATCCGGATGGTGGTTTACCTTTCCGTAGGAGGGTCACACTAGCCAAACAGACTCACCGTTTGGGAGATATAGCTGAAACAAGTTTCAAATGGTGAAAACAGCTTAATTGGGCCTAACCGGGTGATTAACAGCTAAGCCCACTGGGGAACTTTGGGATTAAGAGTACAAGAGGGCTGCTAAGGTTTAGAAAACGAATTTTACTTCATTTTCCAGCCGGCTAAGACATTTCTCTCAACCTAGCAATGGCCTCCACTTGCTAAAACACCCCAAATCACCTTCTAATCGCTAATTAAGCCAAATCTACATCAAATCAAAGAGGATTAGCACAATAATCGAGATAGAACTGCTGTATAGCCTTGGAAACAGCGCCAAACTGAAAATCATTTCAGATTTGATATTTTATTTGTGGCAAAGGTGAGTGATTTGCAAGGTTTCTCACTAATTATGGTTAATTAAGGGTAATTAGTGTTGATTAGAGAATTTATACATTAATAAATTCTAGAAAAATATTTATAAAATTTGAAATGATGTTTAGACCTTTTTTAGAAACTTGGGTTAATTTGGTTAAGTTTTGCTAATCCTATCATTAATTATACTTGAACATGATTAAGGGGAAATATGGGGTTTTGGCTATGTTTGATCCATTTTAACCTATCAAGTTGTTGTTTTGGTGTTTGTGGTCACTTCTATTTGTTGCTATGACTGTATGGTATGCTTTGTGATTGTCTAAAAATAGTTAGAGTGGTCAAAAACGCCGTCGAGTGGCGTATAAACAGTTGCCGGAAGTTGTAGGAAAAGTGCAGGAAAGTACCGAACCGGATCAGATCGGATGGGAGCATGGACCGACCTGAGGTGCAACTCGTGAACCGAACCGCTCGTGGAGTGTATTATCCGAACCGATCCGCCAGAAGCTCTTCGACCCGAACCGGAAGCCAGCTCACGAACTAACCCTCCACTCGTGAAATATACTCCGACCCGACCCGTGCAGTCACCTCCGAACCGAACCGGCAGGGGAGGCTGTGTGATGACCACGGCCGATCCAAACCACGTTACCCGATCCAAACCGATGCACCATGGAGGAACTTGAGGAACTCAACCCGATCCGAGGTGATGAAGGCCACAAGCCAAACTGAAGAGCTTGGACTTGAGGTGTGGACCACGAACCGAACCGGGAGCACGATCTGAGGCAAGGCAAAGTGAATAATCGAACCGATCCGGAGAAGACCAAAGCCCGAGATGCAAAGGTAGTCCAAAGGGGAAGCTTGTACTCAGGATCCAGTTGGGAACCAACGAGTTAACTTCATGAGTTGGGCTTTGCTGCAGGACGTGTGCTAAGGGGTTGTCGATGTCTATGACTTTAGGTCACCATGTATGGGAGGTACGTGGATGGATTCAGGGCCACAATGGCCTAGGTACGACTAGTGGGCTTTAGACCTATGAAGTGGGGTCATTTGAAAAGGTTTGGTTATAATCCCATGGGATAAGCTTGGTGGTAGCAGTAGTTGTACAAGTCGAACTCCGTCATTACCTCGATGGGTCTAGTGATCAAAGTGGTGGACGCCGTATGCTTTATGCACTGAGTGAGAGATGTGAGGATGGTCACTATGCTTGATTTGTTTGCCACAATTATGACATGCACACCCCACCCCCGTATTTTGTACACCATATGTTAGTGGCACCTTAGAGTATAGTACAGTATGTAGTGCTAACTCTTTGTTTGCAGGCCCAGGTTCAGGTATGGTTTAGTATACCTGTTATTGTTCTGTTTTGATGCTTATCGCTCATACCATACTTTTGTCTGACCCAAAGTTTTATGTTTCTTCTTATTACTCTGGGTGCTCTTAAACGGGCAGACTAGAGACAATGCAGGTGGTATGCACGAGTAGCTGTACCTGAGACGAGCAGGAGGCTCCTACGTATTATCTACATATATTCTCCCTGTGTCGCTACCGGTCACTACTTTGGGCATTAGTAGTGTACCTTTCCTTTATTTTGCTTTAGAGACAGTTTTTAAAGTTGTAATAATGATGATGTGGAGTATAAGCCGTTATTGGATTTTCCGCTGCTATGATGTTTAGTTTTCAGCTTATGCACTGTCTCACCTGTTTTATGTCAAGTATGTTATTATTATATTTTATTCCATGTGCTGTGAGACATTCTACAGGTTCCTTGTTAGTTCAAATACCCTTCCTTTCCTTTCTTTGACGACCGTCCCGTGCTGGTTAGACATTGGCACAACGCACTTTCATTGAAGTGTCGGCTAGTGCGGGGAGGGCCATCACACAAGTTATAGGAAAACTATATCCATATATGCAAGTTCACATCTTTATGTCTAGATCTACATTTAGATCCATGATAGTTTATGCAAATTTGTGTATTGCCTATGCAAGTTATTGGCTATGTAAACTTATGTCATGATTCTTAGATCTATTTTATGTGTTATGCAAGTTGTGATGTTGCTTTTCTTTTTATAAGTTAGACTATTGCGAGTCTAACATATGTCATATCAAAACGTACGAATAGCGTGGGGACAATGGGAAAATATTGAATATACATAATTTTGAATTGGCATAAAATGGCCTTAAAAGGCATATAATTAATTTGAGACATTAATTGGTATAAATTGTATACCTGAAATTATGGACATAATTTAGGTGACAATTATGGACATAAATAAATTTGGAACTTATTGACAAATTTGAATAGGAATATTAATCCAATTTGGGGTTAAATAATTATATGTAATAATTAACCACCTAAGACACGAGGTTAGACTCGTTTGTGATATAAGACTGCCCGGACCCGCCCAGCAAATCCAGCAACCACAAACGGTAGTCTAATGTGAGAGGTCAAAGGCACGAATTAAATGCGTAATAATTGTAAAGACACGAGGTTAGGCTCATTTGCGGCATAAAACTGCCTGGACCCGCCCGGCAAATCCAGCAACCGCAAACGGTAGTCTAATGTGGGAGGTCTTTACAAGGTTACGGTTCTAATGAATTAACACTTAACAAGATAAACATGTGGTGGGACATGGGGGTTAAGTGGGTGGCCTTGGGTGGCATGTGAAATATGATTAGAAACACTTAACCAAGTTGAAAACATGTAGGAAGACATGAATAAGAAGGGGTTAAGTGGGAAGTTCTAGTGGGGACTAAGCATAGGTGGAAGGTTTGTGTCAAGTATGGGGACCCTTTCCAAACCAGTAACCCATTAAGTATCTTTGTGAGCTCGAGTTAGATCGAGGACGGGACACGCTTACTGGGTTTGATTGTAAGAGGTCAAAACAAGTTAGCGGTGGCAACGCAAGTCCAATGGGGTCATGTGCGTGCGTGGGCCCGGGCTGGTAGGTAAGACGTTGTTGCATCGTGTAGATATAAGCCATGCATCTTTAGTGGTATCGGGTTGCCACTTTGGGGAGTAATACACCCCACTATGGGACCAGCACGGGTATCTACGAGTTAGGGAGTCGATCGCATGGTGGTAGTGGGTACAACTAATGGAGATAGAGGCAGGTGATACCTATGAAGGCAACTAGGGGTACACGCGGGATCAACTTTTAGGGTGACTAGTAATGATGCAGTATAGTAATTATCCTATAGTGATTAGGAACGAGATTAACGCCAGAATATTCCTCTTGTTTGCTTTGTCATGCCCACTTGTTTCACAGTCATACCTTGTTTTACCAGTTTATGCCTTATCCTAATTAATTTAATTATTATATTGTTAAAGTTATTATACTCGCCAGACTTTATGTCTGACCCCCTTGTTTTCGCCTCTTTTCTTCCTTCCCCCCTCCAAGTTCTCAGGGTGGGACTAGTACTAGTGGAGCTTGATCTTGGATCTCTTTCTCTCTCTTTTGGAAGTGCTTGGATTGCTGAAAGTAAAGTTCAGCTCATCTCTTTTATGGCTACTTGTGTTTGGGGTTATGCTTTTTACTTTATGTAATCAGAAAACAATTTGTTAAGATGGATATTAAGTGTACTTAGTTTTACTGTTGGTTTATGAAGTTGTTGTAATCAAACTATTTTTCCACTGCAATAAAAGTTGTTTTAAAATTTTCAAGTACCAATATATTTATTTGTCTTGTTATATTCTGTTCTATACACTAATAATGCTTTATGGAAGTTAATGCATTCCCTTTGAGAGTGACATTAATGGACGTGGGGTGCTACACGTGGTATCAGAGCTGAAGGTTACCAGAACAGATATGAATTTTGAAAAACTGTTTTTCAAAAAGCATTTTATAAATAAATACTTTCAAAAATATATTTTAAGGAAAGTATTTTCAAGAGAAAAGTTTGTTTTAAAAACATAACCCCCGAGAGCCATATATCTTTCCTTCGATTCTCCATTTTGAATCTCTTCCTTTTTTCTTTTTCAGCATGTCTGGGGAACCTGAGATACCCGAGGGCATACCGATACCAGGCTGGTTTAGAAGGTATCTGGAGGCTAGGGCCAATGCCACAGGCCCAACAAATGTTGCTCCTCCCCCAGCTGCAGTCGCTCCTCCTTCTCCCTCGCCTCGCGTTGATACTTTTTCGAAGATATGCAAAGATTTTCGGACAAAGGGCGGGAAACCTTTTCATGGATCAGAGACGTTTGTTGAAGCTCGAAATTGGCTTAAGGAGGTGGAAGATTTATTTGGTATTTTCGAGGTAGAAGATGGACGGAAGGTCCAATTGGCTGCTTGGTTAATGAAGGACGAAGCCTCGATTCGGTGGGAGGTCACGAATGGAGAGCAACCAGTGGAAACATGGATGGATTTCAGGCATAGGTTCGAGATGAAATTTCTCTCACTAGCAGAAGAAAATTTATATATGGAGAGGTTCTTAGCGTTGAAGCAAGGAAATTTGTCGGTAAAGGAGTACGTCAACAAGTTTAATATGTTGTCGAGATTTGGCTTAGATTTGGTGAACACACCTGAGAAGAAAGCTCTGAGGTTCCTTAAAGGCTTGAATGAGCCGCTACACGGGTTGGCTATGACCCACATTCCGATGGGGGCTACCTTTAAGAAACTGGTTGACATGGCGCTTATGCATGAAGAGGAGAAAGGTGTTAATGCTAATAAGGCACCAGAGAAGAAAGGGGATCAAAAGAAATCACAACAGCAAAACAAGAAAGGTGGTAAGGATAACAATAGCAAAGGAAAGAAAAGGTGCTTTAATTGTGGGACACCTGGCCATCTGAGCAAGGATTGTTGGAAAAAGAAGAAGACTGGATGCTTCCACTGTGGAGAGGCAGGACATCTAATTAAAAACTGCCCGAGGAAACGAGGGCAAGGGCAAAGGATAGGGTCCACTTCTGGAGGGCAGATTCAGGCTCCCATGGCACCAGGACAGGCAAGAGGGCAGGTTCATGCTCTTATGGCACCAGGACAGAAGAAAGGTAGAAACATTTCCGTTGAAAGTTTAGTTTTTCTGTTTGATCATCTTGTTCGTACTTTGTTTGACTATGGCGCTTCACACTCGTTTGTATCTGCTTCGTTTGTTGAAACACTGCACCTAAATACTAGTCTACTTACGGATCCCATAGTAGTCTCAAATCCTATTGGTGGTTCGGATCATCTTTCAATGATTTGTCAGGATTTGAGAGTGTCTATCTTGGGCGTTGGGTTTGAATGCAACGCCTTCGTTCTTGGCTTCATGGGCTACGGCTTGATTCTAGGCATGGATTGGCTAGCTAGATACGGTGCCATCCTAGATTGTGAAAGAAGGGTAGTTAGATTGTTGACTCGTTGTGGATAGGCCCTTGATATTTCTTGTGACCCTAGAGGTCCGGTAATGCTTAGCTACCTAGAATCCCTTGACGCATCCAATGATGATTTGGAATCTATTCGTGTGGTCCATGAACATAGTGACGTCTTCGATGAAGTTCGAGGTTTACCCCCGAGGCGCGAGATAGACTTTCGAATATACCTAGTAGATAATGCAAAGCTAGTTGCATTACCAGTGCACCACATGGCTCCAAGAGAGAGAAGAGAACTCAGTAAGCAAGTGAAAGAGTTGCTTGAGAAGGGGTTCATAAGAAGAAGTATTTCGGAGTAGGGTGCTCCAGTTGTTTTTGCTACGAAAGTTGATGGTTCACTTAGATTGTGCGTGGACTATAGAGAGATGAATAAGCTCAAAAAGAAGAACAGACACCCATTGCCGAGGATAGATGATTTATTCGATCAGTTAGTGGGTGCTTCGGTTTTCTCGCAACTGGATTTGGCTACAGGGTTTCATCAGCTAAGGGTGGCTGAAGACAACATAGACAAGACTGCATTTAGAACTCCTGATGGTTTCTTCGAGTGGCTCGTCATGCCTTTTGGTTTGACTAATGCACCTGCAAACTTTGTTGACTTAATGAGTAGGGTGTTTAGAGAGTTTCTAAACAAGTTTGTGGTAGTATTTGTGGACAATATCCTGATTTTCTCTGAAAATTAAGAAGAGCATGCCCTATATCTTAGGGAAGTCTTAGAGACCCTACGAGCGCATCAACTTAAAGCTAAGTTCTCCAAGTGCCATTTTTGGAGAAAAGAAGTGAGGTTCTTAGGACATGTGGTCTCTAAGGAAGGGACAGTTGTGGATCCCGCAAAGGTGGTGGCAATCCAAGATTGAAAAATTCCTAAGAACACAACAGAAGCAAGAAGCTTTTTAGGGCTGGCTGGTTGACCATGGGGTCGACCTCCCTATACAGGTAGACCAAGGGGTCGACCAAGGGGTCGACCTGCCATCCACCCCCCGGGCAGATCTGAAAGATGATGCTGTTTCGACTCATTGCTGAGTCATTAAGGCTGAGGTGTTATTCTATCTTGACTGGATGGTCTTGATTGATTCTAGGTTAATCTGATGGCTCTTAATTAATTAAAATTCTATATAAGCAACCTAACTCTCAACCTAACATCACACTAATTCATACCAAGAGCTACCATGCCGTCAATGGGGAACCTAGAGTACCAGTCGTTCTCTTTCAACACAAAAACAAGATAGAAGCAAATATCAAAATCTAATCTAAATTAGAATAACAATTAGTCTACATCAAAGGCGAGCAATTCAGTTTCAGGATACAGATCCCAGAAAAACAAGACTATTCTTTTGTTTATGAGTAAATTTCTTTCACAAAATAATTAGTTAATTTAATTATGATAAGTTATAATTGGGATTATGAGAATATGACTTTGAATCATGTGATGCGATGGTTGACAATTTTGTTATTGTGGATCTATTTCATATGTTCAATTGTACATGTTTAACTTGATTCATTTTATGTAAATTTGTGTTAAATCATATGTATATGAATCTTATGCAAGTTTGGGGTGTTAAATCATATGCTAGTTTATAAATTTTATGCAAGTTTGGGATGTTAAAACATATGTGAATCTTATGCAAGTCTGTAGGTGGATTATACACAAGTTCGTATGTGAATCATATAGATACATATGCTAGTTTTTGTGCAAAATGTGTGACATTAATTTACATGTTTAGATCCATATGCAAGTCCACATCTTTATGTTTAGATCTATATTTAGATCCATGGTAGTTCATAGTTATGCAAATTTATGTTCTATATGCCCATTGCCTATGCTAGTTTTGTATGTGAATCATATGCTAGTTTGAATGAAATTCATATGCAAGTTATAGGAAAACCATATTCATATATGCAAGTTCACATCTTTATGTTTAGATCTATATTTAGATCCATGATAGTTTATGCAAATTTGTGTAATGCCTATGCAAGTTATTGGCTATATAAACTTATGTCATGATTCTTAGATCTATTTTATGTGTTATGCAAGTTGTGATGTTGCTTTTCTTTTTATAAGTTAGACTATTGCGAGTCTAACATATGTCATATCAAAACGTACGAATAGCGTGGGGACAATGGGAAAATATTGAATATACATAATTGTGAATTGGCATAAAATGGCCTTAAAAGGCATATAATTAATTTGAGACATTAATTGGTATAAATTGTATATCTGAAATTATGGGCATAATTTAGGTGACAATTATGGACATAAATAAATTTGGAATTTATTGACAAATTTGAATAGGGATATTAATCCAATTTAGGGTCAAATAATTATGTGTAATAATTAACCGCCTAAGACACGAGGTTAGACTCGTTTGTGGTACAAGACTGCCCAGACCCGCCCGGCAAATCCAGCAACCACAAACGGTAGTTTAATGTGAGAGGTCAAAGGCACGAATTAAATGCGTAACAATTGTAAAGACACGAGGTTAGGCTCGTTTGCGGTATAAGACTGCCCGGCAAATCCAGCAACCGCAAACGGTAGTCTAATGTGGGAGGTCTTTACAAGGTTACGGTTCTAATGAATTAAGTAACACTTAACCAGATAAACATGTGGTGGTACATGGGTGGCCTTGGGTGGCATGTGAAATACGATTAGAAACACTTAACCAAGTTGAAAACATGTAGGAAGACATGAATAAGAAGGGGTTAAGTGGGAAGTTCTAGTAGGGACCAAGCATAGGTGGAAGGCTTTTGTAAAGTATGAGGACCCTTTTCAAACCAGTAACCCATTAAGTGTCTTTGTGAGCTCGAGTTAGATCGAGGACGGGACACGCTTACTGGGTTTGATTGTAAGAGGTCAAAACAGGTTAGCGGTGGCAACGCAAGTCCAACGGGGTCAAGTGCGTGCGTGGGCCTGGGCTGGTAGGTAAGACGTTGTTGCATCGTGTAGATATAAGTCGTGCATCTTTAGTGGTATCAGGTTGCCACTTTGGGGAGTGATACACCCCACTGTGGGACTAGCACGGGTATCTACGAGTTAGGGAGCCGATCGCATGGGGGTAGTGGGTACAACTAGTGGAGACAGGGGCAGGCGGCACCTATGAAGGCAACTAGGGGTACACGATACTACCATTATCATTATTATGTTCAGTAGGCGGGATCAACTTTTAGGGTGATTAGTAATGGTGCAGTATAGTAATTATCCTATAGTGATTAGGAACGAGATTAACGCCAGAATATTTCTCTTGTTTGCTTTGTCATGCCCACTTGTTTCACAATCATACCTTGTTTTACCAGTTTATGCCTTATCCTAATTACTTTAATAATTATATTGTTAAAGTTATTATACTCGCCAGACTTTATGTCTGACCCCCTTGTTTTCGTCTCTTTTCTTCCTCCCCCCTCCCCCCAAGTTCTCAGGGTGGGACTAGTACTAGTGGAGCTTGATCTTGGATCTCTTTCTCTCTCTTTTGGAAGTTCTTGGATTGCTGAAAGTAAAGTTCAGCTCATCTCTTTTATGGCTACTTTTGTTTGGGGTTATGCTTTTTTACTTTATGTAATCAGAATTCAATTTGTCAGGATGGATATTAAGTGTACTTGGTTTTACTGTTGGTTTATGAAGTTGTTGTAATCAAACTATTTCTCCGCTGCAATAAAAGTTGTTTTAATTTTTTCAAGTACCAATATATTTATCTGTCTTGTTATATTTTGTTCTATACACTAATAATGCTCCATGGAAGTTAATGCATTCCCTTTGATAGTGACATTAATGGACGTGGGGTGTTACACAAGCCGTGGTATGCCAAGTGTAAGTTGATCTGGATTGATAGGAGGAAGTTATGCCATAAAACCGGTCAAAGCAGTTGTGCAGCAACAGGTCCATGCGGGCCGGTTCAGCCTCCTCCGATTCAACCGGTGTAGAGCCTTCGAACCGAGGCGAGAAGCACTTCGGTGCAGAATACTCCAGGAGGTTCGGGTCCTCCTACCTCGATCCGATCCGGGTCATCCGATCCAATCCAGAGTTTAATCAATGCTGAAATCCAAGTTATTCCGGTTCTGCGCGTGTTCACGGAAATGGGCGTAACTTCCCAACCATAAGGCCGTTTAGGACAAACGAAAGCTCTACCTGAAGCTAATTCAGAGGGCTACATGAGTTACCAAGTAAATCCCCATAATTAATGTTTTCGGGTCCAAAAGAGGTCATCTGTTAGGACTTTCTGACCATTCTTTGTATTTGATGGCATTGACCAAAAAGTGTGCCAACATGTTTGCCCCTCAGAACATATCTTGCTGGTTGAAGGAAGATGTGTTCCAAATAATCTGAGGAATTCAGAAGTTTGTCCTTGCAAGGAGATAAGACAAACAATGCAAGAATGATTCCGAGACAGCCTCACCGGAGTAAGACGAATAAGGAAATGCTAATGAGGTTCCAAGACAGCCTTGCTGGGGTAAGACGACAAAGGAAACGCTAATGAGGTTCCAAGATGGCCTTATCGGAATAAGACGACCAAGGAAATGCTAATGCGGTTTATTTATACTGGACTGATCCAGTTCGGAGCCGGAGCTCGTGTTTATTACTGATTCATGAAAGCGCAATGATCGTTAGCCGGACACAACTGGGGACCACAAGTCGATTCCGTGTGTGTGGGCCAATGTGACCGCTTTTATTACATGTAGAGAAAACAGAGAGGGGCGAGAAGTCGCCTAAAAACCTAAAAACATGAACTGCGGACCGGAGTCCAGCAAATTGAAGAGATCAGATGAGTGGGATCAGTTAATGATAATCCCCCGATTGCTCGATCCAGGATCGTTCCCTTTCCAGGGAATAGGTGGTGGCAGTACAGGGGCAGATGCGGGCGATGTTGGTTGTGTGACATACTCGGGCAGCTCTCCTCATCTAACCCGATCATCAATCTAATCTCACAAATGCATGCAGTTATTAGTGTTATGACCGTCTATGTCATGAAATATGCAATGCCTTCCGGAATTGCGTTGTGCTAGCGTTGGCTCCCTCTTGGGAGGCCTTGGATGGGAGGTAGCATCTCCTGTATCCATGTAGATGTCAGTCAGCATTGAATTGAGTTCAATGTATTTTTCATATCTGGGCCCTCTTCGGGGCTGAGTGTTGCGATCATTCATTGCAGGGGCTGTTTCTTTGCCCTTATCAATGCCTTTTCTAGAATAGATGGTGCTCCACCTTTAAGCATGTCGATATCGAGAATAGCCTTCTCGGATTTCGTGTCTTCCTCACGCAGAAATCTATCTGCTTCAAAGTAGAATTCACCGAGATATCGCGGTGGGTCCCGGTACAAAGAGGTTTTGAATTCCGATGTATCCAAAACACCGAATACTGCCACCATCAACACCATGGATGGTTCAGGTCTGCCAATGGATGCTACTGCAGTATTGAATCTCTCAAGGAATGAACGCAGAGTTTCTCCAGACCTCTGCTTGGTTGTAGTGAGCGGCATTACATTCTTGGATCGAGATATGTGGACCCGAAACTGTTCAATAAAGCGAACGACCAATATATTCCAACTGTTGATCGATTCTGGTGCCAGCTGTCGAATCCACATAGCAGATATATCAGTCAGAAAGAGAGGAAAACATTTTTCCATGATGTTTTCCGATGCCGATTGAACTTCCATATATCGTTTGTATCGCATAAGGTGCACGGTAGGATCTGTCCTGCCGTTATAAGGCTCCGGAACTGGAAGTTTGAAATCTGAGGGATTGAGAGAATTCCATATTTCCTGTGTGAACGGAGTGTGATTGGTATTATCCATACCACTCTGATAGGTGTGGCCTCTTGAGAGGCATTCAATCAAATTAGAGAGTCGATCGCCTTCAGAGAGTTGTTGCAAGCTTCTTATATCAGAGCTGATGCCCCCGGTGTTAAGTCCAGGAGAGTTTGGAAATGTATGAGGCACTTGGAAAGCCACTCGGTTCGGATTGGTGGTTCTTGTGGCTCGCAGATTGGGGGTACCAAACCGATCTGATTCGTGGTTACCGACCCGAATGGGTCTGTGATCCTCGGCCCTATATGTACCATCCTGGAGTTGAGCTAAATTCGGTGCTCTGTTGCTTGCTTACACAAAAGAAGAAGATGGTCGAGCTCAATTTGAATTTTGTGGTGATTGTTGCCTTCTCATCCAAAAAATTATTGACAGGTGTTGTATGATGGAAGTCGGTAGGAGGAGGACGGCTGCCCCCTGTTTCATTTGCAATCCGATTTGGTTATGTGGTTCGGATCGGATCTGATTCGATCTGGGGCATCTAAGCCAAAGTTGATGCTAGTTGAGCCTCAGTTGCGTTATCTCCAGCGGGTTGTATGCTGATGCCCGACCTTCCATTCATCCGAGCGAAGAATTCGTCCATCATCTCCTGTTGTTTCCGGAGGAGATCATCTTGCCTTGCCATTTTAGCTCTCAGTTCAGTGAGAATGCCATCCATCTCTTCTCTGGTTAGGTATGCCGATGGATCTCCATGAGAGGAAACCTCCTGGCTAGCCTCGTTTCTCGTGCCTTCATTCTCAATACGGGAAATCTTTCGCTTGGTCATCTATCCAATAGCCAAATAATCTGTGTGCTCCCCTTCCTGGCGCGCCAAAATGTTAGACCAATATATGGTACTAACACCCAAATACGGTGTGAAGTCCTCACAATCACATATCACAGAGTGAAGAAACAGAAAAAAAATAAGAGGAGACACACGAGGTTTTTATAGTGGTTCGGCTCAATCCAAGCCTACGTCCACTTTATAATCTTATTGTTATACTAATAGATTACAAGAATCAGTTAGAAGAAGACACACAATCCACGTGTTAAATGATAATACAAGAGTTTATACACGTAATTCACATGTTAATTTAGCTTGAGAAGCACAAAGTTCTTGTCTTGTAGCAATGGTGGATGCCATAAAGAACAAGTGCCAAAAGTCCCTTGAAAATCCTTCAACCTGCGTATTTATAGCCATTTTCTGGTTTTGGGTCGGATGCCACGTTGCGGGCATCCCCTCAATCTCCAAATGTCGTGGAAAACGTAGAGAAAGCCTCTCTAAGCCATGGTATGCCAAGTGTAAGTTGATCCGGATTGACAGAAGGAAGCTATGCCATAAGAATCGGTCAAAGAAGTTGTGCAGTAGCAGGTCTAAGCGGGTCGGTTCGGCCTCCTTCGATCTGAACCGGTGCAGAGCCTTCAAACCAAGGCGAGAAGCACTTTGTGCATAATACTGGATGTGGGTCGGGTCCTCCTACCCCGATCCGATCCAGAGTCTAATCAATGCTGAAATCCAAGTTATTCCAGTTCTACGTGCGTTCAAAGAAATGGGAGTAACTTCCAAACCGTAAGGTCGTTTAGGCCAAACGAAAGCTCTACCTGAAGCTAATTTAGAGGGCTATAAGGGTTACCGGGCAAAACCCCGTAATTGATGTTTCCGGATCCAAAAGATGTCATTTGTTAGGAATTTCTGACAATTCTTTATTTGTGATGGCTTTGACCAAAAAGTGTGCCAACAATATCTATTGCTTCTAGATTAAAAGAAGAACTCTCGATGAGCTTATTTCATCAACCTGGAAAAATCATCTAGTGGGAAAGCTTAGACATGTTTGTATGAGATATTTTTGCCCCTTCCCAACTTATGACTCAATTTTTAACAATGCTTGTGACCGATTGTGTCATATTAATATATAATATAGATGACAAATGTATTAATTAGCAAACTTGTGCTCTTTGTAATTTATGGATGTGTATATCGCTAAAACAGTCCAGGATTTGTATGGTTAAAGTTCATGAAGTAGTTTTTCTTCAATAAGTATGATGCTATTAATGCTATTATAGGATGACTTGGTTTTGTATGCTATCGTATTTTCTCTTGTTTGCGAATAGGGGGATCAATTCTAGACTCCCCTCTCTCAATCTAGGAATGAAACATTGTCAACTACGGGTCAAAAAGACATTTTTAAGAATGCTCCCGTATCGAGGCAGGAAAGGACATACTATCTTCAAAGAATAGCTAATAGGAATCTAACGGAGCATGCATCCGTTCTAGAAAATCGACTTAAAGAAAAAGATAAAACTATCCTTTAGTTACAAAATCAACCAAAATTCAACCTCTTTACTAGTTCAGATGCAGAGATAGGCAAATTACTTCACTGAATTGACAAACTAGAAGTTGAATTGATGAAAACAAAAGCAGGTTATGTGTATTTGGAATCTGCTTTAAAGAACCCTGATTTGGAATAAAAGTCTAGTTGTTACAGGATTTATTTACTTGGATAATTATGTCGTGGTGTTAATGTGACTCTGTGAAATGATTTTGTAGACAAGTTTGTAGATTGTGTTGATATCACCTGATATGTGATACTTTCCTCTAGTTAGGAACACTCTCTTTTCAGTGTTCTAGTGCATTGTTCTGCATAAACTTAAGACGATGTCTTGTGTTAGCCTCATAAGATATGTAATTATGGTAACTTGTTTTCCCTTTTGTCGAAACTATTAGTATTGTAATGATAAATGCATGATAGGATAATAAGCTCATTCACATCTTATGTACTAGAGGCAACTATTCTATTTAATAGACATTCCTAAGGACCTTTCCTTTGAGATTTATCTTGGAAACACATAACCTTTGTCGTGAGGTTATAATGGGAAAGTTTAAGAGGTCCTCGAGCTCTTCCTTGAGCATGTGTTTCTAAGTAGTGTGATCATTTATATCACTTTTTTTATTGGAATAGTGAGTAATGACTTTGTGTATATATGAGTTTAAGAAAATCTCCCTGAGCAGGATGGAGGATCGCAATCTTTGTTTGAAGGCTTCTAGGTAGCAGATCCAAGTCACCGTCTTGGGTGTGGACAGTCGATCCTTCCTCAGGGATAAGAATCAGAATCTCACCACCCTGGTTAAGGTATTAATAAGAGATAACCAGAATGCTCCCTCTGGTTATTAACTAGGAGCTTTGATCCCTTTTCTGAATTATGGTATTTGAAAGAAGTCCGGGAATACACCCCCGGTAATAATAGGAGTGACGGACCAAACCCGATTCAGGTTATCTGATAGAAGTCCAGAAATCCACTTATGGCATTTAATAGAAGTCCCGATCCAACCCCAATTTGAGTTTTTAATAAAATTCCAAAAATCCACTTCTAGTAGTAACAGAAGTCCTGAACCAACCCAGATTAGAGTTTTTAATAAAAGTCCAGAAATCCACTTCTGGTAGTAATAGAAGTCCCGAACCAACCCAGATTCGAGTATTAAGAATAGATGACAAGAAATCCACTTCTGGCAATTAGTTTCATTACCCCCTTTGGGTTTGATTTTGGAAGCGGAGGATGTACGTGCTTTGGGAGCCATTCTCTGGGATTTTGATTGTCAAAGTAGAGGATGTACGTGCTTTGTTTGGCCACTTTCTAGGCGTGCGCATCCGGTAAGCTTGGCTAGCTTATTCTTAAACAGGTCCCAAGGACTTACCTGAACTTCCTCCAGGAGGCGCCTTATCCTGGCCATCGTAGGCGATGATATGGGCTTAAATGCTTAAACCGGGCCTTCGTAGATGCAGAATTAAGGCTTACTCTTTTAGTGCTCTACCCTGGCCATCGTAAGCGATGATAGAGGCTTACACTCCACCCCTTCCAAGGGATGCCTTATCCTGGCCATCGTAGGCGATAATAAGGGTTGGCATTGTTGTATCTAGCAATTCTATGATTTCTGTTTGATGATAACAAACATATATTTATTATTATAAATTTGTTTGTAATTGTACTATCATACAACATCACAAACATAAGTAAATATCTACATTTAAATAGAATACTACTGCACAAGAATTTAAATATTCAAACAGTATTTTATTAAAATATAATATTTTATTTCTACATCTGAATAGTACAAATTTATAACTCCACTATTTGCACAACTCACTGTAATACAATACATTCAGTTTCATTTGTATACAGTGCTCCTCACTACAGTTCATTCAGTTGTACAAACAAAAATACATAGACATTCCACTCTGTTTGACAAATCACTCTCAGTCACTCATTACATCCATTAACACTCACATTGTCACAATCATGTCTTTTGTCCTCTGCCAGCTTTCAGTCAGTCCAGTCTTCTGCTTACCTGTCACAGGAACACACATAGTAATCTAGAATAAAAATATTGTAATTATAGCAGATATAATTTTTATTTTAAAAAATTATTTGACTAAAAATTTTGGTGTGTTTCTCATCATTTCTCATGACTTGATCTGATTTTTATGGACATCCATCTACGACTAGATATCTTGTGATATTCACAGTGATACATTGTAAATACTACATGGTAAACAAATCCTCTAGTGCTCACATATATATATATATATATAGCAAGTGCACTATACATACGTACACATACATTGTATTTATATACACATATTTCTGTGCATGGGCAACACGGTCAAACATCATAAATGGATTGAACCAAGAAATCCAGTACGTATGCAGACACAAACATATATATATACACACACACATTTGTGCATATATATATATACATATATATATATATGTTTGTATGTATCTGCATAGCAGGAAAAGTGGTTCAGCAATCTCAAAATTTCCGAGTGTACAACAATAATAAGTAAGCAAAGACATGGCAGCATGGACAAATAGTGGACAAGAGCACCAATGCAAATCGAAATGATCAAGTACATACACAAATGCAGCACTCAAGCATGAATCGACATGGACTTGACAAGTATATATGGAAGATCATACCTATACAGGTCAAGTGGTATAATAAAAAATGTGGTAAGCATTCCCGTTTCAAATTCAGGTTCGTGAAAACAATGCAGAGCAACTTTGTAACATGTTCAGCATATAAAGGAAGCCACATTTCAAACAACAATGATCAAAGCAATGGACAAAGCATTTTTGGCAAGTCACAAGTGAAAACAAACTTATGCATGCAAACATACATACATATACACATGGCTCTCTCTCTCTCTGTGTGTGTGTGTGTGTATATATATATATATATATATATATATATATATATATATATATATATATATGCATATATGGTCAAAATGCATAGCTCAAGAAATAGGGAACAAAAGCAATCGAGAAATGCATACATGCACACACAGATGTGAATATATATGCATCAATTCTCAAGTGATCAAGCATATGACAAATGATAATACATTATAAACATTCATGACCAGAGAAACAACAAACATTTTCGGGCATGAAATTAATTGTTTATTTCCTGAAAGCTTTTTTGAAACCAAGGAATTGCATTGATTTATTTCAAGAAACACATGAAACAATGATGGGCAAATGTTCATTCGAGAAGTGAATAAATATATGGCAATCACTAGGAAAACAACAGAGAAAAACACAGGCCAGTGAATCAAGTCTAGCAAACATGTTTGGCCACAATTATTTGCAGACACAAAAATGCACAGCCAAGAATGTATCAAGCTAAATTCATAGGGCCGAAAAAAATTTGGCAACAGTGCTTTTGCTTGTTTCCAAAATTTTATATGGCATAGTTTAAAATCAGCATATGTCAAATTTGATTTCAGGAAAGATTGCACCGACAAATTGAAGACCAGGTAATTTTGGGCAAGTGCAAAAAGAATTTATTTCCTGAAATTCACAGTATTTCAAAGCAGTTTCAATTCAACAATTTTGGCAAGTTTTATTTTCCAGAAATCAAGAATGATTCATGGCAAAGAAAAGAGATCACGCAGATTTTTAGGAAATATGTTTTCAAACCAATACAAGATTAAATTCGTATATTTGGCAAGAGACCAAACAAATATTTTCCTGAAAATCATAATCTGTTTTTTTAGGCAAGAAATCATTTCACCATTCAATGATTTCCAAAAATTATCAACCAAAATATTTGGCAAGCCTTTCAATCATTTCCAGAAAAATCAAAATGTTTTTTTAGCAAGGAATCATTTCTGGAAAGTATTCATTTCCACCAGAAATTCATTCTAGAAAATCACTTAGGGGATTCACGATTTTTTCAGATCAAGGGAAACACACGCCACAAATCAAATCAAGTCATTATAGGAAATTAGATGAAGTTTCAGGTTTTATAAACCCTATATAACGCCTACTTCTTCATCAGCACTTTGACCTAAATCGAGCAAAGAAATAAAAATCAAAAGAGAAAATTTTGAATATCATATAATCATGAAAAAGTTCGACATAGAGGCAACCGCGAGCATCAAATTTCGGAAAGCATCGAAGATCAAAAGCTATTCATTTGAAATGGTGCCTTAGATTCAAACCCTAGTTTCTATGATTGAAGCCGTCGCCATTTTTATTTCCTAGAGAGGACAGACTAATCGGGCCAAACAAATGAATAAGCAAACAAAAAGAAGTGGACCAGCTTTTTATTTATTAAGGACTTATAAGGGGTTTTGAATTTTCCTTTTGTTTATTTAATTAATTGTTCTATTTTTATTTTCTTTCGTAAACCATCAATTAGTTTCCTAGTTTGTCTGTAAAACTGGAGGTTTACTAGTTTGTCACTAATACTAGGGTTTACTAGCTAGGGAATTGTAGCTAGGGGAAAATTTGATCTTGGGGATAAAGTTCAGTCTAAGGTTTTGAGCATAGGATTAGAACAGGAGCAGGTTTTGCGAGTTTACAGGGTTTTGTAAGCGGGATCCGTTTTAATACCGAGTAAAAACCTTGGGTTACAGCAGTAGGCAGGGCTTGCCAAAGCTGGGTAAAATCTTTGTGTTACTTACTTTCTGCACTTATATATTCCTATGCTATCCGTGTTGTGATTATTATTCTCTGCTGCGATTTGTTTTATTCTGTAAAAAGTAACTAAACCCTATTCCCCCCTTTGGGGATAATCGCCCCCTCTCTCTGGGGTTATTCTAGACCCAACAAGTGGTATCGGAGAAGGTAATTCATTAACTCTAGAGTAGTGGTGTTCCCTAGTTGTCAGTCCTCTGAGAGTCAGTCCAGTCATATTCAAAATATTTTTAATGGTGCATATTTTTTAATTTCGAAACCAGAAATGGAATCATATTTCAAATATGGTAATATTATAAATTGGGATATTACTATGAATGAAGGTGCAGATAGGAATGATATTGCAATGCATATTATTTATCTTATATTAATATCGATCAGTTTAACCTTATTTCTCATTGCTCGTCTGCATAGGATATCTGAAAAACTCTCAATGCGCTATATGGAAGGAATGACAACTACTAAAAACCATGAAGTGTCAATTTAGGCTCAGATTTGTGTTTAACAGGAGTTACTGATGGGGATTCAGATAGATCAAACATTGGAGAATCAACAGACGATGAGATAGGAAATTTCTCATATTAAGATTTAGTTTAAATGTGCGTTGATTTAACTAAACCTTTTGATAAACTCCAACGGAAAAATAAAACTCTAATGTCAAAGAATCTTGAGTTGACCAGCAAAAAATCATGGTTTGGAATTAAAGCTTGAAAACCTCAGGAAATTTGTAAATTTTGATTGTAAAAGTTGTTTGAAATTGAAAACCGATTTGGTTCATCTCAATTAAAACATTCAAAAGCTTGAAAAAGAAATACTTATTTTAAAAGACAACGAGTTTGGGTTAAAAAGTACAAACAATTTTTTGCAAATGGAATTTAAAAATTTTAAGACATCTAAAAATTCCAAACTCGAAATTTTTGAAAAAGAAATTTTGCCAACAACTGAATCTATTTTGAAAGAGCCTGAAAACGAGATTGGAAAATTCAAAAGTTTGAGTAACAACAATTTGAAAAACAAATTCAGTTTGAATCTGAGATTTTTGGGTCCAAGTCCAAAATCAAATTACTTGAGAACAAAAAATTGGTTTTGAAGCAAAATGATGCTAAAAAGAGAAAGATCAATACTAATTATTGTTCAAATCTGATAAAAGAGAATAGTGATCTTAAATCCAAAATTCAACGATTAGAATCAACTTTGGATAATTTTTCTAATGGGGAAAAATCGTTGAATATGTCATTACAAAACCAAATTTATGTTGGAAATAAATATGGTCTTGGCTTTGGGAAAATCAATGGGTTTGAAAAACTGAATATGGTTTTGTAACAACATATTCAATGATTTTTTCCCCATTAGAAAATTTATCCAAAGTTGATTCTAATCATTGAATTTTGGATTTAAGATCACTATTCTCTTTTATCAAATTTACATTTATTTAAGTGATTTCAAATAAACCATTAGAAAATTGGATCATGAATATCTCTCAAACTTGATGTAAATATTCTGAAATTTTCTCTTGTGCTTGTCAGGAATAATTATGAAAAATTCTTTGAAAATCTAGTCTTGAAACACATTTTTATTTCATTATCATTTGGCTTGAATAATTTATTGTTTGAAATCAATTGAAATTGTTGATTTCTTGAATCCCACACATCTCGGATTTAAAATTTACAATCTAGAGTGATCGATTCATTGAATTTTAAGATTGTCATATTCCTTTAAATGGTTTCAAATAAACTGTATTTTTAATCTTGGATCCTGAATCATCTTCAGTGACTGTTAGAAATACCTGGAAAAAAATCTCTTGACAAGTCTACTTTGCAATTGATTATTGTGATGCTCTAATAAAAGAAATTGTTTTGAAAATGTTTTTGGATAACTGCTTGTTTTGGTATCATCTACTGCTCTAATAAAAGGTTCAAAAGTTTTCTGATTGACTTAACTACTTTGATTGAAAATCTTTTGGTATAGATTCTTGTGCTAATCCTGAAATTCATTCTGAAATCATGATCATTTGCTTGGATATTATTTTGTTTGAAATCATTTGAATATTGTTTAATATCTTAAATCTCGCACTTTTCTTGAACTAGAATTTGAAAATCTTGTGTGATCGATTCATTGAATCTTGAAGTGTTCATTTCCCTTCAGGTGATTTCAAATAAACCATTCCTTTAAATCTTGGATCATGATTTGTCTTCTTGGACTTGTGGTAATTTTTCTGAAAACTCTCTTTTGAAAAAAAAACGTCTGCTTGTTTTGGAAAATTTTGATGGCTACTCCGATAGATGGAATTTGTGTGCTTATTTTGCATACTTGGGCTTTGTGATCGGATACTATTATCTGAGATATATTTGTTATCCACCATCGTTGTATTGAAATCCTCGTTGATAGAGACAACATGTGGTATCAGTTTAGAAGTGCTGAATTTTTTTGATTTGATTCTCAACCTGTATATATTTTTTAAATCCCTCTTGTCTTGCATAAATCTTTTCGATTCCTTCTTGTAACTGATTTTCAATTTTAAAAACATTTATTGATTATTTATTCAGAAATTGAAATCAATAACCAAAGTTGAACTTCCTTTAGAACTCATCAAAATTATTATCAAATAATTGAGATTGTGATGAGTTGTGACTATAGTATATTTCATCAACAAGAGGAAATTTTATTTTAATTTTCATAATAATTGAACAGTTTTTATAATATCTTTGAATTGGCGTTTATATCATGGACATCTTCTTAGTCTATCGTCATTCTGCCATACATCATGATTTTATATTAGTGTGGAGAGTTTAAATATATTTTTAAAAAAAAATCATTTTAATAAATTTACAGTGTCAGATTTGTGACGGAAATGAGACTGTGTTATTATTCAAAAATAGAGACAATTGAAAATTTTCAAGAATCCTGGTACATTTGCGCATATTTCATAATATGATTAATTTAGAAATTTATTTCATAACCATTTCTGTATCTACCACATTTCTATCATCATACTGGTTTTATATACCGAGGAGTTTTTCTTTTAAAACAGAAAATAATAAAAATATAATTTTCATAAGTGTTTCTCTAACGTCATTTAAAAATCCAAGCCCGGGTCATGCATAGTTATGAGATTACTTATATTTAAGCTGCAACTGACCTCATTTAAAAATCCAAGATCTGGTTATGTGTGTTCAGTGTGTTCTTAAATTAAAAGAAAAAGGAAATAATTTGAATAAATAAAAATTCATATGAAATTCTCCTTTGTGTGTAAAAACCAGCGTATCAATCCATTTTCTATTTTGTGAAATGTGTTAATATTTTATGATATATTATGATTGGTTGATTGATAGCTATTGGGATTTAAGATTATTTGATTGCGTCACTTAAATTATATATATAATTGTAGTCCAAATCCATTATTGTTTTGTGCTTATCTTTTTATAAAAACTCTTTTGAAAATAATTGGAATCATTTTAAAAACTCTCTCCATGTACATAAATTTCATCGTAAATCCATCATTCTACAATGTGAAATGTGTCACTAGTTCTTAGAATATTATGATTTTTGTTTGTCTGATTGAGCTTTATGATGATCATTCTTCCTCTTAAGTTGATTTTATATTTATAGTCTTTTTTCATCACTATTTTAATTTCTGTATCCTTTTAATGATAACAGAAGGGGGAGAATGAGTTAAGATTCTGATCGATGAGTGGATATTCTTTGAGTATTTTAGTATTGAAGTTTCTATTATTGTTTTTCACTCATGCACATATCTAGGGGGAGCTTTGTTGTAGGGGAGCATACAAATAGGGGGGGTTCAGTAATTCACTGTTAAACACATTTATTGTAATATTATATTCAAAATCTTATTTTATGTTTGTCATCATTAAAAGGGGCAGATTATTGTATCTAACAATTTTATGGTTTCTGTTTGATGATAAGAAACATATATTTATTATTATAAATGTGTTTGTAATTGTACTGTCATACTACATCGCAGACAGAAATAAATATTTACATTTAAATAGAATACTACTGCACAAGAATTTAAATATTCAAACAGTATTTTATTAAAATATAATATTTTATTTCTATATCTGAATAGTACAAATTTATAACTCCACTATTTGTATAACTCACTGTAATACAATATATTCAAATTTCATTTTTATACATTGCTCCTCACTACAGTTCACTCAGTTGTACAAACATAAATACACAGACATTCCACTCCATTGTACAAACTCAATCTCAGTCACTCATACATTCATTGACACACACATTTTCACAGTCATGTCTTATGTCCTCTGCTAGCTTTCAATCAATACAATCTTCTACTTACCTGTCACAGGCGCACATACGCAGTAATCTAGAACAAAAATATTGTAAATTCTAGCAGATATAATTTTTATTTTAAAAATTTATTTGCCTAAGAATTTTGGTTGTTTCTCATCATTTTTCATGTCTTAATCTGATTTTTATGGTCATCCTTCTATGACTAGACAGCTTGTGATATTCACAGTGATACACTGTAAATACCACAAGGTAGAAAAATCCTCAGGTGCTTACACACACACACACACACACACACACACATATATATATATATATGTATATACTGCAAGTGCACTATACATGTATACACATACATTGTATGTATATACATATATTTCTATGCAGGGGCAATACGGTCAAACATCATGAATGGACTGAACCAAGAAATCAAGTACGTTTGCAGACACAAACACACACACATACACACACACACACATCTGTGCATATATATATGTATGTATCTACATAGCAGGAACAATGGTTTAGCAATCTCAAAATATCCGAGTGTACAACAATGACAAGTCAGCAAACACATGGCGACATAGAAAAATAGTGGACAAGAGCATTAATGCAAATCGAAATGATCAAGTACATACACAAGTGCAGAACTCAAGCATGAATCGACATGGACCATACAAGTATACATGGAAGGTCAGACCTATACTGGTCAAGTGGTACAATCAAAACTGTGGTGAGCATGCCTGTTTTAAATTCAAGTTCGCAAAAACAATGTAGAGCAACTTTGCAACATGCTCAGCATATACAAGAAAGCCACATTTCAAACAGCAATGATCAAAGCAATGGACAAAGCATTTTTGGCAAGTCACAAATGGAAACAAACTCATGCAAGCAAACATACATACATATACACACTGCTGTATACATATACATATATACATATATATACATACACACACATATATATATATAAAAATATATATACACACAGATATATATATATATATGGTCAAAATGCACAGCTCAAGAAATGAGGAACAAACGCAATCAAGAAATGTATACATGCACATACAGATGTGAATATACATGCAACAATTCTAAAGTGAACAAGCCAAAGTGATCAAGCATGCAACAAATGATAATATATCATAAACATTCATGATAAGAGAAACAACAAACATTTTTGAGCATGAAATTAATTGTTTATTTCTTGAAAGCATTTTTGAAGCCAAGGAATTGCATTGATTTATTTCCAGAAATACATGAAACAATGTTGGGCAAATGTGCATTCGAGAAGTGAATACATATATGGGAATCACTAAGAATTTCATAGCGACTATTTGAAAATTTGATTTGGACATAAAACAGAATCTACAATATGAAAACTCGAATTTTCTCTTTCATTAGAAAAATATTATCCAATAGATTCAGACGTTTCTTGTTTCAAAGAAATCCGACTTAAATTGGATCTTGTACAACCTTTTAAAGTTCAAAACTTTATATTATGAACTACCGCGCCGCTCCAGCTCATTTTAAAATAAAAATTATATATTAAACATTCAAATGTTGTTTAATAAACGAATTCGTTATTATAATTTCAATATAAACAGCACTAAACCTTTCTATGTTGTCAATTCACATTATATTGCAAATCCAACAAATTCCGATCATTTTGGAATTTAAATTATTATTTATATTAATAAATTATTCAAAATTATTGAATTCAAGCTAATTAAATTCTAAATCAACAATTAAAACCATTTTAAAATATTAAATAAATGGTTAAAAATCTAGGCCGTTTCGGTTTCCTAGATATCAAGGTCTTAAGGCCCGAAGATTAGTTACTCTTCCCTCAAGGGGTGAGTATCACACTTACGAAACTCAAGGACCAACAGTTACCTTAGGATAAGGGTTCCCTAAGCTCAACACAAGATAGAAAGCTAAACAGCTTGTACAAAGGGGTTTCTCAATAATATTGAGGAAGGGTTAGAACTTAGGTAAGAACCCATCATTGTGTAGGAAGCGTAAGATAGTAAGTTAAGGAAGAAATTAGACAACCCATAAAAATTATCTTAAGTGTCGATCCACTCTTTATTGCTCATTGATTTGAGTATACAAGTGTTTACAAAGAGAATCCCCAAATTGATAGAAGAAAAGAGTATAAGATAGAGGAATGGGAATTCGGCCTAGAAATGTGACCACTGGGGTCTTACTTATAAACAAATCAGGACCCCTTTTGACATTGGGTCAGCAAAAGCCTCTTTCGGTTTCAGTAGCTGTGTGTCGGCCACTTTTCTCCTTTCGGTTCCGGTTGCCTAGGTCTCGGTTTTTGTTGAGAGATATGACATAGCCTTTAGTGTGTCGGTCTTAGCTTTCGGAAAGATGATTCCGGTCCTTTGAGCTTCTCTTTGAAGTTGTTTTTACCTTCCGTATCAATACCAAGCATGTTGGTATGGATAACATCGGGTGTAGCCTCCGGCTTTCGGAGATAAGCTCTGGCCTTGTCAATAAGCCTTTATGATGTTTGTCTTCGTGCCTTGATCGCTTATGTTCCGGGAGCCGTTACCCCTTTCGGTATCGATGCTAAAAATGCCAGTGTGGATACCTCTTCTTCACAGAATCTACGAATTACTCTCGGTGAATATCTGAGGTGGGTTTCTTGGTCCTCCAGAATGGTACTTTCGGTGTACTTCCTATTGAAATTGCTTCGAAGTAGCCAGTAAGATTTGAGTCTGATAGCTAGCTTTCGGGATACTTGTGTTTTGGCCTTTTGTTCCTTTATTGTCTTCCCTCTTATTGTATCGAAATTAAGTAAGTTAGTGCCGATAGCCCTTTTGTGTCTCTTTGCTTTGGTTGATGCTTCTTATCAAGTCATTGGTTTCAGTTCCTAAGCTTTCATCCTTTATTTCTTATTTTCTTCTGGCATGCGGTAATTGGCTTCCGGAATTAACCTCACAGTGGTTGTCTTCTTGTTTCAGAACCATACTCTCGGTATCCCATTTCTTGTCGGTTCCAAGCTTGCTCCTAACAGGGCGGTGACGGTTACCTGTTGTCCCAATTGCTTCCTTCACGCGTTCGGCTTTGTTCTGGTGCCAGTCTATGCAGGTGGCGGTTCGATATCCCTTCACTTATAGCCTGTTTCGGCGTTGAATTTTAGTAGTAATAGTAATATTACGAATTACCGCGCTGCTGTGAGCTCATTTTTAATTATATTATAAATTATACGTTCAAATCTTAAATTAAATAAATTTCAATTCATTAATTCTTAAAATAAATCATTTTAAATATTTAAATAGATTAAATATTCCTTAGCAAAATCTGGGTCGTTACACAAGTAATCATTTGTTCATCTTCTTTTACATGGAAGTAACAAGCAGCAAACAAGGGTTTTTGTAATCTATCTATTTTGCGTGGTTGGTTCTATTTACACCCATTTTATTCCCTTTCACAATCTGCTAATTTATAAACTTTTAATATATCATAATTGCCTCGCTTTCAAATCGCAACATATCACGTTTAAAATGAATAATTGTGGAAACAAACTCTAATGTAACAAGGTTTGTGTAAAATCCTCGCTTGGTCTGAGCGAGGTAAGTGTACTAACTTTGCTTCAACCAAACTAGGTTTGTATGGTAACCTAGCTACGGTCAACGAGGTTTGTATGATATCCTAGTTTGGAGTAAGCGGTGTTTGTGAATCAACCACATCATATTTGTATGTGGTTTAAAAAATATGATGGCATTTTGGGTATAAATTGGGGGTAAAGAGGAAAAACTGGAGTGTGATGATTTTTAAAGTTGATCAAGGTGAGAAAGGAGGAAAGCGGGGTGGAATAAAATTAACCATTTTGGGTTGCAATAAACATATCCATTTTAATGGCATGAACTATGTTTTGAGCTTTACTAAAATTTTGAAATTCAATAATCTTATTAATTCAAGATTTCCATTCCATGAGTTTTGATAACATTACTGAATGACATGCGTTTTAAGCATAATGATTTTTAGTTTCTGTTTTATTGCTTGTGATTGGGTTGTTGTATACATGGTGTATTATAAACACTGTATAAATTTCGAGGACTGGATTTTGATATAGGGGTTGTTCACGGCTTCATAATAGCCCGTTCTTGTTTTTGATGCTTCAAATGTGTCAAAAACGATAACTGGGCATTCAGCCTCGTTTCTCCAACGCAATGATTTAGTGCATTTTGTTTGGTCATGATTGATTAGTTAAATTTAATTAATATTTTTTAAATAATAACTTGTGCAAATGAGATCCGTTTGAGATGTCGTTTTTTGCGCTGCGATCGTATCGAAGCGCTTTACGTAACGGAGTTGGTTTGAACCGAACTAGAGTAATTTATAAATTTTCACTTAATTTATTTATATAATTTTTTTTGAAATAAAAGGTGGTGAGTCAACAGATTCACGCCTTGATTATATAAACACAAAACAGTACAAAAACATCTAACAACGAGTACACCATCGAAATAAAAACTATAACCATCAACCCAACCAAAAGAAATAAACACCACCCCAATCAAAAAGCAACATACAAAATACAGAATACAACTAAACCCCATAGTACAATCACATATCACATTACATATGCATCATCTACAAAGAAACAACAATATCTAACATCTTCAATGCTCATGACCCCTTGCATGTTCATGAACTCTTCCCCCAATGCTATCCACATACTTCCAGTTCGACACACCTGTCCAAGAAAAAACAAATTTAAGAATCAAAATGATAATGCTATTAGTACTTTTCATCTTAAACTTGAATTTTCTCGAGTTTCTCTCATGCCACAATATTCAAATATATAAAGAAAAAAAACAGCATCACAAATGCATCCCTTCTGCTAACAGGCGACATTCAAACAAATTTGTATTGCCAAAAATCGAACGGGTCATTGATGAAATCTCTCTAAACCAAATTAACATCCAAAAAGACCAAACATTTTGTCCACACATAAAATGCAAAATCACACTCCCAAAATAAATGCTTATAATCTTCCACACCACCATCACATAAAACACACTTCTCCATAATATCCATTCCTTTCCTCCTCAAAATAGCAATAGTATTCAACCTTCCATGAATCACAATCCACATATGAATCCTCACTTTTAGAGGTACAGCTTTGTAACTCCACATAACATCAAAGCTCGACCATCTTCTTCTCCCAAAATTAAGCAAACCATACATACTAGTCACACTAAAATTCTCACCAGCACCACCTAACTTCCAAACAAATCTATCAACTTCATCAAACAGAGAAACCCCTTTAAGCAATCTGATCAAATATCCTAACTGTCTCAAAGCCGAACCAGTAACCACTCTATAAAAAGTTAGTCTCCACTTGAAATTTACATCGTCCCTATCAAACATATCCTCAATAGAAAAATCTTTATTACACACCAACATATATAAATCTTCAAATTCAGCTTCCAGCGAGATTGGAAGAAGCCATCGATCTCTCCAAAAGGAGATTTTCCTCCCACATTTCACCACTACTTCAACACCAATCTTAGACCAACAAACATTACCCATCACCCCTTTCCAAAACACCAAACAGTTTGAATAATCGCCATTCTAATCAAACCTCCCATCATAACTAGTGTTAACAATCCATTCTTTCCAAAACCAACTTCTGTTACTAATCATATCCCAAATCCACTTGCAAAGCAATGATGAATTCATATTCATCTAATTAAGCACTCCTAATCCACCTTCCTCCTTAGATTTAAAAACTTGCTGCGATGAAATGAGACAAGTTAAACTGCAAGGTTCATTCTCACCGTCCAGAAAAAAAATCTCCTCAAAGCATCTATCTTATCCACAACCTAGCTTGGACACTGCACAAACGAAAGCCAGTAAAGAGGAACTGCAAATAGAACTGAGTTCACCAACACCAACCTTCCCGCTCTCGAAAGAGGGTTACCCTTCCAGCTAGCAAGTCTTCAATCCACTTTTTCTATTAATAAATGCCAGTCTTGCCTTAAAAGATTCTTCGCCTGATGCACATTCCCAAATAATTGAGAGGATAGTTGCCAACTTTACAATTCAAAAGATTAACAAAACATTCCTTGAGCTTCTCCAAACAGCCAATTGCATATACACAACTCTTATGAAAATTTATCTTAAAACCTGACAACTCTCAAAAGCATAAAGTAAAAATTTCAATGCAACAATATATTTACATACATGCCTACTAAAAATGATAGTATCAAATGCATACTGTAAGGAATTAATCCCACCAATTATATGCTACTACCAAAACTTTTAATAATGCACTTCTCACTGCTAACTCTCAAAAAATCTGAGAGAAAACATCTGCAGCCAAATCAAACAGCAACGGCGATAACGGATCTACATGTCTAAGACCTCTCTTAGACTTGATAGTCTTTCCAGCAATGCCATTCACGCAAATATTTGATCTACTAAATGATATGTGACGGCCCGCCCCGCACCAGCCTGCATTTCCTCCGAAAGTGCACTGTACACATGCCCGACTAGCACGAGACGGTCGTCAGAAGAAAGGAAAGAAGGGAACGAACTAATCAAGAACCTGTAGAATGCCTCACAGCGCATGAAGTAAAATATAATAATAATAACATACTTGACATAAAACAGGTGAGACAGTGCATAAGCTGATAACTAAAATCAACATCAACATCAGAGCAGCGAAAATCCAAATACAGCTTATTACAACTTTCCCAATTTACTGTCTCTAAACAATAGAAAGCTAAAGTAGAAGATGCACCACCAATGCCCAAGCAGTGATCTTCAACAACACAGGGAGAATACTATATATATATATATTACGTGGAAGCCTCCTGCTCGTCTCCGGATCATCTACCCGTGCATCACCAGCTAACCTGTCTCTAGTCTGCTCGTGTGAGCACCCAGAGTAATAAGAGGAGACATAAAACTCTGGGTCAGACATAAAGCATGGTATGAGCGATAAGCATCTAAACAGAACAATAACAGATATATTAAACCATACCTGAACCTGAACCTGCAACCAAAGAGTTAGTACCACATACCGTACAATACTCTAAGGTGCCATAATAAATAGTGTAAAGAATACGGGGGTGGGGTGTGCATGTCATAATGATAGCAAACAAATCATCCATAGCAACCATCCTCACATCTCTCACTCAGTGCGTAAAGCATACGATGTCCACCACTGTCAATCACTAGACCCATCGAAGTAGTGACGGAGTTCAACTTGTACAACTACTGCTACTATCAAGCTTACCACATGGAGTCATGACCAAATCTTTACAAATGACCCCACTTCATTGGTTTATAGCCCTTTAGTCGTACCTAGGCCATTCCATCCCTGAATCCGTTCACGTACTTCCCATACATAGTGATCCAAAGTCATAAACATCGACTGTCCCTTGGCACACGTCCCGCAGCAAAGCCCAATCACGAAGTGAACTCATCGGTTCCCAACTAGATCCTGAGCTCTAACTTCCCATATTGGACTACCTTTGCATCTCGGGTTATTGGTCAATACTGGGTCAGGTCGGGTTCTCCTTCTAGCCATCGGTTTGGGTCGGGTCCTCTACTTCGGGTCGGTTCATAGTCTTCTCCTGTAGCGGTTCGGTTCGGGTCCACAGCGTCGCATCGGTTCGGGTCGGGTGCCCCACTTCGGGTCGGGTCGGGTGTCCTCCTCCGGGTCGGGTCGGGTGCCATCTCCCTTCCAGTTTGTGCTTCCGCTCCAATCCGCTCCCTCATTCTTCACGTGCTCCGATCCGATCCCTCCTTCTTCATCTGATCCGATCTTGGTTCAATTAGCGTGGCCTTCCCTCTTGCCAGTTCTCCCAAGTGTCAAGTTCCGATCCGAGCCCTTCGTCCCTAAGCCGATCCGATCCCCAGCTTAACCAACATGGCCTTCCTTTTTGCCAAGCCTCTTTTGTGCCAGACTCCAGTTCGGGTCGGGTTCCTTGCCCAGGTCTCCAATCCGATCCGAGCCCATATCCGATTCGATCCGAAACCCTGCACAACTTTCTGTAACTTTTTCCAGCAACTTGTTTACGCCATTCGACGACGTTTTCGACAAATCTAACTATACTAATCAATCACAAACCATGTCAAATAGTCATAGCAACATAGCAAACTAACCACAAACACCAAAACAATGAATTCATATGTCAAAATGGATCAAATATACCCAAAACCTCATAATTTCCCTTAAGTGTGTTTAAGCAAAACTAATCATAGGGTTAACAAAACTTAATCAAATTAAACCAAATTTCTACCAGAGGCATAGAATATTATTTTCGAATTTATAGACATTTTTCCAGAATTTATTAGTGTTTAAATTCGCTAATCTTCACTAATTACCTTAATTAACTGTAATTAGTATCAAAACGATGCTAATCACTCACCTTGGCCACAAACAAAATTCTCAGAACTGAAACCTTGCTGATTTGGGCGAATACTGATGTCTAACAGCAGCTCTAGCCTTGCTTTCGTGTTTCCTCTCCTTAATTTGATGTAGATTAAGCCAAAACTTGATTAGAAAGTGATTAGAAGGTGATTTGGGTGTTGGAGGCCATTGCTAGGGTTGCAAGAAAGAAAGTGGCGGCTGGGAAATGAGGATAAAATCGTTCTCTAACTGATTTCAGCCTCCTCCTTACCCTAATCCCGAAATCCCCCATTGGGCCTAGCTGTTAATCACCCGGTTAAGCCCAATTAAGTTGTTTTTCACCATCTGAAACTTGTTTCAGCCATATCTCCCAAACGGTGAGTCCGTTTGGCTAATGTGACCACTCTACGAAATTGTAAACCATCATCCGGAGCCAATGGAAGTGGTTTCAGATCAAAAGTTATGGCCGAAACAGTACCAACTAGGGGTAAAATTGTCATTTAAAAATCGAGAAAAATCATGAACATAGGAAATGACCCCAATAGTCGTCTCCCAAAGTTACATGACCATACGACTTCGTATGTGAAAGAAATAAATATTCTACGATCCTATGGTGCGTAGAATACGGGTCGTTACACTCCCCCCCCCCCCTTAAGAAATTTCGTCCTCGAAATTCCTTAACCCAAAACATACAAAAGATCCCGCATGCCTAACAGCCACATACAACAATAAAACATGCAAAACAAGCAAACAAGCCTATCCTAGCATGCGGAAAACTAAATCGAAGTCAAAATCTTACCAGGCAAAGAGTTCTGGGTATGCCTTCCTAATGTTCTCCTCTGTCTCCCAAGTACAATCATTCTCGTCCTCGCCCCACTGAACCTTGACTAGCTTCACCGCCTTCCTTCGAAGTTGCTTCATGTCGTGCTCGACAATACAGGCTGGCTTGCGGTTCCCAACCGCCTCGGATTCTACTTCGAAGTCCTCTAACTGATCAGGTGAAATAGTCATATCTGGGTGGTGAACGAACTTCCTTAGTTGGGAAACATGAAATACATTGTGAACTCCCGCCATCTTCTCTGGTAAGCCAACTCTATATGCCAAATTCCCGACTAGTTCAAGAATAGGGAATGGGCCAACAAATCTTGGTGCCAACTTGCCTCTCCTGCCAAATCGTATTACGCTCTTCAACGGAGAAATCTTGACAAACACCAAGTCGCCAACGGAGAATTTTAAGTCTCTTCTCCTCTTATCAGCATAACTCTTCTGCCTATCTTGGGCAGCCTTCATTCGTTGTTGAATGATCTTGATCTTATTTGAAGTTTCCCTCACCACATCTGGTCCAAGCATAAACTTCTCGCCAGTCTCTATCCAACATGATGGTGAGTTGCACGGTCTTCCGTACAAAGCTTCAAACAGAGCCATACCGATACTGGATTGGTAGTTATTATTATATGCAAACTCTACTAGATGCAAATGGTCATCCCATGATCCACCAAAATCCAGTACACAAGCTCTCAAGAGGTCTTCCAAAATACGATTCACCCTCTCCGTCTGACCGTCGGTCTGAGGATGATATGCGGTACTGAGATGTAACTCTGACCTTAAAGCCTCTTGTAAGCTCTTCCAAAACCCACTAGTGAACAACGGGTCTCGGTCACTCACAATGCTTTTAGGTAGTCCATGAAATCTTACTACCCACTTCATATACAATTCTGCCAACTTGGTTGCCGTTCTGGTCGATTTGACTGGTATAAATCTTGCACTTTTAGTTAATCGGTCCACAATCACCCAAATGTTATCATGTCCCGATCTAGTCCTTGGTAAACCATCGATGAAATCCATCGAGACTTGCTCCCATTTCCATTCGGGAATTTCTAATGGCTGTAACAACCCACTAGGCTTCTTTTGCTTGGCTTTAACTAGCTGGCAATTCATGCATTTGGATATAAACTTCCCAACGTCTCTTTTCATCCCTTCCCAGTAGTAAGTCCGTCTCATGTCTCGATACATCTTATTACCACCGGGGTGTATAGTCAGTTTTGAGTGATGACACTCTCTAAGTACTTCATCTCTCAATCCATTGACATTGGGTACAACAAGCTTTCCACTCTTTCTAAACCATCCATCTCGATCGAGCCCATACTTGTTCATCTCCTCATCGATACCCATCTCTAACTTGGAGATGATTTTCAATAGGTTAGGATCGTCCCTCTGACTAGAGACGATCCGCTCAATCAAAGTGGGTCTGATCGTCAAGCTTGCTAACATTTCTGGATCCAATTCGCACTTTGGTCTGAAATCATACCCAGCGATGTACTCCAGTTGCTTCCATTCTAGAAACATAGCCCCTAAACTGGCATGTCTCCTACTCAATGCATCAGCCACCGCATTTCCCTTTCCCGGTGTATATGCGATGTAAAAATCATAGGAAGCCAAGAATTCTAACCACCTTTGTTGCCGGAGATTTAGATCCTTCTGGGAGAAGAGATACTTCAACGACTTATGATCTGTAAACAGCTCAAATCTTTCTCCCAAGAGATAGTGTCTCCACATCTTTAACGCGAACACAATCGCTGCAAATTCCAAATCATGGGTAGGGTATCTTCTCTCGTGCGGTTTCAATTGCTGACTTGCATAAGCTACAACCCTACCGCCTTGCATCAATACAGCACCCAGTCCGGTACTACATGCATCCGTGTATACCGTCATCTCTTCATTCCCCTTAGGAATGACTAACACTGGTGCGCTTGTCAACTTGTCCTTTAGACTCTTGAATGCATTCTCGCACCTTTCATCCCAAACAAAAGCTTGATTCTTCTTGGTTAACTGGGTCAATGGTGCTGCTATCTTGGAGAAACCTTGGATAAACTTACGATAATATCCAGCTAACCCCAATAAACTTCTTACATCTGTTGCATTCTTGGGCGTAGGCCAATCCTGTACCGTAGCCACCTTCACCGGGTCCACGGCAATATCATTCTCTGATACAACATGGCTCAAGAACCTCACTTCCCTCCTCCAGAAGTGACACTTAGAAAACTTTGCTTTCAATTGGTGTTTTCTCAACACCTCCGTCACCATTTTTGAACGTTCCTTGTGTTCTTCCTCTGTCCTCGAATAGACCAAAATATCATCAACGAACACAAGGACGAACCTATTCAACTGATCTCTGAATACCCTATTCATAAGATCCACAAAATATGTTGGGGCATTGGTCAGCCCGAATGGCATGACCAACCACTCATAAAATCCAGACGGCGTTCGAAATGTCGTTTTAGCTATACTCTCAGCTTCCACTCTAAGCTGATGAAAACCTGTTGCGAGATCCAACAGAGAAAATACTCTCGCGCCCCTCAACTGATCGAACAAATCATCTATCCGCGGTAGAGGATACTTGTTCTTCCTCGTCACTTTATTCAACTCGCGGTAGTCTACACACAAACGAAGGGAACCATCCGCCTTGGTAGCAAACACAACTGGTGCTCCCCATTCAGAAACACTCCTTCTGATAAATCCCTTCTTCAAAAGATCGCTGACTTGCACCTCGAGCTCTCGCTGCTCCCTTGGTGCCATACGACGAAGTGGCATCACTATAGGTCTGGCATCTTTTACCAAATCAATACGGAACTCAATCTCTCGGTGTGGTGGAAGCCCGATCACTTCTTCGAAAACATCCGAATACTGGCCAACCACGGGCAAACCTGACAACTCACTATGCGGAATGTCGAGGGAGTTTAGAAAACTAGCCAATACCCCCTTACTGGGTAGACCACCAAACACTATCCTCCGTCCATCATCCGCTCTAGCTGTCACCAAAAAGCCCTCACAGTCTACCACCACCCCGTATCTTCGGAGCCAATCTACTCCCAAAATAATGCCAAACCCAGTAAAGCCCCAAACAAAGCAATCACAAACAAACATGCATCCATGACTCGATAAGACCACATTACGACAAATCATGCTATGGCTAGTCGAACCACCAATCGGGTTCGTCACTACTAAAGGTCTATCGACAATCTCGGGCTCCAATCCCAACCTATCTACCAGGTCACTAGATATAAAAGAACTGGAAGCTCCGGTATCAAACAAAACTCTAACAGGAACATCATAAACAGAAAGCATACCTTGAATGACGACATTCTTTCCCTTCTCCGCTGCAGTTGGGGCATTCGACGAAGAAGGAATAGCATTAAGGGCATAGGCTTTCACCATTTGCTTTTCTTTAGGGGGATGTGGACACTTGTCCTTGTGATGTCCCATTTGGCCACAGTTGAAGCACTTCCTATCCACTGGCTTGGCCCGACAATTACTAGCATAATGGCCCTTCTTACCACAGCTGAAGCACTCAACATCTTGCTTATTCTTTTTCTTCTGGCCATCCTTAGTCTGATTCTGCTTCCTCTTATTCTGGGAACCACCCTTGCCTCCACCACTTGCTTGTGGCTTTGGCTCATTTGCAGATGCAACCTCAGTCTTCGGCTTAGGGTAGAGACTTTCTGACCTCAATGCTTTCCCCACAATCGACTCAAACGTCTCATCGATGTGGTTAATAAGCCTTTCCCCCAAGTATTGATCCAAACCAGTTATGAATTTCTCATTCTTCTTCTCGGCAGTATCAATAAGAGATAACCTATACTTCAACAAAGTGTCGAATTCAGCAATATACTCCGAGACAGCTCTGCCATTCTGCTTGAGCTCCAAGAATTTCTTAAACAGTATTGACTTCTGAGCAGCTGGAATGAACTTCTCGCTAAAGCGAGCCTTAAACTGCTCCCAAGTAATCTGATCTTCAGGAGTAGCTGCCTTTATAGCATTCCACCAATTCATTGCCCTCCCTTGCAGCTGACGGGACGCTAGCTTTCTCTTCATCGCATCCTCGATACCTAAATCCTCGAAGATACGTTCGCAACTATCCAACCAATCCTGAACATCCGTAGCCGACTCCGTTCCGTGGAACGGCTTCCCACCAAGGCTAGTATAATCCTTATTCAGCTTGGCGAAGTCGACTCTCGGCGCCTGCACTATTGGACCACCACCATTTCCACCATTGGGAGCTACCTTCTGTACATCCCTAAGCATCTCTCTAATGAGGTCAGTAAACATCGTCCTCATGTCAGCAGCATTCCCATTATTGGCCCCTCTACCGGTACCTCTAACATATCGACTCATCGTCAATCTGAAAAAGGAAACGATTAACGACCCCATAGTGGTGCTAGTGCAGTACGACTTCATCCTCATACTAATAATAGTATATACATATATAGCTTTTGAAAACCAAAATAATCACAAATACGCTCTCTTGTATACGTATATTATCTCTCCCTGATAACTTCCCTAGGTTAACTACGCAACCTAGAGCTCTGATACCAAGTGTGACGGCCCGCCCCGCACCAGCCTGCATTTCCTCCGAAAGTGCGCTGTACACATGCCCGACTAGCATGGGACGGTCGTCAGAAGAAAGGAAAGAAGGGAACGAACTAGTCAAGAACCTATAGAATGTCTCACAGCGCATGGAGTAAAATATAATAATAATAACATACTTGACATAAAACAGGTGAGACAGTGCATAAGCTGATAGCTAAAATCAACATCAACATCAGAGCAGCGGAAATCCAAATACAGCTTATTACAACTTTCCCAATTTACTGTCTCTAAACAAAAGAAAGCTAAAGTAGAAGATGCACGACCAATGCCCAAGCAGTGATCTTCAACAACACAGGGAGAATACTATATATATTATGTGGAAGCCTCCTGCTCGTCTCCGGATCATCTACCCGTGCATCACCAGCTAACCTGTCTCTAGTCTGCTCGTGTGAGCACCCAGAGTAATAAGAGGAGACAAAAAAACTCTGGGTCAGACATAAAGCCTAGTATGAGCGATAAGCATTTAAACAGAACAATAACAGGTATACTAAACCATACCTGAACCTGGACCTGCAACCAAAGAGTTAGTACCACATACCGTACAATACTCTAAGGTGCCATAATAAATAGTGTAAAGAATACGGGGGTGGGGTGTGCATGTCATAATGATAGCAAACAAATCATCCATAGCAACCATCCTCACATCTCTCACTCAGTGCGTAAAGCATACGATGTCCACCACTGTCAATCACTAGACCCATCGAAGTAGTGACGGAGTTCAACTTGTACAACTACTGCTACTACCAAGCTGACCACATGGAGTCATGACCAAATCTTTACAAATGACCCCACTTCATTGGTTTATAGCCCTTTAGTCGTACCTAGGCCATTCCAGCCCTTAACCCGTTCACGTACTTCCCATACATAGTGATCCAAAGTCATAAACATCGACTGCCCCTTGGCACATGTCCCGCAGCAAAGCCCAATCACGAAGTGAACTCATCGGTTCCCAACTGGATCCTGAGCTCTAACTTCCCATATTGGACTACCTTTGCATCTCGGGTTATTGGTCAATACTGGGTCGGGTCGGGTTCTCCTTCTAGCCATCGGTTCGGGTCGGGTCCTCTACTTCGGGTCGGTTCGTAGTCTTCTCCTGTAGCGGTTCGGTTCGGGTCCACAGCGTCGCATCGGTTCGGGTCGGGTGCCCCACTTCGGGTCGGGTCGGGTGTCATCTCCCTTCCAGTTTGTGCTTCCACTCCGATCCGCTCCCTCGTTCTTCACGTGCTCCAATCCGATCCCTCCTTCTTCATCTGATCCGATCCTGGTTCAATTAGCGTGGCCTTCCCTCTTGCCAGTTCTCCCAAGTGTCAAGTTCCGATCCGATCCCTTCGTCCCTAAGCCGATCCGATCCCCAGCTTAACCAACATGGCCTTCCTTTTTGCCAAGCCTCTTTTGTGCCAGACTCCAGTTCGGGTCGGGTTCCTTGCCCAGGTCTACAATCCGATCCGAGCCCATATCCGATCCGATTCGAAACCCTGCACAACTTTCTGCAACTTTTTCCAACAACTTGTTTACGCCATTCGACGACGTTTTAGACAAATTTAACTATACTAATCAATCACAAACCATGTCAAACAGTCATAGCAACATAGCAAACTAACCACAAACACCAAAACAATGAATTCATATGTCAAAATGGATCAAATATACCCAAAACCTCAGAATTTCCCTTAAACATGTTTAAGCAAAACTAATCATAGGGTTAACAAAACTTAATCAAATTAAACCAAATTTCTACCAAAGACATAGAATATTATTTTCGAATTTATAGACATTTTTCTAGAATTTATTAGTGTATAAATTCGCTAATCTTCACTAATTACCCTTAATTAACTGTAATTAGTGTCAAAACGATGCTAATCACTCACCTTGGCCACAAACGAAATTCTCAGAACTGAAACCTTGTTGATTTGGGCGAATACTGATGTCTAACAGCAGCTCTAGCCTTGCTTTCGTGTTTCCTCTCCTTAATTTGATGTAGATTAAGCCAAAACTTGATTAGAAAGTGATTAGAAGGTGATTTGGGTGTTGGAGGCCATTGCTAGGGTTGCAAGAAAGAAAGTGGCGGCTGGGAAATGAGGATAAAATCGTTCTCTAACTGATTTCAGCCTCCTCCTTACCCTAATCCCGAAATCTCCCATTGGGCCTAGCTGTTAATCACCCGGTTAAGCCCAATTAAGCTGTTTTTCACCATCTGAAACTTGTTTCAGCCATATCTCCCAAACGGTGAGTCCGTTTGGCTAATGTGACCACTCTACGGAATTGTAAACCATCATCCGGAGCTAATGGAAGTGGTTTCAGGTCAAAATTCCTTTCCGGTCAAAAGTTATGGCCAAAACAGTACCAACTAGGGGTAAAATGGTCATTTAAAAATCGGGAAAAATCATGAACATGGGAAATGATCCCAATAGTCGTCTCCCAAAGTTACATGACCATACGACTTCGTATGTGAAAGAAATAAATATTCTACGATCCTATGATGCGTAGAATACGGGTCGTTACATGATAGGACACTAAAAATCCACTCAACCCATTTGGTAGGAAATCCTCTAGCTTTACAAACATCAACAAGAAAACCCCAGTCCAGTGTGTCAAATGCTTTCGCAAAACCCAACTTAAGAATTGCACATGGTTCATTGTACTTATTACAATGCGAAATCACCTCCTACACCAATGCAGCACCATCCATTATCGATCTCCCCTTAATGAAAGTTGTTTGAGACTTATCAATTAGCACTTCCATTTTGGTCATCAATCTATTAGCGAGAACCTTCGTAATCAGCTTGAAAGTGTTATTCAAAAGGCTTGTAGGTCTAAAATAAGTAGCAGAAACATTGCCTTTTTCTTCGGAAACAATAGCATAACTCAATTTATCTAACCTCAAGACCCTTCTTGAAATTCATTGAACAACTTCAGCACATCAAAATTTACCCAATTCCAATATTTCTTAAAAGAGAAATTCGGAAAGCCATCAAGATCTGACGCCTAATCACTTGGTATTTCAATCAACGCAACCATAATATCCTCTTCAGTGAATGTCGTGTCCAAACCACTTAAATCTATAGTAGATGGATACAACAAATTCCAAACTACTTTCACTCTCGTCTCATACATTCCCCAAAAATCTTCTTATAAAACTTAGTGAAAATATTGTTCAATTCATCCTGATCACTAACTTCCACACCATCATTTTCAATACTGCTAATTAAATTCGATCTCCTCCTACCATTAGCTACCCTGTGAAAGTAACTCGTGTTATTGTATCCTTCTTTCAGCTATTGGGATCTAGATCTTTGCCTCCGATAAGTTTCTTCCAGATAAATCACCTTCAACAACTCATTTTCTTTACTTCTACGAAACTTCTTCTCCTCAACATTTAACATCCTCTCCTCTTCTAAAATACTAAGTTCAAGTATTTCATTCTCAAGCTTCTCCTTCTTGATTCAAATTTTACTGAACACTTCACTATTCCATTTCTTCAAAAATTTCCAAAGTAACTATCACCGGTATCGAATAAGATAGGACAGTGATATGAAATCGACGAAGACATACCTTTCTAAGAAGAAAGAGGATGAATGTCTTCAAATTCAGGATTGATGAAAAAATGGTCCAATCTTACTAAAGTAGGAGGATCTCTTCCACTACTCCAAGTGAATTATCTATTCGGCATTGGCAAATCAATGAGATTACAAGCACACACAAACTCACTAAAATCATTTAAATCTCCAGAATGATCAACACATCTAACATTTCTCTCAAAATCAAATATGGTGACATTAAAATCACCTCCAATCATCCAAGGGCCATATATAGAATTCAGAATATCAATCCCCTCTTCCCACAAAACTGTCTTCTCTCTTCTCGAATTAGGGCCATATACATTAGAAATGAAATATGTCACTATAGAAGCTCTACATTCCAATGCTACATGAACACAATGACTTTATTTAACTTCCTTCATTAACAACCATCTATCACTATTCCAACCTATAAATAAACCACCCGCACTACCAACAGCCGGAATAAAACTCCAACCATCCAGAACACCCGAACCCAAACATCTAAACACACCAACATCAGGATTCTCAAGCTTCGTTTCTTACAACAACACAATATCGGGCTTACATGACTTCAGGTAATTCTTAACTCTGTCACACTTATCTAAAGTACCCAATCCTCTAACATTCCATGAGACGATAATCATGATGAATCATTAACCCTCCCCAATTGCTTCCTCTTAAACTCATTAATCAACTCCTCATTCATCAAAAAACCCTGAACTACTACCCAATTCATGCAATTGTTCACTAAGCGTTGAATTTAAAAAGAGAGGGGGTAAAAACACTACCTTCCAGAGGATGCTCTGTGCTCCTTGGACTCCTGCGTAGAATGACCATCCCTCCGTGCTCCAAAGTTCTCTTGGCTTTTCCATCCAAAGTCTTGGAACAAGCTTCAAAATTCTCCTGAATAACATCCATTCCAGCATCTTCATTGACCATCCCCCCCAAGCCATCAAGTTCCCCTTCTTATCAGTCACAACCTCCACACCATCAACAAAACCCACATTATAACCCCTAACGTCCTCAACGCCAATATCATCATTCGAATCCCCATCTTCCTCCAGAACAATATCGGACGACACATTAATGGGATTCTTAGCACCACCCACAGCATCTTTGTAACAACCCGGAAATCTGAACAGTATAAAATTTTAATTTGGCTATTTTAGTGGATTTTAAATATTTAAAATAAATTATTTTAAATAATTATGACGAAAAGTATGCTTGAATCGATGCTTGAAAATAAATATATTTATTTTAAATTATAAACAAGGCCTGAAATGGCGCGGTAGTTTCAAAATTTGAATTCAAACTTTGACTGACTGTACCTGGTGGAAAATAAAACGGATTTTAGTGAAACCAAAAATATTTAAATCTGTTTATGATTATCTTTCTAAGAATCTGAAAAATCGAAGTTTCATAGCGGGAATCAAAAGTTATGGCCAAATGAATTTTCAGAAATATAGCCCTTGAAAATAGACATTTTGCAAACAACCTCAGAATTCGACGAAACTAGTTTTGTTGGGACCGTATCGTCAAAACATAGCTAGATTTATTTTTCTGGAATTTTTGGGATCAGTATGTGGCCCCGGCAAATTGAAATGTACGTTCAAATCAAATATTGAATGTTTTATACTTTAATTTGAAGAAAACCCTGATTTTTGAAATATATATATTGGCGAATCACATTTTTTCTTTCATTAAATAAATTAAATAAAAAAAGGCGGAAACCCTTTTCTCTCTCCCCGATTCAACGACGGCCGTTCTTCCATCCTTCTCTCCTTTTTTCTCTCCGATCTCTCATCAAAACGCATTCGTCCTAAATTGGGGATTTTGAAGAGCTCTCTTCCAGCTTCAAATCCATCCTACCCTCGCTCCCTATCGTTCACCCTACGTCGAGATTCACCTCCCTGAAGTTTGGGGTCGTCACAATCTTCATCCATCCTTACTCCAACACCAGAAGTACCCACATCGGGAACAGAAGTCTTCTTGCCACATACCATTTTCAGTCTCCCATTGAAAGCTCTCACAAACACATAACCTTTAAACGCCTTGTTATCCATACAAAAGTTTGGATCCCCTTCAAATATATTTCTTAAGCAACATCTCATGATTATAAGTCTCTACACAGACATTAACCGAAGATGGAATTTCACAAGATTCATCTACTAATATCTCCACCCTTATACAAGTGAAATCAACTGCATGCACCGCTCCTAACTGCAACTTCATTACATAACCAATATCCCACAACACCTTCCTCAGAATTTCCAATTTGCGATAAACAATTGGAACATTACTAAGAATCACCCAAATCTTATGTTGTTTCTTCACACCCATACTTCCGACATGAGCACTCCATCTCCTCAACCTCAGAGTACCACTCTGAGTAATGATAAACCATAGAAATTCTACTTCAATAGAATAAGAGGGAACCAAACTATAAACTCATCACCCAACCTCTTGACGTCCCAATTCCAATTAGGCGCTTCAGCACCGTACTTCAACTTCAGCAGATCTTCAATTTGCAACATAGAAAAAGAAGCATGAGCAATCAAAATTACTACCATGCATCTCGCCCAACGAAATGCCTCAGAAAAATTTACCGAAGAAATACTATTTTTTTTGCTAGTCACCATTTTTGAAGTAGAGGAGAGATTATGATTAAACTGACAATTATAACCCTTATGCCCAATTTTTTTACATTTAAAACATACCAATGCATTCCTGCAATCGCAAGCCCAATGATCTGACAATCCACATTGAAAACACCCTTTCTTTGATTTGATATCACTGAGAAATTCATTATAGCTTTTATTATTTCGAGGCGACGCTTTGATTTTCACATTTGGGGCTGGAATCTTTGCTGGATTATTAACTAAAACTTCTTTATACGTTGGCACGTGAGAAGCATCACTCTTTGCGATGAATTGGGGAAAGAATCAAAGAAATTTAGTAAATCATTGACCGAAGACGCGAATTTGCTGAATGCGTTCTTGGAGGACGCCATTATGGTTTTGAACGCCATTTCTTCAAGTACCCTCTTCCAAGGAATATTAGATTGACTATTTATATAAATTATTGATATGTATTATGTAACAACCCGCAAATCTGAACCAATTTAAAAATTTTATTTTTAATGAATTGGTTAGAAAATGTGCCCAAATTTAAAAATTCTATTTTTAAATAATATGAAAGCCAGTGAAAATAGTCAATTTTCAAACGACCTCTGTTTTCGACGAAACCACTTTTGTTGGAACCGGAATGTCAAATTATTGCTAGGTTTCAATTTTTAGGATTTTCCGATTTAGTATGTGAGCGTGGCAAAAGAAACTGTGGTTGGTCAAATACAGTCAAAATTGAACGACTAGAAAATAGTCATTTTTCAAACAGTCTTAGAATTCGACGAAAATAGTTTTGTTGTATTCGTATCGTCAAGACATAGCCAAAAATATCTTTTTTGGGATTTTTCGGGGTTCGTATGTGGCTCCGGTGGATTTTTGAATATGTCAAAATTTAATAATAAAAAGAATTAATTTTAAATTTGAAAAACGAGGGCTGAGATGACCTCATGGGCCTGCGAGACATGGTTAGATGGATCCGGAATAGGGGTTATTGGGTAGGGTAGCTTCTTGTTGGACTGAATTCTGAATACCTTAAGAGATTTGGTTTTCTTTTGTAAAATTAACATTTTAATATTATAAAAGAGATTGTAAAACTCTAAAATACAAACACTATTCATTATCTCTTACAGCCGCCGCCCTCCTCATCCATGGCCGAAACTTTCCCATTCAATTTCTTTCAATCCACAACGAATTAAAATCCAAACCCTATACCACTTCGAAGAGATTCTTCTTCTCTTTATTTTCATACGGTTAGATCTTCTCTGGTGCCACCATCTCCTCGAACCACGCACCCAAAGCCGCCGCCTATCACCCACGTCGCACCCCCTAGACCCAACCGAGTTCCACCTTTCCGGGTCCCACGCGTGCGCCTCTCCATCCTCTTCGCTGCAGCATCTTCTGATCGAACACTAGTGGCTTGAATTGGAAGTTAGAGGCAACCCTAGTTTTAAACAGAGGAAAAGGTGTCGGTCGTGAATACTGTAAGGAGGAAGATGGATTAACATAATTATTTTGACTTAATTTAATGATTAAATTAATCCCTAATCTTATTTTACTCATAACTTTGTCAAATAAACTCAGAATTACACAATTTTTGAAGCGTTGGACTCGTACGATCCTGAACTACAATTCTAGACTGTAGTGGGGAATTTCTGAGCAGTTGGAATTTTGGCTAAAATCACAAACGACTGTGAGATATCTCTTGTTTTAATTAATTAATTAATTTTGTATTTATAGTTATTCATTTTCAGATCTGATTGTGTAGATGTTGTATGATGTTTGTCTGTTGAATATGTTGGATGATTATATTGGTTGTCATGTATTATTCAATTTTTTTTTATCGCTTATTCTATTTTATTGGATTGAGTTAGATAATCAATTCAATATTCCTTTATAGAATGAATAGTCATAGATCTACATGCGATGGGGAAAATAATATAATAATATTATTGAATTAATTAATCAATTCAATACATAACAAAATAAAATTTTCTTTATTTGAATTACTTTGGTTCTACATAGAAAAAGAAATGTCCTTTTTATATTTGTGTTTTAAACACAAATATCTTCATACAAGAAATCACATTTATTTGTGTCTTTAAACACAAATATATACATCGACATCGTACATTGAATCACATTTATTTGTGTCTTTAAACACAAATATATACATCGTACATTGAATCACATTTATTTGTGTCTTTAAACACAAATATATACATCGTACATTGAATCACATTTATTTGTGTCTTTAAACACAAATATATACATCGTACATTGAATCACATTTATTTGTGTCCTTAAACACAAATATATACATCGTACATTGAATCACATTTATTTGTGTCTTTAAACACAAATATATACATCGTACATTGAATCACATTTATTTGTGTCTTTAAACACAAATATATGCATCGTACATTGAATCACATTTTATTTGTGTCTTTAAACACAAATATATACATCGTACATTGAATCACATTTTATTTGTGTTTTTAAACACGAATATATACATCGTATATTGAATAACACTTTTGTTTGTGTTTCTAAATACAAATATTACCTAGAACGTTGAACTACATCTTTATTGGTGCTTTAAAACACAAATCTTCAATGGAGAATTAAAAGACATTTCTATTTGTGTTCTCAAACATAAAAATAAATTTCATTTTGTGTTTGCATTCTACAATGCAAACGTTACATAAAAATAAATTTCATTTTGTGTTTGCATTCTACAATGCAAACGCTACATAAAAAAAAAATATATTTATGATTGCATTCTACAATACAAGCAATACATGTAAATTAAAAATTTATATCTTCATTTGCATTCTACAATGCAAACGAAACACAGAAAATAGAGAATATATTTTTATTTGCGATCTACCATGCAAATAAAACATGAAAAAAAAAGATACACTTTTGTTTGCAATTTTAGATGCAAACAAATGAGTAGGAGAAAAATTCACATTTTGTTGGCAAATCCAGATGCGAACAAAATATTAAAAGAAAGATTACATTTTTCTTTTATTTATTTACATCCCTTAATGTAAATAAACATGAAATAAAGAGTTGTTCTTTATTTACATTCCTTGTTGTAAATAAAATTACAAATTTAAAGATACATTTTTATTTGCGTTCCTCAACGCAAATAAATCATGAATAGGATAATATACATTTTTATTTGCAGTCCCGAATGCAAATAAAATATGACATTTAAAGGTTGCATTTTTAATGTAATTTTAAAAAGGAAGAGAATAAGAATCATATTTCATTTAGAAATATGTTTTGTATTAAATACAATTTTAATGTAAGGTTAGAAGCATAGGAAGGAATTCACATTTTGTTCATAAAAAGGATTGAACAAATATATTCATTTTTGTTCATTGGATGGAAATCAACAATTTCACTCTTTAAAATAAAATGGGTAAAATATGCAATTTGTTTATTTTAAAAGAAATTTACACTTGGTATAGGTACGGAAGTTGAAACATGAATTGACAAAAAAAAAAAAAAAAAAAAAAAAAAAAAAAACCATGAATGAACGAACACCAATTTATAGTCAATTATACTATCAAATTGGTGTATGAAATAAAAACACGTTTTAGCTTATGTAATAAACATGAATATATGATTTGTATATAATTCACACCTTTATTTGGTGTGATATTCAGAATAAGAATCATATTTCATTTAGAAATATGTTTTGCATTAAATACAATTTTAATGTAAGGTTAGAAGCATAGGAATAAGTTCATTCTTTTATTTGTGTTCTTAACACAAAAACAACATAGAAATAAAGTCCATCCTTTTATTTGTATTTTTTCAATACAAATATGGCGTAGAAATAAAGTCCATCTTTTTATATGCATGCTACAACACAAATATGACATGCAAATAAAAGTGCATCTTTTTATTTGTGTTCTCTAACACAAATATGACATAGAAATAAAAATGCATCTTTTATTTGTACTCTCTAATGTAAATATACCTTGAAATTAAAGTTTATTCTTTTATTTTACATTTGTTCTTTTATTTGCATTCACAAATGCAAATATATATTGAAAATAAAATTTACTCTTTTATTTGCATTCACCGATGCAAGTATACTTTAAAAATGAAATTTGATATTTATTTGCATTCACAAATGCAAACACATATTGAAAATAAAGTTTTGTTCTTTTATTTGCATTTACAAATGCAAACATATTTTGAAAATAAAGTTTGTTCTTTCTTTTTATATTCATTAACACAAAATATACATTTTTGTCAATTTTCATTAGTTAACACAAAATATACATTTTTGTCAATTTTCATTAGTTAAACAAATTATACACTTTTTTCAATTTTCACTAGTTAAAACAAATTATTCACTTTTGTCAATCTACACTAGTTAAAACAAAATATGCATTTTTTTGGTCAATTATATTAGTTGAGACAGAAATGTACATCTTGTCAAATTAAGATGGTTGAAAATAAAAATGGCATTTTTGTTAATTAAAAGAATTATGCACAAGTAGCATTTTTATTAACTAGACTTCTGTTATAACAAAAATGTTCGTTTTGATAAAGTAAAACTTGTCAACAAAATGAATATATCATTTCTTATACATTTTGTTGGAATAAACTTATATGCAAATATAATAATTATTTTTATTTGCATAACATGTAATAGGATTTATAAGTAAAAGTAAAAAAAAAATCAATCTTTATTGGTAAACTTACATTTGAAATTATATTCAAATATAAGAAGCATATTATTGGTTAAACATACATTGAAACACATACACATAAATTATCCCTTTTATGTGTTAAAGTTAAAAATATTTGTATACAAATAAAAGAAAATGGGAACTATCTTTTATTTGTGATCCACAATAATGACATGTGAATAAATTACAGTTTATTTGACTTTAGTAATGTATAGGGAAATTATACGAATAAAAATACATTTTTATTCGGCATTAGAAATAAATAACATGTTATTCCATTATCATCAACATGTTAGTAGTATTAAATTGGTTAAATTCTTTAACCAATCATATATTTGTATGAATTGTTATTGGCTGAAAACCCCACACGGGTGTTGGGATGAAAATTGACATACACTAGTCCCAATATTTAGTTGTATGTCGATCGATAGATTGACAAGCTGCGATGAGTGTTATTATTTCATTTTAATACTCACACAGTTATAAACTTCACTCTGGTTGTGAATGGATGCTTGATGATTATTCATTTTCATTGTCATGTACACGAAATGTATGAAACCCGTATAACCAATGTTATATGGTAACTGATTGAGTCACATTCCAGTTCAGAATTTCTTTAAATAAAGAATATCTTTTAAAATAAGAATATTTAGAATAAAGAACATTGCAAAATAAATATCTTTTAAAATAAAGAATATTTTATATTAAGAATCTGTTTATATAAAAAAAAAAATATTTAAAAAAAATAAATATTTTAAATAATATTTACAAAGAAGGATAAAAATATGATTTCTAACTTAGTTATTAACTAGAATCAATCTTCTAATCAAGATTTTTATTGAATGGACAAAAGATAAAAAGATATTTCTATTGAAGTAAATTAGTTATTAACTAGAATCAATTTTCTAATCAAGATTTTTAGAGTTTCAATTATATTTTGTAATTAAAATAAAATGTTATGTGGATTGGGTTTACCGTGAACTATGTTTTAAATGACATTTGTTCTTTGACCCAATTTACAGTGATAATATAATTTAGAAATTACAAATCTTTTATTAAAGATTTAAAAAGAAATTCTCTAAAGTAAAGTTTTTCAATTTAATAAATTAAATTGGAATTGAGTGGAAATCCGATTTGATAAAAAAACGAGATAGGTTTCTGTGAAGGAAGACTGATACTATATATGGAATTTAAAGGGGCTTTTCCGTTATTCCATTTATATTATCGGCCCGATACAGAAATTTATAGCGATTATTTATTGGCTTGATTTCTATGAAAATTCCATATTTAATGGAAGATGACTTTGGGGTTTATCGTGAATAATGTTTCTAAATGACATTGATTCTTTAACCCAAATTAAAGACACATTAAGAGTTAAATAATCAATTAATAATGATTTTTGATATTAAAATCAAATTGGAGTTTTAATGAATAAATTTATCAGAATTTATCTTTGATTTAATTTATGTGGGATCTTTCCCTTTATTATGAATATTCTATTAAAGAATATTCTGAATTGGAATGAGACGTTGGATGTGTTTTATAACACTTGATTTTCAATTATAAAATACGTAAGTTGTTCGGAAAGACCGGGTTTAACCCATTTCGAATAATGATTACGACGATGAAGAGTCGAAGATGAAGACGGTGGTCGAAGACCGACGATCTTCACATCGAATGGATAACTAGTGTTGAGGCCCTAGATTGATTTGCTCCCAAGATAGGGCCAAGATGGTAGTTATCCGGACGTAGTGTCGATTTGTACGGATTTGGTTTTCGCTCAGACCCAGAGCATAAGCTTATAAATGGATTGTGTGTCTGACATTGTATTCCTTTCTACTGTATTCGTTGAACACTACTAATTATATATTTCTGTTTGGTGGTGAAGAATTTATTCTTTACTTTACACCCTTCTCTAAGACGTATGAGCTTAGATGTTATATATATATTGGTAGATGATCAATAATATGGTAGGGTCTGACAATGTGGCATGCTAAGATGCAAATGATCGAGGCTTTGTTGAAAAGCAGGCCTTGTGGTTGATGATCAAAGCACAGTCTATTTAGGCATAGCTTTGTGTATATCGTGACTTCACGAGCCTCACACACCGGTTGAGTCTAAAACGGGAGAAGGGAACGCAGGGAGTGCACACGTTTCTTTCTAGCTAGAAGTGGTGTCAGTGCTTAAACTGGCTGACATTTGCTTATGTGGTTGTTGGAATTTTTGCGAGGCCTCGGTTTATTCTTATCGGTCGCCCTCGGCTGATTTGTAGATCCAATAGGATCGGGGAGCGTGTGTTCAGGCATAACTAATCCACTAAAGTATTTGTGGACCGGCCCTGCTGTATCCAAGGGTTCGCCAGCGTACGAATCCTGAGGCATTGCTAGAGTGTCTCGAATCGGTCAGGAGCTCCTCCCTAGCCTTGACTCGTGATGGAAACCCAATTTCCAATACGCCCTTGCGGTTTTGATTGTATAACTAGTATGGCGACATAGTAGATGGTAGCTATGCCGTCTAGGATTGATATTATATTTGAAATGTTTTAAATATATATATATACACACTAATAATATCGTTTTTACGTATCAAGCATCTTTTGACCATTATAAGGTAAAACCCTATCCTCCGGTTTGCGTTGCATTGTGTGATAGGACCTGGGTCTTATAATGGTTTCATTTTTCTAAAAAGCATTGCGTTATTTGACGATTTACTTTATTTATGCATTGACAATCCAATGGAGTAAACCCGTTCGGCGTTAGCGGCGTGGTCCTGTGATTAGCCTTATTATTAGATAAGTTAAGTTAAGATTTCTCACACCAGTCCCACGACTGACTTGTAGTTTGTTTCACTTTGCAAACTCGGGTGCCCTCTTTCCACATGGGCAGTCGAGTAGCTTTTTGCAGATATAGTTAAGCAGGATCCTGGATTGAAGCCTCGAGCTGGGTCCAGAATATTGATGGCCTTCCCCTGAGATTAGTTCCGCTGCAATGTGTTAATATATTGTAATTTATCTTCCGCTGTAATTTTCTTTCGATGTACTCTGATATATTTTGTACTCTGGTGTAACATTTATTATTGATGTTATAAAAGTCTGTATTGTTGTTCTGATGTGTTGTATGCCCAAAGTTAACGTATGCGGAATTTGAACGGTCTTGATCGGTCTTGCGATCGATTGGGGTCGGGCAGAATCCGGGTCGTTACATATTATTTGTTAAAAACAAATAATAAATGAATTAACCATAAACCAATTAAATTAAAAACCACAAATTAAAATGATCCATTTAAAATGCTAAGAGCTTACCATTTGCATACGTTAAGATCAGTCACTTATGTGGTGCTCGCGGACCGGGCTAGGTGCACTAGGGAGAGTTTTACGACTCCGGTCGGTTTCCCTCATGAATAAATTAAAAAAAATTAATCCACTTAATTAGTTCGCTTGAACCCACAAACACATTCTTCGCTAACTAAAATACCCCATTGAAATACCCAGCTTCCGCTTCATTCAACGCACCCATAATCTACATTTTTGCGTTTCATGTCATTTGTTAAGAGTGGATTTCTAGGCCTAACAAGTTATTATTTCAATACAACTTTTATGAGTGAATTTCAAAATACGGAACTTCGCAAGTCATTTGTTAATGGTAGGTATATATATACCTATGATTTCTATTGTGGTTTATGTTCAATGATGTATAGAGATTCATTGAGGACGCAAATCATTAATTTTCCGGACAGACACATTTCTAAAATGTCGCGATATGGTCATCCCAATTTCTCAAAATAGTTTTTTGGGATCTAATACTAGGGATGGGCATTTATTGATCAAAACCGATTAAACCAACCAAAATAATTAATTTTGACCGGTTTGGTTTGGTTTTGTAAGCTAATTGGTTAATTTTTATTTTTATTTTTATATTACTTCGGATTATTGGTCGGGTTTGGTTTTTAATATTTGAAAATCGAACAAACCAATTAGACCAAATTTTAAAAAATAATTTATTTTAAAGATAAAAATTATCCTTAATAATGCTATTATTTACAATATTTTAATAACATTTTTTTTTAAATTTCACATTAACTTTTTCAGAAGAAGAATTTGATTTTCAAAATATTTACATCATATGGACTCGGTTAATTGTACTATTCCTTTGTTATATTAACAATTAGAAGAACTATTTCATTTTAAGATAAACCAAATAAACCAACCGAACCGAACCAAATATTATCGATTTGGTTAGTTTTGGTTTTAGAAAGTATCGATTTCGTTTAGTTCGTTTGTGTTTCGTAAATGGTTATTTTTGTTTTAACATTTTTGATCGGTTTCAGACCGAACCAACCATTTGCTCACCCATAACTAATACCCTAAAATCTGCATTGTTGATATCATCGTTGGCTACATATCAATCAAGGATAGGCGATATTTAAAATATTGAAATAAAATCAGTAAAATATTGAACATGTTATATTCTCACTTTTGACGCACACACGTACAAACACATGTACACATATAAGTACCATATGTGATACTCAAAAGTATTAGATGATAGCCCATAGTACTGGAAAGACAACCGACACGTTAATAAGAAACAACAAACGCAATAACAATTTGCTAAAAATATGAATATATATACAAATAGACAGTAAATATGTTACGAAGTCAATCTTTTTGGAATTTTTACGTGGACACTATGGAGTGACGTTGTAACAAGGAAGGTAAAATTATTATCAGGAGGTTTGATTGCTCTGGTGAGTCAAAGAGCGTTGCTAAAAGACGTGGATGAAAAAATGTCCGGGCTCGTCTGAAATATACCCCTTCATTGTTATTATCGGGGGTATTTTTGTAAATCCCCCCGCAGCCTTAATTGCTGACTTAAGTGGCAATTGCCACTTAGGCCGCCCTTACACCCGAAACTCAAGTTTCAGGCTCTCAAGCATTTTGTGTGATTCAAAATCAGTTGAGTCTGAAACCAAAATTTGAACTCATTAGCTTATATTTGTTTCGTCCGCTTTTCTTCTCCTGATATTGTCCTACTGTTTCGCCATTTCTCTCGTTTACTTCTCCTTCCCATTTGCGCTTCTTATTTTCTGCAGTTCTATCCAGTATCGCCATTTCTCTCGTTTGCTTCTCCTTCCAATTTCCTCTCCTTAATTTCTGCAGTTCCATAAAATCACATTCTGGCACGTTGTGATTGATCAAGAAATCTTGATTCGAGAAATAAGTTGAGTGAATTTGAATTGCAAGTGATGGGGAGCCTGAAAGGTATAAATATTTGATCTTCCTTTCAGTTTGTTTTTTTCCTTCACTTCCAATTAGTTCTGTTCTATGCAGAAAGGTTAGGGTTTTATGTTGTGGCCTAAAATTTTGATGATTTTTGAGATATTTGACGTGATTGTCTACTGTGCTTCATGGATTAGATACCCAAACATGCTTAATTCGGTGTTTCAGATTGATTAGGAGAGTCTGGATTAACAATAGCTTATCTATTTTAAGATTAATTCCCGATCCACTCTTCTATATTCGTTGATCAATTTTACAGTTTTTATAATCACAACAACTTTTGTGCACAACCAAAACTCACATGATATTAAAGTAAAAAAACTAGCAACATTATATCTTTTATGTATATTACCAAAACATATTTTTTCTTCATAAATGAATACTAGCCATCATGCTTGAAATTTTAGTGCATTGTATATTATTCATAGCAATACACCTAATTTCAGTGCTTTGTATATCATTCGTAGCAACACATATACTAGTATTACCGCACAACGGTGGGAAAACCGACTTTGTAATACTATAAAAATGATAATTTTTTTTTTATTTTATTGTAGTTTTTTTATTACTTGGAACTACGTATGAATGACAGTATATAAAAGAAAATTTTCATATATTGTTAGAAACCAAAGATAATTATTTTAACCAATCATGCAAGGACAAAGATTAAATACACAAATAAATATTCATGAAAAAATATCAAATTTTTTTATACAGTGATTCAAATATTGCAAAACTTTGATATCTCCGTAATGCTATAATTATCTATGCAATGTTGCATTCTCTTTTGAAGTGGTACATGTGAAGTTCCTATAAGCAGACTAACGCATGAGTTTTGTAAATGACCAAAACCTAAAATTATCATTGAATCCTAAATAATAAATATTTACCTGATGATGTATAGGCTTTTGGAAAAGGCAGTCAATGACAACTGCAGATAATTTTTACATGCTTTTACAAACTTTGTATTTAAATTCACATTAATGACAACTACAGATAATTTTTACTGCTCATGGCTATTGAAGGCACATCCACATCTCTTCCTATTCTCCTTCAAATCCACTATTGTTAGTCTGTTAAACAAAAATAATATAAGAGGATATGGGAACAATACAGTACTATAAGTATTCAACAGACAAATGTTTAGCGAGCGAAAGTTATTACATATCCAATGAAGATATGACTCAATAATAGAATTATTAAACCAAAATCATATATTATTTATTATGTAGTAGTAAGAAATAAGTCACACTGGATATGTTGCTCTACTGAACAAATAACTCTTTTGTTGTCAAATGTTAAAATTGTTGCTAAATCTGGTCAATACTAACAAGCAAAAGAGCAGATTAATCAATATAATTTTATAGCATAGTGTTGAAGTAATTTTAGCATCCATCTACTTATGAATGGAGTAGTGAAAACGTAGTTTGGGGTAGAAACAATACGCTTTATATGCATAAACATAGTGAAAAAAAAAAAAACACAATTGCCTAACAATGACATGCTTTATATGCATAAACAAAATGATATTTCTAACTATAAAGTCTTTTTTAATTTCCTCATTCAATATATTATTTACGAATTACGACATAGTCAAAATTGTATTTTCTCCTCAACCATCCATAATTATAATTCAAAATTTAATCAATTTAAAATCATCTGCTTACCATTGTACTTTAGTTAATTGATTTGCACTAAATAGTGAAAAAAAGCTACAATCAACATTGTCTACTCGAAAGTGCATATGTAAGTACTTGCAGTAACACATACCGTTCATTCAGTGGCACATTTACAAATATGTGCACTGAATTTTATATACAAATGTTTATATATGTTTTTACCACTCTGGTATATGCACCTTTTTAATAAGAGAATGAAAATTATGATTTTGTGGTTTAAATGGAAAAAAAGGGTAGGGTTTAAATGGAAAAATGATGGCTATTGCAGCTTCACACACACTCTGTATTTTATATATGTGCGTGTGCGTGCGCGCGTTCACGTGTGCGTGCGTGTGTGTGCGCGCGTGCATCAGAAGCAGTTTAGAAATCATTAGCCAGGGTCAACACAATCAATAGACTGTGCTGTAAATAGCACGTTATGTAAATAAACAATAGGTAGCATTCAATAACAAATTACAAGTGAAGAAAGCACAATAGCAAATGAGCCAGTGTACCCCTTCACTTGACTATTACAGAAAGCTTCCAAGAGATAAAAAAAATAGTGAAAATGCTAAAAGGAAATTGAATAAATAAACTGGCTTAAAAGAAATGAGGGATGTAATATTTTTAAGTAGATGATAACTGCAGCGCTCTACGAACTGTTTAAACCATTAGGAGGAGCTGTTATATGTTATCCTACATTTTATTAAAACCATTAGGAAGAGCTGTTATATGTTATCCCAAATGTCCTTCTAACACGGAAGTTCACTAAAGAAATACATCATACGTGTATTACTTCAATGTCTAAAGCCACCGCTGTTGGTATCATAAACGTTTACACGTCCATATCATGTTGCAGTGAAATACATAAAATCACCACTTAAATAATCTGCAACAGGATAAGAGGATACATGAATGAAACATCTTACAATCAAATGCTTTCATTCCAAATAGATGCATATCAGAGAATCTTCTACTAGCACATGAAATGGCAAGAAGATACAACTGGAAATGTCAAAAAAAATTATGCAGCATAAACATCAAAAAATTAGATATACTGAATTTTTCTAGAGTAGATCCCCATCTGTCGAATCCATATTTTTGTCATATAAACTTGTTTTGGAGACCACCCCAAACACAAAAATACACAATGCTGATTCAGTCACCAAAAGATCCAATAAAAAATAAATCATTTTGATAAAATCAGCAATTTCAAAATTCAAAATCGCTTTTAGAAAATCTAAATCATAGATTCATGCTTATAATTGGCGAATAAATAAAAATCTAAATGTAAATGTCAAATTTTTTTTAATGCAACATAAATATCAATCAATGGTCTGGATGCCAATATAGCAAGGTCTATATCCCTATATCCTTGTAACACTAACACTTAGAATTCTTCTTCTTTTAAGTGAAAACCTCTAGGCTTATTCAAAAGTGATACTTAATACTTATCAATGCCGATTTATGTTTTAATCCAGTAAATTGACTCTCAAATCTGAGCGAAATCAATTTATGACCAACAAACACACACAAACATTAATCGTGACTCTCAAATCTGAGAGAAATCAATTTATGACCAACAAACACACACAAACATTAATCGAAGTCAGACAAAAGATTTTTATAGATTAAAACTACTGGACGATGTATATGATGATGCAATTCTTAAAAAAAAAGTTATTAAAATCAGTCACAAATCAGAACTTGGTAGGAATAATAAGGAAGAACCGGTGGGAATAAAGTTTACCTTAATCGTATTTGAGATGCGACAGGTGAAATGGAGGGTGCGGCAGCTTCAACGGAGGAGGCAGCTTCGACAGAGGAGGAGGTAGAATGTTGATCGGATTTGTCAGTTTTAGAGAGGAAGAGGTGGATTTGAGGTTGGATACAAATAGCCAAGTTCGATGAAATATATAGGGTTCATAAAATTTACGAATGATAGGAAGAAACATTTTCAGAAAAGAAAAAGTCATCTGCGAATTTACGAATGATAGGAAGAAACATTTTCAGAGAAGAAAAAGTCATCTGCGAAAGAGAGGAGATATGTGGAAGAAATGGTTTATGCGAAAGACATGGATGGGGTTGAAGAAAAAAATAAGAATGCTGTCTGGCTTCAGACGGACGGAAATTAGTGGTAGTGCAGTCGATTTAAGAAAACCGACAAAGTCGGTTTGATTAAATTAAGTTATCATTTAATATTTATGATAAATTTAATTAATTAAATTTTGTTATCCCTCAATGAATAACACACAACCCAAAAAGAAAAAAGAACAAAGAAAGGAACAAATTAAAACCAACACACATGCTCTTCTTAAACATACAAATTCTCTGTCTGTATTTATATTTTGCTAAAGTTCCCGATGTCCGTTTGTTTGGAAAAACCGATGAAATCTTGCACTTGGCTGTATAAGTGGTTAGTTTTCTTGTACAAATTTTGTATTGTTTTAGACCCTTATGTGGTGCAGCTGGATTCAATAGCATTATTGAAAACAGACACGACATAGAAAATACAGTCACCAACGTTACAGCTTTGTTTGAAAATAATAAATGATTTTTAGTCTAATTATAACTTAGCTAATTTACGTTATCGTCTTGTATATGATTCAAAATTTCAAATAGCAAGCATATGTAAGTGGAGCTTAATTAATTAGATATGGTTCATTTGCTTCTTACATTTACATTTCTTTACTTTTCTTTTTTTATACACTACTGACTCGCAAAGATTCGAAGACAACTGCATTTCTTTTCACGGTTACTCTTGAAAAACTTATGTCCACCAGTGAAGATAGCAATCACAGTTTTCTTGTAGGAGTTTTTGGTCGGGAAATCAGTATTCCTATGTGAAATTATTGTTTTTTGTTTGGTTGCTGCAGGCAAGTATCGACGTTTCCATTAGGTATGTTAATTCTACCTATCCACCATTTGTTATGTACTGCTTTATATAATTCAATAATCTTTCTTATTTATTGTTCTGTTCAATAAATAAATAATAAATTCTCATATATGATTTGTTCACAAATAAAAGCTTGAATGATTTGTTTACTACCAATTAACACTCACTGTCATAATTTGGTCAATAACCATACTTTCACATGCTTGTTATTAATAAAAGAGGTGGCAATCCTTGAATAAGCTAAACAATTATGTAGTTTGTTAGTTATTATTAATGTCATTTCCCCTGTGATATGAATCAAAAGTCTTAATCACATTTTTCAAATAATTGTTTTTAGTGGCATGAGGTAGGTTGATTGCTTGTTTATAAACTTCAAAACCATGTCATGATCATTCAATTATCAGTTTCATGGTTTATTACAGGACAAGAGATGTCAAACATTTCACTGTTTTAAAATAAATAAACAACCTTGCAGGCGGTTAATAAAAACGTCATACACCTTCTACTATGTCTTGCATGTTTCAATTTTGGCAAAGTTGAAATTTCTTAGTTAAATATTCTAACATATAGTTAGTAACTTGCAATGTTTTAAAGAACACGCTTGAGGCGTGCCTCGAGCCGAGGCGGAGGCTAAAACGCCTTGAGGCATGCTTCGAAAGGCGTCTTGCTCCTGAGGCTTACGCCTCAATGGTTTGAGACGTAGAAATCGCAAAAACGCACGCCTCAGAGCCTCAACTATCTGAGGCGTGCGTGTGTATATAAAAAAAATCCTTCTTTCAGAACTTACCTTCACAGGAATCGAATTTGCCATTCGAACAGGAGTCGAACTCGATTCCATAACAGGAATAGACTTCGATTCCATAACAGGAATCGAGTTCGATTCCTGTGAATTGGAATTGAAACCGATTCCAGTGAGAATCGAAAGAGAGGAGGATTTTTTTTTTTTTTTTATTTAACTGCTGTGTGTCTGGAGCTATTTTAATTATTTGTTAATATCTAGGCTAGTTAAGATTGGTACAAATTATCTGTTAGTGTCTGGAGCTATTTTAGTTATGTGTTAATGTCCAGGCTATGTTAATTATCTGTTAGTGTCTGGAGCTATTTTAATTATTTGTTAATGTCCAGGCTAGTGAGAATCGAAAGAGTTGCGCTTTTTTTTTTAATCTAAAAGGCTTACGCCTCAACGCGTCGAGGCTTACTTACGCCTCGCCTCACGGACCCGAAAACGCCTCGCGTACGCCTTTTGCGTTTTAAAACATTGATAACTTGTTGTCTTTTAGTTATAGTGGGGTGTTCAGTTTTCATTATATTTAGTTTCTTAGATTGATTATCAGCTATATAACAATTTTTGCTTCAAAGAGGCGTCATTATTATGCCTCTTTATTGTCAACCAACATTTTCGACTAATATTATGCAAATAGGCTTTAATATCCAAGGGTGAGTATCACATCCTTACCCCTTCCCTATTTAAAAACTATCGTCATAGTCATGCTAGTCAATATAATCGGATGTATTCTCAAATTGAGTAAGTTTGATATGAATCAAATGCTGCTTGATGTCAATATAATCGGATGCATTGACTTTGATATTTATTTCAAGATTGGTATAAAAAGAGCACTTTTATCATTTCTTTAGCTCATCTTAGTTGACAATGCATTCTTAAATGATGCAACATTTTTGTATCTAACTTTTTGGCCCTCTGTACTTGGAACTTAGCAGCTTTGTTGTATAACTTAAAGTACATCAAAGTTCCTCGTTACCTTGGTTACTTTGATTACTTATATAGCATTTGAATTTGAAATATTCTTTGAATACTAAAGCAGGCCTTAGTGCTTTTTATTGAGTAATTTGTTCCCAAGAGTACAGTTTATGAAGTTGATTTGTTCCTAGGTAAATGCCATTGTGATCAGATCAGTTGAACTGTCTCTAATGGAGCAAAAATATACTTAGTAGCCTAATCATTCTTGATGATATGCTTGTTATAATTACATTGTTCCGTCCATTTGTGCTCTTCCTTTTCTGATACAAGGAAAATTGTTAAATGCACTCTGTTCCTTCTCTTTGCACTTCATCTTTTTAACGTCAAATTTGTTTTGAACAAAGGAGCTTACCGTGAAGAATTTGGAGTGACTTCCCCTTTAAACATTCATGTTTTTACCTTTATTTATACAGTGTGTTGCTGAGTATTTGATATGTTTATTGATTTCTTTGTGTACTATTATATAAACCGCTGATGGTTGTCCCAGGACATAAATAAATCAAATAGTTATTTACATTATCACAAGACAATTAGTAGTTTCATTATTTTGTAGCTATAATTATAATTTTTGATTTTTTTTTCTCTTTTAACTGGAAGCTTAGGTTCACTGGCTTAGGTTCACTGGAAAGGCTATGTCTATAATTTACTGTACTAAAACGAAGTTGACGTTGATGACAAAACATTTTTAGGATAGAAACGACTGACAATTTAAAGAAATATGTTATTAGCTTTAGACCATTGTATGTGGGCTAGTTAAGTGTTTGGTTAATAATCCTTTTATTTGTAATTAAGTATATGTATTAAATAGTTAACATCAATTGGGACATAATAGTCCCCACTAACCAAATCTAGTTCTTGAAAAACTTACAGGTAATTCGAGATAAGGTTGATCTTGTCTTATTGAGAGTTAGTTTGGCTACCTTTCCATTTGTAGACTTTGAAATACATAGCAAAAATTACTGGATCTGTAGGTAAATAGCCCTTGGATTTATCGTATATTTAAACTGCCTTGAAACATTAACTAGTATATTGAAGATTATCATTTGGCTTATCCGTACATGTGAGGTCGGCGTGAAACTGCTACATAATTGAGCTGCCAAATTTTCAAATAATTTTACGTACCAATATGGGTATGAAATGAGGTCTGAGCTTGTTATATGTTTGCCATGCTAGTTGAATCTACCCATGATTTATTAATGTATCAAGATTCCTAACAGGATGTCATGGTTTCATGTTCAAAATAAATTAATTTCAGCTCATGATAAAATGGTGTTTCTTTTCTTTCTCAGTAGGTGAACATTTTGGTTGCAAGGGAAACAACCCAAAATATAGACACCACTAATATTTAAGTTCAACTTTATTACTTTATTACTGGCATTTTCTAGTTGGTAATTCAACTCGATATCGCATGTACAGGTGCAGCGGTACATTTGCAGGCCAACCAAATTTGATTTAACCAAATTTTGAACCATGACAAGATAGAGATCACACAATAGACCGTCTAGTTATTGGAGGTTTCATAAATTCGTTTGAGTAGCACATGCATTATTTGTAAACTCTTAACTTATTTCTAAGTTGTGCCATTTTAATGTTAATTATGTATTTTGAAGTTGTGATATTTTTACATTTTTATGAATGGTTAAGTTATCAATTTTAACTTGTTATGTATTGAAGTTTATGGAAAATGTTGCTTGATATCATTTGTTTGAAAAATTGATTATATGTTTTAGTGGCAAAGTTGTATTAGTGGTTATAGGTTAATTGTCCATGTAGACAAATATAAATTTCGTTTTTTTCCACCATAATCAAACCGATCTTTAGGAGGTTTGCTTACTGTCACTTGGTCAAAATTAACTTTTCTGAAGTCAAAAAAACATGGAACATGTCTCTTTAAATCTTTTCAATTTAATTTACTTAATTCTCTCCATTTTTGTCTTCTTAATTCTCTCAAATTTTAATATTCTTTATCACGTTATTTTTTGACATTCAACTACGATTAATAAAAACATCAATTTTTTTGGTAAAATATTCGATTTAACGGTTGGTTTTCCAATGTTTTGGGATTGTACTAGTGCTTTTAAAAATCGGGATGTAAAAGGATAAAAATTGCGTTGGTAACACACTTTGCAATTTACATGCAGGTATCCATGGATCAGTAAAGAGCGTCATCGAGTCAGCACCGATGTTTCGTTTTGCTATCAAAAAATCATTCCAAAACAAAACACATAACCCTGATTTCATTTTTTCCACAAATTCTTTCCTAATTCCATTCGCATCATATAATAGTACATCATCATCCACAACGCTAGCATCAAGCCCAAGCCTATCGATATGGAAAAGAAAGAAAGAGATGGGAAAAGAAGGATTGTTTGTAGTCCATGAATTGAAAAGATTGATGAAATCTGGAGGTGTCAAAATGGAGAGTTTCGTAAAATCACATGTGTCCAGACTGCTTCGAACTGATCTGCTTGCTGTTCTTGCCGAGTTTCTCAGACAAGATAACGTTTATCTTTCTATGAAGGTATTTCCCCCCTGTTTCAGTACCTGTTTGATTACATGCTTCAGTTATTTGATTAGCGTGTGATTTGACTTACCTTTGGTTTCCTGTTTGTACTTTGTATTCACATAAGCAACTTCTTAGGTTTATTCACGTATTTCATTTTGATAACATGAAGTTGTTCGATTAGCTAGCATGTGAATATTACTGCATGCAAATTTTACAGATTAGCATTCAAAGAAGCAACCTTATAGGCGTTTCTAGATTATGGGAGGTAATGAAGGCTGTCATGTTATAAAAAAATGTTGCTAATATAGATTAGTGCAAAGTTTGGATTATGAATTTTAGACTAATTGGGGAACATTGCAATCGATACTCATAGCTTTGCAAAAATTAAAACCGTCTCTTATTGTGTAATATTTCTTTTAGTGCTTTCATCAAACAAACCTATTGTTGGTTATTAATGAATGACAAAATTAATATTTATATTGCACCAAAATAATAGCCATCTTTTCTTCCTAATATTTCTCAACCGATCCTGATGGAATCCAATCTAAAGACCTCCTTGTGGACCATCCAAAAAATTACTATCCCATAGGGAACATAATAATAATAATATGTAGCTCTTTTTAATTAAAAAAAAAATCAGTACTTTATTAAGAGACGAGATACATTTTCACATATAAACAAGGTGAACAAGATACATTCAATTCCACCAAGCATTCATATTCTCTTCCTTCCTTTTCCCTTCACCGAAATAAAAATTATCTAAAGAAGTTTCGAGGCGAGTCAATTCATCTGAAAGTCGAGTTTGTGCTCAGAATCACATTCGTACACTTTATTAGACTTCTTGTGTCGCACATTGCTTGGATCTAATGCTAGAAGATATTTCCAAGCTGAAGGCGTTCGATGCTACCATCACACGTGGTAGAGGAATAACGATATTTGTGTATATACATGGTCGACACTTATGTGCCATGGTGAACAAGATACATTCAATTCCACCAAGCATTCATATTCTCTTCCTTCCTTTTCCCTTCACCGAAATAAAAATTATCTAAAGAAGTTTCGAGGCGAGTCAATTCATCTGAAAGTCGAGTCTGTGCTCAGAATCACATTCGTACACTTTATTAGACTTCTTGTGTCGCACATTGCTTGGATCTAATGCTAGAAGATATTTCTAAGCTGAAGGCATTCGATGCTACCATCACACGTGGTAGAGGAATAACGATATTTGTGTATATACATGGTCGGCACTTATGTGCCATGATGGACAAGACATCAGGGAGATATATTGTGAAAACAAGAGCCACAAAGTTTGTATGACATTTCTTACATTATATAGTTTGAACAAGAAGTGAGATGCCGAAAGAAAGTTGTTTTGTGGTGAAGAGTAGTTCAATTCTAAGTTGGCTAAAATTGTTGCGAGAGGGAAAGTTCATGATGTTGTCCTTTCAATTTTGGAATAATGTTGAGTATTGCATTAGAGCATTAGAAACACTCTTGGTTGTATTGATGATTGTTGATGGTGATGAAAAATCGACTATGACAAAGATTTGCGCGGCAATGGATTATGCCTTAGGGTAAGATAAAAAATGCACCAAGATTTGCAAGTAAAGCCTTAAACATTATTGAGAGACGAGGGTCTAAAATGGAAGTAAATTTGTATGGAGCGACTTGTTTCTCAATCTGGGAAGATACTTTGATACCAAAGAAGATGATTTTGCATATTTTTCACGGTTGCGGATGAAGTTTAATGTTGTTCTTGAAAGGATTATGCTTGATATAAGTGTGGTGGAAAAGATTAGCGGCCAAGCTGATCAATATGTTGGGAAACAATTGTCAATTTGCCAAAGGAAAAACTAAGTACCCACGAAAGTACATCGACTATCAAGTTAATATTTATAAATTTATAAATTGTCATACCATTATAATTGGAGTGCTTAGGTGAACTTATTTTTATTTATTCTAGTTTAGGTGGGTTGCTTTTGATGGACATACCATTGAGCTTACAATATTTGCAAAAAGAGTTTTTGACCTTTGTTGTTCCTCATCGGTTGCGAACGTAATTGAGCACTTTTGAGTTTGTAAGTAGTTTTTTATTATCCTTTACACGTTATACATATGTCATATTTATTATTATTGTTATTTATAGTATATATTTTATCTAGATTCACACCAAGAAAAAGAGTAGATTGAAGCATCAACGTTTAAATGATTTGGTGTATATACAATACAATTGAAAAAGTACAATAAGTTTTAAAAAGAGACGTGAAGAGGGTAAAAATTTTGATTATTTGATTTTAGATGATTTCCAATGGGATAACGAGTGGGTAAATGGAGAAGTTGATCCTAATGATGTGGATTGGCTTGTCGTAGATAGAGCGTTAGATGCATTGGAATGCATTGATGATCGTCGTTATCCTAGTAGAGGTGGTGATATAGAGCTAGCAAGGATTACCTACAGTAGATGTCATGATAGTTAGATGTAACAAGATCCTCTCATTTTAAATGACGATGAGGATGTTGATGATGATTATGGACGTGTGAGCCACATCACGAAACCAGTGACCGTGAGACAAATGAAGAAGTCAAGCTAGATGACTATCTTTGAACTGATTGCATTATTTGTTTTTTTTTATGTTGCATTTTATTAGATTATACGCTTATTGAAACTTCAATTTAGTTTATTTTCTTCGTTCAATAGCAACAGTAGAGCAGTAGTGCACTGTTGGTGAAAATAGCAGCCATAACAATATATTTGTCGACTAGTCTACGACTAATCGACTAGCTGGACCTCTGTCGACTTGACTCAACTTACTGTCGTAACAACCATGATATTTATAATAATTGATTCACAAAGTTCAATATAATTTTTTTTTTCAAAAACATATGTAGTAAAGTTTTATTTGACATTTTGTAAAATATTATCAGATATAATATCTTCGGCATATAATTTCAAGCATAATAGTTTTCAAAGGCCAAAACCAAGATGATAGTGCATATTATCGATAGATTAAAAACTTGAATTTGATTCAACGAATATATTTTTCAAATTCTAGTTTACATCATCAGATTTATAAACTGCAGTATCTCCCTTGTGTATCTCATTTAGATTCGCTTATTCACAATGATGTAAAAGGGCCTAAACGAGTGTTAGAAACCTCTCATTATGGATATTCAAATACTTGGGTATCAATCTTACTCATGGTTGTTATGGCGATAAGTCGAGCTGATAGAGGTCCAACTAGTCGACTAGTCGTAGGTTAGTCGACAAATATATTGTTGTCACTACTATTTTCACACCAGTGCACTACTGCTTTATTGCTGCTATTGAATAAAGAAAATAAACAAATGATACAGAGAATTTAATAAAGTGCAAGTTAAAAAGAAAATACAAAGCAAATTGAAGTTTCAACAAGCGCAGAATCTAATAAAGTGCTACATAAAAAACACAAATGATGCAATCAATTCGTAGAGTCATCTAGCTCGACTTCTTCATTTGTCTCATAATCACTAGTTTCGTGAATAGTAGTGGCTCATGTCCATAATCATCAACATCCTCATCGTAATTTAAAATGAGAGGATCTTGTTGCATCTCACTATAACGACGTCTACTATAGGTAATCACTACTAGCTCTATACCACCGCATCTACTAGGATTACGACGACCATTAATGTCTTCCGATGCATCTAACGCTCTATCTACGGCAAGTCAATCCACATCATCAGGATAAACTTCTCCATTTACCCGCTCATTATCTCATTGGAAATCATCTAAAATCGAAGGATCAAAATTTTTACTCTCTTCACATCTCTTTTGGAACCTTATTATAATTTTTCGGTTGTATTGTACATACACCAAATCATTTGAACGTTGATGCTCCAATCTATATTTTTTCTTGATGCGAATCTAGATAAAATATATACTATAAATAACAATGATAATAAATATGATATATGTATAACTTGTAAAAGAGAATAAAAAACTACTAACAAATTTAAAGGTGCTTCAATTACATTCGCAACCGGATGAGGAGCAACAAAAGCCGATAACTCTTTTTGTAAATATTGTATGCTCAATGGTATGCCCACCGAAAGCACACAACCAATCAACTAGAATAAATAAAAATAAGTTTACATAAACACTTATAATGGTATGATAGTTTATAAATATTAACTTAATAGTTGATGTATTTACGTGGGCTCTTAGTTTTCTTTTGGCAAATTGACAATTGCTTCCCAAAAGAATTTCTTGAATTTTCATATTGATCGACTTGATCACTAATTTTCCCCCTATTTATAACAAGCGCCATCCTTTCAAGAACATCATTAAACTTCATCCGCAATTGTGAAGAACATTCAAGATCATCTTCTTTGATATCAAAGCATCTTCCTAGATTGAGAAACAAAGCCGCTCCATACAAACCTACTTCCCCCATTGCCTCTCAATAATATTTAAGTCTTGCAAGTCTTGGTTTTTTTCGAGTGCATTTTTGATCTTATCCTTGGCATAATTCATTGTCGCACAAATCTCCGTCATAGTCGGTTTTTCATCACCATCAACAATTCTCAATACAACCAAGAGTGATTGTGATGCTCTAATGCAATCCTCAACATTATTCCAAAACCTTATTGAAAGGACGACATCATGAACTTTCCCTCTTCCTTCCGCAACAGTTTTACCCAAATTAGAATTGAACCACTCTTCACAACCAAACCACTTTCTCAAGATATCTGTTTTTGTATAAGCTCTGCAATGTAAGAAGTGTTGTAACAAACCTTATAGCTCCTGTTTTCACAATATCTCTCCCTAATGTCTTGTCCCTCATGCCACATAAGAGTCGACCATACCTATACACAAATGTTTTTATTCCTCTACCATGTGCGATGGTAGCATCGAACTCTCCTTCACCTTGGAAATATCCTTTAGCATTTGGGCTGAGCAATGTGCGGCACAAGGATTCTAATAAAATGTACGAATCCATTGACACAATAATCCTTCGGCCGTCTTAAAATTAGCACCATTGTCTGTCACAATCTAGAATTAATGCAACAAGTAAGAAGTGAACATTTCTTAAATTTAATAAAAACAAACAATCACACAAAATAGAATAAGTTATGTAGCCATCCCAAATTAGTCGACTTGAAATGATTTAAATCGTAAGATTTTACAATTTCTGACAACAATGTTAAACACGTTGAATTAAGAAAAATACAAAGGCCAACACAAAAAATTGGATCAAGTACAAAATTTCGAATTTTGCTATGAAATTATTGGTTATCGGTAGTGAATTTTTTATTTAAAAAAGATATAATAGGAAAGAAATTACAAAATATAGAAATTGAATGGAAGCAGAATAAGAGAAGAAAATAGTACAGTATAATTTGAGTTTGGAAAGTTTTTGCAAGAATAAAAGAACTTTACATTAAAATTTACCGACTTTGAGTTCAAAAATCTACATTTTAGGAAGAAAATTAACGTTTCAAATGAGAATTTGAAACTCTATGCATGTATTTGGGACTTGACAGTGGAAAAAAAATCATGGTTGGAAATGAAATTGATAGTTCAATGTGTTTATAAATATTAGGTCTAGACAGCAAGACGTATATTTTAGGCATAACCCATTTATAAAAAACAAAATTCAAAAATACATCATTTCGTCCGAAATCTCGTAAATCTATCTTGGTCGAGATCTCGTCCGAGATTTGGATATCTCGCTCGGATTCAGTTGAACTGAGATATATCTAATTTCTCTCTTGTTTCAGATGGTTTAATATTAAAAAACAAGTTTTCTTCCCAGATCTCGATTGAGATTGCCGAGATTTAAAACCTTGGTAGGATATCATGAAATTAGTCGGGTCTAGAAGCAATCACAAAGACAAAATTGCTAGAAACAAGTATTTTGATGCTTATAAGAGATACCAAGCTTCAATTCGTGCACAGATAGCATATATAAACTTGTTAATATGCTTATATAATGCAGTAAGTCTTATCAGGGCGGACTAGGAAAAAGCCTAGACGGTAAGGCTAGCCCTAATGCCTAAGTAGGAGTGCCTAGAAGGATTTTTCCACTAGAGATGATCATCAAATACAAGCTCATCTTCAACATTAAATGCATCATCCATATTTCCCCTTAACAAGGTGTCACATAGATTTTACCTCTTTTTAGTGTTCAATTGTATTTAACAAATACCAAATCATATAGCAAAAAATAAAAATAAAAATAAAAAAAAAAAAAAAAAAATCAAAAATTGGCAAATACAATAATATGATAAATACTAATTTTAATGTAGTTTGGATTGTGAAAAATGAAACAAAAATAAAAATTAAATAATGAAAAGGTGTGTCATTTTTGCGCTTGCACCATTTGCTGCATTCTTCCGGCCTTTCCATGTACACTGCGCCGTATGGAAGAAAAATACAAACACCGCACCATGCCTTCACCATGACCTGCTCCTTAGCCCACCATCATAGCTGTACTTGCTTCGTCACTGTGCTTTGATTTCTTGATACTTTTACAGTCCTGTGATATCAAACCAAATCTAATTTCAATTGCTAAACTTTTCCCACCTGATGTTTTCTTCTGACCATAAGTACCAAGTAATTGCTGTAATGTGAGGATCTGTGCAGAAATCCTTGTTTTTTTTCTTCTTCTCTGAAATGTGTCGAGAATCCTTGTGATGTTATTTGAATGAATTAATTGTAACACTAAACATTTGTGCAAATTGACACCATATTGCCTTTGGGTGGTCACAGCTAAAGAATGATCTCTTGTTTCATCTGATTTATTACATAACTTGCAACAAATAGATTGAACAATAGACCACTTAGACTTAATTGCTCTTTCCAAGGTATTTAACTTGTTTAGCATAGTAAGATATGCACAAATGGACCTTTTGAGGGATGCAGACTTTATTCCATCTATTATGACAACAATCTCAAGGAAGGGCGGTGTTTTTTTGTTGTTGTGGGGGGTGTTTTTTTTTTCCTGATGTTTGTGGGGAGGAGGTGGGGGAGGGGTTGTGTTGTTTGATATTCTGCTATCCCAATCAGACTTGATGCAAAACTTACCATTGGCTTTGGGTTTCACCACCAATACTTGCTGATCTCCTCAATTTTCCTACAAATATTAAGGGACAATTTAGATGTATCGAGGCTGCATTATGATTCTAATTAGAGCAGATACATCTTTGTTTGCTCCTTCTATAGTGCACGTTGCTTGCCAGCCAAGACAATTGATAAGTGCTTTTCCAGGATATCAAGGATCACATGCTGTACCTTTGCTGCTTGAAAAATCCTTTCTGTTAATCCCTGACATGAATTTTGGTTATTAAGCATTAGATTCCATGCATAAGAAGCATTTAGGTCGTCTTTGATGAACTAAAAGTTTATATTTATGCAATGTCTATTGTGCATCCAAATGATCCACATATTTCTCTACTGTAAATATGGCCACATCGGCTTTAAAGACTGCATTATTCTATCATGGAGATTTCGTAAACCCTAACCCCTTTTAGATTTTGGTTTACATGCTATTTCCCAGTTTATTTGATGCTGTTTTCCGTGCCACTGGAAGTTTGAACATAAAATTTTTAGAACTGTCTTTGGCGACTGGCTGATTTGCATCCAAAATTTAATTTGTTGTGGAGTGTAGGACTGTTTTGGTGAGTTCTATTCTTCTACTAAGAGTTAAAAGTCTGCAAATCCAACCAGCGACTTTGTTTTGGATTTTTATCAGCAAATTTATGAAAACTTGTTTTTGTTTTTAAAAAGATTTACTACTAAGGGGAGTACCTAGATGGATGACTGTCCACTGGAGCTCCCATGAGACATGATTTTTTTTCTGGCTGTGCCTTTGCTAAAATAAAGTTTAGATTTCTGCTCATTCATAGCAAGGTCAGTGCATTGTTTTAACTTCTCCATGATTTTTCCCATTGATAACCAGTAGATCATCTGATTTGACAAATTGCCACATACATGTTCTGGTTCAAACATTATCGAATGAAATTCCATTGTAATTATTATTTAGTTAACAATGTTAAATCCATGTTTATTTTGATATGTTGAATTCCATTATCAAAAGGACCACGTCTTCGCTTAAGATTAGGTACCCAGGCGCCTCTATCATATATAGTATTGGGATATGTTAAAGAACAAGCTTCATAATGCTCAGTTCGAGAAATCTACAGTGCTGCAAAATTTTGATAGAAGTTGGGACTGGGAGAGGGGAGTGTACCAAAGAGCCTGAGGTTGAGACAATGTTGTGGAGTTTGTTCCTGCTCAATGTTCATATATGTAATGCCATCACAACATGCTTTTGTGATATGAGCTTGACTTAGGAATTTGAAATTACCATCGCTAGCTGGGATGAATTTTTTTCATAACGAGATGTTAAAATGGTATGTAACTCACTCATATATAGAGTTATACCGTTTCACTTCTCTATTGATTTCAATTATGTTAGGCTGATCATTGCTATCACTTGAATCTTTTAACTGTGATCTACTAAGAATTATATCCATGAGTTTATTGATCGTTATCTTTTAGCTTCCATTTCCTTCGGCGGCTTCTATCAAAAAAGATAACTGAAAATATAGAGTGCAACAAATTAAACTGTGACAAAATTGGTCTGATAACAACATCACTATTTGAGTTTGGGAGCAATTGTACTTGCTCGTTTTAAATTATCAATTGCCAATAAAGCTGTCATTTACATAATCAATTGGCACTTAACAATGCACATGATTTAACACATAACGATGGACATAAGTATCAATTTAAGCAACTGCCAAGCGATATGCGAACACCCGCTTTTTTTTTATGGGTTCATCAATTGCTTGTGCAGATGAGTTGTCAATTATTAACAATCAAATTGCTTTTCTGATAAATTTCCAAGCATGCTTTATCTGTTTTTCAAGCAATAATCGGTATATGCTTTAACAATCGTCAATATGATCAGCAATTGATTTGCTAGCATGCAGTTGCTTCGTAGTGACAGCTGATTTACTTCGGCGTAATCATCTTCTAGTCTGTCTTGGCTGCTACTGCCATTTTTTTACCCAAGCATTTAAAATTTAGATGTAATTAAGAAGCTTGGTTAATACGAATTAAATTAAAATAGCAGCGTACATTAATTTAGGTGTTATATTTTTGTGTTCATATTTTTTTTCTGTATGTGCGCAGACGCACATGTTTGAGTACTAGAAAGTTGCAGACGCACATGTTTGAGTACTAGAAAGTTACAGTTTTCAGGTTCATGGATATTTTTGTCACTGGGTTGAAAGTTCAAAAATAAGAGAGTTTCAGGCACTTTAGCTAGGGGGGTGAGCATTATTCGGTTAAACCAAATAAACCAACCAAACCAATTTATTTTGGTCGGTTTGGTTTGGTTTTGAAATTAAATCGGTTTGTAATCGGCCTGAAAAAATATTAAGTTCGGTTATCGGTTTAACCAAATTAACCGAAATTTTACCATATTTTCAAAATTATCGGTATTATAATAAATATTTTAGGTTAGTTTAGTTATTTAAGTATATATTAATCATCACTTATGTGTCAAAATTAATATTAAAAAGCATAAGAATCATAAATAATAATACTCTAATCGTATATTTATAATTTATTTTAATTTATAGTGAATATTTAAAACAGAAAGTGTAAAACATTTTTAGTTCTGTTTAATCTGATAACCAACCGAACCAACCAAACTTAATTTGGTTGGTTTGGTTTGATTTTCATTTTTATTGGTTTTAGTTTGGTTTGACATATTTTATCATCGGATAAACCAAACCAACCAAACCTCACCTCTAAAGTCTTTAGCATTAAAATGATCCTTTTATTTTGAACCATATTGTATAGATTATTTATATTTTTTAATAAGCATGTTGAAAATTCGATAATATGTTCAGTTATTCCTCATTTACGGGTTTAAAAAAACTCATTTTCTTTCGGACATCTGCTAGAAGCAGCATCTGAGAAAATTACTGTTGTTGACTTTTGAAATCAACTGTTTTATGTATTACGGTGTAGCAATAAGGTTGGCTCCTTTTTTCCCCCAAATTACTAAGCAGGTGAATTCTACATGGATACATTTTTCTTCTTGCATTTCTTCTCTTTACAGACTTCAGATGATCTGGTGCTAAAGTGGTATCCCAGAGGGGTTTTTGTGGTCAATTGGAAATTCCTCGAAATGACAATAAGGGTCTATCTGGTTTCAAAATTTGAAATTTGTATTTTCAATATGTACCTAAAAAGCCAAGAGAGAGAGAGGAGAAGATATTGGGAACTAGTCAATTTGAAAATATGGTTTTAACATGTAAAATAGAAAACAGTGGTTTTTTTGTCTGCATTTTGGAAAGTGCTAAAAAAATACTGTTACTATTTTCCTTCCCCTTCTCCCTTTTCTTTTGTTGTAATCTTTGTAATGGTTAGCATTTCCGCCCGCTCTTCCTCTCCCACTGTTTAAAGTAATATTGAAGAACGTAAAGCACAAAACTCAAAATTATAGTCAAACAGATGCTAAGTTCTTATCGCAAGCCTATATTGTATATAAAGGTGTGGGTGACATAGAATGTGTTAACGTTGAAATATCGGTAGAACTTTATTAGTGTCATTACGCTCTTCGGAATTCTGCATTCATATTGTAGTTTGTTCCAATGTTGCTTACACAAAAGACAAAACCCATCAGACCTCTTTCAAAATATTTTTTGCACAAACAAGGCTATCACATGTTTCTTTAGTATTTCATTTTTACAGCGTCGGTGTCTTTTTGAAGTGTAAGGTGCTCACTAAATTTCACTAAGTTTCTAATTTTTTCAGATATATAGAATAGTGCGAAAAGAAATTTGGTATCATCCAGATATGTACTTCTACCGAGACATGCTTTACATGCTTGCAAGAACCAAAAAACATGAAGAAATAAGGCAAGTTTGGGCTGATCTACGCAGTGAGAAAGTTCAATTTGATCAGCATACATATGGAGACATAATAAGGGCCCTTTCGGATGCAGGCTTGGTCGATTTAGCCATGGAGTTCTATGAAGAAATGAGGAGTGCACCCGATCCGCCAATTTCTTTGCCATTTAGGGTTATTTTAAAAGGGCTAATCCCTTATCCTGAGTTGAGAGAGAAGGTGAAAGAAGATTTCCTAGAGTTGTTCCCGGATATGCTTATTTATGATCCTCCTGATGATCTAGATAAGCTTTAATTTGTAGGCGAAAGAAGATTTCCTAGAGTTGTTCCCGGATATGCCTATGTATGATCCTCCTGATGATCTATATAAGCTTTAATTTTTACAGAAAGCGTTACAGATATGTAATGTTTGGGGTTGAAGCCAACGCTAACAGGAATTCATCAACTTGTTTAAATCAAAATAAGTTGATCCAATGAATTTTGAACTAATATACTGCTTATTTTCTGTATTTCAGATTAACCGTCCTTTGATCTGATCCAGAATAAACTGGGTTGATGTAATTTTACCTCTATACTACCTGTACGTCAAACAGTTTCCAGGTAAATGGCAACAGAATCAGATAAGGATTTAGCTAAAATTGTGAATAATACATGGGATTCAGCTAAAATTGTGTTTAATAATACACAAAATTAAACACAAAGAGAGGCATACAAAGTCTCCACCATTGAATTTATTTGTCTTTATGTGGATAGTTCTGAACGACCAAAGGTCTATATTGATCGTATATTTTTCTTAGCAAGGAAATAGACATCTAGCAATCAAGATTGATATTTTTCAATGGTTGATCGTTGATGCATATTACTTTGAACCCCAGTAAATACGTACATAATGTAAACCCTAATCCATAAATTAAGTCTGCTCCTCTCTTAACCTGAAACTCTGTCTGATTCTTTTCTCATCAAACCAAATTTCAAAATCTTCAAAAACAAAAATTAAAGTTAGAAATCAAAGAGATAAGAAGAGGAGTTAAGTAAAGAGCTGGCGACGAGAGGTTTCCAAATGTGATTCGCGGGGAAGAACTTGGATTTGAGGTGAGAGTGCCTTATTCATTAGTCGACTTATATACATAATTAATATAACCATGTTTATTAAGATATGAAATTAAATGAACATATATAAATTGATGTTTACCGATAAATTAGGAAGTCAATGAAATTGTACGTTCCTCTTTTCTCAAATTGATATAAAATGTTAATGATAGTGCTAGCTATAGGTTCAAACTGATTACTATAAATTGAAATTGAATATACTATGAATGAACCTGGACATGAATTTGAAAAAATAAAAATTTCAGATTTACAAATTATGGTTTTGTGTAATTAAGATTTATAAACATTTGGCGGAATTCGAATTAAGACATTAATTAATAAAATTTTAAATTGCATCTAAAATTAACACATAAATTAAGATCCATGAGTAGCGATGATCAATTGACCGCACTTGCTGACTGGAGCAGCGACAAGAGGTCGACCGCTCCAGGTGTTGGCATTTTCTGGACATTGTGCATGCCTTTGCCTAAGGCCTATGTTATAATAAAATAGAGTGTATACAATATTTTTTTTTTTTTGTGTGTGTGTGTGTGTGTGTGTGTGTGTGTGTGTGTGTGTGTATGTATGTATGCATGTGCACTTAATGACCCGCTATTACCCAGTTATATCCCCGTCATGCCCTATAGTGGATTTCTACCGCTATGTTATTTCCAAATCGCCTTTCCGTTTTAAGCCTCGCTATGTTATGATATTTCCAATATATCCTATTATTTCAGCAATATTTTGTTATTCTCGTTATATCTTCAATAAAAGAAATAAGCTGAAAAATGACATTTATATATTATAAAATGTATATAATAGTTTTCTAGTAGGATTTTATCAACATTTATTTAGAATTGAAAATACTTTAATATTCTATTAAATGTAATCGAGCTAAATGAAAGTTTATGTTTATTTACATTTATTTGCACATGCTTTTATTCAAAATTAAGAATGTACTGTTATATATAAATTAAATGTTAAATTTTCATTCATTTATCATCTACGTATTTGTAAAAGCACTAAGTACGAGTTTTGTATGTTATTTTAGGGTCATCCGTTATATTCCGCTATTTTCTCGCTTTATCTCCGTCATAACTTTTTGCACCTCAACCGCATTGGATCCACTAAGCACTTTAACTGTATAGGTGTGTGCGCGTGCGCACGCGTAGAAGTAGGTCAATGGAAAAACATGCTCCTGCCTGGTACGAGGTCAGGAGTTTGAGGTCTGCCTTGAGCAACTATTCCCCAAGTAAATTATTCCTGGTATAGTGGAGGTCTAAGGAGAACTGTGATAAGTTGTATAAGCTTGAAATTGCGGTTTTGGTAGACCTATACCTTCCGTTCTAAAAAAACATATATATTAAAGTAAGTGTGACGAGCACCATATGCCATCGGCGTTCATATAATCAAATATTGCACTGTACAAACATCCAATCAATGCATACGATTGTCAAGAGAAAGAATCAAGAGAAAAGAGGAGAAATGAGAAAGAAAAGGAGGAAAACAAGAAGTGAAGAGGAAAAAGAAAACACAAGGAAAAAAACAAAATAAAATTACTGAACTTGTCGTATATCTCATAACATATTAGATAACATGTAATAGAAACAATCGCATATAAAACAAACGAGACAGTAAGACTATATAAATCACATGATCATAGTACATAAGTTCATGCAATTATATAGAACAATAATAAAATATGCACAAGTGATGAAGAAACTCAAACTGATAAACTGCCTCTAAAAAGGATATATAACACTGTCAAGGCTTCATAGCATCACACAACGAAATAAAGAATGATAATACAAATACAAATATGAGAAGACGTTATCTCCTACTAATCCACCTGCGCACCTCCAAATAATGCGCAAATCCATTACCTAGTCTACTCATCAACATCGTCGATGAACATCCAAGGTGATAAAAAGGAACATAAAACCTTGGATCGGGCAGCAGTCTAGTGTGAGCGATAAAAAAAATCTCAAAGTACTATAGAAATTATAGTAGCATATGATATAGAGGGTATAAAAAGTCATATTTGTCCTGCACTGCCTCCACAGAGTTAGCATATAACAATAGATATATGCTACTCTATGTTAAACATCAGGTAAAGAGCGTGCGATAGATGTCTAAGTACTAAATGGTGATAAACAAGTAAACAATTATAGAATCCATTATCCATTCTCACATCCACTCACTCAGTGCGTAAAGCATATATGTGACGACTGTCCCATACCTCCTGCATCGAACTAAGAAAAAAGTGCATTGGATGACGTGTCAGGCAGATGTGGGGGCAACATCAAGGGAGAATAACTCAAAATAAAACCCTGTCGTATAACTCACCGCACATGGATAATATATAATAATAAAATATACAATATGATATAGTAGTGAAGCATAACTGAATAAAAAATCAATTCTTCATAAAACCATAGAATCTGAAGTACAATACGTCTCAGTACATGAATCTTTGAATACAATATGCCTCACTACATCACTCAGAGTATCAATAATCATCAACCTACAACGGAAATCGAAAAGAAATATCTAAATAGGTAGTAATAGTACGCCAGCTTCCTACTCGTCATCGCACATCAACGACACCAAACCTGCTACCTACTACTCAGTCTACTCATAAACAACATTGATGAACAACCCAATGTAATAAGAGGGAAACATAAAACCTTGAGTCAGACAAGAGTCTTAATGAGCAATAAAATAACTAACAATGGTTACATAGGATAATATGAGCATAGGCGGATTAACCATTCGATCTTCCTAGCAACCAATAAGTTAACACGTGAAATCCATCAATCACATGTTGTTAGAATAGGAAAGGACAATCCTGATCCCGCTTCTCTTTGACAACCTATGGTGATAGCCAGAGAAAAATGAAGAAGAAAACACACAATCAACCATAAATCCATATCATCGAATATCCAAGCTACCGTAGACTACAACCTTGGATCCACCGATAATCAATTTTGATTTCTATGATCAGAAGGGCTAATGGAAAACCACGGTTCTATCCAAACTACCACACGCCATCGTGACTACGTATGTTTGCCTTACCCGACGAAAACAACTAGGTTCATCGTGACTGCCTAGGGTACGCGATCTATTCATTCTGATACTAATGGGCATCCCCGCAATACCCCTGCTTTGAATCTGCTAGAACACTTCGATTACCGATGATTCCTTAGCGCTTCAAACCTGTCGAGCCTTTCTTCTTAGCGATCACATCTTTAGTTCGAGCGACTTCTCAAACCAATTCCATTATCACCCTTGATCAACTCCCTCCTGAGTCAATCCATTGTCTTATTGGATCGTGTATCACGTCAGGACCAGTATCACATCAGTCCAGCTCCGAACACTCCAACTTGAGTTCACACTCGAAGCATCATTCATCATTGAGTTGCACATCAACCATCCGAAGTCTTTTCATTACCAAACTTCACCAGAAACCCACGGGAGCCACCAAAAACCTCCACATCAAAATACAACACCGACCCATCATCCCTGATGGATCTGTACCGGTTCATGATGGACCGGTACCGGTCCATCTACTTAGCAATTTTCTACCAAGTAGTTGGCCTCGGTCCATCCTTGCCTCGAGACCTTCCTACCGGTCCGTTTTCCAATCGATCCAACATTCCTATAGAAACTCCTACAGGTTTATCCATGTCTCGAGCAATCAATATTTGACCCATCCCAAAAAAAATTGAATGACTTGAAAATTTGCCAATAGCCTCGATTCATCATCACGATGCACCATACAAAATTTCCCTTCCACTCGACCCATCGTTAGGATCTGCACCGGTCCATAATGGACAGGTACCGGTCCATGTACTTAGAGAATTTCGAGATAAAATTTTCCAAGCACCATCTTGGTATCCTCCAGAGCTTCTCCGCCAAGTTTCGTCTAAATCTGATCATTTGGACCTCCATTTTGCTCTGTTCTTCAGTCCAACCAATTCTAGCAAACAACTCAAACAATGCAATCAATTCAAACAAAACATACATCGATTCATACAACACTGATCATACAAACATGAACAAATCAAAATTATGGCATAGACATATCATAAACATGAGATCAAGCATGGTTTGGATCTAAACATATGTATAAATATGATCAATCTAACAATTATCTGGTTGATATGATCAAATTAGGTTTTCTAAATCTAAATTAATCATATATATAATCAGATCTAAGGTGATTATAATATAGAACATATAAATATGATCATAATTTACCCATACAATCCGTACTTTCTGTGTGAGAGATATCTATCACTCACCTAAACCCCAATTCAATGTAAATCCAATGAGATCAGATCTGCACAGTGCTGAAAACCTTTGGATTTGATGTAATCTGATGTGATCTAACTTCCCTTGATGATGATCTAACTTCTAGATGCAATCTACGATGAATATTAATAAAAAGAATGGAGGATAAGAGTTTTAGGTTGAACCGAAGAATCTCAGATGCCCAACCTAAAGTTTAGAATGAAGAGAGTAACCCTAGTTGTTTGTCCAAGTCACTCTATTTATATCTGCAGGTCATTAATGGGCTTGGTTAATCAGTCCATTAGTTGCTAACCAGTCTGCCTAAACAGAAGCTAAAACTTAAAATAGCAATTCCTCCCAGACCGTTGAACCAAACTCTTCATGTGACCACTCTACGGGATTGTAAACCACCATTCCGATCCAATGAGATCGATTTTAGCACCTAATTCAATCCCTATCAAAAGTTATAGCCCAAACAGTACGAAAATGGGCAAAATGGTCGTAATTGAATTTGGTAAAAATCATGGGCATGTCTTACATTCGCATTAACAACATATTAAAATCTGAGAATGATCCTACCACCACGGAATAAAATATAATTATTTTACGATCCCCCGATACGTAAAATACGGGTCGTTACAATATAATACTTAATATCTTGGCTACCAATCCATCGAAGCAAACTCTACTAGACTATCAACCCATCATAACGTCACTGACTGGAGACAATAACCCTACCCACTCCAAAACATCAACAAACTCTGAGGTCTGGTCAGATTAGGTCGAAAACGCCAACGGACTCTGATCCCATCCCTGTGCCACTCTCTTAAAGGTGTACCAAAGTCTCAAATACCACAAATCCTTTGCACGTGTTCTACGTAGAAAAATTTATTACTAGGTAGCCGATATAACTCACATTATAAGTCGTACGACAATTGGATTATCCCTAACGAACATTAATTGCTATGGGATCTTATCAACTTCCCTCCAAGTTATAATAGCTATAGGCTATACCCGACGAACATTAATTGTCGTGGGATGGCATCAATTTTCCTCCAGAAAACCCGCATGCAACCTCATCGACTCCTTCTACAACTCGCCGTGTCTTTGGTATTCATCGATCTATCGTTGAGGTTGCCACTTCCTACCATGGAATCACCGTCATCCAATGATAGATCACTGCATCAAAGTACCATATCGCCTCAGAACCAAATTCAATATTCGAAGAGAAATTGCGTTAAAGCTATTATCGAGTGAACCATCGCATCATACTCCTTAAACCGCATCATCATCCACGTTGGATTGGCCAAAATAGCAAATAACTATAGTAGTTGATATTGATCATTTCATAGTAATTGATAACGACCACTATTATAATGTATTTAATCAAAATTGGTCAAATACACATCAAGTGAAACGTCCGACATTCATTGCACAATCCAGCCCATCGCCAAGTACATCCACTGTCTTTTGATTGGCCACATAACTCTAGTGATGCCCCTTCACCAAGATTTGATGTTGCTCCATTGTTGAATTCAACTTGCACCCAAAGCTTCTTCTTGGATTTATCTCATCAGTTCGAGTTATCATCTTAGTGAGTTAACATTTAAATCCATATAACGATCAAATACAATATTTATCCGACGAGGGTCCAAAAACACTCTTAAGGGTTTTATGAATGTTATATATTACATATTTTATACTTGTTTGAAAAAATTGGCTTTCAACTTTTGAATTAAAGAGATTAGCATTTAAATTAAATTAAAGCTAAATTAACAAAGCAAATATTGTACATTTGTATTGATCGCCTTTGGATTTCTCTCTTTGTGATTTCTCTGGTGGCTCCTGTTTTCTGCTTCTTTTCTGCTTTTTATCTTTGTCATTAGCTTTGCTTTCGATTTATAGGGCTTGGCTTGTTTTCCCTCTTTCGGCTGGGCTAGGGTTTTGGATGGATCTCAGTTGTTCCGATTATAGTGCCTTGGGTACTTTTGTGGGTTTGAGTCCTTTATTGGAGTTAATATTGGTTTCGGTTTCAAAGGCAACGTGATATGCCATCGCGGTGACCGTGGTGGGTTCTTCCACACTGTTACTCCGTGTTGGGTCTTTGAAGGCATTTCGCTCTCTGATTCATTACCGTTTTGTATTGGTGGGTTTGGCTTTTTTGGAGATTTGGCCGTGTAAATCGGTTAGCTCGAATGGTTTATTTTGAAATATCTCTGGTTCCCTTGGTTCGTGGTGTTGTTTTCATGACTCTGTTGGGTAGTTATCCAGCTACCATGTTGGCTGTGTTGATGTTGTTCCTCCCATTCTGTATCTACCGCGTTCGATCTCCGCTGCGGGTCGCCTTGCCATCTCTGGGTGGCTCGTGGCAGGAGAAGCGAGGCAGGGTGGGTTGTTCTATTACTAGTAAGAGATTTCACCATTCCAGATTTTCGTCTTCTTCCCGATGCTCTTTGCCTTGTTCAGAAACCATGTCGGAGGGTACTAACGGTGGTGCGAGCCCTCGCTCACAGTCTCCCCTTCCAGTTTTAAATCCATTTTGTCCTCTTGAACTGGTTGAGGAACACTACAAGAAAAAAGACTATTTATAGCGTTTAAAACCCACTATAAAAACTTTCTATAGCGATTCTATAATCGTCATAGATCAATATGTTGTAAAAATTCTGATAGATACAATAGAGTTTCATTCTTGCAATGGAAAATGCAGTTTTGTTGCCATCTTAAACAAGCCATATTGGTGCAACTACTTTTCTATAACATGTGAAGCATGCTATGGAAAATTTTATGACGAATCCAAATGCTATGGAAACGTCATTTAAGTGGTATAATAGACATTCCATATTGTTAAAGCATCTAAACACGCTGTGGAATTATCATATCAAGCTTTATGACGCATTGTAACGCTATAGAAATTAATTACTATCTGCTGCAACATCATTTTGTTGCTATAAAAACAGTTTATTCCCTAAATAATATTTTGTATAGCACTAGCATGATGCTATAATATAATAAAGCTATAACAATTTTTCTTTTTATTGCACAATTAGAATGCTATACAAAAAAATTCTATTGCACCATTCTGCTGCCATAACATTTAAAGCTTACAATTTCCAATTCACATAATATATTATAATAATTCAAGAAAACCGCTTTTATCTCATTAAATACACAAATAAAGTCATAAGTCAAATCACAAAGTATATATATCCACAATATTTCATAAATGAAGAATTGAAACATAAATATTAACAATACATACGACTGTAGCAAACCAAAACGATACATACTAAAAATATTCATGAGCGTCGACAAAATAACCGATTTGAAGAAGAAAGTGTGTGACATCATATAACAACCTCAAAAGCATCATATAGCACCTGTCAAGAAGCAACATAAACATAGGTATATTAGTGAGTATGTACAAGTATGTATAATTACAAAAGATGTATTGACCAAAGACATGATTTTCAATTTCTTTTGTTAAATATAACGACTTGAGATTACCTACAAAAGCGATATACTAATTCCCAACTTGCTAAAAAAGAAAAAGTAATAACTTGAACTACTGTTAGCTTCGAGTAACTATGATCTGCATATTTAAATTTTGCATGTTGCTTACTCAATTTTTAGATGTAGTAGAGGCTGCAAATTTAGATCGATCCCAATAATATGCATGTGTTTTCTTTCCAATATTTAAACTACATTGAGTTGATGCAATTAATATCCATATAAAAAACTACAACATAATCCACATTATATAATTATAAAATAATAAACCAAGAAAATTTATCTATATAATGCTGCGAATGAGTTAGTAGAAGCAATGTGCTGAATATGCGCATATATGTTTTCACAAATCCTGTAACACCCCACATTTTTAATATAATTAAAATGTACATAAATGTATGTATACATAGCTAGGTAAATGATGGTGATGTACAATGAAAATTTATTAATATATGGAAGAGAAGGAAAAATTAATTCAATGACAGTGTACGTAACAGAGAAGATAATAAAATAAGGATACTTAATTTAAATATCATGAATTAAGTAAAACGGACATCACCATTGCGTTCGTCTCGAAATTCTGCTTGGAATCGAGTCCAAGTTTTCAAAAAATCGGACTCCGTATGAAAGAGTTATGGCCTGCGGAAGATTCAGCAAAAATTTAGAATTTACATAGGAAAATACCAAGACAGGTCGACCTGGGGGTCGACCTACCCAGGGATGTCGACCTGGGGGTCGACCTCTCCCCTGATTTTTACAGATCTGGGCAGTGACGATTTTTGGTGTGCTGGACGGACCAGATGGCTTCTAGGGTGATTTAATGGCTCTAAAACACTCTCTACACCTATAAAATAGTGCCTAGACCTAACCTAATTCGTAAACAATTGCTTCTGACGCCTCCATGCTATCAAACTTCAACCAAATATGGCTGCCGCCTCAAAACTCTAAATTAAATTGCAAGTTCTTCGTCAACTTTGGAGTCTAATCAAATCAAGTAGCAAAGTTCTTCGTCAACAATTCATGCTCTTCACCAACAATCAAGTAAAAAAGTTAAACCAACGTTTCTACATCAACAACAAATCGTTTATTTCTCCAATCTAGTCTAGGTGAGTGGAATTACAATAAACTTGTTGCATAATAGTATTATTATCATTCATCCTTCCCCAGTTGTAAATTCAATTCAAGATTCATGTTATAATAATTGTTCTTTTATTCTCCTTCCCCTTTTTATTTTGGATCTAGGTTATCTCGAACCTAGACGAAATCTTATTATACGTACATGCGATTGGAATATGGGAATATTAAGGCATAATTTACTTTATGCAATCGAGGAATATGATCTGTAATTTGGGGATTGTGGCTTAACAATTATTATTACAAATATTAGGATAATTGGCAAAGTATATATTGAGATTATTTCAATGAAATGAGTGGAAAGGATCTTGAAATTTGTGATTTGGAGAAACTTACGCTAAAAATAAATAAAGTTTGATACGGGAAGATCTTGAGATTTAATCCATGGATTAGTAAATTTGGGTAAAAAGATTATTTCACGAATGGTTGTATAAGCAAAGTAGAAATGGGTTAAGTAGCACTTGACATATGAATAAACTTAACCATCATATGAGGAATGATAGTAACCTGTTAGGGACACATGTAGGGAAAATTGGAATAATAGGTATTGCCTATTAATGGGATTATAAGCATGAACATAAATTGGGGTTTTTGGGTAAAGCTTGAATTCGAGACTTGAAAATTGGATATGCCGTTAAGATCCTAGAAACATAATTAAAAAAGGAATATGTTGGACAAACCATGTTTTTATGTAATTACAGAACGCGACGCATAACATGAAATTGACAATAGTGGCATAACTTGAACATGAACATGCTTGTAAATTTATAATTGGCCTATGGCACTTAGAATAGAAATGAATTGTTAATTGGCTAAACATGAAACATGGGTAACTCGAGGTTAGAATGAGTTTGCGGTGTAATTCTGCCCAGAACCAGCCGGCACATCCAATGACCGCAAACAATAGGTTCTAATGTGAGAAGTTAGTCATAACGTGCTTGAAACCCGAGGTTAGATTGAGTTGTGGTGTAATCCTGCCCGGAACCAACCGGCACATCCAGTGACCGCAACAATAAGTCTAATGTGAGAGGTTGGGCATTAATAATTAATTATTGCTAATGACACATGCTAGTATGGTAAGGTTAAATCAACATGAAATACTAGACAACACTTAACCAATTTGACATGATATATGGGTGGGTTAAGTCAACGTGAACCGCTAGATAACACTTAACCAATTTGATATAATATATGAGTGGGTTAAGTCAACATGAACCGCTAGATAACACTTAACCAATTTGACATGATATATGGGTAGGTTAAGTCAACATGAACTGATAGAGAACACTTAACCAATTTGGCATGATACGTGGGTTGAATTGGATACGTGATTGGGGGTTAAGTTAATTTGGACACATGGGCAAACTTAACCAATATAACAGTATCAAAGCAAGGAAAAGTGGGGAATGATAAGATTAAATAATAGATAAACTTATCCTAGGGATAAGAAATGAATATGACTTAAGATGTAATACAAGACTCGAAGGGTGGGATGGCTTATACCATGAAATAAGTTAATCTAAGCTGAAAATGTGGGAAAACACCCGTACGCTATCATTTGATAAAGAGAACTTAAGTCATGCTTGAATTCATTGGTAAACCTTATTTAAAAGGGAACTAAGTAACAAACCTTAGATAAAGAAAATTAAGTAACAGAAACTAAGTATCAAACCTTGGTTAAGAGAACCAAGTAATAAACCTTAGTTAAGAGAACTAAGCAAATAACGAGAAAGGGAACTAAGTAGTAAATCTTAGTTAAGAAGACTAAGTTTAAACCTTAGTTAAGAAAACGAACGATTAAGAGAACTAAGTAGTAAATCTTAGTTAAGAGGACTAAGTAGTAAACCTTAGTTAAGAAAGCTAACGATTCAGGAAACTAAGTAGTAAACCTTAGTTAAGGGAACTAAGTAGTAAGCCTTAGTCAGGAAAGCCAAATAGAACACGAGGAGCGAACGTCCATCTAATCAGGGAGAAGGCTCCAACGAACTGGGTTACAAGGCACGAGGCTTCGAGGGGAAGTGAGGGTACTCTTGGTATCCCTTTGTGAAGTTGCAGATGATCCTCCTGGGCTCATAGAGGTTAAGGTCTGCGTTAGAAGAACCAAGGGTATGCCTTGGTTGCAATATAAGCAACCTAAAGACTAGGATGGGTCAGCGAGAGGCGGCGATATCTTGTTTAACCCTGTGGTAGCACGTCGTCGTCTACCTATCATCTTGAGTCAATCAAGTACGTGAAGCGGAATGGCGGAGAACTCCAATAGACCATATACTTGCTATCTAGTTATGGGTGAGGTTTGACCAATAGGTTTGTGGGGGCATGGGGGGGGGGGCTGCTTATAATTCTCATTCTTGATTTTCTTGGATGCCTTTCATTAGTTGAAGGAGGGGTCAAGTGGGACCATAGCCACACACAGATAAAAACAGACCATAGCATCTGCATCGGCAGATAACTTAAAGCTCCCGACCGAATTCCATGTTTCTTGATTAGCCCTGCCACGGGACTCGGGCCGTACATATAGAGGACGTGTGCAACTAGACATCGATAACGATTCACGACACGTACGTGGGGAAAGTCTAGGAACGTATATCGTTCTGGGTAGTGTGTCCTTGACAAGGGGGCATCGTTCGATAGGTAGCATAAACCACAGTGGCCCTAGGTAGCTAAACCCTGGTTGAATCTAGGAAGCGCTCGATAGTAAACCTTAGATGAGACCTAGATGATACACGGAATCTAGCAAGATCGAGAGTGGCAGTCCAAACGATTTCGAGAATTGTGGCGCTACACTAAAGTAGTATAGATTTACATGATGAAGCCCGTACGACATACGACAAGGGACTGTATATATACATGGAAAGGATTAGACGAGTTGGGTGTATCTACATATACGTTGTATTAGGTTAACCTACTAGTGGGACATGAGTATAGCCTATAGAGCTAATATCGCGAATAACCTAATAAGCATGAAAATGTAACTGAACAGCATATGTAGGATTTTACAGAAGTTTATTCACCACTCACACAGAACTTATGTTCTGACCCCCTCCTCATTATATACTTCCAGGTTTAGTTCATGACAAAGATGGTATAGCTTTGGATACTGGTTTAGCAGTATTGTTAATAAGGTAAAGCAATATTTGAATATTATACTTTATTTCCTTCCGCTGTGAGATGCTTTACAAGTTCTGAGATGTTTCTCTATCTCTGTCTTTTTCTGCAGGATACCAGAGCACCCAACTCGGGTTTCGATAGATTGGATTTTTGAAAAAAAATTGGTTTGCTAGAATCCGGGTTGTTACATCTGGTATCAGAGCTTCGGTTTAGTGATCTTAGGGAGATAATGAGTGAATGTATTTGTATTTTCTAAAATATAAATATATTATATATATAAACCTAAATCCATAGAGTAGCCCACTAGGTATGGAAAGAGTTGGGAAAGCTATTTTGTACACTAAAGGAATAAACCTAGAAATTTTAAGACCCTTAGGTGGTTTGGTTGGAAAGTGTACAATATGATTTGGTATTGGAGAAAGAAAGTATCCCATAAGAATTAAAACTGAAATGTTATTATTTCAGAGTAGTGGGTTTAGAAGTGAAACCTTATAAATTAGAAAAAGGTTAAAATGAGGAAAATGGATTACGAATATATATATAGTTGAGAGAATTGGTTTGGAAAGTGCCTAGGAAAGCCTAGTTGAGTTGAAAGACCCACTTTGAGTCTAACCCAATAATAAACTTTTAGGAACTTGAATATGTAAAAGAGTTTGTGGTGTTTTTCAAGTTTTAATCTTAAAAGTATTTTTGATGTTTGAGAAATTATTTAGTGCATGTTGGGTTTTTAAAGTAAAGCGGGGTATATTTTGTAAAACAATGATTTTTTGTTTTAAAAGAATTCTCTCATTAAATAGGTGCATAATATAGAGCATATATAGCTCGCTAGTTTCCATATTATAGTATATGAAATGATTGAAAATAAAGTGTTGCGTTTTGTAAAAGAAATTCTATTCGGTTAACAATAAATTTTGATTATTAAAAAGAAATTTTGTTGGGTGGACAAAGTAAGTTATAGGAATAGAATAGATGTCTGCACCTTATAGCGAATAGTTAGACTAGAAACAGTGTAAGCTCGATAGTTGTCCTTGTCTACTCCAGTTTTGTGATTTGAAAAAAGAAAGAAAAATGTTTTGCATTTTTATTTAGATATGATTTTGTGGTTTGGCAAAAACAAGCTTTGGAGAAGAAATTGAAGTTTCAACACTTTTTTGAAAGGAAAATATAATGAAAAGAAGGCCAAACCATGTTTTAAAAAGAATGGAGTAGGTAAGGATTAGTGCCTAGAGAAGAACGAGAGAAAGTTAAAGCTATGGATTAAGCAATTAGAACCAACTAGAGAATGGTTGAGTTGAGTGATTCTCTGAGTATCAATCTGATGTTGATTTCGGTCTTCGGGGTTGATATTTAGGGAGTTACTCTCTTGCCAATTTACAAGCAGGGATTAGCTAATATTAAACTAATGGAAAATTTCCCATAGAATGCATAAGCCGTATGAGTCTAGGATTGTTGCTTGAAAGAGAAGTATAGGCTAGTAATACACATCATGGACTAGTGGTGACTACTAGGTAGTGAAGGGCAAGCAAGTGTATAGATCCTGTTGAGTGGACTTGTGACATAGTCCTGAGAATCATGGACCATAGTTGTAGCTGTGTAGGATACAGTTTGAGTTGAAAACAGAAGATCTTGGTTGAAAAATAAACTTAAGAAGAAGACTAGCCTAACTAACAAGAAAACAACTGGATCAATCAAGCAACAAAATGTGACTGGAAAAGAAAATGAAAATCTTAAGAAAAAGATGAATAAGTATGAAATTACTCCAAGATAAGATGAAACAGAAAAGAAAGCTTTCTTATGTGGTTGTGCTTGGACAGGAAAATAGGAAATCTTTATAGAATAGTTATGTAAAAATCCAAGTACAATTAGAAAAGAAAAACGGAGGATGTGAGTTTTTCCGTTTTCATAACATAAGAAATCGAATTTGGAAAATTAGATTTTTCTAAATTTCGAATTTAATGATGGTTGGTAGGGTTTTGGATGCGAAAATTGGATGAACTATGCTCTTACTCTGTAAGAATGTAGGAAAATTTGGATGAAAAACATTTTGGTTTTTCAAAAATATTGCATTCATATAGAACTGCAAGTATATTTTGGATGTGAGCATCATGTTTTGAAAGAGTTTTCAAAGTTTGCATACATATAGGTGGATCCAAATTAGGCATACATGATTTACTATGATGTATCTCACTTTGCACATGTGCACGATGTTGCAATAATTGGATGAACACTAATTGAACGTTGCGAGGGATTATCTATTTTGCTCTTATCAAATTTCGGGGACAAAATTCTTTAAGGGTGGGAGAATGTAACACCCCGCATTTTTAATATAATTAAAATGTACATAAATGTATGTATACATAGCTAGGTAAATGATGGTGATGTACAATGAAGTTTTATTAATATATGGAAGAGAAGGAAAGATTAATTCAATGACAATGTACGTAACAGAGAAGACAATAAAATAAGGACACTTAATTTAAATATTAGGGATTAAGTAAAATGGACATCATCATTGCGTTCGTCTCGAAATTCTTCTTGGAATAGAGTCCAAGTTTTCGAAAATTGGACTCTGTATGAAAGAGTTATGGCCTGCGGAAGATTCAACAAAAATTTAGAATTTACATAGGAAAATACCCAGGCAGGTCGACCTGGGGGTCGACCTAACCAGGGAGGTCGACCTACCCATGGAGGTCGACCAGGGGGTCGACCTTAGGTTCGACCTCCCCCCTGATTTTTCCAGATCTAGTCAGTGACGATTTTTGGTGTGCTGGACGGACCGGATGGCTTCTAGGGAGATCTAATGGCTCTAAAACACTCTCTACACCTATAAAATAGTGCCTAGACCTAACCTAATTCATAAACAATTCCTTCTGACGCCTCCATGTTGTCAAACTTTAACCAAACATGGCCGCCGCCTCAAAACTCTAAATTAAATTGCAAGCTCTTCATCAACTTTGGAGTTTAATCAAATCAAGTAGCAAAGTTCTTCGTCAACAATTCATGCTGTTCACCAACAATCAAATAAGAAAGTTAAACCAATGTTTCTACATCAACAGCAAATCATTTATTTCTCCAATCTAGTCTAGGTGAGTGGAATTACAATAAACTTGTTGCATAATAGTATTATTATCGTTCATCATTTCCCAGTTGTAAATTCAATTCAAGATTCATGTTATAATAATTGTTCTTTTATTCTCCTTCCCCTTTTTATTTTGGATCTAGGTTATCTCGAACCTAGACAAAATCTTATTATACGTACGTGCGATTGGAATGTGGGAATATTAGGGCATAATTTACTTTATGCAATCGAGGAATATGATCTGTAATTTGGGGATTGTGGCTTAACAATTATTATTACAAATATTAGGATAATTGGCAAAGTATATATTGAGATTATTTCAATGAAATGAGTGGAAAGGATCCTGAAATTTGTGATTTGGAGAAACTTACGCTAAAAATAAATAAAGTTTGACTTGGGAAGATCTTGAGATTTAATCCATGGATTAGGAAATTTGGGTAAAAAGATTATTTCACGAATGGTTGTATAAGCCAAGTAGAAATGGGTTAAGTAGCACTTGACATATGAATAAACTTAACCAACATATGAGGAATGATAGTAACCTGTTAGGAACACATGTAAGGAAAATTGGAATAATAGGTATTGCCTATTAATGGGATTATAAGCATGAACATAAATTGGGGTTTTTGGGTAAAGCTTGAATTTGAGACTTGAAAATTGGATATGCCGTTAAAATCCTAGAAACATAACTAAAAATTGAATATGTTGGACAAACCATGTTTTTATGTAATTACAGAATGCAACGCATAACATGAAATTGACAATAGTGGCATAACTTGAACATGCTTGTAAATTTATAATTGGCCTATGGCACCTAGAATAGACATTAATTGTTAATTGGCTAAACATGAAACATGGCTAACTCGAGGTTAGAATGAGTTTGCGGTGTAATTCTGCCCGGAACATCCAGTGACCGCAAACAATAGGTTCTAATGTGAGAAGTTAGTCATAACGTGCTTGAAACCCGAGGTTAGATTGAGTTGTGGTGTAATCCTGCCCGGAACCAACTGGCACATCCGGTGACCGCAACAATAAGTCTAATGTGAGAGGTTAGGCATTAATAGTTAATTAATGCTAATGACACATGCTAGTATGGTAAGGTTAAGTCAACATGAAATACTAGACAACACTTAACCAATTTGACATGATATATGGGTGGATTAAGTCAACGTGAACCGCTAGATAACACTTAACCAATTTGACATGATATATGGGTGGGTTAAGTCAAATTGAACTGCTAGATAACACTTAACCAATTTGACATGATATATGGGTAGGTTAAGTCAACATGAACTGATAGAAAACACTTAACCAATTTGGCATGATATGTGGGTTAAATTGGATACGTGATTGGGGGTTAAGTTAACTTGGACACATGGGCAAACTTAACCAATATAACAGTATCAAAGCAAGGAAAAGTGGGGAATGATAAGATTAAATAATAGATAAACTTATCCTAGGGATAAGAAATGAATATGACTTAAGATGTAATACAAGACTTGAAGGGTGGGACGACTTATACCATGAAATAAGTTAATCTAAGCTGAAAATGTGGGAAAACACCCGTACGCTATCATTTGATAAAGAGAACTTAAGTCATGCTTGAATTCATTGGTAAACCTTAGTTAAAAGGGAACTAAGTAACAAACCGTAGTTAAAGAAAACTAAGTAACAGAAACTAAGTATCAAACCTTAGTTAAGAGAATCAAGTAATAAACCTTAGTTAAGAGAACTAAGTAAATAACGAGAAAGAGAACTAAGTAGTAAGTAAATCTTAGTTAAGAGGACTTAGTTGTAAACCTTAGTTAAGAAAACGAACGATTAAGAGAAATAAATAGTAAATCTTAGTTAAGAGGACTAAGTAGTAAACCTTAGTTAAGAAAGATAACGATTCAGGAAACTAAGTAGTAAACCTTAATTAAGGGAACTAAGTAGTAAACCTTAGTCAAGAAAGCCAAGTAGAACACGAGGAGTAGCGAACGTCCATCTGATCAGGAAGAAGGCTCCAACGAACTGGGTTACGAGGCACACGGCTTCGAGGGGACGTGAGGGTACTATTGGTATCTCTCTGTGAGGTTGCAGATGACCTCCTGGGCTCACAGAGGTTAAGGTTTGCGTTAGAAGAGCCAAGGGTATGCCTTGGTTGCAATATAAGCAACCTAAAGACTAGGATGGGTCAGCGAGAGGCGGCGATATCTTGTTTAGCCCTGTGATAGCACGTCGTCGTCTACCTACTATCTTGAGTCAATTGAGTACGTGAAGCGGAAAGGCGGAGAACTCCAACAGATCATATACTTGCTATCTAGTTATGGGTGTGGTTTGGCCAATAGGTTTGTGGCCTTTCATTAGTTGAGGGAGGGGTCAAGTGGGACCATAGCCACACACAGATAAAAACAGACCTTAGCATCTGCATCGGTAGATAACTTAAAGCTCCCGACCGAGTTCCGTGTTTCTTGATTAGCCCTTCCACGGGACTCGGGCCGCACATATAGAGGACATGTGCAACTAGACATCGATAACCATTCACGACACGTACGTGGGGAAAGTCCGGGAACATATATCGCTCTGGGTAGTGTGTCCTAGACTAGGGGGCATCGTTCGATAGGTAGCATAAACCCCAGTGGCCCTGGGTAGCGTAAACCCTGGTTGAATCTAGGAAGCGCTCGATATTAAACCTTAGATTAGATCTAGATGATACACAGAATCTAGCAAGATCGAGAGTGGCAATCTAAACGATTTCGAGAATGGTGGCGCTACGCTTAAGTAGTATAGATTTACATGATGAAGCCCGTACGACATACGGCAAGGGACTGTATGTATACATGGAAAGGATTAGACGAGTTGGGGGGTATCTACATATACGTTGTATTAGGTTAACCTACTAGTGGGACATGATTATAGCCTAGAGAGCTAATATCGCGAATAACCTAATAAGCAAGAAAATGTAACTGAACGATATATGTAGGATTATACAGAATTTTATTCTAAGTCCACTCACACAGAACTTATGTTCTGACCCCCTCTTCATTGTATACTTCCAGGTTAGGTTCATGACAAAGATGGTATAGCTTTGGATACTGGTTTAGCAGTATTGTTAATAAGTTAAAGCAATATTTGAATATTATACTTTATTTCCTTCCGCTGTGAGATGCTTTACGAGTTCTGACATGTTTCTCTATCTCTGTCTTTTTCTGCAGGATACCAGAGCGCCCAACTCGGGTTTCGATAGATTGGATTATTGAAAAAAATTCGGTTTGTCGGAATCCGGGTTGTTACAAACCTGTACAGTGTGATGAAGTGGAGTGCATGCAAATGAGTTCATATATCTGGATGTATGTTTCCTCGGTGTATTCGAATCTAATATTTGCATTTTCAAACTAACAAGTTTGCAAAACGTATGGTTATATTAATGTGTCATGGAGAGATAAGAAGAAAAAAACCCACCATAAACCATCAGTTACACAGCCTTAAAACAGTCATTACCTTAAACAAACCACCATAGACCATCAATTACACAGCCTGCTCCACCATTTCCTCCCAACTCAAGGCCATCTCAATAGAACCTGTTACCTCCACATAACCACTAACCTCCCTACTTCAACAGGATCAAAACATTCAACCCAAAGACACCAACCTCCATGGTTCAATAACAAACCTCTCAGGTATCAAAGCATTGCATTACTGAAGTTGTGGTTACAATTAGTCAATGAAAATTGATGCATTTTTATTTCAGTATAATTGTATAATTGAAAATGTTGTCTTTCCAAAACTACAAGTACTTAGAAATGTCAATGACATAACAATAAATTAATGAAATGGACCCTACCATGTATCACAGGCTGTAAAGCTATAATGTTAATTTGAAGTTTCGGAAAAAGCATATGATTTGAAAATATGAATACCTTAATAGTCGACAAAACTGGTATGTTTTATTAGACATGAACACACTTGACCAATGCCTACGCCATATCCAGAACCAACATTGTAGCCACCATAAGAAGGGTATTGTGGATAACTTGTAGGGGGCATATTTGTAAGAAGGTTTTATGTGATTTGATGTTTTTTTATCGGTCTAAGGCTTAGCGATTACTGCCTCAATTGTTTGCCCTATATTAAAACATGTAATTATATTTAGCAAAATGCAGTATTTTGTCACATCATTATCAAAAGCATATCATAGTCTTAACAATACATCAGAAAGATGTAGGGAGAAGTTGGGAGAACTTCATTGTGATAAATTTTTATCTAAAATTATTTTTAATGAAAACATGGTCAACGTGAGGTATAATCTTTGTGATCGTAAAATTTTGGAACAAAATTTGAGGAAAAAAGTCAACTTTACCCAAAATCATTAAGTTATAGTATACCAATTTTATCTACTTCTATAAATGCTTAAATGATGGGGTTACGAATTCAAAACAACATCCTTCACAGTTATACTATATCAATTTTAGCTAGTTTTGTAAATGCTTAAATGATGGATTATGAATTCAAAACTAGCCTGAAGGTAGATATAAAAAACACATCATAAATCTTTGAAAAGGTTAATTTAGAAATTCACATTGGAAATCAAATTATTGTACCTTGAATTGCTGCTTAGCCGCCCATACGCTGATAGGCTCTGGATATCTTTGCCTTGCTCGTATTAGTCACACAACTATAACTTTCAGTAGGGTGAAAAATACATAATGCATATAGCCACCGAAGACTTACTTTGTCAATTATAATTGCTGATTTTGCTTATATTATTGGGTATCCAAGGTGATTCGTGAGTGAATCGACCTTTTTACAGAATCAAGCTAATGAAGAACCACACTATAATCGACAGTGGAGCGGGTTAAGGAACAAAGATTCGGAGTGAGAAGGGGTTCTTGACTGAAGAGGAGATTTGTGAGTGAAAAGGAAATTCTTGATTGAAGATGAGATTTGTTAGTGAGGTTAAGTGTAATAACCCGGAAAATCTGAGCCAGTTTAAAATTTTTATTTTGGCAATTTTGGGGAATTTTGGATATTTAAAATAAATTATTTTAAATAATATCGACGAGAAATTTATTTTGAATATATTTAGAATGTATATATTATATACGTCGTCGTTAGAATGTAAATAATTATATATAATTATAAATAGAATTGAAAATGGCGCGGTAGTTCGATAATTCGATTTCATACTTCAATTGAATGTACCGGGTGCAAAACAATCCGGAATTTAGCGAAACAAAAAATAATAGGATCTAATTGTGAATATCTTTCCAACGAACCCGAAAAATTGAAATTTCATAGCGGGAATCAAAAGATATGTCCAGTTGAAAATTCTGAATAGTCGCTATGGAATTCAGGCCCTTAAAAATTGTCATTTTGCAAACTACCTTGGATTTCGACGAAACCACTTTTGTTGGATCCGCAGTGTCAAGTTATTGCTAGATTCCAAATTTCATAATTTTTCGAATCAATATGTGAGCGTGGCAAAGAAAAACGTGTTTGACCAGTTTCAGTTGATTTTAATCGACTGGAAAATGGCCATTTTTCAAACGGTCTCAGAATTCGACGAAACTAGTTTTGTTAGGACCGTATCGTCAATACGAAGCTAAAAAATATTTTTTTGGAAATTTCCGAGTTAGTATGTGACCCCAGTAAATTGAAATGCGCCTACAAATTCAATATATAGAGTTATATGTTGATTTTGACGAAAACTGATCGAAACGATCAAATCAGCCTGCGATACATATTCCATTGTGTTCGGAATGGGGGTAAAACGCTATGGACGATAGGCGGTGGGCCTCGTTTTGAGGTCGAAAATAAAAGTTGCTTTTTGGTGGAAAATTAAATAATTAAATAAAAAAAAACCTTCCTCTCCCTTAACCCGTGCCCCTCCTCTGTTCTTCAAATTCGATCAAAAAAAAAAAAAAAACGCGATCGAAGAGACGAACGGAGGGCGCTCCCCTTCGCCCATCGCCAGACTCCGCCACCTCGCAGTCAACCGCCAGCCCCCACCGCTCCTCCCTCTCTCCGTTTGAACGCCCAAAGCCCAAATCCCCAAACCCTAAATCGCGCAGCCACCTTACCCCCTTCGTAGCCCGCCACCGCCCCAGTTCCAGCCCGCCGCCCCTTTGCCAAGGCCGCGACACTCCCCCCCTACACCCCCCCTTTGACCATAGGTGGTGCACAACCCCCCTCTTGAACGATTTACTGTAAGTATTTTTATTTAGTTAAATCTATGATTTTATTTAGTTCAAGCTATGATTTTTAATGCTTTAAAAATACGATTTTTATTACTATGAAATGCGAACAAAGATTTGATCTTTATATGTATAGTGAAAATATGATTTTTATATTTTTAAAGTAATAAAAATATGATTTTTATATTTTTAAAGTATTAAAAATATAGTCTTTACTATATAGAAGATGTAAAAATATGATTTTTGTTTATGTAGAGAATTAAAAATATAATTTTTACATGATAGGAATATTAGAAATATCATCTTTATATGTGTAGAAAAATAAAAATGTGATTTTTATAATGTTATATTTGAAAAGGCGAAATCTTTATATTTGAAAAGGCGAAATCTTTATATAGAGAATAGCGAGGTAAAAATATAATTTTTTATCTATATAGTAGCAATGTAAAAATAGAATTTTTATCCATATAGCGTGATTATAAAAATTCGATTTTTATATATTGAATAGCATAGTAAAAATTCTATTTTTATATATTGAATAGCGAAGTAAAAATTCGATTTTTATATATTGAATAGCGAAGTAAAAATTCGATTTTTATATATTGAATAGCGAAGTATAAATTCGATTTTTATATATTGAATAGCGAAGTAAAAATTCGATTTTTACATATGTAGAGAATACGGGCAACGAAGATGACAAAAAGGCGAGGACGACGAAGATGTCTATAAATGAAGTGTCGTGAAGTTGAGATAGCTTTCTGTGATAATTTCTCACTCTTCGATTTCTTTTCTAGTTATATATATATACTAGGATGCAGACGGTGTTTAGTAGCACCCGACACAATCGTCCACAGACCATGGACTTGTTTGTTTGGTTGCATAAATTAGCTAGATGATTTGATTTGAATTTGGTTGTTTGGTGAATTTGATTGATGTGTGAATGGCGTGGGCCTTCACTAGACCGGGGATAAGGCTAGGCCTTGTCCCGTTTCTAGTATCGTGCCGTTATGCCACCGAAATTTTCTAAAATATGTTAGAAAAAAATATCATTTTATTTTGTAAATGAACTGAATAGAAATTCATGTGTTGAAATAAAATATTTTATCGTTAAAAATATAATTTTTAACATGAAAGTGAATAAAATAAAATATTCATTTACAAACCAGACGGTTTGTTTATGTACACCTATTTGAAGGACATTGATTGGGTCGATAAATTTTACACATCGTCCAACTGCACAAATAAAAATCTGTGTTTGTTGATTTGAAACCCCACATGGGTGTTGGGATGAAATTCGAAGTTCACTCATCCTGATTGATTACATATGTCGATCGATTGATTGACAGGCTGTTATAAGCGTTAGATATTTATATTTGATGCTTATACAGTGTAGTGCACCTTGGTTGATGGTTGATTATTTTTCAATGCTATTATATGCGTGTGATGTATGAAAATCCATATAATAACATTATATGGTGATTGATTGGGCCTCATTCCAATTTAGAAAATAAAGAATAATATAAAATAAAGGTTCATGTGTTGACAGTACTCATCCGTTGAGATTAGTCATGTGTTGAACGAAATATTCTAACAATAAAATTTACATCTTTATCGTATTTGAAATTAGAAACTAACTGGAAATTAGATGAGATGAGTGGTCTCCTGGATATTAATCTGATGTTGGTTTCGGCCTTCGGGGTTAATATTCAGGAAATCGTTCTCTTACTAATTTACGGTTGGAGTCTGATTCAATATCAAACGATAGATACCTTAATTTTCATAAAATATATTAAATAACAAACATAGTCACACGTGGACAGTACTCATTCGTGGAGATTAGTCGTGTGTTGACAAAAATAAATATTCATTTGTTGAATAGAATATTTGAAAATAGAAATATATGAAGCCGTGCTGATTAGATTGACGCCATTTTGACGCGAACGATATTTATATCGATTGTATTCATTTTAAAATGAATATTGAAAAGAGATTTCGAAATCGAATATTTTGAAATGTAATCGAATTTGATTTCAATTGAATATATAATGAATTGAATTTGAATTGAATAGAAAACCAATTTGAATTGAATCGAATAGAAAACCAATTTGAATTCAATCGAATAAAAAACCAGTTTGAATTGAATCGAATAGAAAATGAATTGAATATAAAACGAATTCGAATTGAATTGAAAACGAATTCGAATTGAATTGAAAACTAACTGAAATGAATTCAGATTGAATTGAAATTTGAATTGAAATTAATTTTAAAAGGAATTTATAAGGAAAAATTCAATTTTGATTTGAATTGAAATGGAAGTCGAAATTGTTTTTGAAACGAATTCAAAACTATTTATAAAATTCGATTTAAATAGAAATCAACGAAATATATATTATATATATAATATAATGGCCTGAATAGAACGCGCCGCGCAGCGGCAGTTCGTGAATTTCGACCATTTATTTCAAACGGACATTACGGGAGATCCGACCGTCGGATCCTCCTAAAACCGGAACCGTTGGGTTCGTATCGAAAAGAACTTTCTAACGAATATTAGAAATTTGAAATCTAACGGTTGGATTTGGAGATACGTCCAAATCAAATTCGCAAAAGGTTGCTATAGGTGCAGTTTGATGGCCGTTGTTGGAAATCGATTGTACGGGCCTTGATAAAATTATTAAAAATATCAATAATTTGTCTAAAATCATAAGAAATGATTTGGGAAAAATTGGGATGAAAAACTCCATATTTGAAAAGATAAAAATAGATTTTTAGCAAAATGAACTAGTTTTGAACTAAAATTAAAATCCATTTATCTTTAAATAAATAAATTGGATTTGAAATGGGTTTTAAATAGAATTGATTTGTGGGTTTATCGTGAACAGTGTTTTAAATAACACTAGTTCTTTAACCCGATAAAAAATTTAGAATGTGATTTGGGTTTGTCGTGAACTGTGGTTTAAATGACACTAGTTCTTTAACCCAGTAAAAGGAGTTTTTAATGAATCTGCAATTAGATTGAAATGTGAATTGATAATTTAAATTATCAAATTTAGAAATTGGGCGAGAATGGAGTATCACCAGTTTTGCTCCAAAGCGATAGTTAAATCTTTAATTAGATTTGAACGTGAAATGGTAATTAATTTTACCGATAACACTGTGGTGTTAGATGTGGAGTATTACCAGTTTTGCTTCATGGGATGAATAGGTTGGGATTGGGAAATAAAATAAATAATTACTTCGGTGTGGTTCGCTAATCTCGACTAGTTTGGAAAACCATAATTTGGTTTGAAATGACATCCAAAGGAAGATTAAAGGATAAATTTTAAAGAATTTATCTTGGATAAAATTAATGGGAACCTTTCCCTAAGAATATGGATTGGAATGAGGCGTATGTTGTGTTTGTGTAACATTTGTTTTAATATACGCGGGTTGTTCGGAAAGTCCGGGTTTATACCCATTCTGAATAACCGATTCGACGATAAGTCGAAGATGAAGACGGTGGTCGAAGACCGGAAGTCTTCACATCGTTTGGATAACTACTGACGATCCTGATTGGGCAGTACACCCAAGAGGATGGAAATAGTTGGTGGTCGTCCAGACGTACTTGGAGATCGATGGATATGCGAGGAAAGTGCCTCCGGTTTCGTTCAGACCCAGAACGAAATTTTAAATGGATTGTGTGTCTGACATTAGATTTTATTCCGTGTTGATTGATTTCTGTTAAATATATATCTGTTTGGCGGCGGAGAATTTATTCTCTTGCTTAACGCCCTTCTCTGAGACGTACGAGCTTTGAGGTTATATATCAATAGATATCAATTGCATGGCATGAATTGCCTGTGTGGCACGCTGAGTCGCATAGATCAAGGCTTCTGTTGAAAAGCTAAGTCTTGTGGTTGATGATCAAAGCACGACCTTTGTGGCGTAGCTTTGTGTATAGCGTGGATTCGCGAGCCTCACACCTCGGTATGAGTTAAAAACGGGATACGGGCCGTTGGGAGAACACGACGTTTCTTTCTAGCTTTGGTGGTGTCAGCGACTTACCAGCCCTGACATTTATATATTTTTCACCTTTGTGGTTGTTGGAATGAGGCGCCTCGATTATAGGTCTGTAAGGATCGAGAAACGTGTGTTCAGGAATTGCCAATCCTCTAACGTAAGTGAGGACCGGCCCAACCGATCCAAGTGGCTGCCCAGAGTGTGTAGTCCTGAGCATTTGCTAGAGTGTCTCGAAGCGGAGAGGAGCTTGCCCCTTGCCTCGACTCATGACGGAAATCCAATTTTCAATACGTGTATTGCGGTTTTAATTGTAGAACTAGTATGGCGACATAGTAGCATGGGATGCTATGCCGTCTATGATTTATATTTATGATTGAAATTGTTTTGACACTATACACTTACTATAGTATCAAATGATTTGTTTTAAACGTACCAAGCATGTTTGGCTATTGTAAGGGAAAACCCTATCCTCCGGCTTGCGTTGCATTGTGTGATGGGACCCGGGTCTTATAATAGCTTCATTTTTTGAAAAAGCATTGCGTTGTTTATTCTATGTACTGGTATTCTTGGGAGGAAACCCGTTCCGTGTTATACGGCGTGGTCCCTTGAATTACTCTCTTTTAAAGTAAAGCTTTAAATAACTGTTTTAGTTCTCACACCAGTCACATGACTGACCTGGAGTTTATTGTTTTAACCTAAACTCTGGGTGCCCCTATTTTCCGCACGGGCAGCTAGTAGTTTTGGTTTTGCAGATTTATATCCATAGGATCCTGGTTTACAGCTGCAATGATATCCGGAAAGCTCTGTATCCGTATATCACCTTCAGTTGTGCTTTGTATTATTGTTCCGCTGCTATGTAATTTATTGTAATCTCTGATATTTATCGAATGTAATTTATTCATTTATACTCTGTATATTCTTGTATCTGATGGGATTGTTGTAATAGCAATGAAATGTTCTTCCGTCTGCGTTCTGATTTGTCCTGTTCTCAAAACGATCAGGGGTTTCGAACGGTCTAGATCGGTTTAACGACTGATTTGGATCGAGCGAAATTCTCGGCCGTCACATTAAGTTAGAAGGTTAGGGATTTTGGAAGCGAAGGTAAAAAGAGGAATCTCGCAGCCTGCGAAACTGAAGAGGGAAAATTTAGTATTGCACTGCCAATTTTTTATTTTCATTAATCATAACATCAAATGAAGTTGTCGTTTAGCCTAAGTGACCACTAACAACTTTGTTATAGCAAAGAAAGTTTTCATGCATTCCTTGTTTGTTATCAATATATCATTTTCTTGTAGTGGATTCCTGTGAGCTTGCTGGTGTTCTCCCACCATAGGCAACCTCTCCTAGGCCTTGTCACAGTTAGGTTAATGATAGTACTCTCCAGCGCCGGAAGGCCTTTCTCTCGGAGAGTAAAGGGATGAAGTGGGATTCAGCTACTCTACGAATGCAGCCAATGGCTTGATTATCTAGTGTGGCACTGGCTGTTAGAGAAGCTGAGGTGGGGGAGGCTTCAGTTGAGGAAAGATTGTGCAACTTTGTTTTGAATTTTTAGGTACTTTCTCCTTATTTTTACATTGATTTTTGCTATGTTCCTTTTTCTGGGTTGAGGCATTTGTGTTCACCTTTGTTGTGTGATGTTGCTAGCCTTGTCGGTCCATCATTATCCACGGAAGTAATGCTTTTCCCCGTATGTGTGTTCTCGGCGATGTGTGCTTTACACCCAGAGTTGCCAGGCCTTTTTCTGGCTTTTTTTTTGTTTGAGGTCGCCCAGATTTGTGCTAACCCTTGGTCCTACGCTTCTTTTGCATTGAATGATAGTGTGTTTTGGTTTAGAAAGGTGAAGGGATTTCCTTCTTTTGGCCTTCCTTGTTCGCCTCTTTTCCTTTATGGGCTGGTTAGTCATATGCCTTGTTGGTGGATGGTGTGGTAGTCCTTTCCTTCAGTTGAGTTAGTTGTATCTCTTTAGAGTAGTTCCTAGCTTGGTTGTTTTTTTTGCGTTGGGCTTAGGATGGGTTTCTGGTTGTCATGGGCTGCTGGGGCAGCGTTGGTACTTTGACATTTTTAGTGTAAGGGTAGGCTACAGCTTAACTCTTATTTTTTCGGTTTTGTGTTGTCCTTTTTTTGGTGATTAGTTGTCTTGTGGGTTTGTGCTTTGTTTCTCACAACATGACAATTTATGGTATGTGTGTGGGGTTGGTTTTATGGTTGGTGGTTTGGAGTTTTTTCTGCTTATTGGCTTTCTTCCTTTGGTTATTGTGGCTAGTTTCCAATAGGAATAGGTGTATGGTCGACGGGCTTGTTGGTTTCAACATGCCTATTTGTGCTATTGTTGATTCCAGGTTGGTCTCATTCTCCGCTCCTCTTAGAGGATTCTGGATCTCTTCTTGTTGTATTGATTCGTCCGTATCCTGGATTTCTGCTCTGGGCTGATTTGTTAATCTAATGACAAATCTTCTATGGCGAAACCCATACAATAAGTTGTGATGCCTAGTAGAGGCATCTCAATGATTCTTCTTTCTATTTCGTCCTCTATGTCTGCGTCTTCCTCTGTCGTTCCCTCCGCCCCTCTTCTTAGTTTATACGAGATTAAAGGGATCAACGACAGGTTAGATCACATTGCTTGAAACTTTCATTCTTGTCGATTGACCCGTGGGGATTCCATTTCGATCCATGCCAGAGGGCAGGGTTTGCTTATGCCGATCGCTTCTTCCTTTTCTGTTAGCTCTCTAGGTCAGGATTCGGTCCGAGCGACTTGTAGAGGTTCTCGGACTAGGCATCGTACCCCTCGCACCATCCACGCTCGTTCTCTTGTAGCGACAGATAAGATAGTTAGGTCTATGCGGCGTACGCTATATCTGATTTGAATCTTCTTCTTTGATATTTCATTTCTGCATTTTTTTGTTTTATCTATCGGTTTCGATAACGAACTTCTGTTCTGGAAGATTTGTGTGATCGGCAATGTTGAATCTTTTGTGCATCTTAAGCGCATTATTAGGAAACATTCCATTCTGGTGGTGGCACTTTACGAGTCATTTATGGGTTCCGAAGTGATATCACAAACTATCCATTCTCTACACTTCAAGGGTGGATTAGCAAATGTTTTCAGTAAGATTTGGATTATGTAGGAAAAATCGGTTTTTTCTTCTATTGCTTTTGACTAAGCTCAATTATTATCAGTTGAGTGTTCAACACCATCCCTTTCGTCCCCTTTCCTTTTCTCTGTGGTTTACGCTAGATGCGATTGCATTGAGCGGTTGGATCCATGGCGCGACATTTTGTCTCTTTCTATCCTTTGTTTTGAAGCTTTGGTGGAAGAAGGTGGTTTTAATGTCGTATCCTGCCAGGCGGAGAAACAAGGAGGTTCCTCTATTAACCGCGTAGAGGTAGAGGATTTCAATTCGTTCAACATCGAATCAGGTTTTTTTGGAGGTTTTTTTTGTTGGATCCGCGTTTACTTGGTGTAACAACAAAGAAAGCTCCATCCAATTCTCTCCCATTTGGATTGAGTTTTCGGTTCGGAGGATTGGTTTAACTTTCCTTTCTCTTTCTCAGTAGCTCACCTGCATCACACTAACTCTTACTATGCTCTTATGGTTCTGAGCTGCACTCCTCTAGCTTTATCGGGTCCTTTATCTTTTCGATTTCAGTCCATGTAGCGTTCCCATCATTTCTTTTATCATACCGTGGAGGAATCTTGGTCCCTCTCAGCTAATGGGAGTCCTTTGGTGGTATTCTCACTCAAACTCAAGCGTCTAAAATATTGTTTGAAGAAATGGAATTCCCAGGTTTTCAAGAACATTTTTGACAGAGTGTGGGTGGTCGAGCAATCTCTTATTTTAGCAGAAGCGGCTTACGATGAAGTGGCTTCGGCTTCAAATAGGCAGGAGTGGGCTTTGTCCCAACTCGCCTTCTCTTTCGAATTGTGAGTCAAAGAAGACTTTCTTCGACAGAAGGCGAGGATCAAGTGAGTAGTTGATGGTGACTGCAACTCGAAATTCTTTCATGCTTCTATCGACAAGAAGAACAATATTCTTTCTATTCATTAGATTCTTTGTCCAGATCAATCCTTAGCCACTTCTCCTTCGGAAGTAGAAGAGGTGATCCTTTCCCACTTCTAATCCTTCTTGAAAAGCACATCAGTCGATCAATCAGACCTTACTCACTTGTCTTTTATTCCCTCTTTGGTTACAGAAGGGCCTTCCCTTTGCGATCCACCGTCATTGGAATAGATTCGTTCTAGTGTCTTCTCACTTAGCAAAGATAGCTCGGTTAGTCCTGACGGATACAAAGGTGTTTTCTATCGTAGTGTTTTTGGTCTATCATTTAGGTTGACTTTGCGCTGGCTGTTCAGTCCTTCTCCTCTGGTGGTATGCTCCTTGGTGAAAGTCTATATGAGTGGATCGTGTATAGGCAAGTATGAATGTGTATACTAGAGTGATATAGTAAAGTAAATGCTAGTAAGGAAAATGCACACCAGAGTTTTTATACTGCTTCGGACCTTCTGTTCTACTTTTAGTTCCAAAGTTCCCCTTCGATATTCTAGTATCAACAAACCCTCGCTTCTCCCAGAGGAATAAGCTTAGTTACAATAAAGTTTCTTGTCAAAGGTATGTACTAATATAACACAGATGTTGACTAATCAGTACATGATCTTTCAAAGTATCTTCAAATAATAGTTGCTTTAAAGTGCAGATGTATATGGAAGAGTAGTATATGGTTGTGAGTTTCTCGAATTGCTTGATTGTTGATGGAATATAGAATAAATACAATAGAATGCCGAGAGTGTAGAAAGATGATCTTCTCTTCGAGTGTTTGGTGCTTTAAATAGTGTTGAGAAGTTGTAATTAAAGAGTAGTGACCATTGATGTTCATCCAAGAGTTGCTCTGATTTGTGGTGAAGAGTTGTGGTAAAAAGGAGTGAAGGTGTCCGTTGAGAATATGACAGTTGCTTTTTATATTTTTTAGGTCGACCATTAGGTCAGACGTATGGAATATGTTCCATACGTCTGAAAGCTCTTCAGACATATATCTTTTTTGAACCGAGAGAAAATTCAGATGTTTAGGAATAATATTAGACATCTGGATGTCATTCAGACGATTCCCCGATTCTGAGATCAGACGTCTGATAATACAATCATACGTTAGACATGCTTATATCAGCTATGCATATCCCATCTCTCTGTCTTCATTCTTATGCATATCCTACTTGCTTCTTTATGTAATTTTTCCTTGTTGTCGAGCCAGGCTTTATGCTTTGTGTTAGAGTCGATCTTGGACATATTCTGCATAAACTCCTGTATATATGTATATGATTTCCATTGTGTAATTGTCGTCATCGGAATTAAAGAATGTTTTTCCTAACATTCTCCCCCTTTACGATGATAACAACACGATGTACTTAAGAATATAAATTCTAGAACTCCCCCTTAATATATGATCTCTCCCTAAAAGTATTCTCCCTCTTTGTCATTGTCGAAAGGGAGTATATATAGAGTATTTTTCTTTAGATAGCATAAACACACTTACTTCAAGAGTAATAGACTATATTCTTGCTTTAGATAGCATGTACACACAAATATTAAAGAACACTGCCGAGCATAACATAATGAATATTGTAACGTCCCATATTTTTGAACAATACTTAGGAATATTTAAATCCATTTTAAATATTAATTTGGTGATATTAATGGATTTTATATCGAAATTATTTATCAGAAAATGGAGTTCGAGTATATATATTTATAAAATAATTAAAACGAGCTCGAAATGATGCGGTAGTTTGTAATATTGAGTTTTGAACTTTAATTGAATATATAGGATCCGATATAAGTTGGATTTCTGTGAAATAAGAAACGTTTGAATCCATTTGATTATATTTTTCTAATAAAAGAGAAAAATGCAAATTTCAACGTCTTGATTGTTAGTTACATCCAATTCAAATTTTCAAATAATCACTATGGAATTCGTTAATAAACAATAACGTTTATTAAATAAATATTAAGGGTTATGTATATATATTTGAATATCGTTTTAACTCAGGATTTTAAATATTGAGTTTAAATATATATTGGTTTATTCTAGAGCTGTGTAAGATTCCATTTGAATATATTTGATAGTAATAATTTATTATTATTTGAAAAGAATTTTTTGAATTTAAATATTATTTTATCGGTATTGTATAAGCCTTAGAAATAGCTTCCTTTTCAGACGACCTCCGTTTCCGACGAAACAAATTTTATTGGAATGTGTATAGCTAGTTATTGCTAGATTTCCAATTTGGGAACAATCAGAGTTATTTTCTTCGTTAATGCAATTGATATGTGAACAGATAGATAATTGAATATAAATTAGGGCCGTTTTTGCAAATGGAGTCGGTTTTCAATGAAGCGAACTTCATTAGAACTGGAACGTCCAAACGTAGGAGTATGTCCATTTTTATTAGATTTGGAGTTTTTGTGTGATGTCACGAATTAGACAGTTAGCGGTAAACGACGGTAAACGGTAATTTTTTTATACCGTAATATGTATATATACACACACATGTGCTCTTCAGTGCTAAGCAAAACCCACTTTTACCTACCTTAATTTCGACCTTCCCCAGCTCATTACGCCTGTCATGTTTCACTTCAGGAGACTGTGAATAAGCAGTTAGCATTTTTTTTCCTCTGTGCAGACCTCCATATGTAGGGAGAACAACTACACCCTTCACCATCAATTCCAGTGTATTATCTCACTCAATCGCAGACTTACCTATCCATGTTATTCTAATCTTCTACATGCCTACGACGTAACGTTGTTCTTATCCTTTACCATCTCTCTCTCTCTCTCTTTCTCTCTCTCTCTCTATATATATGTATATATATGTATATATGGCACGCTTAATTAGTTTGTTTTCTACCCATTTCTTAATTTCAGCACAAAACGCCTTACTGCATTTGTTGCCAACGTAATGATGAAACCAAGTAACCAACCCTCCTTCCAAACCAAAACCCGGACTTCCCATTTCATTCTTCTATTAAGTAAAACTAAGAATCGAGAATTTGGAGCGTGAGAGGGGATACTCGCGTGAAGTCCTGATGGGGTTCATGAAGTTGTTGTAGAAAACAAAGCAACAGAGAGGTAGTTTTATTTCTGTAAACTGCAAATGATGATTTTATTATTCACACAGAGCTCGGCTTATAAAGCCTAAGATTGTAACAGACACAAGCCCACTAAAACACAAAGCAACGTGACTCCTAAACTTTAGAAACAAGCTAAAGAAATAGTAGACAAATTCTAACTAGCTAACGACAGGTTCAAAACTTACTTATTCAAACAAAAACAAAACTATCTCAACAAACACTCCCTTAATCTGAAAGCTTTGTAGAGCTTCAGATTACTTCATGTAGATCACACACTCCCAGCATGCTCCGCAATTGCTTGAATGTTTCAGTCTTCAAAGACTTTGTCATTATGTCTGCTAACTGTTCCTTGCTGCTACAGTAGCTTAAAGAAATCACTCCATCTTTTACCAAGTCTCTAAGAAAATGAAAGCGTACATCAATGTGCTTACTTCGTCCATGCATGACTGGATTTTTCGATAATCTAATTGTTGAGCTACTGTCACACTTAATTTCCATGCCTCTGAGTCCTTCTTCTCCTAGCTCTTCGAGTACTCTGCACATCCATATAGCTTGGGATGCCGTCATTGCCGCTGCCACAAACTCTGCCTCTGTTGTTGACAAGGTGACGATTGGTTGCTTCTTTGAGCACCATGCCACTGCTGCTGATCCCAATTTGAAAACATAGCCACTTGTACTTTTTCTATCGTCGCAATCTCCAGCATAATCGCTGTCCGTGAAGCCTTCTAGCTTGCTGTTTCCGTCACGTCGGTACAACAACCCAAAACTGCTGGTCCCTTTCAAATAGCGAAGAATTCGCTTCACAATTTGCAGATGGTACTCCGTGGGTTTCACCATGTACCTGCTTAAGAAACAAACAGCAAATGTTAGATCCGACCGAGTTGATGTGAGATACATCAAGCTTCCTATGAGTTGCTTGAAGTAAGTCACATCAATTGCACTTTCTGTCTCATCTTTCATCATCCTCACTCCTGGAACTATAGGGGTACCCATCGGTTTACACTCCTCCATTTGAAACCTTTTAAGTATCTCCAATGCAAATTTCTTCTGACAAATAAAAATTCCCAGTGGCCTTTGCACAACTTCAACACCAAGGAAATAAGACAGTAAACCCAAATCAGTTATATCGAATTCTTTCTCCATCTCTTCCTTGAACCGCTCAAGCAAAATAGCATTATTACCAGTATATATGAGGTCATCTACATACATGCTAACAATAATAATATCCGGTTGATTATCTCCTTTAGTAAACAATGTTTGTTCACTGTTGCAAATCTGAAAACCTTGCTTCAAGAACCAGCCCTCAATTCGATTGTACCAGGCCCGTGGTGCTTGTCGGAGCCCATAAAGTGCTTTGTGGAGTCGATACACAAGATGCTCACTTCCCTTCACTTCGTACCCCTCCGGCTGCGTTACATAGACCTCCTCCTCCAATTTACCGTGTAAGAACGCGAACTTCACATCTAGCTGATATACCTTCCACCCTTTCACTGCCGAGAGTGCGATGACTGTCCTAATAGTGTCCATCCTTGCTACCGGTGCAAAGACCTCAGTGAAATCGATGCCTTGTCTTTGTGAATATCCTTTGGCCACCAATCTTGCTTTATGCTTAACCACCGCTCCGTTCTCATCCTTCTTGACTTTATATATCCATTTCACTCCAACTGGTTTTGCTCCTTTCGGCAATTGGACGAGACTCCATGTTTGATTCTTTTCGATTGACAATATCTCGCTGTCCATGGCCTCCTTCCATTTTCTTTCATTCACTGCTTTTGCAAATTCAGTTGGCTCTTCTAACGCGTCTCCGTCTTCTACCAGCAACGCCTCCTCTTCGTCGAGGTTATCTCCAGAGACAAAATCTTTTAACCAGCTAGGTTTTCTTCTCGATCTCTTTTCTTGCACCGCTCCTGTGCTTTCATCGACCACATCTTTCTTTGTTGTTGGGCTGGGAACAAGGTCTGTTGGACCTTCATCTGCTAGGCCTGAATTGGTACTAAGAGAAGAGCTCGAGTTTGAGCCTGAAATTGGAGTCTGTACTCCAATGTTTCCTTTCAACATGTCTGCTTCACCTTCCTCACTTGAACTGCTTTCTTCTTCGAATGATGCTCCATCAAATTCGCATTGTGCAGGCTCATAGTTCCAAGTAAATTCCATATTCACTTGCTCCTTAAACTCAGCTCCCCAATCCCAAGATTTTTCTTCTTCAAAGACTACATCTTTACTGTAAACTATCTTCCTCTTCAATGGATCATATAACTTGTATCCTTTGGTTGACTCACCTACACCAAGTAAAATGCAAGTATAGCTCCGATCATCAAGCTTTTGTCTCTTCTCGTCTGGAACATGAACATGAGCTATGCTTCCCCATACTCTGAAATGTTCCACCGACGGCTTCCTACCGCTCCAGGCTTCTTGAGGTGTCATGTCTTTGAGAGATGTAGTCGGTGCACGGTTGAGGACATAAATAGTCCATAACACCGCTTCCGTCCAGAACTGTTTCGGCATTCCTTTCGCAACCAACATCGATCTCACCATGTTGAGCACCGTTCTATTCTTTCTCTCGGCGACTCCATTTTGGTGAGGAGAGTAAGCATTTGTAAGTTGCCTCTTGATGCCATTTGACCTGCAGAATTCTTGAAATGCTCTAGATGTAAACTCTCCTCCTCGGTCTGTTCTCAAGCATTTAATTGAGACTTCCATACTCTTCTCTACCATCTTCTTGTAACTGATGAAAGAAGACAATGCCTCCGACTTTTCATGTAGAAGATACACCCATGCTTTGCGACTGAAATCATCAATGAAGCATAAAATATACCTTTTACCTGAATTGGACTCCGGCGTGATGGGGCCACAAATGTCAGCGTGCCCAGCTCAAGTATCTTCTTGGCACGCCAGATGCTTTTCTTCTCAATTCTATTCCTCGGTTGTTTGCCGATGAGGCAATCTTTACAAACTTCTTGTGTTGCTCCAATGGGAGGGATACCAGCTACCATTTTCTTGTAGTACAAAGTCCTTAAACCTTTATAGCTTATGTGTCCATAGCGCTGATGCCATAAATAAGCTTTATCCTTGGATGAATCAATTTGCAGACAATGACTAATATTGTTGGCAGTTTCAGCAACTATTTCTGCACTAAGAACAAACATCCTGTTCTTGCTCATCCTGACTGAGGCAATAAGACCTCTCTGACCATGATATAAATTACACATATTGTCTTGAAGCAAAACAGAAAGGCCTTTCTCTTGTAATTGACCTAAGCTGAGAAGATTATTTCTCAAGCTAGGTACCAGGTACACATCCTCAATAATGTATCTCAAGTTGTTGATGACAACTTTAATTTTATCTTTTCCGATGACCTGCATCACCGAATCATTTCCAAGCTTGACTGAGTGCTTGAAGCTCAAATCAAGACTCAAAAATAACCCTTCATCTCCGCACATGTGATTCGAGCATCCCGAATCTAAAAACCACACCATTGGTTTTCGAACTTCTGATATTTCTGTAGAGGTCATCAATAGCATCTCCTCTTCCTCATGTGATTCGGCATAATGTGCCTCCTTCCTCAGTGGACACTCATATTGGAAGTGTCCTAGTTTGTGGCACCTATAACATTCCAGTGTGGCTTTGTCGAACGTGTTTCTCCCACGTCCCCTTCCACCAAAACCTCTTCCACGGCCTCGGACTCCTCTCCCTTGTCCTCTGCCATCGGTGATCTTCAACAACTGTTCTTCTTTTGTCAAACTCTCCCTCCTGTTAATCCTCTGCTCATGTACTAGCAGACTACTATGCAACTCATCCACACTCATAAGATCCAAATCATTTGACTCTTCAATAGAACAAGCGACATAATCAAATTTTGACGGCAAAGATCTAAGTATTTTCTCGACAATGTCTATTTGGGACATTTTTGTTCCACCGTGTACCTTCAATTTGTTGATAATGGTTAAAGCTCGTCCCATGTAGTCGTCGATCTTCTCATCCTCCCTCATCTGCAGATTCTCAAATTCCTTCTTCAAGGCTTGTCGATGTGCTCTTTTCACTCGACTCGACCCATGATACTTTTGCTTCATCGAATCCCAGATGCTCTTGGATGAGGATTTGTCTATAATCGTCTCGATTATGGTTCTATGAATGGCCTGGAGAAGGTAACTCTTCACAATGAAATCATCTTCTTTCATCTTTTCTACCTGCTTCTTAAAATCTTCTGTCCTCTTCCTCTGCAACTCAGCTTGCTGCCGCTGGTCCTGAACCACGGCTGAGAATGTGGATGCGCTGGACGCCTCCTCAGTTGGTGGAGTGCTTGGAATTCCGGCCTCAACCAGATGCCATAACTTTTTCGAATCTGATGAAGTTTTCCATTAAGAGTGCCCAATGATCATAGTAACCATCGAAAACAGGAACTCCTAACGGCACAGCTACTCCCTCCATCACTACTTTGCTCCCACCAACACTCATTGCAGCCATACTCTCTCACTCCCTTGCTCTGATACCAGAATGTAGAAAACAAAGCAACAGAGAGGTAGTTTTATTTCTGTAAACTGCAAATGGTGATTTTATTATTCTCGGCTTATAAAGCCTAAGATTGTAACAGACACAAGCCCACTAAAACACAAAGCAACGTGACTCCTAAACTTTAGAAACAAGCCAAAGAATGGAGTTGGCTCTATGCATGCATGGTAAGGGACTGGGCAGTTAAACGAGATGACGCAGGAGAGAAAAGAGATCAGGTCGGTGATGCATGGCGTTTGAACAGTGTACGTAAGGCCATGGAAGTGGCAGGCGGTGCACTGAGAAGGAGGCTGCAGCGGTTTCTGCGTTAAAGCCGTGGGGGTTTTGCGTGACGTGTGAGGGGAGTACTGTACTACTGTGTTGTGTGGGAGATGGGCTGTCGAGTGGACCGGGTGTACAAGGTAAAACGTGGAAGTGATTTGAGTGGTGTACAATGTACATGATGGAGAAGGAAATGCATGAAACAGTGGAAGGGGAGTTTTCGCATGTCAGTGGTGATATTCATGGGTTTTTCAAACGGACACAACATATATGAAATAAAAAGAAAGGAGACAAGCGGTGAAGTTAGGGTACAGGAGCTTTTATGGCATCTGTTTGAAGAAAATATATCATGCAGGAGAAAGGTAAACAGTAGTTTTAACGGCCTGGGTAATATTTCTGATTAGGCCTAAACGAGGTTATCTGCCTAATTTTTTATCTTTATAACATGGCCATGGGTTTAAAATTTGTAAACAACCGTATCGTACACGGGGGCCAGACTCATTTATATACCAAATTTTAAATTGTGCCTAGCTGAAAGATTTCTGGAATTGTATGCTAAAAGGAACTGTAATAATTTTGTATTATTTGATAAACTGAACTAATAGTATATGGTACATATGACCCGCTATATATATATATATATATATATTTAGTTACAAGATTACGTGGGCTGAAATAGGCCCAGACTAAAGAAAGAAAAAGGAGCCCATGAGGCTTGATATATTTGTACAAGTCGGTTTGTATATTAGTCCATATGTCTAACAGCCCCCCTCAAACCGATTTAGGGTTTAATGGCTTCTGCTCTGCGCCGCCACTCGTAACCTTCAATTCAGTCCTTAATTTTTCAAAATTACTTCTGGACAGAGCCTTCGTCAAGATATCGGCCTTCTGATGGAAGGCTGGTAGATGATTGATCACCAACTTTTGTGGTTCCATTCTTTCTCTGATGAAATGGAGGTCAATTTCTAGGTGCTTCATCCTTGAATGTTGTATTGGATTATTGGACAAAGAGACTGTGCTCTTGTTGTCACACTAGAAGACTGGCTTCTTCGTCATGGAAAACCCTAATTCCTTAATTAGGGTTTCTACCCAAATGATTTCAGCTGTAGCCGATGCAATCGCTCTATATTCTGCTTCAGTACTCGATCTGGACACTGTTGGCTGCTTTTTGGTACACCATGAGATTGGATTTGGTCCCATGAACAAACAATAGCCGGTAGTGGATCTTCGATCATCTGGGTCGTTAGCCCAGTCAGCATCACTGTAAGTATTCAAATTTAAATCTTTTCCTTCTTTGATTGTTAAGCCATAATCTATTGTCCCTCGTAAATAACGTAAAATCCGCTTGACTGCTCTCCAATGTTCACTTAGATGATTAGCCATGAATTGACATACTTTATTTACACTATAGCAAATTTCTGGTCTCGTGATAGTTAAATACTGTAATGCTCCAACCATACTTCGATATTGTTTGCTATTATCTATTGCTTCCCCACTATGTTTAGATAAACGTAAACTGCTAGTCATAGGTGTGGAGATGGGCTTAGCTTTATCCATGTTAGCTCTAGGAAGAATCTCTGATATGTATTTCCTTTGGGATAAGAAAATTTCTGACTTTGATTGTCTTAAAACCTGGATTCCCAGGAAGTAATTTACCTCACCCATATCTTTGATAGCAAAAGTTTTGTTCAGATGGCATATGACTTTATTGATTTCAGTATTATCACTTCCTGTGATGAGAATATCATCAACATAAACCAACACATACACACTTCCCTCATTTTGATTTCTGGTGTATAATGAACTGTCAGACTTAGTTGCTGCGTAGCCTAGTCCAGCCAAAGTGCTTTTCAATTTAACATACCAAGCCCTTGAAGCTTGCTTCAAGCCATATATTGCCTTCTTTAATTGACAAACATAGTTTTCTTTGCCTTTAATTTCAAACCCCTTTGGCTGCTGCATGTAGACAGTTTCATTTAGGTCCCCATTCAAAAATGCATTGCATACATCTAACTGCCTTATGTTCCAACCTCTGTAAAGTGCTATGGTTAAAATTATCCTGATTGTAGTGGGCTTAACTACAGGGGAGAATGTTTCATTAAAATCAAACCCATATTGCTGAGAGAAACCCCTTGCAACAAGTCTGGCTTTGTGTTTGCATACGTTCCCCTCTGCATCCTTTTTTAATTTATAAGTCCACTTGCATCCAACAACATTTTTATCTTTTGGTGCCTTGACTAGAGTCCATGTTTTATTTCTTAATAGTGCTTCATATTCTTCATTCATGGCCTTGCACCAAGATTCATGCTTGACAGCCTCCTCATATGTAACTGGTTCAGTAGTGTCTGCTCTTTCACCTATTGCATTATAGACCTTTGGTTTAAATATCCCACTTTTAGCTCTTGTGATCATGTGATGTCCTTGTGGTTGTCTTTGAACATTATTGTCATCACTGTCAGTATCTGGTGTGCTATTATCACTGCTTTGATTCTGGCTGTGGTTGTTGTGAGTGTCATAACCTTGATTTGGATCTTCATTATCACTTAAGTGCTCACTTGAACTATACCCAGACCTAGTGCTAGATACAGTTGGAGTAGCTAATGTGAATTGTGGTCTCCCTTTGTCCTCAGATTGCACAAACCATTCTGTCAGAGTAGGAATGGGTCCCATAGTTGTTTGGTCTGGTCATTATTCTGATTATTTTTGCTTTTCTTATCTGCATAAGGAAACACACACTCATTAAAACCAACATGTCTAGATACAATGATCTTTCCCTTGTCATCAAGACACTTGTATCCTTTTTGGTTATCAGCATATCCCAAAAAGGTACATGGGGTTGATCTAAGGGAAAGTTTGTGATTATTATAGGGTCTGAGGCATGGAAAACACAAGCACCTAAATGTTCTCAAAAAATTGTAGTCTGGTTTTGTGCCAAACAAAATTTCATGAGGACATTTGTTGTGTAACACTTTAGTTGGCATCCTATTTATTAGATAAACACTTGTGCTAAATGCCTCATTCCAATATTTTAAAGGTAAGTAAGACATTGATAGCAATGTCAATCCTGTTTCCACTATATGTCTGTGTTTTCTTTCTGCAATGCCATTCTGTTCAGATGTGTGTGGGCAAGTAGTTCTATGTATGATGCCTTTTTGATTGAAAATATGTTTAAGTGGTAAGAACTCACTGCCTCCATCTGTTTGAACAGTTTTAATGCTGTAGTTTATATGTTTTCAATAAAATTCATAAACTGTAGCATTGTACTATATGTATCTGATTTGGCCTTAAGAAAGAAAATCCATGTATACCTGGTATATGCATCCACAATAGAGAGGTAATACCTGTGTCCTTGTCTTGAGCATAATGGTGCAGGACCCCATAAATCTGCTGTAACTAATTCAAGTGGTTTAGACTAAACAGTTTCAGATTTGCCAAAGGGTAACTTGTGGCTTTTCCCAAGTTGACAATGTGTACAAATGTTAGGGACATGTGAGTGTTTAAAAGGAATATTATTGCTTTTCAATATTCGCATTACAATGTCATAGCTAGGGTGTCCAAATTTACAATGCCAAGTATTCAAATCATTTTGGACACTATTACTACCATCAGAATTAACAGAATGATTTTCAATTACATTGTTAACATGATCATTTTCATTAATGTCATCAATCTGTTTTTTTGCATTGCAACACCATGTGTTGTCTTCTTTACCCAATCTTGATTGCATATTGTTGAATCTGTATAGACCATTATTCAGCCTACCCTGCCCACCTTGGCCTTGCTGTACCAATTAAGTTTTCTTTTCCCCAATCATTTTGGACACACTAATTAAGTTTTTCCTTGATAATTTGCTGGTGCCATGTTAACATTTATTCCTCTCTGCCCACCTTGGCCTTGCTGTACATAGTTGACATCAGTATTAAACCTGAAGCAGCATCTGCTTGCTGTGTGTCTTGGTTTGTCACATATCTGACATTTTACTCTGTTTGTATTATTTAATCTGCCTCTTCCCCTGCCTCTTTGATTCGGATTGCCTCTGGGTCCCTGTTGGTTGCCTCTGCCATAGCCAGGTATGCTTCTTGGCTGGTTAGCATTGTTATTTCTTGAATTTGCGGCCAAATTTATACTGAGTTCACCTTGGATAGCCTTTCTTTGTTCCACTCTCCCTTCATGTGCCAACAATGCTGAATATACTGCTTGTATATGTAACACCCCGTAATTCTACAACACTAAGATTCACAAATCAAGGCAGAATTAAAAGTTAAAATCAAAATCAAGGGAAACGGGCTATGCCATTACGTTCGTCTCGGAATTCTGCATGAAAACGAGTCCGAGTTTGCGTAAATAGGAGTCCGTATGAGGAAGATATGGCCTCCGGAAGATTCAGCAAAGTTCAAATTTCAAAACAGGGCAGAAAAGGAATTCAAATTCGAAAACAGACCCAGGCTGGGCTGGGCGGGAATTTTCCCGCCCAAGGCACCCAGGTCGACTGGGTAGTCGACCTGGGGGTCGACCCCCCTGCTTTTTCTTGTTTTCTGCACCTGGTTTGTTCTTCTGTATCTAGACGCCATTCTGACCAGATTCGTTGACTTCTACACTATATAAACAGCCCTAGTCTTCTTCTCTATTCACAATTCTTATCTACCCTTATGCTGCAAAGATTCTTGGTGAACATGGCCTCTTCCTCTCCTCTAAATTAAATAAATAATATATATAAAATAAATCAAGACGACGAAGTGCTGCTCAAGTTTGTCAAGAAGAGGTTCGAATCAAAATTAAAGCTTCAGGATGAGAATCAAAGGCTAACTCAAACGATTTCGAGCAACGTCGCACGAACCATAGCATCGCCATCCTTCTATTCTAATATAATTTCTGTAAGTCAGTTATTTCTAGATTTGAACGTTTTTCTCTGTCAGTGACATGAAATTAAAGGAATAAAAGAATATGCCAAATCTCTCTCTCTCTCTCTCTCTCTATTCGAATCAGTGCCTATACTCTTGGACTTAATTAAGAACTATTATGATTCGAGGACAAATAAGACTGTGAAACTATGGACCTTAAAACCATATGGCTATGACTATGAACATTTGCCTATGACTATAAACATTGCCTATAACTATGGACATTGCCTATGACTATGAACTTTTCCTATGACTGTGACTGTGACTATGAGGATTATTTTCTTGACTAAGCCTATGCCTTTGATTAGGAAATATAAACTATTGCCTATGACATAACAAGGACATCTGTGATTATACACTTGTGACTCATGACTAGGAAAGTGTTGCTTACGTTTTGTGATTATGAAATTGGGTATAAACCCGATCAACTATTCTTGGTTATCTTTGGTTTTAGACCTTGGGAATTTACCTATTAAGTTAGGTCTACCCATGTTCTTGAACCTACTCTGTTTATTCTTGGTTTTAGACCTTGGGAATTTACCTATTAGGTTAGGTCTATCCATGTTCTTGAACCTACGTCGTTATCCAAACCTTTTTATGCCAGTTATTATGTCCATCCTTTTTCATAGCATCTTTGGTTCATCCCCTATTTTCTACGAGTCTAGATTTATCCATAATCTAGATTGAATCGCAATTATACGAACGGTGGGAATACGATTTGGGCATAATGTGAAATGTACTAAAAACATAGTTATAAACTTGGAATTTGGCATAAATTGGGAACATGAATTATGGCATGTTCATAGAAATACAAATTGGATAAATTTAACATGAATTATAGGATGTGTAATTTGAATCTAGTATTGACTTGTAAATCTAGCATTTACATGAGTTATGAACTATAATAAATAAGTCTTGTTTGACATGAACTATAATTAGAATGTTAAATCAGGATTGGATTAGCTAATTTGGCGTAATAAGTATATTGATATAAATTTGAGATTGGCCATAATTGGGAATAACCATCAGGTTTAGCAATATCATGGTTAGTGACACTTAATTTGGTTTAAAAAGGGGAAATGGGCCATAAGAATGAATGTAGTCAATTTACATTAAAAGAGTAATTGGGAAATAAGTAAATTAGGATTAATTTACTTATAGAATTTTTCCTAAATGAGGAAGTGTAAATTTAGACAAATTAAAGGTTTATTAACGACATCTCTTTTAATGACACACCAGAAAGTTCTAGGGTGACAGAGAGGATATTGTCTAGGCTTGGGTTTGGAAAATACAAGTTTCCTGCTCTCCCTGGCTATCCCTAACTGATCCGACGAACGGGATGGTTACTTTCAAAACTTGATTTGAAATTAAATTGAAACCCTTTGAACTTAGAAAACATGAATATGCCTAACCCGAGGTTAGACTGAGTTGCGATGTAAACCTCCCCGGAACCAACCGACACATCCAGTATTTGCAACAATATCTGTCTAATGTGAGTGGTCGCGGCTTTAATCTATTTAATTAAAGCTAGAATAAGAATGGTAGGGTTAAGTTAACTAAGACACTTAACCAATTCAACAAGATAACCAAACCAATGGGTGGGGTTAGGTTCATACAGACACTTAACATAGTTAAGCTAGAATGGGAGGGTTAAGTCCATAGGAACACTTAACCAACTTAACACAGTCGAGCTAGAATGGGAGGGCTAAGTCCATAGGGACATTTAACCAAACTTATGGTAACAAGACCAGATTTGTAGGGGTTAAGTAACTAAGAAAACACTTAGCCAAACTAACATGTTAACTAGACTAGAAGGCGGGGTTAAGTAAAGCTAATACACTTAGCCAAATTAACATGTTAACCTGTCTAGAGGTTGGGGTTAAGTAAAATTTAATACACTTAGCCAATTTGATGTGTTAGCTGGGCTAGACCGTAGGGTTAAGTAAACTTGAACACTTAACCATCAGACTGTGATAAAAGAATAGGGTTAAGTCTAAACATGAAGGGATAATACTTAACCATTAATAACATGTTAGTTAAGACAGATGGGTAAGGTTAAGTTAAAAAAAGAACACTTAACCAATACAGGGTGAATGGGTAGGGTTAAGTAATAAGAAATACTTAACCAATACAGGGTGAATGGGTAGGGTTAAGTAATAAGAAATACTTAACCAATATAACTTGGTTTGTGGTGGGGTTAAGTCAACATGAAATTACCGATAACGCTTAACCAGTATAACAGGATGAATGAAGAGGGTTATGTTGGCTTGAATTGACTAATGACACTTAACCAATCTAAATTGACAGAAAAGGGAACTAAGTAGTAAACCTTAGAAAACAACGATTCTTTAAACTAAGTGGTAAATCTTAGTTAATAAAACTAAGTAGTAATTCTTAGTATAACACGAGGAGGAGCGAACGTCCGTCTGGTTAAAAAGAAGGCTCCAACGAATTGGGTTACGAAGCCCGAGGCTTCGAGGGAACGTGAGGGTACTCTTGGTATCCCTCTGTGAGGCTGCAGATGATCCGCCTGGGCCCACAGAGGTTAAGGTCTGCGTAGGAGAACCAGGGGTATGCCTTGGTTGCAATACATGGCAACCTAAAGACTAGGATGGACCGGCGTGATTCGGCGAGCAAACGGTAGCCCTGTGATAGCGACTCGTCGTCTACCATCCATCTTGAGTCAATTGAGATACGTGAAGCGGAAAGGCGGAGAATTCCAAAAGACCATATACTTGCTATCTAGTTATGGGTGAGGATGGCCATAGGATAGTGGGGCACCAGGGCTGGCGTATAGTTTTCATTTTTCAAGGTGTGCCTTTCATTAGTTGAGGGAGGGGTAAAGTGGGACCATGGCCACTGAAATAAAAATAGACCTTAGCATCTGCATCGCCAGATATCTGAAAGCTCCCGACCGAGTTCTGTATTCCTTGAGTTGCCCTGTCACAGGACTCGGACCGCACATTACAGGACATGTGCATCTAGACAAGCGATAATGGTTCGCGATACATGCGTGGGGAAGTATAGGAACATATAACACTCTAGGTAGTGTGTCCTAGACTTGGGGACGTCGTTTGACAGCTAGCACAATTCCTAGTTGAACTAGGTGGCATAAATCCTGAATCCAAGAAGCATTTAGCAGACAGCGTAAACTCTAGTGGAATCTAGAAAGTACTTGGTAGAAAACCCTAGATTAAATCTAGGTAACAAATAAATAAATGGATACCTGAAGGCGATGGAAAATACAGGGATTGGGATCACGTTACTAGTTGGAACACTAGTTAGGCGGTGCAGAGATATAGAAACTAGTATAACAAGGAAATAACGAAGTGGCGAAAGTATTAAAGCATATCCAGTTTATCTTAGCTTAGCATATCTTGTGTTAATCTTGTCTAATCTTGCCAACCCTATCATCATGGTGTTATCTTGTATTCAGTTAATTCATGTCGTTTTGTTGTTGTTCCATGTTCATATGCTAGAAGTTACTGAACTTACTCAGGCTTTATGTCTGACTCTGTTTTTCTTTCGTCTCCTTTTCTTCCGTTCCCCCCCCCCCAGGTAGTAAAGGAGGGAATAATATAGCTCAGGTTAAGTTGAACTGTCACTCTTTCCCAGCTTGAAGATTTGTCAAAGTTTGCTTGGATTCTCTTATCAGATGCTATGGTTGGCTCTTGCTAAAACTTGGGGAATATAAATGTTGTTTTATGCTTCTTTATTTTGTAAGAGATGATACTCTGATATTGTAAAGAGACCATTGTACAAACTATTTTATCAATAAAGCAAAGTTTTATTTTCCGCTGTTTAACTTATGTCTGTCTTGTAATTTATCTGCATCTTTTACCCTAAATGCTCCACAGAACTTAGTGCATTCCCTTTGTGAGTGACACTAACGGATGTGGGATGTTACACGTGGTATCAGAGCTGAAGGTTACCAGATCAGATAAAGGATTTGAAAAATTATTTTCAAAACGGTTTTAAAAGAAGCATTTTTCAAAAGAAAAGATTTGTTTTAAAGGCATATTCCCCAAAGACATACGCACTATCTTCTCTTCCTCTGTTTGAATTCTTGTCTCCTTCTTTCTTGGGTCTCTGGGGCTCCTGGCTTTCTTGGAGGTAACCTCCTCGATGGGCGAAGTAGTGCCCGACTTCCATCTATAGCCGTAGTTGTTTCATCTACGGGCAGTTTTCTTTCGAAGCTTATAGGGTTTTCCAGACGATGAAGGTAGTTTTCGAGAGATTTGTCAACATGACTACACACGGAAGGGGGTGAGGAGTTTGGATAAGGAGCATAGCTCTAGGGTGAAGAATTCATGGATGTAGATTTAGCTCACAAAGAAGGAAGGAATTATAAAACCTAAGACAAGAGGAAGTATCTTTGCTTGGGTATGATAGGGCATATAATTAAGGACAAGGGCAAGAACAAGGAACAAGATTTTCAGAAGGGCAAGTACATACTTTCACCACCAAGCGTACCTAGGAGAAAGGTAGTAAAGTTATGTTGGAAGAGTCTAGTTTTGTTGTTCGTTTTAGCGCTTCGCATTTGTTCATATCCACTTCCATAGTTGAGTCTCTGCACCATAGTATTTGTATAGTAGAAAGATCCCACTAGAGTCTCAAATCCAATTGGTGGTCCGACCAGTTTATTTTTAGTTAGTAGGGATTTGAGAATAGCTATCGAGTTTGCTTATACCATCTCACATAGATCATCTAAATTCGGAGGAGATATTCCTTGGGTGCTTGTCTGATATTGGTTTAGGCCTTTGGGGCTTGTACTTGAGGGATGTCGAGTTCGACTAGGATGGTTTGCATGAGAGATGAATAGTTGTGGCAGGCACTCCAAAGAGCACGTAGTGACCTTTCGACTCTTATAGTTATGGCATGGCGGATAAGAGGGAAACCTCTAATCATCTTAGTACGTATACTTGGTACCGTGATTGACATCTGTTTATTTTGGAAATGGAGATCCGGTATTTCACAATCATGAAGTTAAATTAGTTAAGATACAGTGGAGTAAAGCTCAAGAAGGCTAGATACTAGCATCATACCCTTTTCCTTAAGGGTGCATCCTTGATTTCTTTGTTTAGGAGCTTTGCGCATAATTGTTTCTCTCTTTCCAGAGTATATCCTCTAGGTCGTATCTTCGATCCTTAGGTAGAAGCCAATGGATGTAAACATGTATTTGAAACATGTTATGATTGGTGATTGCTAATGGTTGCTCGTGGATGCATATGCATACGTATTAGGCACTAGGTCAAGTTCGGACGCTTGCATATTGCATTTACAGATATGTATTTGTAAGTTGAACTTGATATGTTATCATATGGGTGTTGCATATGGATGAATGGCCGTGCACGCATGTAGTATTTACATGACTAGGGATGCTTGCATACATGATTGGACGCATGACACTGACATGATTCACAATAAGGAGGTCAACTGAATCAGTAGACCGCCTGATTTTGCATTAGATAAAGACATATACACACACTATGCATATGAACATGAAAGCATTAGAAATCTTTTAAGGACAATAGATGCATGTGAGTGAATGGTTGAGTAGATGGGTGATTGGATGGTAGGACACATTCTTCCTAACTTGAAGATTTCGGGGACGAAATCCTTTTAAGTGGGGGAGAATGTAACACCCCGTAATTCTGCAACACTAAGATTCACAAATCAAGGCAGAATTAAAAGTTAAAATCAAAATCAAGGGAAATGGGCTGCGCCATTGCGTTAGTCTCGGAATTCTGCATGAAAACGAGTCCGAGTTTGCGTAAATCGGAGTCCGTATGAGGAAGATATGGCCTCCGGAAGATTCAGCGAAGTTCATATTTCAAAACAGGGCAGAAAAGGAATTCAAATTCGAAAACAAACCCAGGCTGGGCTGGGCGGGAATTTTCCCGCCCAAGGCACTCAGGTCGACTAGGTAGTCGACCTGGGGCACCCAGGTCGACTGGGTAGTCGACCTGGGTCACCCAGGTCGACTGGGTAGTCGACCTGGGGGTCGACCCCCCTGCTTTTTCCTGTTTTCTGCACCTGGTTCGTTCTTCTGTATCTGGACGCCATTCTGACCAGATTCGTTGACTTCTACACTATATAAACAGCCCCAGTCTTCTTCTCTATTCACAATTCTTCTCTACCCTTATGCTGCAAAGATTCTTGGTGAACATGGCCTCTTCCTCTCCTCTAAATTAAATAAATAATATATATAAAATAAATCAAGATGATGAAGTGCTGCTCAAGTTTGTCAAGAAGAGGTTCGAATCAAGAATAAAGCTTCAGGATGAGAATCAAAGGCTAACTCAAACGATTTCGAGCAATGTCGCACGAATCATAGCATCGCCATCCTTCTATTCTAATATAATTTCTGCAAGTCAGTTGTTTCTAGATTTGAACATTTTTCTCTGTTCGTGACATGAAATTAATGGAATAAAAGAATATGCCAAATCTCTCTCTCTCTCTCTCTCTATTCGAATCAGTGCCTATACTCTTGGACTTAATTAAGAACTATTATGATTCAAGGACAAATAAGACTGTGAAACTATGGACCTTAAAACCATATGCCTATGACTATGAACATTTGCCTATGACTATGAACATTGCCTATGACTATGGACATTGCCTATGACTATGAACATTTCCTATGACTGTGACTGTGACTATGAGGATTATTTTCTTGACTAAGCCTATGCCTTTGATTAGGAAATATAAACTATTGCCTATGACAAAACAAGGACATCTGTGATTAAACACTTGTGACTCATGACTAGGAAAGTGTTGCTTACGTTTTGTGATTATGAAATTAGGTATAAACCCGATCAACAATTCTTGGTTATCTTTGGTTTTAGACCTTGGGAATTTACCTATTAAGTTAGGTCTACCCATGTTCTTGAACCTACTCCGTTTATTCTTGGTTTTAGACCTTGGGAATTTACCTATTAGGTTAGGTCTACCCATGTTCTTGAACCTGCGTCGTTATCCAAACCTTTTTATGCCAGTTATTATGTCCATCCTTTTTCATAGCATCTTTGGTTCATCCCCTATTTTCTACGAGTCTAGATTTATCCATAATCTAGATTGAATCGCAATTATACGAACGATGGGAATACGATTTGGGCATAATGTGAAATGTACTAAAAACATAGTTATAAACTTGGAATTTGGCATAAATTGGGAACATGAATTATGGCATGTTCATAGAAATACAAATTGGATAAATTTAACATGAATTATAGGATGTGTAATTTGAATCTAGTATTGACTCGTAAATCTAGCATTTACATGAGTTATGAACTAGAATAAATAAGTCTAGTTTGACGTGAACTGCACAGGTTGTGCCTTAGTCATTTATGTGCACAAGTTGTTTGCACCTGTAGACTTTTTGAACATTCGCTATGACTTTTTGAACATTCGCCGCATTGGATCCGCTAAGCGCTTTAACTGCACAGGTTGTGCCTTAGTCATTTATGTGCACTGCCTTGTTTGGTCTTGCATTATTTCCTTGTTTATTCATTGTGTGGTCACTGCCCTCTTGTTGTTTGCATCTGAATTATTGAGCTCTTGCTTGCCTTTGCCACTGTGTTCTCCTACTAGTCATGTTAGCCTTGGGTTGTTTGGTGCTGTCTTGAGTGTTGTACTGGCATGTGCCTAAACGGTTTTATATTGTACCTTGTGTTGCTATTGATCATCACCTATTTCAATGCTTTAGTTTGAGCCTTGATGCCAGTTCTGATTTTTCTTGCTCTGCTTGCTATATTGTTTTTGTTTGTCACTTGCTTTGATATTGTGCATGTCATGAAAAAGAATATGGCATTTTCCTGCCTTCATATCTTGGTCTGATCACTTCTTGTACCAAATTGTCTTGTGTACATTGCTGCCATGTTATGCTTGACCATTTTGCCCATGCACACTTGCATTTGGGTTTGATCTCCATGCACTTGTGAGATTTTTTTACATCATGCTTGGGTTGTCGTGATCTGTCACCTGAAAATAACTTCATACAAGTGCAAAAATATCTTTCTATTTAAATCAGCAGACCACTATACGTTGAGTCGCGTTCGGTCAAGCTCAGCAAACCACATCTGTGAGTCGTGGCTGGTCTTTATCAGCAGACCATTGTAGTTGTGTTGAGGTAGATCTACGAGCACCAGTATTCTGTCTACCTTGTGGTATGTTATTAACTAAGAGGAAATAAATGGAAGAGAAGATAAACTTTCTCATTACTTAAAATGTCCGTTATACGTCTCTATTTATAAAGGAAATGAGATGGGTTACAGTATTACAATTATGCCATTTACAATTTTTTTTCTTTAGTACCACCTTCCGATATCGGCTCCTTGTATTGTCTTCAATATCATCAGTATTGATTTTGGTATTGGTATCAGCTCCAGTATCCAAAGCTTGGTTTCTTCTTCGGCTTCGTTTTCGGTATTTCTTTCTTCGTCTTCGGCTTCGGTGTTGCCTTCTTAGCTTCGGAATTGCTTTCAACTTCGGGGTTGCCTTCTTGGTTTTGGTGTTTCCTCTGGCTTCGGTACCACTTCTTGTTATTATCTTCTTATCATTGGTTCCGGTGTCATCTTTACCTTCTTGGTATCGGTTTTGTTGCTTCCTTGTTGGCTTCGATGTCGACACCAAGCTGTTTGTTCCAACAGCTTGATGCTGATAGCAAACATAACACTATATACATATTTACAAAAATAAAAACTCTACTCACAACACTACCCCTCAAGTTAGTGCATAGATATTTGTCATGCCCAACTTGTTACTCAAATATTTGATTCTAGCACCACTCAGTGATTTCATAAATATATCAGCTACCTTCTCCTCAGTCTTGACATGCTTTGTTAGAACAAGACCTTGTTGAGCCTATTCTCTAATAATGTGACAATTCACTTCAATATGCTTTCTTCACGAAACACCGGATTATTACATTGCAACCTAATTGTCACAATAAGGAGTTATTAGTTTAACAATATTTATCCTAACTTCACACATAAGATGATCTACCTACATCACTTCAAAGATTGCCTTAGCTATGGCTCTATATTCAAAGTCACCACTCGATCTAGAAACAACATTATGTTTCTTGCTTTTCCATGAAATCAAATTTCCTCCTAGAGATGCACAATACCAAGACATAGATTACCTATCTAGTTTTGTTCCTCCTCAGTCAGCATCACAAAAACATTCAACTCTTGCATGGCCGTGATTCTTGTACTCAATTCCTTTCCCAACAGATCACATTAGATAACTCAAAATATGTTTCAGTATGCTCTTATGATACATAGTCGGAGATGCCATAAATTAGCTTACAACACTGACAACGAAAGCGATGCCAAGTCGTGTAACAGTTAGGTAGTTCAATTTTCCTACAAACCTCCTATATTTCTTTGGATCTTTGGACAATTCACCATGTTCTACAATGTTACAGTTTATTAGAATTGGAATATTGCTAGGTTTAACTCCTAGATTTCCAGTCTCCTCCAGAAATCAAGAACATACTTCTGTTGAGAGATAACAATACTACCATTATCTCTCGTAATTTCCACACCTAGGAAATACTTCAAGTCTCCTAAATCTTTAGTGTGAAATTGGTTGTAAATAAAGGATTTAAGGGATGAAATATCTTTTATCATTGCTAGTTATCACAATATAATCAACATAAACCACAGGTAGAATTATACTGGATTTAGTATTCTTGTGAAATACTGAATGGTCACATCTATTCTTCACCATTCTAAAAGTTTCCATTGCATTACTGAACTTTCCAAACCAAGCTCTAAGACTCTGTTTTAATCCAGACAGTGTCTTTCAACTTGCACACTAGACCACTCTTCCCTTGTGCAATGAATCCAAGGGGGTTGAATCATGCAGACTTCTTCTTCAAAGTCACCATGAAGAAATGCACTCTTTATATAAAGTTGATCTAATTTCTAGTTATATGTTGCCGCTAATGAAATAAACATCCAAATAGAAGTTAGCTTTGATAGTAGGGAATTTTTTTCAAAATAACCCACTCCATAGATCTGTGTGTATCCTTTTGCAACTAAGTGTGCCTTTAATCTAGCAATTGAACCATTAGTGTTTGCTTTTACAGTGAATACCCACTTACACCCAATAAGTCTCTTATTTTCAAATAACCGAACTGAACTCCAGGTTTTATTATATTCAAGAGCATTCATTTCCTCAACCATAGCAGCCTGCCAACCATGACTGATAATGCTTCTCCAAGAGTTTTAGGTATAGAGACAGATTCAAGAGAAGTGATAAGTGAATGAGGATAAATGTTTATATGAGACAAAAGAAAAAATCGGATACATATATTAACGTTTTCCCTTTCTTAGAGCAATAGGAAGATCAATATCAAGATTAAAATTAGGAATAGGTTCATGTTTAAGCGGAAGGATTGTGCCAGATGTGGATGAAGCTATATCATGAGGGGGTGATAAACTAGTTTCGACAGAATCATTGGTGTTGTTCTCTTCTTGTATAGAGTGTGATATTTCGTATACAATAAAATCATCATTATCCCCCTGATCTTCCTGACTTCGATAAGGTAAGCTTAATGATGACAAAAAGAATGGTGTTTCTTCGATGATAGTGGCATTAATAGATATGGGATATTTATTCAAAGAGGGGCTGAAACACCTATATCCTTTTTGCAAACGAGAAAAACCCAGGAATATACATTTGACAGATTGTGGATCAAGTTTAGATACTTGTAGTTTGACATCTCGAACAAAACACGTACACCTAAATATTTTTGGTTTAATAGGGTATAACAATTTGTCAGAAAAGAGAATTAAGTATGTTATATCACCACTAAGAACAGTTGAAGGCATGCGATTTATTAAAAAACATGTTGTGGAATCATCATCAGCCTAGAAAATTTTAGGAACATTCATATGAAATAACAGTGCCCGTGCTATTTCAAGCAAATATCTATTCGTTCTTTTAGTAACTCCGTTTTGAGATGATGTATCAACACAAGATGTTTCATGTAGCATTCTATTTTGACTTATGTAAGTTTGAAATAAACTCGAAGTATACTGCTTTGTATTATTACTCCTTAGAGTTTTAACATGAGTATTAAACTGAGTTTTGATTCCAGCGCAGAACGAACAAAATATTGAATACAACTTAGATCGATTTTTCATAAGAAATAACCAAATCATACGTGAATAATCATCTACAAAAGTAACAAAGTATCTATACCCTGGTTTAGAAATCACAGATGATGGACCCCAAATATCAAAATGAATAAGTTCAAAGGACAAATAGCTCTTTTATTCATTCTAGGACGCAAACTTACATGATGATGTTTAACATACTGACATGATTCACAGTTCAAAGACTGTAATGATTTAAATTATGGACACAATTTCCTTAGAAAGGGCAAAGATGGATGCCCTAAGTGACAGTGTGTATTTAAAACTTGAGAAATGCTTGAACAAACAAATAATCGTTGATCTATGGAAGGAACATCGAGAACATATAGTCCCTTTGACTCACGTCCTCTACCAATGATTTCTTGAATCACAAGATCTTGAAATATACAATAAAATGGAAAGAATGAGATGGAATGATTCAATTGTTGTGCTATTTGACTAACAAAGAGTTGATTGAATGCAAGTTTAGGTATATATAAGGCAGATGTTGACAGAGAATGTGAATAGGTTGGGCTTATTGTTCCAAACCCTTGAATGTTTCAAGAGGATCCATCGACTAAAATAACATTATGAGCAGAGTTTATGATTGAAAACTCGAGAAAAGAGTACTATTACCTGTCATATTATTTGTAGCACCAGAATCAATGACCCACTGATTTCTTCCTGGATTGGCAAAACTATTATTATCTGCTATGGTTGAAATGGGTTGAACAGATTTAATGAGACCATTCTAATATTCGGTAAATTTAGAAAATTCTTCTGTTTAAACCATAACATTCTGCCTAACTTGAACTTGGGTCTTAACAATATTAGCTACTTGTTGATTTCCAGCCAGTTTTTGCTTATTCTGTAGCTTCCAACAACCAAATTTAGTATTCTCTTGTTTCTTGCAAAATGCACATAACTTCACTGTCATATTCTCATATCTAGGCGTACTAACCTCCCTTTTGTATGAGTTCTGATTAGGTTTCCACGGTTGGTGTTTATTAGCTGTCCAATCAAAGCACTATTGCGTTGAACTGGTGGATTTGAATTTGAACTTGAGACTTCAGTTCTAAGAATCCTCCTAAACATCATGCAATGATATTACATCTGATCGAGATGAAACTTAAGATTTAGCAGATTCATACTCAGATGGGAGACTGGCCCGGAAACTCATAATAACCATTTGTTCTCTCTACTTTTGTTGTACTTTAACATCAACACCGATAGGAAGTAGCAAATTGAATTCTTCATAAATCTTCTTGAATGTCATAAAATAATTCATCAATGACTGGTCTTGTTTCTCCACTCGATAAAATGACTTGCAAATCTCATACATCTGGTTTATATTTCCTTTACTAGAAAATAAAGACTCTAAATAATCCATAAGTTCTTTCACGAACTCAAATGATTCACCAAGCTGATGATATCACTCTCAATTGTGTTTCGGATTTGAAGAAACAAATGAGCATCATCCCAAAGCCACAAAACTACTTCCTTGTAAGATGGATCAGCTTTAGGCGGATCTTCAACTAGATGATTATCTCGATCAATACTTCATAAATATAATCGAATTGTTTTACTCCAGTTGAAGTAGTTCGATTCATTCAACTTATGCCCAGTTATCATAGAAATTATCAGCATGTCCTCCATCACGGATTTGGTCTCTCCCATGATTCACGAATAAGATTGGAAAATAGATTTGAGATCATGAACTTAATTCAAGGATCGGTGATCTAATACCATGTTATTAACTGAGTGGAAATTAATGGAGGAGAAGATAAACTTTCTCATTACTTAAGATGTCATCTATACACCTCTATTTATAGAGGAAATGAGATGGGTCACAATATTACAATTATGCCATTTATAAGAAAAATTAGTATCGCCTTCCGATATTGGCTCCTTGTATTGGCTTCTAACATCTGTATCGACTTCGGTATCGGCTTCAGTATCTAAAGCTTCGATTTCTTCTTTAGCTTCGTCTTCGGTATTGCTTTCTTCATCTTCGGCTTTGGTATCGGTTTAATCCTCGACTTTGGTGTGTTGCCTTCTTAGCGTTGGTATTGCTTTCAATTTCGGTGTTGCCTTCTTGCCTTATTGTTTTCGGTGTTGCCTCCGGCTTCGCTACCACTTATTATTATTATTATTTTCTTAGCATTCATTCCGGTGTCGTCTTTACCTTCTTGGCGTCAGTTTTGGTGTTGCATTCTTGGCTTCGGTGTCGGCAGAAAGCTGTTTGTTCCAACAGCTTGATGTCGATAGCAAACATAACGCTATATACATATTAACATGTATATAAACTCTACTCACAACATGGTGTTTACAGTAAACCACTGTGAATATCACATGTAATCTAGACTCAAATAAATGATTATATACCTGACCAAGTCTAGAAAAATGATGAGAAACACATCAAGAATCTGAAGCAAATAAAAATTAAAATTAAATTTATATTCGCCAACACTTAAATTTTGTTCCATTTTGCTGTGTGTGTTTTTGTGATAGGTATGCAGGTGACTGGACTGGATCTTGAAGCAATTGAAGCTCTTTGTGTGTACATGAAATTGTATATGTAACAGAGTGAAATTTGAGTGATGTAGTAAGGAATGCATGAATGTGTGAATTGTACAATAGTGGAGTCAGAAAGTTGTAATATTTCAACTATTGAGATAAAATGTTTAATTGAATAAGAATACTATTTGAATTCTGTGCAGTAACATTTTATTCAATACAAATATTTATTTCTATATGAGATGTAATGTAGAATAGTATTGTTACAAACACATTTATGTAATAGTATATATATTCATTTTCATCAAAAAAAAATCATATTGTTATACTCAACAGTCGGCATTGGCTAACAATTTTTCTATTTCATGTGTGTCTCTTCCTAGGGTGAGGTCATTTTCTTTTCTTTTCGGGTAGGAGTTGAGAGGCTTCGGTCCTTGTTAGGGTTTGCAGCTCTCGAGCTTTTTCCTGGATGGGCGATCGAGCTGCTATTGGTCTTTTCAGAAGTTATTGTTTTTTGTTAGTTGGGAGATGTTCTCTGTTTGGGAGTTTCTTTCTATCGACGAAATATGTCCTTTTGGTTCTGGCCGTGACTGTCTCTTTCTTCGTATTCGGTGTTTTATTTTTGTTGGTGTGAGTGGGGCTGTATGTACTGCCACTTTGGTTGTTTTGTGTATGGGTTGCTGGTTTGGGTATTGTACCATTTAGGGTTGTAGCGACATGTAATGCATTGCTATTACTGGATTGTAATCCTGTGACAAACCGTATATTTAATGATAATATATTTAAATATTTTATTTAAATATAACATTGTTAATCGTTAATTGAGTATGTGTTCAGAAAGTCACATTTTGCATACAGATGAATTTGGACTTGAAACCACTTCCATTGAGTTCAAAATGCCATTTACATGATCGAAAACTATAAATTTCGGTATATTTCGAGTTTGTGAAAATGAGGACCTTGAGTTGAGGATTAGGTCAGTAAACCTAACCCACTCTTATAACCCACCTAACTCACCACTCCTTCATTCATTTCCTAACTCTCCACAAAAATAGAAATGGGGAAGGGAAAGGGGAAATTAAAATCCCCTAAGCCCTAGCTTTGTCTTAGGAATCCAATTCATGTTGAAATCAAGAGGAGAATCAAGAAGAAGAAGCTTTGGTATGCTCCTCTCCATCTTCTCCAACTCATCTCCTCTTCAAATTCTTATGATTTCCTTAACTTAACTCTTAGGAATTTTGTTGGTATGTGTAATAACCCGTATTTTAATAACAAGATATAACACAAAACAAGGCAGAATTAAATAATAAAATCTGAAACAAGGGAAACGGGCTATGCCATTGCGTTCGTCTCGGAAAAATACGCGAAATAGAGTCCGAGTTTTCGAAAATCGGAGTCCGTATGACCCGATTAAGGCCCAACAAAGTTTTCAGAAAATTTCTAAATAAAAACAGATTTTTAAATTCAAATCTAAGCTTGGAAATTGGGCCAGTTGGGCCAAGGCGGGAAAATTCCCGCCACAGTACCCAAGTCGACAGCCCTGTCGACTTGGGAGTCGACTGGGTCTGACCAGGTCGACAGCCCTGTCGACTTGGCTGTCGACTTGGCCCAGACGCCCAGTCCTGCCTGGTGCACCATTTTGGGTTTGTGTTGAGCTTGGGGGCCAGATTCGATTTGGAGGGCTGAGATGAGAACTAGGGTTTAATCCTATGGTCTAAATCACTAGCCTAATCTATAAATAAGACCCTAACCTACCCTAAATCCTCATTAATCTATCCTACAACTAAACTATGGCAAAATCAATCCTCTCATGGCCTCCACTCTCTTCATAAATTCCTAAATCAATTTTCAAGAGATTTCCATGCATACAAGTGTATTTAGGCTTGTATGATCCTCTTTAGCTTGCATTAAAGTCTTGTTTCTCTATTGGCATCATAAAGGAGGAGTCTTGATCAAGTTTGCTTGCATTTTGGGGTTTTAATTAGTTGCATAAGGGGGTTTCTTACATTTGCTATACTCATTTGAGTCTTCATAGCATAGTAAGCCTATTTCTACTCTTGTATTTTAACTATGAAGTTAATATGTTATGTTGCAAGTTGAGTTTGGGGTTAATCATGATATGTGCTTTGATCTTATGATTTTATGCATAAGATTACTCTATGCATGTTAGTAAAGTCATTACCTTGGCTTTATGCATAGAAAGATATGATCTTTGGTTGGAAATGTTGCATGATGCAACTTTGAAACTCTCATAAACCTTGTATTAACATGCATATAATGTTATATGCATGTTACTAGTCCTTATCTCATGCTATCTATGGCCATGTTCCGCCTATTTGCCAAGTTTGATGTTATGCATGCATATGAACCTTATGCAAGATGAAACCATGTTATGCATGCATATGAACCTTATGCAAGTTGAAACCATGTTATGCATGCATATGAACCTTATGCAAGTTGAAACCATGTTATGCATGCATATGAACCTTATGCAAGTTGAAACCATGTTATGCATGCATATGAACACTATGCAAGTTAAAATGATGTTATGCATGCTTATGAATATTTTGCAAGTTGATAACGTGATATGCAAGTTTATGATCACATCTTTGTCTCATATGCCACCATGTTTAACTTGTGGCTCCAACACCTTTATGTCATGATTTTGCCAAGTTCCCTCTTTCTATCCTTTATGCGCTATTGCGATATGTAAGCGAGGGGATTGCGTTTGGGGTTGGGTAAACTTAAAAGACATAAAAACATAAGCTTGGGAATTTACCTATTAAGTTAGGTCTACCCATTGGGAATTTACCTATTAAGTTAGGTCTACCCAATTGCTTGAAAATTTGTAATGTGTTTTGGAAATATGATGGACATGACACTTAGAAAACATGAGGATGGCCAACTCGAGGTTGGGTTGAGCTTGTAGCATAAACCTACCCGGAACCGACCGGCTTAACTAGTGGCTACAAGCAATAGGACCCAATGTGAGTAGTTGGTCATGTTGCACGTGAAACCCGAGGTTAGACTAAGTTGTGGTGTAAACCTACCCAGACCCGCCCGGCCTAACTAGTAACCACAACAAGGTCTAATGTGAGAGGTTGGGTGCATTAAATTAATTAATGCCACATGGTAGGGTTAAGTCATGGACCGCTTGAATACTTAACCAATTAAACACGATGGGTTGGTAGGGTTAAGTCATGAACCTTGGGTACACTTAACCAACTTGGTACTTGGATGAGTTGGGTTAACCACGTTTAACCCATTAAGGAAACCCTAGTTGCGTGGTCCTTTGCACCAGTAACCCTCTTGGTTGTATCATGATACCCTAGGGACTAGGCTAGGGTGGGGCACGATTACTGGGATGACATGTAAGCGACCAAAACGACGGCTGTGTAGGTGCGCCGGTGTAGGTTCAGGCGGGCCATGGTCGTGCACATGGTCCGGAGTTGAAAAAGCAGGCACGGGCACCAGTAGGTTTAAACTGTGCGTGCTTGGTTTGTATCAGCGGTTGACACCCTAGGACTTGATACACCCTAGGGTGGACCTAGCACAGTTTAGCTACACTTCGTAGTGGTGCCGTAAGACACCGACACTTGACGAGTTAGGCTTTAGGAGAGCCGATCGACTAGACCGTGCTAGTTGGACCTTGGTTTTGGATCATTCATGATGTTGGGCCAAACTTGGGCCTGGGGATCACTTCTTGTTTACACTTGATATGACTTGTGATACTAGTACCCTTGGTGCAAACCTCAACCTTGTATATGCGGTGCCACACTTGATCTATCTTGTTGACTTTTCTTTCCATGCCAGTTATCATCCTACGACTCATCCTTGTTTACATATACAGTTAACTTTATTAGTTGTTGTACAATAGTAGGTAGGACTTACCAGTCTTTTGACTGACCCATTTTCTTTCGCCTCTTTTCTTTCGTTTCCCCCCCAGGTTTACAGGGTGGGAATACCGGCACTTAGCTTGGATCTTAGCAGCTTTTCTTGGATAGCTCATGTATGCTTTGGACTTGAGCTTGCTATGGTTTCCTACTCTGGGGATAGCTACTTTATGTTTTCCTTCCAGTTTCCAGTTTTATGTTTCTAGACTTTGTTTATGGAAAATAATGATCAAGTACTGTGTTGTAACTTAACTTATGGTTTTGATATGCTAGTTTTTATCCGCTGCTATATTTACTCTGTTTTTACTTATATGTTCTGTCTTGTGATATCTGCATGCATGTTTACCTTAATTAAACGCCCCTCCAAAGTCAGTGCCCTTGCAAGAGTGGCACTGGCGGAGGTGGGGTGTTACATTTGGTATCAGAGCATAAGGTTTACGAGATTGGAGCAAAAAGGGTTTTAAAGTTACTTTCAAAAGCTATTTTCAAAACCGATTAAGTATTTTCCAAAGAAAAGTCTAGTTTATTTTGAAAGGCTATCCCCCAAGAGCCATAAGCACTATCCTTCGTTTCCTCGTTCTAAATCTATCTTTTCCTTTTTCAGCATGGCCGATCTCAATCTTCCTGAGGGAGTCACCATTCCCGGATGGTTCCGGAGGTACTTGGAAGCTAGGGCCAATAATGCAGGTCCAGCAACCACTCCCACTATCACTGAGGTTCCACCCCCTCCTCCTCCTCCTCAGCACCCACAAGCCGATTTCGCCAAGGTTTGCAAGGACTTCAAGGCAATGGGTGGCAAAAATTTTATTGGGACAGAGACTTTTATGGAAGCAAGAAATTGGTTGAAGGAGACCGAAGATCTCTTTGCCATCTTTGATATTGAGGACCGTAGAAAGGTTCTGTTGGCGGTTTGGCTACTAAAGGAGGAAGCTTCTTTTTGGTGGGAGGTCACCAGTGCTACTAGGCCCGTAGAAACCTGGGCCGATTTTAGGGCAAGGTTTGGGCTTAAGTTTTTATCGCCTGCGGAGGCAAATTTGCAACTAGAGAAGTTCATAGCCTTGAAGCAAGGAGACATGACGGTGAGAGAATATGTGAATAAGTTCAACCAGCTTGCCCGATTCGGTTTGGACATGGTCAATACTCCCGAGAAGAAGGCTTTACGTTTTGCACGAGGGTTAAATGAGCCATTACAAGGTCTAGCCATGTCACACATACCCATGGGGGCCACTTTCGAGAGCCTGGTAGACATGGCATTGCTGCAGGGAGAGGATAAGAATGGGAGGAAGGAAGTCAAGCCCAATGAAACTCAGCCTAAGAAGACAGACTCCAAGTGGGGAGGGAATCAGAGTAATCAGAACAACAAGAACAACAAGAACAACAAGGGCAACAAGAACAAGGCAAAGGACACAAGAAAGTGCCACTTCTGTGGGATTGTTGGGCACGTAGCCAAGGACTGTAGGAAGAAGAGAATGAAATTGGGTGGATGCTTTCATTGTGGAGAGACGGGACATTTTAGCAAGGATTGCCCTAAGAAGCAGGGGCATGGACAAACTCAGCGCGCAGGTTCATCTGGAGGGCAAGTGCATGCTCTCAACACCGCTCCAGTTCAGGACCGAGGTACTATTTCTGTGGAAAGTCTTGTTTATATTTCTGGTTTTCCTGTTCGCACTTTGTTTGATTCTGGCGCATCGCATACCTTTATTTCTTCTGATGTTGTTGGAAGTTTGCACCTAAGTACTAGTCTTGTTGAGGATCCCGTTAGTGTTTCAAATCCGATTGGGGGTTCAGCCCATTTATCTATGATCTGTATGGATTTGAGGATTTCCATCTTGACCGTAGAATTCTCGTGTGATGCTTATGTTCTCGGGTTCACGGGATACGGGTTGATCTTGGGCATGGATTGGTTGTCCCGCTATGGAGCCATTCTCGATTGTGAGCATAGGGTGGTGAGACTCATGACTCGCCTTGGTAATACCCTAGAGATTTCTTGCAACCCGCTAGATCCCGTCATGCTATGTTATCTTAAATCTCTTGACTCGTCTATCGATGATCTGCAATCTGTAAGGGTGGTTCGAGAATACCCTGATGTTTTTGAAGAAGTTAAGGGGTTACCCCCTAAGCGAGAAATAGATTTCCGCATTTATCTGGTTGATAATGCTGAACCAGTCTCCTTACCAGTTAGGCACATGGCCCCGCGTGAAAGGAGAGAGCTCAGTAAGCAAATCAAGGAGCTACTTGAGGAGAATTTTATTAGGCGAAGCATTTCCGAATGGGGTGCTCCTGTGGTGTTCGCTACTAAGGCGGACGGCTCGCTTCGTCTATGTGTTGATTATCGAGAGTTGAACAAGCTGACCAAGAAGAATAGGCATCCATTACCGAGGATAGATGACCTCTTCGACCAGCTTGTTGGTGCTTCTGTTTTCTCTCAGCTTGATTTAGCCACCGTATTTCATCAGCTTAGAGTGGCCGAAGACAGCATTGATAAGACTGCATTTAGGACTCCAGATGGATTCTTTGAATGGCTTGTCATGCCATTCGGCTTGACTAATGCACCCGCCTACTTCGTAGATTTGATGAGTAGGGTGTTCAGGGAGTTCCTTAACAAGTTTGTTGTTGTCTTCGTGGATGATATTCTGATCTTTTCAAAAGACGAGGAAGAACATGCTAGGCACCTCAAGGAGGTGATGGATATGCTCAGAGCCCATCAGTTGAAAGCCAAGTTCTCCAAATGCCACTTTTGGAGAAAGGAGGTCCGGTTTCTTGGGCATATAGTTTCTAAGCAGGGTATAACTGTGGATCCCGCTAAAGTGGTTGCAGTTCAAGACTGGAAGACTCCTAAGAATGCAACCGAAGTGCGAAGCTTTCTCGGTCTGGCGGGCTACTATAGGAAGTTCATTAGAGACTTCGCTAAGATTTCGGCCCCTCTCACTAGATTGACGAAGAAGAACTTAGTCTTTGCATGGGACTTAGAGTGTGAGCTTGCTTTTCAAAGGCTCAAAAGGGCCCTTACCACAGCTCCAGTTTTGGCATTACCCGATGGCGGTAAAATGTTTACCGTATATACCGATGCATGTGGCACGGGGTTAGGCGCTGTTCTGATGCAGGAGAGAAGAGTGATATGTTATGGGGGTAGGCAACTTAAAGTTCATGAGAAGAACTACCCCACTCATGACTTGGAGTTAGCGGCGATTGTCTTTGCACTCAAGTCCTGGCGCCACTATCTTTTAGGCGAAAGGTTTGAGTTGTACACTGATCACAAATCACTCAAGTATCTCTTCTCGCAGAAAGATCTGAATCTTAGGCAGCAAAGGTGGATGGAATTCTTGGCATCTTATGACTTCGAGATAGCTTATACCCCTGGCAAGGGTAATGTTGTGGCTGATGCACTAAGCAGAAAAAGGTTGGCTTTGAGTCCCTTGTTTGTTGAGATGAAGAGCCTAGAGTTCCTAGCAACCTTTGATTTCACGACAGCAGATGAGTCGATGACAGGGTCGTTAGCATCTCTCGAGCTTAGACCCACACTTCTTGATCAAGTAGGGGCTTCGCAGAAAGAAGACCCACAGATAGTTGAGATCATGGATAGGTTGATTCGTGGTGAGACGTCTAGTCACCTTGCTAGATATACTGTTGATGACAAGGGTTGGCTAAGGCGTGATGGAAGACTCTGCGTTCCACAAAGGGGAGATTTGGTGCATAAAGTTCTCGAAGAAGCACATCACTCAAAGATGACTATACATCCTGGTGGAGATAAGATGTATAGGGATATGAAGCGCATTTTCTTTTGGCCTGGAATGAAGAAGGATGTGGCAGAGTATGTTTCAAAGTGCGTGGTGTGCCAACAAGTGAAAGCTGAGTCGAAGAAACCGGGTGGGCTATTACATCCATTGGAGGTCCCGCAATGGAAGTGGGAGAGCATCTCTATGGACTTTGTGGATGGATTGCCTAGATCAAGAAAGGGTAATACGAGCATATGGGTCATAGTTGATCGACTTACAAAGAGTGCTCACTTTATCCCAGTAAAAAGCAAAAGGACTGCATCATGGCTGGCGTCTGTTTATCTTCGAGAAATAGTAAGATTGCATGGGGTTCCTTCTAGCATAGTCAGCGATCGTGACCCAATCTTCACTAGCCAATTATGGAATAGCTTGCAGGAAGCGATGGGTACACAGTTGAATCTAAGTACAGCCTATCACCCCCAGACGGATGGCCAAACCGAAAGGGTGAATAGAGTGCTAGAAGACCTTCTGAGGCTTTGTGTTCTTGATTTTGGTGGTACTTGGGAAGACCACCTTCCTCTTGTGGAGTTTGCTTACAACAATAGCTATCAAGCTAGCATAGGGATGGCACCATTTGAAGCTCTATATGGGAGACCGTGTAGGTCACCATCTTGTTGGTGGGAGACAACAGATAAGCTTGTACTTGGGCCCGATATGATACGAGACACATCTGAGAAAGTTGAATTGGTGAGAAAACGGATGAAAGCGGCCCAAGATAGACAGAAATCCTATGCTGATAAGCGAAGGACAGACTTGGAGTTCGAAGTTGGAGACATGGTTTTCGTGAAGGTTTCTCCTTTGCGTAATGTGGTTCGCTTCGGAGCAGTTGGGAAGCTGGCACCCAGATTCGTAGGACCCTTCCCTATCATAGAGACAATTGGGAAGATGGCTTATAAAGTGCAATTGCCCGAGAAGCTGTCCGGAGTGCATAATGTCTTTCATGTCTCGCATCTCCGAAAGTGCCTACATGAGTCCGCTGAGGTGGTTGAACCTAGCATTCTTGAAGACGTGGAAGTAGAGAAAGAGGCAACCTTGAGGAGAGCTCCGATTCGTATCTTGGGAACGAAGATCAGAAAACTAAGGAATCGAGAGGTCAAATTGGTGAAGGTTCAGTGGAGTGAAGCCGAAGAGGATGCAACTTGGGAGACAGAGGAGAAGATGCTGGGGCTTTATCCATTTCTTTTTGAGGGTACATTCTCGATCTCTTTTCCTCTTTAGCATATCTTTCTTTTGCTATCCATGTTTATCCTGTTTATCTTGTAACTTTGTCATGAGAACCTTAGGTAGAAACCCCTTGGATGAAACATGTATTTGAAACATGTTGTGCTTGATAGTTGCAAGTGGTTGCAAGTGTTTGCAAGTGGATACTCGTGGATGCATGATACACATTAGGCACTAAGATCGGCTCACACACCTTCATATTGCATATGCATGAGTGCTTATACTTATTCATGGCTGAAACTTGTTGTGCTATCTCATGGATGTTGCATATGGATGAATGTATGTGCACTCATGTAGAAATTATAAAATTAGGCTAGGAATTTGCATACATATGGACGCATTTCACTAGCATACTTCGCATTAAGGAGGTGTACTGAATCAGTAACCGCCTGATTTTCGCATTAGATAAGTACATATACACACACCTTTGCATATGATCATACAGCATTTAGAAATTGTTAAGGACAATGGTTACTCGTGGATGATGTGGTGAGTAGATGGATGATGGATGGTAAGACACGCTCTTCCTAACTTAGAGATTTCGGGGACGAAATCCTTTAAGGAGGGGAGAATGTAATAACCCGTATTTTAATAACAAGATATAACACAAAACAAGGCAGAATTAAATAATAAAATCTGAATCAAGGGAAAGGGGCTATGCCATTGCGTTCGTCTCGGAAAAATACGCGAAATAGAGTCCAAGTTTTCAAAAATCGGAGTCCGTATGACCCGATTAAGGCCCAACAAAGTTTTCAGAAAATTTCTAAATAAAAACAGATTTTTAAATTCAAATCTAAGCTTGGAAATTGGGCCAGTTGGGCCAAGGCGGGAAAATTCCCGCCACAGTACCCAAGTCGACAGCCCTGTCGACTTGGGAGTCGACTGGGTCTGACCAGGTCGACAGCCCTGTCGACTTGGCTGTCGACTTGGCCCAGACGCCCTGTCCTGCCTGGTGCACCATTTTGGGTTTGTGTTGAGCTTGGGGGCCAGATTCGATTTGGAGGGCTGAGATGAGAACTAGGGTTTAATCCTATGGTCTAAATCACTAGCCTAATCTATAAATAAGACCCTAACCTACCCTAAATCCTCATTAATCTATCCTACAACTAAACTATGGCAAAATCAATCCTCTCATGGCCTCCACTCTCTTCATAAATTCCTAAATCAATTTTCAAGAGATTTCCATGCATACAAGTGTATTTAGGCTTGTATGATCCTCTTTAGCTTGCATTAAAGTCTTGTTTCTCTATTGGCATCATAAAGGAGGAGTCTTGATCAAGTTTGCTTGCATTTTGGGGTTTTAATTAGTTGCATAAGGGGGTTTCTTACATTTGCTATACTCATTTGAGTCTTCATAGCATAGTAAGCCTATTTCTACTCTTGTATTTTAACTATGAAGTTAATATGTTATGTTGCAAGTTGAGTTTGGGGTTAATCATGATATGTGCTTTGATCTTATGATTTTATGCATAAGCTTACTCTATGCATGTTAGTAAAGTCATTACCTTGGCTTTATGCATAGAAAGATATGATCTTTGGTTGGAAATGTTGCATGATGCAACTTTGAAACTCTCATAAACCTTGTATTAACATGCATATAATGTTATATGCATGTTACTAGTCCTTATCTCATGCTATCTATGGCCATGTTCTGCCTATTTGCCAAGTTTGATGTTATGCATGCATATGAACCTTATGCAAGATGAAACCATGTTATGCATGCATATGAACCTTATGCAAGTTGAAACCATGTTATGCATGCATATGAACCTTATGCAAGTTGAAACCATGTTATGCATGCATATGAACCTTATGTAAGTTGAAACCATGTTATGCATGCATATGAACACTATGCAAGTTAAAATGATGTTATGCACGCTTATGAATATTTTGCAAGTTGATAACATGATATGCAAGTTTATGATCACATCTTTGTCTCATATGCCACCATGTTTAACTTGTGGCTCCAACACCTTTATGTCTTGATTTTGCCAAGTTCCCTCTTTCTATCTTTTATGCGCTATTGCGATATGTAAGCGAGGGGATTGCGTTTGGGGTTGGGTAAACTTAAAAGACATAAAAACATAAGCTTGGGAATTTGCCTATTAAGTTAGGTCTACCCATTGGGAATTTACCTATTAAGTTAGGTCTACCCAATTGCTTGAAAATTTGTAATGTGTTTTGGAAAAATGATGGATATGACACTTAGAAAACATGAGGATGGCCAACTCGAGGTTGGGTTGAGCTTGTAGCATAAACCTACCCGGAACCGACCGGCTTAACTAGTGGCTACAAGCAATAGGACCCAATGTGAGTAGTTGGTCATGTTGCACGTGAAACCCGAGGTTAGACTAAGTTGTGGTGTAAACCTACCCGGACCCGCCCGGCCTAACTAGTAACCACAACAAGGTCTAATGTGAGAGGTTGGGTGCATTAAATTAATTAATGTCACATGGTAGGGTTAAGTCATGGACCGCTTGAATACTTAACCAATTAAACACGATGGGTTGGTAGGGTTAAGTCATGAACCTTGGGTACACTTAACCAACTTGGTACTTGGATGAGTTGGGTTAACCACGTTTAACCCATTAAGGAAACCCTAGTTGCGTGGTCCTTTGCACCAGTAACCCTCTTGGTTGTATCATGATACCCTAGGGACTAGGCTAGGGTGGGGCACGATTACTGGGATGACATGTAAGCGACCAAAACGACGGCTGTGTAGGTGCGCCGGTGTAGGTTCAGGCGGGCCATGGTCGTGCACATGGTCCGGAGTTGAAAAAGCAGGCACGGGCACCAGTAGGTTTAAACTGTGCGTGCTTGGTTTGTGTCAGCGGTTGACACCCTAGGACTTGATACACCCTAGGGTGGACCTAGCACAGTTTAGCTACACTTCGTAGTGGTGCCGTAAGACACCGACACTTGACGAGTTAGGCTTTAGGAGAGCCGATCGACTAGACCGTGCTAGTTGGATCTTGGTTTTGGATCATTCATGATGTTGGGCCAAACTTGGGCCTGGGGATCACTTCTTGTTTACACTTGATATGACTTGTGATACTAGTACCCTTGGTGCAAACCTCAACCTTGTATATGCGGTGCCACACTTGATCTATCTTGTTGACTTTTCTTTCCATGCCAGTTATCATCTTACGACTCATCCTTGTTTACATATATAGTTAACTTTATTAGTTGTTGTACAATAGTAGGTAGGACTTACCAGTCTTTTGACTGACCCATTTTCTTTTGCCTCTTTTCTTTCGTTCCCCCCCCCCAGGTTTACAGGGTGGGAATACCGGCACTTAGCTTGGATCTTAGCAGCTTTTCTTGGATAGCTCATGTATGCTTTGGACTTGAGCTTGCTATGGTTTCCTACTCTGGGGATAGCTACTTTATGTTTTCCTTCCAGTTTCCAGTTTTATGTTTCTAGACTTTGTTTATGGAAAATAATGATCAAGTACTGTGTTGTAACTTAACTTATGGTTTTGATATGCTAGTTTTTATCCGCTGCTATATTTACTCTGTTTTTACTTATATGTTCTGTCTTGTGATATCTGCATGCATGTTTACCTTAATTAAACGCCCCTCCAAAGTCAATGCCCTTGCAAGAGTGGCACTGGCGGAGGTGGGGTGTTACAGTATGCTCTTAGATTGAAGATTCAAGCGTATTGATTGAAGAGAGGTCGATCTAACTTAGGTTTGAAGCTTCTTCTTCATTCCTACAATCAAAGGTGAGTTCCTATGAACTCACATCTATGTCTCAAGCATTCTTGCTTGTCTAGTGGCACATATATATTGCTTATGAATTGTGTATTTGGTCGTGCTGATTGTTTTATGTTTTAACATATCCAATTTAAGAGTTTTGATATCATTTTCAGTGATTTCCATTGTGGTTCTTAGTATGCATGTGGATTTGGGTGTTATAAGTTGTTTTGGGCAGCCTTCGATGCTCCAATTTTGCATATATAATGTTATAAGCCTTTAGGCATTTACCGATATCATTCTGAGCTTGTTATATATGCAAAATATTGCTCTGACCCATATTCAGACGTCTAAACTGCTACGAATAATTAAAAAACAGAAGGAGCTTAATTCAGATGTCTGAATTTTTCTATTCAAGCGTCTGATTTTTCCAATTCAGAAGTTTGAATCTCAAACAGAGACAAAAGCTCTAGAAACCCAATTCAAACATATTAGGTCCATCCAGGCTCTTTCCCGGTCGAGTTTCGGCCCATTTCGCCTTTTCTTGTGACTCTTCTGATTTTCTGGTTCATAGATTTCTACGTTTTGATTTCACGAACTTTGAATTTATTCGTGGTGAACGAAATTATAATCGATAGTCATGAGATTTTATTTCCGTTATTAAAACGTGAATTCTTGGTTCGGTCATCATTCGATCGCTATTACACGAGATTTGCCACTTTGAAATTATATAAAAGGGGTTTAAATTATTAGTAGATACAGACCTTTTACTAAATGGTTTCTAACTCCACTTTATTATATCAAGTTATTTTCCAAATTGGTTTCTAATTCGACTTCATTAGATGAAGTTATTTTATAAATTGATTTACAAATCTACTACTGTATATTTTATAAACCTTTTTTCGTTCGTATGAGAAATCTAATTAAACACCTTAGTAAAAACAAGGACTATGAAGCCCTGCATTTGCTTTGACAGTTAATTCTTGGACTCGTTCGATTGAAAACCAAGACAATGATCGTTTTGTTTTTCTAGTGGAATATACAACTTATTAAATAAATATTCGAGTAGAGCAAGTGATTATGGGACATGTTGCTCAACTCTTATATTTACTAGCCTAGCGTATTTTACACTATACTTGATCAATTTTGATCATTTATGATCTTCATATCATTTTGTGGAACTTCAGTTCACTTTGAGTATTTTAATAATCTTCGGATCATTTTGAGGAACTTCATTTCATTCTGATTATTTTAATGATCTTCAACTCATTTTGAGGAACTTTGGTTCATTTTGAATATTTTAATGGTCTTCGGATCATTTTGGGGCACTTCAGTTCATATTTGTGGATTTATGCTTTTGATGACCCACGAACCCTTTGTGCGGGGTCACGACCCGCGATCTTCGGACCATTTGAGGAGCTTTGGCTCAATATTAATGGCTAGCTACCTGAAGATTGTGTCTCATTTGGGATACACGTGTTGGTGAGACTTCGGGATCCCAATTTGAGATAAGCCTAACCCCCTCCTTTTTTGATTTCTGGATTTCTGATTATTGATATATGGAATTTGAGTTTATTGATATTGTGTTATCAATTTTTGAGTTGATTTGATATGATTTATCATTTCCTCTGAGCAACTACATAATTTTGAATGGGATATTCTTTTATAGCTCTAATATAGATTTTTGAGATATACCGTAGACATTTCTGGGATTTACACTTATACTTTACATTGTTATTATCATACTCATGTCTACATTTGTTTATATCTCTTATTATATCCTAGCTTATGAGATAAGTACAACTACACTGATTCGTTTATTGTTTATCTTTGTGTTAATAATATTCAAGTCAGGTCGAGGTATTTCAGGTGATTCTTCTTGTCTCCAGCATAAACCATCCTCTACTTTTGGGCACACTACTTTAGTGTTGTACTTTTGGGTTATATGTATATAAGACCGAGATTCTTTTGGATACATACTATTTTGTGTATCCTTTATACCTATTCTTTTGTCATATAGTGGACCAGGTATGACCACTAGCTTTGTGTATACACTTATGTGTTATATTCGTATTTATTTCTGCCTTTGTGATATGAATATCTATGTCTGACTCTGATTAGATTGTTATGTTACTTTATATTGATTTCTGAATTATATACAATCGTTGTGTAGCAGTTTTGAACTTGAATTAGATGTGTCGGATTTCCTCATGAGTTTTGGAAAGTAAGACCACATTATCCGATATGTTTAACACTCGTTCAAGGCTATTATACAGATGATCGCTACTCAACAGCCTTATTCTTCGGGTTAGTTGACACCATTGTTTGCAATGGCCTTGGCAAACGCGAATATAGAGGTGGGGCGTTACAAAGCCATTGGAGAATGGCTATTTTCTTTTTTTTCGATTATGTACTACTTTATTTTCTAAAAAAAAAGTATTGTATAGTTTAATATTTAAATTTGCTTTTGACTGGCATCACCATCTATACCACATCCACGTATTGTCATAGTGTTCAGGAGATTTGTATTGGATCAAAAACGGATCGGGTATGACATGAACCACTTGCATTATAACTTTAGGATATTCTAAGACATCAATAATTGCACAGCTATCAAACAATGTAACTTGGGTTTCTTTATAGAAATAAAAATCAAAATCAAGGAAATTTTCCTATTATGCAGTTTCTAGTAATTTAATAACAAACGATGTATATACAAAAAATCAACTTATATGATTGTTGCTTTTGCTATCAATCTACGTAAAGCAACAAATTATAGACTAATTAAGGCTTGCAAACGGCTTAGTTCCAACCTAGCCTTACATATACGAGTTTATCACATATACACACATGCTTAAAACTTTAATTAACTAAAATTACGTTATATAACACTATTAGAAAAGGTGCATAATACCGACGCAAGTTTACAACAATTTGTGATGGAATTCCGACACCCCGCCTTTTTTGGCGTCGCAATGGCGTCGGAGTTATCAGAAATTGTCGTCACTATTCTGCACCTTTTCTAGTAGTGTAAATTTAATTATCGTTTTCGACATTGTATAAAATACATGAACTGTGCTTATCCACACTAAATAACCCAAACAAGCCCTAAAAGCATTAAATTATTCAACTCAGTGCATACTAATTTATTATCGTAAAAACTATAAATTTGCAATACTTATATAGGATAATAACAATAATTAACCTTCAATACCCGCCGTTCGTAGCTCGGGTGGTTCAAGAGTTGGGAATTGGGGATCTAAGCACTGTGTGTGGGCAGGTTCGAACCCTGTTGTGAACCACTTTGGGGCTGGGACGTTACGCATCTGTGTGCGACGACTAAATAAAGCGGGATAGACACACGACGTGGGGTTTACTTAAGTGAGTATCAATGTATACTTGTGATCTCAAAAAAAAAATAAAAAAAAATAAAAGAAGAAGAAGAAGAAGAAAGAAAAAGAAAAAAAAACCTTCAATAGACTACACTACACAAAGAACGAGGCAGTATCAACACTTAAACTAATAAAATAACCCTATAACCAATTTGGGCAATTATGATCTAGGCTAATTACATGATTTAAAGGTGGCTAGGAGGTTGGGGATGAAGTCAGGGAAGTTGGTCGGAGTTGGGATGCTCGCGAAGGCGGTTGAACTCGATAAGGGTGAAGTGAAGGTGACTGGAGGGAGAATTTTCGTTTTCTGGGGAAGGAAGAAAGTGAGGAGAAAGAAGCGGGTTTCGACCTATTTGCATGCGACTTTTCAACGGCTATCAATGGCCGCAAAAAACAATATTCCAACGGCTTCAAACGGTTTGTTACTTAATTCGTAAAGTAAATCCAAATTGTACTAGTCTTTGGTAGCCATTGGAAAACTGCTATTGTCAACCGTTGCTATGTACATATTGTTTGTTTAGTAGTCAAACCACCATCATCTTTGCCATCTCTGTGATTTTGGGAAGATCTGTTGCTATCACAAACTGCATGCAAATATTTTCTTTATTTTTAGATACTTGTTCTTTTGAAAAAATATGTTGAAAGTAATACTGTTTTGAGGGATCTTTGAATGCATTTCGGTTTTGGGAAAAAACTAGGAGGACGAAGAATAACCGACTAAAGAAAAAACCAACCGCTTGTTCGACATTTATAATCCTGGATAATTTAACAGCCAGGATTTCCCTTAAAACCTGATACGGATTGCCACGTGATCTGGCATTATAAGAGTTATGCTACAATACTCGAAAAAGTTTTTGTCAAAAAGTAAGAAATAGGGGTAAATCCGGAATTCATGGGTGGTATGCATTGAATTCAGAGGGGTATTTGTGTAATTCAGGGGGGTAGACCTCCTATTTTTTTGTCTATGGTGTATTTTTTGATAAAAACCGTTTTTGTCATTGTAGCATTTTTGGGCATTATAATTGCCTGGTAACTCCATTTTTTTATTGGTAAGTTTTATTTTCATCCATTTGTTCCAGTAGTTAATCCATCATTTCATTTTATTACATTGATCCTAAGTTATTTTTTAAGTTAATTCATGTAAGTAGTTGAAGTAGTGTAAATAGTTGAGTAATTGAAATAGTTGGGATAGAGAAATGGCTTCAAAGGTTTTTGTAATGGAATGGAATTTTATTGCTTGAAATTTTTGCTACACACTTACAATGTGCCTCTTCTTCTATTTATAGGCATCTTACAATTTTTTTTATTATTTAGAGTTCTCTAGAGAGAACTTTCTACATTCATCAAGCTACTTTATTTAATAATACATAAGGCAAATTATTAGTTTCTTTAGAGCTCTCTAGAAATTTGTAGCATTCTTAATACTCCTCCTTGATACAAATTTCGGATACTCCAAGCATAGTTCGAAATTGCTCAAACCTTGCTCTTGGCAGTGCTTTTGTGAAGTTGTCTGCAACTTGATCTTCTGTCCTGCAATATTTGAGCTGAATTTTTTTTGTCGCTTCTGCATCTCTGATGAAGTGATACTTGATAGCTATATGCTTAGTTCGACTATGATGAACTGGATTCTTTGTCATTGCTATTGCTGATTTGTTGTCACAGTAGATTGTAATAGGTTGTCCTTGATGTTCACCCATATCTTCAAGAATTCTCCGTAACCATATAGCTTGGCTTGTTGCTTCAGCTGCTGCCACATATTCTGCTTCTGCTGTTGATTGTGCAACTGTTGCTTGCTTCTTCGATGCCCACGAGAATATTCCTGATCCAAGCGAAAAAGCATAGCCGGATGTGCTTTTCATGTCATCTACTGATCCAGCCCAATCACTATCGGTGTATCCAATCAATTTTGAGTTGGTCGTGGTTTTGTACCATATTCCATACTCCTTTGTTCCTTGCAAATACCTTAAAACTCTTTTAGCAACTCCAAGATGAATTTGGCTTGGAATCTGCATGAATCTTGATAGAAAACTTGTTGCATACATGATATCTGGTCTTGTAGCAGTAAGATATAAAAGACTTGCAATCAAGCTTCTGTAGCGAGATGCATCAGCTTTTGGGGCTCCGTCATCCTTTTGCAACTTCTCATTTGTTACGAGTGGAGTAGCTACTGGTTTGCATTCACTCATCTTGAATTTCTTCAATAGTTCTTCAGTATATTTCTTTTGAGAGATAAATATACCTTCTTTATGTTGTTTCACCTCGATGCCAAGAAAGTAATTCATCAAGCCAAGATCGGTCATCTCGAATGTTTTCATCATGTCTTCTTTGAATGCAGTTATCATCTTTATATTGTTTCCCATATAGATAAGATCATCCACATATAGAGAGACAATGAGAGTATCATACTGACCTTGTGTCTTGATGTATAATGTGGGTTCGCTCTTGCTCCTCTTGAATCCTTGATTAATGAAGTATTGGTCAATTCTATTGTACCATGCTCGAGGTGCTTGCTTCAGGCCATATAAAGCTTTTCTTAGTCTTAGCACTTTGTCTTCATTGCCCTGGCTTACAAAGCCTTGCAGTTGCTCTACATAGATCTCTTCTTCTAATACTCCATTTAAGAAGGCTGATTTGACATCTAGTTGAAAAACATTCCATTCTTTCTGAGCTGCAAGAGCAACTAAAGCTCTAATTGTGTCCAGACGTGCAACTGGAGCAAATGTCTCGTTATAGTCGACCCCATATTGCTGTGAGTAGCCCTTTGCTACAAGCCTAGCCTTGTGTTTTTGTATTGAGCCATCTGGGTTTAGCTTTGTCTTATAAACCCATTTCACTCCAACAATTTCTTTATCTTTAGGACAATCTACAAGCTCCCAAGTTTTATTCTTCTCAATCATTTTTATCTCTTCTTCCATTGCTTTGACCCATACTTCTTGCTTGGATGCTACTTCATAACTTTCGGGTTCAAATATAGCCATGTTGCAAGTTTCATATATATCTACCAAAGATCTAATTCTTCTTGGAGTGGACTCTGGTGAAGAAGTTTGTTGTTGAGGAGATGAAGGAGGCATACCTGGTTCCTCTGTTACTTCTTCCACTTCTTCCACATTTTCATGAGATTCCTGTACCGGAATAGAAATGTTTCTTTTCTCAACTTTTTCTTCATCCCAGTTCCAAGAAGCATTCTCATCAACCTCGACATCTCGACTAATAGTCAGCTTCTTTGTTTGTAGATTATAAACTCTATAGCCTTTTGATTGTGTGCTATACCCCAGAAAAATTCCTCGTACAGTCTTTTCTTCTAGTTTGTGTCTCTTTTGATCTGGAACATGTATGCAGCAGATCGATCCAAAAACTCTTAGATGATTGGCTGTTGGCTTTCTTCCACTCCATGCTTCTATAGGAGTCTTGTCTTCAACTGCTCTAGTTGGACATCGATTGAGTATATAGACAGCCGTGTAAACTGCTTCTGCCCAAAAAGTGTTGGGTAAGCCCTTCTCCTTCAGCATTGATCTGGCCATCTCCATGACTGTGCGGTTTTTCCTTTCAGATACTCCATTTTGTTGCGGAGTATATGCAACTGTAAGTTGCCGCTCAATGCCTTCATCATCACAGAATTTATCAAACTCATGGGAGTTGTACTCTTTACCACGGTCACTACGAAGCCTTTTTATGCGTTTCCCACTTTGATTTTCCAAAAGAGCCTTGAACTTCTTGAATATTCCAAAGACTTCTGATTTTTCTTTAATGAAGTAGACCCATGTCATTCTAGAGAAATCATCAATAAAAAGGATGAAATACCTGTTTTTATGTAGCGATGGTGTTCTCATTGGTCCACAAACATCGGTGTGAACTAACTCCAACAAGCTTTTTGCTTTCCAAGTGCTTCGTGATGGAAATGATGATCTGTGTTGCTTTCCGAGAAGGCATCCTTCACAAGCTTCATTATTTTCTTTTATACATGGAAAATCTCTCATCATATTCTTTTGATACAACAACTTCAAGGCTTGAATGTTGAAGTGGCCAAATCTTCGATGCCATAACCAAGAATCATCAACTTGTGCTTTCATGGCTATATTAGTAGCATATTTAAAACTTATTGGAAAACTTCTATTTCTCTTCTCCATTTTTACTTCGGCTATCTCTAGTCTTTTATTGTTGTTGTCATATATTTTGCAAATGTCTCCTTTGAAGTGAAGAGCATAGCCTTTCTCCATCATCTGGCCAATGCTCAACAAATTTTCTTTTAGATTTGGAACTAGTAAAACATCTTTAATAAATTTTGTACCTTTCTTTGTTTCCACCATAACAGTGCCTCTGCCTTTTGATTCTACGACAGTGTCATTCCCCAATCGTACTTTTACTTTGATAGAATCATCAATATCCTTGAAGATGCTCCTATCTTTAGCCACGTGATTACTACAACCGCTATCCAAGTACCAGTTTCCTCCATTTTCATCAATAGAATCTTGGGTAGCATAAAAAAGATGTTGATCTCGTTCATATTGATGTTGTTCTCTGTCATGCTTTTCAACGAAATTTGCTTGATGCTTATTTAGGCTGAAACAATTCTTCTCCAAATGTCCAAATTTCTTGCAGTGTCGACATTGTGGCTTTCCACGATTCCGACAGAACTTCTCCAAGTGATTTGTCAACTTACAAATTCCACATGGAGGATATTTATCTTATTTATTCTTTGAGAAATTTCTAGAATTTCCTTTGTTTCTAGAATTTTCTCCATCATTCTTATTTTCTCCATATGCTGTATTTTGGGATGATAACTTGAGTTTTGACTGAAAAACATTTTCAACCGATTCTTCGTCATGTCTGCTTATTCTTTGTTCAAATGCTTCAAGGGAGCCCATTAATTCAGTCACCGATAAGGTAGACAGATCTTTAGTTTGCTCGATCGTAGTCACGATGGGATCATACTTACGGGGAATTGAAATTAAAATTTTCTCAACAATCCTCTTGTTAAGAATATTATCCCCATAAGCTCTTATTTGACTAACTAGTTCTTTTATTTTGGAGTAATAATCCTTTACGGTCTCTGACTCCTTCATTTTTATTAATTCAAACTCACGCCTTAATGTTTGAAGTTTAATGGCGCGTACCTTTGCACTTCCTTGAAACTCATCCTGTAATGTGGTCCATGCTTCTTTGGCGTTTGAAGCTCCCATTATTCTAGGAAAGATAGCGTCGGTCACCGCTTGTTGTAGAAAACATAACGCTCTTGAATCTTTTTGTTTATTTTCCTTTAGCTCCCTTTTCTGAGCTTGGCTAAGAGTTGAGGTATCTTCAGGAATAGTGAAACCTTCGTCTACTATCTCCCATAGATCTTGAGAGCAAAAAAATGTCTTCATCTTTATGCTCCAAAAATCATAATTTTCTCCAGCAAAAATAGGGACGGAAATTGATGGAGATTGAACAATATTTGCCATAACTTATAATGGTTGGAATTTTTTTTTTTTTTTTCGCCCAGTATGCGAACGAACCTGGCTCTGATACCACTTGTAAGTAGTTGAAGTAGTGTAAATAGTTGAGTAGTTGAAATAGTTGGGATAGAGAAATGGCTTCAAAGGTTTTTGTAATGGAATGGAATTTTATTACTTGAAAATTTTGCTACACACTTACAATGTGCCTCTTCTTCTATTTATAGGCATCTTACAATTTTTTTTATTATTTAGAGTTCTCTAGAGAGAACTTTCTACATTCATCAAGCTACTTTATTTAATAATACATAAGACAAATTATTAGTTTCTTTAGAGCTCTCTAGAAATTTGTAGCATTCTTAATAATTCACAAGCGGATCAAATTATAGATTTTATTGTTTTCCTTGTAAGCAATTAACTAGCAATTCCTACAAGCAAGTAAGGTAATCCACATACATTAAAATCACGAGCCGACACCCTAGCTTGTCTTTTTTTTCTTGTATGTTAAGAGAGAAATCTTAATGGTGAAGTGTGCATTCAGCTATTATGTACTACATCTTTCACCACGCCAGTTTTTCCATGCTGTTTCGTCAGGTTTGTTTCTTATGAATGGAAGAACTAATGGCAAGTTCATAAAAAATAAACCAACGCTATCATCAGCAATGTTATTATTAAAACACGCCTAAGATGGGCGTTTTTATTCCTCATTCATGTTGTGCATTCACTTTAGTTTTCAACATGCCGACAAATGATACACAATGATTATTAATCAAGTCTCAACAATAAAATGATGCACAACATTTCATAACACCCTAATAAATGATACTCAATGTCACCAGGTTAAGTGTTCGTTTTGTAACTTTCCTATGTTTGCATGGTTGCACACTGGTTTCTCACATGTGTACAGCAAGTTTAGCAAACCTGGAAAACAATTGAAACTGCATAAATTAGATCAACTTTCAAACTCGATGTGATTAATTTGAATGATGCACTTCATATAAGCTTGGATTAATTCCGATGTAGGATAGAGTTTTAGGAGGAAGAAATAGGAAAGAGAGAAATAAGAAATAAATATTGCATTTATGTGGATAAACTATTTAAAATATAAACTTTACTAAAAGTCAAAAATCCTATTTCATAGGGTTAATTAAGTGAATAAAAATGTGTATGAAAATAAAATTTACTTTTTTTTTTGTTATTTGTTTGTCTCTTATAATTTGCAACTTGGTAAATTAATAGTGACCGGCCCCAGATGTGGGAATGCTGCAAGGTGATAACAATTTCAACTTTCCACAGCTGTTCAGTAGCGTGAAAATCATTAGATCTGGAGGAGGAGTTGTTACTCAGTTCTTTATTTTCATTTGTTTGCTTCATATTCTGTCGCAATCACATAGATGTCTTCATAATTGCATTCCGTATTTTAGGAAGATACAACCAATACAACAGACGAGTAGCTTAACAACTGTTTAAATGCGACTGACTAACAACTTGAATATGTCCTTGAAGAGTTTATAAAGAGAAAGACATTATTGGCATATGCTTCAGTACGAGAGGCTGCAGATGAATTACCAACTTTGCAGTACAGTTAGATGTGTGCAGGTTCATGTTTTCGAGAAAATGATGTTTCATCTGTTAAGAAAATGCAAAATGCATGCATTAAATATGCAAATCTAGTAGCTAGATACATGCATGTATACACATGTATTTATTTGATTATCTATTTTTATAACCTGGAGTTTGATTCTGTTCCCAATTGGTTTCATGATATTTCTTATTTCGGCTGTCCTTTGATTCTGCTTGAAACATAAGTAACTGTTTCGGCGCTGGCCACACCAATACATATCGAGATTAATGTGTGATAAAGTGTGATCCGTAAGCCAACAGATGCCAAAACGAATGGCACCAAAATTAACACGAGGTTTCTGTTTCATATGCTGAATTGTATATATGCTACAAAATATTTTGCATGAGGGCATTTATGCTACAGAAGTAGAAAGGTGAACTGCATATATTTGCATTAAGCAACTTACTTTAGAATTCATATTTGATTTGTCAAATGATTGAATGGTTCAGATGAACATATGGACGAAAAGGCTGCCGATTAATGCTGCAAATTGATGCATATATGAAGGATAAGGGCAACATACAATGTCACTTTTGAGAGATAATGTTCATATTCCTAGTATATATTTGTCAGTATGATGGTATTTATTTACTAGATAATGTAAACAACAAAGATTTGAATCTGATGCCTACTGGCAAGCAAATAGTTGATTATAGTTTCAGTTCCAGAATCAATTTTATAGAGAAGTATCAAAAGGCAAACTTCAGATGTCTGAATTGATTACTTTTGTTGTATGGACTATGTATCGATCAAGTTGTATGAGTGTTTAAGCTGTGGCGATTGATGGGTAGTCAACTTGACGAATATTCATTCTTTCGTAATGTACACTGTTTCAAATAGTTCCACTTGTCGACTGCTCCATTGAAGATTTCATGGTATGTGCAGCGATCACCATGCATAAGGTTGACAATGAGATTTCATCTGGCATTTCATTGAGTTTCAAGTGCTTTGACTCGGTAAACTACTCACTAAAAACAAATACAGAACTATTCAGAATTAAATGAAGTATTTATTACTATAGCTTAACATGTTACGTAAATCTTAGTGGGAACTTCAATTCAGATTTATTTATTGAGGGTAATGCACAAGTCCTAATTCCGAAAATCATGTCTGTCATCAATCCAACTATTTTTAAACCTTAAACTATGACTAAAACTTAGGAAGTTGGAACTAGCTCATAACTTTGTACGCCTCCAAATCATCAAAGATTCTGCCGATAAACACTTAGGTACCGTTTGTTTTTCGGAAAGGGCACATTATGTTTGCATCCGCGTCGGAAGCGTGCGCCGACGTAGAACCCACCAAAATGCCTCTTCCAACTGAAAGCTCCATTTTCTCTTGCTCGTTTTGCCCCTTCCGCTCTTTACCTCTTCCCACCACATTTTACACCATTTTTACCTCTTTCGTGTGTCACTTTCGGACAAAATAAAAATGCATTCCCCTTTCAACAATTTTCCCCTTCCCCAACCCCATAATAAGAGTAAATCTCCGCACAACGCATCAACATATATTAGATCGTCATATTCCAGGATCACATACTATAAAGGGCTTAGCCCAATTAGCCTGTTATTATATTATTACAAAGTTAAGGCACTTTTGTAAACATGTTTTATCACTCTGGATTAATATACAAAAATATTATATCGCTTCACTGTTGCAATCTTATTACGGTATCAGAGTCATCTTCAGCTTAACAGCTACACCCTCTTCGACAGTAATCATCCAGCCAATTGATATTGATCAAGGCAAGGAAGAAGATCAATTATATATCTCCTCAGAGTCTTTATCATTATCAGAGATTGTTACACCCTCTCGTTCATCCTTTTAGCCTCGTTTTTCTGTTGCATCTGATTATCACAACCTCGCCAGGGGTTGAATCAAAGAATTATCATCATTTTCTTCCACCGTGTCTGCTGTGATAGCCATCTGACACCATGTCATCATTTGGCTTAAGGTTCGGTTGCAAATAACACCGAGTTCAGCAAAATTGCCGTCCAAGATCCAAAGATCTAGTTGCAGAAATTATTAAACCCAGTGAAATTGCCATCCGAGAGCCCTAGTTTATCTTGTTCTTGCCTCAAAAATCAATCATCCGTATACCTTTTGATCAGATATGGCCGACGATAACGATGCTGCAAGTTCAACATCTTCTACTATTCGTTCTGCCGCCAATGTTTCATCCAGTCTCATCCTCGTCAAGCCAAAAAATCACATAATCACCATCCCTTTAGACGAGGACAACTACATGATATGGAAATATCAGGTTGAAATTGTGCTAAAGTGATATGGATTGTTGGATTACATCCGAGGCACAATGATCGTGCCACCTACATAAATTCAAGACAAAGATGGGCATCTTGTCAGTAATGAAAAATATGTAATACATCAGAAGCAAGACAGTTTACTCGCATCATGGCTAATATCCTCTATTAGTGCTAACTTACTTTCGCAAATAATTAGATGTAATCCAACAATCCATATCAAGAAATAATCTTCTTAGAGTACCTGACATAGAGTCATTGTAAAAGAACACGTTCTTTACATTATAGCGGGACTTGATGAGGATTATAAGTCTATTGTCACGTATATTACATCACAAAAGACAATACCTGATTTACAGTACATGCCAGACTCGAGCAAAAGAAATTGATGCAAGTGGATTTTTCTGTAAATATTGCATCCATAACAAGAAATAAAGGCCAACAAAGGGGGAACTTTACTCAAGCCAGCAATTAGCCTCAAAGAGGGAGAGATAGAGGTGGAAGGAACAATAACTACAACAACAGAATTAAATGTCAGATATGCGAGAAATTTGGATATATTGCCAGTAGATGTTATTTCAGGTTCAATACTGAATTCAATGTGAACCAGCAAAATAATCGAAGACCAAATATCAATGCAACTCAACTACATTAGCCAGGAAATAACTCAGAAGGTTCAAGAACACAAACATAGGGGTCAAGTGTGGTAGATTCTTGCAGTAAAACTGAAGATATAAATTTAGACGAATGTTATCCTGATTCCGGAGCAACGAATCATGTGACTAACAACCTACAAGATCTGAATTTGGTAAACAAGAATTACCCAAGTATGAAATCTGTATCCATGGGCAATGGTGAAACCATTAGTATATCTCATATTGGTTGTGGTTACATTAAAGGAAAAAGGGAACTCTATCTCAATAATCTTCTTAGAGTACCCAAAATCAAGAAAAATCTAATAAGCGCATCACAATTTGCGAATGTAATCAGGTATACTTTGAGTTTCACCCATGATATTGTCTAGTTAGAGAATTACTAAATAAAGACATATTATTACAGGGTAATTTGGATAATGGCATGTACAAGTTCAGAAATTTGCTGCCAAGACCTAGTACTAATAGTCAATGCTATTGTAATTTTGTTGAAACTTGTGTTGAAAATAAAAATATTGCAAGTGTGTTTGATGTATGGCATTCCAAATTAGGACACCCTAGTGTCAAAGCTGTTAAATATATTCTGAATGATAATAAAATTGATTTTAAATGTGTACTTGAACCATATATTTACACACATTACCAAATTGGGAAAATTCATAAATTGCCCTTCACTAAATCTAACACCACATATAGTGCACCACCTGAATTAGTTGTTGCAGATTTATGGGGGCCATCACCAATTAAGACAGACCTTGGATACAGGTATTATCTCTCTTTTGTCGATGCTTTTACAAGATATACATGGATATACTTTCTTAAAGGTAAGTCAGAAGCACACAACATAACAGTACAATATATCGCACTAGCATAAAAGCAAACAAACTGCACTGTTAAAATCATGCAAACTGACTGATGTGGTGAGTTTAAGCCGTTGAAAGATTATTTCAGCAAAAGAGGGATTATTCACATAATGATCTTGCCACATACGTCTGAGAAAAACAGATCAGTGGAGAGAAAACATAGACATGTCATGGAAACATGGATTACACTAATGTCACAGGCACCTCTGCCACTAAAATTTTGGGCAGAGGCAATTATGACGTTAGTTTACTTAATTAACAGAATACCTGCAAAGGTTCTGAAAGATAAATACCCTTATGAAATAATGTTTGGTGTAAAACCAAATTATCATGAATTAAAAACATTCAGATGTCTATGTTTTCCCTGCCTCAGACCTTATAATAAGCATAAATTAAGTTTGAGATCCACACAATGTACCTTTCTTTGTTATGCTAAGGATCATAAAGGATATAAATGCTTGACTGATAGTGGCAGGTTATATATTTCCAGACATATGGTTTTTAATGAGTATATATATTTCCTTTTGCAGAAAAAAGGATCAAAACAACAAAGAAAATTATTGGACATGAAAAAATGCTAGCTTCCACTTGAATTAACCAAATGCATGGCAGATCAAAGCACACCAGACCAACAACATGACAATGATGATATTGAGAGCCTACCTAGTACCAAAACTGATTACAGTTATGCAGATCATTCAAGCAATACTAGTGATGATGATGGCAACATGAATAATAGTGAACATACAAATGAACAACATCACGACAGCATGGAGAAATCAAACAACAACAACCAAAATCTGACTTCCAATCAAAATGAAAATCAACATCACACGGTAATAAGAGCTAAACATGGGATTTTGAAGCCTTAATTATACGCTTTAATTGTCGGTAATACAGAACTAGTAAATTTTTGTGAAGCTATGAAATGTGAGAAGTGGAAAAGTGCAATGAATGAGGAGTATGAAGCACTAATGAATAGCAAGACATGGAATCTTGTTCCAGCCCCTCCACATAAAAATGTAATCAGATGTAAATGGACATATAAATTAAAAAGGAAAGCAGATGGAAGTATACTCAATCACAAGGCCAGGCTTGTAGCAAAAGGGTACACACAGGAATTTTGGTTCGGTTTTGATGAGACCTTCTCGCCAGTGGTCAAACCTACTACTATCAGAATTATCATGAGCATTGCTCTACATCAACAATGGTGCATAAGACAACTAGACGTCTATAATGCATTTTTAAATAGCGAACTACAAGAGAAAGTTTACATGCAACAGCCTGAAGGATTTGAAAGGGTGAATAGAGAACATCTTGTTTGCAAGTTAAACAAAGCAATATATGGGTTTAAGCAAGCTTGGAGAATATGGTATGATAAACTCAAGGCAACTTTTGTTAAACTTGGTTACAACACATCAAGAGAAGATAGTTCTCTACACATCAAAAGGAATAATTACGGTGTGACCTATATACTAGTATGCGTCGACGATATACTTGTTACTGGGAGCAATCAAATGGAGATCAACAAAGTAATAAGTTACTTAGACCAAACTTTTTCAGTCAAAGATCTAGGAAAAATGAATTATTTTCTGGGCATACAAGTTATACAAAGGTCAGAAACAGAGATTATACAATCCCAAAAGAAATACAAAACTGATCTGCTTATTCGAGCAAAAATGGACAAGGCTAAACCTATGCCAACGCCCATGACTAGTAGTTTAAAACTGTCCAAACACAAAGGTGAGGCCATAAAAAATGTAAGAGAATACAGAAGCATCATGGGAACTTTACAATACGTAACTATAACTAGACCAGATCTATTTTATAGTGTGAATAAGGTGTCTCAATTCATCCAGACACCGCTCGCTGAGCATTGGTGTATGGTAAAACGTATACTTCAATACTTAAAAGGTACGTTGAATCATGGAATAATATTAAAAGCATGCAAAAAATTACATTTACAAGCTTACAGTGATGCAGATTGGGCTTTAGACCCCGATGATCGAAGATCGACCAGCGGATACTGTGTACATGAGCCTAAATCCTATATCGTGGTGCTCGAAGAAGCAACAAACCGTCTCTCGCTCCAGTATAGAGGCGGAATACAGATTGGTGGCGAGCATAACGGCTGAACTTATGTGGATATATTCACTGATATACGAGTTAGGGTTCCAGCATAGAAAGAGACCTATGATTTGGTGCAAAAATTTGAGCACCGTATCCCGTTCTGCAAACCCGATTCAGCATGCTCGCACCAAGCACATTGAAATTGACCTCTTCTTCGTGCGTGAGCAAGCCATCGTAGGGAAGCTAGACGTTAATCACGTGCCAGCACATTTCAAAGAGCGGACATTTTGACAAAGCCGCTATCATCAAAGAATTTTTTGAGATTGAGAGACGATCTTAAAATCGTAGATGGTGGTGTAGAGGAAAGGGAAAGCAAACTCTAGCTTATTTTGAGGGCGACTAATAAGAGTAAATCTCTACAACGCATCAGCATATATTAGCTCGTCAGCTTCCAGGATCACATAGTACAAAGGGCTTAGCCCAATTAGCATGTTATTACATTATTACAAAGTCCAGTGTAAATATTTGACCGTTACTTTACTGTCTATATAAGGCCATTCTATAAACTTGTTTTTTCACTCTGGAATAATATACAAAAACATTATGTCGCTTCACTATTGCAATCTTATTACCACATACCCCTTTCAAATGCCCCTCCCCATTAAAAATCAAAAGCACCTTTAGAGTTGTGTTTGCGAGAAATGGTAACAAGTATTCTAACAAGAAAGATGGTTGAACTAAGTATTTGTAATTTTTAATTTAATTAATTTATAGTTAACTAATTACTATGCAATAAACATTCAACGGTTGCAAATATAAAAAAAATACTCAATTTTTCATTAATAATGGAAAATGTTTTAAATATTTGAATCTAATAGTTGAACTAAGAAACATTCAAAGATTCCGTCGACAAACACTTAGAGTTGCGTTTGTAAGGAACGGAACGAGCATTCAAACAAGAAAGATAGTTGAACTAAGTATTTATAACTTTTAATAAACATTCAACAGTTGCAAATATTAAAAAAGTCAATTACTCAATTTTCATTAAACCATACAAATACGTTTTAAATTCAAAGACTATAAAAATTACCCAAACATACTACAAAATTTAACAAAACAAGCCAATGACGACTACAGAACAAACCCGACTGGTACGACATAAATTCAAATATCTCATCATCAGGCGATGTCTCCACCACAGCCAAATTGGCGGTATCATCATGAAAAATCTATATAATCTCTCATTGATGCACTATTATAGTAGTATATACAGCGTAGAATAACAATGTTTTACCACGTTGTTGAAACAATCACTTTGAATAAACGACCGACCCATCCCATGCCAACTCACGCTTTCATGCACGGTCTATGTGGTCTGGGCTAAAAGGGTGCAGTGTGTGCGAAGATTCAATTGTCATACAAAGTTGTATCAATAATAGTGAAAGAATGAGCTAATGGAGTTGTTGGTACTTGATACTTTAGGTGCCCTTTCGCATGTAACAAAAAAATATTTGATCCAGCTCACTAAATTTGTTTGGGATATTTCTCCCACATATCTTATATCTGCATGTAAGATCGTTCAGCCACTTTTCGGAACCGTCTAATCGATGGTTTTCTACATCTTGGAACTTTCATGTTACTAATAGAAATTTGTTTACCAATCGTCTCATTTCTAAGAATTGGAACGTTGTGGTGTTGGGTGCCTCAAGTACGTTAACATAGAAAAAAAATGACTACGAACGACACCTTGTATATATTATTTGGTAAAACAACCCCAATATGGGGATATATATAAGTATAGGCATATCCAAAAAATTAATAACTATTTTAGTTATCGTTAGACACACCAGACTCATTATAAGTGGAGCTCATGCAGGTATTTGCTCATTTTGAATGAATCACTAGATTCACCGTTTCAGATTTCAAAAATATCGCCCGAGATCTCATTTTGGGCTCCTTCCGAAACGAAACAACAAATATCACTCTAAATCTCCCTTCGAATATATCGCCCGAGATATTCCGATATCGAGCGATATATCGAACGAGACAAGATACTAGAATATCGTCCAAGATCTTGGTTTTTCTGGTTAAAATTTAAATTTGTGCCTGAACGAAAACAATAATTAAAAGACTCAAATCTAGCTATGATAGTCTCCTATAATTTTACATTATGCATGTTAAATGACCATATCGTATGTTCATATATGTTCTACAATGCTTATGATTTTCATATTTGTTTTTTTTACATACATGTTACCTATGAAATTATGTATCTTATGTTCTACTTATGATGGAATTTTTAATGTTTCAGATCTTCTTATGTCTAACAATAATTCATGTTCATGAATCATATGTTGGAAGCACTAATCTATTTACATTGTGTTATATTTCTATTTTAAGCATATTACAATTTAGTGTATAATGATCTTTCGTGAATTAAGAATAATAAACTGCTTTTGCAATTCATGTTTAAGTTACTATGTTTTTAATAATATTCATAAAAATCATTTTGTAAGAAAATCATTTTTTAACATATCATGTATCCGAGATTGTTCCGATATAAACTTTCAGACCCGAGATGGAAATCCGAGACGAACCCCCCGAGTTAGACTCATCTCATCCGAGATCTCTCCTGATACGATATTAAGTCTCTACAATCCCCGAGATGAAACACGATCGATATCTAAGATTTAAAACCTTGGTTAGATTAGATAGTTTTAGATGCATCTGACACATTAAATGCGTCCAACAAGTTGGACATTGCATTCTTATCCTAATAGCCATCGCTCCCAGTCATTTCCTCTTACTAATTTGTGTGCAACAACACTGAAATTTAGATACTTTGAAAATTTGTGCTTTATAAAAATGGAATAACCGCGTATGGTCCTAGATATGTACACTCATTTTTAAAGACGATTTTGGAAAAATATTGATAAAAAAGGATATTAATATCGGTTTTAGCAATATTGTAAAATTGAGACTTTCAATATTATTTAAATACGATTTTTAAATATGAATAGATATGTTTAATTAGTATAATGAAGTAAGAAATTCGTTGTTGAATTTGGTTTACATAAACAGATAGTTTAAATAAAATGTCAAAATATGACCGTCAGTCATTTCATAGAAAATCAATGTTTTAACCAAAATAAGTTGTACGAACATTTTGGATTTTAAATAGTAACATGTGGGTATGTTAACAAAAAATAAAACCTCCCTTATACTAATACAAAATATTAATTAAGCTAACAAAATGATTAATTAAGTTAAGTATATAAAACAAAGTACCAAATCAAAACTTTTCAAAAAATCTCTCTTAATAAATCTCATGATTACAATCACATCATTTCACCTTGTTGGAAATAAATGAGAAGGTTAGTGAAGAAGAGGTTATGTGGTGGTGGAGAAATACAAAGAAACAAAGTCCCACATTGTGTATGGTTTGTGGATATATCTCCTTAAATACCAAAGCCCCACATGTTATATCAAACAAATAACATGAACACACAAGGACTTGAATGAATGGGCTATGGAGGCTTTGGGCTTTCATATTAAATATTAAAATGTCAAAGATATGGGCCTTGGGCCTTGGGCTCTTGGGGTCTCTCGTGATAAATGGGCCGCCGACTGTTAAAATGCGCGGAAAATGGTATTTTTACGCGGGTGCGAACATTTGGACCAGCGGATGCATCTGTTCGCCTGAACAGTGATCAGATGCGACCGGTTGAACCAGCGCGCATGTACGAACGGTCGCGACTACCCAGAAAGGTACCCCTCCACCGCTATATATAGCCAGCCTGACAGAGCCATTAAAAAACACAGAATTAATTCATTCGATCTCCTTCTTCTTCACTGCTCTGTTCTTAAAATTACTCTCTTGAGTTCGTGTTGCTCTGCACTTGAAAGCGCTTCAAATTGCAGAGACCGGTCCGTTTTATCTTGGGAGACAATTGCTCGATAACCTTCAGCGCCAGTGAGGGAGCAATATTGTTTCAAAGAAACAGATTTACTCTGGACTCGGACGATACTGAAAGGTACTCTTCTTCTTTTTCTGTTTTGCAACGGTTCTGCTCTGTTGCAATTCCGGTCGCGCTTTTCGCCGTTACTAATTCTGAAACAATTCAAATTAGTAACGCTTCTTGACGTGACAATTGGATAGTGACAATTTATTGATTGCTATCAGATTCGTATTGCATTTGCATTGTTACGAATAACAATTTGAAACAATTTCTTTTCATTTTTTGCAGAAAACGATAATGGCTAAAAGCAATAGCACTACTGCTGCGCCAACACCACTCGTAACCAATCCTTTTGGACCCGCGGTTACTCCAATGGCACTGTCTCATGGAGAAAGGCCAGAAAAGTTCACCGGAGCGGGCTTCAAACATTGGCAGCAAAAGATGCTATTTTACTTGACAACATTGGGCCTAGCAAAGTATCTTACAGAAGATGCTCCAGTCGTTGCCGAATTGGAACCAGATCCAGTTAAAGTTGAAGCCCTTAATGCTTGGAAAAATTCCGATTTCATGTGTAAAAATTACATCTTGAATGGCCTCGACAACAGTCTGTACAACGTGTACCGCACAGTTGCAACATCCAAACAACTATGGTTGGCTTTGGAAAAGAAGTATAAAACTGAAGATGCTGGCATGAAGAAATTCATCGCTGGAAAATTTCTTGACTTCAAAATGGTCGATACAAAGACTGTGATCAACCAAGTTCAAGAACTACAACTTATCATTCGTCAACTAGAAGATGAAAAGATGACCCTTAGCGAATCTTTTCAAGTTGCCGCTGCTATTGAGAAGCTTCCTCCATCATGGAAGGACTTCAAAAACTACCTAAAGCACAAGCGCAAAGAAATGACAATGGAGGAACTTGTAGTTCGATTGAGAATTGAGGAAGATAATAGAAATTCAAAAAAGAAGATTTCTCAAAATGTGGTTGCCAAAGCAAACGTTGTCGAGACAGACAAGTCCAATAAGAGAAAACGTGACAACCAACCTAAGAAGTCGAAGAAATTCAAAGGGTCATGCCATAATTGTGGGAAGAAGGGACATAAAGCTGCAGAATGTCGCGGTCCACCCAAAAAGAAGAAATCAAAAGCGATTGTGGCAGAAGTTTCGGACGGTGTTTCTGAAATGGACTTGTGTGCAGTTGTTTTAGAATGCATCCTTGTTGGCAACAACAAGGAGTGGTTTGTAGACACTGGAGCCACTAGGCATATATGCGCAAATAAGTGTATGTTCACAAACTACAAAAGTGCTACTAATGAAGAACAACTGTTTATGGGTAACTCGTCCACATCAAAGGTTGAAGGCAAGGGAAAGATTGTGCTGAAATTGACTTCTGGAAAAAACTCACTCTAAATGATGTTCTCCATGTTCCAGAAATTCGCAAGAATCTAATTTCGGGATCGTTGCTCAGCAAGCATGACTTCAAACTGACATTTGTGGCTGATAAATTTGTGTTGTCTAAGAATGGAGTGTACATAGGAAAGGGTTATGTATGTGATGGCCTATTTAAGGCTAATGTAACCACTGTTGTACCAAACAATGATATGAATAAAATTGAATCTTTTGCTTATATGGTTGACTCTCCTAATCTATGGCATTCTAGACTAGGTCATGTGAATTTTGATACTTTACAAAAACTGATCAATCTAGAATTCATACCTAAGTGTAGAATTGATTCAAATTACAAATGTCAAATTTGTGCTGAAGCCAAATTGACAAGAACCTCATTTCATCATGTTGAAAGAGAAACCGAACCTCTAGACTTAATACATACTGACGTATGCGACTTGAAAATGTGTCAAACTAGAGGAGGAAAAAGGTACTTCATCACCTTTATAGATGATTGTACAAGATACTATTATGTATATCTCCTTAGAAGTAAGGATGAGGCGTTCGATATGTTTAAACAGTATAAAGCAGAAGTTGAGAATCAACTTAACAGAAAAATTAAAGCTTTAAGAAGTGATAGAGGAGGAGAATATGAGTTTCCATTTGAGGAATTCTGTGCTGAGCATGGTATAATACACCAAACTACAGCTCCTTACTCACCTCAATCCAACGGTATAGCCGAACGGAAAAATAGAACTCTTAAAGAAATGATGAATGCCTTATTAATAAGCTCTGGCTTGCCAGATAATTTTTGGGGAGAAGCTATTCTTTCGGCAAATCATATTTTAAATAAAATACCACGAAAGAAAACGTCTAAGACTCCTCATGAACTTTGGAAAAACAGACCACCATCCTACAAATACTTAAAAGTGTGGGGGTGTCTTGCCAAAGTGGAAATTCCAAAACCGAAAAAGGTCAAAATAGGACCGAAGACTATAGATTGCATATTCATTGGATATGCTCATAATAGTAGTGCATTTCGATTTTTGGTGTACAAATCTGAAATTGATGACATTCATGAAAACACCATTATCGAGTCTCGAAATGCAAGATTCTTTGAACACATTTATCCTCTAAAAACTTCTATTGAAACAATTGTTCAAAAGAGGCCAAGAGATCCAGATATTCCCGAGGATAATGCTGATCAAAGAAAAATGAATGATGAAACTGATATAGAGGAACCGAGAAGGAGCAAGCGACAAAGGACCTCTAAATCCTTTGGACCTGATTTCTATGCATATATGATAGAAAATGAACCTCTAACTTACCAACAGGCAATGTCATCTCCCGATGCTCCTTATTGGAAAGAAGCCGTCAATAGTGAAATAGAATCCATTCTACAAAACCATACATGGGAACTAGTGGATCTCCCTAAAGGATCAAAACCACTAGGATATAAATGGATATTTAAAAAGAAACTAAAGGCTGACGGCTCAATAGACAAGTATAAAGCAAGACTTGTAATAAAAGGATTCAGACAGAAGCAAGATCTGGATTACTTTGATACGTACTCTCCAGTTACCAGAATAACATCAATTAGGATGCTTATTGCAATCGCATCTATATTGAATTTGGAAATACACCAAATGGATGTGAAAACTGCGTTTTTGAACGGTGAACTGGAAGAGGAAATATATATGCAGCAACCAGAAGGGTTTCTAAGCCCAGGAAATGAAAATAAGGTGTGCAAGTTAGTGAAATCTCTTTATGGCCTTAAACAAGCACCAAAACAATGGCATGAGAAATTTGATGAAGCAATGTTATCAAATGGATTCAAAATAAATGAATCAGATAAATGCGTCTATATAAAATGTATAGATGTTGGATATGTCATTGTTTGTCTCTACGTTGATGATTTACTCATCCTAGGAAGTAATAAGGTCGTAATAAAGTCTACGAAGGACATGCTATCCTCTAGATTTGATATGAAGGACCTAGGAGTGGCTGATGTAATTTTGGGTGTAAAAATTATAAAGACACCACAGGGATATTCGTTATCTCAGTCACATTACATTTCTAAAATTCTTGAAAAATTCAAGCAGTATAATGTAACTACTGCAAAATCACCAGTAGATATGAACCAAAATTGGGTAAAGAACACTGGTGATGGTATCTATCAGCTTGAATACTCTCGTATACTGGGATGTATCATGTATGTCATGAATTGCACTAGGCCTGATATTGCGTATGCTGTAAACAAGCTAAGTAGATATACCACCAATCTTGGTAAAAATCATTGGAAAGCAATAATCAGAGTTCTAGGATATCTAAAGTATACACAAAACTATGTGTTGCAATATGATAAGTATCCTTCAGTAATAGAAGGATATAGTGACGCCAATTGGATAACGGGCTCAAATGACACAAAATCCACAAGTGGATATGTGTTTACATTAGGAAATGGAGCAATTTCGTGGAAATCATCCAAACAGACTTGCATAGCAAGGTCAACAATGGAATCTGAGTTCATTGCTCTGGATAAAGCCGCGGAAGAAGCAGATTGGCTTAGGGGGTTTTTAGAGGACATTCCAAATTGGGAAAAACCAGTACCTCCAATAAGTATACATTGTGATAGTCAATCTGCTATAGGAAGGGCAAATAGTACATTGTATAATGGTAAGTCGAGACATATTCGTCGTAGGCATAAAACCATAAGACAACTTCTCTCTAATGGAGTTATCATTATAGACTATGTAAGGTCAAATGATAACATTGCGAATCCACTAACTAAAGGCTTGCCTAGAGAGAAAGTTCAAACCTTATCGATGGGAATGGGTTTAAGACCTATGATCTAAAAGTTTTTCTAAACGGAAACCCCACCTAGTTGACTGGAGATCCCAAGATCTAGGTTCAAAGGGACAACTAAGTTTATAGATAAACTTAATGGCACTGTTAAAATACAGAACATTCCTATGATAAGTCAGTGCACAACCCGTCGGAGAATAGGATAAGCTTAGCTTTTAATGATGTCTATACCGTGGTGTTATAAAAGACCCAAGTGGAGTATTACGGGATACTCTTTATAGAATCACCTACGTGAGTGTGAAGGCGCCGCTTCAAAAAGAATTGTAAGGTCGAATTCTTTAAACACTCATGAGACTAAGCAGGTGTTCATGACAAAAATGAACACAAACAAAGAACCAAGGGGTTTAGAAACACTTAGCATGTGTTATCTTTATATACTTACACAAAAGGCTTACAGTTCAAAGACCATCTAGTCCACTGATTCGCCAGTAGGTTATAACGATAAACACTAGGAAAAGTTCAAGGCCATTGTGCTACTTTTACCGATACGTTAAATGTTTCGCAAAATTTAAGAACAAAATTAAGTAACCTCTCATTCATGTGGGGGATTGTTGGAAATAAATGAGAAGGTTAGTGAAGAAGAGGTTTTGTGGTAGTGGAGAAATACAAAGAAACAAAGTCCCACATTGTGTATGGTTTGTGGATATATCTCCTTAAATACCAAAGCCCCACATGTTATATCAAACAAATAACATGAACACATAAGGACTTGAATGAATGGGCTACGGAGGCTTTGGGCTTTCATATTAAATATTAAAATGTCAAAGATATGGGCCTTGGGCCTTGGGGCTCTTGGGGTCACTCGTGATAAATGGGCCGCCGACTATTAAAATGCGCGGAAAATGGTATTTTTATGCGGGTGCGAACATTTGGACCAGCGGATGCATCTGTTCGCCTGAACAGTGATCAGATGCGACCGGTTGAACCAGCGCGCCTGTACGAACAGTCGCGACTACCCAGAAAGGTACCCCTCCACCGCTATATATAGGCAGCCTGACAGAGCCATTAAAAAACACAGAATTAATTCATTCGATCTCCTTCTTCTTCACTGCTCTGTTCTTAAAATTACTCTCTTGAGTTCGTGTTGCTCTGCACTTGAAAGCGCTTCAAATTGCAGAGACCGGTCCGTTTTATCTTGGGAGACAATTGCTCGATAACCTTCAGTGCCAGTGGGGGAGCAATATTGTTTCAAAGAAATAGATTTACTCTGGACTCGGACGATACTGAAAGGTACTCTTATTCTTTTTCTGTTTTGCAACGGTTCTTCTCTGTTGCAATTCCGGTCGCGCTTTTCGCCGTTACTAATTCTGAAACAATTCAAATTAGTAATGCTTCTTGACGTGACAATTGGATAGTGACAATTTATTGATTGCTATCAGATTCGTATTGCATTTGCATTGTTACGAATAACACACCTTACTACGATTTGATATTTTTACATGGAAAGTAAGCATTTAAATTAATCATTTTGCACTTACCATGTCACCACGAATGAAAGTCTAATCATGCATTGGAAAGAGTAAAATAAGAGGCAAAAATTGATTTAATGGTAGGGGTATTTTGGTCATGGCTAAGGTTATTTTTGTAATCTCCATATCCTTATGCAACTATAAATGATCTCCAACTTAACATATTTCATTCACACAAAATTTCTTTTCTTCTTCTTCCTATGCTATTTTAATGACTTCTTCTTGAGTGAAGTCGAAGGTTTGTAATTAGTGGAGTGCGTAAGCATTGATCCACTTAATTGCTCTCTAACTACCTCATACCTTAATCGAATGTTCTCTAATATATTTTAAACTTTGCCTTTGGGACTAATATATCATGGAAGACAACATTAGCAAGTACGAAGTGGAGGAAGGTGAGAGGAAGAAGTGGTTCCAAGTAGATACTGTGAACTTTACCTCCTTTGATGCATGGCTGAGAGCATTAGGTGTAAGGGGAGCAAGGCCATTAGTTATAGGGGGAGCAGGTTGTTTTAGGTAAAGTTTAAGGAAGATTAGTAATGATTTAATGAAGCGTTGATTCGAAGAATGTTGGTAGGAAGTTGATTTAAATTTAAGGTGAGAAAAATATCATAGCTTTTAAGTAGTTTAAATATAATCACTTTTATTCCATATGATTTTATATCTCGTTTAGTTGTTGTATTATTAATTATAATATTTAGTTATGTTTGGATCTATTTATAATTGGTTGTATGGATTAAATTGTGATTGACGTAATTAAATTTGATTGTTGACACCTGTTAACAAAATCAAATATCGTTCAGCTATTATAATAACTTGGACATTTGTTTATATGTCAGTTAAGTAATATTGGTAAATGTTGTTTATTTATTTATTGCCATTTACCTCTGGTTATCATTATTTGATTGCGTGATTAATGCTCAATCAGTTTATGAGCTAGTACGCTTTTATATTTAACATTGGGCTAGGTAAAATATATTTGTACGTTAATGCTTTTTTATTAATCCACGACTTGACTATAAGGTATTTAGCGATAATATTTGGTTCTTTTAATTTATGAACATAAATGTAAATTAATAGTTTTTTTTTGAAGATTACTTTCATACAAAAAATATGAAATGAAATGTTTGATAACAAAGAAGTAGAATATATTTGAAAATAAATAATTTGAAGATAATAAATGATTTATAAATGATGTTTTATAAACGAAGAGAATTTCGACGACTTATATTCTGATATTTAAAATATATTTGAAGACAACACAATTATAATTTGAAAGTATTTATGATTATTAATGCGAAATGATTTATCTCTTCGTGATACTAGATGGCTTATTATGCTACCGGAGATTAGGATAACCTATGACTAAAAATCGGGAAGTGGGTTTACGGGGCCCTAGGCACGATCTGCTCTAGATGACTAGAAGGACATACTTTATTTATTTATCCACGTGACAGCTAGGACTCGGCGGCATTATGATCGGGAAAACTTCTCGATCTACTTACGTATATGTTGATATGCTCATATATCATAGAATATTTGAGATTTTCAAAAGTGGTTAGTTTTTTAATCCTGAAGTGAAGTATGATTTGTTATGAAAGAAATATATATTGTTTCAATGATTTAAAATGAAATGGGATTTTTAGTTCAGAGAGATTATTTTCAAAAGAAAGGATTTTGAAAATAAAAAAATTGATTTGATTTGATAAAATCTAAATGTGAAAATTAAGCCTAAAGGGTAGTTTGAAAATCTCATTGTTTTTTTTTGAAATAAAGGGTACTTATATTATAATAAACAAGCTACAAAGAGGAAAGAGCTGGTAGAAAAATACAACAACAATCAAAGCGAATGCTATACAAAAAATACCACAAAACCGGCTCAATCCTAAGAAACTAGACAGAACAAGTGAAAATATAAAACAACATAATACAAGACCACTAATAGACATAAAAAACTACAACAAAACCAGCTGAATCCTAAGAAACTAGACGGAATAAGGGAAAATATAAAACAACACAATATAAGACCCCTAACAGACATAAAAAAATACCTACCCAGTCGAAAAGACTAAGACCAAGTATAATAAGTCACACCATGAGCCCAATTTGTGAAAAGGAGAATGAGTTAACTGATATACTCTCTTATCGCATGATACTAGATGTGAGATATTTCATTAACTACAAGGAGATATAAAAGCTGTTTACATGGGAAATGACATAACTTCACATGTTGAGAGTGAGAATTTAGGATACTTGATGGTATCGTTGGGACTATCACAAATGTTGTTGACCCGTCTTTTTACAAGGCGGTCATATTCAAGATTACTGATTATCGAAGTGTTCAAGACATGGACAAAGGCTTAAGCGAGCCCGAACATGCTTGGTTGAACTCTCGAAGACATAGATTTGGGATGATTGGATTCTGATTCGACTAAGTCAGTTCGGTCATCCATAGATCACCACTTCATTTTGGGTCGGTTAGTTCGGATCAATCAACCCAGTCGATATGGGTCCCACCATGCACTGTGCCAAGCTAAAAACTTGAAGGATAAGGGCATGAGCAGGAAGTCTCCCTGGATTGGAATTTCCAATTTAACAATGTCAAACCAGATGCGGACATCTTCAACAACCTGTCTCCATTACTCAAACATGGTGAACCCACTACTTCGCTGCTTCCAGATCGCCCTCCACATATCTTGGTCGAACCAGATTCGAGTTCACTATAAGTGGTTGGATTTTGGACTTCTAAGGGAATCGATCCTTGGCATATAAAGGTAAGGACATTGCTACTGCCATTAATTCATTTTCGGTTCTCCGCATTCCTTAAACAGAAACTAATTATGTTGTAATCATACAATATAATAAAAGATAGATTACACTAAGTGGACGTAGGCCTGATTGCAGAACCACGATAAAAATCTTGCATGTCACTTTGCTTTTCTGCATTCTATGATTTGTATTTCTATGATTGTATGATCTTCTATGTGGTTTAGGTCTTGTACTTAAAAGAGCCAATTTCTACGTCAACATTTTGATGTTCCAGGTAGGTGCATGCTACTTGGATTACTTGCTTAAAGGAAATAGGTTGCTTTCGGATTTGAAGATGGTAAGAGAAAGAAAACCGATACCAGTACACAAGCAGATGATGTAGGAATAAAATGAAGTCAAGAGGCTTTCTCTGTGAGTAACGCATCCAAATACTTAACCTAAGATGAGACGGACAAGGTCATCAAGAGATTCTAGGCCCGCATGCAGCGGCACGACGAAATCCTCTATAGGCAAGAGGAAACAATGAATACTTTCTCTCTCGACTATATGGATCTAGACTACTAAGAGGTCACGGCCAAGTTGTTGGGGAAGGACCCAGCAACGTAGCAGTGATGTGCTTAAAACCTATGTCGTAACCTAGCTCGACGGCGATTCCGACTCGACCTGCTATGGATGCCAAACGGAATATAGAAGGGGCAACCGCCACAGAAATGGTGAAATGAATCGTGATGTTATAATTCAAAATATCTTGAACATTGGTAATGGAAATGTGGCTCGACCACGCGCTACTTCGAATAGAGAAAATGCCGTTGTGCAAAAAGATCGGTTTGACTATGCGGAACTGGCCCAGTTCGACTATGCCTGGCCAAAACCCCAAGGCATTGACAAACCGGATTTGGAAATTGAGAACAAGCATCAAACTACTACTAGGTTGCACGTTGAGGGACTAGTGTCTATTCTAAGTTGGAAACAATTGCTGGGCGACACAAACTGAATCATTGATGTGATTCGACGATTTACAAGAGACGGGCATTTGAGAAAGATATGAACTACGTTAATCGCAAACCCTTAACTCGGGCTATCAGGAGTTCCTGAAACCCACTATATTTCAAATTGCCCATTTTGGAGGCTTATGATGGTAGAAAGGAGTCTATCGTAAACTTGATGTGTTATATACATCATATGGAACTGTTATCGACGTCGGAAAATGTCATGGGTAAATGCTTTCCACTTTAATCTCACTGACATTGCTGCCATGTGGTTTTGGCAGCTGAAGTCAAAATCGATAAATAACTAGAACACTTTGGTTGTAAGATTTATAGAACAATTCAAGGTCCACATCTCTAGATCTAAAAACATGATGACTCTCACATTAGTGAAGCAGAGGACCGGAGAGACTCTGCGCTATTTTCTAAAAAGGTTCAATGCGGCAGTTACGTCGGTGGATAGATCAGAATCATCCATAGTGCTTATGGCTGCTATATCCGGCGTCTGGACAAGTCAGATTTTAAGACTTCTTTGCAGTAGGGTCCATCGAGGGACCTCGGCGAATTCTATTTCGAAACAGATAGATTTCTATAGGAGGAAGATGCAAGAGTCGAGAAGGATATTATGGAGGTTAATATGGTTAAAGAAGAATAATTGTCTATGTCTTGCAAAGGAAAAGAAAAGGATAAGGGCAAGGGAAAAGCTCTAGTTAGGAATGATCGAAATGCTCAACCTCGGAGAGAACCCAAGTTTTCTAGATACACTGAACTCAATACCTCGGTAGACAACATCTGTTTGAAAATTCATGAAGTATCTCCCTTCAAGAAGCCTCCTAGGAGGGAGCCCACTAAAAAAGAGTCTGAAAAGGCAACCTTTTTCATGAATTGGATAGTCACACCTTGTATGAATTAAGGCATCTGTGTGATATAACCTAAGAGTGTGTCAAATGTTGACAACTGGTATAGTTTGTTAGAAATCAAACCATAGTGGCGGAACAAGTGCAGTCACCTACCTCTCCCCGAAGTGGGAACAAGCCAGGACCAGGCTTGCGTAGATTGATCATCAATTGATCAAGATGCCTCTGGATCCTATATTTCTTGGATATTTTTTCTTTTGCTTTTTTTTTTGGATGGCTACTTCAGCCTTCCCATGTACGAAATTAGGATTTAACATTTATGCATACTCTGTACCCGACAACAAACCACCCTCCTTTTAAAATAATGAACTTGTAACCGGAGACGACTAAGTTTTCTTACTCACATATGAGGTTAGGATAATACCTATAGGCGTGCTCTATGTCCAACGATAAACCGTTGTGTTTGCTTTGATTTTGTAAAAAAAATATAAACTTTTCAACTTTTGCAAAATTACTTCCCTTGTATGGATTATGCATGTGAAGTATGGAATTGAAAATGGAAATTTCAAACTATAATAAATGGATTTCTAAGCATGGACTATATTTGAGGGCATAGTTGTCCTAATAGGATTTGGTAAGATCGCTTGGTAATGGCCTGGGTATGGACCATACTCGATTTGGATTTCCAAGTATGGATTACGTCAGAAGGGTTGAACGATCTTGTCAGGACTTGGCATGATAATTCAATTGTAACTCAAGTATGTTCTACACTCGGTATGGAATGCCAAGCATGGACTATACTTGAAGAGGCTGAATGGTTTTGTTAGGACTTGCCAAAATAGTTTGCTTTGTTTGTTTACAAATGCAAATTATACTCGCATTATATAGGCTTGATGAGGCCATAGGTTTCATGGGTTTGGACTTCTCTCATATCAAGATCTGGAGAGATCGTCGGATTTTATTGGTTTTCTATTATATTGCGATCCAGAGAGTTCATGAGAATTTATTGGAATTCTAGATTTATGATCTTCTATAAATACGATCTGGAGCGATCGTGGTTTTTTCTTAATACGATCCGGTGCAATCATGGCTTTCTATTATTAAGATCTGGTGCGATCGTGGTCCCGTGGATTTTTGGTCTTCGAATATTGGATTTCTATTCAGAATTCTTTGGCTTTCTATGGATTTTTGGATTATCTAAAACGCGTCTTCCACAGAAAGACATGTTTTGGGTGGTGTTGACCCATCTTTTTACAAGGCAGTGACATCCAGGATTTTTGGTTATTGAAGTATTCAAGACATGGACACGGGCTTAGGCGAGCCTGAATATGCTTGGTTGAACTTTCAAAGATATAGGTTTGATCTTCTTGGATACTGGTTCAACTAAGTCGGTTCAGTCATCCACATATCACCACTCCATTCTGAGTCGGCTAGTTTGGACCGATCAACCCGGATCAATATGGGTTTCACCATGCACTGCCAAGTCAAAAAATTGAAGGAAGAGAGAAATAGGAGGAAGTCTTCTCGGATTGGGATTTCTGGTTCGACTTTATTGAACTAGATGTGGAAATATTCAATGACCTGAAGACTTGTCTACTACTCAAATATGGCCAACCCATGACTCCGCTGCTTTCGGATCGGCCTCAACGTGTCTTGGTTGAACCAGATCCGAGTTCTCCTATAAATAGCTAGATTTTGAAATTTTGAGGGGATCACTCCCTGGTATATCAAGGCAAGGACATTTATACATCCATCAGTTCACTTTCTATTCTCCAAAAATTTTAAATAGAAACCAACTGTGTTGTAATCGTACAAAATTTATACATCCATCAGTTCACTAAGTGGGCATAAGCCTAATTGCTGAACCACTATAAAAATCTTGGGTGTATCTTTACTTTTTTGCATTCTGTGATTGTGCGATCTTCTCTATGGTTTGGGTGTTGTACTTGGAAGAGCCAATTTCCACATCAAAAGATGTAAATCATATCATGATGTTATGTAATCATCATTACATAGATTGTTTAGACTTGAAACGAGGATAATAGTATATGACGAGAGATGGATAATGACTAAGGTGCAAATTGATTATATTTGTGTGTTTTAGGAGATATTTTCATTGGACATTTAGTAGTTTCGATATTTTTGGGATTCAGCTCAATTATGGTATCTCATTTATGTCATACTAATGAAAGAAGCTTGATGTATTATAGAAATAAGGCCAACTGACAGGGATTTAGAGTTTTGGACTAGACTAAGTGAAGGCATGTTCTAATACGATTTAAGAGATTTGGTTGAATGTGATTTGGACAAGCTTTAATCTTAGACATTGTTTCTACAAGCCAAACAAGGGATGGAAAATGTTCAAACAATAGAAAAATCATCATACATATTTAGATGGACAATTATTTACACAATTTTTATTGCCCTAATTTGTTCTTAATTAAGAATCATACAAACACAGATAGGATACCTTATAGCCTCAGACTGAGCCAAATATCATATGGCCTTGATTTTTTATAGCCTTATCAAGTGATAGTGTATATTACTTAATGCCCAGATTTTTGTGGATATTGTGCAACAAGGAAGAAAAAATAGTCACATCTGATGTTGAGAGACCTAGAGCTATGGAGTTTCTAAAGTATGTTAATTCTGTGTGTGAGGACCTACTCCACTTGATTATTTAGCTATTTATTTTTTCTTATTATGGAAGATTTCTCGTAGAAGGTCTAAGTCTATTTCTTGGAGCCCAAAATTCAAGTAATTTCTTAATATGAGAAGTGAAAATGCTTGTAGTTGGAAGTTCTTAGAGCATCCAATATCATAAAATTTTCATTATAAACATTTATTACTTATTACAGGTTAAACGGTGAATGCTTCGCATAATCAAAGTAAATTGAATTTCATGAGGTTATGAGTTGAATTTTATAAGAAAAATCTATTAAATTGTGTATGACCACTAGTTTAACTAAGGGAATTTGAAAGTAATTTGAAATATATTATAAACAGTATGGTGATTTAATTTTAACAAATAAAACAATGATTTTCCAATAATAATTGGTGAAAAAAAAGAACTATTGTATTAAAGACAAATAATACAAGGTTAATATCATATCAAAATACAAGGATGGATTCAAAATTTAGTATATCATGGGAAATTATATAAATTAGGGAGCTTAATTTGAAATTAAATAGGCTATACATACATTTACTCAATATATTAATTACTCAATATATCACTACCCGTGGGGTTTACTAAGATCGACAAGCCATTGCTTGAGTAAAGTCTTAGGTTCCACACGTAAATCAAAAAATTATGGAAAATGTACAAATAATTACATGAAAAGTACTATAGAAATATCAAGTAAAAATGCTATAAGATGATTTTGGAGATGATATATTCCAAATACTAAATATGAATAAAGCGGATTAAAAAATTATTTTTATTTGTCATTTTTCAAGAGGTGAGAAAATAGGATTTAAATAAGAACGATATGTTTGTACTGAAAATATCATAAAAATGTATGTTCAAATCACATAAAAATATTTATTAAAATTTATATGACAATTTTGGCTAATTGATAATTTCATTTTATAATATAATATATTTTATAAAATTATATTAAAGATACAAGTGAAACGAATATGTTAATATTTTCCAAAATAACATTTTGCAAACATGATTTTGAAAGAAATTTTGAAATGTTTTTAATGTAATTTTTTAGTGGTATTGTAACATAAAAGTATTAGAGAAACAAATCAAAATATATGAGAAAAAATAATTTAAGTTGGTATTGAAACAATGAATAAAAAAGGAGAAATTATATAAATGTAAGAAATTTACTATAGCATTGCTCCTATTGACTACGCCACTGCCGCTTTATTGATGGCGTTACCTCAGCCAACTTATAGCTATTTATTTGGGCATGGTTTCTACAATTAATAGTATCCAGTTAATAAAGCAAATAGGAATCATCTCATGTACATTCCAAGTTCTTCAGCTGACATTTAGGCAATGTTTTGATGTGGTTTCCTAGCTTGGTTGAATGGGAAGATTCGATTCATATATATATATATATATTGTTTTATACACTGGTTTGTTTTAATATTGATATGGATAGTTGTTTTCACTTCCAAACGATTGCTTGATTATTTATTTTTGCATCATTTATGGATTATCAAGGTAACCGTACAAACTCATACCTTTAAGGACTCAAATTTCAACAAAAATAGAGCCTTGGAACCATCAACGTATAGATCGTTTAACTTCATACCTGCAATAGAGCATGAGCATATTAGAGATTCATAATTCTAAACCCACTACACAAACTAAGACAGGAATTACATGCTGATTGCGGTTGCAACTATGAAACTAATGGATTTCCTCGGATAACAATTGCCATATCAATTTAGGGCATTTGAAAAAACAAGACTTTAGCAATAACCAATCATGAAAGCTCTATTTACCTTTTTCCCTAAATCTAACCTCTGTGTTGAATAAGGAGGAGGTCAAGACAACATTATGGTAAATGAAAAATCAAAATACTATCCGTCACAGAAATGTATACAAATTTGTTTCCATGTCTATATTTCTAGGTTAGTCAAACTAACTTTTACAACACATATGACAACTAACTAAACTTAGTCCCATGTTATGTATTACCAATAAAGTGTTTAGCCATTTAATAATTTCATATATGAAGTGGGCTTATGTAATCATCTTGTCCACCCTTTATATAACCATATGCCTAGTTTATTTAAGACCTTAACTGAAGCAGGTTGTGATGACCGTGGAATTCGAACCCCGACCTTCTGGAAAGCAACAAAACCACTGACCACTATGCTAAAATATCTTTGCGTCATCTTTTTGAAAGGGGTATTATAGACATACCCCGCTTAAAGAGCCTAACATCCTTACTAGCTCATATCACTCACCACCCAGGCATTGTGCACGTAGCCAATATAAGTACCACACTGCCTGACATCTGCAGCATTGCATGCACAATTCCGGCTGGGTATTAGCTCTTATACCAAATGTGACAACCATGGGACTCGAACCCCCAACCTCACAGAAAGCAACTCAACTGTAACAACCCGGAAAATCTGGGCCAGTTTAAAATTTTTGTTTTGGCAATTTTAGCGAATTTAGATTATTTAAAATGAATTATTTTAAATAATATCGACGAGAAATTTATTTTGAATTGAAATTCGACGTATATATTATATACGTCGTCGTTAGAATATATAATAATTATATATAATTATAAAAGGAATAGAAAATGGCGCGGTAGTTCGAAAATTCGATTTCTAATTTCAAATGAATATACAGAATTCAATATAAGTCAGAATTGAACGAAACAAGAAATATTTGAATCTGTATAACTATATCTTTGGAACGAAGTTAACAAACTGAAATTTCATTTTAGAAATGATAAGGTATGTCCAGTTGAAAATTAGAAATAGTCGCTGTGGAATTTATATATATTTTTATATATATAAGGCCCTTAAAAATAGCAATTTTGCAAACGTCCTCGGATTTCGACGAAACCACTTTTGTTGGGTCCGTGAGGTCGAGTTATTGCTAGATTTCAAATTTCATAATTTTTCGAGTTAATATGTGAGCGTGGCAAAAGAAAACGTGTTTTGACCATTTCAGTTGATTTTAATCGACTGGAAATTGGCCATTTTTCTAACGGTCTCAGAATTCGACGAAACTAGTTTTGTTAGGACCGTATCGTCAATACGAAGCTAGAAAATATTTTTTTTGGAATTTTTCTAGTTAGTATGTGACCCCGGTAATTTGAAATGTACGTTTAAAATTCAATATAGTGATTTAAATGTAAATTTAACGGAAACTGATTGTAACAGCCGAATCAGCTGACGATACATATCCCATTGTGTTCGGAATGGGGGTTAAACGCTATGGACGGCAGGTGGTGGACCTCGTTTAGAGGTCGTTTGAAAAAGTTGACTTTTTGTATTAAAATAAAATAATTAAATAATTAAAATAATAAAAAATTAAACTTCCCCCCCCCCTTTTCTTCCTCGATGGCCCCCCCCCGATTCAGTTATTTACAAAGCAAATAAAAAAAAAAAAAAAAGAAGACGAAACCCTAAATACCCGAAGCCGCCGCCCTCTGACGTTCGAGCCATCGCCAGCGCCGCCGCTCCGATCCTGGAAGCCATCGCCGAAGCCACCGCCTGACGCTGAGCCGCCCTCGCAACATCCTCCTCCCACCGAACGACGCATCGAAGCAGAAACCCTCGCATCCCTCTGAACCACCGTCACCTCGTCGAACCCCTGAACCACCGACGCCACGAGCCACGGCCGAGCTAGGTGAGCGTTTAATTGGTTTTATTTTTATTTTTGATTTTTGTTTTGTTTTACAGAAAATTAAAACTGTTTTTTTTTGATTTAAAAACTGTTTTAAAAATGAAATATAAAACTGATTTTTTGTTTTAAGTTTTTAAAACAGAATTTTAAAAGATTTTAAAACAGAAATTTCAAAAACAGAAATTTTTAAAAGAGATTTTAAAACTGTTTTTAAAAGAAATCAAAACAGAATTTTTAAAAAAGGAATAAAAAGTAAAACTGCATTTTTTAAAATTAGTAAAAAACTGCATATTTTTTTTAAAAGTAAAAAACTGAATTTTCTTTATTTTTAAAACTGTTTTTCTTTTATTTACTTTAAAGCTAAATTTTATTTTATGTTGTAAGTGATAAAAATGTAATCTTTTATATAACATGGAAGTAAAAAATATAATTTTTCTATATTGAATAGCGAAGTAAAAATATAATTTTTCTATATTGAATAGCGAAGTAAAAATATAATTTTTCTATATTGAATAGCGAAGTAAAAATATAATTTTTCTATATTGAATAGCGAAGTAAAAAATATAATTTTTCTATATTGAATGGCGAAGTAAAAATATAATTTTTATCTATGAACTTTGAACTAAAAATTCGATTTTTATATATTGAACTTTGAAGTAAAAATTCGATTTTTATATATATAGTGAATACGGGCAACGAAGATGACGAAGGTGCGATAGCGATGAAGTTTTCTATCAGTGAAGTGCCGTGGAGCTAGGATAGCTATAGGTGAGAACTTCTCACTCAAATTCTACTTTTCTAGTTATATATATATATACTAGGATGCAGACGGTGCTTAGTAGCACCCGACACAATCGTCCACAGACCATGGACTTGTTTGTTTGGATGTTTGGTTATTGATTGCGATATTGGTTTGAATGTGGTTTGTGGCGTGAAAAATCGAATCGATAAGTTGGTTAGGATTAGACGTGCGCCGTTATAAGGCGAAGGAGTAAGGCTAGGTTAGACCCTTACTCCAAATTTTGTGGTTTGCATAACGAAATGAATTTGATTGATGTGTGAATGGCGTGGGCCTTCACTAGACCGGGGATAAGGCTAGGCCTTGTCCCGTTTCTGGTATCGTGCCGTTATGCCGCCGAAATTTTCTAAAATAAGTTAGAAAAATAAAAATAGCATTTTATTTAAAGAATGAACTGAATAGAAATTCATATGTTAAAATAAAATGTGTTACCGTTAAAAATATAATTTTTAACGTGAATGTGAATAAATAAATATTCATTTACAAACCAGACGGTTTGTTTATGTACACCTATTTGAATGACGTTGATTGGGTCGATAAATTTTACACATCGCCTAACTGCACAAATAAAACATGTGTTTGATTGTTTGAAACCCCACACGGGTGTTAGGATGAAATTTGAAGTTCACTCATCCTGATTGATTAAATATGTCGATCGATTGATTGACAAGCTGCTATAAGCGTTAAATGTCTATATTTGATGCTTATACAGTGTAGTGCACTTTGGTTGATGGTTGATTATTTTTCAAGGCTATTATACATGTGTTGTATGAAAATCCATATAATTAACTTTATATGGTAATTGATTGGGCCTCATTCCAGTTTTGAAAAAGAAATATTTGAAAAAGAAATATTTGAAATAGAATATTTGAAAATAGAAAATTTATGAAGCCGTGTTGATTAGATTGACGCCATTTTGACGTGAACGATATTTATATCAATTTTAAGCGATTTCGAAATGAATTGAATTGAAAACGATTTTGAATTGAATTGAAAACGATTTCGAATTGAATTGAAAACAAATTGAAATGAATTCAAATTGAATTGAAATTTGAATTGAATAGAAATGAATTTTAAAACGAATTTATAAAGAAGAATTCAATTTTTATTTTAATTGAAAAGGAAGTTGAAATTGTTTTTGAAACGAATTCAAAACTATTTATATAATTCGTTTTAAATAGAAATCGACGAAATATATATTATATATATTATATATAATATAATGGCCTGAATAGAACGCGCCGCGCCGCGGCAGTTCGCGAATTTCGACCATTTATTTCAAACGGACATTACAGGAGATCCGACCGTCGGATTCTCCTAAAACCGGAACCGTTGGGTTCGTATCGAAAAGAGCTTTCTAATTAATGTTAGAAATTTGAAATCTAACGGTTGGATTTGGAGATACGTCCAAATCAAATTCGAAAAAGGTCGTTGTAAGTGCAGTTCGATGGCCATTGTTGGAAATCGACTGTACGGGCCTTGATAAAATTATTAAAAATAGTAATAATTTGTGTAAAATCATAAGAAATGATTTGTGAAAGTTTGGGGTGAAAATCTCCATATTTGAAAAGATAAAAAAATGGATTTTTATCGAAATGAACTAGTTTTGAACTAGAATTATAATTCTATTTATTTTTAAATAAATAAATTGAATTTGAAATGGTTTTGAAAATAACCAAAATTTCCAATGATTGCATTGGAGTGGATTTGAATCGAAATTGTCTTCGGAATATTTCGATGTTGGAATTCGTGACATTACAGGTGTTGTTATGGAAATTTGAAAGATATATATTTGTATCGTTATTTCCAATACGACATTTGTTAGTCGTAGAATTCGATATTGAATATAAGCCGATATATTTTCTATTCAGAGCCTTGTATTGAATATCGAATGTGATTTGGGTTTGTCGTGAATGGTGTCTTCACTAACACTGTTCTTGAACCCAGTTGAGAAAAGATTAAATCTTTTTATTTAGATTTAATGAAGTGTACCAATTAAATGATATTTAATTGGAATTGAATTGGTATTGATTTTTGGGTTTATCGTGAACAGTGTTTTAAATAACACTTGTTCTTTAACCCGATAATTAATGGAATGTGATTTTGGGTTTATCGTGAATCGTGTTTTAAATGACACTGATTCTTTAACCCAGATAATGATTAAAACTAAGTGGAGTTTTAATGAATCTTTAATTAGATTGAAAAGATCGAGAATGGAGTATCACCAGTTTTGCTCCAGGCGATAGATAAATCTGTAATTAGATTTGAATGTGAAATTTAGAAACTAACTGGCGGTTAGCCAAGCAGAATGGTTTTCTGGATATTGATCTGATGTTGGTTTCGGCCTTCGGGGTTAATATTTGGGGAATTATTCTCTTGATTAATTTACGGTTAGTGACTAATGAATTGGAATGAGGCGTATGTTGTGTTTGTGTAACACTTATTTAAAATATACGCGAGTTATTCGGAAAGACCGGGTTTATCCCATTCTGAGTAACTGATACGACGATAAGTCGAAGACGAAGACGATGGTCGAAGACCGGAGGTCTTCACGTCGTTTGGGTGATAACTGATGATCTTGATTGGGCTGTACACCCAAGAAGATGGAAACAGTTAGTGATCGTCCAGACGTACTTGGAGATCGATGGATATGCGGGGTACTAGGTGCCTCCGGTTTCGTTCAGACCCAGAACGGACTTGTAAATGGACTGTGTGTCTGACATCGGATTTCATTCTGTGTGACTGATATCGGTTGCATAGGATGGCTTGCCTGTGTGGCATGCTAAGATGCAAATGATCAAGGCTTCTGTTGAAAAGCAAAGTCTTGTGGTTGATGATCAAAGCACGACCTTTGTGGCGTAGCTTTGTGTAACGTTTGATTCGCGAGTTTCACACCCGGTATGAATCAAAAACGGGAGACGGACCTCAGGGAGGGCATGCGTTTCTTTCTAGTTAGAAGTGGCGTCAGTGGTTTTACACGCCCTGACGAGTTTGACTTATGTTGTTGTTGCTGTTGCGAGGCGCCTCGGTTATATCGGTTTCGGCCGAATGCATTCTGGTCGGCTGACGGACCAGACTTACACCCCATAGGGTGGGGAGACGTATTGTTCAGGCATAATAATCCACTCCGTGTGGACCGGCCCTGACGATCCAAGGGGCAGTTGCGGCTGTTCCTGAGGGGCGGGCTAGAGCGTCTCGAATCGGTTGAGGATCTTGCCCCTAGCCTCGGTTCATAGATGGAAACCCAATTTCCAAATACGTGACATTTGCGGTTTTATTTGTAAACCTATATATGGCGACATAGTGGTATGGGGCATTCATGCCGCCTATGATTGATACTTATGATTTGAAGTTGTTTTATACACTATGCACTTATTATAGTATCAAATGATTTGTTTTAAACGTATCAAGCATTCTTTGGCTGTTATAAGGGAAAACCCTATCCCCCGGTTTGCGTTGCATTGTGTGATAGGAACTGGGTCTTATAACAGCTTCATCTTTCTTTATTTAGCATTGCGCTGCTGTTTTATGCACTGGTATTCTTGGGAGGAAACCCGTTCCGTGTTATACGGCGTGGTCCCTTGATTTACCTAACTTTTAAAATAAAGAATAATAACTATTTTAGTTCTCACACCAGTCACATGACTGACCTGGAGTTTATTGTTTTAACCTAAACTCTGGGTGCCCTTATTTTGACACGGGCAGCTAGTAGTTTTGGTTTTGCAGATTTATATTCACAGGATCCTGGTTTACAGCTGGAACGATATCCGGAAAGCTTTGTATCCGTATATCTTCTTCTAGTTGTGTATTGTATTATTTTCCGCTGCGATGTATTTAAATGTAATTTAAATCTCTGATATTTCTGTGTAATATTCTTTTATACTCTGCATATTCTTGTAATCTGATGCATCGTTGTAATATACAATGAAATGTTCTTTTATATGCATTCTGTTGTGGTTTGTTCTCGAACTATCCGACACTTTCCTTTACGGGGAAGTTGCGGGTCTTTACACGTGGTATCAGAGCTTTGGTTTACAAAGCTAGAGAACAAGGCACATTAGAAACATACGAAAGAATTCATCAGATATTGGATTAGCAATATCCAATGGGAATGACTCGTTAGAGATAGGATCAGTAGTATCCTAGAACGAGTGTGAAGAGTATATTTTTAAAATGAAAACAAATTTTTGTTTTGAAAATATAAATCAATTATTCGTATTTGATTATCTATTTATTTTGAATATGGACATTCCAATATATAAAGATTTTGCATATACGCGTCATGAACGTATATTCGAAGTTTTAATATACTGGATAGATATAGGACCGCACTCTAGTAGCCCGGAGATGTTCTGATGGTGGTTCGAAACATCATCAGCATTTATTTTCGAGTGACGAAGGTGTGATACCTATATATTTCCATTAGACTGGTGTGAGAACCAAACCTATATATATAGCTAGGACACATTGTTGTGAATTGACATCAAGAACATGATTTTAGTATATGTATCAAAATTATGAATTTGAAACTCTAATTCACTAATCGATTGATGTTTGTGTTGTTTCGTTATTTGTTTGCTAATTTTTAGCCGTTTAGCCTAATTATATCAAATATTGAACGATATTGAAAATTGGTCGCATCTGCTTGCATATACATATATATCATTGAACAGGTCATAGCAAGGAGGCTAGAGCCAGAGAATAAAATTTGTTTGCCCGACAAATAGGTACATGTTTACTACATAATTTCCTGTTTTGTTTGGGTGATGATGATTTTGTGAGCCTATTGGCTAGCCGCTTGGCTTTTTCTTTTTCTTTTTGAGATCTGAAGGACCGGGGAAGCTATTTGAAATTCCCCGATGCTCCCGGTGCAGGGGAGGTTATGGCGAAATTTTTCAAAAATTTAGGGTGTTAGCCAAATTTTTGAAATTTTGAAAATTCTCAGAAACTAAAGAGTTGGAGAATGGAAGCCAGATCGAACGTAGAGCTGAATAATCAAACCACTTTCGACTTTGTTCCTTTTCGGGGACGAAAAGTTTTAAGTGGGGGAGATTGTAACAACCCGGAAAATCTGGGCCAGTTTAAAATTTTTGTTTTGGCAATTTTAGCGAATTTAGATTATTTAAAATGAATTATTTTAAATAATATCGACGAGAAATTTATTTTGAATTGAAATTCGACGTATATATTATATACGTCGTCGTTAGAATATATAATAATTATATATAATTATAAAAGGAATAGAAAATGGCGCGGTAGTTCGAAAATTCGATTTCTAATTTCAAATGAATATACAGAATTCAATATAAGTCAGAATTGAACGAAACAAGAAATATTTGAATCTGTATAACTATATCTTTGGAACGAAGTTAACAAACTGAAATTTCATTTTAGAAATGATAAGGTATGTCCAGTTGAAAATTAGAAATAGTCGCTGTGGAATTTATATATATTTTTATATATATAAGGCCCTTAAAAATAGCAATTTTGCAAACGTCCTCGGATTTCGACGAAACCACTTTTGTTGGGTCCGTGAGGTCGAGTTATTGCTAGATTTCAAATTTCATAATTTTTCGAGTTAATATGTGAGCGTGGCAAAAGAAAACGTGTTTTGACCATTTCAGTTGATTTTAATCGACTGGAAATTGGCCATTTTTCTAACGGTCTCAGAATTCGACGAAACTAGTTTTGTTAGGACCGTATCGTCAATACGAAGCTAGAAAATATTTTTTTTGGAATTTTTCTAGTTAGTATGTGACCCCGGTAATTTGAAATGTACGTTTAAAATTCAATATAGTGATTTAAATGTAAATTTAACGGAAACTGATTGTAACAGCCGAATCAGCTGACGATACATATCCCATTGTGTTCGGAATGGGGGTTAAACGCTATGGACGGCAGGTGGTGGACCTCGTTTAGAGGTCGTTTGAAAAAGTTGACTTTTTGTATTAAAATAAAATAATTAAATAATTAAAATAATAAAAAATTAAACTTCCCCCCCCCCTTTTCTTCCTCGATGGCCCCCCCCCGATTCAGTTATTTACAAAGCAAATAAAAAAAAAAAAAAAAGAAGACGAAACCCTAAATACCCGAAGCCGCCGCCCTCTGACGTTCGAGCCATCGCCAGCGCCGCCGCTCCGATCCTGGAAGCCATCGCCGAAGCCACCGCCTGACGCTGAGCCGCCCTCGCAACATCCTCCTCCCACCGAACGACGCATCGAAGCAGAAACCCTCGCATCCCTCTGAACCACCGTCACCTCGTCGAACCCCTGAACCACCGACGCCACGAGCCACGGCCGAGCTAGGTGAGCGTTTAATTGGTTTTATTTTTATTTTTGATTTTTGTTTTGTTTTACAGAAAATTAAAACTGTTTTTTTTTGATTTAAAAACTGTTTTAAAAATGAAATATAAAACTGATTTTTTGTTTTAAGTTTTTAAAACAGAATTTTAAAAGATTTTAAAACAGAAATTTCAAAAACAGAAATTTTTAAAAGAGATTTTAAAACTGTTTTTAAAAGAAATCAAAACAGAATTTTTAAAAAAGGAATAAAAAGTAAAACTGCATTTTTTAAAATTAGTAAAAAACTGCATATTTTTTTTAAAAGTAAAAAACTGAATTTTCTTTATTTTTAAAACTGTTTTTCTTTTATTTACTTTAAAGCTAAATTTTATTTTATGTTGTAAGTGATAAAAATGTAATCTTTTATATAACATGGAAGTAAAAAATATAATTTTTCTATATTGAATAGCGAAGTAAAAATATAATTTTTCTATATTGAATAGCGAAGTAAAAATATAATTTTTCTATATTGAATAGCGAAGTAAAAATATAATTTTTCTATATTGAATAGCGAAGTAAAAAATATAATTTTTCTATATTGAATGGCGAAGTAAAAATATAATTTTTATCTATGAACTTTGAACTAAAAATTCGATTTTTATATATTGAACTTTGAAGTAAAAATTCGATTTTTATATATATAGTGAATACGGGCAACGAAGATGACGAAGGTGCGATAGCGATGAAGTTTTCTATCAGTGAAGTGCCGTGGAGCTAGGATAGCTATAGGTGAGAACTTCTCACTCAAATTCTACTTTTCTAGTTATATATATATATACTAGGATGCAGACGGTGCTTAGTAGCACCCGACACAATCGTCCACAGACCATGGACTTGTTTGTTTGGATGTTTGGTTATTGATTGCGATATTGGTTTGAATGTGGTTTGTGGCGTGAAAAATCGAATCGATAAGTTGGTTAGGATTAGACGTGCGCCGTTATAAGGCGAAGGAGTAAGGCTAGGTTAGACCCTTACTCCAAATTTTGTGGTTTGCATAACGAAATGAATTTGATTGATGTGTGAATGGCGTGGGCCTTCACTAGACCGGGGATAAGGCTAGGCCTTGTCCCGTTTCTGGTATCGTGCCGTTATGCCGCCGAAATTTTCTAAAATAAGTTAGAAAAATAAAAATAGCATTTTATTTAAAGAATGAACTGAATAGAAATTCATATGTTAAAATAAAATGTGTTACCGTTAAAAATATAATTTTTAACGTGAATGTGAATAAATAAATATTCATTTACAAACCAGACGGTTTGTTTATGTACACCTATTTGAATGACGTTGATTGGGTCGATAAATTTTACACATCGCCTAACTGCACAAATAAAACATGTGTTTGATTGTTTGAAACCCCACACGGGTGTTAGGATGAAATTTGAAGTTCACTCATCCTGATTGATTAAATATGTCGATCGATTGATTGACAAGCTGCTATAAGCGTTAAATGTCTATATTTGATGCTTATACAGTGTAGTGCACTTTGGTTGATGGTTGATTATTTTTCAAGGCTATTATACATGTGTTGTATGAAAATCCATATAATTAACTTTATATGGTAATTGATTGGGCCTCATTCCAGTTTTGAAAAAGAAATATTTGAAAAAGAAATATTTGAAATAGAATATTTGAAAATAGAAAATTTATGAAGCCGTGTTGATTAGATTGACGCCATTTTGACGTGAACGATATTTATATCAATTTTAAGCGATTTCGAAATGAATTGAATTGAAAACGATTTTGAATTGAATTGAAAACGATTTCGAATTGAATTGAAAACAAATTGAAATGAATTCAAATTGAATTGAAATTTGAATTGAATAGAAATGAATTTTAAAACGAATTTATAAAGAAGAATTCAATTTTTATTTTAATTGAAAAGGAAGTTGAAATTGTTTTTGAAACGAATTCAAAACTATTTATATAATTCGTTTTAAATAGAAATCGACGAAATATATATTATATATATTATATATAATATAATGGCCTGAATAGAACGCGCCGCGCCGCGGCAGTTCGCGAATTTCGACCATTTATTTCAAACGGACATTACAGGAGATCCGACCGTCGGATTCTCCTAAAACCGGAACCGTTGGGTTCGTATCGAAAAGAGCTTTCTAATTAATGTTAGAAATTTGAAATCTAACGGTTGGATTTGGAGATACGTCCAAATCAAATTCGAAAAAGGTCGTTGTAAGTGCAGTTCGATGGCCATTGTTGGAAATCGACTGTACGGGCCTTGATAAAATTATTAAAAATAGTAATAATTTGTGTAAAATCATAAGAAATGATTTGTGAAAGTTTGGGGTGAAAATCTCCATATTTGAAAAGATAAAAAAATGGATTTTTATCGAAATGAACTAGTTTTGAACTAGAATTATAATTCTATTTATTTTTAAATAAATAAATTGAATTTGAAATGGTTTTGAAAATAACCAAAATTTCCAATGATTGCATTGGAGTGGATTTGAATCGAAATTGTCTTCGGAATATTTCGATGTTGGAATTCGTGACATTACAGGTGTTGTTATGGAAATTTGAAAGATATATATTTGTATCGTTATTTCCAATACGACATTTGTTAGTCGTAGAATTCGATATTGAATATAAGCCGATATATTTTCTATTCAGAGCCTTGTATTGAATATCGAATGTGATTTGGGTTTGTCGTGAATGGTGTCTTCACTAACACTGTTCTTGAACCCAGTTGAGAAAAGATTAAATCTTTTTATTTAGATTTAATGAAGTGTACCAATTAAATGATATTTAATTGGAATTGAATTGGTATTGATTTTTGGGTTTATCGTGAACAGTGTTTTAAATAACACTTGTTCTTTAACCCGATAATTAATGGAATGTGATTTTGGGTTTATCGTGAATCGTGTTTTAAATGACACTGATTCTTTAACCCAGATAATGATTAAAACTAAGTGGAGTTTTAATGAATCTTTAATTAGATTGAAAAGATCGAGAATGGAGTATCACCAGTTTTGCTCCAGGCGATAGATAAATCTGTAATTAGATTTGAATGTGAAATTTAGAAACTAACTGGCGGTTAGCCAAGCAGAATGGTTTTCTGGATATTGATCTGATGTTGGTTTCGGCCTTCGGGGTTAATATTTGGGGAATTATTCTCTTGATTAATTTACGGTTAGTGACTAATGAATTGGAATGAGGCGTATGTTGTGTTTGTGTAACACTTATTTAAAATATACGCGAGTTATTCGGAAAGACCGGGTTTATCCCATTCTGAGTAACTGATACGACGATAAGTCGAAGACGAAGACGATGGTCGAAGACCGGAGGTCTTCACGTCGTTTGGGTGATAACTGATGATCTTGATTGGGCTGTACACCCAAGAAGATGGAAACAGTTAGTGATCGTCCAGACGTACTTGGAGATCGATGGATATGCGGGGTACTAGGTGCCTCCGGTTTCGTTCAGACCCAGAACGGACTTGTAAATGGACTGTGTGTCTGACATCGGATTTCATTCTGTGTGACTGATATCGGTTGCATAGGATGGCTTGCCTGTGTGGCATGCTAAGATGCAAATGATCAAGGCTTCTGTTGAAAAGCAAAGTCTTGTGGTTGATGATCAAAGCACGACCTTTGTGGCGTAGCTTTGTGTAACGTTTGATTCGCGAGTTTCACACCCGGTATGAATCAAAAACGGGAGACGGACCTCAGGGAGGGCATGCGTTTCTTTCTAGTTAGAAGTGGCGTCAGTGGTTTTACACGCCCTGACGAGTTTGACTTATGTTGTTGTTGCTGTTGCGAGGCGCCTCGGTTATATCGGTTTCGGCCGAATGCATTCTGGTCGGCTGACGGACCAGACTTACACCCCATAGGGTGGGGAGACGTATTGTTCAGGCATAATAATCCACTCCGTGTGGACCGGCCCTGACGATCCAAGGGGCAGTTGCGGCTGTTCCTGAGGGGCGGGCTAGAGCGTCTCGAATCGGTTGAGGATCTTGCCCCTAGCCTCGGTTCATAGATGGAAACCCAATTTCCAAATACGTGACATTTGCGGTTTTATTTGTAAACCTATATATGGCGACATAGTGGTATGGGGCATTCATGCCGCCTATGATTGATACTTATGATTTGAAGTTGTTTTATACACTATGCACTTATTATAGTATCAAATGATTTGTTTTAAACGTATCAAGCATTCTTTGGCTGTTATAAGGGAAAACCCTATCCCCCGGTTTGCGTTGCATTGTGTGATAGGAACTGGGTCTTATAACAGCTTCATCTTTCTTTATTTAGCATTGCGCTGCTGTTTTATGCACTGGTATTCTTGGGAGGAAACCCGTTCCGTGTTATACGGCGTGGTCCCTTGATTTACCTAACTTTTAAAATAAAGAATAATAACTATTTTAGTTCTCACACCAGTCACATGACTGACCTGGAGTTTATTGTTTTAACCTAAACTCTGGGTGCCCTTATTTTGACACGGGCAGCTAGTAGTTTTGGTTTTGCAGATTTATATTCACAGGATCCTGGTTTACAGCTGGAACGATATCCGGAAAGCTTTGTATCCGTATATCTTCTTCTAGTTGTGTATTGTATTATTTTCCGCTGCGATGTATTTAAATGTAATTTAAATCTCTGATATTTCTGTGTAATATTCTTTTATACTCTGCATATTCTTGTAATCTGATGCATCGTTGTAATATACAATGAAATGTTCTTTTATATGCATTCTGTTGTGGTTTGTTCTCGAACTATCCGACACTTTCCTTTACGGGGAAGTTGCGGGTCTTTACATCAACGCATTAATCTCTGTGCTAAAAGATCTTTGTGTTATCTTTTCAAAAGTGGTGTCACACAGGTCCCCTACACTTAAGACCTCTATAAAAATATTTATAAAAAAAATATGTGCAGACTTTAACCATTTAAGACCTCGGTTAAGGTAAGCCACATTTCATACCAATCACAATGGTAAACAATTAATATGATTATTGATGGTTTAGTGGTCCTAGCTACATAGATCTTGGACCATTAACTAAGGCTTCACACAAGATTTTCAATAGCAAAATTATTATCGCAATTGTCGCCAATAAAATCTCAGCAATGCTAAAGATAATATCCAATTTGCTTAATACCATTGCAAATGAAATTAGGGAGGCTTTGACCATTTAATCTCCTGATAAAATCGACCCCCGTATCTTATTTCGATGTGGACCTAACCAGTGACTATATGGCTAACATCATGTAAATCATTTCCGTCATGTAACACTTCCTACTATGGAGACAGATCTTCAACCAACCACTTAATACCAACCCCATAGCGGATAATACATGAACCCGTTCTATTTCATTCTTGGTCATTAAAGATGAAATTCACCTATTTATATCTTCCGACATGGGGCAGACCTTACAACTAGTGCTTGAATTAAACTTCTTAAATATATACCTCAGATTTCATAATTATTTTTGTAGACCATTGGTTTCTTTTTTTTAATTAAGAAAGAGGTGAGCTCACAAAGACTAGCTTAATACCTTTATCCTATAAGTAAGTCTGAACTCTCACGTGGTCACATGTTTGATATTAGCGATGCCTTTCATTAATAGTAAGTGTACTCGCCTACTGGTAACAGGGTTTGTTGGAGTTTTACGTGATATTAAAAATATCATAGCACATATTTCAGTGGAGAAAATAAATACAGAAAGTAAATGACATGGATTTTACCCAGCTTGCCTACTACTACACTCCGAAGATTTCTACTAGGTATTAAAATAGATTCCTGCTTACAAAACCCTGTAAACTTGCAAACCTACTATTTATCTAATCCTACGCTCAAAACCCTGGATGGATCTTTATCCCCAAGGTCAGAAATTTTCCCGAATTACAAACCCGTAACCCTTAACCGCTATTGTAACTCTAGCTAGTTTTACAGACAAACTAGAATACTGATGGATTTGTTACAAAAAGAGATATAAAAAACAAAAATAAAATAAATCAAAAACCCCCTTATGTAATAAAATGGCCGACCAATTTTATTTGCTTTGGCACTTGAAAAAGGCTTCCTCTCTTCGTTCCTTTTAATGATCGACGCAAAAAAATTAAGGGCTTTGCTCCACAAATCTATTCGCGACTTCTGGTTGTTGATGAATCCCTGATGGCTTCGTGAACGTTGCTTGTTATTGAATGATTTGGGATTGTGATCGAAACACTTGTGAGATCTCTAGATTGTTTTTCTCCTACTCTTGAATTTTTGTTGCTTTGGTTTCAATGACGTCGATGATGAATTCGGTGTATTATATAGGGTTAAAAAACCTAAACCTTCTCTGATTTCATGATATGGTTTGGTCTTGATTGTTGTAAAATTTTTGCGTGATTTCTCAATGCATGCCTCGGAAGGTTAATTGAATTCTGGAAACAATTGATTGATTTCCTTAGCTTTAAAATCACACATTATTTTCTGGAAACATTTCAAATACGTGAATTTGTTCTTGCCAAAATTATTTGTATGATTAAATTGGATGTATCTTGCCAGTTTAATATTTTCCAAAAATAGCGTGTCATAATTTCTGGAAACCTGCATTGCCACGATTTCAACAATAATATATTCCAAATATTTTGGCCTTGATTTTTATTGATCGATTCCTTGGTCATTATGACATTGTCAAGGCAGCATGAATTCTTCCTATTTCACCAATATGTTGCATGCGTCATTTCATAACAGATTTGAAATTTTATTTTGTGATGCAATCATGCATATATATATACACACACACACATATATACATACATATATATATATAATGTGTTGTTGATGACTTATGTTCACTGTCATTTTTATTGCATACTGTCTGTGTCACTTTCTCCTGAACCATGTGTTCTTGTATTGCCTCTATGCATATACATACAGTCATGTATGTATATGTGTATGAAATGCTAGTTATGCTTCATGAATTATTACCCTATGTTGATTACTACTACGTCTGAGTGCACATGGACTGCCATGTGAAAGTCCTGTGCTTGCTTCTTCTCTTGGTTCATGTTGCAGCATCCATGCCATGTTGACTTGGGTCTTCCTTCTTGTGCTTGTTCCAATTCTGTATGAATTTGTGTATACTGCCACGTGAAAATCCTGACACTGCATTCAATACTTGATACATATGCACGGTACAATGTTGCTTGTATCAGTATTCGTTGGTGCTCTGAAGTTTTGTCTTGCTGTAGCATTCATGCATCTAGAACCTTATTGATGTAGCCAATCTACCATGTCACGTATGCTTAGTTCATTTGCATTATATTAGCTTGAGTATTTCTTGGATCTTGAGTTCGTTGATATACATTCATTGTTGATTCTCTTGACTATGTACCATTACCTTTGTCCACCTATATGTTGCCTTTTCTACATGAGCTTGTACCCATGTTTGACTAGTTACCATATATATATATATATATTATTTTTGAAAATTGGTTCACTTTATTTCTACTAAAAACATACAAGAAAAAGGTTAGCATGCTAACCATTACATAAATCAAAAGCATAAAAAGCTGAAAATACAACTAACTATAACCTAACTAACATAAATCAGCCTATAATGAGGCCTTCTTCCTAGTAGCATGCAACTCACTGCACCTCACACGAGCCAAATGCTCCTCACACAAGCCAATATACTGATCGCTTAGGTTAAAACCTGGATAAACCTATGAAATGAATGCAATATTCCAGCCCATGACATCCATCCCCCTCTTTGCGAATATAAACTAGTGATGGTGTAATTGAGGAAATAAGTGATAAAAAGAAACAAGAATCCCACTACACCGCATACTCAATGCCCATGACCAAATACATTTAGTAACAAACTGCAGTAGGCATCATAAAGACCAACACCATATAAATCTGCATAATTCACCATGAATAGAAAAATCTGAACATCAGGTGTTGGAGTTCATGAACACATATGGCATGAAAAACTGAATGTTAATCTTCATGAATTCCACTTCATACTTGCAAATACCCATCAACCAAATAATGACTAGTATCTATCACCCGTTTTCCACTATCGTAAACGGGTACACATGATGTAGATAAACCAGAGTAGATTAATCGTAGTCAATAATAGCACGGAGTACTGGAATCGTTGAGTTATAACCTTGAATATGCAAATGAAACAAGTATTCTTGAAAGATGTAGCATTCGATAGTCCATACTCATCTCACTAACAGCTCCAATCCAAAATCACTTAAAAGATATAAATGGAACCTGAATTCATAAAAACTTCTACATGAAAAACAACCCAAAAGTAAGCACCATCCAAATATAGTTTCTGAATGATAATATAGTTCGAGACCCTACGATATCAGCTAGCAATAGACTATAAACTATCTTACTAACTGTTTCCCAGTCATATAAATGAAATAGAAAACAATAATAATATTATAAGACCATGCATATTTGTGATTCTCTTAGGTCCGGAGTCAACTATATAATTTGTAGATTCGTATAAACGAAATCCAAATCAAAAACCAAGAATCAAATTCTTATTATAATGAGGAATATCAGATCACATCAAGGTGCTGGATTGGGTATTAAGATAGTGGAATCCAAGAGATGAAAAAATCAAAAAAAAAAAAAACCAATACACTGCTTTCCGAGAATGAACTTGATAATAACCCATCAAGATAATTTGAGGAAGGATTACGAATTAAGAAATCTGATTATTCTTCTCCAACACCATTCATCAGATGATTAAAAAAGAAAACTAGATCGTACCCAAAAAAATAGATCAAATCCCAAAAACGAATCTAATAACAAATTTATACCAAATCTATGCGAAAATAAACCCATTAGCCACTGACAATAGATTATTCTTACCCAAAACTACCTCTGATATCGATCTAGCTCAACTGGGGGAAGATCGATTGGAGAATTTGGAATCGAACCTAGTTCAGTTGCGCTGGCAATCCCAAAACCCAAATCCACAGAGGCTTGACCTTCCATAACCAAAGCTAATCCAAACCGAAAAGGATTGAGAAGATTGACATGGTGAACGACATCAAAATTGACAGATCTAGCTATACATCAGATGCAATTAGGTTTTGGGCTAAGATCCGCAGTGGCTTATATGAGATCTAAGTTTTATAAAAGGGAAAAAAATTGAAAATATGGCTTATCAACAAAATGAAAATTTTCATTTAAGGTTTTTTTAATGGAAATAAGAGAAATCAGATAGAAATCTAATAAAAACCGATAAGAATCAGATAGAACTTAGCGAAAGGGGATAGCTCGCGCATGAACGAAATCAGGCGAAAAAATGCCTATCGCCATTAACAAGCTCCCATTTTCCCTTTATATATATATATATAACATTTTCATATATATATATATATATATAGCCTTGTATGATTGTGTCACTCGGTTATTGTGCAATTCGCGTTATTGCTGTGTCATTTCATTATGAAATGAGCTTGAGTTTTGTTGACTAGACTTTTCCATTACACATGTGCTTCATGCTGTACACATTGTATACTTGCTGCCTTGATGCAACCACACTTTAAAATTGATGTACATAAACGTTTGCTGCAGCTTGCCCTACTTTATATTTGTTGCTCCAGACATGTGTTTTCACTTGCATGCTTGATGTGTCTTGTACTTGAGCCATTGCATTTTTGAACCTGGAAAGTTTTTGTGCATGAATTTGCATCTAGTTACTGATGTGTTATCTTGAACTACATGTTGTAGTAAAGCTTATTCTTGTGCACCCATGTGCATTTGCACATGTTATTGCCAACTTACATTTGTTGTTGCCTTATATTTGACATGTTTGCGTTTGTTGAGATTTCTGGCCACGGATCGAATATGCCATTTGTGCATGTATCATGCAAGCTGCCTTGTACTCCCTGTATACATACATGTATATATACACATATGTGTGTGCATGTGTATATATATATATATACACACACACACACACATGTTTTTATATACATGTTGCTTCACATGTGCTCCGTCACTTGCATTGAATTTCTTGGTTCATGTCCATTCACTGATTTTGATCATATTGCCCCTGCACAAAATATATGTGTGTATACTTACACATGTATGTGTATACATGTATCATGCAATTCATATATGTGAGCTATTTGTAGGATGGATTCGGTTCAGCACCGCAAGTTCGTACTCAAAACCATTACCATACCAATATATATGGTAATAAAAAATTCATACCATCACAGACTAACGTAATCGGAAAACCAACACTTTGGTTTGTGGTTGGTAATGGTTAGTAGAGTTCGGTAATGAGCTTTTACCATTTACAATACGTTATCTATTTTTTATAATATATCATGTTAAAAGAATAAATATTTACAACTATCATGTGGTTATATATTAATTTTATTTTGTATAGTCAAACTTACAAATAAATGTTATGCAAAAAGCTAAATATTATAAAATATGCATATTATTTCAAGAAAATACATGATATAAGTTGAATTTAATCTAATATAATATTGGTATTGCGCTATATTTTCTATAAAATCATTGTACATTAAACCTGATACACATACAGACATACATATGTGTGTGTGTGTATATAAAGGTATGTGGTAGGTATGGTAATTACCATACTTATTAGCATTACCGTACCACATATTCTCAAGCATTTCGGTAAACTGTGCCTATCAAAATGGTTACCACGTTTCGGTACCATTTTAGTTGGTAGCGGTTGGTAACGGTTCATAAGTGGTAGTATGGTAAAAACATCCATCCCTATCTATTTGTATGAAAGACGATCTGTGAGCATTAGAGATATAGTTTGCCTTGTGGTTTTTATAGTGAATCAGTATGAATATCACAAGTAGTCAGACACAGATAGATGAATATGCTTAGCAGATCAAGTTGTAAAATATGATGAGAAACAAACCAAAAAAATTCTAAGGCAAATAAATTTTATAATAAAATTATATCTACTAGAATTTAAATTTATTTTTGTACCAGTTTACTGTGTGTGCTTTTGTGACAGGTATGCAGGTGACTGGACTGACTCTGAAGCAGAGAAGAAAAGTGTGTCAGTGTATGTGTGTGTCAGAGTATGTTACATTGTTTGTATATGAGTGAGTGAATGTAACCGAGTGAATATGAATAGAGTGAAACGACAGAAATGTAGTGAGGAGCAAGTGTATATAAAATTGAATGTATTATATCAGTGGAATGTATAATAGTGGAGTTAGAAGTTTGTATGATTCAAATACTAAAATAAAATACTATTTGAATATTTAAATTCTTGTGCAGTAGTATTCTATTCAAATATAAATATTAATTTCAGTATGTGATGTAGTGTAATCATACAATTACAAACAAATTTATAATAATATATATGTTTGTATCATCAAACAAAAATCATATTATTATATACGACAATCTCCACCTTTTGATGATGACAAACATATAATAAGATTTTGAATACAATAAATGTGTTTGACAATGAAGTATAGAACTCCCCTTATATTATGCTCCTCCTACAACATAACTACCCTAAATATATGCAAATGGGTGAAAAGAATAAATGAATTGAATTTCCAGTATTAAAATATTAATGACAGATTCACTCAACAATCAAAATCTAAACTCAGTCTCCCCCTTTTGTTATCATCAAAAGGATACAGAAATCGAAATAGTGATGTAAATATAGACTAGAAATATAAATTCAAAAATAAGAGAGAGAATGCATATCGAAAAACCTCATTTAATCAAACAAAAATCATAATATTTTTAAAGCTAGAAGAAAATTTCACATTATAGAATGATGGATTTACGATGAATTTTGCAAAATGGAGAGTCTCTTAAAACATATAAATTAAAATTATTTTCATACAATATTTTTAAACATGAGCACAAAATAGCGATGGATTTGGACTATGTTTATAAATTCAATTAAGATGACAAAATCAAATAATCTCAAATTCCAATGACTATCAATCAAAGAATCATAAAAGATCATAAAATATTAACACATTTCACAAATTAGAAAATGGATTGAAATGCTAGTTTTTACATAACAAGGTGGATTTCATATATATATATATATATATATATATATATATATATATTCCTTCTTATTTTATTTTATTTTAAGAGCGCACTAATCTTGCATAGCCTATTAGCAATTTTAAATAGGATCAGTCGCAACTTAAATTATAAGTAATCTCTAACCATGCATGACCATATCTAGGTTTTTTAAATGAGATTAGAGAAACACTTATTATATACAAAATCTCCTCAGTTTATAAAACCAAATGGATGATAGAAATGTGGTAAATACAGAGACGGTTGTGAAATAAACTTCTAAATTAATCATATTATGAAATATGCTCAACTGTACCGGAATTTTTGAAAATTTTCAATCATCTCTTTTTCTGAAAAATGATATTATCACATTTCCATCACAAATTTTGAAACTGTATATTTTTTTTAATGATTTTTAAAAAAATATTAAACTCTCCACATTAAATAAAACCATGATGGATGATAGAATGATGATAAAAAAGAAGATGTTTGTGAAATAGGCATCAATTTAAAGAAATTATAAAACCTGTTAAAACATCATGAGAATTTAAAAAAAACTCCTCTTGTTGTGAAATATACAATAGTCACAAATCATCACAATTTCAAAAATCCGATAATAGTTTTGGCGAATTTAAATATAGTTCAATATGGTCAATAATTTCAATTTTTGAATAAAAAACCAAAAATGATTTTAAAATTTAAAATATCAATTACAAGAAAGATTCTGAAAGATCTATACAAGATGAGAATCAATTTAGAACAGATCAATCAAATGAAATTTGATTGAGTCTTCTAACCCAGAACTACTTGAAGCTTCTAATTGCCTATAGAAGTCAATGAGAACTAAGCACTAAATTTACAACACTTAACTCGAGCAGTAGAAAACATTTCATGCCAAATCAAGCGGCCATAAAAAACATTTACAAATCAATTCCTTTTATCAAAGTGGCAGTATATCAATTTTAGATCAAGATTTTTTTAAGAATAATTGCATCAAGCCTAAGAGATGATTCATGATCCAAGATTAAAAACAGGTCATTTGAAATCACTTGAAGGGGTGTGAAAATTTCACGATTCAATAAATCAATCACATAAGATTATAATTTCAAATCCAAAAAGTGTGTGATATTTAAAATATCAACAATTTCAAATGATTTCAAAAAAATCATATATTCAAACCAAATGATCATGAATTAAAAATGAATTTCAAGATGCAACAAGAGAATCTACACCAAATGATTTTCTAATCATAATGGTCAAGCCCATCCAAAAACCAATGAAATTATCACAACTGAAAAATAGTACGATTCTATAATGAGTATGGTTTTTCTAGTCTTTCCAAAATGAATAGAAACTCAAAACAACAAAGTTGTGTGAAATTTCATTAGCTTTTCAAAACTTGAAGAATTTCAAATTTTCAAGAAACGGTATTCAAGGTATATACAAGATACTACGACACTGTTAGAAATTCAGGGAACCGACAAGAAACTAAACTTCGAAAGAATTGCAAAAATATTTACAATTTTAAATTCAAGATATGGAAATCATAAAAACATGAGAGTTTTATACAAATGAAGCTAATTTCCAGAAAACCTTGAATTTTGCAATTTGAAGTTAAAGAAGCTCAGAGTAAAAAAATATACATGTGTCAAAGTGATTCGGTATTAGCAGAAAAAATTACAAGAAGAATAGGAAGAATAAAAATAGAAAAACAAAAAATGAGTTGAGATCATACCTGATTTACAATTGATGTTGTGGATTCTCTAACTCATCAATCTTGGCTAAAGGACTCTGAGTACTTCAATGATATGGAACAACTTGAATATTATCTCGCATTTGAAAAGTTGTTCCTTAGCCAGCCTCCGATACCTAATTGTTTATAGGATCAAGTGGTCTAACAAAGATCTTTTTACCACTTATAGTTGTATTCGCGACTTTCAGTACCCAAACCCGTTTATATAATAATCCATCAAAATTTACCATTGTACCCTTAGGAACACAAATCTGTTTGAATTTAACCAAGCTCGTTTTATTTCTTTTCTGGATTCAAAGACGTTTAGTTGGATTGTTGCAAAACAAGTTCTTATTTTGTCTATGATTTAAAAATCCTTTGAGATTTTCAGAGTTCAAATTTCCAAATTGATTTTTTTCAAAGCTAATTGAATGATTTTTAAAATCATTTGAGTTTTGCTTTCAAGCAAATTTATCAAGTTTTCCGAAGCCAAGACCACTTTTATTTGCAACTAAAATTTGGTTTTGTGACAAATATTCAACGATTTTTCCCCATTAGAAAATTTATCCAAAGTTTATTCTAGTCGTTGAATTTTGGATTTAAGATCGCTATTTTCTTTAATCGTAGTGGAACACCAATTTATAATGATCTTTTTTTAGCATTAGTTTGTTTCAAAACCAAATTTTCATTTTCAAGTAATTTTATTTTGACCTTAGACTCAAAAATCTCAAACTCAAATTTTCTTTAATTTTCAAACTAGAGTTTTTTAATTTCTTTGAATTTCGCAATTTCTTTTTCAAATTCATTCAGGATTGATTTAGTTTTCTGCAAATTTTATTTTTCAACAAATTCATGTTTGGAGTTTTCAGCCGTCTTAATTTTTTCTAATTCCTTTTGCAAAAAACTGTTTGTACAGATTAGCTCATCCCCCTTTTCTTTTGAACTCGTAATTTGATTTTCAAGCTTTTGAAGATTTTCATTGAGATAAGCTAAATAATTTTTCAAATTTAAACAATTCTTGTTATCGAAATTTGAAATTTTCATGATGTTTTTAAGTTTTAATCCTAAGTTATTATTTTTGCTGATCAACTCAAGATTTTTAGATTTCAGAGATTTATTTTTTGAGTTGAGGCTATCAACAACATTTGTTAAAACAATACAGAAATGAACTAAATCTTTATATGAGTAATCTCCTGTCTCATCGCTTATTGAGTCTCCATCGACTGATTCATCTGTTTCTTCATCTATAAATCTTTTTAAGCATACATCTGAGCTTGAGTTGACAATTGAGGGTTTTGAGCAGTCGTTGTCCTTTCTTCCATACAATGTATTGATAATTTCCAGATTTCCGGTGAATTTAAACAATGGGAGATATGGTTATATTGGTATCATCAATATAAGAATATAAAATATGTGTAGCTCGAGAATTAAACCCAATATCATTCTCATCTACCATATCATATCCATTTATAACAATATCCCAACATTTATTATTAACATATTTTAAATAGGACTCCGTTTTTGATTTTCAATTTAAAAGATCAATACCATCAAAAATAGTTGGAATACGATTGGACTAACGAAAAACCATGACTCTAAAGTTAATAAAATACCTTCTCTGATACCACTTGTAGGATCTAGAGCAACCCTAGACGAGGAGGATGAATAGGGTATATTAGAGTTTTACGAGGTATTAAAAAAAAATCACAGCACAGATTTCAGCAGAGCAAATAAACGCGGAAAGTAAATGACACAGATTTTACCCAGCTTCGGCAAACCCTGCCTACTGCTGCATCCCCAAGATTTCTACTATGTCTTAAAAAACATTCATGCTTATAAAGCCCTGTAAACTCGCAAACCCTGCTACTGCACTAATCCTACGCTCAAAACCCAAGACTGATCTTTATCCTCAAGATCAGATTTTCCCCAAATTACAAACCTGTAACTCATTACCCTACCTGTAACTCATATAGCTAGTATACCCTTGTTTATAGAAAATCTAGAAAACTAATGGAACGACTACAAAAAGAAATATAAAAAATAAAGTTAGAATAATAATAAAACCTTATGTAATAAAATGGCCGGCCAATTTTTATTTGCTTTGGCACTTAAAAAAAGGCTTTCTCTCTTCGTTTCTTTTAACGGCCAACCCAAAAAATTAGGGCTTCGCTCCCTAAATCTATTCGCGACTTCTAGTTGTTGATGAATTCTCTGATGTCTTTGTGAACAGTGCTTGTTGTCGAATGATTTGGGATTGTGATCGAAATCCTTGTGAGGTCTCTAGATTGTTTTTCTCCTAACATTGAATTTTTATTGCTTTGGTTTCAATGATACCGATGATGAATTCGGTGTATTATATAGGGTTAAAAGAACCTAAACCTTCTTTGATTTCACGATATGATTTGGTCTTGATTGTTGCTTGATTCTTGCATGATTTCTCAATGCTTCCATGAATGATTGATTTAATTCTAGAAATAATTGGTTGATTTCCTTGGCTCTAAAATTACACATGATTTTCTGGAAATATTTCGAACAAGTGAATTTGTTCTTGCCAAAACTATTTGTGTGATTAAATTAGATGTATCTAACTATTTTAATATTTTCCAAAAAAGCATGTGATTATTTTTAGAAACCTGCATTGCTACGATTTCAACGATAATATATTCCAAATATTTTGGCCTTGATTTTTATTAATTAATTCCTTGGTCATTGTGACATTGTCAAGACATCATGAATTCTTCCCGTTTCACCACTATGTTGCATGCATCATTTCATAGTAGATTTGAAATTTTCTTTTATGATGCAATTATATATATATATATATATATATAATTAGCACACTTTATTGATTTATAAGAAAACATTACATGACCTGGCTAGCATACGAACCAGAACTTAAAAGAAAAAGAAAAACCTAAGTAAGAATACATGAAATATAACAAAAGTAAATGCATAACAAGTAAATTGGACACATGATGAGGTCACGTTCTTTACTTTCACTAGTGCATCCCTGTGCACTTTCCTCACACATAGGTGCTCCACATATAGAATCGGTTACTCCGTATGTCCCTCTACACTTTCATCTCAAACAGGTTCTCCATGTTTCATACATAGAAACATATGCTTATAACGTGGGAATCATCAACAAATAAACCAGATAATGAAAATCTCACATCCTTTACACTAGTTACTTCACTCTACCAGTAAACGCCACGTATATTTCTTCACTGTAATCTACATCATTCTGATTTGGAGGACTTTGATCATATTTATGAATTCATTATCAGATTTTTGATGAAATGCTTGTAAAAGCCAAACTAAAATCCTAACCAAAATACCAAGAGTAGTTTCAAAATAAGTAATTGCTTCAACTCTATTTACAGTATTTATTGCTCTATCACCGTGCAATTATCACCATGAATTTATAACCCCCCATTTAAAGTAGAATTCTAAAAACTCAAAGACACCATCACATAAGCCATGGTTGGCACATTCTGCTTCAGGCTCATGAGCAAACAGATTTGAAGAGTTTTCATACTGAATCTATATAAAAAGGAGGGTCCAACTGATGGACATAATTGAACTGCAACATTAAATATCAACATGCCATAGCAGTTTACAATTTACTGGGATATTTTCAAGGCTTCAATTTCCATCCCACAGGTGAAGTTGCAGATCGGGATTATGATAATTAAATGCACAAAGCAATTGGCAACTAAAGCATATTTCATTTACATCCCGAACTAAGATGCAAAAACATCCAGTGGCAATGATAAAATAGTGTCATCGATAGTTTGCATTCCAAAATTGAACAAGAAGCAGATCGTAACACCCTTTATCTTTGTGCAGTTCAAAATATATGAAAGTCTTCTGGTAAACCACCCATATCTGTATGAATCATTACTTTATGGATATGCAAATTCAGGTAATAAGGACAATTGTGCATAACCGCGCTGAATAACTTAAACCAATTTAGGAAAAATCAAGAGGAGATCAACTGCTTCTTTAAAATTTAGAACCGATATGACCAGATCGATAATTGACCAATACATATAAGTCTAGAAAATAACATGCCGTAAACAATATGTATCATCTAAAAGAAAATTAAACCGCAGAGGACCCAATAACTAGTAACCCAAGATCAAAACTAGATAAATCTTACCCACAACAAACTGAATCGATCTAGCTCAACAAATGGAAGATCGATTGGTGAATATTGGAATCGAAGCTAGTTCAGTTGCATCGGCAATGCCGAAACCCAAATTCACAGTGGATTGATAATCCATAGTCAAACTTAACATATCCACAAAGATTGTGAAGACTGAACGCAAATCGGCACTTAGATCTTGAAGCGGATTAATAGATCTGGGGTTTTGCAATGTTGAAATCAGTTGGAATAAATAAAATGGCTTATCAACGAAGTGAGATTCGTTGAAGGTTGCGATTAGTATTCAGATAAAAATCGGTGTAAATTAGTTGGTGAAATAGAGTTATAGGGAAGTTTATGCACAGCGAAAGCAGGCAATGAATCACCTGTCGCCATTAACAAACTTCCCTTTTATTCTAAATCACATGTGTGTATATATATATACACACATAGAGATATACATACATACATATATATATATATATGTACATGTGTTGTTGATGACTTTTGTTCATTGTCATTTTTATTGCATACTGTCAGTGACACTTTCTCCTGAACCACGTGTTCTTCTACTGCCTCTATGCATATACATACATTCATGTATGTATATGTGTATGAAATGCTAGTCATGCTTCATGCATTATCACCTTGTGTTTATTACTAGTACATCTGAGTGTACATGGACTGCCATGTGAAAGTCCCATGCTTGCTTCTTCTCTTGGTTCATGTTGCAGCATCCAAGCCATGTTGACTTGGGTCTTCCTTCTTGTGCTTGTTCCAATTCTGCATGAATTTGACACTGTGTATATTGCCATGTAAAAATCCCGACACAGCATTGAACAACTGATACATATTCATGGTACAATGTTGCTTGTATCACTATTCCTCGGTGCTCTGAAGTTTTGCCTTGTTATAGCAATCATGCATCTAGAGCCTTGTTGTTGTTGCCAATCTGCTATGTCATGTATGCTTAGTTCATTTTTCATTATATGGCTTGAGTATTTCCTGCATCTTGAGGAGGTCGATAAACATTCATGGTTGATTCTCTTGACTATGTACCACTGCCTTTGTCCACATGTATACTGCCTTTTCTACGTGAACTTGTACTCATGTTTTACTAGTTTCCACACACACAAATATATATATATATATATATATATATATATATATATATATAGCCTTGCGTGATTGTGTTACTCGGTTCTTGTGCAATTCATGTTATTATTGTTGTGTCACTTCATTGCGAATTGAGATTGAGTTTTGTTGACCAGACTTTTCCATTACACATGTGCTCCATGTTGTACACAATGTATACTTGCTACCTTGATGCAACGACACTTTAAACTGATGTACATGAATAGTTGTTGCTGCTTGCCCCCACTTTATATTTGTTGCTCCAGACATGTGTTTTCACTTGCATGCTTGATGTGTCTTGTTTTTTAGCCATTGCATTTTTGAACTCGAAAAGTGTTTGTGCATGATTTTACATCTAATTGCTGCTGTGTTGCCTTGACCATCATGTTGTAGTAAAGCTTGTTCTTGTGCACCCATGTGCATTTTCACATGTTAGTGCCAACTTACATTTGCTGCTGCCTTATATTTAAACTATTTGTTTTTGTTGAGATTGCTGGCCATGGATTGAGTATGCCATTTGTGCATGTATCATGCAACCTTCCTTGTACTCCATGCATATATACATGTATATATACACATATGTGTATATGTATGTTTGTATATATGTGTTGCTTCACATGTGCTCTGTCACTTGCATTGAATTTCCTGGTTCATGTCCACTCACTGATATTTGACCATCTTACCCCTGCACAAAATATGTGTGTATATACATTTTTTTTGAAAATTCATTTTATTATCCACTGAAAGTCGTACGAAAGAAAGGTTAGCATACAAACTATTACAAAATAAAAAGCATAAAAAACTGAAGATACAAGTAACTATAAAACTAACTAAAAGTAATAGTCCATGATTAGGAAAGCATCCCACATTTGTGCATCTCTGCACCTCACACAAGCCAGAATCTCCTCTTTTATATGACCTTCAAATCGATCATCAACCATAAAAGATACACCAAAAAAATTAAATCCACTACATCAAGTTTCTTCAGAGTAGGTAGCATCATATGAATGTAATTAACTAAGACTTTGAATAGTTCAACACCAAAAGAGAAACAGCTAAAAGCCCAACTTCTAAGTGATAAATAGTAGCACCGCATATATAATCAGATGAAGCATCATCAAAGCTATACTAGATTGTCTTCAAAGCCAAACTGCCAAACAATACCCTTCTATCAATTTAACCAATGTCCAAACTCTATATTTCAAACTCATAAGCGGGTTTACATGAGATTGAGCAAAATTTTAAATACTAATTAAAATCGATACAAACTGGGTTCTAATTAATCCGCGTCCAAGAACCAGTATGTTTCTAGCCATAATATCTACACAAAAACCAGTAGTGCCACTCATATTCATCCCTTTAAAGCTCATGCGGCTACATATGAAATCCCAGAAGCTATCATTTTTGTAACGGCCCACAAATCTGTACTATCTGAGTTAACTAATAACACCACACGTCCAACCCAAATTGCACAGAAATACGAATCATTATTAGAAAGAAGCTAGAGGATGAGAAATAGAAAGAAAGAAATGTTAGAATAGAAGAAAACAAAGATCACAAACTCACAGCGGAACGAATAAAATATATTATATAACATAACTCTTGAAAATACAAATCAGTAATTGGATATACATACCATTATCAGAGCACAACAGTTATTCCTGGAACAGTTATAAACACCTGTTTCCAGATACAAACATGATTCACAGTGGAATATATGATAGTCTATAGCTAACTGGTGAAGCCTCCTGCTTCCAGCTCTTCCAAGTGAATCTGAAAAATCCCAACTACTTGACTGCCCGTACAAATTTGGGCACCCGAGAGTTTACGGAAAAACAAACAAAATAAACTCTGGGTTAGTCTTGGGACTGGTGTGAGTAAACTTCAACCATTTGTTTAACTTTAAAAATCCTTTCTAAGGAAATGATAACATTAAGACCAGCCACACATAAACATGGATGGTTTTTACCTTACTATAACCCAAAACACTTTGATACAAAAATCCAGTGATATTATAATAATGTCTACTCAAATAAATAGATTCTAGCGGAACGCTTGCATCTCACGCTTCATATATAATATAAAATCAAAAACCGCAGGGTGCTTATTGGAGATTGGATTTCCAACATGAAAAGGTATGGAACCACCTTCCGATAGTGTATCTCTAGAGAGGAATACACTGGGTTCAACAAGAACGTCTTGCAACCCGTCCCACACATGACCGACCACTCATTTCGCTTGATTGTATCGAATGTATATCACCAACGGTTGGGATCAGCAACCGTTTCCCGAATGGGACAGCATCGAATAAGATAAGGAATTAAATGAATCTCTAGATAGGTGATTATACATCCTAATGAGAGCGACCCACATAGCCATGCTGCCTGCCAGATTTTTGTCATTTCCCGGTTGTTGAGGCCTGAGGCTATGATTTCTTGCAAATCATTGATAGCACAATCACTTTGAATGCCACATTGTCAGATCCGTTAATCACTAATTAATTTTCACAAATATTCTGGATGTTATGCTAAGGGAATAAATCCGTTGCCACCATATATATATATATATATATATATATATATATATACAAACCAACATATGCGATCATTGGAAATACTCTGTCAGACACTAGTCCATATACGTTCGTTCTGGGACTGAACGAAACCGAATGTACTATTCAGTATATCCATCCTAGGCAATCTCTACCTAGGACTTATACAACAGCCCTTGCACTTTACTCCGTCTTCAATATATTCAGCATACTTGGTTCGCAACGCTTATGCCAATACGGAGTGGTTCTTCGGATAATAATCCAACTGGTCTCTCCATATTGACAACGATTGTCAAAACTTTGATAGTCTGTGATTTAACTATCGAATAAAAACAAGTGTTTCAATAGTCGATGATTTAACTATCGAAGAAACCAAGTGTTCATTCAACATATTAAACAAATCACTGGGCTCTTTTATTAATATTTCATTAATTAAATCTCTTATCCATTTCCTTGTCAATATTTGTTAACCAAATATTTTCAATAATCATCTTGGCCTCTTACGCTATTTGGAAAACATTTCCATATATCGCCTTCATTTATTTTTTTAAACTTAGAAAATATATTCTATATGAAATTGAAAACAATTTTAATCACTTATCCCTTTCCCGACTACTTTAATTATACTCAGGAAATATTTACTCTTATATTACCAAAATTCCATCACTTGGGTTAAAACGAATGCTATGTAAAACATCGTTACAACAACCCAAAATATTTCATTCAACTATCTTTTATTTAACCATTGATCTTCGAGACTGAATCTTGCTATTTATCGGTTAAAAATGAAAACAATAGAGTTGGGGTATAATTACCTCTCAGACCTTGACTGAACATCTTTAACTTCAAAACAGAAAAAACCATTACTCTCGAAAAATCAACACCATAAAAACCAATTATCCATTACTAAACACGTATACACTTCCCTTTCTATTTTTATCAACTCTAATTTATAGATTTCCTTTTTGTTTATAATATTCTATTTTTAAATTCATTTACTTATCGAATTCTATGTATATTGATACATTGATTTCTAACTATTAAATTTTCTTAAAAATATTCTAACTCCTTAAATTTCCGGAAATTTTTGCCATAACCTCCTTTGTACCGGGAGCATCGGGATATTTCAAATAGCCTCCCATAGCCCTCACCAATCCAAAAGAAAAAGAAAAGGCCAATCGGCTTGCCGATACGGCGCATAAAATCTCATATATGAATTTAAACATGTACCTTTTTGTCGGGCACATAAATTAAAATCTTCATATACTTCATCCTACACCTGTCTAACACATTATCACCTGTTTTCAATTCAATTCAACTCAATCCATTCGTTTGAATTCAGTTCAGCTTATTTGTTCTTTAATTAGCTATTTTGCCTATTCCACTTCTTCGTTTGAACATAACATGTTCAAACAAAATATTTAACTTGCTCTTAACCAAATTGAATTTCAATTTCAATTCTAGTTTCCTTTTTGATTTCTAAAATAAATTTTCAAATCGAATTTACTTATTCAAAGCCCAATATCAGTTCAAAATCTCATTGACTAATTACTATTCAAATCAGTTAATTCTATTCAATAATCAAAAATCTGATTTCTGTTTCAAAAATCAATTCATTACTCCACTTGAGTTCACATATAATTTACAACTCAAATCTGAAATTTTCTAAATAGAAATTCGGATTTTTATTCGCTTAAAATCCTTCTATAAAATTAAATAAACCGTTATGGTTTTTAATAGTTATTGGGATGACCCGAACTTCCCCGGTAAGGAAAGCCCGGATTGAATTGAGGACAAGACCAATCAGAACACAAACAGAAGGACATTTCATTGTTTATTACAACAATTCCATCAGAATACAAGAATATACAGAGTATGAATAAATATTATACAACAAAGAATATCAGAGATTTAAATACAGTACTGCAGCGGAGAAATAATACAAAACACAACTGAAAGTAATACACGGATACAGAGCTTTCCGAGCATTGTTCCAGCTGTAAATCAGGATCCTGTGAATATAAATCTGCAAAACCAAAACTACTAGCTTCCCATGTCGAAAATAAGGGCACCCAGAGTTTAGGCTAAAACAATAAACTCCAGGTCAGTCATGTGACTAGTGTGAGAACTAAAACAATTATTAATATTGGTTTTTAAAGTTTGGTAAATCAAGGGACCACGCCGTATAACACGGAACGGGTTTCCTCCCAAGAATACCAGTGCATAAAACAAACAGCGCAATTCTAAGTAAAGAAAAATGAAGCTGTTATAAGACCTAGGTCCCATCACACAATGCAACGCAAGCCGGATGATAGGCTTTTACCTTATAACAGCCAAAAATGCTTGATACGGGAAATTTAATCTTTTAATTCTTAATTAGACTCCAACCGTAAATTAGTAAGAGAAGGATTCCCTAAGTATTAACCCCGAAGGCCGAAACCAACATTAGACCAATACCCAGGAAACCACCCATCTTAGCTCGTTTCCCGTTAGTTTCTGATTTTATATACGATCATAAATATCAATCATAGACGGCATAAGTGCCCCATCCCACTATGTCGCCATACTAGGCTCTACAAATAAAACTGAAATATCACGTATTGGAAATTGGATTTCCTTCATGAGTCGAGGCAAGGGGCAAGCTCCTCTCCGCTTCTAGACACTCTAGCAAATGCCTCAGGACTACGCACTCTAGGTAACCCTTGGAATCGGCTGGGCCGTTCCTCCCTTACGTTTGAGGATTAGTTATTCCTGAATACACGTTTCCCGGTCCTTACATACCTATAGTCGAGGCGCCTCGCAATCCAACAACCACAAAGGTGAAAATAATATAAATGTCAGTCAGTTTAAGCACTGACACCACCATAACTAGAAAGAAACGTCGTGTTCTCCCAGCGGTCACTATCCCGCTTTTGACTCATACCGAGGTGTGAGGCTTACGAATCCACGCTACACACAAAGCTATGCCACGTAGGCCGTGCTTTGATCATCAACCACAAGACTTTTCTTTTCAACAGAAGCCTTGATCATTTGCCACTTAGGCATGCCACACAGGCAATTCACTCCATGCAACTGATGTCCATCGATATACAAACTCTGAGCTCGTACATCTCAGAGAAGGGAGTTAAGCAAGAGAATAAATTCTCCATCGCCAAACGGATGTATATTTAATAAAGATCAATCAACACAGAATAAAATCCAATGTTGGACACACAGTCCATTTACAAGTTCGTTCTGGGTCTGAACGAAACAGGAGGCACTTTCGTCGCATATCCATCGATCTTCAAGCACGTCTGGACGATCACCAACTGATTCCCTCATCTTGGGTGTATAGCCCAATCAAGATCATCAGTAATCCCCCAAACGATGTGAAGACTTCCGGTCTTCAACCACCGTCTTCATCTTCGACATATCGTCGAATCGGTTACTCAGAATGGGTATAAACCCGGCCTTTCCGAATAACCAACGTATATAATAAACAAATGTTACACAAACACAACATACGCCTCATTCCAATTCATCAGTCACTAACCATAAATTAGCAAGAGAACAATTCCCCAAATATTAACCCCGAAGGCCGAAACCAACATCAGATCAATACCCATGAAACCATCCTTCTTAGCTAACCTATAATTAGTTTCTAAATTTCACATTCTTAGGGAAAGGTTCCTATTAATTTTATCAAAGATAAATTCTTTTAAATTTATTCTTTAATCTTCCTTTGGATGTCATTTTAAACCATGTTAATGTTTTCCAAACTAGTTGGGATTAGCGAACCACACCGAAGTAATTATTTATTTTATTTCCCAACCCCAACCTATTCATCCCGTGAAGCAAAACTGATAATACTCCATATCTAACACCACGGTGTTATCGGTAAAATTAATTACCATTTCACGTTCAAATCAAATTAAAGATTTAACTATCGCTTTGGAGCAAAACTGGTGATACTCCATTCTCGCACACTTTCCAAATTTGATAATTTAAATTATCAATTCACATTTCAATCTAATTACATATTCATTAAAACCCCTTTTACTAGGTTAAAGAACTAATGTCATTTAAAACACAGCTCACGATAAACCCAAATCACATTCTATTTATTATCGGGTTAAAGAACAAGTGTTATTTAAAACACCATTCATGATAAACCCACAAATCAATTCTAATTCAATTCCAATTAAATATATTAATTAATTGGTATACTTCATTAAATCTAAATAAAAAGATTTAATCTTTTCTCAACGGGGTTTAAGAACAGTGTTGATGAAGACACCATTCACGACAAACCCAAATCCCATTTGATATTAAATACAAGGCTCTGAATAGAAAATATATCGGCTTATATTCAATATCAAATACTGAAACCCACAAATATCGCTTTGGAAATAACGATATAAAATATATCTTCCAAATTTCCTCCAAAATATCTGTATAATCGCGGAATCTAATATCGAAATATTCCAAAGACAATTTCGATTCAAATCCATTCCAATTCATATATGGGAAATTCTGGTTATTTAAAACCCATTTCAAATCCAATTTATTTATTTAAAAATAAATAAATTATTTTTCTAGTTAATAACTAGTTCATTTCGATAAAAAACTATTTTTATCTTTTCAAATATGGAGTTTTTCATCCCAATCCTTCACAAATCATTTCTTATGATTTTACACAAATTATTGATATTTTTGATAATTTTATCAAGGCTCGTACAGTCGATTTCCAATAACGGCCATCGAACAGCACTTACAGCGACCTTTTCTGAAATTGATTTGGACGTATCTCCAAATCCAACTGTCAGATTTCAAATCTCTTGTATACGTTAGAAAGCTCTTTTAGATACGAACCCAATGGTTCCAGTTTTAGGCGAATCCGACGGTCGGATCTCTCGTAATGTCTGTTCGAAGTCAATGGTCGAAATTCACGAACTACCGCGGCGCGGCGCGTTCTATTCGGAGCCTTGTGTTTAATATCAAATTGGATTTGGGGTTTGTTGTGAACTGTGTTTAAATGACATTAGTTCTTTAACCCGGGTAAAAGTAGGATTAATTTCCAAAAAGTAGAATAATCAATATGAAATGATTTTAGAGATGAAACCAATTGGGGTTTGAATAAATCTTTAATTAGATTTGGATGAATGAATGGTGATTAAATTTTCCAAAACACGTGATGTAATTAAACCAAATTTACTTAGTTGTTGATATTGATTGTGGTTGATTGATTGTTTGGATGGTGCTCAACCAGTTTATGAGCAGAATATGCCTTTACGTTTAGCATTGGGTTGGGTAAAGATATCTGTGTGCTAACACCTTGTGAAACACTTCACGATTTGACGATAATGTGTTTAGCGATGTTGTGTTCATTTCAAATTTAATGAATGATTGTGAAATGATATATTTTTCTTAAGTGAAAAGAAATGTATTCCCGATTTTGGACAGGGAATGTTTTATAAAACAGAAAGGATTTCGAGGCCTAAACCCGATATTATCGAAGAGATTTTGAAATGTATTATGTGTTACATTGTGGTTCATCACATATTTGATTAGTTTCTATTAATGATGTATCTGTTTGGTGGCGGAGAATTTATTCTCTTTCTTAACACTCTTCTTTGAGACGTACGAGCTCAAAAGTTATGTGATTAATAATGACTGATCATATGTGTGAATTACTGGTGTGAAGTACAATATTTTGAGAGTACTTGTGATTATTATGTTGTGAAATGATTTTCCCTACTTTGGGATATGAAATGATTTAGTATGTGGCTAAAGATTCGGGTAACCCTGAGACTAAAAGGACGGGTGAGAGGGCGGTGTATGCTCTCCATGTGTAGGAGGTGCATCGTCGGTGTAGCCTGCTCCTATGTGGGGTAGGTGCACATATATATATATATATATATATATATATATATATATATATATATATATATATCGAGTTGCTAGGTGCGTACCCTTTGCCTTGTCGATGGGGAGCACGATATTTGGTTGCATACTTGTTTGTATGCATTGTTATGTTTTGGAATTTACTTTTCCAAACGATTTGATTTGAGATCCCGAAGTGAAATCTACTTTGTTATAGAAAGTTAGATATGTATTTCAAATGATTTGAAATAGAAATCGGGAAATAAAGTCCAAAGGAATAATTTCTGTAAATTGAATTGGATTTAGAAAATCCGCGTGTGGTGATTAATCTAAAAGGGTAGATTGGGATATTGCATGTTGATTGATGCATAGTAGATCCATATATCTATATTGATTGTTGTTTACACACTGGCATTCATGGGGGTAAACCCGTTCCGCGTTAGCGGTGTGGTCCCGTGATATGCCATATTATTAAATAAGTTAATTATAACTGTTTAGAGTTTCTCACACCAGTCCCATGACCGACTCGTAGTTTGCTTTTCCCTTGCAAACTCGAGTGCCCCTATTTTCCACACGGGCAGTCGAGTAGTCTTATTTTGCACATTTATTGAGCAGGATTCTGGATTGACGCTTTAAGCTATGTCCAGGCATTTACAGTCTTCCACTGTGTAGTTTATATTTCCATTGTGCATCGTATTACATTTATGTAAATTTATCTTCCGCTGTGTATTATTTTCGATATACTCTGATATTTTGTACTCTGATGTAACATTATTACGATGTTTATAAAAGTCTTCTGTTATTTGTTCTAATGTGTTGTATGCCTAGAGTTAGCGTATGCGGGATTCGAACGGTCTCGGTTGATTTAGCGATCGATTAGGTCCGAGCGAAATCCGTGTTGTTATAGTTATGGTGCAGTTTTTCTAAAAAATTGATTTTGATATAACTCAAAATTTATTCGACGAAATCCAGAATTTTCTCCTCCATTAGAAAACTATTATCAAATCGGTCCTGACGTTTCTTGTTTCAAAGAATTCCGACTTCAATTGAGCTCTGTATACTCAATTGAAGTTCGAAACGCCAATTTACGAACTGCAGCGCTGCGGCGAGTTCATTTTAATTATATTTATATATATAAACGTTTGAACTTCATTTATAATAAATTCAACTCCATTCTAATATATTTTTAATATATATCAAATCAAAATTTTCAATCCAACATAATATTTCGATTATCTATAATTGTCAATTTCTCCTTGCTCGGTAATATATTTATTTATACTTTGTTTTTCTATATTCAAATTCCATTTGAATTCTATTTGAATTCTATATTCAAATTACATTTGAATTTCCATATTCAAATTCTATTTCAAATCTTCTATTCAAATTCAATTTGAATTTCTCTTATTCAAATACTATACTCATATTTGGTTTAAATTTCTATATTCAATTTCTATTTGAAAATTCTATTTTTAAATTCCTACTTGAATCCTGTACTCAAATTCCAATTCAACTCTATTTGAATTCTATATTTAAACTCCATTTCACTTCTATTTGAATTCCTATATTTTAAATTTCATTTGAACTTCTTTATTCAAATCCATTTGAATTCGTTTGAATTCAAATTCTATTTGAGTTCTTTTAAATTCAAATTCTATTTCAATTCCTTTCAAATATCTGTATATTCAAATTCTATTCAAATTCTATATTCAAATTCTAGTCAAATTCTATTTATTCAATTTGACTTCTATTTAAATAAAATTCGAATTAGTCGAATTCAAATCATAAATCCTTATTGATTTATTTTCGTTCAATTTATATTCTGAACATCAGAATAAATTCCATCGTTTATTTCTTTAAAAGGATTTTCCCCTTTCTATTTTTAAATTCGCATTTGAATTTAAATATTCAAATTATCTAAAGGTAAATTTTCCACTCTATTTATAAACACCGTTTATAAATTCATTTCACTTCTCTGCATTATCAATTTATAAACCACGTTTATAAATTCATTTCGAATCCCGCATTATCGATTTATAAGCAACGTTTATAAATTTCCATATTTGTTTTATATTCAAAATAAGTTAATATTTTTTATAGCCCATTCAAAACTCAAATTCTATTTTAAAAAAAAAAATCGATTTCCCCTTTTAAATTTCAAATGTCCTTTTCACGATATTTCTATATACCAACATTTTGACCCCAGTGATATTTAGACAATCAAACCACTCAATTATCAATCAACACATCATATATGATAATATATGTGAAAACAAACAAACAAAAATATTTTTGAGGAATCCAGTTGGATCCCTCCAACCTATTTTCCTCCATCTACAAACATTAGTCAATAGAAATAATACCCATCCTGCTTCATGGCAGGAAATCGAGGTATGAAGGTCATCCACTATCATAGCGTGGGGCGTATAGGGTAATCATCCGCTAATGGTACCGCGGGCATCCCCTAATGAGACTGCGGGAATCCAACCGCCAAACCAATATATATATATATATATATATATATATATATATATATATATATAGTCACCCTAAATAACTAATATACTTAAAACAACCAGAAAACATTCAAACAAGCAACAAACAATTATTTTTAACGAATAAAAATAATTCTAAATAAAAGGTGAGTGAGATTTACTCACCGTGGTTTTCCTTTTTGATCCATTCCAACTTCTAAATTTTAATTGATTGTTCAGATTAAACTGAAAAATCTAGTTGACTTTGAGAATCTCAAATCCCTTTTTATAGTATAGCATTCATCACTATGATTTCAAGCACACTTCCCTTTGCCAAAAATTTAATCCATTATTAACACCTCTCTTCCAGGCCTTGCTTTGCAGAAGACTCAATCCAGCTACTGATACTTCAAACTCCTCGTTACACACTGTCTTCCCCAAATAAAAATCCAAATTCCTTCCTGCCATCGAAATCAAGGTCGACTCCATTTCGTTTGCTAAACAAACTGACAGCTTTAACTTCCTTGTCAGCCCCATCTCAATCATCACGAGCTCCCCTCCTGAAATCGATGACCCATACAACTTGCAAGTCGAACCGTAACCCTGTTAAATCCCAAAACGTCGAATATTGTTTTGCCTCGCACCCTCACAAACACTGATCGCACCTCCTTCCTTTTTCATTTCCAGTCCTTCTCTTGAATCGTACTCCTCAGTTTCCCTTAAATCGACAGGAACAAGAATCGAGCTTTTCCCAAGTCCGATTGAACTCGCGCTCGCGCAAAATTGAATACCCTTAAAACTGCTGCCCTAAATCAGAGTTGTATTCCCATTGCACCAGGATCGCGGCTTCGAAATCGAACTCGATTTCGATTTTTGATCCCCCTTTTCTTTTCCGTTGATGAAGGATTTGAACAGGGTGCTTCGCGTTTTCCCTTTGAAGAGGAAATGAAAATATAGAAGATTGCGATTTGAATGAGAATGAACTTTACAGAGGGAAGATCGGTGTGATTTTATAGAAGAAGAAGGGAACATGAAGTACATGGAAAATCTTTATATTTATTTTAAAAAGATTTTCTAATTAATTTGATTTGATTTTGATTCGATATAAAGAGATCTTTTATACTTTTTAAACAGATATCGATTTGATTCTCGATTTGATTTCGATCTTATCCATTATAAATATCTCGGGGTTCACAGTTAAAAATCGTGAACCGCTATTTTAGCGTACATACCGATATTTCAATTTAATAACGGTGTTCTGAGTTCAACAGAATATATTCTGAAATATAATCTGAACGCATATATAAAATAGCCATAGAAATTTATAAATTAAAAACTCAGAAATGAACTAATTCCTCAGTAATATTTTTTTTCATTTGAACTTCTAAAAATTATCAGAATTGTTTTTGACTTAGTTTTAAATTTTGAATTTAATTATTTCATATTCTCATATTATTGTAATGTCCCAGATTTTTCGGCCATTTAAATTCGAATATTTAAATTTGTTTATATATTATATTTGGAATATTTATGAATTTTAATATTGAATCCGTTATTTAAACGAAGTTTGAACGTTATATATTTATATAATTATAAATCGAGCTTGAAATGGTGTTGTAGTTCGAAATAGGAAGTTTTGAACTTCTACTGAATATGCAAGGTCTGATATAAGTTAGATTTCTGTGAAACAAGAAACGCTGGAAGCGTGTTAATGATGATTTTCATACGGGAGAGAGAAACCCAGATTCCGAGTTATAGTTGGTTAGTTATGGCCAAATCAAATTTTAAAATAATCGCTATGGAAATCATTAATAAACGATAATTAAATTTTAACAGTTTTTGCATATATTCGGATATTGTTTAAACCAATTCTCTGAACAATTGATTTTGGAGTCCATCTTAGCCTTAATTGGAACTACACGGTATTTCATTTAAATATATATGATAGTATAAGATTATTTTTATTTAACCATTTTGGAATTTTATTTATATTGGGCCGATATTATATAAGATTTAAAAGTAACCTGAATTAGCATTTTTCACTTGGTTTGGCAAACCAAATGAAACCCGAATGTTTTTCTTTTTATCATATTTGCCAAACAAAATAAAAGTTTGCTTCATAAATACGAAAACTGAAATGTATAATGGAAATGGTCCGCGTAAATACAAGGAATGAATAATAAGGATGTATATGTTCTTGCCCGTAGAAATGCAAAACTAAGAGGCTAAAACAATATATTCTAAAAAGTTCAACTCCTGCGTTGTCCCTTTTCAAGTAACAGTAGAAGGAATGAACAACTATTTATACTTACATACACGATAGACTTGAGTTACAAATTTATACAAAAGCAGTAGAGCCACACATATAAATCAAGTACAGAATCAACCGAATACAACTTCAAATCTCCGAAATGAATATACAATTCAAGTATAGCCTTAGTTAATCACCACCTACTCAATGTATACATCATAGCAGACAAGCACATGAGGTTCAATACCAAAACAAACCAGTGAATAGATTCATATATCAAAATCAGACAGCTAACATACATTCTCATATACAGAAAATTCCATGGGCAAAATTCACTGTTGTATATATATAAAGGCCAACATAGAATGTACAACCTATAATTTCAAATCTCCGGGTAGGAGTGACAACTCAATATAAAATCTTTACTCTTCGCCTACTAAGCAGCTCGCAACTATCAATGGCCTCAATCACCAAGTACCACATTGCGATGATAGCTGTAATGAAAGGAAATTTCATCTTAGAACTAGACCAAAGCTATAAATATATTAAACTGAAATACTAGGACAACAAAGAAAAATATCTCTGAAGAAGAAAGTGATGTCCCTGCGCCTTGTGTAAAGTCCCTTTTCAGCCGTCATGTTTGCCTGTACATTAGCAAACCAACCCACTTTCTTTTCGAACTTCTTCCCATGTATTTTCAATGGCGTGCATCTTCCCATCTAAAAAGTTCACATGCCTATCTTCTAGCCCCGACCTTATACTGCATGCACCTACATATGTATAGCCGAATCAATACACTGTACCCTATATCTAATCTACATCACTAAATACATGTGTACAGTTACAAAATTTTTCAACTGAAATAACAATTCAACTAGCTCTCAGAAAATAGCTCACAGCTAGGATGAACAGCAAATATATTTGTACAATCGAATTCATATACAGGGTGACTGTTGCCATACATTTTTAGTTGAAACATTAAATCTACAAGTCAGTATCGAATCTCAGGAGAGAATAAACAATTACATAACTTACAGTACCAGATCTACACACATGCATAAGTCTATCAGTAATCCATTCGAAGCAGACCTAGAATACAAAATCGAAAATATGAAACCAATGGCCTAAGCAACGTAATAGCTGAACCTATCTAGAACTCTGATGGACGTTGATCTAATCTGAACCAAAATTGCATCTATAAATACGCATCACACAGAGTTGTTTCATCATTCCAGAACCCATTCGAAACAACACAGTAAACCAGAAAATCCCATTCGAAATCACCAGTAATCAAACAAAATTACAGTAAGAAGAAAGAAGGAAAAATATGAGTTAAAAACACTTATCTGCGTCATGAACTCAATCGTTTCCGAACTGAATGATTTCCGTTGGATTTCTGATGCCCTTTGTTCGAGCCGAGGAAATTGAAGGAGTTGTTGGGGGTTCCCGGGATCGATTACAAGAGGAAAGCGAGGGGAGATCGAAGAAGATGGTGCGTAGGGTGGTGGCGACAAAGATGGACTTCGATTTGATTGGAAAACGGAAAGGGGGCTTAGGGTTTTTATTCGGCCATGGGATTAATTTCTGAAGGTGGCGGCTTGGATGAATGGAAAAGAGTTACGGTGGATTAGGTTTTGAAAGGGGTAATGGGTTTGGGCCGGCGGGTTAAGGTAAGCCCATTTATTTTTATTCAAAAGAAAGTTTAAAGTTTAAAGTTAATTATTACAAAACTTGTTCGAATAATTTCTCGATCATACATTATCAGAATCAGACGCGGTCAGTTGCGTTGGGACCGTGGAGTCGAGTACTTCGAGATGGAGCTGATCCAGTCCGGATCTGAAGTAACTGGAATTTCTATTCGAATTAAACAACAGTTTAATTTGATTAAAAACAGACCGTTATCAACGGATTTCAAAACAAGGTGAGTTAAACTCACTCATCCTCCTCGTTTATATTTTATATAAACTGGGTATTTTATTCTTGCGTGTTCTGCTTGATTGTGGTTGACTGTTAGATATATATACTGTTAATCATCGATTGTTTAAATTTAACTGTTGGGGACGACCCATAAAAAAGTAACTCCTTGGGTTGATCACGTTTATAAACGTGTTCGAAATTATTTGAATTGTTTGACTTGGATGTTAGTGGATTTGAAAATTTGCAGTAAATGGTCCAATGTGAGGTTTTAACGTCGTTCAACCCGTCAGGTGAATCGACGTATTTTTAAAAGGTATAAATTTATTTATAACTGGATTAAAGTTATTTAATTATTTTATACGAGTATTTAAATTGGGAATTAAATGTATTAGATCAAGTTATCAAGAAAATTTAGTTAAATAGTTTAGATCAGTTGAGAAGCAGAAATCAGGAATTTTTCGTGGATTGGTAAAAAGGGAATAATTGTTTCCAAACAATTAAAAAGGTGACTTTAATTAATTAAGTTAATTAATTAATTTAAGAAAGGGGAAATGACAATTGGAATTCAGTTCATAGCTAACTGATGGATATGGATGGTAAAATCCACCGTTTCGAGTAGAATTGACAAAGGAAATAAATATTGGTTTAAATATTCGTTAAAGTTAAACGAATAGCTTTGGACATTAGTTAATCTTCGATTATCTATAATCTAAAGGGATAATTGAATTGGTTATGGTTGATAACCTTGATTATTATTGAGTAAGCGTATAAAAATGATAATAATGATATTTTGGGGTAGGATTTAAAAGTTAACTATATTTTAATATAGTAAATGTGAAAGCAAGTTGTTCTTTAATTTGAAATGATTTAAAGTAGTGAATTCAATTTAAAACCCAAGTAAGAATTTTATTAAAGGGATTCATACATCCAAGTTTCCAAATAAGGCTGGTAGATGGGAATTCAATTAACAAGTGTTTTAATTGACAAATGGGGTTCAGCCAGAGAGGCGATAAAAGTTGATTATAAAAATATTCAAATAGATGGTATCAAACTATTTGACAAGGGGTCTAATTTATAAACCAAAAAGGGTAAAAGAAAAAGGACACTTGCAGTTAAGGTAGTGTTTTAAATGGGTGTTACTTAAATAAAGGAATTAAGTGAAAAGGGTTTAAACGAGATTTCAAGCGTTAACAACGTCTTTAGAACCAGATTTGAAATCGAAGGGAAAAATGGAATTTTGATGTTAGTGGTCAAACGAATACTATTCTGAGAAAAGAACAGGTTGATCAAGGTTTTAGAGGTAACTAAAATACCCCAACTTGGTTGGCCTCACAATTATCAAGGAACGGTATTAGTTTGGTGAGAGTGAAGGTAAGGAATTGGTTTTATCTTATATAAGAAATATCGAACTCTAAGGCAAGGATTTGGAAAATTAAGTAATATTGCAATATTATTTTAAAAGCGAATAAGAATATTGATTTCAAAAGTTATACCAAATATTTGTTATTAAATTAGAAGTTGATCGAATATAGTTAGAGTTAGTCAAACATAGATTCAGGAAAGAGTTCCATTGTGTACGACTGCTAGCGTAATTCGCAAGGCTGCAGATAGCCTACGGCGGTCGGATGTTTCCTGAGGGAATCGGGCGTAACCATTGTGATCGCTGCGATCTAGAGTCAAGCAAATGGAGTTAAGTCAAATATAGATGAATCGATTAAGAGTAATCATGTCAAGTTAATCGAGTTAAATAAGTCGAGTGAGTTAAGTAAAGTTAACCAATCAAAGTAATTCAAGCAGAGTTAATCAGAGAAAAATTGTTTTATATCGTTAAGTATATTTTAAAAGTGGTCGAGTTGTGCCAAGTGTTGTGTTCACACTATTGTTATTCGATAGTTAAATCACCGACTATCTAAGTTTGACCAATACGATTGTTGGTATGGAAAGACCGGGATCGAATTAATATTCGAAAACCATTCCGGCCAACAAATACGTGAAGAGATCGAAAGATGATCGAGATGGAGCATTGAAGACCATAGATCTTCATTAAGCGGAAGGACCACTTACGATCTCTGATTCGCGCCAGAGATATACTGGGGTTCTGTCGTAGTTGGGATCTGTGGATTGCAAGGGCTATCGCTACTGGTCCATGGGGTGATTCCTATATGAGATGCAGTAGGAGAGTACCTTCGGTTCATCCTGTTCCTGGATGACTTGTATGGACAGATGTTTGACAAAGTATTTCCAAAAGGATTGACATGCGTTGATTTCTCCAAACGTACCATAGTTGATGGCGGAGAAATGGTTATTCTCTAGCCAGATAGCTAGAGTATGTTTGTGGACATCGATCAAGTGTGATCTGGCGGATCTGACGATGTGGCATTCAAAGTGTATGATGACCAGATGTGTTCTAACCTCAAGCCTCATCAACCGGGAAATGACAAAAATCGGGCAGGCAGCATGGCTATGTGGGTCGCTCCCATTAGGATGTATGATCACCTATCTAGAGAAATTCCTATTGCTTCTTAATCTATGTTCGATGATGTCCCTTATCGGGAGACGGTGGTTTGAGTCCAACCGTCGGTGATATACATTCGATACACTCAAGCGAAATGAGTGGTCGGTCATGTGAGGGCCGGGTTGCAAGATGTTCTTGTTTAACCCAGTGTATTCGCCTCTAGAGATACACGTGCGGAAGGTGGTCCCATACCTTGTCAAGTTGGAAATCCAATATCCAATAAGCGCCCGCGGTTTTCAATTGTATACTATATACGGGGAGCGTGAGATGCAAGCGTTCCTCTAGATTTGTTAATTATTTGTATCTAGACATTATCATAATATTAGATTCAAGATATTGATTTCGAAACTAGTTTGGGTTATCGTAAGGTAAAAACCGTCCGTGTTTATGTGTGGATTGGTCTTACGATTATCTTTTTCTTTCGAAAGGATTTTACCATAAAAATCTTGTTGTGTGATACCTTAATGCCGTGCGAGTTTATCTCACTCTGGTTCACCAGACTGACCCGATATTTTGTAAATGCTCGGGTTAGCCCGAGGTGTACAGATTCAGGATATCAGGTACTGAGAAGTCCAGAGACGAGCTGGAGATGATTCAGACATGTGAAATATAGTATATATTCCGCTGTATATATGAGGACATATTATCAAACTGTCCAGCTGTGTGTTGTACTCTGATATTGTAAGTATTTTCAAGCTTTCAGTAAAGATTTATTTCTGTATTATATGTTGTTCCGCTGCGATGTGAGACTCTGTGATGTGTTGATACTTCTTCTTCTTCTATTCTAACATTTATTTCTTTCTTTTCTCACCCTCTAACTTCTTTCTAGACGCTCCAGTGTTTCGGTGTTTGGAGGATCGGTATAAGATACGGTAAAGGTATTTATATCGATTTTCGAGGCCGAAAACCGCTGGGTCGTTACAGTGGTATCAGAGCTATTGGTTGAGTAGTAACCTTGGCTCTGTGGCGTGACTCAGTAGAGATGGGGTTAGCAATACCCTAGACTGAGTGTGAGTGTATATATACGAGTGAACGTATTTGTAGATTTTATAAAAATTTGTTTTATATTGTGGAGATTTATTGGTTGGGTTGTTTATGAGTTCTGGTCGATCAGTTTGATATACTGTATCGATAGGGGTTTCTAAACGCTCAAGTACGATAAACCGACACAGTATGTTTTAAAAGAGGGTAAATAAAATAATTTTACCCAACGTACATTTTATATAGAAAAAGGAATTTATTTTCTATATTATAGTAATGTGGATTGTTTGTTTGCCTTGATTGATTTGATTTGGAATCAAATTTGAAATATGAAATAAAATTTAATTGAGTAGAAAATCAATTCGTCGATTGAATCAAATATGAGAAATGAAACTGAACTTAGTCAAGTAAAACCAATTTAAGAAATAATTCAAAAAGAATGGACTTGAATGAATCAGGATTTGGAATTTTAATAGATAAATCGGGATTCAAATTAAGTGGGTCGCCATTTGGATTTTGAATTTTCTTTCGAAGGAGCTGAGGCCAGAGTGGCAGTGGTAGTCGTACCAATCGAGCCATGCAGAGGAGGGGCTGGACAAATTCTCGAATTTTTTTAGATTTTGAGTTTATTTTGAATTTAATTCAAAAACATTGATTCGATTCGAAATATTCTTCTTACTTTGCAATTTCGAGGACGAAATTATTTTAAGGGGGGAAGAATGTAATGTCCCAGATTTTTCGGCCATTTAAATTCGAATATTTAAATTTGTTTATATATTATATTTGGAATATTTATGAATTTTAATATTGAATCCGTTATTTAAACGAAGTTTGAATGTTATATATTTATATAATTATAAATCGAGCTTGAAATGGTGCTGTAGTTCGAAATAGGAAGTTTTGAACTTCTACTGAATATGCAGGGTCTGATATAAGTTAGATTTCTGTGAAACAAGAAACGCTGGAAGCGTGTTAATGATGATTTTCATACGGGAGAGAGAAACCCAGATTCCGAGTTATAGTTGGTTAGTTATGGCCAAATCAAATTTTAAAATAATCGCTATGGAAATCATTAATAAACGATAATTAAATTTTAACAGTTTTTGCATATATTCGGATATTGTTTAAACCAATTCTCTGAACAATTGATTTTGGAGTCCATCTTAGCCTTAATTGGAACTACACGGTATTTCATTTAAATATATATGATAGTATAAGATTATTTTTATTTAACCATTTTGGAATTTTATTTATATTGGGCCGATATTATATAAGATTTAAAAGTAACCTGAATTAGCATTTTTCACTTGGTTTGGCAAACCAAATGAAACCCGAATGTTTTTCTTTTTATCATATTTGCCAAACAAAATAAAAGTTTGCTTCATAAATACGAAAACTGAAATGTATAATGGAAATGGTCCGCGTAAATACAAGGAATGAATAATAAGGATGTATATGTTCTTGCCCGTAGAAATGCAAAACTAAGAGGCTAAAACAATATATTCTAAAAAGTTCAACTCCTGCGTTGTCCCTTTGCAAGTAACAGTAGAAGGAATGAACAACTATTTATACTTACATACACGATAGACTTGAGTTACAAATTTATACAAAAGCACTAGTGCCACACATATAAATCAAGTACAGAATCAACCGAATACAACTTCAAATCTCCGAAATGAATATACAATTCAAGTATAGCCTTAGTTAATCACCACCTACTCAATGTATACATCATAGCAGACAAGCACATGAGGTTCAATACCAAAACAAATCAGTGAATAGATTCATATATCAAAATCAGACAGCTAACATACATTCTCATATACAGAAAATTCCATGGGCAAAATTCACTGTTGTATATATATAAAGGCCAACATAGAATGTACAACCTATAATTTCAAATCTCCGGGTAGGAGTGACAACTCAATATAAAATCTTTACTCTTCGCCTACTAAGCAGCTCGCAGCTATCAATGGCCTCAATCACCAAGTACCACATTGCGATGATAGCTGTAATGAAAGGAAATTTCATCTTAGAACTAGACCAAAGCTATAAATATATTAAACTGAAATACTAGGACAACAAAGAAAAATATCTCTGAAGAAGAAAGTGATGTCCCTGCGCCTTGTGTAAAGTCCCTTTTCAGCCGTCATGTTTGCCTGTACGTTAGCAAACCAACCCACTTTCTTTTCGAACTTCTTCCCATGTATTTTCAATGGCGTGCATCTTCCCATCTAAAAAGTTCACATGCCTATCTTCTAGCCCCGACCTTATACTGCATGCACCTACATATGTATAGCCGAATCAATACACTGTACCCTATATCTAATCTACATCACTAAATACATGTGTACAGTTACAAAAATTTTCAACTGAAATAACAATTCAACTAGCTCTCAGAAAATAGCTCACAGCTAGGATGAACAGCAAATATATTTGTACAATCGAATTCATATACAGGGTGACTGTTGCCATACATTTTTAGTTGAAACATTAAATCTACAAGTCAGTATCGAATCTCAGGAGAGAATAAACAATTACATAACTTACAGTACCAGATCTACACACATGCATAAGTCTATCAGTAATCCATTCGAAGCAGACCTAGAATACAAAATCGAAAATATGAAACCAATGGCCTAAGCAACGTAATAGCTGAACCTATCTAGAACTCTGATGGACGTTGATCTAATCTGAACCAAAATTGCATCTATAAATACGCATCACACAGAGTTGTTTCATCATTCCAGAACCCATTCGAAACAACACAGTAAACCAGAAAATCCCATTCGAAATCACCAGTAATCAAACAAAATTACAGTAAGAAGAAAGGAGGAAAAATATGAGTTAAAAACACTTATCTGCGTCATGAACTCAATCGTTTCCGAACTGAATGATTTCCGTTGGATTTCTGATGCCCTTTGTTCGAGCCGAGGAAATTGAAGGAGTTGTTGGGGGTTCCCGGGATCGATTACAAGAGGAAAGCGAGGGGAGATCGAAGAAGATGGTGCGTAGGGTGGTGGCGACAAAGATGGACTTCGATTTGACTGGAAAACGGAAAGGGGGCTTAGGGTTTTTATTCGGCCATGGGATTAATTTCTGAAGGTGGCGGCTTGGATGAATGGAAAAGAGTTACGTTGGATTAGGTTTTGAAAGGGGTAATGGGTTTGGGCCGGCGGGTTAAGGTAAGCCCATTTATTTTTATTCAAAAGAAAGTTTAAAGTTTAAAGTTAATTATTACAAAACTTGTTCGAATAATTTCTCGATCATACATTATCAGAATCAGACGCGGTCAGTTGCGTTGGGACCGTGGAGTCGAGTACTTCGAGATGGAGCTGATCCAGTCCGGATCTGAAGTAACTGGAATTTCTATTCGAATTAAACAACAGTTAATTTGATTAAAAACAGACCGTTATCAACGGATTTCAAAACAAGGTGAGTTAAACTCACTCAGCCTCCTCGTTTATATTTTATATAAACTGGGTATTTTATTCTTGCGTGTTCTGCTTGATTGTGGTTGACTGTTAGATATATATACTGTTAATCATCAATTGTTTAAATTTAACTGTTGGGGACGACCCATAAAAAAGTAACTCCTTGGGTTGATCACGTTTATAAACGTGTTCGAAATTATTTGAATTGTTTGACTTGGATGTTAGTGGATTTGAAAATTTGCAGTAAATGGTCCAATGTGAGGTTTTAACGTCGTTCAACCAGTTAGGTGAATCGACGTATTTTTAAAAGGTATAAATTTATTTATAACTGGATTAAAGTTATTTAATTATTTTATACAAGTATTTAAATTGGGAATTAAATGTATTAGATCAAGTTATCAAGAAAATTTAGTTAAATAGTTTAGATCAGTTGAGAAGCAGAAATCAGGAATTTTTCGTGGATTGGTAAAAAGGGAATAATTGTTTCCAAACAATTAAAAAGGCGACTTTAATTAATTAAGTTAATTAATTAATTTAAGAAAGGGGAAATGACAATTGGAATTCAGTTCATAGCTAACTGATGGATATGGATGGTAAAATCCACCGTTTCGAGTAGAATTGACAAAGGAAATAAATATTGGTTTAAATATTCGTTAAAGTTTAACGAATAGCTTTGGACATTAGTTAATCTTCGATTAACTATAATCTAAAGGGATAATTGAATTGGTTATGGTTGATAACCTTGATTATTATTGAGTAAGCGTATAAAAATGATAATAATGATATTTTGGGGTAGGATTTAAAAGTTAACTATATTTTAATATAGTAAATGTGAAAGCAAGTTGTTATTTAATTTGAAATGATTTAAAGTAGTGAATTCAATTTAAAACCCAAGTAAGAATTTTATTAAAGGGATTCATACATCCAAGTTTCCAAATAAGGCTGGTAGATGGGAATTCAATTAACAAGTGTTTTAATTGACAAATGGGGTTCAGCCAGAGAGGCAATAAAAGTTGATTATAAAAATATTCAAATAGATGGTATCAAACTATTTGACAAGGGGTCTAATTTATAAACCAAAAAGGGTAAAAGAAAAAGGACACTTGCAGTTAAGGTAGTGTTTTAAATGGGTGTTACTTAAATAAAGGAATTAAGTGAAAAGGGTTTAAACGAGATTTCAAGCGTCAACAACGGCTTTAGAACCAGATTTGAAATCGAAGGGAAAAATGGAATTTTGATGTTAGTGGTCAAACGAATACTATTCTGAGAAAAGAACAGGTTGATCAAGGTTTGAGAGGTAACTAAAATACCCCAACTTGGTTGGCCTCACAATTATCAAGGAACGGTATTAGTTTGGTGAGAGTGAAGGTAAGGAATTGGTTTTATCTTATACAAGAAATATCGAACTCTAAGGCAAGGATTTGGAAAATTAAGTAATATTGCAATATTATTTTAAAAGCGAATAAGAATATTGATTTCAAAAGTTATACCAAATATTTGTTATTAAATTAGAAGTTGATCGAATATAGTTAGAGTTAGTCAAACATAGATTCAGGAAAGAGTTCCATTGTGTACGACTGCTAGCGTAATTCGCAAGGCTGCAGGTAGCCTACGGCGGTCGGATGTTTCCTGAGGGAATCGGGCGTAACCATTGTGATCGCAGCGATCTAGAGTCAAGCAAATGGAGTTAAGTCAAATATAGATGAATCGATTAAGAGTAATCATGTCAAGTTAATCGAGTTAAATAAGTCGAGTGAGTTAAGTAAAGTTAACCAGTCAAAGTAATTCAAGCAGAGTTAATCAGAGAAAAATTGTTTTATATCGTTAAGTATATTTTAAAAGTGGTCGAGTTGTGCCAAGTGTTGTGTTCACACTATTGTTATTCGATAGTTAAATCACCGACTATCGAAGTTTGACCAATACGATTGTTGGTATGGAAAGACCGGGATCGAATTAATATTCGAAAACCATTCCGGCCAACAAATACGTGAAGAGATCGAAAGATGATCGAGATGGAGCATTGAAGACCATAGATCTTCATTAAGCGGAAGGACCACTTACGATCTCTGATTCGCGCCAGAGATATACTGGGGTTCTGTCGTAGTTGGGATCTGTGGATTGCAAGGGCTATCGCTACTGGTCCATGGGGTGATTCCTATATGAGATGCAGTAGGAGAGTACCTTCGGTTCATCCTGTTCCTGGATGACTTGTATGGACGGATGTTTGACAAAGTATTTCCAAAAGGATTGAAATGCGTTGATTTCTCCAAACGTACCATAGTTGATGGCGGAGAAATGGTTATTCTCTAGCCAGATAGCTAGAGTATGTTTGTGGACATCGATCAAGTGTGATCTGGCGGATCTGACGATGTGGCATTCAAAGTGTATGATGACCAGATGTGTTCTAACCTCAAGCCTCATCAACCGGGAAATGACAAAAATCGGGCAGGCAGCATGGCTATGTGGGTCGCTCCCATTAGGATGTATGATCACCTATCTAGAGAAATTCCTATTGCTTCTTAATCTATGTTCGATGCTGTCCCTTTTCGGGAGACGGTGGTTTGAGTCCAACCGTCGGTGATATACATTCGATACACTCAAGCGAAATGAGTGGTCGGTCATGTGAGGGCCGGGTTGCAAGATGTTCTTGTTGAACCCAGTGTATTCGCCTCTAGAGATACACGTGCGGAAGGTGGTCCCATACCTTGTCAAGTTGGAAATCCAATATCCAATAAGCGCCCGCGGTTTTCAATTGTATACTATATACGGGGAGCGTGAGATGCAAGCGTTCCTCTAGATTTGTTAATTATTTGTATCTAGACATTATCATAATATTAGATTCAAGATATTGATTTCGAAACTAGTTTGGGTTATCGTAAGGTAAAAACCGTCCGTGTTTATGTGTGGATTGGTCTTACGATTATCTTTTTCTTTCGAAAGGATTTTACCATAAAAATCTTGTTGTGTGATACCTTAATGCTGTGCGAGTTTATCTCACTCTGGTTCACCAGACTGACCCGGTATTTTGTTAATGCTCGGGTTAGCCCGAGTACAGGTTCAGGATATCAGGTACTGAGAAGTCCAGAGACGAGCTGGAGATGATTCAGACATGTGAAATATAGTATTTATTCCGCTGTATATATGAGGACAGATTATCAAATTGTCCAGCTGTGTGTTGTACTCTGATATTGTAAGTATTTTCAAGCTTTCAGTAAAGATTTATTTCTGTATTATATGTTGTTCCGCTGCGATGTGAGACTCTGTGATGTGTTGATACTTCTTCTTCTTTTATTCTAATATTTCTTTCTTTCTTTTCTCACCCTCTAACTTCTTTCTAGACGCTCCAGTGTTTCGGTGTTTGGAGGATCGGTATAAGATACGGTAAAGGTATTTATATCGATTTTCGAGGCCGAAAACCGCTGGGTCGTTACAATTATGATAACTATATATATTCGAAATAAATAGTATTTCGATTATTTAATCGATAAATCAATATAAAATATCATTTATATTATCAACTCAATATTTAAAACCATATTAAATATTCAAAATAAATCGACCAGAAAATCTGGGTCGTTACATTCTTCCCCCCTTAAAATTATTTCGTCCTCGAAATTGCTAAGTTAGGAAAAATGGTACAAATCCATTATTTTTCAAAATCTCACTTATGTTGAAACTCAACTCCTCATATTTCAACAAATTTAATTTCACCAAAACTTTTGGTTTTCTTTCATATGCATTCACATCCAATTCATATTTATTTCAATTTATTCAAATTGATTCTAGTCAATTTATTCACCCCGAACCATTTCACTTGCTTAAGTTAAATTTTAATTCCAGAATCCAAATCCCAGGGTTTTCATTTCAAATCCTTTTTGAAATCACATATATTTATAACTAATTCAAATTCAAAGCATTTTAATTTTCAACTTAACTTGTTTTCTTGCAAACATATTTCCATCAAAACTTTTCTAAGGCAGCAACTCGTCACTTAGAAACTCAAAAATGAATACTGATGATGCTGCAGTCATCATCAGAATTATTTCCCAGCCATTGAAGTGAGTTCAGTGAATTAACACTTTCAGAATCCATTCAAAAATGACTTTTTATTCAAAAATCCCTTTCAAAACAAAGCTATATTATTATAATATACTTCAGAAAATATTTTCCAACTTCCCAGGATTTAAATTCTGAATTCTATTTTGAATTCAATTTAAATTCATCCCATTTGTATATTTTATTCGTATACAAATTCTATTTGGTTCTATATAACCATTTCATTTCTTATAATCTCATTTGATTATAATAATAACAACCAACACATCCATATATTATAATAATTTCAAAAATTATTCTTTCTATATCAAAATAGAATTTTGGGTAAAATAATTTCATTCACCCACTTTAAAACAATATCGTGTTCAATCTTCTGTTCAAGTGTTTAGAAATTCCTATCGACTTTGTGGCATCCCACTATTCGATCAGAATTCATAAACCACTCAACATACTAACCAACACAATATAAAACAACTTTTATATCAATTAACAAATACGCTCTCTCGTATATATATACTCAACTCATTCTAGGGTACTGCTGACCCTATCTCTAATGAGCACATGCCACACAAGCCTAGGTATTCGCTCAACCTAAGCTCTGATACCAACTGTAACGGCCCGCAAATTCGTACTATCTGAGTTGACTAATAACACCACACGTCCAACCCAAATTGCATAGAAATACGAATCATTATTAGAAAGAAGTTAGAGGATGAGAAATAGAAAGAAATAAATGTTAGAATAGAAGAAAATGAAGATCACAAACTCACAGCGGAACGAATAAAATATATTATATAACATAACTCTTGAAAATACAAATCAATAAATGGATATACATACCATTATCGAATCACAACAGTTATTCCTGGAACAGTTGTAAACACCTATTTCCAAATACAAACATGGTTCACAACGCAATATATGATAGTCTATAGCTAACTGGTGAAGCCTCCTGCTTCCAGCTCTTCCAAATGAATCTGAAAAATCCCAACTACTTGACTTTCCGTACAAATTTGGGCACCCAAGAGTTTAGGGAAAAACAAACGAAATCAACTCTGGGTCAGTCATGGGACTGGTGTGAGTAAACTCCAACCATTTGTTTAACTTTAAAAATCCTTTCTAAGGAAATGATAATAGTAAGACCAGCCACAAATAAACATGGACGGTTTTTACCTTACTATAACCCAAAACTCTTTGAAACAAAAACCCAGTGATATTATAATAATGTCTAATCAAATAAATAGAATCTAGCGGAACGCTTGCATCTCACGCTCCATATATAATATAAAATCAAAAACCGCAGGGTCCTTATTGGAGATTGGATTTCCAACATGACAAGGTATGGAACCACCTTCCGATAGTGTATTTCTAGAGAGGAATATATTGGGATCAACAAGAACGTCTTGCAACCCGACCCACACATGACCGACCACTCATTTCGCTTGAGTGTATCGAATGTATATCACCAACGGTTGGGATCAGCAACCGTTTCCCAAATGGGACAGCATCGAATAGGATAAGGAATTAAATGAATCTCTAGATAGGTGATTATACATCCCAATGGGAGCGACCCACATAGTCATGCTGCCTGCCCAATTTTTGTCATTTCCCGGTTGTTGAGGCCTGAGGATATGATTTCTTGCAATTCATTGATAACACAATCACTTTGAATGCCACATTGTCAGATCCGTTAATCACTAATTGATTTGCACAAATATTCTGGATGTTATGCTAAGGGAATAAATCCGTTCCCACCATATATATATCTATACAAACCAACATATGCGATCATTGGAAATACTATGTCAGACACTCATCCATATACGTTCATTCTAGGACTGAATGAAACCGAAGGTGCTATTTAGTATATCCATCCTAGGCAATCTCTACCTAGGACTTATACAATAGCCCTTGCACTTTACTCCATCTTCAATATATTCAGCATACTTGGTTCGCAACGCTTATGCCAATACGGAGTGGTTCTTTGGATAATAATCCAACCGGTCTCTCCATATTGACAACGATGGTCAAAATTTCGATAGTCTGTGATTTAACTATCGAATAAAAACAAGTGTTTCGATAGTCGATGATTAAACTATCGAAGAAAAAAAGTGTTCATTCAACATGTTAAACAAATCACTGGGCTCTTTAATTAATATTTCATTAATTAAATCTCTTCTCCATTTCCTTGTCAATATTTGTTAACCAAATATTTTCAATAATCTTCTTGGCCTCTTACGCTATTTGGAAAACATTCCATCTATCGCCTTACTTTATTTTCTTAAACTTAGAAAATATATTCTATATGAAATTGAAAACAATTTCAATCACTTATCCCTTTCCCGACTGCTTTAATTATACTCAGGAAATATTTACTCTTATATTTCCAAAATTCCATCACTTGGGTTAAAACGAATGCTGTGTAAAACATCGTTATAGCAAACCAAAATATTTCATTCAACTATCTTTTATTTAACCATTGATCTTCGAGACTGAATCTTGCTATTTATCGATGAAAAATGAAAGCAATCGAGTTGGGGAATAATTATCTCTCAGACCTTGACTGAACATCTTTAACTTCAAAACAGACAAAACCATTACTCTCAAAAAATCAACACCATAAAAATCAATTATCCATTACTAAACACTTATACACTTCCCTTTCTATTTTTATCAACTCTAATTTATAGATTTCCTTTTTGTTTATAATATTCTATTTTTAAATTCATTTACTTATCGAATTCTATATATATCGATACATTGATTTCTAACTATTAAATTTTCTTAAAAATATTCTAACCCCTTAAATTTTCGGAAAATTTTGCCATAACCTCCTTTGTACCGGGAGCATCGGGATATTTCAAATAGCCTCCAATGGCCCTTACCAATCCAAAAGAAAAAGCCAAGCGACTTGCCGATACGGCGCATAAAATCTCATATATGAATTTAAACATGTACCTTTTTGTCGGGCACATAAATTAAAATCTTCATATACTTCATCCTATGCCTGTCTAGCACATGTTCACCTGTTTTCAATTTAATTCAACTCAATCAATTCATTTGAATTTAGTTCCGCCCATTTGTTCTTTAATTAGCTATTTTTCCTATTTCACTTCTTTGTTTGAACATAACATGTTCAAACAAAATATTTAACTAGCTCTTAACCAAATTGAATTTCAATTTCAATTCTAGTTTCCTTTTTGATTTCGAATATAAATTTTCAAATCGAATTTACTTATTCAAAGCCCAATATCAGTTCAAAATCTCATTAACTATTTACTATTCAAATCAGTTAATTCTATTCAATAATAAAAAAAAAAATCTGATTTCTATTTCAAAAATCAGTTCATTACTCCACTTGAGTTCATATATAATTTACAAATCAAATTTGAATTTTTCTAAATAGAAATTTGAATTTTTATTCGCTTAAAATCCTTTTATAAAATTAAATAAACCGTTATGGTTTTTAAATGGTTATGGCGCTGTTTTTATGAAAAATTGATTTTGATACAACTCAAAATTTATTCGACGAAATCCAGATTTTTCTCCTTCATTAGAAAACTATTATCAAATCGGTCCTGACGTTTTTTATTTCAAAGAATTCCGACTTCAATTGAGCTCTGTATACTCAATTGAAGTTCGAAACGCCAATTTACGAACTGCAGCACTGCGGCGAGTTCATTTTAATTATATTTATATATATAAACGTTTGAACTTTGTTTATAATAAATTCAACCCTATTCTAATATATTTTTAATATATATCAAATCAAAATTTTCAATCCAACATAATATTTCGATTATCTATAATTGTCAATTTCTCCTTACTCGGTAATATATTTATTTATACTTCGTTTTCTATATTCAAATTACATTTGAATTTCTATATTCAAATTCTATTTCAAATCTCTTATTCAAATTCTATTTGAATTTCTCTTATTCAAATTCTATGCTCACATTTTGTTTAAATTTCTATATTAAATTTCTATTTGAAAATTCTATTTTTAAATTCCAACTTGAATGCTGTACTCAAATTACAATTCAACTCAATTTGAATTCTATATTTAAACTCCATTTCACTTCTACTTGAATTCCTATATTTTAAATTTCATTTGAACTTCGAATCCATTTGAATTCAAATTCTATTTGAATTCTTTTAAATTCAAATTCTATTTCAATTCCTTTCAAATTTCTGTATATTCAAATTCTTTTCAAATTCTATATTCAAATTCTAGTCAAATTCTATTTATTCAATTTAACTTCTATTTAAATAAAATTTGAATTAATCGAATTCAAATCATAAATCCTTATTGATTTATTTTTGTTAAATTTATATTCTGAACATCAGAATAAATTCCATCGTTTATTTCTTTAAAACGATTTTCCCCTTTATATTTTTAGATTCACATTTGAATTTATATATTCAAATTATCAAAAGGTAATTTTTCCACTTTATTTATAAACACCGTTTATAAATTCATTTCACTTCTCTACATTATTAATTTATAAACCACGTTTATAAATTCATTTCAAATCCCGCATTATTGACTTATAAGCAACGTTTATAAATTTCCATACTTGTTTTACATTCAAAACAAGTTAATATTTTTTATAGCCCATTCAAAATTCAAATTCTATTTTTTGAGAAAAAAATAGATTTCCCCTTTTAAATCTCAAAATCCTTTTCACGATATTTTTATATACCAACATTTTGGCCCCAGTGATATTTAAACAATCAAACCACTTGATTATCAACCAACACATCATATATGATAATATATGTGGAAACAAACAGATAAAAATATTTTTGAGGAATCCAGTTGGATCCCTCTAACTTGTTTTCCTGCATCCACAAACGTTAGTCAACAGAAATAATGCCATCCTGCTTCGTGGCAGGATATCGCGGTATGAAGCTCATCCACTATCATAGCGTGGGGCATATAGGGTAATCATCCGCTAATGGTACCGCGGGCATCCGCTAATGAGACTGCGGGAATCCAACCACCAAACCAATATATATATATATATATATATATATATATATATATACACACACACACACATAATAGTCACCCTAAATAACTAATATATTTAAAATAACCAAAAAGCATTCAAACAAGCAACAAACAATTATTTTTAATGAATAAAAATAACTCTAAATAAAAGGTGTGTGAGATTTACTCACCGTGGTTTTCCTTTTTGATCCATTCCAACTTCTGAATTTTAATTGATCGTTCGGATTAAACTGAAAAATCTAGTTGACTTTGAGAATCTCAAATCCCATTTTGTAGTATAGCATTCATCACTATGATTTCAAGCACACTTCCCTTTGCCAAAAACTTAATCCATTATTAACACCTCTCTTCCAGGCCGTGCTTTGCAGAAGACCCAATCCAGCTATTGATACTTCAAACTCCTCGTTACACACTGTCTTCCCCAAATAAAAATCCAAATTCCTTCCTGCCATCGAAATCAAGGTCGACTCCATTTCGATTGCTAAACAAACTGACAAGTTTAATTTCCTTGTCATCCCCATCTCAATCATCACGAGCTCCCCTCCTGAAATCGATGACCCATACAACTTGCAAGCCAAACCCTAACCCTGTTAAATCCCAAAACGTCGAATATTGTTTTGCCTCGCACCCCTCACAAACACTGATCACACCTCCTTCCTTTTGCATTTCCAGTCCTTCTCTTGAATCGTACTCCTCAGTTTCCCTTAAATCGACAGGAACAAGAATCGAGCTTTTCCCAAGTCCAATTGAACTCGCGCTCGCCCAAAATTGAATACCCTTAAACCTACTGCCCTAAATCGAAGTTGTATTCCCGTTGCACCAGGATCACGTCTTCGAAATAGAACTCGATTTTGATTTTTGATCCCCCTTTTCTTTTCCGTTGATGAAGGATTTGAATAGGGCGCTTCGCGTTTTCCCTTTGAAGAGGAAATGAAAATATAGAAGATTGCGATTTGAATGAGAATGAATTTTACAGAGGGAAGATCGGTGTGATTATATAGAAGAAGAAGGGAACATGAAGTATATGGCAAATCTTTATATTTATTTTAAAAAGATTTTCTAATTAATTTGATTTGATTTTGATTCGATATAAAGAGATCTTTTATACTTTTTAAACATATATCGATTTGACTCTTGATTTGATTTCGATCTTATCCATTATAAATATCTCGGGGTTCATAGTTAAAAATCGTGAACCGCTATTTTAGCGTACAGACCGATATTTCAATGTAATAAAGGTGTTCTGAGCTCAACAAAATATATTCTGAAATATAACATGAACGCATATATAAAATAGCCATAGAAATTTATAAATTAAAACTCAAAAATGAATTAATTCCTCAGTAATAATTTATTTTCATTTGAACTTCTATAAATTATCATAATTGTTGTTGACTTAGTTTTAAATTTCAAATTTAATTATTTCATATTCTCGTATTACGATAACTATATATATTAGAAATAAATAGTATTTCGATTATTTAATCGATAAATCAATATAAAATATCGTTTATATTATTATCAACTCAATATTTAAAACCATATTAAATATTCAAAATAAATCGACTAGAAAATCTGGGTCGTTACAATTTTCACCAATATCAAAACAAAGTACTGATTGATGAAACTGAAGATTGAAACATCCTCTTCATGTTTAGGAACTAGTGCTCATATTATCCAACAGACTTCCTATTCCATAATCATTAAAACATATAACCCATTGAAACTAATCTGAACACTGAATATAACAATTTATCCTCAGAATACATAGGAGCTAGTGCTCATATTATCCAACAGACTTCCTATTCCATAATCATTAAAACATCTAACCCATTGAAACTAATCTGAACACCGAATATAACAACTTATCCTCAGCATACATAAGCCCATAACCTGATGGAAATGCATCTAAATCCCAAAAAAATTCAATTACAGATACTAAATCTAGTTGATGTTTCACAATAAGATATGAATTTATCTTAGTACTAGAATCGACACTATGAACTCCAAATGCACATTCTTAAATACACATAGTGGGTCGATCCCATAAAAATATCAGGATAAACACAAAAATAGTTCCCAGTAACTATTAATGTGTATTATTACATCCGATGTTTAAAGCTAAATCCTTAAGGGTAAGAAAATTTGAAGATGTAATCTGCTCCTCTTCGTTATCATCACAAAGCATTTTATCTAACAAAATCATACGTAATGGACTGAAATTGACCCATATCTCTTTTCATCTTCTAAACAATGATTAAATCTTTAAAACATAGCGTATCACTATTATCAATTCTGAACTATGGACCAAAGACAAACTAAAACCCCAAATTAACAACCCAAGCTTACACAAGTGTTCTAGTAATCAGATATATACACATACCAGAAATCGAAAATGTTGAAAAACTGAAGAAACAGTTATGAAGAATCGAAAGTGTTTCCACTTGTGCCGGCAATGCCAAATCCCAATTCCCCCAGTGTTATGTTCTCCAACTTTCAAACAAATTCGAATCGGCTGTGGACATGTAATTAAAGCATATATGCATCTCGGTACAGGGCAGATCTAGGATTTTAGCCATCCTCGAGAGATAGAAAAACAGATCTAATTCGAAAAGTGGAATTAAAATGAAGGAAAACAAAAGTCTTGTCAACATGATAATGGATTGAAGGTTACGAAAAGAAATCAAACAAGAAAGGAGAAGAAATCATATATGTATATACATACATATGTATGTGTAAACATGTATCATGCATGTGTAGTTTATATATCTGAGCTATTTGAATGACAGACAGTCTATGAGCACTAAAGATACAGGTTGCCTTGTGGTATTTACAGTGAAACACTGTGAATATCACAAGTAGTCAGACACATATAGATGAATATGCATTTAGACCAAGTCATGAAATATGATGAGAAACACACCAAAAAATTATGAGGCAAATATATTTTAAAATAAAATTATATATGCTAGAATTTAAATCTATTTTTGTACCAGTTTACTATGTGTATTTCTGTAACAGGTATGCAAGTGACTGGACTGACTCTAAAGCAAACAAAAGACAAATGTGTTAGAGTATGTAATAGTGTATGTATATGAGTGAGTGAATGTAACTGAATGAATATGAACAAAGTGAAAAGTAGTGAGGGGCCAGTGTATATATAATTGAATGTATTATATCAGTTGAATGTACAATAATGGAGTTAGAAGTTTGTCGATTCAAATATTGAAATAAAATATTATGTTTAAATAAAATACTGTTTGAATATTTAAAATTCTTGTGCAGTGGTATTCTATTCAAATTTAAATATTAATTTCAATATGTAATGCTGTATAATCTACAATTACAAACACATTTATAATAATATATATGTTTGTTATCATCAAACAAAGATCATATTGTTATATACAATCATATTGTTATATACAATAGTAACCTCAAAGTGAAGAGTAGTCTTCCATCGAAATCACTCTGTTGACCTCGCATCATAGCATAGTAAGTCCAACTAACAGTCCTAGGCCCTTAACAAATGCTGGGTCGCACCATCCTAGGTTTATTATTGGGCTTAGCTTAAAGATTCCCTTCATTTAGTACCCAATCCACGAATGCCAATTTATCCGTAATAATCCTTATAGAAATTTTGGAATATATTTAAATATAATTACTAATTTCAAATCAATAACCTTTTATAAATATATCAATTTTTCAGTCTTATTAATCCATTTGTCCTTATTAATTGAAACTCATAAGTTCATTCCTGTTTATTTAATTCCCCTTAGTAATTGTTATAACATCTAATTCCATACTAGGATTTTTTTAACCCTTAATCCTAACAACAATAATTAGCTCTTAATTGGTGTTACAATATTATATTTTGCTATTACTTATTTAGTAACTCCTAATTTTATTGTACATTCATAGTAATTACTGCCCTTTCTATTTCCTATTGGTTGCGCATGCTAACCTAAAAATTAATCCACGTCCAAAATGAAAGTTATGCATTATTTATTAACTTATTTCACTACAAGACACACAGTATATAGAAATAGAACTTGGCAACAGGCGACAACGGCTTCCAATGGAAGCTTATTTCAGGAATTTTCTTTATGTTATAAAAGAAACATAGGAAATAGTTGGGTTTTAAAGCTGTTGGCGGCTGTTGCTAACCGTTGGTTAGTCGAGCATAAATTGAACGACATGTTCCCTTCTTCCCCATTTCGTTTTTCCATCCAAATTACTCCAAATCCTCTCCCTAATTCTGAAATTCGTCACCCACCACCTGGTTTGCCGCTTCTACCGTCTCCAACATTAAAAAGGCTCTCTCTCCTCCTCTCTAGTTCCAATTCCTCTCCAACACTCAAGGTATAAACCCTAATCATTTTTCATACCCTGGATTTGCTAATTTAGGGTTAACTAGTTTATGTTTTTTTGTGTAGTGTTGTTAATATGTGCATATATAGGTTGAATTACTCATGTTATTAATCTATGTATAGTGTTGCTAATCTAGAGTTATTTAGTTTATGTTGTATGTATATGTGCATATATAGTGTTGTATGTATAGTATTGTTAATTAAAAGGGGATTTTTAAATATATAAAAATGATATTAAAATGTGATTTTTACTATGAACAGCATGCAAAAGTTTGCATTGGAATTGCGGGCAAATCCAAACGGTTCAGAAATTGAGAAATAAAACTGGCGGAGTGGATCCCAAAGGTGAGAACTTCTCACTTTAAATTTTGTTTTCTAGTTAAAATATATACTAGGAAGCAGATGGTGCTTAGCAGCACCCGACACCGTCGTCCACAGACCATGGACGACTTGTTTGATCGTATGTTGTTTTGTAAATTGATTGTGATCGTGATGTGAAATAAAGTACAATATTCATTTGTTGAAATAAATATTTTATCATTAAAAATATATTTTTAACGTGTATATGAATAAAATAAATATTCATTTACAAATCGGACGATTTGTTTATGCACAACCCATTTGACTGATATTGATTGAGACAATATATTTTACACATCACCCAACTGCACAAATAATATTCAGTGTTTGTTGATTGAAACCCCACACGGGTATTGGGATGATATTTAAAATACACTAATCCCAATTGTTTAGTTGTATGTCAATCGATTGGTTGACGAACTTTTGTAAGCGTTAAATATTTATATTTAATGCTTATGCAGTGTAGAATGCACTGTGGATGATGGTTGATTGTTTATCATTGTTGTTATATACATGTGTTGTATGAAATCCATATAAATAACATTATATGGTAACTGACTGTGTCTGATTCCAGTTCAGAAAGAATGAACATTTTAAAATAATGAATATTTTAAGATAATATACAATAAAAGATCAAAATCTGATTTTGATGTCCGATTTGGGATGGACACGGAAATATTTAAATATATGAAGCCATATTGATTAGATTAACGCCATTTTGACGTGAATGATATTTATATCAATTTTATTAATTTTTATAATGAATATCGAAATGGAAGTGATTTCAAAATCTAATGTTTTGAAAATATTATCATCTATATATTAATGATATAGACTATCCAATTTTGATTTAAAATTAAATATGAAGTTGAAATCGTTTTTAAAACGAAGTTAAAATGGTTTGTAAAATACGTTTTAAATGGAAATCGACGAAATATATAATATATATTATATATATTTAATGGTCTGAATAGAACGCGTCGCACCGCGGTTGTTCGCGAATTTCGACCATTGACTTCGAATGGACATTACAGGATATCCGACCGTCAGATTCTCCTAAACTGGAACCGTTGGGTTCGTATCGAAAAGTGCTTACCAACGAATATAAGAGATTTGAAATCTAACGGTTGAATTGGAATTATATCCAAATCAAATTTTGGAAAGGACGCTGTAAGTGCAGTTCGATGACCATTTATGGAAATCGAATATGCGGGCCTTGATAAAATTATTAAAAATATTAATAATTTGTGTAAAATCATAATAAATGATTTGGAAAGAATTGGGATGAAAAATTCCGTATTTGAAATGATAAAAATATTTTTTTTATCAAAATGAACTAGTTATTAACTAGTATAATAATCCAATATTTTTAAATAAATGAATTGGATTTGAAATGGTTTTAATATAACCAGAAAATTCCAATATAAGAATTGAAATGGATTTGAATCGAAATTATCTTCGGAATATTTCGATAAGGGATTCCGTGATTATACGGATATTGTGGAGGAATTTGGAAGATATATATCGTTATTCCAATACGATATTTGTTGATTTCAGAATTTGATATTGAATATAAGCCGATAGATTTCCTATTCAGAGCCTTATATTTAATATCAAATGGGATTTTGGGTTTGTCGTGAACTGTGCTTTAAATGACACAGTTCTAAAAACTAGTTGAAAAAGGATTAAATCTTTTAATTAAGATTTAATGAAGTTTACCAATTAATTAACATTTAATTGGAATTAAATTGAAATTAGTTTCTGGGTTTATCGTGAACGGTGTTTTAAATAACACTTGTTCTTTAACCCGATTAACAATGGAATGTGATTTTGGGTTTATTGTGAATGGTGTTTTAAATAACACTTGTTCTTTAACCCGATTAACAATGGAATGTGATTTTGGATTTGTCGTGAATGGTATCTTAAATAACACTGTTCTTGAACCCCGTTTGAAAAGAATAAATCTTTTAATTAAGATTTGAAGAAGGATTACCAATTAATTAACATTTAATTGGAATTGAAATGGAATGTGAATTGGATTCATTGTGAACTGTGTTTTTAAAGACATTCGTTCTATAACCCGATTTACAGTGTAATGTGATTTGAAATATATAAATCTTTTATTAAGATTTAATGGGATTTTCCAAAGTAAAGTTTTCCAATTAATTAATATTTAATTGCAATGGAATGGAATGGAATTCGATTTGGTAATAATCGAAATGAACTTCTGTGGAGGAAAATTGTTAATAGATATGGAATTTATAAGGCTATGTCGTTATTCCATTTATATTACTAGTCAGATAAGGTAATTTATATCAATTATATATTGATCTATTTTCCGTGAAGATTCCATAATTAATGGTCATTTTTCAAACAGTCTCAGAATTCGACGAAATTAATTTTGTTAGGACTGTATCGTCAAAACAAAGCCAGAAATATATTTTTTTGAATTTTTCTGCGTTCGTATGTGGCCCCAGTGGATTTAAATATACGATCGAATTAATTTATTAAAGGATTTAAATATTAATTTAAAAAATTTAGGCCACAGTCAGTCGTTTGGGCTGATGGGACCTAGCCCATTGGACCCAAACGGGGGCTATTGAGTAGGGTCAACTTTGGTTGGACGGAAAACGGAGTTGTTAAGAGTATATGGATTTAATTGTAAAATTCACATTAAAATATTATAAAAGAAAGGAAAATTCACAAAACCCTAGAACATTATTCACTGTAGCCGCCGCCCCTCAAAATCCATGGCCAGAAAACTCCCGTCTTTCCTCCTCAAATTCTTCCAATCCACAGCAAATTTGAGCCCAATCCTTTAGGAAATTTCGAAGAGATTTTCTTGCTTTTCATTTCTATACGGCTTGATCGTTCTCTAGTTGCCTGTACTTTGAAGAACAACACCCTAAATCCGTGCCAAAACCACCGCCGCCGAGCTACCCCTACACCACTGTGTGGGCCCCCTTCGCCGGCAAAAGTGTGCCTCGTCCCCCTCTCTGACACTGCACCACCCGATCTGCAAACCATTGCTCCAATCGATCACAAAAGTAAAACCTAGATTCGAACCAGTTCTGAAAACCCACGGCCGTGGTTTTGAAAGAGGAAGAGAGGTTAAAATCTTTATTAATATTTTATTAATTTAATTTAAAACTATTATTAGTCTTGTTTAAATCCTAACTAATTCATACGACATCGAAAATCAACGATTTCAAATCATGTGCGATCGTAGAGACGAGATCTACGACTCTAGACTGAAAAGGAGAGATTCCGAGCTGTTTGTATTTGGACAAATTTGCAGTTCTGAACAAAGCAGAATAACCCGAGAGTGAGATTTCTGATTTTTAAATAATTAATCAATTTAATTATTTTACTTGCTATGTAATGATTGTATGTATATGATTTAGATCTTCTATGTTCTGAAATTTTGGATGATGATTAATCTATTGATTGGTGATGAATAATTATAGATCTATATGTGTTGGTTAAATTAAAATAAATTATTTTCTCTGTGTCAATATTTGGTGAATCATGTATATTATACAAATATAAAATATCGATTCGGTCATTTTTATTGAATTGAATTTGTTTGTCAATTCAATTAAAAATATCATTTTGGTCATATTTATTGAATTGAATTTGTTTGTCAATTCAATTGAAAATATCATTTTGGTCATATTTATTGAATTGAACTGATTGTCAATTCATTGAAAATATCATTTTGCTTATATGATTTAATTGAAATAGAATTGTCAATTCAATGAAAAAGATTACATTTTTTATTTGCAAATTTAGATGCAAATAAACATCGTAGAAAAAGATTACATTTTTATTTGTAAGTTTAGATGAAAATAAACATCTTAGAAAAAGATTACATTTTCTATTTGCTAATTAAGATGCAAATAAAAATCGTAGAAAAAGATTACATTTTTTATTTGCAAATTTAGATGCAAATAAACATCGTAGAAAAAGATTGCGTTTTTTATTTGCAAATTTAGATGCAAATAAACATCATAGAAAAAGATTATATTTTTTATTTGCAAATTTAGATGCAAATAAACATCATAGAAAAAGATTACGTTTTCAAATTTAGATGCAAATAAACATCGTAGAAAAAGATTGCATTTTCTATTTTCAAATTTAGATGCAAATAAACATCGTAGAAAAAGATTACAATTTCTATTTGCAAATTTAGATGCAAATAAACATCGTAGAAAAGGATTACATTTTCTATTTGCACATTTAGATGCAAATAAACATCGCAGAAAAAGATTACATTTTCTATTTGCAGATTTAGATGCAAATAAATATCGTAGAAAAAGATTACATTTTTTATTTGCAAATTTAGATGAAAATAAACATCGTAGAAAAAGATTACTTTTTTATTTGCAAATTTAGATGCAAATAAACATCATAGAAAAAGATTACATTTTTTTTATTTGCAATTTTAGATGCAAATAAACATCGTAGAAAAAGATTACATTTTTGTTTGCAAATTTTGATGCAAATAAACATCGTTGAAATAGGTTACATTTTTGTTTGCATTTTAGATGCAAATAAAAGCTAGTTTAAAAGTTACAATTTTTTTATTATCATTCTTTGATGAAAATAAAACATATATTAAAAAGGTTACATTTTTGTTTGCATTTTAGATGCAAATAAAAGCCTAGTTTAAAAGTTACATTTTTTTTATTTGCATTCTTTGATGCAAATAAAACATGAATTAAAAGGTTACATTTTTGTTTGCATTTTAGATACAAAAAAAGCCTAGTTTAAAAAGTTACATTTTTTATTTGCATTTTGATGCAAATAAAAGAATAGAATAAAAGTTACATCTTTATCCACATTTTAGATGTAATAAAAAGTATATTTTTAAAGGTTATATTTTTATTGTCAAATTAGAGACAAATAAAAGAATAAATCAAAAATGACATTTTTGTTGACATGTTAGTTGTAAATAAAGGAGTAGAAATATATGTTATATTTTTATTGTCAAACTAGAGGCAATAAAAAGCATACAATTAAAAAGTTATATTTATATTTATATTTATATTTTAGAGTCAATAAAAAGAACAGATTTTAATGTTACATTTTTATTGTCATTTTAGAGACAATAAAAAAGAATAGATTTAAATGTCACATTTTTATTATAAATTTAGATACAGTAAAAATAGTACAATTAAAAATCGTGTTTTATTGCCATTTGTTTTCAACAAAAAGGGTGAACATTATGAATATACTTTCAATGTAATTTAGTTACCATTGGAAATAATTATTCATTAAAACACGATTTATTTCAAATCAACATTTTTATCATGTTAGAAGAAATATGAAAATGATATATAAGATTTTTACTATCAATATAGACTGTATTTGGCTTGCATGTGATTGTTTGAAAGTAGTTGAAACCACCAAACGATTTATGTTAATATATATATATATATAAATATAAATTAAAAATTAAAACGAATCACACGCGGTAGTTCATGTTTCGACAATCGTAAATTCAAATGATTATATCGTAAGATCCAACCATCGGATTTTCCCAAAACTGGAACTTTTAGGACCGCTTTGGAAAGATCTTTCAATCGATATGAATTTTCTTAAAATCCAACGGTTAGATTTCAAGATATGTGTAAATCCAATTTTGGTAAAAACAACACCAGGGCCACCCATCGACCCGAAGTGTCATTAAATAAATTCGGCTATTTATATATATATATATATATATATATATATATATATAGCAATTAATCTTTATTAAATACCACTAACAATATGAAATGATTTTAAAAATTATATATACGAGGTCCATTTGAAAAGACCGAGTTAAATCTCATTTCAAATGGTCATATGACGATCTAAATTAAAGTTCTTAAAGACGGCGATCGAAGACTGGCGATCTTCACATCGAAAGGATAACTACTGATGCCTGGCATTGGCTAGCTACTAATAAAGGGTTAAAGTGGTAGTTATCCGGACATACTTGTTGATCGTCCGGATACGCGAGCACCTCACTTTCGTATTGGACATATGGGACGAGGAATAAGGTGACTTCGGCTTCGTTCAGATCCAGAACGGACTTGTAAATGAATGTGTGCCCGATATTGAATTTCATGCTATGTAATTAAATTGATTTCTATTAATATATAACTGTGGTGGCTGAGAATTTATTCTTTTGCTTAACACCCTTCTTTGAGACTACGAGCTCGAAGGTTATATATTGGTAGTTGTCGATCGCATGGTGTGAACTGTCAATGTGACATGCCAAGATGCAATTGATCGAGGCTTTTGTTGAAAAGCATAGCCTTGTGAATGATTATCAAAGCATAGCCTATTTAGGCATAGCTTTGTATATTTCGTTACCTCGCGAGCCTCACACACCTGGTATAGTCAAAAATGGGACAAGGGAACGCAGGGAGTGCACACATTTCTTTCTAACTAGAAGTGGTGTTTTGGTTTTTACAAGGCCCGACATTTTTACTTACGTGGTTGATGGAATGAGGCGCCTCGGATTTTTATTAGTCGCCAATGGCCAATTTATAGATCCAATAGAATCGGGGGGCGTGTGTTTAGGCATAACTAATCCACTAAAGTATTTGTGGACCGACCCTGCTGTATCCAAGGGTTTACCAACGTCTGAATCCTGAGACATTGCTAGAGTGTCTCGAATCGGTTAGGAGATCGTCCCTAGCCTTGACTCATGATGGAAAACTGACCTCTAATACGAAATTGCGGTTTTGTTTGTAAACCTATATATGGCGACATAGTAGGATGGGGTACTATGCCGTCTAGGATTGATGCATTTACTTTGAAGTATTTTTGAAATCATATTAGACACTAGTAATAATATTACAAATATTATTTTCTACGTATCAAGCATTTTTTATCATTATAAGGTAAAACTCTATCCTCCGTTTGCGTTGCATTGTGTGATGGGACTTGAGTCTTATAATGATTTCATTTTCTAAAAAGCATTGCGTTGTTTTGACTTAAAAATTTATAAACCTTATGCACTGGCCATCCAATGGAGTTATACCCGTTCCACGTTAGTGGCCTGGTCTAGTGATTTTCCATATTGTTAGTTAGTAAGATTTCTCATACCAATCCCACAACTGACTCGTAGTTTGTTTCACTTTGCAAACTCGGGTGCCCTCTTTCCACATTGACAGGTTTCAGGTAGGGATGTTTTCTGGACTAGAGCTTGCTGATGAAGGATCTTTTCTTTTTATCTTTTTATTTACTTCTTGAGACATTGAGAAAGTATTGAGTATTGATGTATTTTGCGAGATTGAGACTTTATTTCTTTCCCTATTTTAGACATCTATTTTACTAAGTGTATCCTGTACTGCGTACTTTGATGTTTCTGTGATGATGTTTGTGATGACATTTCCATTTCCGCTGCAATGGTTTATATGTTTTGCTATTATCTGAGATTTGTTATTGTTTTAATTATGTTATACTCTTATGATTATCCTTACTTTCGTACCATGAAAGTTCGGGTCGTCACATTTGGTATCAGAGCTAAAGGTTAACCTTAGCTACGGAGTATAATATTTTTAGAAAAATTCGTCTAGATAGAATCGTTAGAATTCTAAGGCGAGTAGCTCATTAGAGATAGGATTAGTAATGTCCTAGAATGAGCACAACAGAATAGCACATATTAATCAGTCATTACATCATTATCACCTTATCATGTGTCTCTATTTGTTTTTTTAATCTTTCCTTTGAAATTATCGTTTCTCTTAGTCTGACTCTTTCCTTGATGATACAGACCGATTGAGAAATGAGTACAAGAGCACGTATGAGAGCACGAGGCCGAGGTTGGGCAAGAGGACCCGCCAGAGACGAGACTCCTATAGCCCAAGAACAGGAACAGGCCACTCCAGAAGTTGAGACACCACCACCACCCCCCGCGTGCTTTTGATCTTGACAAAGTGGCAAAGAAAATAAAGAATCTAGGAGGCATGCATTACACAGGACAAGAAACGGTGATAGAAGCACAAGCATGGCTGAAGATAATGGAGAAGATCTTGGGCGGATTAGAGTTCGAGGATCATAGAAAACGATTTATGGCGACATTGTTCCTGAAGGACCCGGCCCATATTTGCTGGGAAACAGCTATGGTTGGGGATAATGAAGCTAATGTAACTTGGGAGAAATTCAAAGAGCTATTCAATGAGAAGTTCATTCCACCTCATGAAGTTGAGCGCCTTCACGATGAGTTTGCCCACCTCCGACAAGGTAGTATGACTATTGCTGTGTATGTAAAGAAATTCGATAAGCTTTCCCGATATGCCCCTGAGTTAGTACAAGGCCCACTTCAGAAAATAAGAGGTTCATCAATGGTCTGGCAAGGAGGTATCATAATAGGGTGACGACACACATCGAGCGTCCATTTGCTAAGGTGATCGATATGGCCTGCATATATGAGGAGATAGACCAGAAGGGTTCCCAGCAAGAGCGAGAAAAAAATCAAGCCAACAACAAGAAAAAGGAGTCAGACAAGAAACCTGAGGCGAGCAGCACTTCTACCACCAAGCCCCAAGAGAAGAAGAAGAGGGACAGATCTAAGGTCAAGTGCTTCAATTGCCAGAGGATAGGGCATTTTGACTATGAGTGCCAAGCCCCGAAGAGGCCAAAAAGGAATGAGTCTATACCAAGTCAGAGCAGTGGACAGAATCCCCATGGCCCAAGAGAATGTTTTAACTACCACAAGCTTGGACACCTTATCAAGGATTGCCTTCTGCTCAAGAAATCTCAGGTGGCACATGTTTATGATGGAGCGGCTGCATCGGCTTCTTCCGAAGTAGCAGGTAAGCCTGATGTTTTAGGAGGTACTCTTAACATTAAGAATATTCCTATCACAGTTTTGTTTGACGCTGGTGCATCCAGAAGTTTCATATCTGTTGACACAATTAAAAAGCTTAAATTGAAACCCAGAAAACTCAGAGAACCAATTAGAGCCCATAGTCCGATAGGAGGTTCGCTTATTCTCGATCAATATTGTAGAGTGCCTATTTCTTACTCTCACTCCCAATTTCCTTTTAATCTGATCATCATGAATTTCTCCGGGTATGATATCATACTTGGAATGGACTGGCTAACGAAGTATGAGGCTGAGTTACTATGCGCTGAAAGAGTAGTCAGATTTAAAACCAAATTCGTAAGTACGATGACTATACCATGCCACGGCTCAGCCACAGATAGGAAAGAATTCTGATCTTCTCTAGAAGTCACCCTGCTTCTATTGAGGATATCCCTATCGTCAGAGACTACGCGGATGTGTTTGAGGAAGTAGACAACTTACCTCCGCACAGAGAAATCAATTTCAGAATTGACTTAGTTCCGAATGCAAGGCCATTGTACACTCCATTCGAAGAATGTCACTGGAAGAAAAAGAGGAGCTAAGCAATCAAACCAAGCAACTTTTGTGGAAGGGTCTGATCAGGCCTAGCTTCTCGAGCTGGGGTGCGGTAGTGGTTTTCGTCCCAAAGTCAGATGGTACCCTAAGGCTATGTGTGGACTACCATGATCTAAATAAGCAGACTCCGAAAAATAAATACCCACTTCCCCGCATTGATGATGTACTAGATCACTTGAATGGAGCGAGAGTATTCTCTAGGATGGACCTAGCTACAGGTTTCCACCAACTACGCATAGCCGAGGAATGTGTGACTTTGACAGCTTTTAGATGACCAGATTTATTTTATGAATGGCTAGTGATGCCCTTCGGCTTATGCAATTCTCCAGCATACTTCGTTGATCTGATGAATAGAGTCTTCCGCGATGTTCTAAATAAATTCGTGCTAGTGTTCATCGATGATATTTTAATCTTTTCTAAATCCACTGCTGAACATGAAAAGCATCTGAAAGAAGTCTTGGATATTTTGAGTAGAAACATGCTAAAAGCCGAATTCTCCAAGTGCATATTCTGGCAAGAAGAGGTGAAATTCCTCGACCATGTTGTATCTAAGGAAGGCATCTCAGTAGATCCAGGAAAGATCTCGGCCATCAAAGATTGGAAGTAGCCTTCTACGCCCACTGAAGTCAGAAGTCTCTTAGGTCTAGCTGGCTATTATCGAAAATTCATCAAGGATTTCTCGAAATTATCTTGTCCATTGATGAAGCTGACTAAGAAGCATACAAAGTTCATTTGGACACACGAATGTGAGGCATCTTTCCAAGAGCTGAAACAGAAATTGATCACTTCCCCTGTGTTGACCATTATCAGGATCTGAAAGTCTAGACAAACGCTTCTAGAGAAGATTATTCTTTCCATCTAAATAAACATGTTAGAAATAACATTTTTCTAATGTCAAATCTTATTTTAACATGTTATTCTTTTCTCTATTAAAGTTATTGGCGCGGTGCAAATGCAAAGAGAAAATGTTGTCGCATATGCTAGCCGCCAGTTAAAACCGCATGAGAAGAATTACGCCACTCATGATCTTGATTTGATGGTTATCTTATTTGCTTTAAAGATATGGAGGCACTATCTCTTGGGCGAGAAATTCGGGTTTTATACTGACCACAAATCTTTAAAGTATTTATTCACGCAAAGAGATTTGAACTTGAGGCAATAGCGTTGGGTTGAATTCCTCGCACCCTATGACCTGGACATCTTATATACTCCAGGGAAAGCCAATGTAGTGGTAGCTGCTCTCAGCAGGAAGAATACGGCCAGCACCAACCTTATCCTTGCTAATCTCAATATTACCTCTACCTTGATCGACAAGATCTCTACTCTCCAGAAAGGTGATAGATTTATTCAGATGATCAATGAGTGAGTTCGAAAGAGCGAAGCGTCAAGCTTCCAAATAGACAACAAGGGAACCCTCAGGCTACAAGGGCGAATATGTGTGCCAGATATCCCCGAGCTAAAAAGAGAAGTTATGGATGAATGTCACAAGTCTAAGCTCAGCATCCATCCTAGAGTAAGCAAGATGTACCACGATCTTAAGAGAACTTTTTGGTGGAAATCTATGAAGAGAGACATCTCTATATATGTTGCTAGATGCCCCACTTGTCAGCAAGTCAAGAGCGATCAACAAAAGCTGGCAGGTCTGTTGCAACTGCTAGGGGTCCCAAGTTGGAAATGGGACGGAATTTCTATGGACTTTATTGATGGCTTGCCCCGGACTAGGAAAGGCAATGACAGTATATGGGTGATTGTAGATCGCCTCACAAAGACTTCCCATTTCATCCCTGTCAAATCCAATAGATCAGCTCGAAGTTTGGCACAACTTTATTTCAGAGAGATTGTCAGACTGCATGGAGTTCCCAGTAGCATTGTCAGTAACCGTGATCCGATATTTGCTAGCAAATTTTGGGAGGCTTTTCAAGAAGACCTAGGGACTAAGCTGAATATGAGCACCGCTTATCACCCTCAGACAGATGGCCATACTGAGAGGGTGAACCGCATATTGGAAGACTTGTTGCGAGCATGCATCCTAGATTTTGGTGGGTCATGGGAAGATCATTTGCACCTGGTTGAATTCCCTTATAATAACAGCTACCAAGCAAGCCTGCAGATGTCGCTATTTGAAGCATTATATGGCAGGCCATGCAGATCTCCTGCATGTTGGGTGGAACCCGACAATCGATTAGTACTGGGTCCTGACATGATTCGCAAAGCATCAAACAAAGTTGATTTCATTAAGAAGCGATTACTTGTTGCCCAAAGCCGATAGAAGAGCTATGCAGACACTCGAAGAAGGGATTTAGAATTCACTGTCGGTGATCTTCTATACTTGAAGGTCTCTCCACTGAGAGGTGTGATTCGTTTCGGGAAGACTGGAAAGTTGGCACCGAGATTTATTGGTCCATTTCCTATCCTCGCAAGGATTGGGACTCTCGCTTATAGAGGGCAGTTGCCTAACTAGTTGCCATGGGTCCACGATGTATTTCATGTGTCCCAACTCCGGAAGCAAGTTCATGATCCAGATTTGGAGATTACCCCGGCCCTAGCATGAGAAGGGAACCAGTGAAAATTGTGGGCGAAGAAACCCGAGTGCTGAGGAACAAGAGGATCCACTTAGTCAAGGTGCAGTAGAGCGGGGATCCTAGAGACTGTACATGGGAGACTGATGATAGCATCAAACAGGCTTATCCCAAGTGCAGAGTGGATAACTCCGAGTAGCTCTTGTGTTGAGGTAAATTTACAATACCTTACATTTTCCATTTTGTTTCGTACTTTACTATTATTTCCTTTTCGAGGACGAAAAGCTTTTAAGTGGGGGAGATTGTAACAACCTGGAAAATCCGAACCGATTTAAATTTTTTATATTGGCTATTTCCGAAGATTTTGAATAGTTAAAATAATTTATTTTAAATAATAACGATTAAAAATTATTTTAATCGAGGTTGGAGTAAATATATTTATTTTGGTTTCTAAAGGAATCAGAAATAGTACGGTAGTTTGAAAAGTCAAAGTGTACTTTGACTAAATGTACCAGATTCAAAATTTAATGGATTTTAGGGAAGCCAAAAATATCTAAATCTATTTGAGAATATCTTTCCAACGAATCCGAAAAATAGAAATTTCATAGCGGGAATCAAAAGTTAAGGCCAGTTGAATATTCAAAATGGCCGCTATAGTATAATTTATAACCCGTATAAAAGGCCATTTTTCAAACGACCTCCGTTTTCGACGAAACCACTTTTTTGGATCCGGATGTCAAATTATTGCTAAGTTTAATTTTTAGAATTTTTGGATTTAATATTTGAGCTTGGCAAATGAAAATGTGTTTTGTCAATTTCAATCAAATCTAATCGACTTGAAAATGGTCATTTTTTGAACAGTCTCAGAATTTGACGAAACTAATTTTTTTAGGACTGTATCGTTAAAACAAAGGTAAAAATAATTTTTCTGGATTTTTTTGAGTTCGTATGTGGCCCCGGTGGATTTAAATATACGATCGAATTAATTTATTAAAGGATTTAAATATTAAATTAAAATTTTTAGGCCACAACCGGTCGTTTGGGCTGACGGGACCTAGCCCATTGGATCCGGAACGGGGGCTTTTAGGTAGGATCAACTCTGATTGGACTGAAAACGGAGTTGTTAAGAGTATATGGATTTAATTGTAAAATTCACATTAAAATATTATAAAAGAATGGAAAATTTACAAAACCGTAGAACACTATTCACTGTAGCCGCTGCCCCTCAAAATCCATGGCCATAAAACTCATGTCTTCCCACCTCAAATTCTTCCAATCCACAGCAAATTAGACCCTTGCTCTTCATTTCTATACGGCTTGATCGTTCTCTTATGGCCCGTACTCCGAAGAACAGCACCCTAAACCCGTGCCAAAACCACCGTCGCTGAGCCACCCTTGCACCACCAGTGGGCCCCCTTCATCGGCGAATGTGCGCCTCGTCCCCCTCTCCAACACTGCACCACCCGATCTGCAAACCATTGCTCCAATCGATCACAAAAGTAAAACCTAGATTCGAACCAGTTCTGAAAACCCACGGTCGTGGTTTTGAAAGAGGAAGAGAGGTTAAAATCTTTATTAATATTTTATTAATTTAATTTAAAACTATTATCAATCTTGTTTAAATTCTAACTAATTCATACGACATCGAAAATTAACGATTTCGGATCTTGTACGATCAAAGAGACGAGATCTACGACTCTAGACTGAAAAGGAGCGATTTCGAGCTATTTGAATTTTGTACAAATTTGCAGTTCTGAACAAAGCAGAATAACCCGACAGTGAGATTTATGACTTTTAAATAATTAATCAATTTAATTATTTTACTAGCTATGTAATGATTGTATGTATATGATTTAGATCTGCTATGTTCTGAAATTTTGGATGATGATTAATATATTGATTGGTGATGAATAATTATATATCTATATGTGTTGGTTAAATTAAAATAAATTATTTTGTTTGTGTCAATATTTGGTGAATCATGTATATTAAACAAATATAAAATATCAATTTGGTCATATTTATTGAATTGAATTTGTTTGTCAATTTAATTAAAAATATCATTTTGGTCATATTTATTTGTCAATTCAATTAAAAATATCATTTTGGTCATATTTATTGAATTGAATTGATTGTCAATTCATTGAAAAATATAATTTTGCTCATAAGATTGAATTGAAATAGAATTGTCAATTCAATGAAAAAGATTACATTTTTTATTTGCAAATTTAGATGCAAATAAATATCGTAGAAAAAGATTACATTTTCTATTTGCAAATTTAGATGTAAATAAACATTGTAGAAAAAGATTACATTTTTTATTTGCAAATTTAGATGCAAATAAACATCATGGAAAAAGATTACATTTTTTATTTGCAAATTTAGATGCAAATAAACATCGCAGAAAAAGATTACATTTTCTATTTGCAAATTTAGATGCAAATAAACATCGTAGAAAAAGATTACATTTTCCATATTTGCAAATTTAGATGCACATAAACATGGTTGGAAAAAGATTACATTTATTATGTGCAAATTTAGATGCAAATAAACATCATAGGAAAAGATTACTATTTTTTGTAGAAAAAGATTACATTTTTTATTTGCAAATTTAGATGCAAATGAACATCGTAGAAAAAGATTACATTTTTTGTTATTTGCAAATTTAGATGCAAATAAACATCGTAGACAAAGATTACATTTTTATTTGCAAATTTTGATGCATATAAACATCGCAGAAAAAGGTTACATTTTTGTTTGCATTTTAGATGCAAATAAAAGCCTAGTTTAAAAGTTATTTTTTTTTTATTTGCATTCTTTGATGCAAATAAAACATGAATTAAATAGGTTACATTTTTGTTTGCATTTTAGATGCAAATAAAAGCCTAGTTTAAAAGTTACATTTTTTATTTGCATTCTTTGATGCAAATAAAACATGAATTAAAAAGGTTTCATTTTTGTTTGCATTTTAGATACAAATAAAAGCATAGTTTAAAAAGTTACAATTTTCATTTGCATTTTGATGCAAATAAAAGAATAGAATAAAAGTTACATCTTTATCCAAATTTTAGATGTAATAAAAAGTATAGTTTTAAAGGTTATGTTTTTGTTGTTATTGACAAATTAGAGACAAATAAAAGAATGAATCAAAAATGACATTTTTGTTGACATGTTTGTTGTAAATAAAGGAGTCAAAATATATGTTATATTTTTATCGTCAAACTAGAGGCAATAAAAAGCATACAATTAAAAAGTTATATTTTTATTTATATTTTAGAGTCAATAAAAAAACAGATTTTAATGTTACATTTTTATTGTCATTTTAGAGACAATAAAAAAAGAATAGATTTAAATGTCACATTTTTATTATAAATTTAGATCTAATAAAAATAGTAGAGTTAAAAATCGTGTTTTATTGCCATTTGTTTTCAACAAAAAGGGTGAACATTATGAAAATACTTTCAATGTAATTTAATTACCGTTGGAAATAATTATTCATTAAAACACGATTTATTTCAAATCATTATTTTTATCATGTTAGAAGAAATATGAAAATCATATATATAAATTCTAATATGAATGTAGACTGTATTTGGCTTGCATGTGCTTGTTTGAAAGTAGATGAAACCGCCAAATGATATATATATATATATATATATATAAATTAAAAATTAAAACGAATCGCGTGCTGTAGTTCGCGTTTCGACAACCGTAACTTCAAATGATTATGCCGTAAGATCCAACCGTCGGATTTTCCCAAAACTAGAACCGCTAGGACCGCTTTGGGAAGAACTTTCCATTGATATGAATGCTGTTAAAATCCAACAGTTAGATTTCAAGATATGTGTAAATGCAATTTTGGTAAAAATAACGCCAGGACCGCCCATCGACCCGAAGCGTCGTTAAATAAATTCAGCTATATATATATATAAATAGCGATTAATCGTTATTAAATACCACTAACAATACGAAATGATTTTAAAATATATAAATGCGAGGATCATTTGAAAAGACCGAGTTAAATCTCATTTCAAATGGCCATACGACGATCTAAATTGAAGATCTTAAAGACGGCGATTGAAAACCGACGATCTTCACACCGAAAGGATAACTATTGTGCCTGGCATTGGCTAGCTACCAATAAAGGGTTAAAGTGGTAGTTGTCCGGACATACTTGTTGATCGTCCGGATACACGAGCACCACACTTCCGTATTGGACATACGGGACGAGGAATAAGGTGACTCCGATTTCGTTCAGACCAAGAACGGACATGTAAATGGACGTGTATCCGACATTGAATTTCATGTTGTGTAATTAAATTGATTTGTATTAATAAATATCTATGGTGGCGGAGAATTTATTCTCTTGCTTAACACCCTTCTTTGAGACGTACGAGCTCGAAGGTTATATATTGGTAGTTGTCGATCGCATGGTGTGAACTGTCAATGTGACATGCCAAGATGCAATTGATCGAGGCTTTTGTTGAAAAGCAGAGCCTTGTGGATGATGATCAAAGCATAGCATATTTAGGCATAGCTTTGTGTATTTCGTTACCTCGCGAGCCTCACACCCCGGTATAGTCAAAAACGACACAAGGGAACGCAAGGAGTGCACACGTTTCTTTCTTGCTAGAAGTGATGTTTGGGTTTTTACAAGGCTCGGCATTTTTACTTATGTGGTTGATGGAATGAGGCGCCTCGAATTTTTATAGGTCGCCAATGGCCAATTTGTAAATCCAATAGGATCGGGGAGCGTGTGTTCAGGCATAACTAATCTACTAAAGTATTGGTGGACCGGCCCTGCTATATCCAAGGGTTGGCCAGTGTCCGAATCCTGAGACATTGCTAGAGTGTCTCGAATCAGTTAGGAGATCGTCCCCAGCCTTGACTCAGGATGGAAAACTGACCTCTAATACGACATTACAGTTTTGATTGTAAACCTATATATGGCGACATAGTAGGATGGGGTACTATGTCGTCTAGGATTGATACATTTACTTTGAAGTATTTTTGAAATCATATTAGACACTAGTAATAATATTAAAAATATTATTTTCTATATATCAAGCATTTTTTTATCATTATAAGTTAAAACTCTATCCTCCGTTGGCGTTGCATTGTGTGATGGGACTTGAGTCTTATAATGATTTCATTTTCTAAAAAGCATTGCATTATTTTGACTTTAAAATTTATAAACCTTATGCACTGGCAATCCAATGGAGTTATACCCGTTCCACGTTAGCGGTCTGGTCCAATGATTTGCCAAATTGTTAGTTAGTAAGATTTCTCATACCAGTCCCTTGACTGACTCGTAGTTTGTTTCACTTTGCAAACTCGGGTGCCCCCTTTCATATACCAGTCTCATAATGACCTCCATTTTCAACAAAACCACTTCTGTTGGATCCGGGATGTCAAGTTATTGCTAGATTCCAAAATTCATAATTTTTGGAATTAATATGTCAGCGTAGCGAAGTAAAACGTGTTTTGACAGTTTCCGTCAATTTGGATCGACCAGAAAATGACCATTTCAAACGGTCTCGACGAAATTAGTTCTGTTAGGACCGTATCATCAAAACATAGGCAGATTCAATTTTCTAGAATTTTTAGGGTCCGTATGTGGCCCCGATAAATTGAAATGCGCATTCTAATTGAATATATAGATTTAAATTTTAATTTAAATGGAAACTGGTCGAAATAGTCGAATCAGCTTACCATACATATCTCATTGTGTTCGGAATGGGGTAATTAGTTACGGACGACATTCAGTGGGCTTCGTTTGGAGTTTGATTTAAAAAGTTACTTTTTGAAGAATAAATTAATTAAATTAATATATATATTCAGCGTTGACCTCCCTCTCCCACACTTTCTCTCTTCGTTCAACAACAAAAAAAAAGATCGAAGGAGCTGGCGCGCCCCCTTCCACTGGCAATCGATCGCGCCCCCCTCCCCGAAGCGGCGGCGCCGCCGCCTCCATCTTCTCCCCGTCCCTCCGCATCTCCTTCTTCTCCTCCAGCCCCCTTCTCTCCCCTCGATTCAGAAATCGCATGAGCCTAAAAAACTCGTCGCACCTCAGAACGGTGACCACTGTAGCCGCCATCCCCGTGCCGTACGGAGCTCGCCTACGCCGCCATGTCACCATACCCCCTCCTCGATTTCCGCGACGAGCAGCTCCTCCCCCTCCTCAGTAAAAAAACCCGAAAACTGTGAGTCTCTCTTTTTATTGTTAATTTTATTTATTTATTTATTTTAGTTATATATTTGTGTAAATTAAAAACATTGTTTAATTTCTGAATTTTAAAAATAAATAACTTTGAATTGGAAATCTGATTTTTTATAAATAGTTTTGAATTAAAAATCTGATTTTTATAATCTAGGTTTGAAAGAAAAATTAGATCTTTAGCTAAGAAAAGAAAAGATTTTTAAATATGAAAGGATTAGATTTTTTGCTAGATAAAAATATGGTCTTTAGTTATATAAAAATATAATTTTTATATAGGGATAGCGAAATAGAAATATAATTTTCATTTAGACAACTTTGCTTTAGAATATGATTTTTAATTCATGAAAAAGTTAGATTTTTAAAAATAAAAAATAGAATTTTTAATTTGAAAAAGATTATATTTTTATGATAGAAAATATTTGATTTTTATTATTAAGATAGTGAAGGAAAAATATAATCTTTGTACATATAATTTTGAAATAAAATTATGACCATTGGTTTAGAATAAAAATATGATCTTATAGAAGTGGTTTAGAATAAAAATATGATTTTTATTTATTTATTTAGAGTAGTAAAAATATATTTTTTATTATGAAGTTAGCGAAATAAAAATTAGATTTTTATATATATAGCGAAATAAAAATCTGATTTTTATTATATATCTAGCGTTGGAATATAAATGTGATTTTATAGCATTGAAATAAAAATGTGATATTTATTTATGGAACTATATAATAAAAATGTGATTTTTAATTACATTTATAGCAATGTTAAAAACATGACTTTTAACATATACCGCGTGAAACAGATCTCGTTGGAAACACAGCGAAGACTTTTCTACATAGGAAGAGTCGCGGCGTTTGGTTAAGCTTATCGGTGAGAACTTCTCACTTTAAATTTATTTTCTAGTCAGAAATATATACTAGGATGCAGACGGTGCTTAGCAGCACCCGACACCCGTCGTCCACGTACTATGGACGACTTGTTTGTTTGTTTGATTGTGTTGTGAAAATTGATTGTGTGATTTGGAATGGAATAAAATATTTTATAATTAAAAATATAATTTTTAACGTGCATATGATATGTACACACATTTGACTAATATTGATCGGGACGATAAATTTTACACATCGCCTAACAACACAAATAAAATTCATTATTTGTTGATTGAAACCCCACATGGGTATTGGGATGATATTGAACATACACTAATCCCAATATTTAGTTGTATGTCAATCGATTGGTTGAGAAGCTGTGTAAGCATTGAATATTTGTATTTAATGCTTATGCAGTGTAGAATGCGCTTTGGATGATGGTTGATTGTTTATCGTTGTTGTCATACAAGTATTGTGTAATGACCCGCATTGGCAGAGGTATTATAATTAATTAATTTAATTATATTAATAGTGATATAGTGGATTAAATCGTCGTGTAATTAAATAATGATGAATATTTAATTAAAATAATAAATTAAATAATATATTTAATTCTGAAATAATCAGAATTGGCCGAAATGACGGTATGGTGTGAACCAGATCATCTGTGATATTTAATTCAGCTTGGAATTTAATTTGAATAACGAATATATTCAATCGTCAACAGTTGAATGTATAGTTTATAATATAATTATAAACGAGCTCGAAATGGCGCGGCAGTTCGCTAATTGGTGATTTGAACTTCAACTGAATATACAGAAGCCGTTTCAAATCGGATTTCTGTGAAACAAGAAACGTACGGAGCTAGTGAAGTATATTTTTCTAATGGAAGAGAAAAATCGGGATTTCATCGTGTAGATTTTGATTCACGTCCAAATCAAATTTTAGAAAAGTCGCTGTGGAATTCCTTTATAATTTATAAAGAAATTATTTATATTTTAAAAAGGAATTTCAATATAAATCGAATATCGGGTTGACCCGGATTTGAATATCGAGTTAGAAATCCATATAGGGTTTTCTGAACTGTATGGTATTCCACTGTGAATATATATACGATAATATTTATTTATAAATATTAAATTTAATTATATTTAAATATATTTATATTTAATTGGGTCATCCAGAGCTTTGAAAATAGCCACTTTTGCAAACGAAGTCGGAATTCGACGAAACTAATTTTGTTGGATCTGCAATGTCAAATAGTTGTTAGATTTCCAGTTTCGTAATTTTTAGAGTCACTGTGTGGTCGTACGGATTTTTAGAGTGAGAAACAGTCAGTATTTCGATGGTTAAAAATACGTTGTGTGAGCAAACGGAGTCAGAATTCGACGAAACCAGTTTCTTTGGGACCGTAATGTCAAACTCTAGGTGCATGTCCAGTTTCGTGATTTTTGGGTATCGTATGTGATCGTAGGAATTTTTAAAAGGTGAATGGAGATAACGAGTGGTTATAAATTAATAAAATAATATTTATACCTTCCTATAAATATGGGAACCTACCCCTTAAACCTAAAAATTTTCATTCTTTGGTCAATTCTTTTATCCGCCGTCAGTTCTTACTCCAAACGAAGAAAGGAAGCCTTCAAAAATCAAAAGAAAATCCGAACAAATTCTATAAATCCTAAATCAAGTATATTTGACATCCTTGAAGAATTCTCTTTGTTTTGGATGTATTTCTTTTGAGATCGATGCAGTTTTATGCGGTTCGAATATTTGAGCGTGACCTAGGGTTTTGATTTCAGAAAGGTTGAGGCGTTAATGCAAGTACTGGATATTGTTTTCGGGTTGAGTGAATGAAGTAGCAAAGTTTGGCAAATTTTGAGGGAGTTTGGCACGGATGTAGGTCGCTCGACGCACTATAGCTGACCTTCGATGCGGGCTCTACAGTAGCGGCGAGTTCGTTGTAGTTTGGTGGAGGAGGGAGAGGCCGGAAGGAGGAGTTCAGTGGTGGTGTCCTTGTGGAGTTCGGTGGAGTAGGTGGTGAGTTTGGATCAAAGGAAATCGTGGAAATGTCTTAAGCAGGAGTCGAAGTTTTCTGGAGTGGAAGGTATCCACGATGGGGAAGAAGGATTACGGGTGGGCCAACTATTGGTGGCGGGCCAAGAAATAGAGAGGTGTGAGGCCCAAATTCTAAATAGTTTATAGTTTTATTAAATTTTAAATAGTGTATAACTTCGTAAAATCATAACTTGATCATACAATATCAAAATTCAGCGAAACAAGATCCGACAGGATCGTATGGACGACGACTACCAAATGAGACTGACTGGGAGTGGAGTGGAGCTAGTTTGAATTTGTGGCAAAATAAATTTTTTGATTCAAATCAAATAACAGTTTATCGTTCTTTAACGATGAACTGCAAATGTGAGTAAATCTCACTAACTTTGAACAGTTTAGAATTTCATGTTGTATTTTTAGAACTGTAAAATATTGGCTGATTGACTGTGTGTTGACTGTTTGATTGAACTGCTAGTCAGTTAGTTGAATTTCTATATTGATTCTGTTTAACAGAATATATCATATGGAACTGAAAGTGATGTTGATTTTCTTGTGTAACATCTGTGGATGCAGGGAGACAGGTTGGAGGAATCCAACTGGATTCCTCAACAGTTATTTTATTGTTTTCATATATTATGATATATGACGTGACATAAAATCTGTTGTCGATTTTATGTGTTTGGACGATACTGGTCATCGTGATTTGATATGTTAAACACCATAAAATACTGAAATGTTGATAAGGGGATATTTTCAAAGTGATATTTGAAAATAAAATATTTATAAATAGAATATTTATAAATAAGAAATATTTATAAATTGGAATATTTATAAATAGGAGATATTTAGAAAAAGGGAAAAAAGTTATAAAAAGGAAACTGTTATAAGAAGGAAATCATTTTAAAGTGGAGAACCGTTACTAAATTAAATCTTAAAAAATGAATAAACGTTGTTAAAAGGGAAATCTTTATAAAGGCAATAAAGGAGTTAAATCGAATACGGTATTCGAAAGGAGTTAAATCGAATATGGTATTCGAAAGTTAGTAAATCGAATTAGTTATTCGAAAGGGGTTAGTCGAGTCGAGTTAGTTGAATACAGTTAATCGAATATTTGTTATTCGAATTTTAGTTAACCAGTTAGAATTTAACCAGTTAGAGTAAATCGAACTAGAGTTATTCAAATGGAGTTATTGAATATTAGTGATTTGAATAAAGTAAAAGGAGTTATCGAATATTAGTGATTCGAATAAAGTAAAAGGAGTTATCGAATATAGTTTATTCGAAAAGAATTAAAAGGGTAAAGAGAATATGGTTTATTCGAGTAGAGTTAAAAGGGTTATCGAATATAGTTTATTCGAAAGGAGTTAAGTGAAAAGAGTTAAATCGATTAGAGTAAATCAACAGAGTTAATCAAACAGAGTTAAACGATTAGAGTTGAAGCAAATGAGTTAATCCAATATAGTTTATTCGAATAGAAAGTAAAAGGAGTTAATCGAATATAGTTTATTCAAATAGAAAGTAAAAGGAGTTAATCGAATATAGTTTATTCGAATAGAATCAATTGAGTTAATCGAATATAGTTTATTCGAAAGGAGTTAAGTGAAATGAGTAAATCAATAGCGTTAGTCCAATAGAGTTAATCCAATAGCGTTAGTCCAATAGAGTTAATCCAATAGCGTTAGTCCAATAGAGTTAATTGATAAGGGTTAATCGAATAGAGTAAATTGAATAGAGTTATCGAATATACCTTATTCGAAGGAAAGAATTATCGAATAAGAGATGATTCGAAGGAGGGTTAAGTAAGGAAGTTAGTTAAAGAAATATAAAGTGAACTTTGCCTATTTCAAAGTTAGAAATGTTGTTCAGTTAAGGTCTGAGAGGTAGTTCTACCCCAACTTGATTGGCTTCGTATTTAACTAAGGAATGGTTAAGGTTCGGCAGTAAAGGATGGTTAAGTGAATTTAGAAATGGTTTGAGTTGGCATCGCGATGGTTTGTTTAAACATCTGTCTAAGTCCAATGAAGCAGTTTTGGAAATGTTTTCCAAATAAGAATCAGAAATGTTTTCTAATACAGAAAACAAGGAATGGAAATGTTTTCTAGTGTTAATAAATTTTATTTTCTAAATATAGAAAATAGCAAATGTTGGATGTAGGGAAACAGGAGATGTAAAATGAACTAAGGAGATTAATGTTAAATGATGTTTGTTTGATATAATTTCCATCTGGAAATAATATCGTTGTTTGCACACTTGTTTTTCTTCGATAGTTAAATCACAGACTATCGAAGTTTTGACAATTTTAACGTTGTTAATATGGAGAGACCGGTTGGATTGTTATCCAAAGACCCACTCTGTATTGGCATAAGCATTGTGAATCATATATGCCAAAGATAATTGAAGATGGAGTAAAGTGCAAAGGCTGTTGTATAAATCTTAGATAACAGTGTCTAAGATGGATATACTGAATAGTACCTTCGGTTCATCCTGTTCCTGGATGACTTGTATGGACGGATGTCTGACAGAGTATTTCTAGACGATCACGTATATTGATTTCTCCAACCGTACCAAGAGTGGAAGCGGAGAAGGAAACTTCTTTTAGCTAACACATAATGTATGGTTGAGGACGTCAATCGGTGATTTGATGGATGTGACGATGTGACATTCAAAGTGAATCTGGTGTGATCATAAAGCGAAACTTCTAACCTCACATCCAGTAAATGACAGAAATCGGGCAGGCATCATGGCTAAGTCGGTCGCACCGAAGTAGGGTGTATAATCACCTGATCTAGAGTTTCATTTACTTCTAAAAATCTATTCTTGATGTTGTCCCATTCGGGAAACGGTTGCTGATCCCAATTGTTGGTGATATACATTCGATACACTCAAGCGAAATGAGTGGTCGGTCATTTGTGGCCGGGTTGCAAGATTTTTTTGTTGAACCCAGTGTATTCCTCTCTAGAGGTACACGAGCGAAAGGTGGTTCCATACCTTTTCATAGTTGGAAATCCATTACCCAATACATGCTTGCGGTTTTGATTGTATAATATATATGTAGAACGTGAGATGAAAGCGTTTCTGCTAGATGATTATTATATTGTGTTGATAGACATTATTATAATATCAAAAGGTTTTTGATATAAAGATATTTGGATCCTTATAAGGGAAAAACCCGTTCCGTTATACGGCGTGGTCTTATGAGATATCGATTACCTACTTGAACTGTTTTAAACTGTTTTACTCACACCAGTCCCATGACTGACCCGGAGTTTATTTGTTTGTTTCCCTAAACTCTTGGGTGCCTAAATTTGTACGGACAGTCAAGTAGTCGGGATTTACAGATATACTGGAAGAGTTTGGAGCAGGAGGCTTCAGGATTATATAGCTATAGTTATTTCTGCTGTGTTGTAAGTGCTGTACTTTTAATGATATGTATATTCAAGTACAGATTTGTATTTCAAAGTTATGTTATGAAATATATTTATTCGTTCCGCTGTGAGATTCGTGTTACTCTGATATTGTGTTCTTCTTTTTCTTCTATTCTAAGTTTCTATCTTATCTTTCCTCACCCTCTAATTTATTTCATTAATGACCGGTATTTTTTGATGTTTGGTTAGCCATCATTGAGTTTATGGCGATAACCAAAGTCGACAAAATCCCGGGTCATTACAGTTGGTACCAGAGCTGAAGTTAAGTGAATTACCTTGGCTCTGTGGCGTGACTCAGTAGAGATGGGGTTAGTAATACCCTAGATTGAGTTGAGTGTATATATACGAGTGAACGTATTTGTAAATGATATAAAAATTTGTTTTATATTGTGGTGATTTATTGGTTGAGTTGTTTATGAGTTCCGGTCGATCAGTTTGATCCACTGTATCGGTAGGAGTTACAAAACACTCGAATACGATGGGTCGACACGATATGTTTTGAAAAGAGGGTAAATTAAAATAAGTTTACCCAAGGTATATCTTGATATAAAGAAGATATACATATCAAAATTATAATATATTGGATATATTGGTTGTTATTATAATCGAGTAAGATTATAAAGTAAAATGGTTATGTAAATAACCAATCAGAATTCATATAAGTGAAATACGTGAAATCAGATGAGTTGAAGTCTGAAATTTAAACCAAAAATTTGATTTAAAATTCTGGAAAATTGGATAAGTGTTTGTAAATGGATTTGGATTAAAAATAAGGAAAAGCTAAGATCCTAGGAGATTTTAAATTGTTTTACAAGCAGTGTGAATTATATTTTGAAATGAATTTCAAAGTCGAAATGTTTAGAAATGGTTTTATAGTATTGAACTCACTTCGATCGCTAGAAAATAGATTCCGATGATGACAGCCGCATCATCAGTATTCATTTTCGAGTTGTAAGTGACGAATTACTACCAGAGATACTGTTTTGAATTTGTTTTGGGAAAGACAAGTTGTGTTGAAATTCAAAATGGGATTTATAAAATAGATTTGAATGTAGAATTTGAATAAAGAGAATTCAAATAGATTTGAATATAGAATTTAAATAAAGAGAATTGAAATAGAAATTGAATACAGAAATTCAAAGGGAGTTTGAATATATGAAATTCAATGGAATTGAAATAGAATTTGAATATAGAATTCAAATGGAATTTGAATATAGAATTCAAATGGAATTTAAAATACAGAATTTGAATATATAGAATTTGAATAGTAATTGATATATAGGATTTGAATAATAGATGTGATATAAAATTTGAAAAGAAATTGAATAGAATTTAAGAGGAATTAGTTAATCGAGTTTTGAATTTGAAGTTGAACTTTGAAAGGTGAATTGGATTTGTAAATGGATAATCGAAATCGAATATAGAACTTAAATTTGAAATTTGGATTCAAATTAGTTAATAAGCAAGTTAAAATATATTTGAACACGTCATGTACAAATATAAAAGTGAAATAGACTAAAGAGTTCATGTAACGACCCAGAAAATCTGAACCAATTTAAAATTTTTAAATTGGCTAAAATAATGGATTTAAAATATTTAAAATAAATATTTTAAATAATAGCAATGAAAAGTGAGTTTGAATCGACAATTGAAAACGAATATAATTAATTCTAATTATAAACAAGGCTTGAAAAGGCGCTGCAGTTTCAAAAATTGAATTCAAACTTTGTCGGACTGTACCGGGTGCAAAACAAAACGGATTTTAGCGAAACCAAAAATATTTAAATCTGTTAGTGAATACCTTTCTAATGAATCTGAAAAATCGAATTTTCATAGCGGAAAGCAAAAGTTATGGCCGAATGAATTTTCAGAAAGGTCGCTATGGAATTTATATAGCCCGTGAAATTGGCCATTTTGCATACGACCTCGGAATTCGACGAAACCACTTTTGTTGGATCCGGGATGTGAAGTTATTGCTAGGTTTCAAATTTCATAATTTTTGAAGCTAGTAAGTGAGCGTGGCAAAGGAAAATGTGTTTTGGTCAATTACAGTTAAATTGGATCGTCCAAAAATGGGCCTTTTTGCAAACGGTCTCAGAATTCGACGAAACTAATTTTGTTGGGTCCATATTGACAAAATATAGCTAGATTTATTTTTCGGGAATTTTTCGAATCAGTTTGTGGCCCTGGCAAATTGAAATGTACGTTCAAATTAAATATTGAATGTTACATATTTTAATTTGAAGGAAAACTGGCTGAAACAGTCGAATGGGCCTACGAAACATATTCCATTGTGTTCGGAATGAGGGTAAAACGCTAGGGACGATAGTCGTTGGGTTTAGATTGGTGGTCGCGTCAGAAAACCCTTTATAAAATCTCCCGGCCAATCAGAATTTAATAAAAAAAACTAATTTTCTCTCTCCCCGTATATCGCGACGCACGGAGGAAGCTGCTCGAGACCTTCTCTCTTCGATTTCTCCTCATCCACTCATTAATATCAAAAGCTCCAGTTGAAGATTTTGAAGAGCACGAGAAGATCTTCAAATCCATATATAGTTTGGATTTTTTCATTGTGTGGATTGGAAGAACCGACGTCACGAAGTTCAGCACTTCGAACCGCCGCCGCATCCTCCTCCCTGCGTCGAAGTGGGCCCCACCTACCTCCGCCTGAGCGCCGTTCCGAGCACTACAAGGTGGTGTACTCCGATCGTCTCCAAGTTGCACGGATCGAAAGAAAAATTAAAACCTAGTTTTGAAGAAATCAAGCAGGTATCGGCTGATTTTATTTAATTTGATTTTAACACCTTTAAACCGTTGCAAACTTTGAAAAATCATATCTTTTTCGTTCGTTAAGGAAATTCGATGAAACAGGAAACATCGTGACCGTGTGGACGCCTTCTACATTTTAGAAGAGACCGCATATTTTTCTGAGCCTTCTGTTATTTTTGGTGGAGTGGAACCCAACGTGAGATTTCTAATTTATAAACAATATGGAAAACGACGATGTATAAATTATATATTCGATGTATGAGTTATATAAGCGTTGTACACCTCATGTATAAGCGTTGTATAAGTTGTACGTTCGATGTATAAGTTGTATATGCGTTGTAAATATTATATATGTGTTGAAATAAAAGTGAATTGCTATATATAAATATAAATATATATATATATATATATATATATATATGCCCCTCGTCCACAAACCATGGACGATATTTATTGATTGGTGTGAGAATTGATTGATAGCGAATGGTTGTTTGGGATTGTTTGTGGTTGATATTGATTGATTGTGGTTGAAAAATACCCATTTGTGGTTGAGAAATATTTGGTTGAAACCACATAGGATTAGTTTGTGGAAATGAAATAAATATATACATGCCGCCTGCGTGCGAACTAGATGCATGATCCCCATTGTCAAAAACCGCAAGGTTTTAAGGTAGAGCGAGGAGCCGTACTAGGGACGGTCCCGGTTTTAACTACCCTGCCGTTATGCTGCCGAAATTTTGAATAATATTCATGTGTTTGAATTATTTTCATTTGCTGAAACTATATTTATTCGTTGAATAGAAAACCTTCATGTGTTGAATCGATATTCATTCGTTGATTAGAAATTCATATGTTGAATGGTATTCGTGTTTTAAATATAAAAATCACATTTTTATCCATATATAGAAACTATAGAAAACCTTCATGTGTTGAATCGATATTCATTCGTTGATTAGAAATTCATGTGTTGAATGGTATTCATGTTTTAAATATAAAAATGACATTTTTATCTATATATAGAAACTATGGAAAACCTTCATGTGTTGAATCGATATTCATTCGTTGAATTGAAATTCATGTGTTGAATGGTATTCGTATTTTGAAATAAATTGTTTTATAATAAAAATCACCTTTTTATCATCTATATGAACTATGTAAAATGACCTTGTTTTAAAATAAATTGTTTTATAATGAAAATCACCTTTTTATCACCTATATAAACTATATAAAATAATAGTGTTTTGAAATGAATTGTTCTACAATAAAAATCACATTTTTATTATATACATGAATTGTTGAAATGTGAAGTGTTAAAAATAGCAAATCGTTCAAAAAAATATGCATGAGTTGAAATATTCATCAATTAGCTAATGATAGGATTTTTGCCTATGCATGCAACATTTGAATGAATGGTGTTTTTTAAACCAAATGGAATCAAATATGAAGTTGAATAGAAAATGATAAGTGATAAGAACTATATATATGTACATGCATATTTATTGAACAGGTTATAGCAAAGGGGCTAGAGAAGAGGAATAAAATTTTATGCCCGACAAATAGGTACACATTTACTGTTTTGTTTGGGTGATGATTTTATGAGTCTGTTGGCTAGCCGCTTGGCTTTTTCTTTTTCTTTTCGACATGAGACGCCCGTGTGGCTATTTGGGAATTTTCCCAGCCCCTCCCGTACAAAGGAGGTTATGGCGAATTTTTTTGAAATTTAAAGGCGTTAGTGAAATATTTGAAGTGAAAACGATATAGGAATTTTTGAATGAACTATATTTATATAATATATAAGTATAAATAAAATTAAAACGAAACGTGGCCGTGCAGTTCACATTTTGAAACCGGGATTTCAAACAATTATACCAGGGGATCCGACCATCGGATTTTCCTGAAATTGCAACCGTTGGGTTCGCTTTGGAAAAATCTTTCCAACGGCACCAACTTTGTAAAAATCCAACGGTTGGATTGTCTAGAATGTTTAATTCAAATATGAAGAAAAACAGCGCCAGAAACGATTATATATATATATATATATATATATATAATTATATTTAATCGAATAACGACACTGCAGTTCGTATTTTGAAATCGAAACTTCAAACGACTGTACCGGGAGATCCGACCGTCGGATTTTCCCAAAACTGGGACCGTTGGATTCGTTTTGAAAAGACCTTTCTAATGATGAAAATTTTGTGAAGATCCAACGGTTAGATTTTCAGATATGTGTAAATCAAATCTGATGAAAAACAGCGCCACGGCCGCGTTATGGCCCGAAGCGTCGTTTTGAATAAATTGGCTATTTTAAAATAAATAAAAATAGCGATAAATCATTATAAAATATCGTAAACGATATGGAATGGAAATAAACTGAATTTGCTTGATTTATGTGGTATTTGATGGTTGAATGTGTTTGGTGTGAAAATTACATTAAAGAACAAAATTGGTGTTGTCGAATGATTTAACCATTGAAATAAATTGATTTGAAATTCTAAATATACGTGAATTATTTGAAAAGGCCGAGTTAATTCTCATTTCAAATAATTGACCGACGATTGAAAGTCGAAGATGAAGACGGTGGTCGAAGATGAAGACGGTGGTCGAAGACCGAAGATCTTCACCTCGTTTGGATGGTAACCGAGGTCCTGATTAGGAGGCATCCCAAAATATGGATAATGAGTGGTGATCGTCCAGACGTACGTGGTGATCGATGGGTTTGCGAGGTATTTAGTGCCTCCGGTTTCGTTCAGACCCAGAACGGACTTGTAAATGGACTGTGTGCCTGACATTAGAGTTTATTCTGTATTGATTGATCTCTGTTAAATATACATCTGTTTGGCGGCGGAGAATTTATTCTTTTGCTTAACGCCCTTCTCTGAGACGCACGAGCTCAGAGGTTGTATACCGATGGACATCAGTCGCATGGCATGAATTGCTAGTGTGGCATGCCTAAGTGGCAAATGATCAGGACTTCAGTTGAAAACAAAGTCTTGTGGTGATGATCAAAGCACCGCCTGTGTGGCGTAGCTTTGTGTATAACGTGAAATCGCGAGCCTCACACCCCGGTATGAACCAGAATCGGGAGAAGGACCTCAGGGAGGGCATGCGTTTCTTTCTAGCTAGGGTGGTGTCAGTGACCTACCAGCCCTGACATTTATATACTTTTCACCTATGTGGTTGTTGCTGTTGCGAGGCGCCTCGGTTTGATCGGACGATCCAGGTCCGATGGAGTCATTCGTTGGCTCGTTTGCGCCCCAAAGGGCGGGGAAACGTATTGCTCAGGCATTTTAATCCACATCGGTGGACCGGCCCTGATGATCCAAGGGTCACTCGAGCTCTGATCCTGAGACATGGTAGGCTAGATTGTCTCGAATTCGGTAAGGACTATCTTTTGCCTTGGTTCATGACGGAAGTCCAATTTCCAAATACGACATCGTGCGGTTTTGATTATACATATATATGGCGACATGATATATGGTACCCATGCCGTCTATGATTGATAGCTATGATTTGAAATTGTTTTCAAAACATATAAACACTAGCAATAATATCAATTGCCTTTGTTTTATTCGTATCAAGCATATTTTGGCCGTTATAAGGTAAAACTCTATCCTCCGGTTTGCGTTGCATTGTGTGATGGGAACTGAGTCTTATAATGGATTCATTTTTATAAAAAGCATAGCGATGTTTAAAAGAAATATTTGTTTTAAAGCACTGGCAATCCAATGGAGTAAACCCGTTCCACGAAAGTGGCGTGGTCCTGTGATTAGCCATATTATATATGTGTTGAGTAGATTTCTCATACCAGTCCCATGACTGACTCGTAGTTTGTTTCACTTTCAAACTCGGGTGCCCCATTTTCTACACGGGCAGCCTTGTATTCAGGTTTAGCTAGTTCTTTCTGGATAGCTGGAGCTGAAGATGGATTCTATCATTTATCTCTTTTTATGCTGTTCAGCTCCTATTGTACATTATGTTTGTTTTCCGCTGTAGACATTTATGTATAGCTGAACTGTATTTGTACTAAGTAAGATCCTGTATACTGTGTAACTCTGATGATTACTTTTATCCAGTATATTCTATTGTACATTATCTGGCATATTTATTTAATTCTGTTCTGCTATTATCTGTTTCTGTGTTATGTTCCACGGATTACTCTTGCCGCCGTCTGTTCGGTGTTTCGGGTTGTCTTAGTTAATTAACAAATTAATTAACGAATTTAGTTAAAACGATCAGGTATAGTTAAAATATATTGGGCAGGTATAAATATACATGAGATAGGTATGGATATGGTATGAAGGTATATAAATAGAATGCTCAACGAAAAGGTATGTATTTAATTCATATATGAGATTTTATGCACCGTATCGGCTAGCCGCTTGGCTTTTTCTTTTTTTTTTTGGATTGGTGAGGGCCATGGGAGGCTATCTGAAATATCCCGATGCTCCTAGTACAAAGGAGGTTATGGCGAATTTTTCCCGGGAATTTAAGGAGTTAGAATATTTTTAAGATAATTTGATAGTTAGAAATCAACGTATCGATATATATATATATAAGTCGATAAGGAAACGAACTTAGAAATCGAATAGTAAAATCAAAAAGGAAGACTAAGAATAAAATCTAGTAAGAATAGAAAGAGGAAGCATATACGTGTTTAAAAGTGAATAAGTAGTTGTATGGTATTGAATTTTCGAGTAAGTAGTCATATTTGTTTTGACGTTATAATGTTATTCAGTCAAGGTCTGAGAGGTAGTTATACCCCAACTTGATTGATTTCATTATTAACAAATAAATAGTAAGATTTCAGGCTCGAAGATCAATGTAATAAGAGTTAGTTGAATATAGTATTTGGATTGTTGTAACGATGTTTTACACAACATTCGTTTTAACCCAAATAAGTGTAAGCTTGGAAATATAATAAAGAATATTTCCTAAGTATAGAAATAAACGAGATCGGAAAAGAGATAATTAATTGGAATATTTTCCAATTATAAATAGCATATATTTTCTAAAGTTTAGAAAATAAAGGAAGGCGATATTCGGAAATGTTTTCCAAATAACAAAAAAGGCCAATATGGTTATTGAAAATATTTGGTTAACAAATATTGATAAAGAAATAGAGAAGTGATTTCACTAATGGAATGTTAAATAAGGGCTCAGTGACATGTTCAAAAGGAAAATTTGATTTTTGAAAAGAGTAAATTGTTTGAAACTCCAAGGGAAAGACTGTTTGAATTAAAAAACAAATTTAACAGAAATTTGTGAAAGCAAATTTGAATTAAAGTAAAATCAGTAAAGTGGTAACTGAAATTGAATTAGAATGATATCAAGACAAATTGGATTGTGAGATTTAAATTTGATGTGTGATGTGATAATCAAGTTAAGAGTTTGAAATCGAGAAGAAACTCAAGTTAAAATGATATTTGGCTTGGTAAAAAGGAGAATGGTTGTGTTGGAGATGAAAGTGATTTCAGAATTTGATTGGGATGACCCTTGTATCCGCTGAATTGATAACAGGTGGAAAGGATATAATGATATGCCGACAAAAGGTACAAGTTTATATTTCTATTGGATATAAGATTTATGAGCCTGATTGGAAAGCCGCTTGGCTGTTTGATTTTCTTTTGGGATGGAGATGGCCCAGAAAGGCGAGTTGGAGTTTGACCTATTGACCAATACAAAGGAGGTGCTGGCGAAATTTTTCGAATAGTTAAGGCGTTAGAAAATTTTCAGGATTTTTGAAAATTTTCGTTGATAAGAATTATTTAATAATTAAATTGAAATTAAATTGGTTAAGTTGAAACTGAAGTTAAGAAGTGAACAAATATGTTCTAACCACTCGATAGGGTCGTCCTCTACCTTTTAGCAATTTCGAGGACGAAATTATTTTAAGTGGCAAAGATTGTAATGACCCGCATTGGCAGAGGTATTATAATTAATTTATTTAATTATATTAATAGTGATATAGTGAATTAAATGGTCGTGGAATTAAATAATGATGAATATTTAATTAAAATAATAAATTAGATAATATATTTAATTCTGAAATAATCAGAATTGGCCGAAATGACGATATGGTGTGAACCGGATCATCTATGATATTTAATTCAGCTTGGAATTTAATTTGAATAACGAATATATTCAATCGTCGATAGTTGAACATATAGTTTATAATATAATTATAAACGAGCTCGAAATGGCATGGCAGTTCGCTAATTGGCGATTCGGACTTCAACTGAATATACAGAAGCCGTTTCAAATCGGATTTCTGTGAAACAAGAAACGTACGGAGCTGGTGAAGTATATTTTTCTAATGGAAGAAAAAAATCGGGATTTCGTCGTGTAGATTTTGATTCACGTCCAAATCAAATTTTAGAAAAGTCACTGTGGAATTCCTTTATAATTTATAAAGAAATTATTTATATTTTAAAAAGGAATTTCAATATAAATCGAATATCGGGTTGACCCGGATTTGAATATCGAGTTAGAAATCCATATAGGGTTTTCTGAACTGTATGGTTTTCCACTGTGAATATATATACGTTAATATTTATTTATAAATATTTAATTTAATTATATTTAAATATATTTATATATTTAAATGGGTCATCCAGAGCTTTAAAAATAGCCACTTTTGCAAACGAAGTTGGAATTCGACGAAACTAATTTTTATGGATCCGCAATGTCAAATAGTTGTTAGATTTCCAGTTTCATAATTATTAGAGTCACTGTGTGGTCGTACGGATTTTTAGAGTGAGAAACAGTCAGTATTTCGATGGTTAAAAATACGCTGTGTGAGCAAACGGAGTCGGAATTCGATGAAACCAGTTTCGTTGGGACCGTAATGTCAAACTCTAGGTGCATGTCCAGTTTCGTGATTTTTGGGTATCGTATGTGATCGTAGGAATTTTTAAAAGGTGAATGGAGATAACGAGTGGTTATAAATTAATAAAATAATATTTATACCTTCCTATAAATATGGGAACCTACCCCTTAAACCTAAATATTTTCATTCTTTGGTCAATTCTTTTATCCGCCGTCAGTTTTTACTCCAAACGAAGAAAGAGAGCCTTCAAAAATCAAAAGAAAATCTGAACAAATTCTATAAATCCTAAATCAAGTATATTCGACATCCTTGAAGATTTCTCTTTGTTTTGGGTGTATTTCTTTTGAGATCGATGCAGTTTTATGCAGTTCGAATATTTGAGCGTGACCTAGGGTTTTGATTTCAGAAAGGTTGAGGCATTAATGCAAGCACTGGATATTGTTTTCGGGTTGAGTGAATGAAGTAGCAAAGTTTGGCAAATTTTGAGGGAGTTTGGCACGGATTTAGGTCGCTCGGTGCACTGTAGCTGACCTTCGACGCGGGCTCTACAGTAGCGGCGAGTTCGTTGTAGTTTGGTGGAGGAGGGAGAGGCCGGAAGGAGGAGTTCAGTGGTGGTATCCTTGTGGAGTTCGGTGGAGTAAGTGGTGAGTTCGGATCAAAGGAAATCGTGGAAATGTCTTGAGCAGGAGTAGAAGTTCTCTGGAGTGGAAGGTATCCACGATGGGGAAGAAGGATTGCGGGTGGGCCAACTGTTGGTGGCGGGCCAAGAAATAGAGAGTTGTGAGGCCCAAATTCTAAATAGTTTAAAGTTTTATTTAATTTTAAATCGTGTATAACTTCGTAAAATCATAACTTGATCATACGGTATAGAAATTCAGTGAAACAAGATCCGACAGGATCGTATGGACGACGACTACCAAATGATACTGACTGGGAGTGGAGCTAATTTGAATTTGTGGCGAAATAAATTGTTTGATTCAAATCAAATAACAGTTTATCGTTCTTTAACGATGAACTGCAAATGTGAGTAAAACTCACTAATTTTGAACAGTTTAAAATTTCATATTGTATTTTTAGAACTGTTAAATATTGGTTGATTGACTATGTGTTGACTGTTTGATTGAACTGCTAGTCAGTTAGTTGAATTTCTATATTGATTCTGTTTAACAGAATATATCATATGGAACTGAAAGTGATGTTGATTTTATTGTGTAACATCTGTGGATGCAGGGAGACAGGTTGGAGGAATCCGACTGGATTCCTCAACAGTTATTTTATTGTTTTCATATATTGTGATATATGACGTGATATAAAATCTGTTGTCGATTTTATGTGTTTGGACGATACTGATCATCGTGATTTGATATGTTAAACACCATAACATACTGAAATGTTCATAAGGGGATATTTTCAAAGTGATATTTGAAAATAAAATATTTATAAATGGAATATTTATAAATAAGAAATATTTATAAATTGGAATAATTATAAATAGGAGATATTTAAAAAAAGGGAAAAACGTTATAAAAAGGAAACTGTTATAAGAAGGAAATCATTTTAAAGTTGAGAACTTTTACTAAAAGTAAATCTTTAAAAATGAATAAACGTTGTTAAAAGGGAAATCTTTATAAAGCGAATAAAGGAGTTAAATCGAATATGGTATTCGAAAGGAGTTAAATCGAATATGGTATTCGAAAGTTAGTAAATCGAATTAGTTATTCGAAAGGGGTTAGTCGAGTCGAGTTAGTTGAATAGTGTAACAACCCGTGTTTTTATAACGTGTAATAACCATAAATCAAGGAAAAATTAATTTTTAAAATAAGAATCAAGGGAAACGTGTTGCGCCATTGCGTTCTTCTCGAAATTCTGCTTGGAAACGAGTCTGAGTTTTCGAAAATCGGAGTCCGTATGACCAAGTTATGACCTTTCGAAGTTTTCAGAAGTTTTCAAGTTCAAAAACAGTTCAATTCGAATTCAAAATTCGAATTTATAACCTCCAAATGGACTGGACGGGAAATTTCCCGCCCAGGACTAGGTCAACCTGGGGGTCGACTATGTAGTCGACCTACCCAGGACCAGGTTGACCTGGGGGTCGACCTGGTGCCCGAGCCCATTTCTGAAGCTGGAATCACTTTGATGTATTTGGCCTCGTTTCTGTCCACATTCGTTGACCTGACTCTATAAATACAGCCCCTAACACCAGTCTCTCTACACAAAATTCTTTCTGACTTTATGCTACTCTATTTCTGGTTGAAAAGCTTGAGAGAGGGACTGCTTCTTCTACGTTGAGACCGCGTTAAGGGAATTGCTGATTTGGGGACTACTATTAGGACTTGACTAAGCATATTCAACATCGACTCTCTTTTTCTAATTCTCGAACCACGATCTGTAAGCCCCAGTTATTTTTAGATTTAAACTGTAAATGTAATATGAATATGATGTAAATTGAAATTGGACCTATGTATGATGACTGTTTACATTCATTCTCGTTCATCTTGGATCTTGACTATGACATTAATTTGGGGCCTATTCATGTTGTAAATCAAAAATAAAAACCCCTCATATTATCATGTTGAACCTGCTATTAGTCACAAGTTTATGACTATCACCTTACGATAGTCGTATCATGACTATACTATCGCCTTATGACAGTCGTATCATGACTATACTATCACCTTATGACAGTCGTTACCATGACTATACTATCACCTTGTGACAACTGTTATTTTGACTAGTACCTTATCTTGCTAAATTTGGAATCTTTATGTTTGAGGCCAATATTTCATATACCAGTAATGTTTTAATCTTTTATTTCAAGTCATATCATGCTATGCTAGTAGTCACTTTTGCCACATTATACCCGTTCCTTTTTATGTTATTCCCTATTAGATTTATTTGTATTGATTCGAACTTACGTGCGATGGGAATACAATTTGGGTAGACTAGGTAAAACATAAATTAGCTTTAAACTTGAACATGAACGTTGTTATGACTTGAACCTGAATATGGACATGAACTCGACACGATTTGACATGAAACATGACCAGAAAACTTGACATGAATCTAGACATGAAAACTTGAACGTGGGCATGATAGTTAGATAAACTTGAAAATGGCCAACTCGAGGTTGGGTTGAGTTTGCAGTGTAAATCTACCCGGAACCGCCCGGCAAATCCAGTGGCTGCAAACAATAGGATCCAATGTGGGTAGTTGGTCATATTGCACGTAAAAAAAACCCGAGGTTAAACTATGTTGTGGTGTAAATCTGCCCGGAACCGCCCGGCAAATCCAGTAACCACAACAGTTAGTCTAATGTGAGAGGTTGGAGTGCACTAATGAATTAATGCCACATGATAGGGTTAAGCCATGAACAACTTGAATATACTTAACCAACTTGACACGATGATTTGATAGGGTTAAGTCATGAACTGCTTGAACACACTTAACCAACTTGATACACGATCTGGATAGGGTTAAGTCACGAATTTGAATGACAACACTTAACCCATTAGAAACCCTAGTTACGCGGTCCTTTTCAGCAGTAACCGACTTAGATGTATCACGATACCCTGGGATTAGGCAGGGTGAGGCACGATTACTGGGCTGATTGTAAGCGACCAGAACGACGGCTAAGTAGGTGCGCCATTGTAGGTTCAGGCGGGCTATGGTCGTGCACGTAGCCCGGAGTTGAAAAAGCAGGCATTGGGCACCCGTAGATTTACACTGTGCATGCTTGATTCGTGTCGGTGGTTGGCACCATAGGACTTGATACACCCTATGGTGGACCTAGCACAGGTAACTACATTTCAGGATAGGGCCGTATGACACAGACACATGACGAGCTAGGACTTGTAGGGAGCCGATCGATTAATAGATCGTACCGTAGGATCCCGTAATGGGTCACTTCATGAACTGGGCTAAGGGATCATTTCGCGGTTAATACTTGACATGGGTTAGAATGCTAGTACAGTTGGTACATCGAACCTTGAATATGCGATGCCAGACTTGACTTATCTTGTTATCTTAATTATCCTACTAGTTCTGTTATCATCCTTATGTTTAATTCCAGTTTTCACATGTCACGTTACGTTTACTAGTTTTCATACTGAAAGTCACTAGGGCTTACCAGTCTTTATGACTGACCCTTTTTCTTTCGCCTCTTTTTCTTTCGTTTCTTCCCCCCAGGTTCTCAGGGAGGAAACACTAGCTCTTAGCTTGGATTTAGCTTGCTTTCTGACAGCTCATGTACGGTTTGGTCTTGGGCTATGCTATGGCTGCTTCTGCTATTTATGGGGAATAATTTACTTTTGTTTTAAGTTTATGCTTCTTTATTATGAACTTGATGTAATGGAATAATTTGTATCTTAGATATATGAGCTTTTGACTCTTTTCTGGAAAATAATAAAAAGTTGGTTTTTAATTTCTACCGCTGCTTTATTTATGTTCTGCCTTATGATATCTCTGTGCATGTTTACCTAGATAATACTCCACCAAAACTAGTGCATTCCCTTTGTGAGTGACCCTAGCGGAGGTGGGGTGTTACAAATAGAGTTAATCGAATATTTGTTATTCAAAATTTAGTTAACTAGTTAGAGTTAAACCAGTAAGAGTTAAACCAGTTAGAGTTAATCAGTTAGAGTAAATCTAACTAGAGTTATTCAAATGGAGTTATCGAATATTAATGATTTGAATAAAGTAAAAGGAGTTATCGAATATTAGTTATTCGAATAAAGTAAAAGGAGTTATCGAATATAGTTTATTCGAATAGAATTAAAGGGGTAAATCGAATATGGTTTATTCGAGTAGAGTTAAAAGGGTTATCGAATATAGTTTATTCGAAAGGAGTTAAGTGAAAAGAGTTAAATCGATTAGAGTTAATCAAACAGAGTTAATCAAACAGAGTTAATCAAACAGAGTTAATCAATTAGAGTTGAAGCAAATGAGTTAATCGAATATAGTTTATTCGAATAGAAAGTAAAAGGAGTTAATCGAATATAGTTTATTCGAATAGAAAGTAAAAGGAGTTAATCGAATATAGTTTATTGGAATAGAATCAACTGAGTTAATCGAATATAGTTTATTCGAAAGGAGTTAAGTGAAATGAGTAAATCAATAGCGTTAGCCCAATAAAGTTAATCCAAAAGCATTAGTCCAATAGAGTTAATCCAATAGCGTTAGTCTTATAGAGTTAATTGATAAGGGTTAATCGAATAGAGTAAAGTGAACAGAGTTATCGAATATACCTTATTCGAAGGAAAGAATTATCGAATAAGAGATGATTCGAAGGAGGGTTAAGTAAGGAAGTTAGTTAAAGAAATATAAAGTGAACTTTGCCTATTTTAAAGTTAGAAATGTTGTTCAGTTAAGGTCAGAGAGGTAGTTCTACCCCAACTTGATTGGCTTCGTATTTAACTAAGGAATGGTTAAGGTTCGGCAGTAAAGGATGGTTAAGTGAATTTAGTAATTAAAGGAAATGGTTTGAGTTGGCATCGCGATGGTTTGTTTAAACATCTGTCTAAGTCCAATGAAAGGAGTTTTGGAAATGTTTTCCAAATAAGAATCAGAAATGTTTTCTAATACAGAAAACAAGGAATGGAAATGTTTTCCAGTGTTAATAAATTTTATTTTCTATATATAGAAAATAGCAAATGTTGGATGTAGGGAAACAAGAGATGTAAAATGAACTAAAGAGATTAATGTTAAATGATGTTTGTTCGATATAATTTCCATCTGGAAATAATATCGTTGTTTGCACACTTGTTTTTCTTCGATAGTTAAATCACAGACTATCGAAGTTTTGACCATTTTAACGTTGTTAATATGGATAGACTGGTTGGATTATTATCTAAAGAACCACTCTGTATTAGCATAAGTGTTGCGAATCATATATTCCAAAGATAATTGAAGACGGAGTAAAGTGCAAGGGCTGTTGTATAAATCTTAGATAACAGTGTCTAAGATGGATATACTGAATAGTACCTTCGGTTCATCCTGTTCCTGGATGACTTGTATGGACGGATGTCTGACAGAGTATTTCCAGATGATCACGTATATTGATTTCTCCAACCGTACCAAGAGTGGAAGCGGAGAAGGAAACTTCTTTTAGCTAACACATAATGTATGGTTGAGGACGTCAATCGGTGATTTGATGGATGTGACGATGTGACATTCAAAGTGAATCTGGTGTGATGATAAAGCGTAACTTCTAGCCTCACATCCGGTAAATGACAGAAATTGGGCAGGCTGCATGGCTAAGTCGGTCGCACCGAAGTAGGATGTATAATCACCTGATCTAGAGTTTCGTTTACTTCTAAAAATCTATTGTTGATGCTATCCCATTCGGGAAACGGTTGCTGATCCCAACTGTTGGTGATATACATTCGATACACTCAAGCGAAATGAGTGGTCGGTCATGTGTGGCCGGGTTGCAAGATGTTCTTGTTGAACCCAGTGTATTCCTCTCTAGAGGTACACGAGCGAAAGGTGGTTCCATGCCTTGTCATAGTTGGGAATCCATTACCCAATACGTGCTTGCGGTTTTGATTGTATACTATATATGTAGAACGTAAGATGAAAGCGTTTCTGCTAGATGATTATTATATTGTGTTGATAGACATTATTATAATATCAAAAGGTTTTTGATATAAAGATATTTGGATCCTTATAAGGGAAAAACCCGTTCCGTTATACGGTGTGGTCTTATGAGATACCGATTACCTGCTTGAACTATTTTAAACTGTTTTACTCACACCAGTCCCATGACTGACCCGGAGTTTATTTGTTTGTTTCCCTAAACTCTTGGGTGCCTAAATTTGTACGGGTAGTCAAGTAGTCGGGATTTACAGATATACTGGAAGAGCTTGGAGCAGGAGGCTTCAGGATTATATAGCTATAGAGATTTCCGCTGTATTGTAAGTGTTGTACTTTGATAATGATATGTATATTCAAGTACAGATTTGTATTTCAAAGTTATGTTATGAAATATATTTATTTGTTCCGCTGTTAGATTCGTGTTACTCTGATATTGTGTTCTTCTTTTTCTTCTATTCTAAGTTTCTATCTTATCTTTCCTCACCCTCTAATTTCTTTCATTAATGACCGATATTTTTCGATGTTTGGTTAGTCATCATTGAGTTTATGGTGATAACCAAAGTTGACAAAATCCCGGGTCATTACATGTTGTATGAAATCCATATAAATAACATTATATGGTAATTGACTGTGTCTGATTCCAGTTCAGAAAGAATGAATATTTTAAAATAATGAATATGTTGAAATAAAGAATATTTTAAAATAAAGAATATTTTATTCTGTAAAAGATCAAAATCTGATTTTGATGTCCGATTTGGGATTGACACGAAAATATTTAAATATATAAAACCGTGTTGATTAGATTAATGCCAATTTAACGTGAACGATATTTATATCGATTTTATTCACTTTTATAATGAATATCGAAAAGGAATTGATTTCAAAATCTAATGTGTTGAAAATATTATCATTTATAGATCGATCATATGGAATATTCAATTTTGATTTGAAATTGAATATGAAGTGGAAATTCTTTTGAACACAAATTTAAAATGATTTATAAAATACGTTTTAGATGGAAATCGATGAAACATATATAATATTATATATATATATAATGGTCTGAATAGAACGCGCCGCGACAGTTCACAAATTTCGACCATTGACTTCGAACGGACATTACGGGAGATCCGACCGTCGGATTCTCCTAAAACTGGAACCATTGGGTTCGTATCGAAAAGAGCTTTCTAAGGAATATAAGAGATTTGAAATCTAATCGAAATATTTGGAATTATGTCCAAATTAATTTGGAAAAGGTCATTGTAAGTGTAGTTCGATGGCCATTTATGGAAATCAACTGTACGGGCCTTGATAAAATTATTAAAAATGTCAATAATTTGTGTAAAATCATAATAAATGATTTGGAAAGAATTAGAAGAAAAATTCCGTATTTGAAAAGATAAAAATATATTTTTATTGAAATGAACTAGTTATGAACTAGAATTAAGTTTCAATATTTTTAAATAAAATAAATTGGATTTGAAATGGTTTTAAAAATAACTGGAATTTCCAATATATGAATTGGAATGGACTTGAATTGAAACTATCTTCGGAATATTTCGATATTGGATTTCGTGGTTATACGGATATTGTGGAGGAATTTGGAAGATATGTATATATATATATATCGTTATTCCAATATGTTATTTGTTGATTTCAGAATTTGATATGGAATATAAGCCGATATATTTTTTCTATTCAGAGCCTTGTATTTAATATCAAATGGGACTTGCGTTTGTCGTGAATGGTGTCTTCATTAACACTGTTCTTAAACCCAGTTAAGAAAAGATTAAATTCTTTTTTTACATTTAATGAAGTATACCAATTAATTAATATTTAATTGGAATTGAATTGGAATTGATTTTTGGGTTTATCGTGAACAGTGTTTTAAATAACACTTATTCTTTAACCCAATTAAAAATGGAATGTGAATTGGGTTTATAGTAAACTGTGTATTTAACGACATTCGTTCTTTAACCCGATTTACAATGATATGTGATTTGGAATTTATAAATCTTTTATTAATATTTAATGGGATTTTCCAAAGTAAAGTTTTTCAATTTAATATATTAAATTGGAATTGAATGGAATTCGATTGATGATAATCGAAGTGAACTTCTGTGGTGGAAGACTGTTAATACATATGGAATTTAAAAGTCTTTGCCGTTATTCCATTTATATTATTAGTCGGATACAGAAATTGATATCGATTATATATTGATTTGTTTTTCCATGAAAATTCCATAATTAATGGAATGGATTTGGGTTTATTGTGAAATGTGTTTTAAATGACTTTAGTTCTTTAACCCAATTAAAGGCAGGATTACATGTCTGTCATTGTATTTCGAACTGTATGATTTATCTCTGCTAAATATATATCTTTTGATGGCGGAGAATTTATTCTCTTTCTTAACACCCTTCTTTGAGACGTACGAGCTCAGAGGTTATATATCGGTAGAAATCAATAGTACGGTGTAGATTGTCGATGCGACATGTTTGTGTATCCAAAGTTAAACGATCATCAATATTGATTTTTGGGAAGATTAAAATTAAGTGGAGTTTTCATGAATCTTTAACTAGATTGAAATGTGAATTGATAATTTAAATTATCAAATTTGGGAAATGATTGAGAGTGAAGTATCACCAGTTTTGCTCCAAGCGATAGTTAAATCTTTAATTAGATTTGATCGAGAAATGGTAATTAAATTTACCGATAACACCGTGGTGTTAGTTTTGAAGTGATATGTAACAACCCGAAATTTAACAACATGATTAAGACAAGAATCAAGGCAAAATTAAATTATAAAATCTGAATCATGGAAAACGGGTTGTGCCACTGCGTTCGTCTCAGAAAAATACGCGAAATAGAGTCCAAAATTTCGTAAATCGGAGTCCGTATGACCGAGATATGGCCTCACGAAGTTTCACGAAAAATTCGAATTCAAAAGAGATTCAAATTTCAGAAAATCAGGGAAGGCGGGAAAAATCCCGCCCAGACCAGGTCGACCAGGGGGTCGACCTGGGTGTCGACCTGGGTGGGACCAGGTCGACTGGGGAGTCGACCCCAGGGTCGACCTGCCTGGTCGAACCCAGGCAGCCTGGTGCACCTGTTTTGCTGTTTGGCTCGGTTTTGGAGGCTTGTGACGATTTTTGAGGGCTTGGATCTATCCTAGGGTTAATCTAACGGCCTAAACTACTCCCAATCTCTATAAAAAGACCCCTAAGCCTACCCTAAACCCTCACAAATCACTCATGCCACGAACTGCTGCCCAAATGCCAAGTGATCATGGCCTCCATCTCCAATTCCTAGAGACTATGCATTCAAATCGGGTTCAAATCAAAAGGTGCAAGCTTGCTACACCAAATAGAGGCCAAATCAGCGTTGCTATGCGAGTTTCATGACGGTTCTTCGACAAAGGAGCCACCTTTCTTCGTCAAGATGATGCATGATCCTTTTCCTAAGCCTCGCTATGTAAGTTCTACCTACTTCGAGATGTTAACGGTAGTTTAATGATGACATGGGATAAAATGCAATGTAACATGAGTATGTTAACCTATGTAAACCTAGTTTGCCCCTTTATCATGAACATATGACTTTGGGTTATGTTTTAGCGACTAAACCATGCTATTCATGTTGCATTGGACTTAGTTTGCCATGCAAGATTGGACCTTTACTTGTAGTATGATAGCATGAACACTTAGAGCCACTTTGACTTGTGAAATAGTTGCATAAATTGGACTTTGGGGCTTATGCATGTAAATGAACCCAAACCCCTTATGTATCATGCATGTTTGTGGCCAAATTCACTTATGACACTATGCATGTTTGTGGCCAAATCCTCTTATGAAACTATGCATGCTTGTGGCCAAATTCCCTTATGATAGTATGCATGTTTGTGGCCAAATTCCCTTATGATACTATGCATGTTTGTGGCCAATATGTTGGCATAATACCCTACTATGTGACTCGCTTCCACTTGGGTTGGAAATACGTTTGGGTAGCCTAGGAAAAACGTGGGTATGACATGAAAAACTTGACATGGGGCTTACATGAGAACATGACATTCATGATACATTTAAATATGATCATGACACGTGGGAAAACATGGAACTTGAACTACACATGGGTGGGTTGTAAGTGTAAAAAGACACGAGACCAAACATGAAAGTGGCCAACTCGAGGTTGGGTTGAGTTTGTAGCACAAATCTACCCGGACCCGCCCGGCTTAACTAATGGCTACAAACAATAGGATCCAATGTGAGAAGTTGGTCATGTCGTGCTTAAGACCCGAGGTTAGACTAGGTTGTGGTATAAAACTAGCCGGACCCGCCCGACTTAACTAGTAACCACAACAAGGTCTAATGTTAGAGGTTGAGAGTGCATTAATTAAATTAATGCCACATGATAAGGTTAAGTAAATTTGACTAATGACACTTAACCGATATGACACGAATGGGTAGGTTAAGTGGGACCGGGCTTGATTTCTTAATGACACTTAACCATACAAGATAATTAGGGGATGGGGTTAAGTAATTTATGCTTAACTAATCCGACTTGGTAATTAGATGGGGTTAAGTAATCCACACTTAACTAATCTAAACACGGTAAATTCGATGAGGTTAAGTAATCCATACTTAACTAATCTGACATGGTAATTAGATGGGGTTAAGTAACCTTCACTTAACTAATCTAAACACAGTAATTCGATGGGGTTAAGTTGAGCACTTAACCAATCTAAACATGGTAATTCAAAAAGGTTAAATAACCAATACTTAACCAACTTAACATGATAATTTAATGGGGTTAAGTAACTTATACTTAACCGATTATACATGATGATTTGATGAGGTTAAGTAACCTATACTTAACCAATCTAATATGCAGACCTGATAGGGTTAAGTCACAAGACCTTTTAAATAAACTTAACCATGGTAATATGATAAGTGAAGGGGGTTAAGTTAACCTATACTTAACCAATCCGACTCGATAATCTGATGGGATTAAGATAATCTATGCTTAATCAATCTAACATGATAATCTGATAGGGTTAAGACAAATAAATACTTAACCAATTTGACTTGGTAGGGTTAAGTCATGAGCTTCTTAGTACACTTAACCAACTTGTAGGGCTAAACCTTGAACTTAAATACTTAGCCAATCTTGACATGATTCGTAGATGGGCTAAGTCATGAACCTGAATAACAACACTTAGCCCCATAGACAAAACCCTAGTGAGAGGAACTAGGTAGAAAATCGTGGTTAATCAAGGGTAACGGGGAAAAGAAGCTAAGTGGTAAACCTTAGTTAAGTATAACTAAGTAATAATTCTTAGCCAAGGACATGGGGCTAGTTCATGAATGGATGAGTAACCCGATATGGTAGGTCATCGCTTAAACACACGAGGAGGGGCAAATTATCCGACTTGGATAAGGGCTCCAACGAACTGGATAACGAAGCGGTAGCTTCAGGGGACGTGAGGGTACTCTTGGTATCCCTCTGTGAGGTGGCAGGTGGTCCATGAAACCCGGCCTCACAGAGGTTAAGGTCTGCGATAGAAGAGCCAAGAGTATGCCTTGGTTGCTATGCGAGCGAACTAAAGACTAGGATGGATTAGCGTGGAGTCGACGATACTTGATTTTTCCCTGGATAGCACGTCGCCGACTACCTACCATCTTTAGTCAATCGTGTACGAACGGAAAGGCAGAGAACTCCCAACAGACCATGTTCTTGCTATCGAGTCATGGGTGAGGTTGGCCCATAGGAAAGTGGGGCTATAGTGGGGCCGGGATGTAGTTCTCATACATGATTTTTCTTGGATTGCCTTTCAGTAGTTGAGGGAGGGGTCACATGGGACCATAGCCACGGGTACAAAAACAGACCTTGATATATGCATCAGCAGACGACTTAAAGCTCCCGACCGAGTTCCGTATTTCTTGATTTGCCCTGGCACGGAACTCGGATGGCACATTGAGGAACATGTGCGTCTAGACATGGAAAACGATTCACGATACATACGCGGGATAAAGGGTGCGGTTGACGGGTGGCATAATCCCTAGTGGCCCAAGGTGGCTTGAACCCAAACCGAGACACGGAAACGTTCATTAGGTAGCATAATCCATAGTGGTCCTAGGTGGCGTAAATCCTAAGCGAACACGCGATAGTTCATGGTAAGAAAACATAACCAGATCAAGGGTAGCAGTCCAAAACAACTTCAAGGATAAAATGGTACTACGTTGGGGTGGTATAGATTTACATAGGAAAGCCCGTACGGCCTACGGCAAAGGACTGAACTTATACATGGAAAGAAACATACAAGTTGGGAAAACCTACGTATGTTATATATTATGTTGACATGGACCATTACATGACATTGGGCAAGGGACATTCATAGTAAACACATGACGCGGGTTGGGATACTAGTACGAGGGGTGCAGAGCAAATATACATGATAGATACCTTGGGATAGTATACTTGATAGAAACCTGACGATGTGACCCTTGATTTATCTTGACACCGTAGTTTATCATGACACCTTAGTTTACCACGCTACAGTAGTTCATCCAGTTACCTTGGTTTAGCTTATCTATCTTGTCGTCATCCTTATGTTTACTCTCAGTTTATGCATGTCATGTTACCTTTACCTGTTTTTATACTGGAAGTAGATAGGACTTACCAGTCTTTATGACTGACCCCGTTTTCTTTTGCCTCTTTGTCTTCCGTTGCCCCCCCAGGTTACAGGGAGGAAATGCTATTGTTAGTTCAGGCTTCTTCTATTTGGAGGTCATCATGTATGGCTTGGACTTTTCTTGACTATGGCTACTTTACTGTTTCACTTGGGGAATAATTTATGAAAAGGTTTTATGCTTCTTTATTATTGCAAGACAGGTTTTGATGTATTCTGATGTAAAAGGCTTTAGACCTTATTTTATAAGATAATGAAATTTGTTTACTTCCGCTGTTTTATATATGCTCTGTCTTGTAATATTTCTGTGCATGTTTACCTCGATAATGCTTCACCAAACCTAGTGCATTCCCTTTGTGAGTGACCCTAGCGGAGGTGGGGTGTTACATTTGGTATCAGAGAAGAAGGTTACCAGACTGGGCAAAAGTTTTTAAAACCCTTTTGAAAACTATTTGAGAAACCGTTTTACAAAGAAGCATTTTTCAAGAAAAGTTGGTTTTAAAAGGCTATTCCCCAAAAGGCCATTAGCACTATCATTTGTTTCCTTGATTGAATCTCTTTTCCTTTCTTTCCTCCATCGGTAGTCACAGTAGTTTTAACTGCGACTAATCCTTGTCTAGCCACGTAAGTGTTTTTCGTGCGATGGAGGAAGTTCTCGAGAGACCTGTTGCCGTATTATAAGAAAGGGTAGTAAGAACAAGGATAAGGGACACGAGCTTAAGGATAGGCAACTTGTTGGTATGGCTTAAGCCACAATGGAGGAAAAACGGGACGGATAGTTAAGAATTATGGGACAAGGACAAGATCATCGAGAGGGCAACTGTATATCCTGATTTCTAGTGTATCTCGTAAGGATGGTAACGATCTTGTTAAACGTTTAGCTTTTCCTCTCTATCATCCCGTCTAGACTTTGTTTTGATCATCGCATCATTTAAGTCTGCCTCGATAGTTAAGTCTCTGCACCTTAGTACTAGCATGGTAGAAGATCCCACTTTAGTCCCAAAATCTGGTTGGAGAATCGGTCCATTTATTCATGACTTGTTGGATTTGAGAACGTCCATGCCAAGTGTTGAGATTAGAAGCAATGCTTCTATTGTTGAGCTATGGATGGATTCTAGGGGTAAAGTGGTTATCCAGTAAGGGGTACCATTCTCGGTTTTGAAAAGAGGGTAGTCAGACTCTTGGCTTGCTTTGGTAATACCTTCGAAGTCTCGTGTAACCTTTTGGGTTCTGTCATTGTTAGTTACCTAGAATCTCTTATCAGAAATCTCTGATCCAATCGAGTAACGTCCGCTAATAAGACGGATGGTTCATTCCACTTGAGCATGGGTTATAGGAACCACCCTAGTAAGTGCACGTGTTAACATGGATTGACATCGGTAAACGAGATCCAGAATTCACCAGTGAATTTTGGAGAGCTTGCATGAGTATGCAGATATGGTTGAGCCAAGTATACTAGGGAAAGAATAAGTGCAAGTGGAACGAGAGGCGACGATGAAACGAGTTTCGACTCATACCTTGGAAATAGGAATCAAGGAGCTACGAAATCATGAGGTCAAAGGCGGTCAAGACACAATGGAATTAAGCTCATGGGAATGCGGCTTAGACGCGCGCATCACATCTCTTTTTAAGAGTATATCGTTGATCCCTAGAGCTTGCTTGCATGCTATCGCTTGGTGGATATCCTCTCGATCCTGTTTCCATTGCAAACCCCGTAAGGAGTTTGTCTTGTTTATCTTCTCGATCCTATCGTGGGAACCTTAGATAGAACTCTATGGATGTAAACATGTATTTGAAACATGTTATGATTGATATGGTTGCAAATGGTTGCAAGTGGTTGCTCGTGGATGCGCGAATACACATTAGATACTAGATTGACGCGGTCACGTTTCATGTTGCATATGCACGAGTATTTATACTTGTTTATGGATGAAATTGAATGTGTTATCGTGCGGATGTTGCATATGAATGAATGTTTGTGCACACATATAGTACTTATATGACTTGGACCAATTGCATACATGTTGGACTCATGGCACTAAACATATTTTGCATTAGAAAGATCATTCAGGCCTGATCATTAGCATTAGCTAAGGAGCATATACACTCACGTTTTGCATATGTTCATATGACATTAGAAATCGTCTAAGGACAATGTTTGCCTGTGGATGATGTTTTGAGTAGATGGATGATGGATGGTAGGATACGTTCTTCCTAACTTGGAGATTTCGGTGACGAAATCCTTAAAGGAGGGGAGAATGTAACAACCCAAAATTTAACAACATGATTAAGACAAGAATCAAGGAAGAATTAAATTATAAAATCTGAATCAGGGAAAACGGGTTGCGCCATTGCGTTCGTCTCGGAAAAATACGCGAAATAGAGTCCGAAATTTCGTAAATCGGAGTCCGTATGACCGAGATATGGCCTCACGAAGTTTCACAAAAAATTCAAATTCAAAACAGATTCAAATTTCAGAAAATCAGGGTAGGCGGGAAAAATCCCGCCCAGACCAGGTCGACCAGGGGGTCGACCTGGGTGTCGACTTGGGTGGGACCAGGTCGACTGGAGAGTCGACCCCAGGGTCGACCTGGGGGTCGACCTGCCTGGTCGAACCCAGGCAGCCTGGTGCACCTGTTTTGCTGTTTGGCTCGGTTTTGGAGGCTTGTGACGATTTTTGAGGGCTTGGATCTATCCTAGGGTTAATCTAACGGCCTAAACTACTCCTAATCTCTATAAAAAGACCCTAAGCCTACCCTAAACCCTCACAAATCACTCATGCCACGAAGTGCTGCCCAAATGCCAAGTGATCATGGCCTCCATCTCCAATTCCTAGAGACTATGCATTCAAATCGGGTTCAAATCAAAAGGTGCAAGCTTGCTACACCAAATAGAGGCCAAATCAACGTTGCTATGCGAGTTTCATGACGGTTCTTCGACAAAGGAGCCACCTTTCTTCGTCAAGATGATGCATGATCCTTTTCCTAAGCCTCGCTATGTAAGTTCTACCTACTTCGAGATGTTAACGGTAGTTTAATGATGACATGGGATAAAATGTGATGTAACATGAGTATGTTAACCTATGTAAACCTAGTTTTCCCCTTTATCATGAACATATGACTTTGGGTTATGTTTTAGCGACTAAACCATGCTATTCATGTTGCATTGGACTTAGTTTTCCATGCAAGATTGGACCTTTACTTGTAGTATGATAGCATGAACACTTAGAGCCACTTTGACTTGTGAAATAGTTGCATAAATTGGACTTTGGGGCTTATGCATGTAAATGAACCCAAACCCCTTATGTATCATGCATGTTTGTGGCCAAATTCACTTATGACACTATGCATGTTTGTGGCCAAATCCTCTTATGAAACTATGCATGCTTGTGGCCAAATTCCCTTATGATACTATGCATGTTTGTGGCCAAATTCCCTTATGATACTATGCATGTTTGTGGCCAATATGTTGGCATAATACCCTACTATGTGACTCGCTTCCACTTGGGTTGGAAATACGTTTGGGTAGCTTAGGAAAAACGTGGGTATGACATGAAAAACTTGACATGGGGCTTACATGAGAACATGACATTCATGATACATTTAAATATGATCATGACACGTGGGAAAACATGGAACTTGAACTACACATGGGTGGGTTGTAAGTGTAAAAAGACACGAGACCAAACATGAAAGTGGCCAACTCGAGGTTGGGTTGAGTTTGTAGCATAAATCTACCCGAACCCGCCCGGCTTAACTAATGGCTACAAACAATAGGATCCAATGTGAGAAGTTGGTCATGTCGTGCTTAAGACCCGAGGTTAGACTAGGTTGTGGTATAAAACTACCCGGACCCGCCCGGCTTAACTAGTAACCACAACAAGGTCTAATGTGAGAGGTTGAGAGTGCATTAATTAAATTAATGCCACATGATAAGGTTAAGTAAATTTGACTAATGACACTTAACCGATATGACACGAATGGGTAGGTTAAATGGGACCAGGCTTTATTTCTTAATGATACTTAACCATACAAGACAATTAGGGGATGGGGTTAAGTAATTTACGCTTAACTAATCCGACTTGGTAATTAGATGGGATTAAGTAATCCACACTTAACTAATCTAAACACGGTAAATTCGATGAGGTTAAGTAATCCATACTTAACTAATCTGACACGGTAATTAGATGGGGTTAAGTAACCTTCACTTAACTAATCTAAACACAGTAATTCAATGGGGTTAAGTTGAGCACTTAACCAATCTAAACATGGTAATTCAAAAAGGTTAAGTAACCAATACTTAACCAACTTAACATGATAATTTAATGGGGTTAAGTAACTTATACTTAACCGATTATACATGATGATTTGATGAGGTTAAGTAACCTATACTTAACCAATCTAATATGCGGACCTGATAGGGTTAAGTCACAAGACCTTTTAAATAAACTTAACCATGGTAATACGATTAGTGGAGGGGGTTAAGTTAACCTATACTTAACCAATCCGACTCGATAATCTGATGGGATTAAGATAATCTATGCTTAATCAATCTAACATGATAATCTGATAGGGTTAAGACAAATAAATACTTAACCAATTTGACTTGGTAGGGTTAAGTCATGAGCTTCTTAGTACACTTAACCAATTTGTAGGGCTAAACCTTGAACTTAAATACTTACCCAATCTTGACATGATTCGTAGACGGGCTAAGTCATGAACCTGAATAACAACACTTAGCCCCATAGACAAAACCCTAGTGAGAGGAACTAGGTAGAAAATCGTGGTTAATCAAGGGTAACGGGGAAAAGAAGCAAAGTGGTAAACCTTAGTTAAGTATAACTAAGTAATAATTCTTAGCCAAGGACATGGGACTAGTTCATGAATGGATGAGTAACCCGATACGGTAGGTCATCGCTTAAACACACGAGGAGGGGCAAATTATCCGACTTGGATAAGGGCTCCAACGAACTGGGTAACGAAGCGGTAGCTTCAAGGGACGTGAGGGTACTCTTGGTATCCCTCTGTGAGGTGGCAGGTGGTCCATGAAACCCGGCCTCACAGAGGTTAAGGTCTGCGATAGAAGAGCCAAGAGTATGCCTTGGTTGCTATGCGAGTGACCTAAAGACTGGGATGGATTAGCGTGGAGTCGACGATACTTGATTTTGCCCTGGATAGCACGTCGCCAACTACCTACCATCTTTAGTCAATCGTGTACGAACGGAAAGGCAGAGAACTCCCAACAGACCATGTTCTTGCTATCGAGTCATGGGTGAGGTTGGCCCATAGGAAAGTGGGGTTATAGTGGGGCCAGGATGTAGTTCTCATACATGATTTTTCTTGGATTGCCTTTCAGTAGTTGAGGGAGGGGTCACGTGGGACCATAGCCACGGGTACAAAAACAGACCTTGATATCTGCATCAGCAGACGACTTAAAGCTCCCGACCGAGTTCCGTATTTCTTGATTTGCCCTGGCACGGAACTCGGATGGCACATTGAGGAACATGTGCGTCTAGACATGGAAAACGATTCACGATACATACGCGGGATAAAGGGCGCGGTTGACGGGTGGCATAATCCCTAGTGGCCCTAGGTGGCTTGAACCCAAACCGAGACACGGAAACGTTCATTAGGTAGCATAATCCCTAGTGGTCCTAGGTGGCGTAAATCCTAAGCGAACACGCGATAGTTCATGGTAAGAAAACATAACCAGATCAAGGGTAGCAGTCCAAAACAACTTCAAGGATAAAATGGTACTACGTTGGGATGGTATAGATTTACATAGGAAAGCCTGTACGGCCTACGGCAAAGGACTGAACTTATACATGGAAAGAAACATACAAGTTGGGAAAACCTACTTATGTTATATATTATGTTGACATGGACCATTACATGACATTGGGCAAGGGACATTCATAGTAAACACATGACGCGGGTTGGGATACTAGTACGAGAGGTGCAGAGCAAATATACATGATAGATACCTTGGGATAGTATACTTGATAGAAACCTGACGATGTGACCCTTGATTTATTTTGACACCGTAGTTTATCATGACACCTTAGTTTACCTTGCTACAGTAGTTCATCCAGTTACCTTGGTTTAGCTTATCTATCTTGTCGTCATCCTTATGTTTACTCTCAGTTTATGCATGTCATGTTACCTTTACCTGTTTTTATACTGGAAGTAGATAGGACTTACCAGTCTTTATGACTGACCCCGTTTTCTTTCGCCTCTTTGTCTTCCGTTCCCCCCCAGGTTACAGGGAGGAAATGCTATTGTTAGTTCAGACTTCTTCTATTTGGAGGTCATCATGTATGGCTTGGACTTTTCTTGGCTATGGCTACTTTACTGTTTCACTTGGGGAATAATTTATGAAAAGGTTTTATGCTTCTTTATTATTGCAAGACAGGTTTTGATGTATTCTGATGTAAAAGGCTTTAGACCTTATTTTATAAGGTAATGAAATTTGTTTTACTTCCGCTGTTTTATATATGCTCTGTCTTGTAATATTTCTGTGCATGTTTACCTCGATAATGCTTCACCAAACCTAGTGCATTCCCTTTGTGAGTGACCCTAGCGGAGGTGGGGTGTTACATGATAACAGTTTTGCTCCATGGGATGAATAGGTTGGGATTAGGGAATTAAATAAAGGGTTACTTCGGTAAGGTGCGTTAATCTCGACTAGTTTGGAAAACCTTAATGCGGTTTGAATTGATATCCAAAGGAAGACTAAAGAATAAATTTAAAAGAATATATCTTTGATATGATTAATGGGAACAAATCCCCCAAAAATGTGAATATTTAAGTAAAAGAATATTCAGAATTGGAATAAGGCGTATGTTGTGTTTTTATAACACTTGTTTATTATATACGTGAGTTATTTGGAAAGGCCGGGTTTATACCCATTCTGAATAACTGATTCGACTATTAGTCGACGATGAAGATGGTAATTGAAGACCGGAGGTCTTCACATCATTTGGATGATTACTGATGTCTTGATAGGGCTGTACACCTAAGAGGAGGTAATAAATGGTGATCAAATAGACATACTTGGAGATCGGCGGATATGCGAAGGCCTCTCTCCTATATTGGACATATGGGACGAGGAATAAGGTGCCTCCGGTTTCATTCAGACCCAGAACGAACTTGTAAATGGATGTGTGTCTGACATTGGATTTTATTCTGTGTTCATTGATTTCTATTAAATATATATCTGTTTGGAGGTGGAGAATTTATTCTCTTGCTTAACGCCCTTTTCTGAGACGTACGAGCTCAGAGGTTATATATCGATAGACATCAGTTGCATGGCGTGAATTGCCAGTGTGGCATGATGAGATGTAGATGATCAAGGCTTCTGTTGAAATGCAGAGTATTGTGGTTGATGATCAAAGCACCGCCTTAAATGGCATAGCTTTGTGTATAGCGTTAATTCGCGAACCTCACACCTCGGTATGAGTTAAAAACGGGATTGGACCGTTGGGAGAACATGACTTTTCTTTCTAGCTATGGGTGATGTTAGCGTTTTACTAGCCCTGACATTGTTATTATTTTAAATATGTGGTTATTGGATTGCGAGGCGCCTCGGATATATCAGTCTCTTCGGAGCCGATGGATATAGGTCCTATAGGACCGGGAAACGTGTGTTAAGGAATAACTAATCCTCAAACATAAGGGAGGACCGGCCCAGCCGATTCCAAGGGTTGTCTACGGGGAATCCTAAGACATTTGCTAGAGTGTCTCGAAGCGGAGAGGAGCCATCCCTGGCCTCGACTCATGACGGAAATCCAATTTCCAATACGTGACATTTCGGTTTTGATTATAGAGCCTAGTATTGGCGACATTATAGATGGTACCCATGCTGGATATGATTGATACATTTATATTTGAAGCTGTTTTGACACTATACACTTATAGTAGTATCAAACGATTTGTTTTTAAAACATACCAAGCATATTTGGCTACTATAAGGGAAAACCTTATCCTCCAGCTTGCGTTGCATTGTGTGATGGGACCTGGGTCTTATAATAGCTTCATTTTTCCAAAATGCATTGCGTTGTTTGTTTTATGCACTGGTATTCTTGGGATGAAACCCGTTCCATGTTATACGGCGTGGTCCCTTGATTTACCTTATTTGTAAAGTTAAGTTTTAAATAAGTGTTTTAGTTCTCACACCAATCACATGACTGACCTGGAGTTTATTGTTTTAACCTAAACTCTGGGTGCCCCTATTTTCCACACGGGCAGCTAGTAGTTTTGGTTTTGCAGATTTATATTCACAGGATCCTGGTTTACAGCTGGAATGATATTCGGAGAGCCCTGTATCCGTGTATTTCTTTCAGTTGCGTTTTGTATTATTATTCCGCTGCTATGTATTTAAATGTAATTTGAATCTCTGATATTTTTTGAATGTGTAGTATTAATTCATACTCCGTTATATTCTTGTATTCTGATGGAATTGTTGTAATAAGCAATGAAATGTTCTTCTATTTGCGTTCTGATTTGTCGTGTTCTCAGACAATCCATTCTTTCCCTTCTCTTCGGAGACCGGGGAGGTTCGGGTCGTTACAAAAACCATCCGTGTTTATGTGTTGACTGGTCTTACGATTGTGCTTTTCTTTCAAAAGGATTTTTTAAAAGTTAAACCAGATGTTGGAATGCGAATTTTTCACTGAAACTATTCCAGATTGATTCAGGTGTTTTGCTTTGCTTCAAAATGTGCTTGAGTCAGATTGAGTATATTTTCCAAGTTAGGTTTTGCTTGGAGCTTCAGAAGAGTAGTTTAAATCGAGACATATACTCGTATTTTTGGGTATTTAGTTTATTCTTGTAACGACCCGCATTCTACGTATCGGAGGATCATAGAATATTTATTTTATTTTGATGCGAAGTCATACAGCCATGTAACTTTGGGAACGACTATAGGGGTCATCTTCCACATTCACGATTTTTGCCGAATTGTAAATGACCGTTTTTTCCCTGACGAATCTTGTTTTTCCTTTAATTTTTGATTGTTAAGGAGTTTTGACGTGAAACCACTTCCATTGGATTCAGATAATGGTTTAACTTTCCATAGAGTGGTCACATTAATCAAACAGACTTACCATTTGGGACATATGGCTGAAATAAGGTTTGGAAGCTGAAAAACGACATAATTGGGCTTAACATGGTGATTATCAGCTAGGCTGTAACACCCCACCTCCACCAGGGTAATTCTTGCAAGCACACTAGCTTTGGAGGGGCGTTAAACAAGGTAAACATGCATGCAGATATCACAAGACAGAACATATAAGTAAAACAGAGTAGTAAAGCAACGGACAAAACATAGCATTTCAAAACCATAGTCATGTTACAACAAAGTACTTGGTCATTATTCTCCAACAACAAAGTCTAGATAAAAGCATAAACTGAAAAACTGAAATACATAAAGTACTATCCCCAAAATGAAGTGATAAACCATAGCTAGCTCAATGTCCAAAACCGTACATGAGCAAATCCAGTAAGCAAGCTGTAAAGATCCAAGCTAAGCTCCAATGTTCCCACCCTGAGGACCTGGGGGGGGAACGGAAGAAAAGAGGCGAAAGAAAACAGGTCAGTCAAAAAGACTGGTAAGCCCTACTACTATCTGTCCATGAACTAGTAAAGTTAACTGGCATGAGAAGCTGAGATGAACATAAGGATAACAACATACTGGTATGGTGATTAACTAACAAGATAGATAAAGGTGTCATCGCATAATCAAGGTTAAGTTTTGCACCACGAGTGTACTAGCATTCTAACATGTCAAGTAAAAACAAGAATTGATCCCTTGGCCCAAGCTTGGCCCAATATCATGAGATGACCTAAATCAAGGTCAAACTACACGGTCTAGTTGATCGGCTCCCTATAAGCCTAACTCGTCAAGTGTCGGTGTCATACGGCCCAAACATGCAATGTAGCTAACTGCGCTAGGTCCACCCCAGGGTGTATCAAGTCCTAGGGTGTAGACCTCGGACACCAATCAAGTATGCACAGTCTAGATCTACTGGTACCCGTGCCTGATTTTTCAACTCCGGACTAAGTGCACGACCATAGTCCGCCTGGACCTACACCGGCGTACCTACTCAGCCGTCGTTTTGGTCGCTTACATGTCAGCCCAGTAATCGTGCCCCACCCTAGCCTAGTCCTAGGGTCTTATGATACTATCAAGAGGGTTACTGCTGAAAAGGACCACGCAACTAGGGTTTCCTTAACGGGTTAAATGTGGTTAACCCGATCCAAACGTGGATTAAATTGGTTAAGTGTACCCAAGATTCATGACTTAACCCCGATTAACCCATCAAGCCCAAATTGATTAAGTATTAAGTGGACCATGACTTAACCCTAATCAGGAGGCACTAATTAATTAACTTAATGTGCTTTAACCTCTCACATTAGACTTTGTTGTGGTTACTAGTTAAGCCGGGCGGGTCCGGGTAGCTTTACACCACAACTTGGTCTAACCTCGGGTTTGAGCACAACATGACCAACTTCTCACATTGGATCCTATTGTTTGTAGCCACTAGTTAAGCCGAGCGGGTCCGGGTAGATTTATGCTACAAACTCAACCCAACCTCGAGTTGGCCACACTCATATTTTCTATGTGTCATGTCCATTATGTTTCCAAAACATAATTACAAGTTAACATATCACGTTATGTTATAAAAACCATGTTTATGTCATAATGTTACCCAATCCCAACGTAATCCCATCGTTTACATAATCGCATCAACGCATAAAGGATAAAATAGGGACTTGGCATAATCATGACAAAAAGGTGTTGAAGCCACAAGTTTAACATGGTGGCATATGAAATGTACATATGTTCATATACTTGCATATTGCATCATTAGGCTTCAAAAGCATGCATAAAACCAAACTTAGCATATGAGTGATACATGGTGATAAATGACATGTAGAAGTTGCTAGAAGTTCGCATTTAGCCTCACATGCAAGTTATCATAAGGGATATGATAACTTTCATGTTGCCAAAATGCAACCTTTAATATAAAGCTTGGAGCTTTATGCTCACAACATCAAGTTTAACTTGCATAACATGATATCATGTGTATAATGATCAACCCAAACTTGCATAACATAGCAACATGTGTCATACATAATGATTAAACCAACTTGCATAGCATAATGATCAACCAAACTTGCATATCATAATGATCAACCAAACTTGCATATCATAATGATCAACCCCAAACTTGCATCATTCATTTAACTTTAGAGTTCAATAAAAAGAAAGTAGAAAAGGGCTTACAATGCTATGAAGACACAAATAAATAGTTATTATAAAGAATGAGACGAAGCCCTTATGCAATCACCAAAAAGACCCAAATATGAATGCTCCAATGAAAAACCCTTGAGCCAAATCAATAAAAACCCTTGCTTTGAAATAGAAATGTTGCAACTTGACTTGAATGCAAACTAAGAACACTCATACAAGCTTGAAAACACTTGTATGAACTCACAATCTCTCATAGAAATAGACTTAGGAATTTTAGCATGAGAGTGGAGGCCATGAGAGGAACCAATTTGACATAGTTTAGTTGTAGGATTGAATAATGGTGATTTAGGCTAGGTTTAGGGGCCTTTTTATAGAAGATTGGGATAGTATTAGCCTTAGGATTAACCCTAGATTCAATCAGAGCCATCAAATCCCGTCACTAGCCTCCAAAATAGGTCAAACAGCCAAAATGGGTGCACCAGGTTGCCTGGGCCGACCAGGCAGGTCGACTCCCAGGTCGACCCTGGGGTCGACTCCCCAGTCGACCTGGGGGGGGGGGGGGGTCGACTCCCCAGTCGACCCCCAGGTCGACCCCCCTGGGTTTGGCGGGAATTTTCCCGCCACTTCTGAAAATTGAAATTTTTGAATCTGTTTTGAATTTGAATTTTCCGTGAAACTTCGCGAGGCCATATCTTGGTCATACGGACTCCGATTTTCGAAAACTCGGACTCTATTTCGCGTATTTTTCCGAGACGAACGCAATGGCACAGCCCGTTTCCCTTGATTCAGATTTTAAAGTTTAATTCTGCCTTGATTTATGTTATAACATGTTATTCAAAAATACGGGTTGTTACATTCTCCCCTCCTTAAAGGATTTCGTCCCTGAAATCTCCAAGTTAGGAAGAACGTATCCTACCATCCATCATCCATCTACTCAAAACATCATCCACGTGCAGTCATTGTCCTTAAAGGATTCTAAATGCTGTATGATCATATGCAAAGGTGCGTGTATATGTACTTATCTATTGCGAAAATCAAGCGGTTACTGATACAGTAAACCTCCTTAATGCAAAATATGATAGTGAAATGAGTCCATATGTATGCAAATTCCTAACAAAACTCATAGTCTCTACATGAGTGCACATAACATTCATCCATATGCAACATCCACGTGATAGCATAACAAGTTTCATCCATGAATAAGTATAAGCACTCATGCATATGCAACATGAAAGTGTGTGAGCCGATCTTAGTGCCTAATGTGTATCATGCATCCACGAGTATCCACGTGCAAACACTTGCAACCACTTGCAACCATCAAGCATAACATGTTTCAAATACATGTTTCCTCCAAAGGGTTTCTACCTAAGGTCCTCATAACATGATTAACGAGATAACAAGATAAACAAGATAAACACGGATAAAAAGAAAGATATGCTAATTAGGAAAAGAGATCGAGAGTGTACCCTCAAAAAGAAATGGATAAAGCCCACGCATCTTCTCCTTGGTTTCCCAAGTTGCATCTTCGTCGGCTTCACCCCACTGAACTTTCACCAATTTGACTTCTCGATTCCTTAGTTTCTTGATCTCTGTTCCCAAGATACGAATCAGAGCTTTTCTCAAGGTTGCTTCTTTCACTACCTCAATGTCTTCTAGAATGCTTGGTTCAACCACCTCAGCGGATTCATGTAGGCACTTTCGGAGATGCGAGACATGAAAGACATTATGCACTCCGACTAGCTTTTCGGGCAATTCCACCTTATATGCCATCTTTCCAATTCTCTCTATGATAGGGAAGGGTCCTACGAACCTTGGTGCCAGCTTCCCAACTGCTCCAAAACGTACCACATTACGCAAAGGAGAAACCTTCACGAAAACCATGTCTCCCACTTCGAATTCCAAATCTGCCCTTCGCTTGTCAGCATAGGATTTCTGTCTATCTTGGGCCGTTTTCATTCTTCTCCTCACTAATTCAACTTTCTCGGATGTGTCCCGTATCATATCGGGCCCAAGTATAAGCCTATCTGTTGCCTCCCACCAACAAGATGGTGACCTACACGGCCTCCCATACAAAGCTTCAAATGGTGCCATCCCTATGCTGGCTTGATAGCTATTATTATAGGCAAACTCTACAAGAGGAAGGTGGTCTTCCGAAGTACCACCAAAGTCAAGAACACAGAGCCTCAAAAGATCTTCTAGCACTCTATTCACCCTTTCGGTTTGGCCATCTGTCTGGGGGTGATAGGATGTACTCAGATTCAATCGTGTACCCATTGCTTCTTGCAAGCTATTCCAGAACTGGCTAGTGAAGATTGGGTCACGATCGCTAACTATGCTAGAAGGAACTCCATGCAACCGCACTATCTCTCGAAGATAAATAGATGCTAGCCATGATGCGGTCCTCTTGCTCTTTACTGGGATGAAGTGAGCACTCTTCGTAAGTCTGTCAACTATGACCCATATGATTGTGTTCCCTCTCCTTGACCTAGGCAATCTATCCACAAAATCCATAGAAATACTCTCCCACTTCCATTGCGGGACCTCCAGTGGATGTAATAGCCCACCTGGTTTCTTTGACTCGGCTTTCACTTGTTGGCACACCATGCAGTTTGAAACATACTCTGCTACATCCTTCTTCATTCCATCCCAAAAGAAAATGCGCTTCATATCCCTATACATCTTATCTCCTCCAGGATGTATAGTCATCTTCGAGTGATGCGCTTCTTCAAGAACTCTATGGACTAAATCTCCCACTCGAGGAACACATAATCTCCCATCACGCCTTAGCCATCCTTTATCATCGATAGTATATCTAGCAAGGTGACTAGACGTCTCACCACGAATCAACTTATCCATGACTTCGACTATCTGTGGATCTTCCTTCTGCGAAGCCCCAACTTGATCAAGAAGTGTGGGTCTAATCTCAAGGGATGCTAATGAACCCGTCATCGACTCAACAGCCGTCGTGAAATCAAAGGTCGCCAAGAATTCCAAGTTCTTCATCTCAATGAACAAGGGGCTCAAAGTCAATCTTTTTCTTCTTAGTACATCTGCCACAACATTACCCTTGCCAGGGGTATAAGCTATCTCGAAGTCATAAGAGGCCAAGAATTCCATCCACCTTTGCTGCCTTAGATTCAGATCTTTTTGCGAGAAGAGGTATTTGAGTGACTTGTGATCAGTATACAACTCAAACCTTTCGCCTAGAAGATAGTGGCGCCAAGATTTGAGTGCAAAGATGATCGCTGCTAACTCCAAATCGTGAGTGGGATAGTTCTTCTCATGAACCTTAAGTTGCCTACCCCCATAACATATCACTCTTCCCTCTTGCATTAGAACAACTCCTAACCCCGTACCACATGCATCGGTGTACACGGTAAACATCTTACCACTATCGGGTAATGCCAAAACTGGAGCTGAGGTAAGGGCCCTTTTTAGCTTTTGAAAAGCAAGCTCACACTCCAAGTCCCATGCAAAGACTAAGTTCTTCTTCGTCAACTTAGTAAGAGGGGCCGAAATCTTAGCGAAGTCCCTGATGAACTTCCTATAGTAGCCCGCCAGACCGAGAAAGCTTCTTACTTCGGTTGCATTCTTAGGAGTCTTCCAGTCTTGAACCACAACCACTTTCGCGGGATCCACCGCTATGCCTTGCTTAGAAACTATATGTCCAAGAAACCGAACTTCCCTTCTACAGAAATGACATTTGGAGAACTTGGCTTTCAACTGATGCGCTCTAAGCGTATCCATCACTTCCTTGAGATGCCTAGCATGTTCTTCCTCGTCCTTTGAGAAGATCAGAATATCATCCACGAAGACAACAACAAACTTGTTGAGGAACTCCCTGAACACCCTACTCATCAAGTCTACGAAGTAGGCGGGTGCGTTAGTCAATCCGAACGGCATGACAAGCCATTCAAAGAATCCATCTGGAGTCCTAAACGCAGTTTTATCAATGCTATCCTCAGCTACTCTAAGCTGATGGAATCCGGTGGCTAGATCGAGCTGAGAGAAAACAGAGGCACCAACCAGCTGATCAAAGAGATCATCAATCCTCGGTAACGGGTGCCTATTCTTCTTTGTCAGCTTGTTCAACTCTCGATAATCAACACATAGACGAAGCGAACCATCCGCCTTAGTAGCGAATACCACCGGAGCACCCCATTCAGAAATGCTTCATCTAATAAAACCCTTCTCAAGCAGCTCCTTGATTTGCTTACTGAGCTCTCTCCTTTCACGTGGGGCCATGTGCCTAACAGGCAATGATACTGGCTTGGCATTATCAACTAGATAAATAAGGAAATCTATCTCTCGCTTAGGGGGTAACCCCTTAACTTCTTCAAAGACATCAGGATAGTCTCGGACCACCCTTACAGATTGCAGATCATCGATGGACGAGTCGAGAGATTCGAGATAACATAACATGACGGGACCTCTAGGGTTACAAGAAATTTCTAGGGTATTACTGAGGCGGGTCATGAGCCTCACCACCCTATGTTCACAATCGAGAATGGCTCCATAACTGGACAACCAATCTATGCCCAAGATCAACCCATATCCCGTGAACCCGAGAACATAAGCATTACACGTGAATTCTACGGTCAAGATAGAAATCTTCAAATCCACACAAATCATAGATAGATGGGCGGAACCCCCAATTGGATTTGAAACACAAACGGGATCTTCAACTAGGCTAGTACTTAGGTGCAAACTTTCAACAATGTCAGAAGAGATAAAACTATGCGATGCGCCAGAATCAAATAAGGTGCGAACAGGAAAATCAGAAATATAAACAAGACTTTCTACAGAAATACTACCTCGGTCCTGAACTGGAGCAGCATTGAGAGCATGCACTTGCCCTCCAGAAGGTTCTGTACGTTGATTCTTCCCTTGCTTCTTGGGGCAATCCTTGCTAAAATGTCCGGTCTCTCCACAATGAAAGCACTCGCCCGTCTTCCTCTTCTTCTTTCTACAGTCTTTAGCTATGTGCCCAACGATCCGACAGAACTTGCACCTCCTTGTTTCCCTGGTCTTGTTGTCATTGCAATTGTTATCGCCCTTGTTCCCCTTCTTGTTGTTCTTGTCTCTTTTCTCGGTATCTTCCTTCTTGCCTTGGGACTCATTTGCCTTGACCTCCCTCTTACCACTCTTATCTTCCTCTTGAAGTAGGGCCATATTTACCAAACTCTCGAAGGTCGCCCCCAGGGGTATATGAGACATGGCCAAACCGCGCAAGGGCTCATTCGATCCTAGAGCAAAGTGTAGGGCCTTCTTCCGAGCTGTGTTAACCAATTCTAGACTGAACTAGGCAAGTTGCTTAAACATATCCACATATTCCCTAACTGTCATGTCCCCTTGCTTTAGAGATAGGAACCTCTCCATCCGAAGGTTCTCTTCCATTGATGATAGAAATCTCAATCTGAACCTTCTCCTAAAGTCATCCCAAGTCTGAATTGGCCTAGTAGTGGTGGTGACCACCCACCAATATGCAGCTTCCCCTTTCAGCAGCCATACCGCTAACAGAACTTTCCTGCGGTCTTCTATATCAAAGATAGCAAAGAGGTCTTCAATTTCCTTCAACCAGTTTCTTACCTCAACAAAAGTCTCCGTCCCGACAAAATTCTTGCCACCCATCGTTCTAAAGTCCTTGCAAACTTTTGCGAAATCCTCTTGCGGATGCTGAGGGGGAGGAGGAACCTCAGCTACGGGAGGAGGAGAGATGTTAGCGACGGGGGAAGGAGGAGGAATGTTCGCGGGGCCGGCTTCATTCGCCCTTGCCTCCATAAATCTCCGGAACCAGGCGGGTACTTGTACGCCTTCCGGGATGTTAAAGCGATCGGTCATACTAAAACGAAGAAAAAGATAGATTCAGAACGAAGAAACGAAGGATAGTGCTAATGGCTTTTGGGGAATAGCCTTTTAAAATAACTAGACTTTTCTTGGAAAATACTTAATTGGTTTTGAAAATAGTTTTTCAAAGGGTAAGTTTCAAAAACACTTTTGCTCAAATCTTGTAAACCTTATGCTCTGATACCAAATGTAACACCCCACCTCCGCCAGGGTAACTCTTGCAAGCACACTAGCTTTGGAGGGGCGTTAAACAAGGTAAACATGCATGTAGACATCACAAGACAGAACATATAAGTAAAACAGAGTAGTAAAGCAGCGGATAAAACTTAGCATTTCAAAACCATAGTCATGTTACAACAAAGTACTTGGTCATTATTCTCTAACAACAAAGTCTAGATAAAAGCATAAACTGAAAAACTGAAATACATAAAGTACTATCCCCAAAATGAAGTGATAAACCATAGCTAGCTCAATGTCCAAAACCGTACATGAGCAAATCCAGTAAGAAAGCTGTAAAGATCCAAGCTAAGCTCCAATGTTCCCACCCTGAGGACCTGAGGGGGGGAAACGGAAGAAAAGAGGGGAAAGAAAACAGGTCAGTCAAAAAGACTGGTAAGCCCTACTACTATCTGTCCATGAACTAGTAAAGTTAACTGGCATGAGAAGCTGAGATGAACACAAGGATAACAACATACTGGTATGGTGATTAACTAACAAGATAGATAAAGGTGTCATCGCATAATCAAGGTTAAGTTTTGCACCACGGGTGTACTAGCATTCTAACATGTCAAGTAAAAACAAGAATTGATCCCTTGGCCCAAGCTTGGCCCAACATCATGAGATGACCTAAATCAAGGTCCAACTACACGGTCTAGTTGATCGGCTCCCTATAAGCCTAACTCGTCAAGTGTCGGTGTCATACGGCCCAAACATGCAATGTAGCTAACTGCGCTACGTCCACCACAGGGTGTATCAAGTCCTAGGGTGTAGACCTCGGACACCAATCAAGTATGCACAGTCTAGATCTACTGGTACCCGTGCCTGATTTTCCAACTCCGGACTAAGTGCACGACCATAGTCCGCCTGGACCTACACCGGCGTACCTACTCAACCGTCGTTTTGGTCGCTTACATGTCAGCCCAGTAATCGTGCCCCACCCTAGCCTAGTCCTAGGGTCTTATGATACTATCAAGAGGGTTACTGCTGAAAAGGACCACGCAACTAGGGTTTCCTTAACGGGTTAAATGTGGTTAATCCGATCCAAACGTGGATTAAATTGGTTAAGTGTACCCAAGATTCATGACTTAACCCCGATTAACCCATCAAGCCCAAATTGATTAAGTATTAAGTGGACCATGACTTAACCCAAATCAGTAGGCACTAATTAATTAACTTAATGTGCTTTAACCTCTCACATTAGACTTTGTTGTGGTTACTAGTTAAGCTGGGCGGGTCCGGGTAGCTTTACACCACAACTTGGTCTAACCTCAGGTTTGAGCATAACATGACCAACTTCTCACTTTGGATCCTATTGTTTGTAGCCACTAGTTAAGCCGGGCGGGTTCAGGTAGATTTATGCTACAAACTCAACCCAACCTCGAGTTGGCCACACTCATATTTTCTAAGTGTCATGTCCATTATGTTTCCAAAACATAATTACAGGTTAACATATCACGTTATGTTATAAAAACCATATTTATGTCATAATGTTACCCAATCCCAACGTAATCCCATCGTTTACATAATCGCATCAACGCATAAAGGATAAAATAGGGACTTGGCATAATCATGACAAAAAGGTGTTGAAGCCACAAGTTTAACATGGTGGCATATGAAATGTACATATGTTCATATACTTGCATATTGCATCATTAGGCTTCAAAAGCATGCATAAAACCAAACTTAGCATATGAGTGATACATGGTGATAAATGACATGTAGAAGTTGCTAGAAGTTCGCATTTAGCCTCACATGCAAGTTATCATAAGGGATATGATAACTTTCATGTTGCCAAAATGCAACCTTTAATATAAAGCTTGGGGCTTTATGCTCACAACATCAAGTTTAACTTGCATAACATGATATCATGTGTATAATGATCAACCCAAACTTGCAAAACATAGCAACATGTGTCATACATAATGATTAAACCAACTTGCATAGCATAATTATCAACCAAACTTGCATATCATAATGATCAACCAAACTTGCATATCATAATGATCAACCAAACTTGCATATCATAATGATCAACCCCAAACTTGCATCATTCATTTAACTTTAGAGTGCAATAAAAAGAAAGTAGAAAAGGGCTTACAATGCTATGAAGACACAAATAAATAGTTATTATAAAGATTGAGACGAAGCCCTTATGCAATCACCAAAAAGACCCAAATATGAATGCTCCAATGAAAAACCCTTGAGCCAAATCAATAAAAACCCTTGCTTTGAAATAGAAATGTTGCAACTTGACTTGAATGCAAACTAAGAACACTCATACAAGCTTGAAAACACTTGTATGAACTCGCAATCTCTCATAGAAATAGACTTAGGAATTTTAGCATGAGAGTGGAGGCCATGAGAGGAACCAATTTGACATAGTTTAGTTGTAGGATTGAATAATGGTGATTTAGGCTAGGTTTAGGGGCCTTTTTATAGAAGATTAGGATAGTATTAGCCTTTGGATTAACCCTAGATTCAATCAGAGCCATCAAATCCCGTCACTAGCCTCCAAAACAGGTCAAACAGCCAAAATGGGTGCACCAGGTTGCCTGGGCCGACCAGGCAGGTCGACTCCCAGGTCGACCCTGGGGTCGACTCCCCAGTCGACCTGGGGGGGAGGTCGACTCCCCAGTCGACCCCCAGGTCGACCCCCCTGGGTCTGGCAGGAATTTTCCCGCCACTTCTGAAAATTGAAATTTTTGAATCTGTTTTGAATTTGAATTTTCCGTGAAACTTCGCGAGGCCATATCTTGGTCATACGGACTCCGATTTTCGAAAACTCGGACTCTATTTCGCGTATTTTTCCGAGACGAACACAATGGCACAGCCCGTTTCCCTTGATTCAGATTTTACAGTTTAATTCTGCCTTGATTTATGTTATAACATGTTATTCAAAAATACGGGTTGTTACATAGGCCCATAACCCATTTCAAGATTAAGGTTATTGGAGGGCTGAAAGGACACGGAGAATGATTCCTTTCCATTTTCTCAGCAGCCACAAACATTCCTTGAACCCTAGTATTGGCCTCCTCTTCCAAATCTCTCTCTAATCACTTTCTAATCACATATTAAGCAAATCAACAACAAATTAAGGCGGATTAGCATCAAAATTGTGGTAGAGCTACTGCACTACATAGGAATCCGAGCCAAATCAGTTAGAGTTTCATATTTACTTGTGGCTAAGGTGAGTAATTAGAATGTTTATTCACTAATTATGGCTAATTAGGGGTGATTAGTGATAATTAGCGAAAATATGACTCAGAAAAATATGTAGAAATTCTGAAATATTATTTTATGTCACTGGTATAAATTTAGGTTATTTTGGGTTAAGTTTGCTAATTCTATTGTTAGAAATGGTTAAACATGGTTAAGAGGAAAATCTTGGTTTTGGGTATGCTTGATCTAAAATAACCTGTGCGATTGATATTTTGATCTTTTTGATTGAACCTATATGTTGCCACTACTCTTTGGTATGTTTTATGATTGTTTAGTAAAGTTAGAATGGTTGAAAACGTCGTCGTATGGCGAGAATGGACGATACAAGCTTGTTGGAAATTCTGCAGTAATCCAGATCAGATCGGCTAGGGGGATCAGATCGACCAGGGGATCAGATAAGATGAGTTGAACCGAACCAGATTGGGGCATGGCGAGAAGGAAGGCCACTTGCATAGAATTGGAGTTGGAGTGGGATTCAGATCGCACCAGGAGGCACCGAACCGAGTCGCACCGGGAAGCACCGAACTGAACTGCACCATGGAGCATCATGACCCGAACCGAGGCAATGACCACGAAGCAAGCCCAAATGGAAAGAATGAACCGGACCGATGAGCATGAACCGAACTAGGGTGTGGACCACGGGCACCGAACCGAACCGGATTTGAAGTTACTACTACGCGACGAAGATCATGAACTCTTCTGAAGGACAACTCCAATCCGACCAGAAACCTGAGATGCAAAGGAAGTCCAGATGAGAGGTTATAACTTAGGATCCAAATGGGGATCGATGAGTTAACTTCTAAGGTTGGCCTTTGCTGTGGGACGTGTGCAAAGGGGTTATCGATATCTACAACTTCGGTTCACTATTGAGAGAGGGTGTATTGACTACGGACCAGTGCAGTGGGGTCAGAGGTTGCATGGAGTTGGACTCCATTAGGGCTCCAAAGGGAAAAGTGGTCGTAGCGATAGTTGTATGGTATGGGACTCCATCATGGCCCCAAATGGTTCTGGTGATCAAAGTGATGGATATCTATGCTTTACGCACTAAGTGAGATATGTGAGGATGATTTCTATGTTTGATGTTTACTATTACTATGACTTGCACACTCCCATTTTTACACTATATGTTAGTGTCACCTTAGAGTATTGCACATCTTGTTGTGCTAACTCTTTGGTTGCAGGTCCAGGTCAGGTATGATTTCTTATACCTGTTATTGCCCTATTTAGTGGTATAGATTTGCTATCGCTCATACCAGACTTTCATCTGACCGAGAGTTTTATATCTCTTCTTATTATTCTGAGTGCTCCTAAATGAGCAAACTAGAGACGGGTTAGGTGGTTATGCATGAGTAGCTTTCCGGAGATGAGCATGAGGCTTCCACATATTATATACATATATTCTCCCTGTGTTGTTGCTGGTCACTGCTTTGGGCATTAGTAGTGTACCTCTTTTATTTCCTTTTTAGAGACGGTATTTTAAAGTTGTAATAATGGTTTGGATCGTAAGGTGCATTTTGGATTCCGCTACTCTGATGGATTTAGTTTAGTTTTCATATTATGCATTGTCTCGCCTGTTTTATATCAAGTTATGTTATTATTATATTTTACTCCATGCGCTATGATATATGCTACAGGTTCTTGTTGATTCACCGTTTCAAACCCTTTCTTTTGACGACCGTCCCGTGCCAGTCGTGCATTGGCACAACGCATTTCTAGGGAAATGTCGACTGGTGCGGCATCGTCACAAATCTGTTGTGTATGTCGTATTGAACTGAATGTGTACTCTTATGTTGTAATCATACACATACACACACACACACACACACACACACACACACATATATATATATATATATGTACACACACAATTCATTTTGTTTAAAGAGTTTTGATATATTATATGTTGTCCATTCTACTATGAGATTATGATCTTCTTATTCTTCTATTCTACAATTTCTTTCTTTCTTTTCTCACCCTCTAATTTCTTTCTATTTACAATCTGGGTTATCGATACTTGGGTTTTTGGCAAGTAATACGGGATTATACACTATTGTCAAAGGTTCGAGCATCGAATTTTTTCCAGGTTGTTATAGTTGGTATCAGAGCATAAGGTTTAGTGATAACCTTGGCTCTGTAGCATAACTCAATAGAGATAGGGTTAGTAATACCCTAGAATGAGTTTGTGTATGTGTGCATATATATATATATATATTTATATATATATATATAAGAATGATATATAATGAAGCGGTAAAACTCATTAAAGGGGACTAGGGTATTTCTCCCCCCCCATCCCCTCTCTTCTGTCTTCACTTTCTTCTGCTACCTCCCACTTTCTCTACACTCTCATCTCCCATTACCCTATCTTTTCCCATTACTGGTTCTCCGCTTCTCGCTCCATTCACTTACCCCTTTCGCTTTATATTTTAGATTTAGTTTACAATAGCTCTGGTTCAAGACCCAGATCCAATCGAAACTGCTTGCGGTTTCTTCCATTACTTAAACTTCGACGAACTTCTCGTTGAAAAGCTTCTACACTTTTTATTTACCACTTAGATCCATTGTCATAAATCTATCGCTCCTGAACAGTAAGATGCTGTCATAACCTAGTGAGCACAGCTTCAGCGCTAGGATCTGAACTTCACCAACCGTTCTGCTGGAAATCGAAGGCTAAAGGATCAAGCTTCAGGTCTTCTTCCTTAATTACTACTTTTCTCCTGGTCAGTCAGTTTTGGAGAATGGGTTCAACATTTGTTTTGGTTATGGAGTTGATCTTTGGGTCTGTAGGGATTTGCAGTGAAGGTTGTTTAGATCTAGTTATATTAATTTTTGTGCTGATTACTTAGGAAGCATTGATGAATTTATCTATTCAATGTTTTGGTTAGTCGACTAATCGAGTTTATGTTACCCTCATCGTTGTTCGGTGGTGAAGAGTTTAAAATGTTAAGGTAGTCACCAGGGCAGGAAGCTATGGACGACTATTGCTCAGCGAGTTGGAGCACTTTTGGAGGATTTTGAAATAAGTTAGCCAGTCTGTACTTCTTTTCTTTTGTAATCTGGTTAGTATGCTAACCATTATTATGTATTACTTTATTCCAATTTAATATAAGTGTACCCGTTTTCAAATATATATATATATAAAAGAATGTGTATTTGTAATTGATCATAAAATTATTTTTATATTAGTTTTGCCCAAATTATATTTTTATATGGACATAATTTTCTCAAGTTATGATAGTATTGGTTTGTTTGATTTATTTGAATAAAATTCAAATTTTATTGAGATAAGACCAGTTATGATGGAGAGAATCACGAGCGAACTAGGCTTATATGATGAGTTAAGGGTATTAAAGGATAAGGTTTCTAAAGGAGAATCTTTCCTTCATTCTAACAGATATTCTAATGATGCTAATGGTAGCTTGGGGAGAGATGGCCAGATTTTTGTCCCTAGGACTTTGGATCTTAGGAAGAAGATTCTTGAGGAATGTTATAGGTCAAGAATGACCATACACCCCAGAGGTGACGAAATGTTTAGGGAGATGAAGAGAAGATTTTATTGGGAAGGAATGAAAAGAGACGTTGTAAAAATTGTTTCTAGATGATTAATTTGTCAAAGAGTTAAGGTGCAGCTAGGAAAGCCTGGAGGACTTTTGTTGCCCTTAGAGATTCCAATTTAGAAATGGAAACATATTTCTATGGATTTTAAAGATGGGCTTCCTAGGTGTAACAAGAGGAATGAAGCCATTTCGGTCATAGTGAAATGATTTGCGAGGAGCACCCATTTTATTCCAATCAAGAAGAGTAGGACCGCCACTTTATTAGCCTAGTTTTACGTTCAGGAGATTTTAACCTACATGGGATTCCAACTGCTATATTTATTGATAGAGACCCATCATTCCCTAGCAAGTTTGGCAATAGTCTTCAAGAAGATTTGGGAACGACGTTGAGTTTAAGCACAACCTATCACCCGCAAACAGACGGTCAGACAGAAAGGGTCATCAGAATTTTGGAGGATCTACTCAGAGCTTGCATCATCGACTTTAGAGGAGCATGGGAACAACACTTGCCTTTGGTAGATTTTTCATTCAATAACCGTTAACAAGCGGCGATTGGTATGGCTCCTTATGAAGTTTTTACGGGCCTCCATGCAAATCGCCAACTTTTTGGTGGGAAACTACTAACAATATTTTACTCGGACCAAATCTTATCCGCGAGCCCACGAAAATTATTGCTTTGATTCGGTAGAGAATAATGGTCACCCAAGACCGGTAGAAGTCATATAAGGATAAGAGGAGGAAAGAACTAGAATTTGATGTTGGATATTTGGTATTTGTTAAGGTTTCCCTTCTGAAAAAGATAGTTTGGCTTGGGAAGACTGGGAAGTTGGCCCCCAGGTTTATTGGGCCATTACAATTTTTTATAGGATTAGGAAGATGGCTTACCGAGTGGATGTTCCGGGGCGTTTGTCTGGGATCCACAATGTCAGCAATGTTTCTCATCTTCACAAATCCCTTAACGATTCGACTGACATACTCGACCTTAGTGATATTGGAGACATAGGGAGCTTCGAGTTGAAGTCTAAGGTGCCCAATGCCACCACAAGGATCGTGAAGCACAAAATCAGATGACTCTACAACAAATCTATTAACCTGGTCCAAGTTCAGTGGGGGGAGATAACCCTGTGAAAAGCACTTGGGAAACCGAGGAGAAGATTATGCTAACTCATCAAGAGCTTTTCTCGCATAATTACTTCCTCCTAAATTCTCATTTTTGGTTGCCTTGTGGTTTCTAGGTTGGACGGTAGGAGCTGGATGCAATACAAATTCATCATGCACTCATATAGATTTTCATACTAATTAGAATGTTTGCATACATATAGCATCACTTGATACACATACACGCTAGGACTAAGCTCATTATTAATATGTTTGCAGTTCATACTCACTATGAGTCATGGATGTTTATGGATGATTATAAAACAACATGGGTTTACAACATGGTTACTGAGATCAAGTTGTGTTCTTCGCCCCTTCAAAAGATTTCGACATGAAATCTCTTATAAGAGAGGAGGGAGAATTTAACACCCCATAAAATAAACATAAATTAGACATAAGGTACTGAAAATGGAAATTTGGATAGTTAGGAACTGGACCCCGAAAGTATATAATTAAATTCATAGCGAGATTCTGATCAGTTTTTATATTTATTTACGGAAAGCGGAGTCCGTATATGAAAGATATTAATAGAACAAGTTGTGTGTAAATATTAACACAAAAGATTTGAATTTCAAATAAATAAATATACAAATCTGGAATATATTAGTTTAGATAAGCATGAAAGGAATATTCCAATTGAATTTGAATTTGTATGTGATTATTTGTACACAAGGGGACAAGAATAATCAATATAAGGTAACTAATCAATCAAATAAATTTAGAAATTAATAAAAAGAAACGTACAGGAAAACAAATCTCTTGGACTCAACCCCAGAAGGGCGGTCGACTGTCACTGTAGAAGGTGGATCGACCGGGGGGTCAACCACCCTTCTATAAGAGTGGTCGACAACCCTCCTGCAGGGTGCCCAGTGATGGTTGTTTTTAAAGGAGGACTTATTAATATTTTTCTTTAATCAGACTGTTTGGGTTTAATCTATTGAATTTAATGGCCTGTATACACGATGTCAACTATAAATATGATCCCCAACCCTCACTCAAAATCCTACATCCATTCTTCTCCTTACCTCCATTATCTTTCTGCCATTGCTAAATCCAGAAATAAGGTTAGATTTCCCTTCTCCTTCACTAATCAAAATTTTATCCTCCTTATTCTAAGATTTATGTTAGTTTCAAAAATATGGAATTTAGTATATATAAGATCCTGATTCATTTGATTCTTATATACATATATTCATAAAAGGATTGGAGATCGTTTATGAAGGCCAGATCTGAATCTTATTCTACTCAAATCTATTGTTATTTATCCTTATAGCACTATGAGTGGACTTCATTTAAGTTGCTATTTACTATAATTTGTTAGTCTAAATTTGGATTGTTGTACCTAGGAAGATTTGGGTTTACACGAAAAGAAAACAATATCAAATCCCCCTGTTCTCCCATTTGTTTATTTTCGTATGAAGAAATAGCCAATATATTGTATATGTGGGTTTGGATTATTGAAATAATAAAATAGAAGCATGTCAGTGTTGTATAATATTGGTCAGATTCAACTTATTTTATTTGTGTAAATTCATATGTGTGGTTTTGTTGCAAAAGGTTAAGACTTAGAGAAATTTTAACGTTGAATAGATTCAAATCTCTAATTTTCTAAATGGAGTATTTAAACGTATTGTTTACAAGATGTCCAAGTATTAAGGTTTTGCATATAAACTTACATAAAAAGTGAATCTATACCAAAATAGTTTTTATTATTATTTTGGATATATGACACTTTGTTTATCTTTTATTATTGAGATAACCAAATCAAAACTAGGTTACAAGTCTTGCGTTGATATTGTTGTTTTCACATTTTGATTGTTACATGATAATATGTATATTTTTGCCATGATTGAAGGGAATATAGGAAATAACTTGTATGCATTTAATTTGAATAGGGATTGACATTTCAAATATAGTTAGTACATTAATCTCATTTGCATAATCACCATATATATAGCGTAATCAAACATAATATTATCACATATTAAGTGCATAGTAAATACATTTAAATTAGGAAATAGAATTTGAATGTCCCCATAAAAAAATGTATGTATATATGTGACTTAATGGCTTAAATTATAATAAATGACACATAGTCCCGAGGTTAACCATTACTAACAATAGAAATATGCCTAGAACTGAGCGGCATATCCAAAATCTAAAAGTAAGTCTAGTTAATGCGAGAGGCCTACATGTCATGTGCTAATATAATTAGTACACTATGATACGAGGTTAGGCCCAACTTGTAGTAGAAGCCTGTCCAAAACCACCCGACATCTACAAATGATTGGTCTAATGAGAGATGCCTTGTGTATATATGTATATATAGTATGTGTGCAGTAGTCATGCCTAGGAAAAATGTATTATGTGGTTGAGCTACCTCTTATTGGGTATTAAGTGGTTAAGACTAGGTCCGTTCCTAAGTTTAACACCTTAGTTCAGGTCCCAAGTCATGGGACTCACACTTCGAGGATTTAAATGGATATTGAGTCCGCCTTTCTCCTATAAGGTATTAAATGGTCCAAATAGACGATAACATATGAGCATGATAGTTCTTCAAGTAGTGTCCGATTCTTATATGGAGGCCTAGTGAAGGCTGACATATGGATGGTTTACATAAAAGGACTAAAGGAACCAATGTCTGAGGGAAGTATTAAGTTCATAGGAGATCACAAGTAGGGACATCTAGATAGTAACAAGATGGTCCGCCAAGAGGGTCTTAGATGGTGTCGCGCTCCTACCAAAACCTGGTATTAAGTGGTCGTTACTATTTATTAACCTACAAGGAAAGTACATATTTAATGACGTAGACGTTACTACAAGGTCTTAGTGGCTTGGGGTCCTCCATGGGTATTAAGTGACTGTAAGGGCCTTGTGTTGACAAGTTTTCAGATCAGACATACAGGTTAACAAGTTTCAAGACTAACGAGTTAGATATACAAATTAACAGACTTACAGATTGTTTCACCTAACCTTGTGTTGGGCCTACAGATTTACGAAACGGGTTTATTAGATTCATCTACCCATTTGATTTAACCTTATCCACCCAACATGTTTTAGGCATCATATTTATCCTAGATTTGCATTAATTGATCACTAATGCACAAACCTCTCACATTAGGTCGGTAGTTTGTGGCCGTTGCATGTGCTGGGCGGTTCCGGGCAGACTTCTACCACAAGCCAGACCTAACCTCGTTTCTAAGCATCTTTTTAGTTATGCCTACGACCTCTCACATTAGACTGACAGTTTGCGGTTGCTGGTTAAGCGGGTTGGGTACGGGCAGGCTTCTACCACAAACATAGTCTAACCTTGTGTCTCAGCATTCTTATTTTTAGCTAAAGTATTCATTCACAGATTATGCCAATATCAGACTAATTATGCCAATTCAACAAATTAAACTTCTTTACAAGTTACAGCAGATTATTCAAATTTCTATTAACTTTTTTTGCTTAATTTTAGATCGAGCCTACAGATTTTCGTATATTAAATTACCGTGTTCGGTTTCAACAGATTTAGCAGATTAGGCAATTTAACAGATTTAATCAACCCTTGAAATTCCATTGACATGCCTCGCCTAATCATAAAATTAAGTCTAATTTTACATGCTCAAATTATGGTCATAATTCACAATATAACATATGCCCCAAATTTTAGTAAAATTTACTCGGTACAGAATATTCTCTAAAAACTCCAAATCATGATATACAATACGAATTATGCCAAATTATAGCCTTTGATTTCAGTGTATGCCTAATATCCAAAATCCCCATTTAGGCGTATTCACATTTAATAATATAGATCTTTGCGCCTAAGTCATATACACAATAATTCTCCTTCTTCCAAATCACAGACTGTCATATATAGTATGCCCAGATCCAGATCTTAAATTACAACTTATGTTCTTTTCTCAAATCAGTCACAAATCAGTCATGTCTAATTATGCATCATTCACAATTTTTCCCAAATTTGGCATTCATGCATCAATCTCTTATTAGATTTGGCTCAGGCTCGTGGTAGCCTGGCTATATAACAGAAGGAAGGAAGAGATACAGAATAGTTACTATAATATTAATAAGATAGATCTACACAGAAAAACAGATCTGATAAACAAGAATATGCATAATCTCAAGTTCAGATTTATAACCATGTCAAGATCATAATTAAATTTCATATATGAAAATAACTGTACTCACCTTGGTTGGATTCTAAAAGAAAAAGGGTTGTAGTTGTTCTCTTTTAATCTTATTCAGATTGTAAGAAGAAGAAGCACTAGTTCTAGCTTAGGTTTCAGCACAGTAGAGACGCCATTAATTTATTTTAATTAGAACTAAGGCAGCATAGCGTTACAATGGTTTAGTGTGGAGAGAAAGTGGGATTTGGGGGGTGTTTAAATAGCATAGGGATCAACGAATCTGGTCAGAACGGGCGTCCAAATGCAGAAAAACGAACCATTCCTCAGATCTCAAAATAGGGGGGAGGTCGACCCCGTGGTTGACCCAGGTCGACCTGGGTCCTGGGCGGGAAATTTCCCGCCCAACCCTGGCGTGTGATTTGAATTTCGAACTTAAATCTGAGCTGTTTTAATTTATTTAAATTTTCTGAAACTTCTGAAGGCCATAACTTCTTCATACGGAGTCCGATTTACGCAAACTCGGACACTATCTCAAGAAGAATTCCGAGACGAACGCAATGGATTAACCCGTTTCCCTTAGTTTTTCTTTAAAAATTAAGTATACTTTGTTCTGTTACTTTTATGTTCACAGAAAATACGGGGTGTTACAAAAACCCTCCAATCAGCCTCTTCCACATCATCGGCAATTTCCCTCTGCACATTTCACACTCCCTTTTCACCCCTTCGCGTTTTATTTCTCAACCCAAAAAATAGTTTTCCCCAAAATTAAAATTCAATCCCAAATCCTTTTTTCATGGAAATGAATTTTCCTCCTGCGAAAGTGTCCTCTTGCAAAATCAAAATCTAGCGTCGCGATATCTCCTCTTCGTAGCCGCCACGCTCTCCAACTTTTCTTCATTGATGGCACACAAGAAGAAGGCCTCTACGACTGCTTTTCCTCCTCTGCTACTAGATCGGGGCACCTCTTCTTTGTGCGTTGTGTTAAACCTAGCGACGCTGATCTTTTAGCTCCTGGTGAATTCGGAAGTACTGCAACTGAAAAGGAATCTGGTAATACTGTAATAACCACGTTGAAGACTTCATATCCACATCTATCCTAGAAGACATTTAAAGAACAAAAACCCTTGTGAGTAGCCTCTATGATGATTCTGTTAATGTCAATCCGTCTCCAGCAGGTAACCCTCTACAACCCTTACTAGATGCAACTGACGTTGAAAGTAGATGAGTAGATACAGATTGTGATTTTGGGGTCGAACTGGCTCGGATGATTGAGCGTGGGAATGCTAGCAACGTTGTTGTTGCCTTTGGACTAATTGCATGTGCATGCTAAGCAAGTCGTGGCAAACGCTAGTTTTTAATGAGATTGATGCAATCACTACTAGGAATAGCGAAAATGATGCAATCTAAGGTCAATTCACAGTTGCAAAAATTAAGCAGAAACTGCTCTGATATGTTTATTCTATAAACGAACATGAAAATCTATGAAATGTACTAGAATCCTTAAAATGTTTTGGGTATTTTCAGGATGCTAATGGTGTATTTTGGGACAATGGTAGCTTAGCAGCACCACTGGATTTGGAGTTAAATGTTGATCTCTTGGTATTGGTTCAGCGATATGGATGGTTTTTACAATGGTCCACCATAATATATATGAGGTAAATCTATATTTGCTGCAGTACTTTAATAAGGTATCAATTTTATGTCCTCATGTTTAGTAGCTTGCATGCTAGCAACCATATAATGTCAATTTACATACTTTGATTAAATCATTATTACAAATGCAGCGGATATAAATATGATCGTTAGATAATTACAGTGTCGTCTGTAAGTTTGCTTTGGACCTTCCTTTTTTGTTACTGGCAACGAGTCCAAAAATGAGCTCATCTTAGCTACTGTTCTTCAAGGATTTTCTGAAGCCGTTAGCCTTCTTCTTAGGTACATTTTGTCTCATATTTCCATTTACACGCATATACAAACGCACGCACGCATATACAGGGAGCATGATTATATCATCTTTTAAGTTTTCATGGAAGTAAGAATAATCAATATGCTTCTTTATGGATAGAGGGGGGAAAGTTGAGATAATTGAAAGCGTTTCGTGATTGTGGTTGTTACAACTTACAGGGATCATTGCCGAGGGTGCAGATTTCACTGCGGAAGAAGTACCGTTTTAGAAGAACTCAACTTGTGTTTTTTTAATAATAATAATGACAACAATTATTATTATTGACTTACTACATTGTCTCAGTATATCACTTTTTTTTAATGTTGCAGTAATGTATGAAATGTAGTTGCCATATTAGGAGCTCGATATGGAGCTACTTCAAGACATGATAAATGGCAGCATCTTTATGTTGGATTTTCCATATAGTTATCCAAATCTGAATCTTCAAGCAAGTCCATATAGTTCTATTTTAGTATACTTTTCCATACCCTTTAGTAAATGATTGTTAGGTCGGTTGCTACTACTTCCATCATATTTTGAACTGATCATACTGGAGATAGAAGGAAAATCTTACTGGACATAGCTGATGCTTTGGGAGAAAATGAGGGGTTGATTCAAACTAAAAAGGAGGTTGTGTTGCTGCTGGAGCACAAGCCAGACAATGAAAATCAAGATTAAGTCAACTAGAGTAATGAGTGTTGTAGCGAGGTGGCAATGTAAAACTGATTGTGTAATATATTGAATTGTGTATGAGAAATGTGAATGTAAAATAGTTAAAGTCGGAAATTTGTGCAATTTCATATGTTGAAATAAAATATTTAATTAAATAAAAATACTGTTTGAATATAATTCTATGCAATAGTATTTCACATAATAAATATTTCTTTCTGTATATGAGATGAGAAAACAACATAAATCATAGACATCAATGTAAAGCCATCATAGGCATCAGTCAAAAGCTGATATGCTAAAATACTTATTAGAACAATTCGTTAATTAATTTTTGATGTCTTAAAGATGCTTTGACATCGTCTTTTAACTCATGTTAAAATGGACTACTTTAGACATCACCGACAAAGACATCACACCAGAAAAATGAAGACATCATTTTTTAGTCGATGTCTATGTAAAGTTTTCTTGTATTGACCAACTAGCCATTTAGAGTGGCTCTAAACTCCAATAGGCCTTTTTTGGATTGGAATTTAGGCACATTCCGAAAGGGTTGTTACAAGCACTCTTTCTAAGAGGGACGATAGAGACCTATCGAAGACGACACTATGGGTTGTACCTAGATATATTAGGCATATAGCTATATACATAGGTTTGACCTTTTTGGAAGTAAATGAGTATGTTTTACACACAAAGGTGACAGTATTGTAAACCCTAATAACCTAGTATAACTAAAAGAATAAATAGAACAGTATATGTAGTGTTATTCTTAAAAGTATATAATTTATCCAGTCACTGACCTCGCCCTCCCCTCCCCCTCCCCCCGTTATAGCAAAATCTGCAGGTTGTATAGGTGATAGAGATTTTCCATCTTAAATTGTGTTATTATAACACTCCGTAATTTTGGTATTAGTTATATATTAGTTAGCTAACAAACTATGTCAAAAAAATGAAAATAAAGGAAACAATGGGACTTAACAATGAAATATGCACCACTTAATTTATGGTAAAATTCTTGTCGGCTGTTATATTTAGAGTTTCACGATCGAAGTTCAGACGAAGAAGCTATAAACAACATTTGAATTCAGAACAAAAATTAGATAAATTATAATATATAAGGATGGTCCATTGGTTGGCCCACACTTTGTAGCAGTCGATAGGCATCCATGAGGGAACGATCAACCGATCTCGACAATAATGTTTGGGTTTCCACTATCAATCCCAAATAAAAAGGAAATAATCATTCCTTGTAATTCCATATGGATTCATCTTTCCTTTTTGCTATCTATTATTGCAAATGAATTTATGAAAATCATAAGGAAAATCTTTCTAAGGAACGCAACTTTATCAAATTAATTATGAAAAAAATATTTTACTTGATAATAGTGACTAAAATATACTTTTGGGTAGGGTTAGGATTATACGTCGATAGGATTAGTACGTGCTTGTTGCATCAACAAGTAGAAAGAAATCTAAACACTACAAGAGACGCAGTGGTTTCCAACGGCCAAGGGTCGTTGGCGGTTGTTGGAAACCCGTTGGTATACACATCAATGGTTTCTAACGACTTACAATGCCTCCAGCGATAATTTTCTAGTAGATTTCAACTTTATAACTGGGTCACGTGAATTTCATGTTGGACCAGTAAAACATTGGTAACCAATGAAATTTTCCATTGGGAACCGTTGATAGCCATTGAAATATATAGACCTATATGCTGTTGGGAATCGTTGGACGCTGTTGGAAGTATAAGTAAAAAAATTCATAGATTTCAGATTACTCACTTCTAGCCACCCCCACAATCTCATATTCATCAAAACAGCTCCATTTCAATCATATGCATCACAGTCATAATCACATATATAACCAAATATAATATTATACCAAAATCAAACACAAAACATCCAAAACACATAACATTAATTAATATTACAAATACATCAACACAACATTTATGTACATACATCCCAACGTCATCAACCCAACGTCATCAACACAGCATATGTGTACATACATCCCAATGTCATCAACCCAACGTCAAAATAAACAGTCATCCAACACCACGTTCAAACCATCATCACCAATACAACATCAACACGTACACACCATCATAATGTATCAAGCGTAATCCTCACCCACTCTCAAAGCGTATATGCACATACATATATATATAACATAAAACAAACTAACATCAACTCACTCTCCCTCGAAACCACCAAATGAAGGACCATTACCGTACTAGGCAATGAACTCCACCAGACGTTGGTTAACCTGCTCTATCTTCTCTTCGCGGTGGCGATCACGCTTATTTAGCTCTGTGATCTAGGCTCATAGCTGTCCAATCTCCTCCTTGTCCTGAGCCCTATAATACAACTGTTGACATCTCATAACCTGTAAATAATTTTAGATTTTCATTATTTCATAATAGCAACTCAAGTACATTTCAATTTTTATCATAAATTTTGGTTTCTATTACCGCTTGGTTCCTAAAACTGTAGCGGCTGTTCCGGGTTGGTGGATCCATGAGAGTCTCAAAAATCATATCCTCATCCTCGGCAGTAAACTTAGTCCTTCAAGTCTCCTCAAGCATTTGTGCCCTTTGTTGCTTAACCTGTTAAACAAAATACAATTGAATTTAGATAACACCTTTTTAATTAAATTATAACTTTAAGTTAACTATGTTATACTTACATATGCATCACTTGCTTTGGCATCGTGGTCCCAAGAGTAGGAAATTGAGCCTATGCCATCATTCTTACTCATTGCGTGTGTATGCTCAAAAACATCCTAGTACGACACAAGAACACTAAGTTGTCTCTCCTGAAATATGCATAAATGTAAATTAGAACTTAAATTTAAATCAATTAAATTTTAACAACTTAGAACCTAAAATCTCTAACTGTGTAATTAATATATATACTAGGTCCTTGCGATGGTGCTGGAACTACTTGTATAATGACCCAAACTTCCCAGTAAAGGAAAGCCTGGATTGTAATGAGAACTCGATAAATCAGAACACAAACAGAAGAACATTTCATTGCTTATTACAACAATTTACATCAGAGTACAAGAATATACAGAGTATGAAAAATTTACACATTGTAAAATATCAGAGATTAAAACACATTACATAGCAGTGGAAAATAATACAAAACACAACTAAAAGAGACAAACGGATACAGAGCTTTCCGAATATCGTTCCAGCTATAAACCAGGATCCTGTGAATATAAATCTACAAAACCAAAACTTCTAGCTGCCCATGCGTAAAATAGGGGCACCCAGAGTTTAGGTGAAAAAAATAAACTCCAGGTCAATCATGTGACTGGTGCGAGAACTAAAATAGTTATTAAATCTTTACTTTAAAAATAAAGTAAATCAAGGGACCACGCCGTATAACACGGAAGGGGTTTCCTCCCAAAAATACCAGTGCCTAAAAGCAATGCTTTTTGGCAAAATGAAACTATTATAAGACTCAGGTCCATCACACAATGCAACGCAAGCCAGAGGATAGAGTTTTACCTTATAATAGCCAAACATGCTTGGTACATTTAAAGCAAATCATTTTGATACTATTATAGTGTAAAGTGTATGAAAACGACTTCAAATATGAATGAATCAATCATAGACGGCATAGCATCCAATGCTACTATGTCACCATACTAGGTGTAACAACCCGCTCATTCGACGATTTTAGATTTAAATATTTAATTTAAATATATCGTCGTATCTTATGCGTCACTCAAGATGTCATTTTTCACAAACGATAAAATTAGGATTCGGGACCACTTCCATTGTGTCTTGATCATCGTTTACGATTTTGACCATAAGCATCGACATGTTCTGAGCTTCGGAGATTTGGCACCTTGGCTAGGGCTTGGTTGAGCTAACCTAGCTCACTCCGTATAACCAAATCAGCTGTAACACCCCACAATTTTAAAGCAGGACATAAGAGATAATTAAAGAATAACTAACTATTAAAAGAAGAATTAAATGAAATGGGTTACGCCATTGCGTTCGTCTCGGAATTCTGCTTGAGATAGAGTCTGAGTTTGCGTAAAACAGATATCATATGAAGAAGATATGGATGAACGAAGTTAGGCAGAAAAATAGGAAGTCGACCAGAATGCACTGGCGCACTTCACAAGTGCACCAGTACAAAAATGCACTAGCGCACCTGCCAACTGCGCCTATAGAATTTTGGAGTGTTCTGTGATGATGTGTATTCTTCTGAGTGGTCGGATGATGTGTATTTAGCCAGGTGGTTCTGATGGACTCCTAATTCATCTAAGGGCTCTAAATAATCCTAGACATCTATATATACGTAGCTAAACCTAAACCCTAACATCATAACCCTAAAACTATGATGCCGTCATGATGTTCGTTTACAAGCTAGCCTAAGCCTCCATTCATTCTCTCCAAACTTGAAAATCAAATCCAAACTAGTAATCGATTAAGAAGAACATCAAATCAAATCTAAATTATAAGAACAAATAGTCTACTTCAAGGGAGAGCTATTTAGTTTCAGAATACAGATCCCAGAATTCAAGTCCGTTCTATAATTTGTAAGTTCACGTTACTTTTAGAAATAAAAGTTAATTGTGATTCTGACATTGTAATAAATCTGGATCTAAGATTATACCTATTTCTATATCCATTGGATATATCTCGTTGATAATATTATGTCCGTTCTTTGTCTCTTCTTTCCTTCTTCCTTTTTTTGTTTTATAGCTAGGCAACTGCGAGCTTGAGCCAAATCTCATAAGAGATGAACATACGTTGGAAATAAAATTGGCCATAAAATATGATTTAGGCATGACCAGCGCTAAAATTTGGGAAAAAGAATTAAATTGTGTATAATTAGGCATAATTGAGTTGTAACTGATTTGAGGAAATAACACATGTTGTATTCAAAACATAAAGTGTATCGAACATATGACTTGAGATTTGAGGCATAAAGTGTTGGACATATGACTTGGGATTTGTGGCATATAGTATTGAACATATGACTTGAAATTTGAGGCATAAAATATTGGACATATGACTTGAGATTTGAGGCATAAAGTATTGGACATATAACTTGACTTTTGAGACATAAAGTATTGGACATATGACTTGGGATTTAGGGCGAAAATTAAACTGTAAATATAAGGCATAGTACATGTTGTGGTTTAAGATCTAAAATTGGGGGCATATATATATATATATATATATATATATATATATATATATATATATATATATAAAAGTTTATGATTTGGGGAAAAAAGATTAGTGTGTATAGTTATGTATGTCTTAGGCATAAAAACAATATTTGCCTTTGTTTTGTAAGTCGGTTACTTTTTAGATTTGAACACCAAAATCTAATTGTGACATGTAATAAAATGGATATGAGAATATGACTGATGAAAGATATCCTTTCATTGAATCTGTGCTTGAGTATATATACATCTTTGGGAATCATTTTTGACTATGAAATTGGTCCAATCATATCTATCCTTGTTGTATATCGGAATTGTAATGCTTTTTAAAATTCATGATGATATTCATAACATATTTATATGCCTGTGATGTATTCTATGCAAAACTTGTCTTTTTTTAGTACATCAAGTTTATTGGACCAATAGTTCTTATCATCATATGACTATGCCTATCCTTACGATGTTCCATCTTGCTTCTCCCCTTATTTTATGAATCTTGGGTGGAATCTCGAAACACGTACGTTATGAATGCGGGGGTAATTGGGTATAACATGAAATTGACATTATTTGGCATAATTTGGAACATGTAGTATGGCATGACTGTTAAGATGCAATTTGGGGTAATTTGACATGAATTATGGAACATGTAATTTGACATATTGAACCTAGAATTGGCATGAACGACAAAGTATGAAATTGGAATATAAATCAAGTTTTGGGCAAAAATTGTTATTATTGAGAATTTAGGGTAACTTAAGCATTAAATCTAGATTGGGCAAAAAATGTAACATGACTAGTTTCGGTGAATTTGGTAATTAGCATGCAAAATCTAAATTTGGGTATATAGGGTAACTGTGTAGATTAAAGAAGAATGTGCCTAGCCCGAGGTTATATTGAGTTATGGTGTAAAACTGCCCGGAACCGCCCGGCACATCCAGTAACCACAACAACAACTATCTAATGTGAGAGGTTAGTGATCATGCCCAAGAAAACCCGAGGTTAGATTGAGTTGTGGTATAAAACTGCCGAAAACTGCCCGACACATCCAGTAACCACAACAAATATCTAATGTGAGAGATTGGTGCATTAATAAATCAATTAATGATAATGAACAAGAAGAACGACTAGGGTTAAGTTAATAGGAAACACTTAACCAGTATAGCATGATGAATGATTAGGGTTAAGTTAATAGGAAACACTTAACCGGTATAGCATGATAAATGGAATGGGTTAAGTTAAACACTTAACCAATATAACTTGATTAGTGGTAGGGTTAAGTTGACACAAGAAGGCAACACTTAACCAAAGTAATGACAAGTTGGTGGGTTAAGTTAACTTGAATTGATTGAAGATACTTAACTAATACAACATGATGAACACATGGGGTTAAGTTAATAAGAAAACACTTAAATTGATGAACAAACGGGGTTAAGTTAATAAGAAAACACTTAACCAAAATGACACGATGAATGGGTGGGTTAAGTTAATATGAATGGACAACACTTAATCAATATGACATAATTTGCGGGAGGGTTAAGTACATATCGGGTTGGTGGGTAATATTAGTAAATATAGGCCCATAAATATAACCATTAAATAAACATGCTTGAATCGATGGGAGGGTTAAGTACATCACGTGTAGGTGGGTAATATTAGTACATATAAGCCCACAAACTTAACCGTTAAATAAACATACTTGAATCGATGGGAGGGTTGAGTACATCTCGTGTATGTGGGTAATATTAGTACATATAGGCCCACAAACTTAACCGTTAAGAAAACATGCTAGAATTGGTGGGAGGGTTAAGTGCATCTCGTGTAGGTGGGTAATATTTGTATATATAGGCCCACAAACTTAACCAGCAGGAAATCCTAGTAACGGGGACCCATTTCAACAGTAACCCACATAGAAGTATCATGGTACCCTGAAACTAGGAAGGGTGGGGCACGATTACTGGGCTGATTATAAGCGGTCAAAACAGCGACAGGGGGTACGTTAGTGTAGGTTCGGACGGTTTACGGGCATGCACGTACTCCGGAGTGGGAAAAAGCAGGCACTGGGTACCAGTAGTTATACACTGTGCATCTTGAATCTTGTTGGGTCGCTATCATAAGGATTGATACAATTTATGGTGGGACCAACAAAGGGTATCTACACGCAAGAGAGGGTCGATTGACACAGACACATGGAACATTTATGCAAGTAAGGAGCCGATCGATAGGGTAGTAAGGGTACATCTAGCATGTTCATGGCAATTAGGCCGATTGAGGTGGAATCCTCACGATAGATGTACACCTGAAGGCTACCACAATTACGGGGACTGGGATCACATTATCATTTATACAGATTATTAGTTGGGACGCTAGTTAGGTGGTGTAGAGATAGATATGGAAATCAGAACAACAAAGTAGTAGCGAAGCAGAGAAACAGTAGAAGCGCATCCAGTTTATCTTCCCTTATCATACATTATGCTTATCCTATGTTATCTTGTTATCCCTGTTATCACGGTATTGTCTTATATTCAATTTATTCATGTCATGATGCTTTTGCCTGTTTATATGCTGAAGGTCACTGGACTTACCAGACTTATGTCTGACCTAGTTTTATTTCGCCTCTTTTCTTCCCTTTCCCCTCCAGGTTCACAAGGAGGAAATGTTACTGTAACAACCCGCAAAAATCAGGACCAATTTAAATTTTTTATTTTAGAAAATTTTAATGAATTTGGACAATATAAAATTATTTATTTAAATAATAATGATCACAAATTTGATTTAAATCGAAGTTAGAATGAATGATTTAATTTTAATTAACAAAAGAGTTAGAAATAGCGCGGTAGTTTGAAAAGTCAAACTTGAAATTTGACTGACCATACAGGATGCAAAATTTAACGGAATTTAGTGAAACCAAAAATATTAGAATCTATTTAAAAATATCTTTCCAACGAATCCGAAAAATTGAAATTTCATAGCGAAAATCAAAAGTTATGGCCAATTCAATATTTAGAAAGGTCGCTATGAAATTTATAAAGGTCAAAATGCTACTTTTTGCATACGAAGGAATTTGAACTCGAAACCACTTCCATTGAGTTCAGAATGATGTTTCTACATTGAAAAAAGTAAACACTTATATATTTTGAGTTTCGGGATTTATTTGTTTAAAAATATATTTTTAATATTAAATATATTGGCCTTAAAAATAGTCATTTTTCAAACGACCTCGGTTTTCGACGAAATCACTTTTGTTGGAACCGGAATGTCAAATTATTGCTAGGTTTCAATTTTCAGAATTTTTCGAATTAATATGTGAGCGTGGGAAAAGAAAATGTGTTTAGACTATTTTAGTTAAATTTAAACGCCTTAAAAATAGACATTTTTCAAACAGTCTCAGAATTCGATGAAATTAGTCTCGTTAGAACCGTATCGTCATAAGAAAGCTAAAAATATTTTTTTTTTTAGAATTTTTAGAGATCGTATGTGGCCCCAGCATATTTAAATGTATGGTAGAATTTAAATAATTAATTTAATATTGTATTTTCAAGTAAAACCGAAAAAAAAACTGCTGTATATTTCGGAATTGGACCTTGGGACATAGCCCATCGCGTTCAGAAGGCCTCAAAACGTTAAGATAGACAGTAAGCAGGCCCAAATCCGAGAAAGTCCAAAAATCCACTTTATTTCACGAAATTCGGAATTAAACATTAAAATAATAAAAAAAAATGGCTGAAACCCTAATTTTCTAATGGCCAGCCACCGCCTAGATTTCGATGGCCAGAATTGCTCCAACTTCAAATGCTTAGATCTCCCAATCCGTTCAACGAAATTCGACGTATGATATACCAAATCGAAGAGAATTCAGAGAGCTTTCCATCCATACGGTCAAGATTGGGTTTTGGTTCACGGGTTTCGCGAATTCAGGGCTAGAAGGTGACGGTTTTGGGTGCATTTTTCCATGCAGTGGGCCCACCGAGCTCGGCCTCGGTCCTGGTGCAACAAGGTGGTGGTGCGGGCTTCGGACTGGTGGCGGTTGATCGGTGAATGGAGGTCCCAAGGGGGGTGCGACATGAAGGAGGGAGAAGCAAGATGGGTTCGGCCGTGAGAAAACACGGTGGAAGAAGAAAGGTTGCGTCTTCTTTTTTTTTAATTATTTTATTATTTAATTATTTAATTTGTCCGATCTTTAAAAATCCGTAACTCTCTCATACGAGGTCCGCTTTACGAACCGTTTGTTACGTTGGACTCGTCTTCTCGAGAGCTTCGCGATGGCGCAGACCGCAGCTGAAACGGAGACAATCGAATTTCATCCAAATTTCGATGTGAGAATTCTAATTTTATTTGCTTAATTAATTATAGATTATTTTCTTGCATTAAAAATAATTGTTTGATCATTAAATCCTGACCTGAAATGTTCGGTGTTGTTTGGATTGATAATTGTTGCTTGTTGAATGCTTGTTGTTCATGATATGCTAAATCCGCTTTGAATTGTATATACTTTATCTGCGGTTGGAAAATGGGATCTAAAATTAAATCAAAACATATTTTATTCAAAAAAAAAAAACATTTATTCAGATCTAGTTGGAAAAGTTTATTTTATGTTATTAAAATAATATTTTTATTATTCTGAATTTAACAATAGAAATTGATCGACAAATAAATATTTATTTTTATTTGTTGATTTAACAATGGAATTTGTTTGACAACAATTATTTATTTTTATTTGTTGATTTTATAATAGAAATTGGCACAACGAATAAAATATATCTTTACGGGTTTACATTAAAGAGAATGTTTAAAAAAAAAAAATTGATATGAGGTTGTTTCATTAAAAAGAATGAAAACAAAGGATTTCATTTTTTTTATATAAAAAATGGTTTTCAATCAAAAGTCATAATTTATTTGTCACTTTGATGTTCAATAAAAGTTGCAACATTAAAAATCTCTTTTTATGTTATATTGTTTTCAATAAATGTAGTAACATTAAAATTTCATATTTAATGTAATAAGTGTTTTCAATAAAAAGAAGCAACGTAAAAAGATCATATTTTTATGTGTCCATTGTTTTCAATAGAAAGACTTTGCATAAAAAAAAAATCACATTTTTAATGTGATTTAGATTTCATTGTAAAGATGAAGATAAAATGGATTTTATTTTTATTTTTATTTTCATTTTTGGCAATGGAAAGTTTATAAATTAAAATTGCATTTTATTGAAATTTTGTTCATTGTAATGAATAGAAAAGATCGCATCCATATGTGTAATGAGAGAAAAAAAAGATTACATTTATATGTAAGGAAAAATGAACAAAAAAGGATTACATTTTTAATGTAATCAAAGATTAAGAATCACATTTTTGGTTTACATATCATATGTAAATTAAAATTCATTTTAGAAGTAAAACTTTTGTTTACATTTATATGTAAATAAAAAAAGGCATGTTTTGGAAATCACAATGTTTGTTTACATTTTTATATGTAAATAAGAAATTATTTTCAGAGGTTACATTATATTTGTAAATATATTTTGTAAATAAAAAGTTGTTCTTTTATTTGCATTCACCAATGCAAAGGTATATTGAAAATAAAATTATTCTTTTATTTGCATTTACCAATGTAAATATACATTAAAAATAAACTTGTTCTTTTGTTTGCATCTAAAAATGCAAATATATATTTAAAAATGAAACTTGTTCTCTTATTTGTATTTACGAATACAAATATATATTAAAGTAAAATTTATTCTTTTATTTGCATTCACTTATGCAAATACATTTTGAAAAATGAACGAACCTTTTTATTTGTGTTCCCAAACACAAATACATTATAGAAAATGAATGATCCTTTATGTTTGTGTTCTCAAACACAAATATAACATAGAAAATTAAAATGGTCTTTTTATTCGTGTTCTTAAACACAAATAAAACATTAAAAATAAAAGAACATTTTTGTGTTCTCCAACACAAATATAACATGATTTTAAAGTAGTGCATTTTTATTTTTATTTGCATTTTCAATGCAAATATTTCATGAAATCAAAAGTTCACATTTTTGTTAACATTTCATAATGTAAACAATACAAGAAAATAAAATTTACGTTTTTGTTTGCATTCTACAATGCAAACGAAATGTAGAAAATAGAATATGCATTTTTATTTGCATTCTATCATGCAAATAAAACAAAGGAGATTAAATTACATTTTTGTTTGCAACTTTAGTTGCAAACAAACAAGAAAATAAAAATTGCATTTTTGTTTGCAAATTTTAGAAGCAAACAAATTTATTAAAAACAAAAGTTACATTTTTGTCAAAATTTTTAAATGCAAACAAAGCATTAAAATAAAAGTTACATTTTTAATTATATATTTATTTCACTTGATGTAAATAAACATAAAATAAGAATTTGTTCTTTTATTTACATTTCTTGATGTAAATAAAAACTAGAAACTAAATATTACATTTTTATTTGCATTACTCAATTCAAATAAAACATGAGAATAAAAAAAAATACATTTTCATTTGCAATCCTCAATGCAATTCAATTATAAAATGAAAATTTTTATTTACATTCCTCTATGTAAATAAACATCAAATTAAAAAGCTGAATTTTTATTTGCATTCTCTATTGCAAATAAAACATGAAATGAAAAGTTATAATTTTGTTATTATTTGTATTCCCTATTACAAATGGGATTAAAGATTTTATTCTTCTTCTCATTTATATACAATGAAAAGAACTGAAATAAAAGATTATATTTTTATCGACATTTTACATTCGATAAAGGAATAGAAATAAATTCATTCTTATTGACATTTTACAGGCAATAAAAGGAATATAAATAAAAGAGACACTCTTATCATCGTGTTATATATTGTGTGTTACACTGCCATAGGCAAGTTACCTGACTTGTTTATGTGATTGGGTCGATAATTTTCACACATCGCCCAAGTGCACAAATAATTTATTATTTGTTTATTGGTTGAAACCCCACACGGGTGTTGGGATGAAAATTAACATACACTAATCCCAATATTTAGTTGTATGTTGATCGTTAGATCGACAGGCTGCGATGAGCGTTATTATTATTTTTTACGCTTACGCAGTGGAATTTACACTTTGGATGAAATGGATGATTTGATGATTATATTGTTATTGTCATATATATGATGTGTGTGAAATCCATATAATCCAAATTATATGGTAAATGATTGAGTCGCATTTTGTTTCAGATGATCTTTTAAATAAGAGTATTCTTACACTAGAAATTCTTTTTATATAAAGGATATATTTTCATAAAAAGATATTTTAGTTAAGTATATTTTCAAGATAAAGAATATGTGTAAAAGATAAGAATATGTAATATGAAGAATACTTTCCAATAAGAATCTTTTGTATAAAGATATTTTAATGATTATTTTAAAATATATTTTATAATAACGAATTAATATTTAAAGGGAAATCCTTTAATTAAGATTATTAGAATTTGCAATTATATTTCATGATATGAGATACATTGAGATGTGAAGTGGATTTATCGTGGATGGTGTTTTTAAATGACATTTGTCCATTAATCCAATTTACATCAAAATTATTATTTGGAATTTATAAATCTATTCATAGATTTAACAAAAGCATTTTCTAAAAATCTAGTTTTCCAATTTAATATATATTAAATTGGAATTAAGTGGAAATTCGAATGGTAATAATCGAGATGGGCTTCTGTAATAGAAGACCGATATTATATATGGAATTTAAGAGGCTCTGCCGTTATTCCATGTATATTGTTAGTCCGATACAGAAATTTATATCGATTATGTATTGATTTGATTTCTGTGAAATTCCTTATTTTGGAAATTGATTTGTGGGTTTATCGTGAACTGTGTTTTAAATGACACTAGTTCTTTAACCTGCTTAAAACAAGATTTATTCCTTAAAATAAATGACCTTGTGAAAATGATTTTTGATATTAAATCAAATTCAGAGTTTTTAATAAATCTTTTAAGGAAGATTTATGATTTAATTTATTAATTTATCTTTGATAAAATTTATGAAAATCTTTTAATATGAATATCTTATTAAAAGAATATTCGGGGTCGGAATGTGACATAATGTGTGATTTTCCAATATTTGATTTTTAATCACAAAATACGCGAGTTATTCAGAAAGACCGGGTTTAACCCATTCTGAATAAGCATCACGACGATCAAGAGTCGAAGATGAAGACGGTGGTAGAAGACCGAAGGTTTTCACATCGTTGGGATGATGATGACTGGTATCTTGAATTGGGACAGTACATTCCAAGGCAAGGTATTTGGTAATGATCGTCCAAACGTATTTGGAGATCGACGGACACGTTGTTTCGCTCAGACCCAGAGCGGACTTGTAAATGGATTGCGTGTCTGACATTGTATTCTTTTCTACTGTATTTGTTGAACGCTACTGATTATATATTTCTGTTTGGTGGTGGAGAATTTATTCTTCACTTAACCCCCTTCTCTAAGACGTATGAGCTTAGAGGTTATATATATATTGGTAGATGATCAATGATATGGTAGAGTCTGACAATGTGGCATGCTAAGATGCAATTGATCAAGGCTTTGTTGAAAAGCAGGCCTTGTGGTTGATGATCAAAGCACAGTCTATTTAGACATAGCTTTGTGTATATCGTGATTTCGCGAGCCTCACAGCCCGGTAGAGTCTAAAACGGGAGAAGGGAACGCAGGGAGTGCACACGTTTCTTTCTAGCTAGAGTAGTGCCAGGGACCTACCAGCGCTGGCATTTATTCATTGTGGTTGTTGGATTTTTCGAGGCCTCGGGTTATGCGGTCGCCACTGGCCGTATTATAGGTCCAAAAGGACCGGGAAGCGTGTGTTCAGGCATAACTAATCCACAAAAGCAAGTGTGGACCGGCGCTGCAGGATCCAAGGGTTGGACAGAGTACCAATCCTGGGGCATTTGCTAGAGTGTCTCGAATCGGTAAGGATCTCCTCCCTAGCCTTGACTCAGATGGTAACCCAAATTTCCAATACGACATCACGCGGTTTTGATTGTATACCTATATATGGCGACATAGTGGGATGGGGCACTCATGCCGTCTAGGATTGATACATTTACTTTGATGTATTTCAAATTGGTTGCACACTATTATTATATAATACCGTGTTTATCGTATCAAGCATCTTTTGATCATTATAAGGTAAAACCCTATCCTCCGGTTTGCGTTGCATTGTGTGATGGGACTTGGGTCTTATAATGGTTTCATTTTTCTAAAAAGCATTGCGTTATTTTAACGATTTACTTTAGTCATGCACTGGCAATCCATAGGAGAAAACCTGTTCCGCGAAAGTGGCGTGGTCCTGGGATTAGCCTTATTATATTTTATTGGTTAGGTAGAATTCTCACACCAGTCCCATGACTGACCTGTAGTTTGTCCACTGGCAAACTCGGGTGCCCATATTTTCCACACGGGCAGTCGAGTAGCTATTTTTGCAGATATATTAAGCAGGATTCTGGGTTGAAGCTTAAAGCTGTGTCCAGAGATAGAGAGTCTTCCGCTGTGTTCTTCCGTTGCAGTATATTACATTTTTTTATTTATCTTCCCCTGTAATTATACTCCAATGTACTATGATATGTATATTCTGTACTCTGATGTAACATTTATTGTACTGTTATAAAAGTCTTCTGTTATCTATTGTAATGTGTTGTATGCCCAAAGTTAAAGTATTCGTAGGTTTCCACTTTTTGGATCAGACCTGTGTGGTTTATGGTCGATTCAAAGGGCGGGGATTCGCGGGTCTTTACATTTGGTATCAGAGCTCTGGTTAGCTCAAACCTTTGGGGTACAACTCGTTAAAACTGAACGGAAGACTCATCAGGGATTGGATTAGTAATGTTCAATAAGAATACTCATTAGAGACAGGATCAGCAGTATCCTAGAATGAGTAAACTCGTTAGAGATGGGGTTAGTAATGCCCTAGAACGAGTTAAGAGTTACGAATTTATAATTAACGTATTTTTGATATTTATAATCTATTCTTTGAAATATGATTTTTATGTATATTTTGAAAAGATAATTAACCATTAAAATTTAAAATTAAGATAGTTAATTTTACAATTTTTAGCTACATTCCTTTTCGAGGACGAAAAGTTTTTAAGTGGGGGCGATTGTAACAACCCGCAAAAATCAGGACCAATTTAAAATTTTTATTTTAGAAAATTTTAATGAATTTGGACAATATAAAATTATTTATTTAAATAATAATGATCACAAATTTGATTTAAATCGAAGTTAGAATGATTTAATTTTAATTAACAAAAGAGTTAGAAATAGTGCGGTAGTTTGAAAAGTCAAACTTGAACTTTGACTGACCATACAGGATGCAAAATTTAACGGAATTTAGTGAAACCAAAAATATTAGAATCTATTTAAAAATATCTTTAAAACGAATCCGAAAAATTGAAATTTCATAGCGAAAATCAAAAGTTATGGCCAATTCAATATTTAGAAAGGTCGCTATGAAATTTATAAAGGTCAAAATGCTACTTTTTGCATACGAAGGAATTTGAACTCGAAACCACTTCCATTGAGTTCAGAATGATGTTTCTACATTGAAAAAAGTAAACACTTATATATTTTGAGTTTCAGGATTTATTTGCTTAAAAATATATTTTTAATATTAAATATATTAGCCTTAAAAATAGTCATTTTTCAAACGACCTCGGTTTTCGACGAAATCACTTTTGTTGGAACCGGAATGTCAAATTATTGCTAGGTTTCAATTTTCAGAATTTTTCGAATTAATATGTGAGCGTGGGAAAAGAAAATGTGTTTTGACTATTTTAGTTAAATTTAAACGCCTTAAAAATAGACATTTTTCAAACAGTCTCAGAATTCGATGAAATTAGTCTCGTTAGAACCGTATCGTCATAAGAAAGCTAAAAATATTTTTTTTAAAATTTTTAGAGATCGTATGTGGCCCCGGCATATTTAAATGTATGGTAGAATTTAAATAATTAATTTAATATTGTATTTTCAAGTAAAACCGAAAAAAAACTGCTGTATATTTCGGAATTGGACCTTGGGACATAGCCCATCGCGTTCAGAAGGCCTCAAAACGTTAAGATCGACAGTAAGCAGGCCCAAATCCGAGAAAGTCCAAAAATTCACTTTATTTCACGAAATTCGGAATTAAACATTAAAATAATAAATAAAAAAAATGGCTGAAACCCTAATTTTCTAATGGCCAGCCGCCGCCTAGATTTCGATGGCCAGAATTGCTCCAACTTCAAATGCTTAGATCTCCCAATCCGTTCAACGAAATTCGACGTATGATATACCAAATCGAAGAGAATTCAGAGAGCTTTCCATCCATACGGTCAAGATTGGGTTTTGGTTCACGGGTTTCACGAATTCAGGGCTAGAAGGTGACGGTTTTGGGTGCATTTTTCCATGTAGTGGGCCCACCGAGCTCGGCCTCGGTCCTGGTGCAACAAGGTGGTGGTGCGGGCTTCGGACTGGTGGCGGTTGATCGGTGAATGGAGGTCCCCAGAGGGTGCGACATGAAGGAGGGAGAAGCAAGATGGGTTCGGCCGTGAGAAAACACGGCGGAAGAAGAAAGGTTGCGTCTTTTTTTTTATTATTATTTAATTATTTAATTTGTCCGATCTTTAAAAATCCGTAACTCTCTCATACGAAGTCCGTTTTACGAACCGTTTGTTGCGTTGGACTCGTCTTCTCAAGAGCTTCGCGATGGCGCAGACCGCAGCTGAAACGGAGACAGTCGAATTTCAGCCAAATTTCGATGTGAGAATTCTAATTTTATTTGCTTAATTAATTATAGATTATTTTCTTGCATTAAAAATAATTGTTTGATCATTAAATCCTGACCTGAAATGTTCGGTGTTGTTTGGATTGATAATTGTTGCTTGTTGAATGCTTGTTGTTCATGATATGCTAAATCCGCTTTGAATTGTATATATTTTATCTGCGGTTGGAAAATGGGATCTAAAATTAGATCAAAACATATTTTATTCAAAAGAAAAAAAAACATTTATTCAGATCTAGTTGGAAAAGTTTATTTTATGTTATTAAAATAATATTTTTATTATTCTGAATTTAACAATAGAAATTGATCGACAAATAAATATTTATTTTTATTTGTTGATTTAACAATGGAATTTGTTCGACAATAAATATTTATTTTTATTTGTTGATTTTATAATAGAAATTGGCACAATGAATAAAATATATCTTTACGGATTTACATTAAAGAGAATGTTTAAAATAATAATAATAATATTAATTTTTTTGATATGAGGTTGTTTCATTAAAAAGAATGAAAACAAAGGATTTCATTTTTTTTATATAAAAAATGGTTTTCAATCAAAAGTCATAATTTATTTGTCACTTTGATGTTCAATAAAAGTTGCAACATTATAAATCTCTTTTTTATGTTATATTGTTTTCAATAAATGTAGTAACATTAAAATTTCATTTTTAATGTAATAAGTGTTTTCAATAAAAAGAAGCAGTGTAAAAAGATCATATTTTTATGTGTCCATTGTTTTCAATAGAAAGACTTTGCATAAAAAAAATCACATTTTTAATGTGATTTAGATTTCATTGTAAAGATGAAGATAAAATGGATTTTATTTTTATTTTTATTTTCATTTTTGACAATGGAAAGTTTATAAATTAAAATTGCATTTTTATTGAAATTTTGTTCATTGTAATAAATAGAAAAGATCGCATCCATATGTGTAATGAGAGAAAAAAAAGATTACATTTATATGTAAGGAAAAATGAACAGAAAAGGATTACATTTTTAATGTAATCAAAGATTAAGAATCACATTTTTGGTTTACATATCATATGTAAATTAAAATTCATTTTAGAAGTAAAACTTTTGTTTACATTTTTATGTAAATAAAAAAAAGACATGTTTTGGAAATCATATTGTTTGTTTACATTTTTATATGTAAATAAGAAATTATTTTTAGAAGTTACATTATATTTGTAAATATATTTTGTAAATAAAAAGTTGTTCTTTTATTTGCATTCACCAATGCAAAGGTATATTAAAAATAAAATTATTCTTTTATTTGCATTTACCAATGTAAATATACATTAAAAATAAACTTGTTCTTTTGTTTGCATCTAAAAATGCAAATATATATTTAAAAATGAAACTTGTTCTCTTATTTGTATTTACGAATACAAATATATATTAAAGTAAAATTTATTCTTTTATTTGCATTCACTTATGCAAATACATTTCGAAAAATGAACGAACCTTTTTATTTGTGTTCCCAAACACAAATACATTATAGAAAATGAATGATCCTTTATGTTTGTGTTCTCAAACACAAGTATAACATAGAAAATTAAAATGGTCTTTTTATTCGTGTTCTTAAACACAAATAGAACATTAAAAATAAAAGAACATTTTTGTGTTCTCCAACACAAATATAACATGATTTTAAAGTAGTGCATTTTTATTTTTATTTGCATTTTCAATGCAAATATTTCATGAAATCAAAAGTTCACATTTTTGTTAACATTTCATAATGTAAACAATACAAGAAAATAAAAATTACGTTTTTGTTTGCATTCTACAATGCAAACGAAATGTAGAAAATAGAATATGCATTTTTATTTGCATTCTATCATGCAAATAAAACAAAGGAGATTAAATTACATTTTTGTTTGCAACTTTAGTTGCAAACAAACAAGAAAATAAAAATTGCATTTTTGTTTGCAAATTTTAAATGCAAACAAATTTATTAAAAACTAAAGTTACATTTTTGTCGAAATTTTTAAATGCAAACAAAGCATTAAAATAAAAGTTACATTTTTAATTATTCATTTATTTCACTTGATGTAAATAAACATAAAATAAGAATTTGTTCTTTTATTTACATTTCTTGATGTAAATAAAAACTAGAAACTAAATATTACATTTTTATTTGCATTACTCAATTCAAATAAAACATGAGAATAAAAAAAAAACATTTTCATTTGCAATCCTTAATGCAATTCAATTATAAAATGAAAATTTTTATTTACATTCCTCTACGTAAATAAACATCAAATTAAAAAGCTGAATCTTTATTTGCATTCTCTATTGCAAATAAAGCATGAAATGAAAAGTTATAATTTTGTTATTATTTGTATTCCGTATTACAAATGGGATTAAAGATTTTATTCTTCTTCTCATTTATATACAATGAATAGAACTGAAATAAAAGATTATATTTTTATCGACATTTTACATGCGATAAAGGAATAGAAATAAAGAATTCATTCTTATTGACATTTTACAGGCAATAAAAGGAATATAAATAAAAGAGACATTCTTATCATCGTGATATATATTGTGTATTACACTGCCATAGGCAAGTTACCTGACTTGTTTATGTGATTGGGTCGATAATTTTCACACATCGCCCAAGTGCACAAATAATTTATTATTTGTTTATTGGTTGAAACCCCACACGGGTGTTGGGATGAAAATTAACATACACTAATCCCAATATTTAGTTGTATGTTGATCGTTAGATCGACAGGCTGCGATGAGCATTATTATTTAATTTTAACGCTTACGCAGTGGAATTTACACTTTGGATGAAATGGATGATTTGATGATTATATTGTTATTGTCATATATATGATGTGTGTGAAATCCATATAATCCAAATTATATGGTAAATGATTGAGTCGCATTTTGTTTCAGATGATCTTTTAAATAAGAGTATTCTTACACTAGAAATTCTTTTTATATAAAGGATATATTTTCATAAAAAGATATTTTAGTTAAGTATATTTTTAAGATAAAGAATATGTGTAAAAGATAAGAATATGTAATATGAAGAATACTTTCCAATTAGAATCTTTTGTATAAAGATATTTTAATGATTATTTTAAAATATATTTTATAATAACGAATTAATATTTAAAGGGAAATCCTTTAATTAAGATTATTAGAATTTGCAATTATATTTCATGATATGAGATACATTGAGATGTGAAGTGGATTTATCGTGGATGGTGTTTTTAAATGACATTTGTCCATTAATCCAATTTACATCAAAATTATTATTTGGAATTTATAAATCTATTCATAGATTTAACAAAAGCATTTTCTAAAAATCTAGTTTTCCAATTTAATATATATTAAATTGGAATTAAGTGGAAATTCGAATGGTAATAATCGAGATGGGCTTCTGTAATAGAAGACCGATATTATATATGGAATTTAAGAGGCTCTGCCGTTATTCCATGTATACTGTTAGTCCGATACAGAAATTTATATCGATTATATATTGATTTGATTTCTGTGAAATTCCTTATTTTGGAAATTGATTTGTGGGTTTATCGTGAACTGTGTTTTAAATGACACTAGTTCTTTGACCTTCTTAAAACAAGATTTATTCCTTAAAATAAATGACCTTGTGAAAATGATTTTTGATATTAAATCAAATTCAGAGTTTTTAATAAATCTTTTAAGGAAGATTTATGATTTAATTTATTAATTTATCTTTGATAAAATTTATGAAAATCTTTTAATATGAATATCTTATTAAAAGAATATTCGGGGTCGGAATGTGACATAATGTGTGATTTTCCAATATTTGATTTTTAATCACAAAATACGCGAGTTATTCAGAAAGACCGGGTTTAACCCATTCTGAATAATCATCATGACGATCAAGAGTCGAAGATGAAGATGGTGGTAGAAGACCGAAGGTTTTCACATCGTTGGGATGATGATGACTGGTATCTTGAATTGGGACAGTACATTCCAAGGCAAGGTATTTGGTAATGATCGTCCAAACGTATTTGGAGATCGACGGACACGTTGTTTCGCTCAGACCCAGAGCGGACTTGTAAATGGATTGCGTGTCTGACATTGTATTCTTTTCTACTGTATTTGTTGAACGCTACTGATTATATATTTCTGTTTGGTGGTGGAGAATTTATTCTTCACTTAACCCCCTTCTCTAAGACGTATGAGCTTAGAGGTTATATATATATTGGTAGATGATCAATGATATGGTAGAGTCTGACAATGTGGCATGCTAAGATGCAATTGATCAAGGCTTTGTTGAAAAGCAGGCCTTGTGGTTGATGATCAAAGCACAGTCTATTTAGACATAGCTTTGTGTATATCGTGATTTCGCGAGCCTCACAGCCCGGTAGAGTCTAAAACGGGAGAAGGGAACGCAGGGAGTGCACACGTTTCTTTCTAGCTAGAGTAGTGCCAGGGACCTACCAGCGCTGGCATTTATTCATTGTGGTTGTTGGATTTTTCGAGGCCTCGGGTTATGCGGTCGCCACTGGCCGTATTATAGGTCCAAAAGGACCGGGAAGCGTGTGTTCAGGCATAACTAATCCACAAAAGCAAGTGTGGACCGGCGCTGCAGGATCCAAGGGTTGGACAGAGTACCAATCCTGGGGCATTTGCTAGAGTGTCTCGAATCGGTAAGGATCTCCTCCCTAGCCTTGACTCAGATGGAAACCCAAATTTCCAATACGACATCACGCGGTTTTGATTGTATACCTATATATGGCGACATAGTGGGATGGGGCACTCATGCCGTCTAGGATTGATACATTTACTTTGATGTATTTCAAATTGGTTGCACACTATTATTATATAATACCGTGTTTATCGTATCAAGCATCTTTTGATCATTATAAGGTAAAACCCTATCCTCCGGTTTGCGTTGCATTGTGTGATGGGACTTGGGTCTTATAATGGTTTCATTTTTCTAAAAAGCATTGCGTTATTTTGACGATTTACTTTAGTCATGCACTGGCAATCCATAGGAGAAAACCTGTTCCGCGAAAGTGGCGTGGTCCTGTGATTAGCCTTATTATATTTTATTGGTTAGGTAGAATTCTCACACCAGTCCCATGACTGACCTGTAGTTTGTCCACTGGCAAACTCGGGTGCCTATATTTTCCACACGGGCAGTCGAGTAGCTATTTTTGCAGATATATTAAGCAGGATTCTGGGTTGAAGCTTAAAGCTGTGTCCAGAGATAGAGAGTCTTCCGCTGTGTTCTTCCGTTGCAGTATATTACATTTTTTTATTTATCTTCCGCTGTAATTATACTCCAATGTACTATGATATGTATATTCTGTACTCTGATGTAACATTTATTATAGTGTTATAAAAGTCTTCTGTTATCTTTTGTAATGTGTTGTATGCCCAAAGTTAAAGTATTCGTAGGTTTCCACTTTTTGGATCAGACCTGTGTGGTTTATGGTCGATTCAAAGGGCGGGGAATTGCGGGTCTTTACAGTTACCACTTAGCTCAGTTTTCTTTCCAAGCTCGAAGATAGCCGATGTATTGCTTTGGACTCTCTCTTCCACTGTTATGGCTGGTTCACGCTTTATTGGTGAATATCATTGTTATTTTTATGCTTCTTTTATTCTTGGAAGTTTTTAAATCAAGACACAAGTTCTATGTATTATATTTTAGTATGATTGAGAAAATTGTTGTAAAAGCTTGACTGAATTAAGTTGTATAAAAAATGACTTTATTTTTCGCTGCTTTATCTGTCTGTCTTGTAATTTATCTACATCTTTTACCTATAATGCTCCACCGAAGTTAAGGCATTCCCTTCGTGAGTGACCTTAACGGAGGCGGGGTGTTTCATTTGGTATCAGAGCTTAAGGTTACCGGATCAGATAAAAGATTTGAAAAATTATTTTCAAAACGGTTTTAAAAGAAGCATTTTCAAAAGAAAAGTTTTGTTTTAAAGGCATATTCCCCAAAGTCGTATGCATTATCTTTTGATCCTCTGTTTGAATCCTTGTTTCCATCTTTCCTAAGTCTCCGGGGATCCTGGCTTTCTGGGAGGTAGCCTCATCGTGACATGGTTCCACAGGCTCGACGAGACTACGGCACTTGTCAAAGGGCAAATAAGTACCCAACTTCCATTTATAGCCGTTGTAGTTTCACCTACGGCTAATTTTCTTTCGAGCTTTGTAGGATTTTCCGTGCGATGGAGGCAGCTTTCGAGTGATTGTCAACGTGTTACACAAGGATAACAAAGATGAGAATGAGGGAGTTTGGCTAAGGAGCACAACCCAAGGATGAGGAACTCATGGATATGGACTTGGTCCACAAAAGAGGTAAAAAGAAAGAGGTGTAAGAGGAAAGAATAGTAAAACCTAAAACAAAAGGAAGTATCTTTTATGCGATATAGCAGGTCATTTAATTGAAGGAAGTAAAAGACAAGTGGTTGTTTCCAATATGATGAGGCAGGGCATCTTATCAAGGATTGCCCGGAGGACAAGGAAAAGGACAAAGGACAGGATTTTCAAAAAGGCAAGTGCATGCTTCCACCGCTAGCATACCTGAGAGAAAGATAGTAAAGTTTAATTTTCTTTTGATCATCCTGCTAGTTCTCTTTTGATTTTAGCGCTTCGCATTCGTTTATATCTGCTTCCATAGTTTAGTCTCTGCACCCTAGAGCTTGTATAGTAGAGGATCCAATTATTGTCTCAAATCCAATTGGTGGTTCGGCTTATTTATCTTTGGTTTGTAAGGATTTGAGATACTTATGTTTTTGGGTTTCATGGGCTATGGGTTGATTCTAGGCATGGATTGATTAGCTAGTAATTCTGAAAGGAGGGTAGTTAGACTTTTGATTTGCCTCGGGAATACCCTCGAAATTTCGTGCGATCCTAAGGGATTAGTTTGTCTTAGCTACCTAGAATCACTTTATGTATTCATTGACGATTTTCGATCTGTTGGAGTAGTCCATGAGTACGCAGATGTTTTTGATTTGGGGTTTGTCCCCTAAAACGTAAGGTAGACTCCTACATATATCTAGATGATAATGCAAAGCCAGTTATGCGATCAATGATAGTTTTGGAGCAAGATTGGCAAGGATAGCCAGAGTAAGTTAAGTGCTCAATTGTTTGGTTGTTTTGCTAGTATCATCTCACATAGATTGTCCAAATTTGGAGGAGGTATTCCTTGTGTGCTTGTCTGATATTGGTTTAGGTCTTTGGGGCTTGTACTTAAGGGATGTCAAGTTTGACTAGGATGGTTCGTGTGTGAGATATCAACCCTCATATTTTTTACATGATAGATAAACTATGTAGAGGAGAGACCTATAATCATCTTAGTATATACACTTGGTATCATGGTTAACATCTGTTTATCTTGGAAAGATAGCTCGACTACATTGGATACCCTCTAGCATAGTAAGTGATTGAGGTCCTATCTTTACTAGTGGGTTTTGGAAATGGAGGTCAAGAAGCTTCGCAATCGTGAAGTTCAATTAGTTAAGGTGCAGTGGAGTGAAGCTCAAGAAGATGCGACTTAGAAGACTGAAGACTAGATACGCGCATCATACCCTTTTTGAGGGTATATCCTTGATTCCACTTTTTTTTTTGTAATATTTATTTGCATGCTAGTCTTTATCTTTTAGGTATATCCTCTCGGTCCTATCCTCGATCCTTAGGTAGAAGCCAATGGATGTAAACATGTGTTTGAGACATATTATGTTTGGTGGATGCAAGTGGTTGTAAGTGTTTGCTCGTGGATGCATATACACACATTAAGCACTAGATTGGCTCAGTCACTTTCATACTGCATATGCATGAGTGAATTTTTGTACATATGAATTGAAACTTGATGTGTTATCATATGGATGTTGCATTTGTATGAATGAATATGCACTCATGTAGAAGTTATAAAGTACGATTAGGAATAATTGCATACATGATGGACTCATGGCACTGACATGATTCACATTAAGGGGGTCAACTGAATCAGTAGACCGCCTGATTTTGCATTTGGCTAAGGACATATACACAAACAATGCATATGTTCATGAAAAACATTAGAAACCTATTTAAGGACAATGGATGCCTGTGATTGAATGGTTGAGTAGATGGATGTTGGATGGTAGGATACACATTCTTCTTAACTTGAAGATTTCGGGGATGAAATCCTTTAAGTATGGGGGAATGTAACACCACGTAATTTTAAAATAGGACATAAGAGATAATTAAAGAATAACTAATTATTAAATGAAGAATTAAATGAAACGGGTTACGCCATTGCATTCATCTCGGAATTCTGCATGAGATAGAGTCCGAGTTTGCGTAAAACGGATAATATATGAAGAAGATATGGACGAACGAAGTTAGGCAGAAAAACTGGAAGTCGACCAGAATGCACTGGCGCACTTCACAAGTGCGCCAGTGCAAAAATGCACTGGCGCACCTGCCAAGTGCACCCACACTGATCCAGCACAGAATTCTGGAGTGTTCTATGATGATGTGTCTTCTTCTAAGTGGTCGGATGATGTGTATTTGAGCTAGGTGTTTCTGATGAACTCCTAGTTCATCAAAGGGCTCTAAATAATCCTGGACATCTATATATACGTAGCTAAACCTAAACCCTAACATCATAACCCTAAAACTATGGTGTCGTCATGATGTTCGTCTACAAGCTAGCCTAGCCTCCATTCATTCTCTCCAAACTAGAAAATCAAATCCAAACTCGTAATCGACTAAGAAGAACATCAAATCAAATCTAAATTAGAAGAACAAATAGTCTACCTCAAAGGAGAGCTATTCAGTTTCAGAATACAGATCCTAGAATTCAAGACCGATCTATAATTTGGAAGTTCATGTTACTTTCAGAAAAAAAAGTTAATTGTGATTCTGACATTGTAATAAATCTGGATCTGAGATTATGCCTATTTCTATATCCATTGGATCTATCTCATTGATAATGTTATGTTCGTTCTTTGTCTCTTCCTTCCTTCTTCCTTTTTTTGTTTTATAGCCAGGCTACTGCGAGCCTGAGCCAAATCTCATAAGAGATGAACGTACGTTGGAAATAAAATTGGGCACAAAATATGATTTAGGCATGACCAGCGCTAAAATTTGGGAAAAAGAATTAAATTGTGTATAATTGGGCATAATTGAGTTGTAACTAATTTGAGGACATAACACATGTTGTATTCAAAACATAAAGTGTATCGAACATATGAATTGAGATTTGAGGCATAAAGTGTTGGACATATGACTTGGCATTTGAGGCATATAGTATTGGACATATGACTTGAAATTTGAGGCATAAAATATTGGACATATGACTTGAGATTTGAGGCATAAAGTATTGGACATATGACTTGACTTTTGAGACATAAAGTATTGGACATATGACTTGGGATTTAGGGCGGAAATTGAACTGTGAATATAAGGCATAGTACATGTTGTGGTTTAAGATCTAAAATTGGGGGCATATATATATATATATATATATATATATATATATATATATAAGTTTATGATTTGGGGAAAAAAGATTAGTGTGTATAGTTATGTATGTCTTAGGCATAAAAACAATATTTGCCTTTGTTTTGTAAGTCGGTTACTTTTTAGATTTGAACACCAAAATCTAATTGTGACATGTATAAAATGGATATGAGAATATGCCTGATGAAAGCTATCCTTTCATTGAATCTATGCTTGAGTATATATACATCTTTGGGAATCATTTTTGACTATGAAATTGGTCCAATCATATCTATCCTTGTTGTATATCAGAATTGTAATCCTTTTTAAAATTCATGATGATATTCATATCATATTTATATGCCTGTGATGTATTCTATGCAAAACTTGTCTTTTTTTAGTACATCAAGTTTATTGGACCAATAGTTCTTATCATCATATGACTATGCCTATCCTTACGATGTTCCATCTTGCTTTTCCCCTTATTTTATGAATCTTGGGTGGAATCTCGAAATATGTACGTTATAAATGCGGGGGTAATTGGGTATAACATGAAATTGACATTATTTGGCATAATTTGGAACACGTAGTATGGCATGACTATTAAGATGCAATTGGGGTAATTTGACATGAATTATGGAATATGTAATTTGACATATTGAACCTAGAATTGGCATGACTGACAAAGTATGAAATTGGCATATAAATCGAGTTTTGGTCAAAAATTGTTATTGTTGAGAATTTGGGGTAACTTGAGCATTAAATCTAGATTGGGCATAAAATGTAACATGACTAGTTTCGGTGAATTTGTTAATTACCATGTAAAATCTAGATTTGGTATATAGGGTAACGTGTAGATTAAAGATGAATGTGCCTAACCCGAGGTTAGATTGAGTTGTAGTGTAAAACTGCCCGGAACCGCCCGACACATCCAGTAACCACAACAACACCTATCTTATGTGAGAGGTTGGTGCATCATGCCCAAGAAAACCGGAGGTTAGATTGAGTTGTGGTGTAAAACTGCCCTGAACCGCCCGGCACATCCCGTAACCGCAACAATATCCAATGTGAGAGGTTGGTGCATTAGTATATCAATTTATGCTAATGAACAAGAAGAATGACTAGGGTTAAGTTAATAGGAAACACTTAACCAGTATAACATGATGAATGACTAGGGTTAAGTTAATAGGAAACACTTAACCAGTATAGCATGATGAATGACTAGGGTTAAGTTAATAGGAAACACTTAACCGGTATAGCATGATAAATGGAAAGGGTTAAGTTAAACACTTAACCAATATAACTTGATTTGTGGTAGGGTTAAGTTGACACAAGAAGGCAACACTTAACCAAAGTAATATGACAAGTAGGTGGGTTAAGTTAACTTGAATTGATTGAAGATACTTAACCAATACAACATGATGAACACACGGAGTTAAGTTAACAAGAAATCACTTAACTTGATGAACAAACGGGGTTAAGTTAATAAGAAAACACTTAACCAACATGACACGATGAATGGGTGGGTTAAGTTAACATGAGTGGACAACACTTAACCAATATGACATAATGTGCGGGAGGGTTAAGTACATATCGGGTTGGTGGGTAATATTAGTAAACATAGGCCCACAAACTTAACCGTTAAATAAACATGCTTGAATCGATGGAAGGGTTAAGTACATCTCGTGTAGGTGGGTAATATTAGTACATATACGCCCATAAACTTAATCGTTAAATAAACATGCTTGAATCCATAGGAGTGTCAAGTACATCTCGTGTAAGTGGGTAATATTAGTACATATAGGCCCACAAACTTAACCATTAAGAAAACATGCTAGAATCGGTGGGAGGATTAAGTGCATCTCATGTAGGTGGGTAATATTTATATATATATAGGCCCACAAACTTAACCAGCAGGAAACCCTAGTAACGGGGACCCATTTCAGCAGTAACCCCCATAGAAGTATCATGGTTCCCTGAAACTTGGCAGGGTGGGGCACGATTATCGGGCTAATTATAAGCTGTCAAAACAGCAGCAGGGGGTACGTTAGTGTAGGTTCCGACGGTTTAAGGGCGTGCACGTACTCCGGAGTGGGAAAAGCAGGAACTGGGTACTAGTAGTTATACACTGTATCTTGAACCGTGATGGGTCTCTATCATAAGGATTGATACACCTTATGGTGGGACCAGCACTGGGTATCTACACGCAAGAGAGGGTCGATTGACACATACACATGGAACATTTATGCAAGTAAGGAGCCGATCGATAGTGTAGTAAGGGTACATCTAGCATGTTCGTGGCAATTAGGCTGATTGAGGTGGAATCCTCATGATAGATGTACACCTGAAGGCTACCACAATTACGGGGATTGAGATCACGTTATCATTTATACAGATTACTAGTTGGGACACTAGTTAGCTGGTGCAGAGATAGATATAGAAATCAGAACAACAAAGTAGTAGCGAAGCAGAGAAAGAGTAGAAGTGCATCCAGTTTATCTTGCCTTATCATACCTTATGCTTATCCAATGTTGTCTTGTTATCCCTGTTATCACGGTATTCTTATATTCAGTTTATTCATGTCATGATGCTCTTGCCTGTTTATATGCTGAAGGTCACTGGACTTACCATACTTATGTCTGAACTAGTTTTGTTTCGCCTCTTTTCTTCCGTCCCCCCCCCCCCCCAGGTTCACAAGGAGGAAATGTTACCACTTAGCTCAGTTTTCTTTCCAAGCTCGAAGATAGCCGATGTATTGCTTTGGACTCTCTCTTCCACTGCTATGGCTGGTTCACGCTTTATTTGGGAATATCATTGTTATTTTTATGCTTCTTTTATTCTTGGAAGTTTTTAAATTAATACAGAAGTTCTATGTATTACGTTTAAGTATGATTGAGAAAACTGTTGTAAAAGCTTGACTGAATTAAGTTGTTTATAAAATGACTTTATTTTTCACTGCTTTATTTGTCTGTCTTGTAATTTATCTGCATCTTTTACCTATAATGCCCCATCGAAGTTAAGGCATTCCCTTTGTGAGTGACCATAACGGAGGTGGGATTTTTCATCAGCCCCTTTCTCTTCATTCATTCTCCAAACACTTAGGAAAATAGAAAATGGAGGAGGGAATGGGAAATAGAAATTCCTTAAGCTAGGGCTCTTGATTTCAAGCTCAATTCATGTGTTAACTTGATTTCAAGACATGGGTAAGCTCTCTACTCTCCCTCTATACCTTATACTCCTCTCAATTTCGGATTTTTAGTGTGCCTAACAGTCATGTGTCTTCATTTGTGTTCATGAGGTGATTATTGAGGAGTGATTGAAGAAAGAGAGCTTATTTGCTTGGATTTGTGCTTGTTCTTCCTTCTTGGAGCTTGTTCTTGTCATTCAAGAGCCAAAGGTGAGTTCTTTTTGAAATCACATCTATGTCACAAGCCCTTGGCTTGTACAAGTGTAATTTAGGACCATTTCATGTTGCATTTGCTTGTTGAATTGGTTGGGATAATTATACTTTCCGGTTTATTAGTTTGAATTTCATTTGAAGTGGAAATTATGAGATGTGTTATTCATACGATCAATGCACATGAGTTGATTCGATTAAGTGGTGTTGTGAAGTACCATTGCCGCACCCAGCAAGTTCTAAGACTTCACAACTCGCTTATATGGTGTTTACTCGTTTTGGTTTGGAATTTTGTTCGTTTTAGAATCTATAATTCAAACCAAAGCATTCGAGCTTTGCAAGTCAATACGGTGGATCAGAGAGGTCTCATAGATGTCCCGAAGAAGTCACGAGCCTCGACGATCAGCGCCATACACTCGCGGGGGACTAATCCCCCTGGTTTTGGCCAGGGCAACAGCCCAGGCCTAAACCGGTCGACCGGTCAAATATGTGGCGGTCGACCGGTTCTGCTTCCAGGCAAAAATGGTCGACCGCCCGTATTGACCGGTCGACCGATCGCCCTGAACCTAGGCTGTTTTGCCCAGGTCTGACCCAATTCTGGTTGTGCGCCTCTGCGCACGATCATGTTGATTTACGTACTCCTCCTTGGCTCTCCCGTGCATGTCGATGGTCTTCGAATTCACCGGAGATCATCATAAAGCCGTGCACTCCTTTTTGGTATATCGAATTTATTCGATACTCTTGTTAAGATGATTTACGCCATTAAAAATGTGGATTATCGACTCAATATCCTTCGAGTCTATTCCGATGTAGTTTAAAACCTTCTGGTGCTAGTTTGGGATTTCGATTCGTTCGTTAATCGAAATTACAGCCGTTATCCCTTTGATTTCATGTATGTTGTTGTAATGTGAATTACACATTAGCGATCACCTTGGTAATCGCTCTTTGATCTACGGCACCTGATTTTGTCTCTTTGTTTCCAGTCGCTCCAGATGATTTCTAATTGTTTCTTAACGGCATTGTATTCACTAACAAGCTATATGTATATTCGATTTATCGAATTTACATTTGATGATTTATAATTTAGATTTATGTCATTATGACGTGAATCCCCTTGATTTATTTGCCTTAACAACCGTACTATTGTTTATTGGCACTTTGAAATTATATAAAGAGGTTTTATGTTATTTAGTAGATATCGAATTCTTGTACTAAAAGGTTTCCAATACGAAGCTAATTTACGAGATCGTTTTATGAACCTTCTTCAAATCTACTAGTATATATTTTATAAACCTTTTCTAGTTCATATGAGGAATCTAATTAAATGTCTAAGTAAAATCAAGGACAAACCCTTTCTTTTGCTTCGATGGTTAATTCTTGGACTTGTGCGATCGAAAACCGTGGCAATTCTCCTTCTATGATTTTCTCTGTTTTGAATAGGAACCAATTACGGACTCGTAAATATTCGAGAATAGCATATAGTTATGGGACATGTCGCTATTTCCTTATATTAACTAGCTCGGAGTAATTTCTATCCACCGAATCGATGCGGTCCATTTATGACTTGTGTTTGTGGTCCTTGATCGTCCTAGTGGGATTTACGATTCTTGGATTTCACTTTTGGGACTTCGATCCAACCTTTATAATTTATGTTTTGTGGTCCATGATTGCCCTAGTGGGACTTACGATTCTTGGATTTCACTTTTGGGACTTCGGTCCAACCTTTATGATTTATGTTTTGTGGTCCTTGATCGCCCTAGTGGGATTTACGATTCTTGGATTTCACTTCTGGGACTTCGGTCCAACCTATATGATTTATGTTTTTGTGGTCCTCAATCGCCCGAGAGGGATTTATGATTCTTGGATTTCACTCTTCGGGGTCACAACTCGGCTTCGTGGGGAGCTTCGGCTCAAACAAATAGGTTCGCTACCTAGAGATCGTTTCGCATCTATGAATAGGCCTGCCCCCTCTTTATGATGTTTTCTAGCGATTTCATGATTTTTGTGTTTTCTCTCTTCCGGGGTCACGATCCGGCTTCGTAGGGAGCTTCGGCTCAAACCTATGGGTTCGCTACCTAGAGATCGTATCTCATCTATAAACAGGTCTGCCCCTTTATTATGTTTTCTGGATTTTGAGTGATTTCTAGATTCTTGATTACTTTGACGCGATGCTCGTCAATTTGAGAAATAATTTATGATTCATGATTTACTTTGATGCGATGGTCATCAATTTGATGTGTATTTGGCATTCCGTTTTCATTCATGTGTTTAGTTTATTTGGCTTTCCGTTATCATTCATGTGTTTAATTTATTTGGCATTCCTCTGTCATTTCCTGTTGTGTGCTATTATTTGAATGTTGCATTCTATATTAGCTAGGAGATTATTTAGAGATATTTGTGTACTGAAATTCCATTGTCATTTCCTAATTGTGTCGACATGCCATGTTCATGTCATCCTGTGTTATATCTCTTGTTATCTCAGTTTATTTGATAAATACAGCTAGACTGACCTGTTTATTGTTTATTTCCTTATAAATAATACTCGAGTCAGGCCGAGTCATTTTAGGTACTCCTCTGGGACTCATCGCAGGATTGATCTTCCGCTTTCGGCTTGCTACTGTAATATCCCGCTATTTTTTAATGATTTAAAATCCAATTTAAATCGATATTTTTTTAAAAAATATTCTATGGTTTTTATAACGGGAATTTGAATTTTGAAATGCGTACAGTGAGATATAGTAGCTGTGAAAATTTCGTCAAAAAATTTGCAAGTTTGTCGATGGCGCAATTTTCAGTGCAAAGCTGCACATATCAGTTCAAATTTTAATGATTTTAAAATCTCTCTGAAATTAGTTCAGACAAACATGAAAAATATTCTATCCGTTGTCATAAATCCAACGGCGTAGTTCATTTTGTGAAATTCGGACATACGGACCACCGTATGTAAGTCCGTAAAGACGATTTTTACATTTAAAAGGGGTCCGTAATGCCTTTTTGAACGGAGCATCTTGACACTGCAAATTATATACCACTGTTTCTGTCTTGTCGCGCTGATTACCACAATATATTCATTTGTCGGTTTCGGTGCTCGGTTCGCGCTGTAATTGCGAAAAAGCTTGCACAGTTCATTTTTGAAACAAAGGAATTTGAGTTCGATGTGTCATTATTTGAATTTAGCATAATTTTCTAGCTATTTTGGCTCTGCAAACTCGATTAGTAACTTTCAAGGTGCACTTGAATGATCAAAAAGTTGTAAGGAGACATATATTTCAAACCTTACATACATGAAGCCATTCTTTAATTCCAAAGTATTTGTGCCCTTTTTATTCCCATGAAACTAAACATACATGTCCAATTCAAATCATTCCATGCGTTCTTTATGTTTCTGTTTCTTCCTTTGAAATGTTAATCTATTATTCACCCTTTCACTACTTGAGGTCCATTTGTTTTTCGAATTTGAAACCATTTTCAACTTAAAAGTCGGGTTCACATGCTTTTTAATGCATTGCTTCATGTCCCAAAAAGACATCTTTGTAATTAATAACCAAAATGGACACTTTGTGAATTCAAGGGACCGTACCCTCTCCTTTTCTTTTATATATATGAACGGGAAAAGCTGCTTCCATCTTCTTGCTTCCAAATGTCTTCTTTATCTTTCCTCCCATCAGCTCCGCTAACTCAACCTGCTTCGCTTCGCCTGACCTGAAACAGCTCGCCTTCCATCCCTTCTTCGCCTGAAACCGCACCGAGCCCTTCGCCTACCCATTGCCGAAACTATCACGACCGCGCTCCGATCAGAGCCGCTTCGAGCGTCCACCTTCACTTGGGCCTAAGACCACCAACGCCTCCTCCCTGAAGGCCACCCACTTGAGCCGACCTTCCCCATTTCCCCGCAAGTTCACCTTGTACAACCGAACCCCTGAGCTGCCTTCTCCAGTGCCTCAGTCTTCACCGTGTCCACCTGAGTCACATGAGCCTTGCATTTTGCGTTGCATATGTATGAACTTGCATGTTGATGTGGTGTGCCATTTTGTTTGTTGCACTGTGTGCGTGAGAGTACGTGTGGTGTTGTGTGTGTATAATATCTGTGCGTGTGTAGTTACAGTGTGTGAGTGAATTTGTGAAATGTTTGTGTATGTTTGTGTATTAGTTCATGTGTGAGTAAATTGAGTTGAGGAGAGTCTATGTGGAATGTGCATGTTCGTGTATGTGTGTGAATCCTTATGATTTAAGTGAATTCTTTGAAGTTTGTTTTGGAAATATTTTATTTAAATATTTATATATAATAATATGGTTTTAGTGGGTTGTAAAATTTATAATATATATACTGGTCTGCATTGAATTTTAATTATATATGTTATATTTTACGATGTGTATCTATATATAAACATAAATTTATTGTGTTCATTTTTGAGTCGGGTTTAGTGTTGAGCTCAATACCCATTTCCAAAACTAAATAGCTGTACCGTCCCAAAACCCGATACCGTACCGATCCATTTCTCTTTTTGAAAAATAAAATAATATTGAGCGGTCATCGAGTTGGACTTATTACGAATCGCGCCTAGAAGTCACTGTTTCTATTCAGTGTCAATTCCTTTGCCGTCTCCATTTCTGGGCCATGAAAGGTGAGTTTATCTCACACCTGACTCACTTTATTTCATGGATGTTAGATCAATAATGAACTGTTATATGAAATGTCTAGGATTTCTGATAGAAACTGTTTGATTTGATATATAGGCACACATATGTGACATGATATATTCATATGACACGTAATTGCACGATGATATATGCTTTGATTATTGTTATGTGATTGTTGTTTGTGATTGTTGATACCCCTAGTTTAGAAAAAAATCACTAAGGATTGAAACGATACATACCCGAAAAGACATTAGAATAGGGAAAAATCGTTATAGGTTGAAATGATAGACCTGAACGATTTTTACTGAATTTGGGATCGCGGGTTGAAATAATAAACCCGTGGAAATTTTATAAATTGCGGGTTGAAATGATAAATATCAGTATCACTTGAACATAGGGTAGAAAACTATATACGGCCATCGTTGGTCGTATTTTCGAAGTATCTTGATTTGGAAATTTGATTTTTAAGTAATGACTTTAAAATTTATATTATGTATATATATATTTATATTTTAAATATTTTAAACCTAAATTTTTACAATTTTGAATTATATGTTTTAAATGATTTTTATAAGTAAATATAGATTAAATGCTAATTTAAGTTTTTACTTATAATTTATTTATTTTAAACTATATAATTTAATCTTATTTGTATTTTTAACTTTTATATTATTATAAATAATTAATTTATTTTCTATATTATTTTAATCTTATATATGTTTATTATCTATATTCTAATTAATTTTAGAATTTTATAAACTTATATATATATATATTTTTTCAAAAGTTATTTTTCTTTTATTTATATTTTATAAACATTAATAATAAACCATGAATTGGATAAGTTAGATTTCGTGATTTAAATTTGAGGTTTTAAAGATGTAAATTTACATAATGATAATTAAATAACGAATGAACTCATATTTAGTTATGAATTCGAATTGATACGAATCTTTAGTAGAGATGAATTTGAATTAGGTAAAAACGAAATGAATTTGATTTCTTTAGCGACAAAATTGTGAATTTGAATGTATATAAATTTTATATAGAATTGGTTTTAAAAATCATTTGGTTTGAATTGGGAAATTTTAAAGTTGATTTATAAGAATAATTTTAAATCTTATAAATTGTTTGAGTTGAATATAAGCCTTCGACTCAAATTTTAAGTAATGAATTTGAATAGCTCGATTTGAGTTAATATATTATATGATTTGATTTAATTTGAAACATAAGATTTCGATGTGAATTATATAAACTAAATTTGAACTTAAGTGTTGGATTTTGAATCGACTTAAACTAATACTTAATTGGTAAAACTAGATTTTATGAATTGTTGAATAATGATTCGAATCGCGTGACTTGAATGTAATTCGTTAAATTGAAATATAAGTTTTGGATTTGAATCGTTATGTTGAATTCTAACCGAATGTTAAAGTTTACGAATCGATATAAACGAATTCTTTTGAAGGTGGAATTGAATGGTTTGAACTGCTGGAACTCGAATTTTTCGAATATAAATCATACTAAATGTTCTCGAAGTTAAATATTTTGTTTTGATTTAATCGATAACTGTGATCTTTAAGGGATGATTTAATATAAGTCGATTTGAATTGAAAGTCGTTATATGAATATTTTCGAAAATCGAACATAATCGAAGTTAAATAGTATAGTATTAGTTTATACTGTATTTTGAGAACTTTTCGATATGTTTCCGAAATCAATTTGATTTAAGCGATTTAAGTTGTCTTCAAATTTAAATATGATCGAAGTTAGGTATTTAATTTTGATTTCAAATACGAATATGAGATTTCGTATAAACTATTTTATAAAGTGATTTATAAAATAATGGCCACGATGTGAAAAATGTAAACGTTTGGTTGTTAAAGAGACCGGGATCGGCTATTGTCATACTCTCTGCCAATACCAAAAACCACTTTAACAACTGTGTACGCGGTGGAGTTCCAGAATGAAAGGGATGATTTGGCGAACGACTCCATTTTTCTGTTTCACATTAATTACGAGACCTTGACTACCTTGAGTTAGCTTGATGTGAATAAAACAGGAGCTACGCATGGATCAAGTGAGGTCATACCTCCTATCGAGCACACTTCTTCGATATTATTCTATTACTGTTAAGATTTGATTTGGGCCCTTTTGATTATGGGAGTGTGTATCGAGGTGGGCGGTAGTAGCTGCTATGCGTTACTACGAGTCCGGCTATGCAAACGGTGAATCCACTCTGGCATTCCTTGCGTGCCTTGTCACATGCCTTATACGAGCCCATTATGACTTTGTTTTATACTGTTTTATATAGAGTGCCCTCTGATCAACCTCCAGTTTACGGAGGAATTACGGTACTGTATATATTATGGGAATATATAAACGATGTAAGGGTAATAATGGTAATCCCGCTTACGCTATTTTGATATTTTTACTTTACTGATAGACACTATTGTATATAGCGTATTATACTATATAATATTAGTTTGACGGATCCTTAGAGGATGGTGATCCCAAACATCCTTTAAGTTACTGATTGCATTTCATCGAACATTTCATTTGAGTTGATTTACTTTCATGAGAATGTTAGTCCTGATTCGAGTTGTTTTGTTTTTGCATTATTGCTCGGGTCAGATCGAGTATTCCAGTTGGGAGATTTATCCTTGGAGTTGGAGTTTATCTTGGGTTTTGCCCACCTATATCTACTCATTGATCAGTTGTTCCAGTGTCAGCTATTCTCATTGTTTTGTTTCATACTATTATCATTTACTTATGTATCAAAATTCATTGTAATAGACTTCCGCTGTATTGTTTATGTAAACTCTGATGTAAAATATTTATTAGTAGCTTCATGAACTACTATTGTATTTTGTATTTTCCGCTGCGAGGTACTATATTGCTCTGTATCTTTGTCTGAGATCTTTGATTCTATGATTTATTCTGTTTACCCCAGAAGCTAATAACAGTCTGTTATTTTGGACGTTTCATGTTGACATGTTTTGTCGATTCGGCACGGTCAAAATGGCGGGTCGTTACAGCTACTCTGTCTCCGCAGTTTATGCACTTCTGTACTTATGACATTATCTTGTGGTGTACATATTCTATTATTTATATCTTGGTGTATGTATCTATCATTTTGGGATTAGTAGATCTTTGTTGACCACTAGCTCGTTGTACACATTCTTGGTTTATTTATATTTATTCCGCCTTTATGATATGATTATTCTGTGTCTGGCTTTGATATATACCATATTTATATTATTGCTGTTGTCTATTTTATACTGCTTTTCGGATTGCATATAGCCATTGTGTAGTTGCCCTATGTGCCAAGTGGTCATGTCGAAATTTTAATCGGTATCAGAATTCGCCGTGCATTACTCACATGGAGTAATCATACAATCGGTCGCCCTTCAAAAACCTCATTCTCTGTTATGGTCTACGACATTTCTCTGAAATGAATTGGACGATAGTGGGCATAGAGGCGGGGCGTTACAGTTGGTATCAGATCCAACTTTCCGGAACAGTGTAAGATAATATAACGATGATATTGTATTAAGCCTCTCTTGGGAATCTTGCTTTAGGGTTTTAGTTAGAGTCTTAAGACACGTCATAGCTTATCTTCCAATACGATTCCATTTTGATTGAATTCACATCGTTTGAATTCAACCTGAGACTAACCTTGTCTTCCTTTTTTTCTTTAAAGAAGCGAAATAGTTGGTCGCAGCTATGCAAGTGTTAGTTCAACCTGTGTACCTCCTACAGGGGGAGGGGGTGATTATGTCTCAAGTGGCCTATTCTTAATCTTTTAGAATAGTTACCGACTCGTCTCCTTCGGGTTGATTTCTATAGTCCATCTAGGGCTCGTGTGCTCTAGTGGTGATTCTGTTTCATTCTTTGACTCGAGTTGCTAATCGATGTCTATTTGGCCTATTGTGTATCGTAATTATCTTGTTGATCATTTATGATCCTTGAAGTTGATTGATCATTGGATATCTTTCTCGTGCGTCGTTACGCACGTCGTAAGCACCTATGATCCTGATATTTCTTGATTTCTAGTTAAGATTGTTTTGTACGTCGTTATGTACCTAACATGGTCTATTGATCACTTGTCGATCGGTATGGAGATACCATGTCGTTGTGACTAAATCAACTCCCTTGTTGTCAGCTATGTAGTTCTAGTTTGGTGTGAGATCGCCAAGCCTTCGTACTAAAACAACTCATTTGTTACCTTGTTGTGCCGGTGTGAGTTACCAAGCATTTGTGCTAAATTACTCAATGAATGCGCAACGATACATTTGTGTTACCTCATTGCGTTCCAAACTCAAGATCTAGAATGAGGGAAAGCATCCCGCTTCTTGTGATCCCTCTTCTTGAGTCAAGGTACGTGTCGTTAATTCCTTAATGTCATTTACCTTGTTCATAGATTATTTTATTTATGTTTTTTGATATACATCGACTGTGTTCTTCGTTATCAAAAGATATCTATTGTATTTTATTCGTAACTTGATAAAGGAATTTTATTTCCTTTATGCCAACCCAAATGATTTAATGAATTCTTATATTTTCGCGAGATCTGCGTGAACGTTAGAAATTGTGAGGACTTTCTTGTGTTAACTTGTCCATCGGATGCGTTAAGGATCATGAACAATATATGGAATGCCATGTTGTAGTTCGAAATTCCTAAACACCATTATGTGACAATCCGACATTTGAAATAATCCCTGAAATTAAATTAACCGTTAATAAGTTAATCAAAATAATAGAATTTTGGATTTTTTGCGATTTTTCATAATCGTTTGTTATTTTTCTAGATAATTTATTTCTAGATACCCATGGTGCAATTCCAAGAATTTGGGTGGTTCAGGATTTTCAATTAGAAATTATCTTGAATCTTTTCTTTGAGTAAATTAAATAAATCTAGGAACAAGCCAAAGAGTTATTTATTGATGTCTCTTGTTGCTTGAATTCAGATCATTGATTTTCGAGAATTCGTAGTGATTGAGATTCTCGCCTAATTCTTATTCCTTATTTCGATTTACTAAAGAGAATTTAGTATTCTTATGATTCCATGGGTCTTCTTATTTTCTCTAGCGAACGATCACTCGAGAGAATGGGAGTTCCCGTTGGGGAGGGAAATTTGAGTTTGTGCGATCCACGGCAAACTCAATAATTCCTTTCTTCGAATCTATGATCTTGTCGATCATCCGGAAGTGCTATAGTCAACTCACTTATGGACTTAGCCTTGCGTTGGTCTTAGAAATGAATATCAAAAGGATAAGCTCTTTTGATATTCCTCCTTTGTTTGTTTGAATCATTTGGATTGACAATTGTCTTCGCACGTTCGTTAACCCTTGTCAATCAAATCTTTGGGGATTATAACCTCTTTGGTTTAATCTCATCTTGTTAGAGGAATTGTTTATTGCTTCTTTGATTAATTGTTGATGTTTCTGCGATTTGAGATTTTTAGCGGAAAACTATCTTGAATCATGTTGTGATAAGTTGTGCACTACTTATCCATCATCTTCTCGATGTTTATGGTTTTCTAAAATTGATATCTAGTTTATGAAGAATGGGAATTTCGTATAATTCCTAATGATTTGTCCTTATGGTTACTAAATGAGATTTTGTACCTGGTTAGAAATCGATTTCCCTGTGTAGTTCATTGGTATTCCGTTACCAATATTTATTATCGATTTCTAGTTCATTGTTATTCTATTACCAAAAAATTGATTATCGACTTGTAGTTCATTAGTATTTCGTTACCAATATTTGTTTATCAGTTTCTAGTTGGTTGGTATTCTGTTACCAACCTTGAATCGTTGATATTAAAATTGATTATTCCTTCGAAAATTGCTTTCCTTAGCTAAATTCGTTGGAATCTCCATGTTGTGCTTTTGTTGGTGTCAGCCACCTTGTCGTAGGACTAAAGCGCTTGGGTTCGATATTCGCTACATCGTCGTGATTGAGTTTGGGGGTGGATTAGTCAACCATCGTAAATTCCCATTTCATATCCTAAGAGAAATATCTACTATTGACATCTCGCGCCTGTAGGGCGCATTCCCGTTGCTTCTTGAAATTCCAAATTACATTCGCATGGTTTTTGTGCATTCTATCGATTCTCATTCCCTTGAGAATCATACTAAGAAAGTCGAGTCTATTCGAATTCATAGCGCTTATGAATTTTTCAAGAATTATTTTACCCGTTTGGGATGACTACCTTCATGGGTAATGGAGTTCGAGATTGAACTCTAGTTTTTATGATCTTGAGATATGAAATTGGGATCTCACCTAGCCATTGGTGCGATCTTTTCATTTCGTTTCGGTTCCTGAGATACAACTCCGTGGTATTATTTTGGTTGTTACCTATTACTCCATTCTTAAGGAATTGCGGGGACGCAATTCTTTTAAGGGGGAAGTCTGCAACAACCCGCTCATTCGACGATTTTAGATTTAAATATTTTATTTAAATATATCGTCGTATCTTATGTGTCACTCAAAATGCCGTTTTTCACAAACAATAAAATTAGGATTCGGGACCACTTCCATTGTGTCCAGATCATCGTTTATGACTTTTTGACTATAAGCATCGATATGTTCCGAGCTTCCGAATTTTGGCACCTTGGCTAGGGCTTGGTTGAGCTAACCTAGCTCACTCCATATAACCAAATCATCCCCCTTCTCTTCATTCATTCTCCAAACACTTAGGAAAATAGAAAATGGAGGAGGGAATGGGAAATAGAAATTCCCTAAGCTAGGGCTCTTGATTTCAAGCTCAATTCATGTGTTAACATGATTTCAAGACATGGGTAAGCTCTCTACTCTCCCTCTCTACCTTATACTCCTCTCAATTTCCGATTTTTAGTGTGCCCTGACACTCGTATGTCTTCATTTGTGTTCATGAGGTGATTATTAAGGAGTGATTGAAGAAAGAAAGCTTATTTGCTTGGATTTGTGCTTGTTCTTCCTTTTTAGAGCTTGTTCTTGTCATTCAAGACCCAAAGGCGAGTTCTTTTTGAACTCACATTTATGACACAAGCCCTTGGCTTCTACAAGTGTAATTTAGGACCATTTCATGTTGCATTTGCTTGTTGAATTGGTTAGGATAATTATACTTTCCGATTTCTTAGTTTGAATTTCATTTGAAGTGGAAATTATAAGATGTATTATTCATACAATCAATGCACACGAGTTGATTCGATTAAGTGGTGTTGTGAAGTACCATTACCGCACCCGGCAAGTTCTAAGACTTCAAAACTCGCTTATATTGTATTTATTCGTTTTGGTTTGGAATTTTGTTCATTTTAGAATCTATAGTTCAAACCAATGCATTTGAGCTTTGCAAGTCGATATGGTGGATCGGAGAGGTCTCATTGATGTCCCTAAGAAGTCATGAGCCTCGAAGATCGGTGTCGGACACTCATGGGGGATGGATCCCCCTGGTTTTGGCCTGGGAAACAGCTCAGGCCTAAACCGGTCGACCGGTCAAATATATGGCGGTCGACCGATTCTTCTTTTAGGCAAAAACGGTCGACCGCCCGTATTGACCGATCGACCGGTCGCCCTGAACCTAGCTTATTTTGCCCAGGTCCGACCCAATTCCGGTTGTGCGCCTCCACGCACGATCACATTGGTTTCCGACTCCTCCTTGGCTCTTCCGTGCATGTCGATGGTCTTCGAATTCACCGGAGATCATAGTAAAGCCATGCGCTCCTTTTTGGTATATCGAATTTATTCGATACTCCTGTTAAGATGATTTACACCATTCAAAATGTGGATTATCTACTCAATATCCTTCGAGTCTATTCCAATGTTGTTAAAACTTTTGGGTGCTAGTTTGGGATTTTGATTCGTTCGTTGATCGAAATTACAGCTGTTATCCCTTTGATTTCCTCTATGTTGTTGTAATGTGAATTACACATTAGCGATCACCTTGGTGATCGCTCTTTGATCTGCGGCACCTGATTTTGTGTCTTTGTTTCCTGTCGCTCTAGGGTAATTTCTAATCGTTTCTTAACGTCGTTGGATTCACTAACGAGCTATATGTATATTCGATTTATCGTATTTACATTTGATGATCTATGATTTGGATTTATGTCATTATGACGTGAATCGCTTTGATCGATTTGCCTCGGCAATCGTACTATTGTTTATTGCCACTTTGAAATTATATAAAGAGGTTATATGTTATTTAATAGATGTCAAATTCTAGTACTAAAATGGTTTCCAATACGAAGCTAATTTACGAGATCATTTTATGAACCTTCTTCAAATCTACTAGTATATATTATATAAACCTTGTAACAACCAGCACCTCCATTCACGCAAGATATTATCCCCAACTTAGCCACCGTATAGGTGTGGGGTTTTGCTTCTCAAAAGGCCTAGGCTAAGTTTCGAGATCTGCCAACACATGGCATTGCCACGTAGGTTGAGCCAACCTCCCTACCAACGCCGATATTGTCCCTACTTTGCCACCTCCCAGGTGTAGGATTTTCCATCACTAAGGCCTCGGTATTAGTAAGAGATGGACTCTACTATATAAGTACCCACTTCACACAGGCTTCCACGATGTGGAACTTAGGGGTATTGCAAACCTTTTCTAGTTCGTATGAGAAATCTAATTAAACGTCTTAGTAAAATCAAGGACTATGAACCCTTGCTTTTTCTTCGATGGTTAATTCTTGGACTTGTGCGATCGAAAACCGTGGCAGTGCTCCTTCTATGATTTTCTCTGTTTTGAATAGGAACCAATTACGGGTTCATAAATATTCGATAATAGCATATGGTTATGGGACATGTCGCTATTTCCTTATATTTACTAGCTCGGAGTAATTTCTATTCACCGGATCAATGCGGTCCATTTATGACTTGTGTTTGTGGTCCTTGATTGCCCTAGTGGGATTTAGGTTCTAGAATTTCACTTTTGGGACTTCGGTCCAACCTTTATGATTTATGTTTTGCGGTTCTTGATTGCCCTAGTGGAATTTACGATTCTTGGATTTCACTTCTGGGACTTAGGTCCAACCATTATGATTTATGTTTTGTGGTTCTTGATCGCCCTAGTGGGATTTACGATTCTTAGATTTCACTTTTGGGACTTCGGTCCAACCTTTATGATTTATGTTTCTGTAGTCCTCGATCGACCGAGAGGGTTTTACGATTCTTGGATTTCACTCTCCGGGGTCACGACCCGGCTTCGTAGGGAGCTTTGGCTCAAACAAATAGGTTCGCTACCTAGAGATCGTTTCTCATCAATGAACAGACCTGCCCCCTCTTTATGATGTTTTCTAGAGATTTCATGATTTATTTGTTTTCTCTCTTCTGGTTCACGACTCGGCTTCGTGGGGAGCTTTGTCTCAAACCTATGGGTTCGCTACCTAGAGATCGTACCTCATCTATGAACAGGTCTGCCCCTTTATTAAGTTTCCTGGATTTCGAGTGATTACTGGATTCTTGATTACTTTGACGCGATGTGCGTCAATTTGAGAAATGATTTATGATTCATGATTTACTTTGATGCGATGGTCATCAATTTGATGTGTATTTGGCATTCCGTTGCCATTCATGTGTTTAGTTTATTTGGCATTCTGTTGTCATTCATGTGTTTAACTTATTTGGCATTCCGCTGTCATTTCCTGTTGTGTGCTATTATTTGAATGTTGCATTTTATATTAGCTAGGAGATTATTTAGAGATATTTGTGTACTGACATTCCATTGCCATTTTCTGATTGTGTCAACGTGTCATGTTCATGTCATCCTGTGTTATATCTCTTGTTATCTCAGTTTATTTGATAAGTACAGTTAGACTGACCCGTTTATTGTTTATTTCCTTATAAATAATACTCAGGTCAGGCCGAGTCATTTTAGGTACTCCTCTGGGACTCATCGCAGGATTGATCTTCCGCTTTCAGCTTGCTACTCTGTCTCCGCAGCTTATGTACTTCTGTACTTATGACATTATCTTATTGTGTACAAATTCTATTATTTAGATCTTGGTGGATGTATCTATCATTTTGGGATTAATGGATCTTTGTTGACCACTAGCTTATTTTACACATTCTTGGTTTATTCATATCTATTCCGCCTTTGTGATATGATTATTCTGTGTCTGGCTTTGAGATATACCATATTTATATTATTGTTGTTGTCTATTTTATTCGGCTTTCCGATTGCATATAGCCATTGTGTAGTTGCCCTATGTGCCGAATGGTCATATTGAAATTTTAATCGGTATCAGAATTCGATGTGCATTCCTCACATGGAGTAATCATACAATCGACCGCCCTTCACGAACCTCATTCTCCGTTATGGTCTACGAAATTTCTCTGAAATGAACTGGACTATAGTGGGTATAGAGGCGGGGCGTTACACTAGGCTCTACAAATAAAACCGAAATGTCACGTATTGGAAATTGGATTTCTGTCATGATTCTAGGCAAGGGATGTACTCCTTTCCGCTTCGAGACACTCTAGCAAATGTCTCGGGACTGCACACTTTGGGCAACCCCTGGATCCTCCAAGACCGGCCCAAACTTACGTTAGTGGATTGGCAATTCCTGAATACACGTTTCCCAGTCCTATAGGTCCTATCCATCGGCTCCGTAGTAACCGATATATCCGAGGCGCCTCACATTCCTACAACCACAAAGGTAAAGATAATATAAATGTCTAGGCTTGCAAAACCCCTATACCACCAATAGCTAGAAAGAAATGTCATGTCCTCCTTGGGTTCCCTTATCCCATTGTTAACTAATACCGAGGTGTGAGGCTCGCGAATTAACGCTATACACAAAGCCATGCTATATTAAAGTCATGCTTTGATCATCAACCACAAGACTCTGATTTTCAACAGAAGCCTTGATCACTGCATCTCTGCATGCCACATAGGCAATTCATGCCATGCTGCTAATATCTATCGATATACAACCTGTGAGCTCGTATGTCTCAGAGAAGGGCGTTAAGCAAGAGAATAAATTCTCCACCACCAAATAGATATATATTTAATAGAAATCAATCAAAACAGAATAAAATCCAATGTCAGGCACACATCCATTTACAAGTTCGTTCTAGGTCTGAACGAAACCGGAGGTACCTTATTCCTCGTTCCATATGTCCAATACAGGAGAGTGACCCTCGCATATCCGGTCGATCTCGTAGCACGTCCGAACAATCACCACTTATTACCTTATCTTAGGTGTACAATCCAATCAAGACATCAGTAATCATCCGAACGATGTGAAAACTTCCGGTCTTCAACCACCATCTTCATCGTCGACTTATCGTCGAATCAGTTATTCAGAATAGGTATAAACCCGGCCTTTCTGAAAAACCCGCGTATATAATAAACAAGTGCTACACAAACACAACATACGCCTCATTCCAATACGGAATATTCTTTTATTCAAATATTCACATCTATAGGGATATGTTCCCATTAATTTTATCAAAGATAAATTCTTTAAAATTTATTCTTTAATCTTCCTTTGGATATAATTCGAACCATGTTAAGGTTTTCTAAACTAGTCGGGATTAACGCACCTTATCGAAGTAATCATTTATTTAATTTCTCAATCCCAACCTATTCATCCCATGGAGCAAAACTGGTACTACCCCATAACTAACACCATGGTGTTATCGGTAAATTTAATTACCATTTCCCATTCAAATATAATTAAAGATTTAACTATCGCTTGGAGCAAAACTGATGATACTCTACTCTCGGTTATTTCCCAAATTTGATAATTTAAATTATCAATTCACATTTCAATCTAATTAAAGATTCATTAAAACTCCACTTAATTTTAATCTTCCCAAAAATCAATATTAATGATTATTTAACTTTGGAAACACAAACATGCCGCATCGACAATCTACACCGTACTATTGATTTCTGCCTATGTGTAACCTCTGAGCTCGTACGTCTCAAAGAAGGGTGTTAAGCAAAAGAATAATTTCTCCGCCACCAAACAGATGTATATTTAGCAGAGATCAACCATGCAGTTCGAAATACAATGTTAGACATGTAATCCTGTCTTTACTTGGGTTAAAGAACTAATGTCATTTAAAACACAGTTCACGATAAATCCAAAATCTCATTCCATCAATTATGGAATCTTCACGGAAAACAAATCAATATATAATCGATATCAATTTCCGTATCCGACTAATAATATAAATGGAATCACGACATAGCCTGTTAAATTTCATATCTATTAACAGTCTTCCTCCACAGAAGTTCATTTCGATTATTACCAAATCAAATTCCATTCCAATTAAATATTAATTAATTGGAAAACTTTACTTTGGAAAATCCCATTAAATCTTAATAAAAGATTTATATATTCCAAATCACATTGCACTGTAAATCGGGTTAAAGAACGAATGTCGTTAAAAATAGAGTTCACAATAAACCCAATTCACATTCCATTTCAATTCCAATTAAATGTTAATTAATTGGTAATCCTTCTTCGAATCTTAATTAAAAGATTTATTCTTTTCAAACGGGGTTCAAGAACAGTGTTATTTAAGACATCATTCACAACAAACCCAAAATCACATTCCATTGTTAATCGGGTTAAAGAACAAGTGTTACTTAAAACACCGTTCACGATAAACCCAAAATCGCGATCCATTGTTAATCGGGTTAAAGAACAAGTGTTATTTAAAACACCGTTCACGATAAACCCAAAAACCAATTTCAATTTAATTCCAATTAAATGTTAATTAATTGGTAAACTTCATTAAATCTTAATAAAAAGATTTAATCCTTTCTCAACTGGGTTCAAGAACAGTGTCATTTAAAACACAGTTCACGACAAACCCAAAATCCCATTTGATATTAAATACAAGGCTCTGAATAGGAAATATATCTGGTTATATTCAATATTAAATTCTAAAATCAATAAATATCGTATTGGAATAACGATATATATATCTTCCAAATTCCTCATAATCACGGAATCCTTAATCGAATTATTCCGTAGATAATTTCGATTCAAATCCATTCCAATTCTTATATTGGAAATTTCTGGTTATATTAAAACCATTTCAAATCAATTTATTTATTTAAAAATATTGGATTATTATACTAGTTAATAACTAGTTCATTTTGATAAAAATATATTTTTATCTTTTCAAATATGGAATTTTCAATCCTAATTCTTTCTAAATCATTTATTATGATTTTTCAAAAATTATTAATATTTTTAATAATTTTATCAAAGTCTACACAGTCGATTTCTGTAAACGGTCATCGAACTGCACTTACAGCGACCTTTCCCCAATTTCATTTGGATATAATTCCAAATCCAACCGTTAGATTTCAAATCTCTTATATTTGTTGGTAAACTCTTTTCGATACGAACCCAATGGCTCCGGTTTTAGGAGAATCCGACGGTCGGATCCGCATAATGTCCATTCGAAGTCAATGGTCAAAATTCGCGAACTACCGCAGCGCCACGCGTTCTATTCAGGCCATTAAATATATATAATATATATAATGTATATTTCGTCAATTTCCATTTAAAACTTATTCTACAAACCGTTTTAACTTCGTTTTAAAAACGATTTCAACTTCATATTCAATTTTAAATCAAAACTGAATATTCCATATCATTAATATGTATATGAAAATATTTTCAAAACATTAGATTTTGAAATCATTACCATTTCGATATTCATTATAAAAATGAATAAAATCGATATAAATATCGTTCACATCAAAATGGCATTAATCTAATCAACACGGCTTCATATATTTAAATATTTCCGTGTCCATCCCGAATCGGACATCAAAATCATATTTTGATCTTTTACTGAATATTATTTTAAAATATACATTATTTCAAAATATTTGTTATTTTAAAATATTCATTCTTTCTGAACTGGAATCAAACACAGTCAATTACCATATAATGTTATTGATATGGATTTCATACAACACATGTATATAACAACAATGATAAACAATCAACCATCATCTAGAGTGTATTCTACACTGCATAAGCATTAAATATAAATATTTAACGCTTACAACAGTCCGTCAACCAATCGATCGACATGCAACTAAACAATTGGGATTAGTGTACATCAAATATCATCCCAATACCGTGTGAGGTTTCAATCAACAAACACTGAATATTATTTGTATAGATGAGCAATGTGTAAAATATATCGTCCCAATCAATATCAGTTAAATTGGTGTATATAAACAAATCGTCCGATTTGTAAATGAATATTTATTTTATTCATATACACGTTAAAAATTATATTTTTAACGATAAAATATTTATTTCAACACATGAATATTTTATTTTATTTCACATCATGATCCCAATCAATTTACACAACAACATATAATCAAATAAGTCGTCCATGGTCTGTGGACGACGGTGTTGGGTGCTGCTAGGCACCGTCTGCTTCCTAGTATATATTTTAACTAGAAAATAAAATTTAAAGTGAGAAGTTCTCACCTTTGGGATCCACTTCGCCAGTTTTATTTCTGAATTTCTGAACCGTTTGGATTTGCCCGCAATTCCAACGCAATCTTTTTCACGATGTTCATAGTAAAAATCACATTTCTAATATGATGTTTATATATTTAAAAATCCCATTTTTATTTTGCTATATATATATATATATCATATTTTTATATTTTTAATGTATAAACAAAAATCACATTTTCTTTTCACTATCTTCATAATAAAAATCATATTTTTATTTTTTAAAATCATATCTTTATTTTTAAAATCATATCTTTTTATTGTTAACAATCATAACTTTGTATACATAAAAATCTTATTTTTTATATATTCAAAAATCTTATCTTTATATATTCAAAAATCTTACCTTTATATACAAATAAAGATCATATTTTTAAACAAACAAAGATCATATTTTTAAACAAACAAAGATCATATTTTCTAAAACAAAAAATCAGATTTTCTACGATAAAAAATATTAGTTTTTCTATGGTAAAAAAAGTAAGTTTTTCTATGATTTAAAATTAAAAACTCACTGCTTTTCCAAGGAGGAGGGCTGGGGGAGTCGCGGTCGCCGGAGGAGGGCGCTGGTGGTCAGAGCAGAGGATCTCGCGGTGGCTGCAAAAACGGGGGTTGCGGGTTTTGGTGCTTCGATTTAGGTTTAGGGTTTGGGAGGGGGTTCGTGTGGAGAGAGGAGGAGCAAGGAGGGGGAAAGTGTCTCGCTGGGGTTCGGAGGTGGGGCGGCGATAAGGGCGGCACAGCCTGGAGGCGCGGTGGGGCGAAGGAATGGAGGCGTCATATTTTGAGAAGCAGCGGTTTTTTTTAATTCTGAATCGGGAAAGAGAAAGGGGGTGGAGGGGGTTAATGGAAAAGAGGGGTTGACTTTTTATTTTAATTATATATTTAATTCATTTCTCCAAAAAGTTATCTTTCCATTCGAATTCCGATTCAAACCCAACGACTGTCGTCCTTAGCTAATTACCTCCGTTCTGAACACAACGTGATATGTTTCGTAACACAATTCGGCTGTTACGATGAGTTTTCCTTTAAATTAAATATAAATAGATATATATTTAATTTAAACGTACATTTCAATTTATTGGGGCCATATACAGACTCCAAAAAAAATTGAAAAATAAATCTAGCTATGTTTTGACGATACGGTCCTAACAAAACTACTTTCGTCGAATTTGGAGACCGTTTGAAAAACGGTCATTTTCCGGTCAATTAAATTCAAACTGAAATTACCAAACGCGTTTAAATCCACCACGCCCACATATTGATTCCAAAAATTATAAAAATTGGAATCAAGCAATAATTTGACATTTCGGATCCAACAAAAGTGGTTTCGTCGAAAACGGAGGTAGTTTGCAAAATCGCTATTTTTAAGGGTTATATTTCCATAGCGACTATTCTGAATGTTCAACTGGGCAAAACTTTTTATTCCCACTATGAAATTTGTATTTTTCAGATTCTTTCGAAAGATATTTTCAAACAGATTCAAATATTTCTAGTCTCACTAAAATCCGTTTTATTTTGAATCTTGTACATTCATTTAAAATTTGAAATCAAATTTTCAAACTACTGCGCCATTTCCAATTCCTTTTATAATTAATATATATATATATTCTAATTCAATTCAAAATAAATTTCTCATCGTTATTATTTAAAATAAATCATTTTAAATATTCAAAACTCATTAAAATTGCCAAAATAAAAAAAATTAAGTTAGTTCTGATTTTCCGGGTTGTTATGATCTCCCTCACTTAAAATCTTTTCGTCCTCGAAAAGGAATGAAGCTGAAAGTTATTTAACTAGCCAAATCAACTTTCATTCTGGCTTTCATCCTTCAACTTTTTAGTTTCTAATAATTTCTAATTTTTCAAAAATTTGGCTAGCACCCCAAATTTTCGAAAATTTCACCATAACTTCCTTTGTACGGGGAGGCATTTAAAACCGCAACTAGCCACGCAGGGCCCTCACCAATCCAAAAGAAATGGAGAATGCCAAGAGGCCAGCCTTAGGCTCATAAATATTTTAAAAGAAAGAGAAAATTTCCAAGCGGCCAGCTTTAGGCTCATAAACCTTGTAAAAGAAAAAGAAAATTGCCAAGCGGTTAGCCTTAGGCTCATAAACCTTTTAAAAGAAAAAGAAAAAGAAAATTAGTAAACACGTACCTATTCGTCAGGCATAAAATTTTATTTCTCTTCTTAGCAGTTTATCCATAACCTGTTCAACAATGTGTATATATACATGTATGCATTTTTAAACAATTTCTAACTCAGTACAATATTTGATTCAATTTGGCTTAATGATTCAAAATTTTAATTAATCAAACAACACAACCAGCAATCAATTAGTTGATTATCATTTCAAACACACAATTTATATATATATATATATATATATATATATATATATATATATATATATATATACAAATCCATTTTTGATGCCAAATCACAACAAATAACCCTATCTAGTTTTGGTTCTCACACCAATCAGTTGGAAATATATAGATATCCCACTTTCGAAACTTGAATATAGATACTGATGATAATGCATTAATCACCTGGATCATCTCCGGGTGACTAGAGTATGATTCTATATCCATCCAGTATATTAAAACTTCAAATATACATTTGCAAGGCGTATGTGCCAAATCTTTGCGTACTCGATTGTCCAAATTCAATGTAAAATAAATATTCAAATACGTATAAAATGGTTTAAATCTTCAAGATAAAATTTGTTTTCACTTTTATTTTGAAACTAACACTCTTTCGACTCATTCTAGCATATTACTGATCCCATCTCTAACGAGTCATTCTTATTGGATATTACTAATCCAATCTCTGATGAATTCTTTCGTTCTGTTCTAATGTGCCTTGTTCTCTAGCTCTGTAAACCAAAGCCCTGATACCAAATATAACGACCCAAATTTCCCCGTAAAGGAAAGCCCAAATTGTAATGAGAACCCGACAAATCAGAACACAAACAGAAGAACATTTTATTGCTTATTACAACAATTTACATCAGAGTATAAGAATATACAGAGCATGAAAAATTTACACATTGTAAAAAATCATAGATTAAAATACATTACATAACAGCGGAAAATAATACAAAACACAACTGCAAGAGATAAACGGATACAGAGCTTTCTGAATATCGCTCCAGCTGTAAACCAGGATCCTATGAATATAAATCTGCAAAACCAAAACTACTAGCTGCCCGTATCGAAAATAGGGGCACCCAGAGTTTAGGTTAAAACAATAAACTCCAGGTCAGTCATGCGACTAGTGTGAGGACTAGAACAGTTTTTAAATCTTTACTTTAAAAATAAAGTAAATCAAGGGACCACGTCGTATAACACGGAACGGGTTTCCTCCCAAGAATACCAGTACCTAAAACAAACAGCGCAATGCTTTTTGGGAAAATGTAGCTATTATAAGACTCAGGTCCCATTACACAATGTAACGCAAGCTGGAGGATAGAGTTTTACCTTATAATAGCCAAACATGCTTGGTACGTTTAAAGCAAATCATTTTGACACTATTATAGTGTAAAGTGTATGAAAACAACTTCAAATATAAATGTATCAATAATAGACGGCATAGCATCCCATGCTACTATGTCGCCATACCAGGCTCTATAAAGTAACCGAAATGTCATGTATTGGAAATTGGATTTCCGTTATGAGTCTAGGCAAGGGATGTACTCCTTTCTGCTTCGAGACACTCTAGCAAATATCTCGGGACTGCACACTCTGGGCAACACTTGGATTCTCCAAGGCCGGTCCACACTTACGTTAGTGGAATGGCAATTCCTGAACACACATTTCCTAGTCCTATAGGACCTATCCATCGGCTCCGTAGTAACCGATATATCCGAGGTGCCTCGCATTCCAACAACCACAAAGGTAAATATAATATAAATGTCTGGGCATGCAAAACCCTGACACCACCCATAGCTAGAAAGAAACGTCATGTCCTCCTTGGGTTCCCTTATCCCGTTTTTAACACATACCGAGGTGTGAGGCTCGCGAATTAACGCTATATACAAAGCTATGCTATATTAAAGCCATGCTTTGATAATCAACCACAAGACTCCTCTTTTCAACAGAAGCCTTGATCACTACATCTCTACATGCCACACAGGCAGTTCATGCTATGCGACTGATATCTATCGATATATAACCTCTGAGCTCATACGTCTCAGAGAAGGGCGTTAAGCAAGAGAATAAATTCTCCGCCGCCAAAAGATATATATTTAATAGAAATCAATCAACACAGTATAAAATCCAATGTCAGACACACATCCATTTACAAGTTTGTTCTGGGTCTGAATGAAAACGGAGGCACCTTATTCCTCGTCCCATATGTCCAATACAAAAAGAGAGTCCCTCGCATATCCGGTCGATCTCCAAGTGAGTCTGGACAATCACTACTTATTACCTCGTCTTGGGTGTACAACCCAATCAAGACATCAGTAATCATTCGAACGATGTAAAGACTTTCGGTCTTCAACCACCGTCCTCATCGTCGACTTATCGCCGAATCAGTTATTCAAAATGGGTATAAACCCGACCTTTTTGAATAACCCGCGTGTATAATAAACAAGTGCTACACAAACACAACATATGCCTCATTCCAATCCAGAAAAATCTTTTATTCAAATATTCACATCTTTAGAGATATGTTCCCATTAATTTTATCAAAAATAAATTATTTATTCATTAATCTTCTTTTGGATATCATTCGAACCATATTAAGGTTTTCCAAACTAGTCGGGATTAACGCACCTTACCGAAGTAATCATTTATTTAATTTCCCAATCCCAACCTATTCGTCCCATGGAGCAAAACTGGTATTACCCCATAACTAACACCACGGTGTTATCGGTAAATTTAATTACCATTTCCCGTTCAAATCTAATTAAAGATTTAACTATCACTTGGAGCAAAACTAGTGACACTCTACTCTCGATTATTTCCCAAATTTGATAACTAAAATTATCAATTCACATTTCAATCTAATTAAAGATTCATCAAAGCCCCCACTTAGTTTTAATCTTCCAAAAATCAATAATAATGATTATTTAACTTTGGAAACACAAAAAATGCCGCATCGACAATCTACACCGTACTATTGATTTTTGCCTATGTATAACCTCTAAGCTCGTACGTCTTAGAGAAGGGTGTTAAGCAAGGGAATAATTTCTCCGCCACCAAACAGATGTATATTTAGCAGAGATCAACCTTATAGTTCGAAATACAATGTTAGACATGTAATCCTATCTTTACCTGGGTTAAAGAACTAATGTCATTTAAAACACAGTTCACGATAAACCCAAAATCTCATTCCATTAAAAGTCGATCAGATTTGACTTAAATTGAAAAAACACATTTTCATTTTCCATGCTCACATATTAATTCAAAAAATTATGGAAAATTAAACTTAGCAATAATTTGACGTTCCGGATCCAATAAAAGTGGTTTCATCGAAAACGGAGGTTGTTTGAAAAATGGATTTTATACGAGCTATACATTATCTATAGCGACCATTCTGAATATTCAACTGGCCATAACTTTTTATTCCCGCTATGAAATTTCAATTTTTCGGATTCATTGGAAAGATATTTTCAAACAGATTTAGATTTTTTTCACTAAAATCTGTTAAATTTTGAATCCGGTACAGTTGGTCAAATTATCGGTTTGACTTTTCAAACTACCGTACTATTTCTGATTCCTTTAGAAATCAAAATAAATATATTTACTCCAACCTCGATTAAAATGAATTTTTAATCGTTACTATTTAAAATAAATTATTTTAAATATTCAAAATCTTGTGAAATAGCTAAAATAAAAATTTTAAATCAGTTCGGATTTTCCGGGTTGTTACAGGCCCCATCATCAGAATCATTCCCGGGCGACTAGAGTGTGATTCTATATCTACCTAGTATATTAAAACTTCGATTACACGTTTGCAAGGCGTAAATGCAAAATCTTTATATATTGGATTATCCAAAATCAATTTAAATATAATATTCAAATACGTATAAATGGTTTAAATTTTCAAAACAAAATTCGTTTTCATTTTGATTTTTAAAAAAACAACACTCTTCACACTCATTCTAGGATACTACTGATCCTATCTCTAACGAGTCATTCTCATTGGATATTACTAATCCAATCTCTGATGAATTCTTTCGTTCCGTTCTAATGTGTCTTGTTCTCAAGCTCTGTAAACCATAGCTATGATACCAAATGTAACGACCCGAACCTCCCCGGTCTTCGAAGAGAAGAGAAATAACGGATTGTCTGAGAAGACGACAAATCAGAACGCAAACAGAAGAACATTTCATTGTTTATTACAACAATTCCATCAGAATACAAGAATATAACATAGTATGAATTAATACTACACATTCGACAAATATCAGAGATTCAAATTACATTTAAATACATAGCAACGGAAAAATAATACAAAACGCAATTGAAAGAAATACACGGATACAGAGCTTTCCGAATATCATTCCAGCTGTAAACCAGGATCCTGTGAATATAAATCTGCAAAACCAAAACTACTAGCTGCCCGTGTGGAAAATAGGGGCACCCAGAGTTTAGGTTAAAACAATAAACTCCAGGTCAGTCATGTGACTGGTGTGAGAACTAAAACACTTATTTAAAACTTTACTTTACAAATAAGGTAAATCAAGGGACCACGTCGCATAACACGGAACGGGGTTCCTCCCAAGAATACCAGTGCATAAAACAAACAGCGCAATGCTTTTTGAAAAAATGAAGCTATTATAACACCCAGCTCCCATCACACAATGCAACGCAAGCCGGAGGATAGGGTTTTCCCTTATAATAGCCAAACATGCTTGGTACGTTTTAAAAACAAATCATTTGATACTATTATAAGTGTATAATGTCAAAACAGCTTCAAATATAAATGTATCAATCATAGGCGGCATGGGTACCATCTATTATGTCACCAATACTAAGCTCTACAATCAAAACCGAAATGTCACATATTGGAAATTGGATTTCTGTCATGAGTCGAGGCTAGAGATGGATCCTCTCCGCTTCAAGAAACTCTAGCAAATGTCTCAGGATTCCCCGCAGAGAACCCTTGGAATCGGCTGGGCCGGTCCTCCCTTATATTTGAGGATTAGTTATTCCTGAACACACGTTTCCCGGTTCTATCGGACCTATATCCATCGACTACGAAGAGGCCGATATATCCGAGGCGCCTCGCAATCCAACAACTACATAGGTAAAATAACAACAATGTCAGGGTTAGTAAGACCCTAACACCCACCATAGCTAGAAAGAAACGTCATGTTCTCCTAACGGTCCGATTCCTTCTTTAACTCATACCGAGGTGTGAGGCTTGCGAATTAACGCTATACACAAAGCTATGCCATTTAAGGCCGTGCTTTGATCATTAACCACAAGACATTGCTTTTCAACAGAAGCCTTGATCATCTGCATCTCAGCATGCCACACTGGCAATTCACGCCATGCAACTGATGTCTATTGATATATAACCACTGAGCTCGTACATCTCAGAGAAGGGTGTTAAGCAAGAGAATAAATTCTCCGCCTCCAAACAGATATATATTTAATAGAAATCAATCAACACATAATAAAATCCAATGTCAGACACACATCCATTTACAAGTTCGTTTTGGGTCTGAACAAAACCGTAGGCACCTTATTCCTCGTCCCATATGTCCAATATAGGAGAGAGGCCCTCGAATATCCGTCGATCTCCAAGTACGTCTGGACGATCACCACTTATTACCTCGTCTTGGGTGTACAGCCCAATCAAGACATCAGTAATCATCCAAATGATGTGAAGACCTCCGCACTTCAACCACCGTCTTCATCGTCAACTTATCGTCAAATCAGTTATTCAGAATGGGTATAAACCCGGGATTTCCAAATAACTCACGTATATAATAAACAAGTGTTATAAAAACACAACATACGCCTCATTCCAATTCTGAATATTCTATTATTTAAATATTCACATCTTTAGGGATTTGTTCCCATTAACTTTATCAAAGATAATTTTTTTTAATTTATTCTTTAATCTTCCTTTGGATATCAATTCAAACCATATTAAGGTTTTCCAAACTAGCCAGGATTAACACACCTTACCGAAGTAACCCTTTATTTAATTCCTCAATCCCAAACTATTCATCCCATAGAGCTAAACTGTTATCACTCCATAACTAACACCACAGTGTTATCAGTAAATTTAATTACCATTTCCCGATCAAATCTAATTAAAGACTTAACTATCGCTTGGAGCAATACTAATGATACTCCACTCTCGATCATTTCCCAAATTTGATAATTTAAATTATAAATTCACATTTCAATCTAATTAAAGATTCATTAAAACTCCATTTTGTTTTAATCTTCCCAAAAATCAATATTAATGACCGTTTAACTTTGGAAACACAAACATGTCGCCGTACTATTGATTTCTGCCGATATATAACCTCTGAGCTCGTACGTCTCATAGAAGGGTGTTAAGCAAGAGAATAAATTCTCTGCCACCAAAAAGATATATATTTAGCAGAGATCAACCATATAGTTCGAAATACAATGACATACATGTAATCCTGCCTTTAACTGGGTTAAAGAACTAATGTCATTTAAAACACAGGTCACGATAAACCCAAATCCATTCCATTAATTATGGAATTTTCATGGATAAACAAATCAATATATAATCGATTTCAATTTCCGTATCTGACTAATAGTATAAATGGAATAACATCAAAGCCTTTTAAATTCCATATGTATTAACAGTCTTCCTCCACAGAAGTTCACTTCGATTATTATCAATTGATTTCCATTCAATTCCAATTTAATATATTAAATTGGAAAACTTTACTTTGGAAAATCCCATTAAATCTTAATAAAAGATTTATAAATTCCAAATCCCATTAAAACACCCTTCACGATAAACCCAAAAATCAATTCCAATTCAATTCCAATTAAATATTAATTAATTGGCATACTTCATTAAATCTAAACAAAAAGAATTAATCTTTTCTCAACTGGGTTTAAGAACAGTGTTAATGAAGACACCATTCACGACAAACCCAAATCCCATTTGATATTAAATACTAGGCTCTGAATAGAAAATATATCGACCTATATTCCATATCAAATTCTGAAATCAACAAATATCGTGTTGGAATAATGATATATATATATCTTCCAAATTCCTCCATAATATCTGTATAACCATGGAATCCAATATCGAAATATTCCGAAGATAATTTCGATTCAAATCCATTCCAAATCATATATTGGAAATTCTAGTTATTTTTAAAACCATTTCATCCAAATTATTTTATTTAAAAATACTTAATTTTAATTCTAGTTCATAACTAGTTCATTTCGATAAAAATATATTTTTATCTTTTCAAATATGGAATTTTTCATCCTAATTCTTTCCAAATCATTAATTATGATTTTACACAAATTATTGATATTTTTAATAAATTTATCAAGGCCCGTACATTCGATTTCCATAAATGGCCATCGAACTGCACTTAAATCGACCTTTTCTAAATTTGAATTGGACATAATTCCAAATCCAACTCTTAGATTTCAAATCTCTCATATTCGTTAGAAAGCACTTTTTGATATGAACCCAACGGTTCCGATTTTAGGAGAATCCGACGGACGGATCTCCCGTAATGTCCGTTCGAAGTCAATGGTCGAAATTCGCGAACTGCCGCGGTGCGTTCTATTCAGGCCATTATATATATAATATATATTATATATATTTCGTCGATTTCCATTTAAAACGTATTTTATAAATCGTTTAAATTCGTTTTCAAAACGATTTCAACTTCTAATTCAACTCCAAATCAAAATTGAATATTACATATCATCGATATATAAATTATAATATTTTCAACACATTAGATTTTGAAATCAATTCCTTTTCGATATTCATTATAAAAAATGAATAAAATTGATATAAATATCATTCACGTCAAAATGGCGTTAATCTAATCAACACGGCTTTATATATTTAAATATTTTCGTGTCCATCCCAAATCGGACATCAAAATCAAATTTTGATCTTTTACGGAATATTATTTTAAAATATTCTTTATTTTAAAATATTCGTTATTTTAAAATATTCATTCTTTCGGAACTAGAATCAGACACAGTCAATTACCATATAATGCTATTTATATGGATTTCATACAACACATGTATATAACAACAATGATGAACAATGAACCATCATCCAAAGTGCATTCTACACTCCATAAACATTAAATACAAATGTTCAACGCTTACATAGCTTATCAACCAATTGATTGACATACGACTAAATATTGGGATTAGTGTATGTCCAATATCATCCCAATACCCGTGTGGGGTTTCAATCAATAAATAATGAATTTTATTTGTGTAGTTGGGCGTTGTGTAAAATTTATCGTCCCAATCAATATCAGTCAAATGTGTGTATATAAACAAATCTTCCGATTTGTTTATGAATATTTATTTTATTCATATACACGTTAAAAAATATATTTTTAACTACAAATATTTTATTCCATTCCAAATCACACAATCAATTTTCATAACACAATCAAACAAACAAACAAGTCGTCCATGGTCTGTGGACAACGGGTGTTGGGTGTTGCTAAGCACTGCCTGCATCCGAGTATATGTTTCTGACTAGAAAATAAATTTAAAGTGAGAAGTTCTCACCGATAAGCATAACCAAACACCGCGACTTTTCCTATGTAGAAAAATCTTCGTCGTGTTTCCAACGAGATCTGTTTCATGCGGTATATTAAAAAATCATGTTTTTGACATTACTATAAATATAATTAAAAATCACATTTTTATTATATCGTTCCATTAATAAAAATCACATTTTAATTTCAACGCAATAAAAATCACATTTATGTTTCAACGCTAGATATAGAACAAAAATCAGATTTTTATTTCGCTACATATATAAATATTTAATATTTATTTCGCTAACTTTATAATAAAAAATATATTTTTACTACTCTAAATAAATAAATAAAAATCATATTTTTATTCTAAACCACTTCTATAAAAATCATATTTTTATTCTAAACCAAAGGTCATTTTTATTTCAAAATTATATGTACAAAGATTATATTTTTCCTTCACTATCTTAATAATAAAAATCAAATCTTTTCTATCACAAAAATATAGTCTTTTTCAAATTAAAAATCCTATCTTTTTAGTTTTAAAAATCTAACCTTTTCATGAATTAAAAATCATATTCTAAAGCGAAGTTATCTAAATAAAAATTATATTTCTATTTCGCTATCCCTATATAAAAATTATATTTTTATATAACTAAAGATCATATTTTTATCTAACTAAAAATCCAATCCTTTCATACTTAAAAATCTTATCTTTTCTTAGCTAAATATCTAATTTTTCTTTCAAACCTAGATAATAAAAATCAGATTTTTAATTCAAATCTATTTATAAAAAAAATCAAATTTCCAATTCAAAGTTATTTATTTTTAAAAATAAAAAATTAAACAATGTTTTTAACTTACAATAATATATAACTGAAATAAACAAATAAAAAAAAGTAAGACTCACAGTTTTTGGGTTTTTTTACTGAGGTGGGGGAGGAGCTGCTCGTTGCGGAAATCGAGGAGGGGGGTATGGTGACATGGCGGCGTTGGTCCGTATGGCGCGGGGATGGCGGCTACAGTGGTCGCGGTTCTGAGGTGCGACGGGGTTTTTGGGCTCACACGATTTCTGAATCGAGGGGAGAGAAAGGGGGAGCTGGAAGAGGAGAAGGAGATGCGGAGGGAGGGGGAGAAGATGGAGGCAGCGGCGGCGCCGCTGGGAGGGGGCGCGATCGATCGCTAGTGGAAGGAGGGCGCGCCAGCTCCTCCGATCTTTTTTTTTACTGTTGAACGAGGAGAGAGCAAGGGAGAGGGAAGTCAACGCTAAATATATATATATATTTGAATTTAATTAATTTATTCTTCAAAATGTAACTTTTTAAATCGAACTCCAAACGAAGCCCACCGACTGTCGTCCATAACTAATTACCCCCATTCCGAACACAATGGGATATGTTTGGTATGCTGATTCAACTATTTCGATCATTTACCGTTTAAATTAAAATTTAAATCTATATATTCAATTTGAACGCGCATTTCAATTTACCGGGGCCACATACGGACCCCAAAAATTCCAAAAAAATAAATCTGCCTATGTTTTGACGATACGGTCCTAACAAAACTAATTTTGTTGAATTTGGAGACTGTTTGAAAAATGGTCATTTTCTGGCCGATCCAAATTGACTGAAATTGTCAAAATACATTTTACTTTGCCATGCTCACATATTAATTCCAAAAATTATGAATTTTGGAATCTAGCAATAACTTGACATCCCGAACACAACAAAAGTGGTTTCGTCGAAAACGGAGGTCGTTTGCAAAATCGCTATTTTTAAGGGCTAAAATTCCATAGCGACTATTTTGAATTTTCAACTGGGCATAACTTTTTATTCCCGTTATGAAATTTTTATTTTTTAGATTCGTTGGATAGATATTCTCAAATAGATTCTAATATTTTTGGTTTTGCTAAAATCCGGTTTATTTTGAATCTTGCACATTCATTTGAAATCGAATTTTCAAACCACCGCGCCATTTCCAATTTATTTTATAATTAAAATAAATATTTATATTCTAATGTTGATTCAAATAAATATATACATTTTAATTTTATTCAAAATAAATTTCCCATCGTTATTACATAAAATAAATCATTTTAAATATTCAAAATTCGTTAAAATTATCAAAATAAAATTTTTAAATTGGTTCTGATTTTCCGGGTTGTTACAGTTTTTACCTTACGATAACACAAAATGTTTTTGATATCAAATCTGGTTACATTATAATAGTGTCTGTCAACACATAAATAAATAATCATCTACCAGAACGCTAGAATCTCATGCTCTACAAACTCAGTACATAATCAAAACCGCATGGTGCTTATTGGAGATTGGATTTCCAGCATGACAAGGTATGAGATCACCTCTCGATAGCGTACCTCTAGAGAGAAATACACTAGAGTTCAGCAAGAACATTTTACAACTTGACAACACATGAGTGACCACTTATTCAACTTGAGTGTACCGATTATATTATCACACACGGTTGTGATTAACAGCCGTAATCTATAAGCATACAGAATCAACAGAAAAGGGAACAAAAGAAATTTCTCTAGATGATGATAATAACCTTAATGGGAATGACCAACATAGTTATACTGCCTGCTCAATTTCTATCACTTATCAGTTGATGAGGCTTGAGGTCACGTTTACCTTTTCAAAACATCACATCATCATTCACTTTAAATGCCACATTGTCAGAGCTATCAAATCACTAAATGATGTCCACAAATATACTCTGGTTGTTAAGGTAAAAGAAGTTTCCATCTCCACCACCAAACTTGGTATATTTGTAAAAATCAACGTATGTGATCATTTGGAAATACTCTGTCAGACATTCGACCATATAAGTCATCTAAGAATAGGATGAACCAAAGACACCCTCCTACCACATCCTATGTAGGAATCACCACAAGGATTAGTAGTGATAGTCCTTGCAATTCGAAGATTTCAATCACAACAAAACCACAAGTCATAATAACTCTAGTGGCCAAACCAGAGAAATTTAACAAGACGTTCTTTTACTCATGAAGATCCACGGTCTTCAATGCTCCATCTTTATAAGCCTACAAGTTAGTCTTGAACTTATAGTTGGTTCGAAATGGTTTTGGGTCTAGTCCCCATCCTAATCTCTTCGAACAAACACATTAAAAGTCCAATAGGATATTTCATTGATAGTCGGGTTTTTAACTATCAATTCAAAAACAGTACGATCAGTATATCAGCAGCTCAAGCCCTTTATATTTAAACTTTTCATTAAAATCCTTTCATCGATTCTTACAAATCGATTATATATATTTATCATAATAAAACTCCCTCGTTTCGTTACTTTAAAAATATTTGTCAATACTTATCTCTTTAGAATAAACATATTCACCAATCTCCTTCCTTTAATTCCTTTATCTCGAAATATCGCTATAAAAACCCTTTTATTTCCTTTACTTCAGAAATATTTGTTTATATTTCTCAAAATCTTTTCATATTTTCTTTCATTGAAAATATTGCTATAATTTCATATTCTTATTTTCAATTTCTACTGTGAACAAAATAATGTTAAGCGACATACTCTTTATAATATAACTCTAAACGTTTCATTAACTTTAAACTTTATAATTAAAGTTTATAGTCTCACTTATGGAAATTATAATTATATTTCCAATATTCAATTCCATTTCAAAACCAATGTTACCTCTCATTCTCATTTCCTTAGAAAACCATTATCATTTACATATGACTCAAAATAAGTGTAACCATATTATTTCACCATACTTCAAACTTAGGCCAAACAATGTTAAATTATACATTGTTTACTTTAAAACCCAATGGTTTTAAATACATTTCAAAATCTTCTAAATAATGATGCAGTATTCCCCTTATGGAGTAATAAATTAATCCCAACGTTCTTTACCATTACAAACTAATACCATCCCTTGATAATAGTGAAGTCATTCAAGTTGGGGTATTTTAATTACCTCTCTGACCTTGATTGACAACGTTCTTATCTTAAGATAAATAAAAGTTCGTACATCAAAACCTGTTATTAAGCCATCATAAAAATCTTATCTACCATTTAACTTCAAATAAGGTTTTGTAACCCATATTTTACATTTGAAATCTCCTTCTAATTTTAATCACTTTACTTAATTCATTTATTAAGCAAATGAAAAAACGTCTTTTAGCCTTACACCATCTTAACATAATTTCGTTTACCACATTGGATTTATTATAAAATCCTTTATCAAATAATTGGTTCCAAACCATTTAAGCATTCTTGTTATAAATCTTAACTTGGATTTTATAACTAAAATACGTTTACTAAATTACTTTACATTAACCATCCTTAATCTCGAATTTTATTACTGCAAATCTACTTATCAATATTTTATACAAAATTATTAAATATCATTTCCTTTTAGTGGAATACTAATTTCAATTACAATGTTTCCCTTAATTCAATTCTTAAATAAATGTCCATATTTAAATTATCGTTTTGGTTAAAAAAAAAAATTCAAACTTTGTTTGTATTTCTTTTCAGATCCCTTGTGCTAATTTGTTTAGCACCTTATAATAACTTAGCTTGGATTTTATTCTATATCCATTATGATACTCAAGTCCATTAACAATCCATTAATCATCTTCCTTGAAAATCACATTTCAATTGAATTCATTTTACTTAATTTAATAATGAAATAAAAATATTATTTAAATCTCCGCATTAGCTTACAAAATCCATTTACAAACCTTGTTTCTAAACTTGGATTATAAATCTCTTTAAAAGTTGTGACACCCCACGTCTGTTAATGTCACTCATATGAGAATGCATTACGTTTCGTGAAGCATAATAGGTAAATAGTAACTAAAACTCACAAGACAGATATAAATATGCAGTGGAAAAACTAACTTTTATTATTAAAGAAAAACATTGTTTCAAACCAGTTATAATATCATTTTATTTCCAATAACAAAAAATTCAATTAAAACCATTTGTCTCATAATACCAAACATCGGAATACAAAATTGTAAAATCATAACCCTCCTCAAAAGCCATAACAAGATAGAGTAGTAATTCAATATATGAATCAGAAGAAGTCCAAGTCCTAGAATGAAATCACGATCATAGCTACTGTCCACTTCCATTCTGAGAACCTGAGGGGGGAGGAAGAGAGAGAAAGGAAACAAAATAGGTCAGACATAAAGTCTAGCGAGTTCTAGTGAATTTAAGCAATAGGATAAGATAGAAAATATCAAGAAAGGTAAATAATGCTGAACATGAAACTACAATGAAAGTAGGCAAGTACGAGGTAAACGAGGTCATATGATAATGATGTAACATAGATATAAAATAACAACTCAAGGTAAAGATCAAACACACTTCTCATCCATATCCAAAGAATAAACTTACTACACCAATTACTAGAATTAACAAGATTAGGTGTTATCCTAATTACTACCCATGTGATCAACTCCCTATTACACAAATTGTAACACCCCGTAATTCCGTAACGCTAAGATTCACAAATCAAGGCAGAATTAAAAATTAAATTCAAAATCAAGGGAAACGGGCTGCGCCATTGCGTTCGTCTCGGAATTCTGCATGAAAACAAGTCCGAGTTTGCGTGAATCGGAGTCCGTATGAGGAAGATATGGCCTCCGGAACTTTGAGCAAGGTTCAAATTTCAAAACAGACTCAGAAGCGGGCTGGGCGGGAAATTTCCCGCCCAGGACCCCAGGTCGACTGGGGAGTCGACCCACCCCCCAGGTCGACTGGGGAGTCGACCTGGGTGTCGACCCCCCCACCCCCCAGGTCGACTGGGGAGTCGACCTGGGTGTCGACCCCCATGCTTTTTCCAGCTTTCTGAACCTGGTTCGTTTCTCTGTATCTAGACGCCATTTTGACCAGATTCGTTGACTTCTACACTATATAAACAGCCCTAGTCTCCTCCTCTATTCACAATTCTTCTCTACCCTTATGCTGCAAAGATTCTGAGTGAACATGGCTTCTTCTCCTCCACTTAAAATAAATAATAAATACAATAATATATATAAAATAAATCAAGATGAGGAGATGCTGCTCAAAGACTTTCAAGAAGAGATTCAAATCAAGATTAAAGCTTCAAGATAAGGATCAAAGGCTAACGTCGCACGAATCATAGCAACGCCATCTTTCTTTTCAAATCTAAATCTCTGTAAGTCAGTTATTTCTAGATTTGAACGTTTTTCTCTGTTCGTGACATGAAATTAAAGGAATAAAAGAATATGCCAAATCTCTCTCTCTATTCGAATCAGTGCCTATACTCTTGAACCTAATTAAGAACTGTTATGATTCGAGGACAAATAAGACCATGACTATGAAACTATGGACCTTAAAACCATATGCCTATGACTATGAACATTTGCCTATGACTATGAACATTGCCTATGACTATGGACATTGCCTATGACTATGAACATTGCCTATGACTGTGACTGTGACTATGAGGATTATTTTCCTGACTAAGCCTATGCCTTTGATTAGGAAATATAAACTATTGCCTATGACATAACAAGGACATCTGTGATTAAACACCTGTGATTCATGACTAGGAAAGTGTTGCTTAAGTTTTGTGACTATGAAATTGTGTATAAACCCGATCATCTATTCTGTCTATTCTTGGTTATCTTTGGTTTTAGACCTTGGGAATTTACCTATTAAGTTAGATCTACCCATGTTCTTGAACCTACGTGTCTATTCTGTCTATTCTTGGTTTTCTTTGGTTTTAGACCTTGGGAATTTACCTATTAAGTTAGGTTTACCCATGTTCTTGAACCGACGTCGTTGTTCAACCCTCTTTATGCCAGTTAGTATGTCTATCTGTTGCATAGCATCTTTGGTTCATTCCCTATTTTCTACGAACCTAGCTTTATCTAGACCGAATCACGATTATACGAACGGTGGGAATGCGGTTTGGGCAAAACATGAAATTTACTAAAAATGTAGTTTAACTTGGAAATTGGCATAAATTGGGAACATGTATTGTGGCATGTTCATAGGAATGAAAATTCGATAAATTTGACATAAATTATAAGATGTGTAATTTGAATCTAGTATTGACGTGTGAATCTAGCATTTACATGAATAGTGAACTAGAGTAATAAGTCTAGTTTGATGTGAATTAGAATGTTGAATCGGAATTGGATTAGCTAATTTGGCACGGTAAGTATATTGGCATAAATGTGAAATTGGCCATAATTGGGAATAACTGTCAGGTTTAGCAAAATCATGGTTAGTGACACTTAATTTGGTATAGTTAACATACCAAAAAGCATAAATATGATATAGAGGGGAAAATGGGCCATAGAAATAAATATAGACAGATTACATTAAAATAGTAATTGGGAAATAAGTAAATTAGGAATAATTTACTTATAAAATTTGTCCTAAATGATAAATGTAAATTTAGACAAATTAAAGATTTATTAACGACATCTCTTTTAATGAAACACCAGAAAGTTCTAGGGTGACAGAGAGGATAGTGTCTAGGCTTGGGTTTGGAAAATACAAGTTTCCTCCTCTCCCTGGCTATCTCTAACTGATCCGACGGACGGGATGGTTACTTTCAAAACCTGATTTGAAAATTAATCAAAACCCTTTGAACTTAGAAAACACGAATATGCCTGACCCGAGGTTAGACTGAGTTGCGATGTAAACCTGCCCGGAACCAACCGGCACATCCAGTATTCGCAACAATATCTGTCTAATGTGAGTGGTCGCGGCTTTAATCTATTTAGTTAAAGCTAGAACAAGAATGGTAGGGTTAATTTAACTAAGACACTTAACCAGTTCAACATGATAACTAAACTGATGGGTGGGGATAGGTTCAGACTGACACTTAATACAGTTGAGCTAGAATGAGAGGTTAAGTTCAGAGGAACACTTAACCAACTTAACACAGTTAAGCTAGAATGGGAAGGCTAAGTCCATAGAGACACTTAACCAAACTCGAGGTAGCAAGACAAGATTTGTAGGGGTTAAGTAACTAAGAAAACACTTAGCCGAATTAACATGTTAACTAGACTAAGAAGGTGGGGTTAAGTAAAGTTAATACACTTAGCCAATTTGATATGTTAGCTGGGTTAGACCGTAGGGTTAAGTAAACTTGAACACTTAACCATCAGGTTGTGATAAAGGAATAAGGCTAAGTCTAAAACATGAAGGGACAATACTTAACCATTAATAACATGTTAGTAAAAACAGTCGGGCAAGGTTAAGTTAAAATGGAACACTTAACCAATACAGGATAATGGGTAGGGTTAAGTAATAAGGAATACTTAGCCAATATAACTTGGTTTGTGGTCGGGTTAAGTCAACATGAATTACTGATAACACTTAACCAGTTTAACAGGATAAATGAAGGGGGTTAAGTTAGCTTGAAGTGACTAATGACACTTAACCAATCCAAATTGACGGGAAAGAGAACTAAGTACTAAACCTTAGTTAAGAGAACAACGATTCTGGAAACTAAGTGGGAAATCTTAGTTAGTAAAACTAAGTCGTAATTCTTAGTATAACACGGGAAGGAGCGAATGCCCGTCTGAGTAATAAAGGAGGCTCCAACGAATTGGGTTACGAAGCCCGAGGCTTCGAGGGGACGGGAGGGTACTCTTGGTATCCCTTTGTGAGGCTGCAGATGATCCTCCTGGGCTCACAGAGGTTAAGGTCTGCGTAGAAGAACCAGGGTATGCCTTGGTTGCAACACATGGCAACCTAAAGACCAGGATGGACCGGCGTGATTCGGCGAGCAAATGGTAGCCCTGTGATAGCGAATCGTCGTCTACCATCCATGTTGAGTCAATCGAGATACGTGAAGCGGAAAGGCGGAGAACTCCAAAAGACCATATACTTGCTATCTAGTTATGGGTGAGGATGGCCATAGGATAGTGGGGCACCGGGGGCTGGCGTATAGTTCTCATTTTACAAGGTGTGCCTTTCATTAGTTGAGGGAGGGGTCAAGTGGGACCATAGCCACTGGAATAAAAACAGACCTTAGCATCTGCATCGGCAGATATCTGAAAGCTCCCGACCGAGTTCTGTATTCCTTGATTTGCCCTGTCACAGGACTCGGATCGCACATTACAGGACATGTGCATCTAGACAAGCGATAACGATTCGCGATACATGCGTGGGGAAGTATAGGAGCATATACTACTCTAGGTAGTGTGTCCTAGACTTGGGGCATCGTTCGACAGGTAGTGTAATCCCTAGTTGGACTAGGTGGCATAAACCCTGAACTCGAGAAGCGTTCAGCAGATAGCGTAAACTCTAGTTAAATCTAGAAAGCACTTGATAGAAAACCCTAGATTAGATCTAGGTAATAAATAATAAATGTATGCCTGAAGGCAATGGAAACTACAGGGGTTGGGATCACGTTATCGTTACTAGTTGGAACACTAGTTAGGTGGTGCAGAGATATAGAAACCAGTATAACAAGGAAACAGTGAAGCGGCAAAAGTATTAGAGCATATCCAGTTTATCTTATCTTAGCATATCTTGTGATTATCTTGTCTAATCTTGCTGACCCTATGGTCATGGTGTAATCTTGGATTCAGTTAATTCATGTCGTTTGTTTTTCCATGTTCACATGCTAGAAGTTACTGAACTTACTCAGGCTTTATGTCTGACTCTGTTTTTCTTTCGTCTTCTTTTCTTCCGTTCCCCCCAGGTAGTAAAGGAGGGAGTAGTATAGCTCAGGATAAGTTGGACTTTCACTCTTCCCCAGCTTGAAGATTTGTCAAAGTTTGCTTGGATTCTCTTATCAGATGCTATGGCTGGCTCTTGCTAAAATTGGAGAATATAAATGTTGTTTTATGCTTCTTTATTTTGTAAGACAGATGATACTCTGATATTGTAAAGAAATCATTGTACAAACTATTTTATCAATAAAGCAAAGTTTTATTTTCCGCTGTTTAATTTCTGCCTGTCTTGTAATTTATCTGCATCTTTTACCCTAAATGCTCCACAAAACTTAGTGCATTTCCTTTGTGAGTGACACTAACGGATGTGGGGTGTTACACAAATATCCTGTGTCATCCCCGGTAGTAGGGTGTATCAGTTCCTAACCCGATGATTTACAGGACACAGGCCTATTTGTTGGTTTACAATAGCTCAGTTTCCCCTAATCGGACCAATGCACTCTCATGACTCCACCCAAACGCGCCTGTACCCACCTTCCACCATGGACCTCTTACAATCCAGATTAGTAAAGTATGCCTTGGCCCATACCTAGTGTGGGGCCCCTCTCTAAGATAATAATAGAGATACTGACTGATACGAGTTATGCACAACAGATTGACACAAGCCACCCCTAGACTTGTGTCCTAACTCTAGTATTTTAAGAGTCCCAAAGCTGAATACCAACAACAAGACCATGGGACCTCTTTGCTTATTAATCAACAAGTAATAACTTAGCAGGTTTAAGTGTATTAATAAGCATGGTTGTAAATGGAATTTCCTATAAATGTTATTTAATGTACAACCCCCTTCCCCAAACAAGTACCTGCCTAGATGTATGTATATACTAAGTTGCCTATTTTACTTAATTACATCTGTTACCACCAACATGTTTTATTAAACTTATCCTAACATTTTTTTTCATATTATACCAAATTTTATAGTCATTGGATTACATGTTTTGTAACGACCTGAGCGGGTTCGACGCCCAAATTCCGAAAATAATACACAAATTCTGTATCACTTGCGAGAACCCAAGTATCGAAAACACCAGATAGTTAGTAAAAAGAAGTTAGAGGGTGAGATAAGAAAGAAAGAACTATTATAATAGAAGAAGAAGAAGAAGAACCAACATAACATAGAGTCTCACATCGTAGCGGAATAAAATATAATATAGAAATAAATCTTTATTGAGAGCTTGAGAAAAATACTTACATTGATCCGAGTACATTAACACATCTGGACAGTTATAATAACCCATCTTCATATACAACACACAGTAGAATACACACCAAATATATATCATACTTTCTGAACTCCTCCAGAACGTCTTCTAAAATTCTCAATATCCAAATCTATGCATGTAAAACCCGGTCTAACCTGAGCATTACAAACGCTGGATCAGTTTGGTTAACCAGAGTGAGAAAAACACACTAAGTTTAAAGGTATCATCCAACTTGATTTTAAAGTCAAAATCTTTTTAAAGAAAGGATAAGACCAAATCCACACATGAATTTAGACAGTTTTTACCTTTCGATAACCCAAATATTTTTGAAAATAATATCTTATTTTGATATTATAATAGTGTCTAAATATAAATAAATAACAAACTAGTGAAACATTCGCATCTTACGCTCCACATACATAGTATACAATCAAAACCGCGGGCTCTTATTGAAGAATGGATTTCCATGACAAGATATGGTCAACCACCTTTTCGGCAATGTATCTTCGGAGATGAATACATTAGGAATCAACAAGAACATCTTGCAACCCAGGCTAAACATGACCAACCCCTCGCTTCTCTTGAGAGTATCGAATATATCATTACCATGGCTGAGGGCCATCCAACCGCCGAAAGCATACAAATATAAAAGGGACAACTGAAGGCATTTGATTTCTCTATATTAATGGGTGCGACCCACATAGCAATGCGACCTACCCGATTTTTTCCATTTCCCGGTTAAAGAGGATTGAGCTACGCTTTCCATTATAATCATCATTCACATTCACTTCGAATGCCACATCGTTAGAGCCATCAAAATCACTAATTGACGACCATAACAATACTTTATGTGTTAGCTTAAAAAAGTTTCCTTCTCCGCTTATACTCTTGGTATGGTTGAAGAAATCAACGTACGTGACCCTTTTAGAAATACTCTGTCATACGCCCATCCATACATGTCACCCGGGAAAAGGATGAACCGAAGGCACTATCCTGCCGCATCCTAGGAATCACCTAAGAATTAGTAGCGAGAAGTCCTTGCGAATCCATAGATTCAAACCACGAAAGAATCACCATCAAATAACTTTTCTTTCAAGTCATAGAGATTCGACAAGCAGTCCTTTTGCTTATGATGATCAACGGTCTTCAATAGCTCCATCTCGAATCAACATCTTTAACGTATTCCTATTTGCTGGACGGAATGGTTTTCGAGGCCAAATTTGATAGTTGGTTATTTAACTATCAAATAAAACAACCATTTATCCATAAAAGAAAATGGATTCACTAATTCAATACTCAGTATCCTTTAGCCTCTTCAATTAACCATATATTATATTCTCTAAATCTTCAAATATTTGGAGTTTATCTTTTATTTCTTATTATAAATAAGAATATTCTTAAATCATTTCATTCAGTTATAAATTTTTTCGAAAACAGGTTATAGTATTATTTAAGGAAATCATAACTTATGTTTCCCTCAATTTCTCTCGTTTATAAACTAATATCATTTTCGGATAATCGTGAAGTCGTTCAAGTTGGGTATTTTATATACCTCTCAGACCTTGACCAACAAAATTCATATCTTCAGAATAAATAAAAGTTTATTAACCACATGTTTTCCTATGGAAACCCTATTTTCATTTCAACCACGTTTACGCAATTGTTATTAAGTAAACTCTTAAAACACTCTCGATTACTTTAATAATACATTATATACACGAACTTCGATTATTATAAATAGAATCCTTTATAAAAATTCTTCAAAATATCTTTAAAAATATTATTCATACGGTTAAAATTCTTTTACTTAAAATCATATATAATCTTTTATTTTATTAACCTAAATACTTCACACTAAATTCAGTAATCAAACATTACAGATTTATTTTTAACCCTCTTTGCTTTCATTTAGCATTTCCCTTTCAAATCATATCCGTCAACTTATTCATTGTTTAAAATCATATAACATTCCTTTTATAAAATCCTATATCTATTAACTAGACAATCGGCTTATTATTTGGAACAAATGTTACAAAATTCCTTTTTAAAACTTTAATTTTACAAATTCAATTTACAATTCATTAGCGACGACTTATAATTCAATTCCATTCCCAACTTCTATTTTCAACTTCATTTGTAGACTATTTACGACAACTTATAATTCATTGTCTAAAACCAGGTATAACAGTTTGTTACAAATATCTTCTATTCACTGGCCAAATCAGACCGGCTTATCATTTATAATGAGATATTATAAATTCTATTCACAATGTCATTAACTTTTTACTTAGTTTCTTCGTTTAACATTCCAAGCTTCAGAATTATAAATTTCGAACTTTGGAATAGACCTCATCTTCGATTTAACATTCCGAACTTCGAAATATCACATTCTGAACCTTGGAATAAATCTTACTTTGCTAATCATTCAATTTGCAAAACATTTGCTTTTACAACGTTTGTTGTTATTTCTTTCAATACCCAGTTATAATTATCTGGAAAAAAATTTAACTTAACAAATATTCCAACTATCATATTTAAGTCTAATTATAAACTCATATTTGTTATTTCAACAGAAATCCCATTTATAGATCTCAATCCATTTATAAATCCATATTCATATTTTCAAATCCGATTTCATTTAAAAAGTAATATGAAATCCTATTCCCAAATCAATACCGATTTCCAAATCCGTCGATTTGTTAATCTTATTCATGAAATGTTATTTAACCACATTTCGTATATTTTAAAACAACGTTCGTTAAGAATGATCATTTATAATGAAAATATCACTCCTTAATCTCTTTTATACATTCTCGTATATCCACGATTCAATTATTCCATTTCACGGTTTTGAAATCAATTTAAACTTCCTTTATGGTCGTTAAGGCCTTTACAAGACCATTTCAACATTTAAATAGCCAACACGATAAATTTATATCATTTAAACATTTATTTAATAATATCTTACGTCTCTACTATTTATATTTTATATATTTATGTAAAATGTAAATTTAACTTCGACTATTATCTTTACAATCATAATCGTATTTCAAATCCACATAAAAAAATATTTATATCTTTGAAACCACTCAAAATCCATTTAATATCGATTTCGAAAAAATAATTTCTTTTAATCGACGGTACTAAAGAGGAAAATGGCTACTATAGTACCAACCCATGAAATATAAACCAATTTTACATTCAGTACAAACAATATGATCATATTGATAAATGTTATCAATATCAGTGAGGAACCCTATTAGATTCCTTAAACCTGTTATTTCCTGCACCATAGATTCAGTTTTCAACGTATATAATAACAACATATGAAATTATACAACTAATGGTGAGGACTTCAGTTGGATCTCTCCAACTTGTCATTCCCTACAAAACAAAGGGTTTCCACAATTCAATTCGATCAATTCATTATGGCCAATCAATATTCGTTTTCATCAAGATAGATGAATTAAACGATTTAATAATAAATAGTCAATAATAACTGTAATAGTCCATACTGGGTTAATAACAAAAATTTAAGCATTCAATTATTTATATATAATGTTTATATTATCATAAACATAACCACTAAGGTAAGCTACCTCAATTGGATTTTATTATTAGAAATAACGATTTGTTTTAATTAAATTAAACGAATGATTAGTTTAACCGTTTCGGTTAATATATGAATATAAAATTAACAAACAAACAAACAACCATTAACAACCATAGCACACAACTACAAAACCTAACTTAAATATAAAATATAAGTAGGAAGAGCTGAGTGAGTTTAACTCACCTTGGGTTTCCATTCGTCGCCAAAATGGTTCGTCCAGTTAAATTAAACCAGCGTTTACTTTAACTGAAAATCTCAATTGCTTCCAACTATGTCCAATCCAGCTTCATAATGTTGTGCACTTCGATACGGTTCCACGCTTCTGGTTACATTTGATTCTGAGAATGTTATACATATTATACAAACATGTTTAATTAATTAAACTTTAAATAAAAATATTTATTAACATTACCTATATATTTTATAAACTATTGGCTGCGAAAACTCTTGATTAAGTGCGCACGTTATAAATTAAGGGGAATGGTATAAAAATTTGTACGGTTTCATATGTTCATATATATACTGGGTTATATACATTATATAGGCCATGTTTAATCTATCATTAAGCATATATAATACGATTAGGCGAACTTAAACCATCTTCCACCTGTTGTCCCATTATCTTGTTCGAACTCCTCTTGTTATTCTCGATTTTACCCCCATGTGTTCTTCTACCTTACTCCACGTCAAACACCCTCAGCCACCTCTTCTATTCTTCACGCTCCTTCCAGTCTTCGCTTCTTCTCCCATTTTTTTTCTTTTTCTGTTGTATATAAATTCCACCATATGGTCCATACCCGTACGCCATAGCTCATCGCCCATCTCACCGGAACTCGACCAACGATGCCACACCCATGCCACCAACTGCGCTTGCCCTCACCTAACGTCGCTCCACCATTATACCATCACAGCGCGTACACACACCACCTCCTACCACTATGCACTGACCAACTACCCAACGTCAGAGGGCTGCCTCCGACCCTTGAGCACTGTGCTTCGATCTCCCCTCTCAGTTTTGTGTTCTCTCTTATTCCTACTCCTGCGTTCTACACAGCAGATCAGCCATAGTCATCAACACGCCCTGCTCCTCCATTGTCTTGCTTTCTTCCATCTCCTCTGCATCTCCTCCTCGAATGCACGCGCCACTTGCTACTCTTGTTACCTAGCTCTCATGCATATTCTCATTTTCGTTTTGATAAAGACGTTTTCATGATACATAATGTATTAATGAAGTCGTGCAGTTATATTTTAAATGGTGAGGACTAATTTTTTGGTATTGATTTAATTATGAAATAGTTTGCGTATTATTTGTAATGGCAGTGGGGAAGTTTGGTTTCTGAAATGGAAGAAGCTTGCTGTATTTATAATGGGTAGATACTTTGCACCCAAGTTTGAGGCTTGGTAGGTATGCAACAGGTGCTAGGGTAGATTGGTGATGTGGAAATTCAAGGATGGAGATTAACATATGAAATTTGTATAAGATGAGAGGACGTTCATCTCTTTGCTTTTTTTGGAAGAAATAGCTATGTATAGGTAGGAGAAATAGATGTGTGTAGCTGCAGCAGAATGAAAAATTGGGTAGGCTAGACATGTCATTTTTGCCACATATAGATAGTCTGTATGTAATAGGAGATAGAAATGAGAAGGCTAACTTGGCGCTTAGTTTGGTATAGGTTTGGTAGGTCAATATGTGTTTTCTACTTCATAGACAGTACTTGCATTACTTAGTGTTTAAGTTTATCCTTTTATTTTAATTTTATAACTGTAACAGCCTGCACCTCTTTTCACCCAAGATATTGTCCCCAACTTAGCCACTGTATAGGTGTGGGTTTTGTGCCTCAAAAGTCCTCGGCGTAAGTAAGAGACGGGCTCTACTATATAAGTACCCACTTCACACAGGCTTCCACGATGTGGGACTTAGAGTGTTACATTCTCCCCTCCTACAGAGCCCAACATCCCCGTTGGCTCACAAACACCTCACCCAGACGCTATGGTCCACACAGGAGCCACAGTTACGGCTGGGTATTGGCTCTGATACCATTGTAACAGCCCGCACCTCCATTCACACAAGATATTGTCCCCAACTCAGCCACCGTATAGGTGTGGGGTTTTGTTCCTCAAAAGGCCTCGGCGTCAGTAAGGGATGGGCTCCACTATATAAGTACCCACTTCACACAGGCTTCCATGATGTAGGACTTAGGGGTGATACATAAAAATGGAACGACCCAAACTTCCTCTTACGGGAAAGCCCGGATTGAGTTGAGAACACGACAAATCAAAACACAAACAGAAGAACATTTCATTGTTATTACAACAATTAACATCAAAGTACAAGGATATAACAGAGTATGAATAAATAATATACATCAGAAAAATATCAGAGATTTAAATTACATTTAAATAGCAGCGGAAAAATAATACAAAACACAACTGAAAGAAATTCACGGATATAGAGCTTTCCGAATATCGCTTTAACTGTAAACCAGAATCCTGTGAATATAATATCTGCAAAACCAAAACTACTGGCTGCCAGTGTGGAAAATAGGGGCACCCAGAGTTTAGGTTAAAGCAACAAACTCTAGGTCAGTCATGGGACTGGTGTGAGAACTAAAACAGTTATTAATTTTAATTTTAAAAGTGGGGAAATCATGGGACCACGCCATATAACACGGAAAGGGTTTACTCCACATGAATCGTAGTTCAAAATAAAACAACGCAATGCTTTTTGGAAAAATGAAGCTATTATAAGACTCAGGTCCCATCACACAATACAACGCAAGCCAGAGGATACAGTTTTCCCTTATAATAGGCAAACATGCTTGATACGTATAAACAAATCATTTTGATATTATAAGTGCATAGTGTCATAAAAACAACTTCAAATATAAATGCATCAATCACAGACGGTATGGGTACCATATATCATGTCGCCATACTAGTTCTACAATCAAAACCGCATGATGTCATATTGGAAGTTGGATTTCCATCTATGAACCAAGGAAAGGGATCGTCCTTACCGAATTCGAGACAATCTAGCCTACCATGTCTCATGATACAGTCGCAACTGCACCTAGAAGCCACAGGGCCTGTCCATAACTTACATAGTGGATCATATATAATTCCTGAACAATGTGTTTCCCCGCCCTATGGGGCGTAAATCAAGAGCCACTAGGGACTCAATATCTGAGGTACTTCGCTTTCCAACATCCACATAAGTAAAAATGTTTGGGCTCCATACCATGACACCACTCCTAGCTAGAAAGAAACGCATTTCCTCCCTTGATCCTTCTCTCGTTTCTTGTTCATACCGAGGGTGTGAGGCTCGCGAAGTAACGTTATACACAAAGCTATGCTAATTAAAGCTGTGTTTTGGTCATCATCCACAAGACTTTGCTTTAAACAAAAGCCTTGATCATTTGCATCTTGGCATGCCACACTGACAATTCACGCCATACAACTGATGTCTATCAATATATAATCTCTAAGCTCGTACGTCTCAGAGAAGGGTGTTAAGAAAGAGAATAAATTCTCCGCCCCCAAACAGATATATATTTAATAAAAATTAATTAGCACGGAATGAAATCCACTGTCTGACACACATCCATTTACATGTTCGTTCAAAGTCCGAGCAAAACCGAGGTACCTTATTCCTCGTCCCATATGTCCAATACAGGAGAGAGGTTCTCGCATATCCATCGTTCTCCAAGTATGTTTGAACGATAACCACTTATTACCTTGTCTTGGGTGTACAGCCCAATCAAGACATCAATAATCATCTAAACGATGTGAAGAACTACGGTCTTCAACCAACGTCTTCATCTTTGACTTTTATTCGTCGTATCAGTTATTCAGAATGGGATAAACCCGGTCTTTCCAAATAACTTGCGTATTTTATAATCAATAATAAGTGCTATAAAAACATATCATACACCTCATTCCAATTCAGAATAATCTTTTAATAAAGCATTCACATTATTAGGGAAAGTTTCCCATTGATTTTATCAAAGATAAATACTTTTGAATTTATTCTTTAATCTTCCTTTGGATATTAATTTCAAAAGATTTTAGTTTATCTCTTAAAAATTTCAAACCAAGTTAAGGTTTATAAAACTAGTTGGGATTAACGAATCTTACCGAAGTAATCATTTATTATTTATTATCCCAATCCCAACCTATTCATCCTATGGAACAGAACTGGTAATACTCCATGTCTAACACCATGGTGTTATCGGTAAAATTAATTACCATTTCACATTCAAATCTAATTAAAGATTTAACTATCGCCTGGAGTAAAACTGGTGGTACTCCATCCTTGATCATTTCCCAAATTTGATAATTTAAATTACGACATTCTCATTTTAGTCTAACTAAAGATTCACTAAAACTCTAATTCAGTTTTAATCTCAAAAATCATTACTTAATGATTGTTCAAAGTTAAGAAATTAATCTTATCTTTAACTGGATTAAAGAGCTAATGTCATTTAAAACACAGTTCACGATAACCCCCAAATTCTTCTTCCATTAAAATGGAATCTACACGGAAATCATAACAGTACATAATCGATATAAATTCTCGTGTCAGACTAATAATATAAATGGAATAGCGGCAAAGCCTTTTAAATTCCATATATAGTAATGGTCTTCATTCACAGAAACTCATCTCGATTATTACCAAATCGAATTCCATTCAATTCCAGTTTAATATATTAAAATGGAAAATTTTACTTTGGAAAATTTCCATTTAAATCTTTTTAAAAGATTTATAAATCCTAAATTATGTTTTCACTGTTAATTAGGTTAAAGAATAAATGTCGTTAAAAACACGGTTCACAATAAACCCAATTCACATTTCATTTTATTCCAATTACCAAATATAATTGGAAACTCTAATAAATCTTAATTAAAATATTTATAAATTTCAAAATTATACTTTCACTGTTAATTGGGGTTAGAGAATGAATGTCTTTAAAAACACAGTTCACAATAAACCTACAATCAATTTTCATTTCAATTCCAAATAAATACTAATTAATTGGTAAACTTCTCTAAATCTTAATTAAAAGATTTATTCTTTACTTAACTAGGTTTAAAAACAGTGTTATTTAAGACATCATTCACGACAAAATCAAAAATCCAATTTCACTTCAATTCATACTCTAGAAAATTTGATTATAATAAGTCCATTACAAATCCAATTCATTATTTCTAAAATAATTGGATTAATATTCTAGTTAATAACTAGTCCATTTCGATAAAAATATATTTTAATCTTTTCAAACTGGGAAATTTTCGTCCAAAATCTTTCTAAATTATTAATTACGAGTTTACATAATTTTTCCATATTTTTAATAATTTCATAAGGCCCGTACAGTCGGTTTCCAATAACAGCCACTGAACTACATTCATAACGACCTTTTTCAAATTTGATTTGGACATAATTCCAAATCCAACCAATAGATTTTAAAACTCTTATATTCGTTGGAAAGCTCTTTTCGACACGAACCAAATGGTTCTGATTTTAGGAAAATCCGACGGTCGGATCTCCCGTAATGTCCATTTGAAGTCAATGTTCGAAATTAGCGAACAGTCACTGCGCGGCGCGTTCTATTCAGGCCATTAAATATATATAGCATATATTATGTATATATTTCATCGATTTCCATTTAAAACATATTTTATAAATATTGATAACTTCAATTTAAAACGATTCCAACTTCATTTTCAATTTTTTAAATCCAAGTTGAATATCCTATATTTTATCGTATTATAATGATAATATTTTCAAAATATTAGATTTTGAAACCATTTCTTTTCTTTATTCATTATAAAATGAATAAAATCGATCAATAACCCTTTTGGATTGAAATGGCTTTTGCTACTTAACTCGGCTTCACAAATTTTAATATTTTTGTGTCCATCCAAGCGAACATCAAAATAATATTTTTATTCTTCACTGAATACTATTTTAAAATATTGTTTAAATGTTTTATTCCACACATAAATATTTGTAATGGTTTATACATTCAATAAAAATGATAATTTTATTGTTTAAATATTTGATTCATCACATGAATATTTAATTCACTTCATTAACATGTTAAAAATAATATTTTTATCTAACCAAAAATATTTTAACATATGATTCTTTTATTCTTTATTAACATGTTAAAGATGAAATTTTTATTATCTAACAAAAACGTATTTTAACATATGCTTCTTTTATTGGTTTATACATACAATAAAAATGTGATTTTTATTGTTAAAACATTTTATTTTAAAATATTCTTTATTTTAAAAGATTCTTTATTTTAAAAAGATTCTTTATTTTAAAATGTCCTTTATTATAAAATGTCCTTATTATAAAATGTCCTTATTTCTGAATCGGAATACGACTTAATCAACTACAATATAATTTCAGTTATATGGATTTCATACATCGCATGTATGCAACAATAATGATAAATAATCATCAAACAGTCCATTCACATCCAGAGTGAAGTTTACAACTGTGTGAGCATTAAAATCAATAAATAACGCTCATTACAGACTGTCAATACATTGATTGACATACAACTAAATATTGGGATTAGTATATGTCAAATACCATCCCAATACCCATGTGGGGTTTTCAAACATCAACAGTGAATTTAAATAAATCATTGGTTAACAAATTTAACTAATTCTAATTCGGTTTGAATTATTTTACTAATTAGCCAATTTTCACTGTTTAAATTATAAATAAATATTTGTAATTTAATTTCAACCTCCATATTAATGTTAACATTGTTTTTTTATATGTTAAACATATCAACATCACAAACAACACACAATATAGTCCATTTAAATCGTCCATGGTTTGTGGACGAGGAAGGTGATCTAACAGGTACCATATACAAATTATAGTGTCTAAACTGATAAAAATCTACACTGGCAATTCTATATATGTTTCAGTTATGAAAATAAATAAATAACTGTGTAGAATTTTTAGTGAGGAGTTCTCACCTTGATTGGTTTCATGAATTGTTTATATAACGATTGGTTTTGATAAAATTAAACTTGATTTTAATTTTATCAAAAATCCAACAGCCTCTGTTTCAGTCTGGTCTGCTCCATTTATAGTGCTCTTTGACACGATCTCAATGCAATTTAAATCATTCAATTCTGTTAAGCATTGAATAATATACGATCGTTTAAAGTTAAACCAGTTTAATTTACAAACATATATTCCTTAATTACTTTTAAACAAATTAATTACATTCCAAACTCAATCAGGGCCACTCTTTTTTTTGTTTCTTCCATCGTCCTCTTCTTCGTGACTTTCTGTACACCATCGAAACCATTTAGCATCGTCCTTGGGCTTAAAATCGTGGGCCCCACGAAGCACTGGAGGTTGATTAAACTCCTCCACGACGATCGCCAGAAGGGCGCCTCCCACCGTCGTCAACCACTCAAGCTCGGTGGGGCCCTCTTCCCCAAAAATGTCTGTGAACGGCGGCCATTTCCGCACCAGTTCCTGCCAATCCATGATGTAAAACTTCATCACTACCGTTGGCCTCATAGAACTATATGTCCTCTTTGCTTTTCCATATAAGGGTCTTCAATATTTTTGTCTAGATTAGGAGAAAAATGGAGGGGTTTGGTGGAGTTTTCTAGCCATTGACGCAAATGAATATCGGCTCCCAATTCATAAAGGAGAACTAGGGTTTTGAGTGGTGTATATATATAATTTTTAATAATATTTAGTTCTATTATTTTCAAAAATACATGTTTCCGATAAAAACTCCAAATCAAACCCAACGACTATCGCCTCTAACTAAATACCCCCATTCCGGACACAATGGAATATGTTTTGTAATCCAATTCGACTATTTCGATCTGTTTTTATCAAAATTAAAATATAAATCAATATATATTGAATTTAAACGTACATTTTAATTTATCGGAGCCACATACTGACTCCAAAAATTCCCGAAAAATAAATCTAGCTATGTTTTGACGATACGGTCCTAACAAAACTAATTTCATTGAATTTGGAAACCGTTTTAGAAATGGTCATTTTCTGGTCGATCCAATTCAAACTGAAATTACCAAACACATTTAAATCCGCCATGCTCACATATTGATTCCAAAAATTATGAAAATTGGAATCTAGCCATCATTTGATATTCTGAATCCAACAAAAGAGGTCTCGTTGAAAATGAAGGTCGTTTGCAAAATAGCTATTTTTAGGGGCTATATATTATATAAATTCCATAGCGACTGTTCTGAATTTTCAACGGGACATGACTTTTTATTCCCATCATGAAATCTGGATTTTTCATATTATTTGGAAAGATATTGTTAAACTGATTCAAATATTTCTTGTTTTACTGAAATCCGGTTTATTTTGAATTCTGTACATTCAATTGAAATTGAAAATCAAATTTTCAAACTACCGCGCCTTTTCAGGCTCGTTTTATAATTAAAATAAATTTTTTCATTCTAACTTCGTTTAAAATAACTTTTTAACCGTTATTATTTAAAATAAATCATTTTAAATAATCAAATCCAGTAAAATCGCTAAAATAAGAAATTTTAATTTGTTATGAAAATCCGGGAACGATATTAAACTTAACTGCTAACTGTTGCTTGCTGCTAACCGTAAAATTTGTACTGTCACTCACAACCCCAAATGCAATGAAAATGGTCATACGCTACGTCTTAACGTTCTGGTTCCAATGAAATTAATTTCGTTGAAAACCGAATCCATTTGCACTATTGCGTTATTTCAATTTCTATTTACTTATCGGTTCACTTTTTAAATTGCACATAGATAAAATAGCTCCAATTGGCTTCAAACTGGAAATCTAGCAATAACTAGTCATACGTATTCCAAAAAAATTCGTTTCATTGAAAACGGATGTCGATCGAAAAACGAATATTTGTAAGGCTTATATAAAATCGCTATAATATTAATTAAATTCCAAAGTAATCCAATTTAATAAATAAATTATTACCATATATGTTTATCCAAATAAAATTATCATATGATTCAGATATAAACCAGTATGGATTATATAACTCAATATTAACATTTCAAGTTAAAACAATATCCAAATTATATTAAAAATCCTTTTAAATTTATTAAATAAACATTATCGTTTATTAACGATTTTCCATAGCAACTCTTTTAAAATTTGATTTGGACATAACTAACAATTTATAACACGAAATCTCAATTTTTCTCTTTCATATGTAAATTATAATCAACAAGATTCAAATATTTCTTGTTTCACAGAAATCCGACTTATATCGGATCCTATATATTTAATTAAAGTTGAAAGCTCAATATTACGAGTTACCGCGCCATTTCAAGCTCGTTTTAAATTAAATACAAATTTAACGTTTAAACTTCATTTTATAAACTAATTAAATATTTAAAATCCATTAGTATTCAAAATATAATATTTAAAACATTAAATGAATAAAATATTTGGCCACCAAAATTATGGGACATTACATGTTCAATATGCCTAATTCTCCGTTTTTTACTGTTATTTTAGGTTATTCCAAGTTTTACCCAATTTACGCAATTCTAACGTAAATAGCCTAGGTATAGCGCAAAATATAAAGGGAAAAGGAGAAGAACATAGATCTTATCAGAAACACATAAACTGAATAAAATAGGCATAAGTTTGTTAATAGACCTAAAACAGAAGAGGGGATAATAGGGTATATATGTAACAGTAAACAACTGAAACAGAATAGATATGTAATGGTGAAATAATAATATGTAAAATCTCAAATTCAGATTTATTTACTGTCATAATACTATTTAATTATCAAGTATGAAAATAACTGAACTCACAGTGATTTGGTTGAAGTTTTGAAAAAATTTCTTTTATATGTTATTGTTGAAGAAAGTCATTTTTAGATTTGTTATAGAAGAATAAGAATTGCCCTCTCTAATCTATGTTTAGACAACATCTAAGCATGTTCATATTTTTATTTTAGAATAAGGCTTTGAAGGAAGAAGAGATGAAGTATAGTTTGTGTGTAGAAAACAATGAGACAACTAGCCTTTATATAGATTACCTAGGATAATCCTTAACCCTTAGATTCTTGGTTTTCAAATCCAACCATACACCCAGTGTTGAGTAAACGCATGAACCAGGTGAAGAAATCAGTCTAATTACGTTCGTAGGAACCAATCCTACGTGCAAGTGGGTCGACCCTTTGTCGACCTCTGGGTCGACCCCTTTGTCGACCCCTGGGTCGACCCCTTTGTCGGCCCCTGGTTCGACCTGCTTTAGACATGGGGTCGACCCAGGTATGGGCGGGTCGCTCAGTGAACGTTGCTCTGTTGCACTGTTTATTTTATTATTATATATATGTGTATTATATAATTTGTATACATTTTCATGCAATCTTCTTAAGTCCATAACTTCTTCATATTAAATCCGATTTATGAAAACTTAGAACTTATCTGAACCAAAATTTCATCACGGATGCAACAATTAAGTGTTTTTTTAACAAATTATGAATATATTATTAACTAATATTCATTTTATTATCTTCATTATATAATCACTATGTATTAAAACATGGGGTGTTACATTCTCTCATCTTTAAAGGATTTCGTCCCTGAAATCTCTAAGTTAAGAAGAATGTTATTATTTAAAATCTACACCCATCCACTCATCCATCATCCACAGGCACCCATAGTCCTTAAAATTTCTAATACTTGTATGAATATATGAAAAGATGTTGTTTATATGTTCCTAAACTAATGCAAAAATCAGGTGGTCGGCTGATTCAGTTGTCCTCCTTAATGCAATATATGTTTGTGCCATGTATCCAATATGTATGCACATAATCCTAACAATACATATAAGTTCTATATATGTGCACAACCATTCATCAAAATGAAATATCCATGTGATGATTCAACCATTTTCATCCATCGAAAATTTAAAATGCTCACACATCCATATGCAATAAGTAAGGGCTTGAGCCGACCTAGTGACTAATATGTGTGTATGTGCATCCACGGGTATCCACTAGTAAACATTTGTATCCACTTGCAATCATCAAACATAAGATGTCTCAAACACATGTTTCCAAACATAGGTTTCTACCTAAGGATCGATGATTCAAATGATAGGAATAAATAAATTAGAATTCAAAAGTTAGGAAGGAAATTAAGAACGTACTCTCAAAGTGAAAAGGGTAAGAAGCATGAAATTTGTCTTCGGGTTCCCATGTTGCATCGTCTTAGTCATCTCCCTATTGCACCTTCACTATCTTGATCTCATTGTTGTGTAGCCTCTTAACTTCCGTTTCAAGAATCTGAGTAGGAACTTTTTGAATTGATGCCTCCTTCTCGCTTTCGATATCCTCCAGCGTACTTGGCTTTACTACCTCTGCTGAATCATGTAGGCATTTCCTCAAATGGGAAACATGGAACACATCGTGAACATCTGCCAGCCTCTCTAGTAGTCTAACTCTATAGGGAATTTTGCCTATCCTCACAACTATGGAAATAGTCCTACGAACCTTGGTGCCAATTTCTCCACCGAGCCAAATCAAACTATGTTCCTTAAAGGCAATACTTTGACAAAGATCATATCTCCTGCTTCGAATTCCAAGTCAGTATCTATCTTATAGGCATATGACTTCTGTCTATCTTGAGCTTCTTTCATCCTTCTTCGAATAAGGTTTATCTTTTCAAAAGTATCTCTCTCTCCATCTTTGGCCCAAGTAGAAGTCTGTCTGTAGACTCCCAAAAACATCTCTGTGACCTGCAAGGACGTCCATAAAGTGCTTCGAAGGGCGCCATCCTTATGCTTGATTAGTAACTATTATTGTAGGCGAACTCAAACTGTTCCTCCCAAGTCCCTCAGAAATCGATTATATACAATCTTACTAGATCCTCAAGAGCTCTATTAACCCTCTCAGTCTGCTTATTCGTTTAAGGGTGATAAAATGTGCTAAGTCTTAACTGTGTACCTAGGGCCTCTTGCAAGTTTCTCCAAAATTCGCAAGTAAATATGAGGTCACGTTCACTTACTATACTGGAAGGTACCCCATGAAGTCAGATAATCTCCGTAAGGTATACTATTGCTAACCAAGTTATCATCCTCTTGCTATTGACTAAGATAAAATAAGCGCTCTTAGTAAGCCTGTCGACAATCACCCAAATGCTCGTATTGCCCTTCCTTGATCTGAGCAGTCCATTAATAAAGTCCATGGAGACACTCTCCTACTTCCATTATGGGATATCCAAGTGCTGAATAATTCCTTTGGGTTTCCTTTGTTCAGCCTTGACTTGTTGACAAGTCAAACATCGGGCCATGGACTCTGCCACATCATTCTTCATGCTAGTCCAATGAAAAACTCGATTCATGTCTCAGTACACCTTGTCACTGCTCGGATGGATAGTCATTCGAGAGTGATAAGCTTCTTTAAGCACTTCTCTCAACAATTCTCTAACTCTTAGGACACACAGCCTACCATCTCGTCTTAGTTACCCTTTCTCGTCCACAATATATATATATATATCTAGGTGACTAGAGCCCTCTCCTCTATCGAGTTTATCCAAGATGTCCACCAATTGTTGGTCCTCTTGCTGTGTAGATCCAAGGCGCTCCATGAGAGTAAGTCACTCCTCTAATGATGCCAATAAACCAAATGTGAAATCCGAAGATGGCTTAAAATCAAAGGTCGAGATAAACTCCAAGCTCTGCCTCTCTACGAATAGAGGACTCAAGGTCATCCTCTGCCTATTCAATGCGTCTGCCACTACATTACCCTTGCCTGGGATATAAACTATCTCAATATTGGAGGACGCTAGAACTCCATCCATCGTTGTTGCCTTAGGTTGAGATCCCTTTGCGAGAATAAATATTTGAGCGACCTATGATCTGTATATAGCTCAAATCTCTCCCAAAGTTGGTAGTAACGCCATGACTTAAGTGCGAACACTATTGCAGCCAACTGCAAGTCATGAGTAAGGTAGTTCTTCTCGTGAACTCTTAGTTGCCTACTTCCATAATATACCACCGTACCCTCTTACATCAAGACCTCATCTAACCCAATGCCATAAGCATCCGTGTAGATTGCAAACACCTTGCTTCCATCGGGAAGAGTCAAAACATGAGCTGTTGTTAGAGCCCTTTTCAATTTATGAAATGCATCCTTACAATCAATGCTCTAAGCGAACACCAAGTTCTTTATCAGAAGGGTGAGCGAAGCTGCGACCCGCGCAAAGTCTTTAATGAACTTCCTATAATAACCCGCTAATCCAAGGGAACTCCTTACTTTGTCGTATTCTTAGGGGCTTTCTAATCTTGAACCGCGACAACTTTAGTAGGGTCCACCGCTATCCCATCTTTGGAAACTACATGCCCTAGGAACCTTACTTCCTTTCTCCAGAATTGACACTTAGAAAATTTTGCCTTAAGCTGATGCGATCTAAGAGTGTTGAGAACCTCCTCTAAGCATCCGGAATGTATTTCCTCGGCCTAGATAAAATCAGAATGTCGTCCACGATCACCACCACGAACTTGTTCAGATACTCCGTAAACACCGACTCATTAACTCCACGAAATATGCGGGTGCATTGGTCATCCCAAAAGGCATGACCAACCACTCAAAGAAACCATCCGAAGTTCTAAAAGCCCTCTTGTCAATGCTATCATCGGCCACCCTAAGCTGATGAAATCCCGCAGATAGATCCAATTGCGTGAAAACCAAAGCACCCACTAGTTGGTCAAATAAGTCGTCAATCATCGGAAGTGAGTGTCTATTCTTCTTGGTGAGTTTATTCAATTCTCTATAGTCCACGCATAGACGAAATAAGCTATCTGCTTTGGTTGCAAAGACGACTAGAGATCCCCATTTAGAAATGTTCCGTTTAATAAATCCCTTCTCTAAAAAGTCACCTAATTATTTTCTGAGCTCCTTGCTCTCCCTAAGATCCATATGGTGCACTGGTAAAGTGACTGGCTTCACATTATCCAACAAATGAATTCAGAAATCTATCTCATGCCTTGGAGATAATCCCTTAACCTCATCGAATACGTTTAGAAATCTTAACTGTGGGTACTGATCAAAGATCATCAATGGAAGCATCAAGATAATATAGGAAACTGAGCAAAACCAACCCGGTGGTTCATAAGAAATTTTGATTCTACCTTGGCATGTTAGAAGTCTAACAGCACTCCTTTCACAATCAAGATTGTAACCATACATGGCTGTTGCATCCATTCCTTGAATTAATCTATAACCCATAAAGCTAAGAACATATGTGTCGCATTCTAACTTGATGCTTAAAAAGAAATCCTCAAACCCTTACATATCATAGATAAATGAGTAGTACCTCCTATGGGGGTTTGTGACTATAAAAGGATAAAAAACAATACTAGAATCTAGGTGAAAATTTTCTACCATAGAGTTGAATATGAATGAATGAGAAGCACCAGAATCAAAGTTTGTTCTAATAGGATAGTCCAAAAGAGAAATCAAACCTTCCATGACGACTTTCCTACAATAATCCGGTCCATCGTCTCTAGAGCATTAACTTGTCTTCCCGATGATCTAGCCTTCTGCCCTTGCCTTTTAGTGCATTATCCTTTATAAAGTCCAACTTGACCATAAATAAATCTTTCTTCGTCTTCTTACAATCTCTCACAAAGTTCCCGAATACCCCACAACCATGTCATTTCACCTCTGTCTTGATCTGAGCTTTATTGGTATTTCCCCCTTTCTTAGCTGTGCCCTTCTTAGGCCACCATTTTTTCCCCTCATTTTTGGGTTTTTCTTCCTCAGTCCTAACCTCTTTCTTTTCTTCATTTGTCATCCTCATGCATTAAGGCCATATCTACAAAAGCCTCACAAAAGTTGCTCCCATCAGTACATGTGTCAGTGCTAAATCTTGGAGTGTTTGGTTCAATCTTTTTGTGAACCTTAAAGCCTTTTTATGAGGTGTGTTTACCAAGTCAAACCTAAATCTCGCTAGCTTATTAAAACTATTAACTTATTCTTTTATTGTCATGCTTCCTGGCTTCAAGATCAGAAATCTTTCCATTTGCATTCCTTCCTCAGCTTGTGATAAGAATTTCGTCTTAAATCTAGTCGTAAATTCATCCCAAATAGCAACCATTTGTCCGGCCTAAACCATCTCCCACCAATACGATGCTTCATTCTTCGGTTGCCCAGCAATCAACTGAATTTTCCCCTATCCTCGAGCTTAAATAGTTTGGATACATTCTCTGTTTCTCTAAGCCAATTGTTTGCCTTTACAACACTCTCAGTACCATGAAAATGCTTGCCTCCCATTACGCAGAAATCCTTACAAAGCTTAGAAAAGTTGATACAGGAGTAGGAGGATGTGGAGCTACGGTGGCTGCAGCTGGGGAAGGGACATTTTCTTGCACTCCAACATGTGTCATAGCTTCGACGTATCTACGAAACCATTTAGCAATGGGAATGCCCACGGGGAAATTAGGAGCCTCAGACATACTGAAAAAGGACGAAACAAGAATCCATAAAGAGAATCAAAGTAATTTTGTAAATGACTTGAGGGGATATGTTTTTCAAAAATGGGTTTTATTTGAAAATCTTTTACTTTGAAAAACTTTTTCTCTAATCTTGTAACCGTAGGCTCTGGTACCAAACGTGACACCCCACATCCATTAATGTAACTCATATGAGAATGCATTAGGTTTCATGAAGCACAATAGGTAAAAAATAACTAAAATTCACAAGACAGATATAAGTATGTAGTAGAAAAAAATAACTTTTACTATTAAATAAAATCATCATTTCGAACCAGTTACAACGTCATATTGTTTCAAATACCAAATACCTCAATTAAAACCGTCTATCTCATAATACAAAACATCAGAGTACAAAATTGTAAAATCATGCCATAATACAAAAGCTATAACAAGATAAGGCAATAATTAAAGAAACACATGAATCAAAAGATGTCCAAGAATGAAATCACGGCCACAACAACTTTCCTCTCCCAATCTGAGAAACTGACGGGAAGAAAGAGAGAGAAAGGAAACAAAATAGTTCAGACATAAAGTCTGCTGAGTTCCAGTGGTTTTTAGCAATAGGATAAGACAGAAAGTATCAAGACAGGTGAATAAAGTTGATCATGAGACTATAGTGATAATAGACAAGTATGAAGTAAACGAGGTAACTTGATAATGATGTAACACAGATATAAGATAACAGGTCAAGGTAAAGACCATATATGCTTCTCATTCATATCCCAAGAATAAAATTACAGCACCAATTTCTAGAATTAACAATATACGGTGTTTCCCTAATTATACCCATGTGATCGGCTCCCTATTACACGAATATCATGCGCCATCCCCGGTTGTAGGGTGTATCAGTCCCTAACCTGACAACTTATAGGACACAGACCTATTTGTTGGTGTTACAATGGCTTAGTTTTCCCTAATCGGACCCATGAATGCTCATGACTCCGCTGGAACACACCCGTACCCACCTTCCACCTTGAACCTCTTACAATCCAGATTAGTAAAGCATGCCCTGTCCCCTACCTAGTGCGAGGCCCCTCTCTAAGATACTAACATGGATATTGAAATATACGGGTTCTACACAACAGATTGACACAAGCCACCCCCTAGGCTTATGCCGCCACTTGAGGATTTTAAGAGTCCCAAAATCGGATACCAACAAAAAGACTATGGGACCTCTTAGCTTATTAATCAACAAGTAATAACTTAACAAGTTTAAGTTTATTAATAAGCGTGGTTGTAAATGACATTTCCTATAAATGTTGTTCTATGTACAACCCCCTTCCCCAAACAAGTACCTTCCTAGATGTATGTATATATTAAGTTGCTTATTTTATTTAATTACATTTGTTACCACCAAAATATTTTATTAAACTTATCCTAACATGTTTTGCATATTATCCCCAATTTTAAAGTTATTGGATTACATGTTCAATACGCCTAATTCTCCATTTTTACTATGATTTTAGGTTATTCTAAGTTTTACCCCATTTATGCAATTCTAACAAGAATAGCCTAGGTATAGCGCAAAATATAAAGGGAAACGGAGAAAACATAGATCTAAATTAGAAACATATAAACTGTATAAAATAGGCATAAGACTGTAAATAAATCTAAAACAGAAGATGGGATAATAAGAAATATTTGTAACAGTAAAACAGCTAAAACTGAATAAATATGTGACAGTGAAATATTAACATAAACATGTAAAATCTCAAATTCATGTTTATTTACTATCATAATACTTTTTAATTATCAAATCTGAAAATAAGTGAACTCATAGTGGTTGGATTGAAGTTTAGAAAATATTTTTTCCATATGATGTTGTTGAGGAAAGTCCTCTTTAGATTTGATGTAGAAGAATAAGAATTATCCTCTCTAATCTATGTTTAGGTAGCGTCTCAGCATCTTCGTATTTTTTTAGAATAAGGCTTTGGACGAAGAAGAAATGAAGAATAGTTCGTGTAAAAAAAAATGAGACTGCTGGCTGTTATATAGATTTCCTAGGATAATCCTTAACCTTTAGATTCTAGGTTTTCAAATCCAATTGTGCACCCAATGCTGAGTCAGTGCACGAACCAAGTGAAGAAATCAGTCTAAATACGTTTGAAGGACCCACCCTGCATATAGGTGGGTCGACCTATGGGTCGACCAATCTTAGACATGGGTCGACTCTTGGGTCGACCCAATATGAACGGGTCGCCCAGCGAACATTGCTTTGTTTCGCTATTTACTTTATTATATGTATATTTTATATAATTTGAACACATTTTCGTGCAATCTTCTTAAGTCCATAACTTCTTCATATTAAATCCAATTTCCGGAAACTAAGAGCCTATTAAACTAAAAATTCATAATAGATGCAACTGCAAAGTTTGTTTTACCAAATTCTGAGTATTTTATTAACTAATATTCTTTTTATTACCTTCATTATATAATCACTATATATTAAAATATGGGGTGTCACACAAATTCTTTTGAGACTCTATTTAAACCTTATTGCCATTTAATCACTTTTTAACTGAATTCCAACTAAAAAGTAATTGCCTTAATTATTATTAATTAAAATAATAGTTAACTTCATCGTTAACTATAATATATATAGTTAACTTTATTATTAACTAAAGATAGAATACTTAATCATTTTTAAAAAGGTTATTAAATAATAATTAACTTTATTAAAACAACTTAAAAATCATTTATAAACACGGTTAATTACAGATTAATTAACTTCTGAAAACATTTTTTAAAATTAAAGAATTATTATTAAATTATTTCTATTAAATAACTAATTTAGTAACACTTCAAATTGAAACAGTTGACTAAGTCAACTTGAAAGCACAATTAATCGTTAACCAATTTCTTTTAATTCTTCTTATTAAATTAACTAAAAATATGATTAATTTAATATAAACATGCTTAATTATTTTCCTTGAAAACAACTATCTTAGATTTTTAAGCTTTCGGTTAATTTGTAGCTTTCTTACTTATTAAAACATAAGATTTCACTATATAAATCGTTTAATAGTTTCTTTTGCAAAACATGATGGTAAATATAAATATATTTACAAAACTTCTATTTTTAAATAACTTATATAAAATAAACTTAAAAACTTCAATTTAGTTATAAAATAATTTTTATAACTTAAAACTTTGTCAATTCGTCTAACGGCAAAGCGACGTCTTAAAACGATGGATTTTAGGCTATTCACTGCCAACCGCTAAATCAATACCATCTATTGATTAAAAACATAACAATCGTTGAATTTTCATTCAACGATCAACATCCAATCAATAATCAACATCCAAACAGAATATAACGTCACTCGGGGTAAACAATTCATATATAAATAATATGAAAATCAAATAAAGAACAATTTATTTTAGGAATCCGGTTGGTTCTCTCCAACCTATTCTTCCCTGCATCAAAGTTCATAATATCATTTTTATAATAGCATATGAAATGATTTTTCATTAATCTAATGCTTTTAAGCGGCGATATATAAATAATGTCAACCATCAAATAATAAACAACCAATAACCATCCACAACATCCACTTATCCAATTATATATTATCAATGATAAGTTACAGTTATATGAATTTAACAACAACATAGAATTCCAAAATTGTGAGAGTTAACTCACAATTTATTTTGATTGACGATTCGCTTGTTGTTTTGCTTAATTTTAAACAAGCATTTAAAATTAAACGAAATTCCCATGAGCTCCAAATCTTTCCGAATCAGCTCGATTGCGTAGCCTTCGTCTCTACGATTCCAACAGACATGGTTTCGCGTGATTTTGAATAAGTATGAAAAGTTATTACAATTACAAGTATATATTCGAATTTAAACTAATGTATATATTTACTAATTACCTACTTTAATTACCTCTTAATTAGGATTAAGCGATGACTAATCATCGAATTACCCGCGGCTAACCTGTAACAACCCGTAAAATCTGGGCCAGTTTAAAATTTTTATTTTGGCAATTTTGATGAATTTTGAATATTTAAAATGAATTATTTTAAATAATAACAACGAATATTTATTTTGAATAAATTTCAAACATATATATTTATATAGATCGTCGTTAGAATATAAATATTTATTTTAAATTATAAAAGGAATTGAAAATGGCGCGGTAGTTCGATAATTTGATTTCAAACTTCAAATGAATGTACCGGGTGCAAACTAAACCGGATTTTAGTGAAACCAAAAATAATGGAATCTAATTGAGGATATCTTTCCAACGAATCCGAAAAATCAAAATTTCATAGCGGGAATCAAAAGATATGCCCAGTTGAAAATTCAGAATAGTCGCTATGGAATTCTGGCCCTTAAAAATAGCCGTTTTGCAAACAACCTCGGTTTTCGACGAAACCACTTTTGTTGGATCCGTGGGCTCAAATTATTGCTAGGTTTCAAAATCCATAATTTCTGAATCAATATGTGAGCGTGGCGGAAGAAAACGTGTTTTGACAGTTTTAGTTGAATTTAATCGACTGGAAAATGACCATTTTTCGAACGGTCTCAGAATTCGACGAAACTAATTTTGTTAGGACCGTATCGTCAATATGAAGCTAGAAATAATTTTTCTGGAATTTTTGGGGTTCGTATGTGTCCCGGTAAATTGGAATATACGTTTAAAATTCAATATAATGATTTAAATGTTAATTTATATGAAAACTGATCGAAACGATAGAATTGGCTTGCGAAACATGTCCCATTGTGTTCGGAATGAGGGTAATTAGCTAGGGGAGAAAGTCGTTGGGTTTGATTTGGAGTACAGATTGATAAGCAACTATTTTCGGAATTTGAATAATAAAAAAAACTATATAAGACCCTAAACCCTATCCACTCAGATTTTTCCGCCGCCTCCTTTACTTCGAACGGATGATAAGCTCCGATTTTCTTCCTCCCTTTTCTCTTGATCCACGCAACTAAATCAAATAGTTCCAATGACAAAATCGAAGCCACCTTCGCCCTCTTTCAATCCAGAAGGGTATGATGATTCCTCGCCATCTGGAGCGCTTGATTTCCGTGCTCCAAAACAAGCCGTTCGACGGTGATTTCTAGCTGTAGGCGAACGTCGAGCTCGATGTTGGGGGGTGCCTCCGGCTGCTGGCGCGACGACGTAGCTTGTGGGGGTGGCTGATCAACGTCCGGCCTCTCGTACGTTATGCAAAGTCCAACCCTAATCCTTGATGAATGGAAATCAACGTCGGCCTGAACCAGGGAACCACAAAGAGAGGATTAGCGACAGTTTTCAAACGTTGGATAGGTAATTAAACTTGGCTAATTAATTTATTAATTATCATAATAAAGTACTTAAGTCAATTTCTGTTTTTAGTCAATTTCTGTTCTTATATCAGTAAAATTTGTTTGAAATTCTGATTTATCATATAAAACCTTGTCTAAAAGTCTGGTTTTGATTATAAAAATATGACATAGTTTTAAAATAAAATTAGCAAAGTAAAGATACGATATTTACATACATGAAAAGATGATATTTTTGAATATGAAAATATAATATTTTTTATTATGAAAAGATAATATTTTTGAATATGAAGTAGCTGTAATAAAAATATGATTTTGATTATCGAGAAAGCAATATATGTTGTATATAACGCAGTTGTATACACAATTATATGATTTTTGTTTGATGATAACAAACAAATATATATTATTATAAATGTGTTTGTTATTGTAATGTTTTATATATACAACACAGATAGGAATATAATATTTGAATTGAATATTATATCTCTAACATTCAAACAGTACAACTCTGTATAACTCCACTATTTAAACATTCACTGTATATTGTACTTGTATATAAACAGAATATAATAGGCAAGTTCGTTTGACAACAATAAAATGATATTTTATTTCAATCAAATTTGTTTATTACATATATTTGTACAATTCTCTCACAGCTCCTCAGTACAGTTCATTCATTGTCACTCAGTCATACATACACACAACATATACACAGTTACATTTCATATATATATATCCATTTTCACTTGTATATACAGACTCATACATTCATTGACACCACACACTGTCTTCCAATCTTCACTGTCAGTCCAGCTCATTGTTGTCCGTCAGTCCAGTCATCATCTTCATGCTTACCTGTCACAGAAACACACACACACAGTATCTAGAACAGAAATAATTTCTAAATTCTAGCAGATATAATTTTTATTTTAAAAATTTATTTGCCTCAGTTTTCTGGTGTGTTTCTCATCATTTTTCTGACTCGATCTGATTTGATCAGCCTCGACATAATCACACTAGTTTGCTGATTTTTGATCAGCCTCAACATAGTGTGACTAGTCTACTGATATATCTTAAAAACTAATGTCAAACATTAAAATTCAAAATGGTCGAGCACAAGAGATGGCATACTCATATTTCAGATGCAAATCAAACATGTCAATACAAGAAGAAAAGCAACTCAACAAAACAAGGCCAAAATGAAGTCGAGCAGATGTCAACATATATGAATGATACAGCATAGTGAAACAGTAGGATCAAGCCAAATGCATGGTGATCAAATCCATGGTTCAGCAGCCTGTTCACGTGAATACACAACAAGGTTTCAAGTGATGCAAATGTGGTCGAGCACATGTAAAAAGGAAATGCAACATATAGATTTATTTGTGTATGGTGCAGCTCAACTTCATATACATAAAGCAGCATAGCTGAATAGAACAACATACAAAAAGAAGCAGAAATTTCACAAAAAAGCCAACAAGGGATTTTTTTTTAAAAGCTGCATACATGGCTCTGCAACATGATGTCAAGCATGGTCAAGCAATGAGCACACAAGATTGTGTAATGCATTAAAACATTTCAGGTTCAAGAAATCAGTGCAAAAAGTTTTGCAAATCATCTTTGGCAATTCATCAACAAATTTCCAGAATTGCAAGTAAATATACAAGACAACATGGCAGTATATCAAGGAATCAAGTGGACAGGCAAACAATTCAGCAAGTCCAAATAATTCAGCATAAATGTACATGGCAAGGTGGTGAAATTTAAACATGGCAGTATCAAGTATGATTCCAGAAATGACAAGCAAGTGTCAAGGCAGTTCAAGTGAATTCAAAGTGTTTTCAGTTCAGGCTCAAGTGCAACAAGGCATTTTAAACAGCTAAAGTGCAAAGCAGCAAGTGTTAAATGGTCATTAACAAGCTTACATGGCAACATAGCAAGAGGCATAGCATCTGCATGGTGTATGGTGCACAATTGACACAGTGGCGCAGCTCAAGGCAAGAACAGTGGGTGCACATGAAGCATGGATATACGAGTGGTCATACACATGCAGTAATGAAGGATTGAACAACCAATATGAATGAAGAATTAGTATATTGATTTATGGCAGAAATAAATTCATAAGTTTCCAGTTTTTTTTTCAAATTCACAACAGTCATGGGAACAATCAAAGCAAGGAGGAATTCTGCATATCAATCAATTTTTCATTTGATTTAAAATAAGAAATGATCTTTAATGTTTTGAGAAATCAAGATATTCCTTTTCCAGAAATAAATTCTTTTTGGCAAGTGTTTGAATTCAAAATATACTGCATGGAATCAATGTTGAGCAATTCAATCAAGGAACATTTTTGGAAGTTTTTTTTGGTTCGAAATCATTCCTGAAATCGTCTAATCATGAATGGCCAGAGAAATCAAAGGATTTGTTTCGAGTCTCATTCAATCAGAGGATTCTACAAATCAATCTACAGTAAAGCACAAACATGGCATGTATTCATGGACAAGCAACATTCATTCAAGGCCGTTGTATTTTAAACAAGGCAACAAATTTCAATTCCATTCGAGAATTTCAAAAGGGGCTGATTCACTCAAGTTTTATCACGCAGCAAATCAGTGAATTAAAAGCCGAGAAAAATCAGAAATTACCAAGAAAGCCAACAATAACTCGAGAGCAAAATCAGGGAAAAATCAAGCACGCAATCAGATCGAATCATATATGAAATCAGAGTTGTAGGGTTTCTAATTCACCCTATATAAAACACCAGATTCATCATTGGCAGAAGAAGAATATATAGAAGATCGAAACCGCAATCCAAATTAAAAAAAAACAAAACCCACAATTTCAAAGAGCATACAGAGAAATCAAATAAAAAAAATCTCACCTTGTTTCAAGAGTTTCGGTCAAGAGAGAGCTCAAGCAATTCGATCGACAAAGCCACAAAGACACAAGCGTCAAAGAGAAATCCAGATCAACTTCAATCGATCGACCTAAGGGATGAAGTAACCCTAATTTCCAAAACCCTAGCCGCCATTTATTCTTCCAGAAAACAAAAGAGGATCGGGCAGATGAATTAAAAAGGGGCCGGCCTATTTCTATTTTAACTAGGCCAAGCTTCTAAAAGGAAAAGGGGATGACCCCTTTAATATAAACTCCTCTTTTTATTTTTATTTTAAGAACTAGGGTTTACATTTTTGTTTTACATTCTGTTGTTTTTTAAATTGTGTTGTAAAATCATTTCTGAACAGTACTAGAATCTGTAAAATCTAGGAATACAGGTTACGGGTTTGTAATCTGGGGAAATCTGATTCAGGGGTTTGAATCAGTTTAGGATTTTGAGCGTAGGGTTAGAATAGGAGCAGGGTTTGCGAGTGTACATGGTCTTGTATGCGGGAGCTGTTCTATCACCTAGTAGAAACCTTAGAAATGCAGCAGTAGGCAGGGTTTTGCCGAAGCTGGGTATATCTGTGTGTGATTTATTTTCTGTAATTCTGTTTCTGCTATATTCTGTGTTCTGATTATTATTTATTATCCTGTCAAATTTTTAATTCAGTGAAAAACTGTCATAAACCCTATTCACCCCCCCCCCTCTAGGGTTAATCTAGATCCAACAAGTGGTATCAGAGTAGGTATTTTCTGTTAACTCTAAAGAAATGGTGAATCCTTGTTGTCAGTCTTCTGAGAGTCGGTCCAATAATATTCCAATGATTTTCAATGGAACAGATTTTCAAATTTGGAAATCAAAATTCGAATTATATTTAAAGTCTGTAAATTTTGAATATTGGAATATGATTGAAAGTATGGGAGACATGTTAGATAAGAGGAATAAGGTTTTAAATGCTCGCGTTATGCATATTATTTATTCTTTTCTTGGTAATAATCAATTAAAACTTATCTCTCATTGTTTGACTGCGCAGGATATTTGGAAAACTCTTGACAAGGTGTACAGAACAGACAACAATTGCTCAAAACCCCACAAGGACAACTCAAGTTCAGAACTGTGCTTGACTGGATTAACCAAGGATGAATCAGACGATGGAGACTCAACAGATGATGAGACAGGAGGTTATTCATATGAAGATTTAGTTCATTTTTGTATTGAATTAACAAAAGCTGTTGATAGTCTCAAATTTAAAAATAAATCTCTAAAATCTGAAAAACTTGAGTTGATTACCAAAAATAACATTTTGGAATTAAAACTTGAAAATATCAAGAATTTAGAAAACTCCGACTGCAAAGATTGTTTCAAATTCAAAGCTGATTTAGTTCATCAAAATGAAGATCTCAAAAGACTTGAAAATGAAATCATAATTTTAGAAGAAAATGAGAAAGAACGAATTTGTAAAAACAATTTTTTGCAAAAGGAATTGGATAATTTCAGGATGTCTGAAGATTCCAAATTTGAAAGAGAGAGCCTGTTGAAAACTGAATCTATTTTGAAAGAACTTGAAGAGGAGATTGAAAAATTCAAGTGTTCTGAAAAACAACAAATTGAAAAACAAATTCAGTTTGAATCTGAGATTTTTGAATCTAAGACCAAAATTAAACTCCTTGAAAATGAGAATTTGCTTTTGAAACAAAATGATACTGAAAGGAGAAAGATCAGTATTAATCGTTGTTCAGATCTAATGAAAGAAAATTCTGATCTTAAATCCAAAATCAACGATCTTGAATTGAGCTTAAAGCGTTTTTCAATCGGTGAAAAATCTTTTAATATGTTGTTGAAAAATCAATTTTCTACGGGAAATAAATGTGGTCTTGGTTTTGGGAAATCAAATGCTTCTGAAAATTTGAATTCATGTGAATTGAAAAATCCTTCAAACTGTTTTGGTAAAAATCGTTTTGAAAATTTAAACTCTGAAAATTTCAAAGGATTTTTGAATCATAATCAAAGTGAAAATTCGTTTGATAATAAACCATTTAAACAATCTTGGATCCCAAATAAAAGTAAAACGACTCCGACTAAATTCAAACAGTTTTGGGTCCCGAAGGGTACAAAGGTAAATTCGAATGGTTTGTTATATAAACAAGTCTGGGTACCAAAATATGTGAATAAAACTGTGAGTGGTTTTACAAACTTTTTTAGACCACTCGATTCTCTAAACTGTTAGGTACCTGAAGTGGCTGAGAAACAACTGTGCTAAAAAGAGAAAACGATTCAAACTGCTTCATGTCATTGAATCATTCAATGTTTCTTAGCCAAGTCCGATAAGTTAGAAATTATGTTTCTCATCATATGTCAGGTATGATTTCTAACTTCATCCTTGTAAATATTTTTTTTGGTTTATTTCTCCTTCTTCTACCCCTTCTATTTTATTTTTTCTTCTGGTTGTTTTTTTTTCTTTGATTAGTCACTACCATATCTCTTTGTTTATTTTGTGCTTCTTAAACTTCCAATTGCAGGTCTCATGACTTTCTGGAAATTCATTTTATTTGAATAGAACTCTCTTGTTTATAATCATTTCCGGATTCTGAATTTAATCTTGTAATTATCTGCAATTGTTTAAAAGTTTATTTTATTCTTGAATTCATAACATTGCTGAAGAATTCATGTCATATCTTGAACATTGTTAATTTGAATTCTAAATTTTTTGAAGATCAGAATATTTAATGAAATGTCACACACCTTTGCTGTTCTGAGTTTATTCTAATTCATTTTAGAAAAGCTCAAAATATTGTACTCATTACAGCATTCTATTATTTATCAGTTGTGATAATTTCATTGATTTTCAGATTGGCTTGTATCAGTGATACATCTTGGAATTCATCTTTATTCATGATCATTATATTGAAATATGTTTGTTTGAAATCATTTAAAGTTCTAGATATTTTGAATATCACACACCTCCTATTTTTGAAATTGTCAATCTTGTGTGACTGATTCATTATATCCCAAAGCTTTACATTGATTCATGTGATTTCAAATAAATTACCCCGATCATGAATATTTTCTAATTTGATGTAAATGACCTGAAATTTCTCTTGGGCTTGTCAGAAATAGTTTTGAGAAATTTTTGAAAATGGTATTTGAAAATCATTGCTATTTCATGATTATTTGATTTGAATATATGTTTGTTTAAAATCATTTGAAATCATTGATTTATTGGATCTCATACATATCTTGAATCTTAAATATAACCTGGTGTGATTGATTCATTAAATCCTACTACTTTAACATTTCTTCAAATGATTTAAAATAGAGTATATTTGCAAATCTTGAATCATGAACCACCTTATGTGACCAACATCTTGACAAGTCTGATTTTGAACAGTTCTTGTTTGTGCTGCTCTGATACTGTTTTCAAATAACTGTCTGTTTTAATCTGCTTGCTGCTCTGATATTTGATTTGTCTGTTGCTTGCCAAATTTGTAAATCTTGTCTGCGTGGGCTCTGTGTTTGAAACTCTTTGATATCCTTGTTCGTCTCAAGTGTCAATTTTAAATTCTCGAGAAGAGAGAAAAATTGGTATCAGAAGTGCTGATTTTTTTTTCTTGCCCTGTATAGCTTTTCACATTTCCTCTTGTAATTAATTTTCAACTTTAAAATTATTTGTTGATTATTCATTTAGAAATTGAAATCAATATCCAATTGAACTGTATTTATAATTCATCAAAATTATTATCAGATTTTGAAATTGAGATGAATTATGACTGTAATATATTTCATAATAAGAGGAGATTTTTAATTAGATTTTCATGATGGCTGAACATTTATTATAATATATTTGAAATGGCAATTATTTCACGACCATCACCTTTATCTATCATCATTCTGACATCTATCATATTTTTTATATTAATATGGAGAGTTTAATTTTTTTTTATAAACAGTGGAAATATTCGTGATGGAAATGTGACGGTGTTATTATTCAGAATTAGTGAAATTAAGAATTTTCAATGATCCCGGTACAGTTGGTCATATTTCATAATATAATTAATTTAGAAATTTGTTTCACAGTTCATCTCTGTACCTACCACTTTTCTATCATTCATATTGGTTTTATAAACCGAGGAGTTTTTCCTTTATAAAGCTGAAAATAATAAAAATATAATTAATATATAAGAGTGTCCCTAACCTCATTTAAAAATCCAAGCTCTGGTTATGCATGGTTATGAGACGTCTTATAATTTAAGCTGCGACTGATCCCATTTAAAAATCCAAGCTCTGGTTATGTGTGGTCAGCGTGCTCTTAAATAAATAAATAAAAAAAAAGGAAATAAAGTGCTAAAAATAGAAATAAAATTGAAATTCTCCTCTGAGTATAAAAACCAGCTTATCAATTCATCTTCTAATCTGTGAAATGTGTTAAAATTTTATGACGTATTATGATTTGTTGATTGACACGTATTGGGATTTGAGATTATTCAATCTTGTCACTTAAATTGAATTATTAAATAGAGTCCAAATCCATCATTGTTTTTTGTGCTTTATTTTGATAAATATCCTTTGAAAATATTTGGAAATGAATTGTTTATAAAACTCTCTCCATTTTTATAAAATCCATCGTAAATCCGTCATTCTCTACAATTTGAAATATGCCACCAGTTCTTAGTTTATTATGATTTTTGTTTGACTGATTGAATTTTATGATGACCGTTCTTCCTCTTAAGCTGAAATTATATTTTTAGTCAATTTTCATCTGTAATTTAAAATCTGTACCCCTTTGATGATAACAAAAGGGGGAGAATGGATTAGATTTTGATTTATGAATGAATATTTTATAAATATTTTAATTTTGAGAATTCTGAATCATTTTGAGAATTCTGAATCCTTTTACATTCTTTTCACTCATGCACAGTTATAGGGGGAGTTTCTGTTGTAGGGGGAGCTAATAAATAGGGGGAGTTCAGAATTCACTGTCAAACACATTTATTGTAATCAAAATCTTTTATTTGTTTGTCATCATCAAAAGGGGGAGATTGTTGTATATAACGCAGTTGTATACACAATTATATGATTTTTGTTTGATGATAACAAACAAATATATATTATTATAAATGTGTTTGTTATTGTAATGTTTTATATATACAACACAGATAGGAATATAATATTTGAATTGAATATTATATCTCTAACATTCAAACAGTACAACTCTGTATAACTCCACTATTTAAACATTCACTGTATATTGTACTTGTATATAAACAGAATATAATAGGCAAGTTCGTTTGACAACAATAAAATGATATTTTATTTCAATCAAATTTGTTTATTACATATATTTGTACAATTCTCTCACAGCTCCTCAGTACAGTTCATTCATTGTCACTCGGTCATACATACACACAACATATACACAGTTACATTTCATATATATATATATCCATTTTCACTTGTATATACAGACTCATACATTCATTGACACCACACACTGTCTTCCAATCTTCACTGTCAGTCCAGCTCATTGTTGTCCGTCAGTCCAGTCATCATCTTCATGCTTACCTGTCACAGAAACACACACACACAGTATCTAGAACAGAAATAATTTCTAAATTCTAGCAGATATAATTTTTATTTTAAAAATTTATTTGCCTCAGTTTTCTGGTGTGTTTCTCATCATTTTTCTGACTCGATCTGATTTGATCAGCCTCGACATAATCACACTAGTTTGCTGATTTTTGATCAGCCTCAACATAGTGTGACTAGTCTACTGATATATCTTAAAAACTAATGTCAAACATTAAAATTCAAAATGGTCGAGCACAAGAGATGGCATACTCATATTTCAGATGCAAATCAAACATGTCAATACAAGAAGAAAAGCAGCTCAACAAAACAAGGCCAAAATGTTGTCGAGCAGATGTCAACATATATGAATGATACAGCATAGTGAAACAGTAGGATCAAGCCAAATGCATGGTGATCAAATCCATGGTTCAGCAGCCTGTTCATGTGAATACACAACAAGGTTTCAAGTGATGCAAATGTGGTCGAGCACATGTAAAAAGGAAATGCAACATATAGATTTATTTGTGTATGGTGCAGCTCAACTTCATATACATAAAGCAGCATAGCTGAATAGAACAACATACAAAAAGAAGCAGAAATTTCACAAAAAAGCCAACAAGGGATTTTTTTTAAAAGCTGCATACATGGCTCTGCAACATGATGTCAAGCATGGTCAAGCAATGAGCACACAAGATTGTGTAATGCATTAAAACATTTCAGGTTCAAGAAATCAGTGCAAAAAGTTTTGCAAATCATCTTTGGCAATTCATCAACAAATTTCCAGAATTGCAAGTAAATATACAAGACAACATGGCAGTATATCAAGGAATCAAGTGGACAGGCAAACAATTCAGCAAGTCCAAATAATTCAGCATAAATGTACATGGCAAGGTGGTGAAATTTAAACATGGCAGTATCAAGTATGATTCCAGAAATGACAAGCAAGTGTCAAGGCAGTTCAAGTGAATTCAAAGTGTTTTCAGTTCAGGCTCAAGTGCAACAAGGCATTTTAAACAGCTAAAGTGCAAATCAGCAAGTGTTAAATGGTCATTAACAAGCTTACATGGCAACATAGCAAGAGGCATAGCATCTGCATGGTGTATGGTGCACAATTGACACAGTGGCGCAGCTCAAGGCAAGAACAGTGGGTGCACATGAAGCATGGATATACGAGTGGTCATACACATGCAGTAATGAAGGATTGAACAACCAATATGAATGAAGAATTAGTATATTGATTTATGGCAGAAATAAATTCATAAGTTTCCAGTTTTTTTTTCAAATTCACAACAGTCATGGGAACAATCAAAGCAAGGAGGAATTCTGCATATCAATCAATTTTTCATTTGATTTAAAATAAGAAATGATCTTTAATGTTTTGAGAAATCAAGATATTCCTTTTCCAGAAATAAATTCTTTTTGGCAAGTGTTTGAATTCAAAATATACTGCATGGAATCAATGTTGAGCAATTCAATCAAGGAACATTTTTGGAAGTTTTTTTTGGTTCGAAATCATTCCTGAAATCGTCTAATCATGAATGGCCAGAGCAATCAAAGGATTTGTTTCGAGTCTCATTCAATCAGAGGATTCTACAAATCAATCTACAGTAAAGCACAAACATGGCATGTATTCATGGACAAGCAACATTCATTCAAGGCCGTTGTATTTTAAACAAGGCAACAAATTTCAATTCCATTCGAGAATTTCAAAAGGGGCTGATTCACTCAAGTTTTATCACGCAGCAAATCAGTGAATTAAAAGCCGAGAAAAATCAGAAATTACCAAGAAAGCCAACAATAACTCGAGAGCAAAATCAGGGAAAAATCAAGCACGCAATCAGATCGAATCATATATGAAATCAGAGTTGTAGGGTTTCTAATTCACCCTATATAAAACACCAGATTCATCATTGGCAAAAGAAGAATATATAGAAGATCGAAACCGCAATCCAAATTAAAAAAAAACAAAACCCACAATTTCAAAGAGCATACAGAGAAATCAAATAAAAAAAATCTCACCTTGTTTCAAGAGTTTCGGTCAAGAGAGAGCTCAAGCAATTCGATCGACAAAGCCACAAAGACACAAGCGTCAAAGAGAAATCCAGATCAACTTCAATCGATCGACCTAAGGGATGAAGTAACCCTAATTTCCAAAACCCTAGCCGCCATTTATTCTTCCAGAAAACAAAAGAGGATCGGGCAGATGAATTAAAAAGGGGCCGGCCTATTTCTATTTTAACTAGGCCAAGCTTCTAAAAGGAAAAGGGGATGACCCCTTTAATATAAACTCCTCTTTTTTTTTTTTTTTTAAGAACTAGGGTTTACATTTTTGTTTTACATTCTGTTGTTTTTTAAATTGTGTTGTAAAATCATTTCTAAACAGTACTAGAATCTGTAAAATCTAGGAATACAGGTTACGGGTTTGTAATCTGGGGAAAATCTAATTCAGGGGTTTGAATCAGTTTAGGATTTTGAGCGTAGGGTTAGAATAGGAGCAGGGTTTGCGAGTGTACATGGTCTTGTATGCGGGAGCTGTTCTATCACCTAGTAGAAACCTTAGAAATGCAGCAGTAGGCAGGGTTTTGCCGAAGCTGGGTATATCTGTGTGTGATTTATTTTCTGTATTTCTGTTTCTGCTATATTCTGTGTTCTGATTATTATTTATTATCCTGTCAAATTTTTAATTCAGTGAAAAACTGTCATAAACCCTATTCACCCCCCCCCCCCTCTAGGGTTAATCTAGATCCAACAAGTGGTATCAGAGTAGGTATTTTCTGTTAACTCTAAAGAAATGGTGAATCCTTATTGTCAGTCTTCTGAGAGTCGGTCCAATAATATTCCAATGATTTTCAATGGAACAGATTTTCAAATTTGGAAATCAAAATTCGAATTATATTTAAAGTCTGTAAATTTTGAATATTGGAATATGATTGAAAGTATGGGAGACATGTTAGATAAGAGGAATAAGGTTTTAAATGCTCGCGTTATGCATATTATTTATTCTTTTCTTGGTAATAATCAATTAAAACTTATCTCTCATTGTTTGACTGCGCAGGATATTTGGAAAACTCTTGACAAGGTGTACAGAACAGACAACAATTGCTCAAAACCCCACAAGGACAACTCAAGTTCAGAACTGTGCTTGACTGGATTAACCAAGGATGAATCAGACGATGGAGACTCAACAGATGATGAGACAGGAGGTTATTCATATGAAGATTTAGTTCATTTTTGTATTGAATTAACAAAAGCTGTTGATAGTCTCAAATTTAAAAATAAATCTCTAAAATCTGAAAAACTTGAGTTGATTACCAAAAATAACATTTTGGAATTAAAACTTGAAAATATCAAGAATTTAGAAAACTCCGACTGCAAAGATTGTTTCAAATTCAAAGCTGATTTAGTTCATCAAAATGAAGATCTCAAAAGACTTGAAAATGAAATCATAATTTTAGAAGAAAATGAGAAAGAACGAATTTGTAAAAACAATTTTTTGCAAAAGGAATTGGATAATTTCAGGATGTCTGAAGATTCCAAATTTGAAAGAGAGAGCCTGTTGAAAACTGAATCTATTTTGAAAGAACTTGAAGAGGAGATTGAAAAATTCAAGTGTTCTGAAAAACAACAAATTGAAAAACAAATTCAGTTTGAATCTGAGATTTTTGAATCTAAGACCAAAATTAAACTCCTTGAAAATGAGAATTTGCTTTTGAAACAAAATGATACTGAAAGGAGAAAGATCAGTATTAATCGTTGTTCAGATCTAATGAAAGAAAATTCTGATCTTAAATCCAAAATCAACGATCTTGAATTGAGCTTAAAGCGTTTTTCAATCGGTGAAAAATCTTTTAATATGTTGTTGAAAAATCAATTTTCTACGGGAAATAAATGTGGTCTTGGTTTTGGGAAATCAAATGCTTCTGAAAATTTGAATTCATGTGAATTGAAAAATCCTTCAAACTGTTTTGGTAAAAATCGTTTTGAAAATTTAAACTCTGAAAATTTCAAAGGATTTTTGAATCATAATCAAAGTGAAAATTCGTTTGATAATAAACCATTTAAACAATCTTGGATCCCAAATAAAAGTAAAACGACTCCGACTAAATTCAAACAGTTTTGGGTCCCGAAGGGTACAAAGGTAAATTCGAATGGTTTGTTATATAAACAAGTCTGGGTACCAAAATATGTGAATAAAACTGTGAGTGGTTTTACAAACTTTGTTAGACCACTCGATTCTCTAAACTGTTAGGTACCTGAAGTGGCTGAGAAACAACTGTGCTAAAAAGAGAAAACGATTCAAACTGCTTCATGTCATTGAATCATTCAATGTTTCTTAGCCAAGTCCGATAAGTTAGAAATTATGTTTCTCATCATATGTCAGGTATGATTTCTAACTTCATCCTTGTAAATATTTTTTTTGGTTTATTTCTCCTTCTTCTACCCCTTCTATTTTATTTTTTCTTCTGGTTTTTTTTTTTTCTTTGATTAGTCACTACCATATCTCTTTGTTTATTTTGTGCTTCTTAAACTTCCAATTGCAGGTCTCATGACTTTCTGGAAATTCATTTTATTTGAATAGAACTCTCTTGTTTATAATCATTTCCGGATTCTGAATTTAATCTTGTAATTATCTGCAATTGTTTAAAAGTTTATTTTATTCTTGAATTCATAACAGTGCTGAAGAATTCATGTCATATCTTGAACATTGTTAATTTGAATTCTAAATTTTTTGAAGATCAGAATATTTAATGAAATGTCACACACCTTTGCTGTTCTGAGTTTATTCTAATTCATTTTAGAAAAGCTCAAAATATTGTACTCATTACAGCATTCTGTTATTTATCAGTTGTGATAATTTCATTGATTTTCAGATTGGCTTGTATCAGTGATACATCTTGGAATTCATCTTTATTCATGATCATTATATTGAAATATGTTTGTTTGAAACCATTTAAAGTTCTAGATATTTTGAATATCACACACCTCCTATTTTTGAAATTGTCAATCTTGTGTGACTGATTCATTATATCCCAAAGCTTTACATTGATTCATGTGATTTCAAATAAATTACCCCGATCATGAATATTTTCTAATTTGATGTAAATGACCTGAAATTTCTCTTGGGCTTGTCAGAAATAGTTTTGAGAAATTTTTGAAAATGGTATTTGAAAATCATTGCTATTTCATGATTATTTGATTTGAATATATGTTTGTTTAAAATCATTTGAAATCATTGATTTATTGGATCTCATACATATCTTGAATCTTAAATATAACCTGGTGTGATTGATTCATTAAATCCTACTACTTTAACATTTCTTCAAATGATTTAAAATAGAGTATATTTGCAAATCTTGAATCATGAACCACCTTATGTGACCAACATCTTGACAAGTCTGATTTTGAACAGTTCTTGTTTGTGCTGCTCTGATACTGTTTTCAAATAACTGTCTGTTTTAATCTGCTTGCTGCTCTGATATTTGATTTGTCTGTTGCTTGCCAAATTTGTAAATCTTGTCTGCGTGGGCTCTGTGTTTGAAACTCTTTGATATCCTTGTTCGTCTCAAGTGTCAATTTTAAATCCTCGAGAAGAGAGAACAATTGGTATCAGAAGTGCTGATTTTTTTTTCTTGCCCTGTATAGCTTTTCACATTTCCTCTTGTAATTAATTTTCAACTTTAAAATTATTTGTTGATTATTCATTTAGAAATTGAAATCAATATCCAATTGAACTGTATTTATAATTCATCAAAATTATTATCAGATTTTGAAATTGTGATGAATTATGACTGTAATATATTTCATAATAAGAGGAGATTTTTATTTAGATTTTCATGATGGCTGAACATTTATTATAATATCTTTGAAATGGCAATTATTTCACGACCATCACCTTTATCTATCATCATTCTGACATCTATCATATTTTTTATATTAATATGGAGAGTTTAATTTTTTTTTATAAACAGTGGAAATATTCGTGATGGAAATGTGACGGTGTTATTATTCAGAATTAGTGAAATTAAGAATTTTCAATGATCCCGGTACAGTTGGTCATATTTCATAATATAATTAATTTAGAAATTTGTTTCACAGTTCATCTAATATAAATAATAAAATTCTTCGCGAATCAACGATTGCAATTCAATTCCCGAATTGCGGAAATGCAAATTATTCACTCATCGAAACAAAAATAAAAGATCTTGCTAATAAGACAATCACAATTAGGAATCAAATAAAAGGAATCACAAAAGACAAGAAAAAAATGGTTCTAACTTATTATAATAAAAGATCGGAATTACAGAAGGATATTTGGAAAATATTTGTACCTACCACTTTTCTATCATTCATATTGGTTTTATAAACCGAGGAGTTTTTCCTTTATAAAGCTGAAAATAATAAAAATATAATTAATATATAAGAGTGTCCCTAACCTCATTTAAAAATCCAAGCTCTGGTTATGCATGGTTATGAGACGTCTTATAATTTAAGCTGCGACTGATCCCATTTAAAAATCCAAGCTCTGGTTATGTGTGGTCAGCGTGCTCTTAAATAAATAAATAAAAAAAAAGGAAATAAAGTGCTAAAAATAGAAATAAAATTGAAATTCTCCTCTGAGTATAAAAACCAGCTTATCAATTCATCTTCTAATCTGTGAAATGTGTTAAAAATTTATGACGTATTATGATTTGTTGATTGACACGTATTGGGATTTGAGATTATTCAATCTTGTCACTTAAATTGAATTATTAAATAGAGTCCAAATCCATCATTGTTTTTTGTGCTTTATTTTGATAAATATCCTTTGAAAATATTTGGAAATGAATTGTTTATAAAACTCTCTCCATTTTTATAAAATCCATCGTAAATCCGTCATTCTCTACAATTTGAAATATGCCACCAGTTCTTAGTTTATTATGATTTTTGTTTGACTGATTGAATTTTATGATGACCGTTCTTCCTCTTAAGCTGAAATTATATTTTTAGTCAATTTTCATCTGTAATTTAAAATCTGTACCCCTTTGATGATAACAAAAGGGGGAGAATGGATTAGATTTTGATTTATGAATGAATATTTTATAAATATTTTAATTTTGAGAATTCTGAATCATTTTGAGAATTCTGAATCCTTTTACATTCTTTTCACTCATGCACAGTTATAGGGGGAGTTTCTGTTGTAGGGGGAGCTAATAAATAGGGGGAGTTCAGAATTCACTGTCAAACACATTTATTGTAATCAAAATCTTTTATTTGTTTGTCATCATCAAAAGGGGGAGATTGTTGTATATAACGCAGTTGTATACACAATTATATGATTTTTGTTTGATGATAACAAACAAATATATATTATTATAAATGTGTTTGTTATTGTAATGTTTTATATATACAACACAGATAGGAATATAATATTTGAATTGAATATTATATCTCTAACATTCAAACAGTACAACTCTGTATAACTCCACTATTTAAACATTCACTGTATATTGTACTTGTATATAAACAGAATATAATAGGCAAGTTCGTTTGACAACAATAAAATGATATTTTATTTCAATCAAATTTGTTTATTACATATATTTGTACAATTCTCTCACAGCTCCTCAGTACAGTTCATTCATTGTCACTCAGTCATACATACACACAACATATACACAGTTACATTTCATATATATATCCATTTTCACTTGTATATACAGACTCATACATTCATTGACACCACACACTGTCTTCCAATCTTCACTGTCAGTCCAGCTCATTGTTGTCCGTCAGTCCAGTCATCATCTTCATGCTTACCTGTCACAGAAACACACACACACAGTATTTAGAACAGAAATAATTTCTAAATTCTAGCAGATATAATTTTTATTTTAAAAATTTATTTGCCTCAGTTTTCTGGTGTGTTTCTCATCATTTTTCTGACTCGATCTGATTTGATCAGCCTCGACATAATCACACTAGTTTGCTGATTTTTGATCAGCCTCAACATAGTGTGACTAGTCTACTGATATATCTTAAAAACTAATGTCAAACATTAAAATTCAAAATGGTCGAGCACAAGAGATGGCATACTCATATTTCAGATGCAAATCAAACATGTCAATACAAGAAGAAAAGCAGCTCAACAAAACAAGGCCAAAATGTTGTCGAGCAGATGTCAACATATATGAATGATACAACATAGTGAAACAGTAGGATCAAGCCAAATGCATGGTGATCAAATCCATGGTTCAGCAGCCTGTTCATGTGAATACACAACAAGGTTTCAAGTGATGCAAATGTGGTCGAGCACATGTAAAAAGGAAATGCAACATATAGATTTATTTGTGTATGGTGCAGCTCAACTTCATATACATAAAGCAGCATAGCTGAATAGAACAACATACAAAAAGAAGCAGAAATTTCACAAAAAAGCCAACAAGGGATTTTTTTTAAAAGCTGCATACATGACTCTGCAACATGATGTCAAGCATGGTCAAGCAATGAGCACACAAGATTGTGTAATGCATTAAAACATTTCAGGTTCAAGAAATCAGTGCAAAAAGTTTTGCAAATCATCTTTGGCAATTCATCAACAAATTTCCAGAATTGCAAGTAAATATACAAGACAACATGGCAGTATATCAAGGAATCAAGTGGACAGGCAAACAATTCAGCAAGTCCAAATAATTCAGCATAAATGTACATGGCAAGGTGGTGAAATTTAAACATGGCAGTATCAAGTATGATTCCAGAAATGACAAGCAAGTGTCAAGGCAGTTCAAGTGAATTCAAAGTGTTTTCAGTTCAGGCTCAAGTGCAACAAGGCATTTTAAACAGCTAAAGTGCAAAGCAGCAAGTGTTAAATGGTCATTAACAAGCTTACATGGCAACATAGCAAGAGGCATAGCATCTGCATGGTGTATGGTGCACAATTGACACAGTGGCGCAGCTCAAGGCAAGAACAGTGGGTGCACATGAAGCATGGATATACGAGTGGTCATACACATGCAGTAATGAAGGATTGAACAACCAATATGAATGAAGAATTAGTATATTGATTTATGGCAGAAATAAATTCATAAGTTTCCAGTTTTTTTTTCAAATTCACAACAGTCATGGGAACAATCAAAGCAAGGAGGAATTCTGCATATCAATCAATTTTTCATTTGATTTAAAATAAGAAATGATCTTTAATGTTTTGAGAAATCAAGATATTCCTTTTCCAGAAATAAATTCTTTTTGGCAAGTGTTTGAATTCAAAATATACTGCATGGAATCAATGTTGAGCAATTCAATCAAGGAACATTTTTGGAAGTTTTTTTGGTTCAAAATCATTCCTGAAATCGTCTAATCATGAATGGCCAGAGCAATCAAAGGATTTGTTTCGAGTCTCATTCAATCAGAGGATTCTACAAATCAATCTACAGTAAAGCACAAACATGGCATGTATTCATGGACAAGCAACATTCATTCAAGGCCGTTGTATTTTAAACAAGGCAACAAATTTCAATTCCATTCGAGAATTTCAAAAGGGGCTGATTCACTCAAGTTTTATCACGCAGCAAATCAGTGAATTAAAAGCCGAGAAAAATCAGAAATTACCAAGAAAGCCAACAATAACTCGAGAGCAAAATCAGGGAAAAATCAAGCACGCAATCAGATCGAATCATATATGAAATCAGAGTTGTAGGGTTTCTAATTCACCCTATATAAAACACCAGATTCATCATTGGCAGAAGAAGAATATATAGAAGATCGAAACCGCAATCCAAATTAAAAAAAAAAAAACCCACAATTTCAAAGAGCATACAGAGAAATCAAATAAAAAAAATCTCACCTTGTTTCAAGAGTTTCGGTCAAGAGAGAGCTCAAGCAATTCGATCGACAAAGCCACAAAGACACAAGCGTCAAAGAGAAATCCAGATCAACTTCAATCGATCGACCTAAGGGATGAAGTAACCCTAATTTCCAAAACCCTAGCCGCCATTTATTCTTCCAGAAAACAAAAGAGGATCGGGCAGATGAATTAAAAAGGGGCCGGCCTATTTCTATTTTAACTAGGCCAAGCTTCTAAAAGGAAAAGGGGATGACCCCTTTAATATAAACTCCTCTTTTTATTTTTATTTTAAGAACTAGGGTTTACATTTTTGTTTTACATTCTGTTGTTTTTTAAATTGTGTTGTAAAATCATTTCTGAACAGTACTAGAATCTGTAAAATCTAGGAATACAGGTTACGAGTTTGTAATCTGGGGAAAATCTGATTCAGGGGTTTGAATCAGTCTAGGATTTTGAGCGTAGGGTTAGAATAGGAGCAGGGTTTGCGAGTGTACATGGTCTTGTATGCGGGAGCTGTTCTATCACCTAGTAGAAACCTTAGAAATGCAGCAGTAGGCAGGGTTTTGCCGAAGCTGGGTATATCTGTGTGTGATTTATTTTCTGTATTTCTGTTTCTGCTATATTCTGTGTTCTGATTATTATTTATTATCCTGTCAAATTTTTAATTCAGTGAAAAACTGTCATAAACCCTATTCACCCCCCTCTAGGGTTAATCTAGATCCAACAATATAAAGACATAATCTTTTATATACAAGTAGCGATATAAAAATATAATTTTTATTATCTAAAGGGTGAAATAAAAAATGATCTTTATAAATAGAAAATTATGATAAAGGTTGGATTTTTTTTTTATATAAAAAGATTGGAAATAAAAATGTGATTTTTATAGCGATGAAATAAAAATTCGATCTTTATATATGAAGTGAAATATGATTTTTATTTATTAGAATGAAGTGATAGAAATATAATTTTTATATATGTAGTGGCTGCGGACAAGGAAAGTGACAAAAGGCGAAAACGGCGAAGATTTCTACATAAGAAGAGTCGCGGCGTTGGATTTAGCTTTTGGTGAGAACTTTTCACCTTTTAGTTTTATTTTTCTAGTTATATAAATATATATGCTAGGATGCAGACGGTGTTTAGTAGCACCCGATACCCGTCGTCCATAGACCATGGACGGCTTGTTTGTTTAGTTAATTGTTTGATGATTGATTTATTTGTTTGGTTGATAAATTTGATTTAATAAATTGTGTGATGTGGAATGAAATAAAATATTTATATAGTTAAAATTATTTTATCGTTAAAAATATAATTTTTAATGTGAAATGTGAATAAATAATTAGTCATTTACAAACCGGACGGTTTGTTTATGCACACCTATTTGAAGGACATTGATTGGGACGATAAATTTTACACATCACCCAACTGCACAAATAAAAATCTGTGTTTGTTGATTTGAAACCCCACACGGGTATTGGGATAAAATACGGCGTACACTAATCCCAGTAATTAATTGTATGTCGATCGATTGATTGACAGGCTGTTATAAGCGTTAGATATCTATATTTGATGCTTATACAGAGTATTGCACTTTGGATGATTGTTGATTATTTATCGTTGCTATTTATATACATGTGTTGTATGAAATCCATATAGTTAACGCTATATGGTGATTGATTGGGCCTCATTCCAATTTAGAAAATGAAGAATATTATAAAATAAAGGTTCATGTGTTGACAGTACTCATCCGTTGAGATTAGTCATGTGTTGAACGAAATATTTTAACAATAAAATTTACATCTTTATCATATATTAAATTAGAAACTAACTGGAAAATAGATAAGATGAGTGGTCTCCTGGATATTGATCTGATGTTGGTTTCGGGCTTTGGGGTTAATATTTAGGGAATCGTTCTCTTACTAATTTACTGCTGGAGTCTGATTTGAAATCAAACGATAGATACCATAATTTTTATAAAATATAATAAATAACAAAAATAGTCGCGTGTTGACAGTACTCATCTGTTGAAATTAGTCATGTATTGAAAGAAATTTAAATTCATGTGTTGAATGGGGCAAATATTCATTTGTTGAATAGAATAACGAAGTTATTGAAAAATATAAAGCCGTGTTGATTAGAGATGCGCTATTTTGAAGCGAACGATATTGATATCGATTATATTCGTTTTTAAAATGAATATTTAGAAAGAGGTGTAAAAATATATAATAGAATTTAAATTTGAATTCGAATAGAATAGAATAAAAATAAATTCGAATTGATTTGAATAGAATTGAAATTTGAATTCGAATCAAATTGAATTGAGTAGAAATTGAATCGAATTGAAATTGAATAAAAATGAATTCGAATTGAAATTGAATATAAAATGAATTCGAATTGAAATTGAAATGAATTTAAAACGAATTTATAAGGAAAATTTTAACTTTGATTTGAAATTGAAAAGGAAGTTGAAATTGTTTTTGAAACGAATTTAAAACGATTTATAAAATTCATTATAAATAGAAATCGACGAAATATATATTATATATATAATATAATGGCCTGAATAGAACGGGCCGCTCCGCGGCAGTTTGCGAATTTCAACCATTGACTTCGAACGGACATTACGGGAGATCCGACCGTCGGATTCTCCTGAAACCAGAACCGTTAGGTTCGTATCGAAAAGAGCTTTCCAATGAATATTAGAAATTTGAAATCTAACGGTTGGATTTGGAGATGCGTCCAAATCAAATTAAGAAAAGGTTGCTGTAAGTGCAGTTCGACGACCGTTACTGGAAATCGACTGTACGGGCCTTGATAAAATTATTAAAAATATCTATAATTTGTGTAATATCAAAATATATGAATTGGAAAGAACTGGGATGAAAAATCCCTATTTGAAAGGATAAAAATATATTTTTATCAAAATGAACTAGTTATGAACTAGAATTAAAATCCAATATTTTTAATTAAACAAATTGGGTTTGAAGTGGTTTTAAAAATAATCAGAATTTGATATTGAATATAAGCCGATAAATTTTCTATTCAGAGCCTTATATTTAATATCAAATGGAATTTTGGGTTTATCATGAACTGTGTTTTAAATGACATTAGTTCTTTAACCCAGTTAAAGATTAAATCTAAGTGGAGTTTTAATGAATCTTTAATTAGGTTGAAATGAGAATTGGTAATTTAAATCATCAAAATTTGGAAATGATCAAAAGAGGAGTATCACTAGTTTTGCTCCGAGCGATAGTTAAATCTTTGATTAGATTTGAACGTGAAATGGTAATTAAATTTACCGATAACACCGTGGTGTTAGTTATGGGGTAATAACTGTTTTGCTCCATGGGATGAATAGGTTGGGATTGGGAAATAAAATAAATAATTACTTCGGTGTGGTTCGCTAATCTCGACTAGTTTGGAAAACCATAATTTGGTTTGATATGACATCCAATGGAAGATTAAAGAATAAATTTTAAAGAATTTATCTTTGATAAACTTAATGGGAACCTTTCCCTAAGAATATAAAATTTAGAAACTAGCTGTAGGTTAGTTAAGAAGAATGGTTTCCTGGGTATTGATCTGATGTTGGTTTCGGCCTTCGGGGTTAATATTTTGGGAATTGTTCTCTTACTAATTTACGGTTAGTGACCGATGAATTAGAATGCGTATGTTGTGTTTTATAGCATTTGATTATAAGATACGCGAGTTATTCAGAAAGGCCGAGTATAACCCATTCTGAATAACTGATTCGACGATGAGTCGAAGAGATGGAAGACGGTGCAAGACCGACGATCTTCACATCAAATGGATGTGTGCTACTGATGCTCACGATGGGAGTAGCTACCTTGAAGGGGGCTGAAGTGGTAGCCATCCGGACGTACTTGTTGATTGTACGGATATGCGAGGAAAGTGCCTCCGGTTTCGTTCAGACCTAGAACGGACTTGTAAATGGATGGTGTGTCTGACATTGTATTCCTTTATATTGTATTCGTTGATCTCTGCTAAATATATATCTGTTTGGCGGCAGAGAATTTATTCTCTTGCTTAACGCCCTTCTCTGAGTCGTACGAGCCCAGAGGTTATATATTGGCAGAAATCAGTGACACGATATGGATTGATAGTGTGGCATGCTGAGATGCAGTGATCCAAACTTTTGTTGTAAAGCAAAGTTTGGTGGATGATGATCAAAGCGCAGCTTTATTATAGCACTGCTTTGTGTATAGCATTGATTCGCGAGCCTCACACCCCGGTATGGTGGTAAACTGATGGTTTGATCAGTATGCTTTTTAGAGGATGGGCACCTCGTGGTGTCGTGGATTCGGTCGACCGATATTGAGCTTAGTGCTCAGAGGGATAGGGTAAGCGGTGTTTTCTCTCGCCGAGACGTAAGCCGCGGTGATACTCGATTTCCCAAAAGTACGGATGTGCATTATGGTGTTTTCTCTCGTTGGGATGTAAGCCGTGGTAGATGGAACCACGCGATCGATCTTTCGAATCAGGAGCCACCATGATGGAAATCCAATTTCCAAATATGACATTTTGCGGTTTTGATTGTAGAGCCTGGTATTGGTGACATGATATATGGTACCCATGCCATCTATGATTGATACATTTATATTTGAAATTGTTTTCTTCACTTATAGTAATAATATAAGATGAAATTTCACGTATCAAGCATATTTGGCTATTATAAGGGAAAACCCTATCCTCCGGCTTGCGTTGCATTGTGTGATGGGACCTGGGTCTTATAATAGCTTCATTGTTCTTTATTTAGCATTGCGCTGTTTGTTTTCTGCACTGGTATTCTTGGGAGGAAACCCGTTCCGTGTTATACGGCGTGGTCCCTTGATTTACCTAACTTTAAAAACAAAGATTAATAACTGTTTTAGTTCTCACACCAGTCACATGACTGACCTGGAGTTTATTGTTTTAACCTAAACTCTAGGTGCCCCTATTTTCCACACGGGCAGCTAGTAGTTTTGGTTTTGCAGATTTATATTCACAGGATCCTGATTTATAGCTGGAACGATATCCGGAAAGCTCTGTATCCATATACCTCTTCTAGTTGTGTTTTGTATTATTTCCGCTACAATGTATTTAAATGTAATTTAAATCTCTGATATTTTTCTGTGTAATATTTATTCATACTCTGTATATTCTTGTATTCTGATGGAATTGTTGTAGTATACAATGAAATGTTCTTCTGTTTGCGTTCTGTTGTGGCTTGTTCTCAAAGTATCCGCTCTTTCCTTACCAGGGAAGTTACGGGTCTTCACAGTTGGTATCAGAGCTCTGGTTTACAGAGCTAGAGAACGTGACACATTAGAACCAAACGAAAGAATTCATCAGATATTGGATTAGTAATATCCAATTAGAATGACTCGTTAGAGATAGGATCAGTTGTATCCTAGAACGAGTGTGAAGTGTATTTTTTTTCAAATAAAAACAATTTTGTTTTGAAATTTAAGTCGTTTTATTCGTATTTGAATATTTATTTATTTTGAATTTGAACAATCTAGTATACAAAGATTTTGCATATACGCGTCATGAACGTATATTCGAAGTTTTAATATACTGGATAGATATAGGATCACACTCTAGTCGCCCGAAGTTGGTACTGATGATAGCACGTGCATCATCAGTATCTATGTTCGTGTTTCGAAGGTGTGATATCTATATATTTCCATCAGACTGGTGTGAGAACCAAAACTTACATAGGATTTATTGTTGTGATTTGGCATCAAAAACATGATTTCCTGTATATGTAGTAAAATTATGAATTTGAAACGTTAATCCACTAATTGATTGATGTTTGTGTTGTTTGTTTATTTGTTTGATAATTTTGAACTATTTAGCCAAATTATATCAAATAGTGAATTGTATTGAAAATGATTGCAATTGCATGCATATACATGTACTTACACTGAACAGGTCATAGCAAGGAGGCTAGAGCAGAGAAATAAAATTGTTTGCCCGACAAATAGGTACATGTTTACCATAATTTACTGTTTTGTTTGGGTGATGATGATTTTATGAGCCGATTGGCTAGCCACTTGGCTTTTTCTTTTTGAGATCAGAGGGCCTATATTGCAATTTCGGGATTTTCCCGGTGCAGGGGAGGTTATGGCGAAATTTTTCGAAAATTTAGGGTGTTAGCCAAATTTTTGAAAAATTTGAAGAGTTCTTAGAAACTGAAAAGTTGAAGAACTTAAGCCGTAGCAAAAATAATGACAGTTGAGTTGGTTTTTAAAACAACTTTCGGCTTCGTTCCTTTTCGGGGACGAAAAGTTTTAAGTAGAGGAGATTGTAACAACCCGTAAAATCTGGGCCAGTTTAAAATTTTTATTTTGGCAATTTTGATGAATTTTGAATATTTAAAATGAATTATTTTAAATAATAACGACGAAAATTTATTTTAAATAAATTTCAAACGTATATATTTATATAGATCGTCATTAGAATATAAATATTTATTTTAAATTAAAAAATAATTGAAAATGGCACGGTAGCTCGATAATTCGATTTCAAACTTCAAATGAATGTACCGGGTGCAAAATAAACCGGATTTTAGTGAAACCAAAAATAATGTAATCTAATTGAGGATATCTTTCAACGAATCCGAAAAATCAAAATTTCATAGCGGGAATCAAAAGATATGCCTAGTTGAAAATTCAGAATAGTCGCTATGGAATTCTGGCCCTTAAAAATAGCCGTTTTGCAAACGACCTCGGCTTTCGACGAAACCACTTTTGTTGGATCCGTGGTATCAAATTATTGCTAGGTTTCAAAATCCATAAGTTCTGAATCAATATGTGAGCGTGGCAGAAGAAAACGTTTTTTGACAGTTTCAGTTGAATTTAATCGACTGGAAAATGACCATTTTTCGAATGGTCTCAGAATTCGATGAAACTAATTTTTTTAGGATTGTACCGTCAATACGAAGCTAGAAATAATTTTTCTGGAATTTTTGGGGTTCGTATGTGACCCCGGTAAATTGAAATATACGTTTAAAATTTAGTATAATGATTTAAATGTTAATTTAAATGAAAACTGATCGAAACGATAGAATTGGCTTGTGAAACATGTCACATTGTGTTCGGAATGGGGGTAATTAGCTAGGGGAGACAGTCGTTGGGTTTGATTTGGAGTATGGATTGATAAGCAACTATTTTCGGAACTTAAAAAAAAACTATATAAGACCCTAAACCCTATCCACTCAGATTTTTCTGCCGCCTCCTTTACTTCGAACGGACGATAAGCTCCGATTTTCTTCCTCCCTTTTCTCTTGATCCACGCAACTAAATAAAATACTTTCAATGCAAAATCGAAGCCACCTTCGCCCTCTTTCAATCCAGAAGGGTACGATGATTCCTCGCCATCTGGAGCGCTCGATTTCCATGCTCCAAAACAAGCCATTCGACGGCGATTTCCAACTGCAGGCGAACGTCGAGCTCGACGTTGGGGGGGTGCCTCCGGCTGCTGGCGCGACGGCGCAGCTTGTGGGGGTGGCTGATCAACGTCCGGCCTCTCGTACATTGTGCAAAGTCCAACCCTAATCCTTGATGAATGGAAATCAACATCGCCTGAAACAGGGAACCACAAAGAGAGGATTAGCGACAGTTTTCAAACATTGGATAGGTAATCAAACTTGGCTAATTAATTTATTAATTATCATAATAAAGTACTTAAGTCAATTTCTGTTTTTAGTCAATTTCTGTTTTTATATAAGTAAAATTTGTTTGAAATTCTGATTTATCATATAAAACCTTGTCTAAAAATCTGGTTTTGATTATAAAAATATAATATAGTTTTAAAATAAAATTAGCAATGTAAAGATACGATATTTACATACATGAAAAGATGATATTTTTGAATATGAAAATATAATATTTTTTATCATGAATAGATAATATTTTTGAATATGAAGCAGCGGTAATAAAAATATGATTTTGATTATCGAGAAAGCAATATAAAGACATAATCTTTTATATACAAGTAGCAATATAAAAATATAATTTTTATTATCTAAAGGGTGAAATAAAAAAAATGATCTTTATAAATATAGAATTGTGATAAAGGTTGGATTTTTTTAATACATAAAAAGATTGGAAATAAAAATGTGATTTTTATATCGATGAAATAAAAATTCGATCTTTATATATGAAGTGAAATATGATTTTTATTTATTAGAATGAAGGGATAGAAATATAATTTTTTTATATGTAGTGGCTGCGGACAAGGAAAGTGACAAAAGGCGAAAACGGCGAAGATTTCTACATAAGAAGAGTCGCGACGTTGGATTTAGCTTTTGGTGAGAACTTCTCACCTTTTAGTTTTATTTTTCTAGTTATATAAATATATTTGCTAGGATGCAGACGGTGTTTAGTAGTACCCGACACCCGTCGTCCACAGACCATGGACGGCTTGTTTGTTTAGTTAATTGTTTGATGATTGATTTATTTGTTTGGTTGATAAATTTGATTTAATCGATTATGTGATGTGGAATGAAATAAAATATTTATATAGTTAAAATTATTTTATCGTTAAAAATATAGTTTTTAACGTGAAATGTGAATAAATAAATATTCATTTACAAACCGGATGGTTTGTTTATATACACCTATTTGAAGGACATTGATTGGGACGATAAATTTTACACATCGCCCAACTGCACAAATAAAAATCTGTGTTTGTTGATTTGAAACCCCACACGGGTATTGGGACAAAATACGACGTACACTAATCTTAGTAATTAGTTGTATGTCGATCGATCGATTGACAGGCTGTTATAAGCGTTAGATATCTCTATTTGATGCTTATACAGAGTAGTGCACTTTGGATGATTGTTGATTATTTATCGTTGCTATTTATATACATGTGTTGTATGAAATCCATATAGTTAACGCTATATGGTGATTGACTGGGCCTCATTCCAATTTAGAAAATAAAGAATATTATAAAATAAAGGTTCATGTGTTGACAGTACTCATCCGTTGAGATTAGTCATGTGTTGAACGAAATATTTTTACAATAAAATTTACATCTTTATCATATATTAAATTAGAAACTAACTGGAAAATAGATAAGATGAGTGGTCTCCTGGATATTGATCTGATGTTGGTTTCGGCCTTCGGGTTTAATATTTAGGGAATCGTTCTCTTACTAATTTACTGTTGGAGTCTGATTTGAAATCAAACGATAGATACCATAATTTTTATAAAATATAATAAATAACAAAAATAGTTGCGTGTTGACAGTACTCATCCGTTGAGATTAGTCATGTATTGAAAGAAATATAGATTCATGTATTGAATGGGATAAATATTCATTTGTTGAGTAGAATAACGAAGTTATTGAAAAATATAAAGCCGTGTTGATTAGAGATGCGTTATTTTGACGCGAACGATATTGATTATATTCGTTTTTAAAATGAATATTTAGAAAGAAGTGTAAAAATATATAATAATAGATTTGAAATTTGAATTCGAATAGAATAGAATAGAAATAAATTCGAATTGATTTGAATAGAATTGAAATTTGAATTCGAATCGAATTGAATTGAGTAGAAATTGAATCGAATTGAAATTAAATAAAAATGAATTCGAATTGAAATTGAATTGAAATGAATTTAAAACGAATTTATAAGGAAAAATTTAACTTTGATTTGAAATTGAAAAGGAAGTTGAAATTGTTTTTGAAACGAATTTAAAACGATTTATAAAATTCGTTTTAAATAGAAATCGACGAAATATATATTATATATATTATATAATATAATATAATGGCCTGAATAGAACGCGTCGCGCTGCGGCAGTTCGCGAATTTCGACCATTGAATTTGAACGGACATTATTGGAGATCCGACCGTCAGATTCTCTTGAAACCGGAACCGTTGGGTTCGTATCGAAAAGAGCTTTCCTATGGATATTAGAAATTTGAAATCTAATTGTTGGATTTGGAGATGAGTCCAAATCAAATTAAGAAAAGGTCGCTGTAAGTGCAGTTCGACGACCGTTATTGGAAATCGACTGTACGGGCCTTGATAAAATTATTAAAAATATCTATAATTTGTGTAAAATCAAAATATATGAATTGGAAAGAACTGGGATGAAAAATTCCCTATTTGAAAGGATAAAAGTATATTTTTATCGAAATGAACTAGTTATGAACTAGAATTAAAATCCAATATTTTTAATTAAATAAATTGGGTTTGAAGTGGTTTTAAAAATAATCAGAATTTGATATTGAATATAAGCCGATATATTTTCTATTCAGAGCCTTGTATTTAATATCAAATGGAATTTTGGGTTTATCGTGAATTGTGTTTTAAATGACATTAGTTCTTTAACCCAGTTAAAGATTAAAACTAAGTGGAGTTTTAATGAATCTTTAATTAGGTTGAAATGAGAATTGGTAATTTAAATCATCAAAATTTGGAAATGATCGAAAGAGGAGTATCGCCAGTTTTGCTCCGAGCGATAGTTAAATCTTTGATTAGATTTGAACGTGAAATGGTAATTAAATTTACCGATAACACCGTGGTGTTAGTTGTGGGGTAATAACAGTTTTGCTCCATGGGATGAATAGGTTGAGATTGGGAAATAAAATAAATAATTACTTCGGTGTGGTTCACTAATCTCAACTAGTTTGGAAAACCATAATTTGGTTTGATATGACATCCAAAGGAAGATTAAAGAATAAATTTTAAAGAATTTATCTTTGATAAAATTAATGGGAACCTTTCCCTAAGAATATGAAATTTAGAAACTAGCTGTAGGTTAGTTAAGAAGAATGGATTCCTGGGTATTGATCTGACGGTGGTTTCGGCCTTCGGGGTTAATATTTGGGGAATTGTTCTCTTACTAATTTACAGTTAGTGACTGATGAATTGGAATGAGGCGTATGTTGTGTTTTATAGCATTTGATTATAAGATACGCGAGTTATTCAGAAAGGCCGGGTTTAACCCATTCTGAATAACTGACTTGACGATGAGTCGAAGAGATGGAAGACGGTGCAAGACCGACGAGCTTCACATCGAATGGATGTGTGCTACTGATGCTCACGATGGGAGTAGCTACCTTGAGGGGGCTGAAGTGGTAGCCGTCCGGATGTACTTGTTGATTGTACAGATATGCGAGGAAAGTGCCTCCGGTTTCGTTCAGACCTAGAACGGACTTGTAAATGGATGGTGTGTCTGACACTGTATTCCTTTATATTGTATTCGTTGATCTCTGTTAAATATATATCTTTTTGGCGGCGGAGAATTTATTCTCTTGCTTAACGCCCTTCTCTGAGACGTACAAGCCCAGAGGTTATATATTGGCAGAAATCAGTGATACGATATGGATTGATAGTGTGGCAAGTGATCCAGACTTTTGTTGAAAAGCAAAGTTTGGTGGATGATGATCAAAGCGCAGCTTTAATATAGCACGGCTTTGTGTATAGCGTTGATTCGCGAGCCTCACACCCCAGTATGGTGGTAAATTGATGGTTTAATCAGTATGCTTTTTAGAGGATGGGCACCTTCGTGGTGTTATGGATTCGGTCGACCGAGATTGAGCTTAGTGCTCAGAGGGATAGGGTAAGCGGTGTTTTCTCTCGCCGAGATGTAAGCCGCGGTGATACTCGATTTCCCGAAAGTGCGGATGTGCATTACGGTGTTTTCTCTCGCTGGGACGTAAGCCGTGGTAGATGGCACTACGCGATCGATCTTTCGAATCAGGAGCCACCATGATGGAAATCCAATTTCCAAATATGACATTTTGCGGTTTTGATTGTAAAGCCTAGTATTGGCGACATGATATATGGTACCCATGCCGTCTATGATTGATACATTTATATTTGAAATTGTTTACTTCACTTATAGTAATAATATAAGATGAAATTTCACGTATCAAGCATATTTGGCTATTATAAGGGAAAACCCCATCCTCCGGCTTGTGTTGCATTGTGTGATGGGACCTGGGTCTTATAATAGCTTCATTGTTCTTTATTTAGCATTGCGCTGTTTGTTTTCTGCACTGGTATTCTTGGGAGGAAACCCGTTCCGTGTTATACGGCGTGGTCCCTTGATTTACCTAACTTTATAAACAAAGATTAGTAACTGTTTTAGTTCTCACACTAGTCACATGACTGACCTGGAGTTTATTGTTTTAACCTAAACTCTGGGTGCCCCTATTTTCCACACGGGCAGCTAGTAGTTTTGGTTTTGTAGATTTATATTCACAGGATCCTGATTTACAGTTGGAACGATATCCGGAAAGCTCTGTATTTGTATACCTCTTCTAGTTGTGTTTTGTATTATTTCCGCTGCGATGTATTTAAACGTAATTTAAATCTCTGATATTTTTCTGTGTGATATTTACTCATACTCTGTATATTCTTGTATTCTGATGGAATTGTTGTAGTATACAATGAAATGTTCTTCTGTTTGCATTCTGTTGTGGCTTTTTCTCAAAGTATCCGCTCTTTCCTTACCGGGGAAGTTACGGGTCTTCACATAACCTCTCGTCTCAACTCACTAAACTCCCGACTTTTTTTTCCCACCAAAGATCATCACCTAAAATTGATCACCAAGCACCCTCAATTGCCTGGAGCTGCCATGCCACACGTCGCTGCAGTCACTATCTACCAAAGCCCCTTCGCCATAAACCCTTGCCATCAACATCCCTTTGACCGCCCAGAAATTGTATTTAACCAATTTTCGTTCAATGAATTTTACAACCAACCCCGACCACCTTAGGACCCGAGACCATCACCAAGTTGATGACCTATGACCCTATGCCACTTCCTTTCATGACACTGACACCAATTCGCCACCGTTACCGCTATTTTCACCAAAACCGACTAAAGCTTTAGAAAAAAACGCCCTACATTCAACTCTCGACCACCACTGCCACCGACATTTATGACCACACTGAACAACATGAAAGTCGTAGCCCTCTCTCTCGTCTACAACATTTTTTCTGACAACATCACTTAAAAACACATCTAGCGCTGTCAATTTTGATCAAAAACGAAACTAGATTGTTTCAGTTTTGCCCTGATTCCAGCCACACAGTTGATCTTAGGGCACCAAATTTGTATGATCACGTACGAACTTCGTTCGTGGTGAAAATGGATATATGGCTATAGATTGACATAATAGACCCAATGAAACTTGTATAGCCGAAAGCCCGTTTACTCAAACAACGCTCGTTTAAGTTCAAATTATTGATTTATTCATATTTTAATTTACCTATGCTTACATAATAACTCCTATTGGCACGAAACTTGAAATTCAGTAATAACTAGCCATTACGAATTTAATGAAATTCGTTTCGTTGAAATCCTTAGGTCGTTTGGTTGAAAGCTGTAACACCCCGTAATTTTAACAACACTAAAAAGGACAAATTTAAGAATAATTAATTTAATATTTAGAATTGAGGAATACGGACTATGCCATTGCGTTCGTATCGAAATTCTGGTCAAGATACACATTTGGTTTGCGTAAAACAGACAACGTATAAAGAAGTTATGAAGGTTTGAAGTTTGTATACGCGCAAAAAAAAATATAGGGTCCGAAAATTCAAAACTTAGCTCCAGAAGTTCAAAATCGTTCAAATCACGAAAAACCGGGTGAGCAGGAAAAATCCTGTCAAGGGGAGTCGACTGCTCAAAAGGGGTGTCGACCCCTGGGTCGACCTCTCAAGGGGGGTGTCGAACCATAGGTCGAATCCCTAAGGGGGGTTCAACCCCCCAGTGCAGACGTTGCAGTTTGGGTTTAGGGGATAGCGGTTATAAGTATAGCTCCATTTCTCTTGTTTTCTACACTGAAAAATAATGAAGGGCTAGATGCTGTCGGTGCGCAAACTGAATCAAACCTTTTTCCTTCTTCTGCAATCAAGTTAATCAAGTTATTCAAGTTTAGATTTGTGATTCAACCTCTGCTATTCTCCTTCTATCTTTCTAGATCCAAACACTGAGTTTAAGTTACTTTTGAATTTAAATAATTAAAAAGTAAACATGATATGACTGTAATTTGGATCTATGCCTGTGACTGCTTGAATCATATCAGATCTGTAATTAACTTGTGAATCCATGATATTCTGACATAACTATGACTTGGATCTTAACCTTTATCATGTCAGATCTACCTTTAGTTATAGATCTAATTCACTATTTAGATCACCTTGTACCTGTCATGTTGTGGTTAAATTGGATTTTTTACTAGTTGGATATCTAAATTATTGTTTAGATCTTATCATGCCTATTATGACAACCCTATTACATTAGAATCAGTTCTATTATCTCATGTTCACCAGATCTGTTCTTATATGCCCATCTTATCAATATGCCACTATATTTTTTTGTCAATTTTGTTAATATGATCATTTCTATCATCTTCCCTCCATCTTTCCCTTTTTTTTTATATAGTCTGGCTACTTTCGAGCCTAGGCATGCCGCTGAAATAAGAGAACGCATTAAACGGGGAGTTAGGGGAAAAACATTGAAATTGGGCATAACTTGTAATTGGGAATTTGGCATAGCTGGAATAATGTTTATGAATATGAATTTAGGGCATATAATTCATTATGAACATAATTGGGGAAAAAGGGACATGAAAACCTATAACGACATAGGTATAGTTGGCTAATAATGAAATGCCTAAGGTTACAGTAATTAGAAACTGTAACTGCGCCTAGGCATGAGGTTAGATTAAACTTATGGTGGAAGTCTGCTCGGAACCGCCTGACATATCCTGCGACCACAAGTGGTGAATCTAATGTGAGGGGGGGCACAAATACAAGATGTGCTAAGACACAAGGTTAAGCCCGACTTGTGGAAGAAGCCTTCCCGGAACCGACCGGCATATCCAGCATCCACAAGTGGTAGGCTTAATGTGAGGGGTCTAGCACATTATTACCATAAATGGACATGGTATTGAATTGGAATACTTAACCTAGTTGAATCCATAGGGATTGTATGAACAGGAACTTGAATAGGGGTTAAGTAAATTTGGTTGAAATAGTAGGAAGGTTAAGTATATCCAGGTGGAGTGGGTAATATTTCTATATAGGCCCACAAACTTAACCTATTGGGGTTATGCAATTAAAGACACCATTTGATAAGCATAATCTGTGGAAATGATGGGGTTATGTAATTAAAGACACCGTTAGGTAAGCATAACATGTGGAAATGATGGGGTTATGTAATTAAAGACACCGTAAGGTAAGCACAACCTGTGGAAATCCTAGTGGGGATACAAGACAAGGGGGAGAGCTTGTATCATCATGTGTGGGGGAAACATTTCAGCCAGTAATCCATAAAACAGTATTAGACGAGTACTCCGCCCTAGGTCAGAGTTGAGGCACGCTTACGGGGCTGATTGTAAGAGATCCAAATGTGGAGGACGGTATGGGAGCCATAAACCAACCGAGACACATGCGTGCATGTTCGGGCAGAGGGGGATAAGACGAACATGACACCAGTAGATATGGTTGTGCACATCAACGAAGGGTTGCCACTTTAGGAAGTGATACCACCTACTGTGGGGCTGGCATAGGTTATCTATGGAGGAGGGAGCCGATCGATTAGGGTATTAGTTAGGGTACATCTAGACCCTGGTAAAGTTTAGGAGCCTATTAGGATTGGGCTGCCAGTGGATTGTATGGGGTTAAAACCTCTCACCAGAAGCACACTTAAATCTACCATCTTATGGTTGTTGGGATCATCTCTTTCTGGTTATAATAGTATCGATGCAGAGAATTAGAGTAATCATTAGAGAAGCGTATACACTCTATCATGTTTACCTTGTCGTACCTGCCTTTTGTGATATTATCTCTCTTATCCACCTTGTATACCTGTCATGATACTTTAACTTATTTATTCGCTAAAAGTAACTGGACTCGCCAACCTTTATGTTTGACCTTTTTTGTTTCCTCTTCTTTCTTCTGTTCCCCTCTAGATTCTCAGGGAGGGAATACTCAGGCTTGATCAGGATTCTGCTATAATTTTGCTGGAGCTGCTTAGATATATTGCTCAATCTCTTATCTTTACTACTATAGCTATGTTTTTATTTGGGGATTGTGCTTCTTTTATATTTTAGTCTGATGTTTTAAGTACAAGACAAAAGTTTTTATGATGTGCTGGTTTTTATGTAAGCCAGACATTTTGAACCACGATGCTTTATAATTGATAAAAGTTTTTAATTTCATTGCTATTTTATATCTGTTTTGTAATGTTTCTGTTTCTGCTAACTATAACACTTCACGAAACTTAATGCATTCTCTTAATGAGTGACATCAACGGACGTGGGGTGTCACACTTGGTATCAGAGTTGAAAGTTACCAGATTAGATAAAAGTTTTTGAAAAGTATTTTCAAAAAGTTTTTAAAAGAAAGCATTTTCAAAAGAAAAGTCTATTTTCAAAAACATATTCCCCAAAGCCATATGTACTATCTTTCGATCCTTTGTATGAATCTCTTTTCTTTTCAGCATATCTAGGGAACCTAATATTCCACTGGGCGTTACAATACCAGGCTGGTTTTGTAACACCCCGAATTTTGAATGATTGAATTAACTAAATTTAAGAACACTACATTTTTAAAAGAGGAATGAGGGGAAATGGGTTGTGCCATTGCGTTCGTCTCGGAATTCTACTTGAGATAGAGTCCGGGTTTGCATAAATCGAACTTCGTATGAGGAAGTTATAGGCCTCGGAAATTTGAGTAATTAAGCAGAATTATTTAAAGTTAAACCCAGCCAGAAAATTCAAATTCAAATTCGAAATTACAGGTACCCGGGCTGGGCAGGAAAATTCCGCCCACCACCCAAGTCGACCTGGGGTCGACCTGATCGGATAGGTCAACCAGGGGGTCGACTGAAACACCCACCCTCCATTAAGGTCACTCACAAGGGACTGTGTAACACCCCGTAATTCTGTAACACTAAGATTCGCAAATCAAGGCAGAATTAAGAGTTAAAAACAAAATAAAGGGAAACGAGCTACGCCATTGCGTTCGTCTCGGAAAAATACGCTAAATAGAGTCCGAGTTTTCGAAAATCGGAGTCCGTATGACCAAGATATGGCCCGTCAAAGTTTTTGGAAAATTCCAAGTTCAAAACAGTTTAAAATAGAGTTAAATTGGAATTCAAACGCGCAGGGGGCAGGGCGGGAAAATTCCCGCCCAAGTCAAGTCAACAGGGGTGTCGACTGCACAGTCTACACCACCACCCCATGTCGACTGCCCAGTCGACATGGGTGTCGACCTGCCCGCTTTTTCCAGCTTTTTACACCTGGTTCGCTCTGCTGTATTTGGTCACGTTTTCTGACCAGGTTCGTCCGCCTAACACTATATAAACAGCCCTGGTCTTCTTCTCTATTTACAATTCTTTTCTACCTTTATGCTGCAAAGATTCTTGTTAGACATGGCTTCTCCTCCTCCTCCTCTAAAATATATAAATAAAATAATATATATAAAATAAACCAAGACGAGGAAATGCTGCTAAAAGATTTTCAAGAAGAGGTTCAAGTCAAGCTAGGATTCAAAAGGAGGTCCAAACGACTTCAACAACTGTTTTTCTACGAATCCTAGCAATGCCATCTTTCTATTCTAATCTCTGTAAGTCAGTTATTTTTAGATTTGAACGTTTTGTTTTTATTCGTGACATGAAATTAAAGGGATAAAGGACTATGCCTAATCTTTCTACTTGAATCAGTGCTTGTACCTTTGGACCTAATTAAGAACTGTTGTGATTCGATGACCAATAAGACTGTGATGGTGAAACTATGGACTTTGGAACCATATGCCTTGGAACTATGAACATAAGCCTTTGATTTTGGGACATAAAACATTGCTTATGACTATGAACGTTGCCTATGACTATGAACATCGCCTAAGACTGTGATTCATTGAACTGTGAGGATTATTGCCTATGACTATGAACATTTCCTATGACTATGAACGTTGCCTATGACTATGAACATCGCATATGACAGTGATTCATTGAACTGTGAGGATTATTGCCTATGACTATGGATATAAGATTATTATTTATGCCCATGACATTGTAGTTATAAAATCATGTTGTTTATTTTGGATCTAGGCCTGACTTTCTATTCAGTTTATTCTTGGTTATCTTTGGTTTTAGACCTTGGGAATTTACCTATTAAGTTAGGTCTACCCATGTTCTTGAACCTCTGTCTCTATTCTGTCTATTCTTGGTTTTAGACCTTGGGAATTTACCTATTTAGTTAGGTCTACCCATGTTCTTGAACCTACGTCGTTATTCAAAACCATTTTATGCCAGTTGTTATATCTATCCTTTTCATAGCAATCTTTGGTTCATTCCCTATTTGCTACGAATCTAGATTTATCTATAATCTAGATTGAAACACGATTGTACGAACGGTGGGAATGCGATTTGGGGCAAAATATGAAATTTACTAAAACATAGTTTAACTTGGAAATTGGCATAAATTGGGAACATGTATTATGGCATGTTCATAGAAATGCAAATTGGATAAATTTGACATGAATTATAAGATGTGTAATTTGAATCTTGTATTGACGTGTAAATCTAGTATTTACATGAATAGTGAACTAGAGTAATAAGTCTAGTTTGACGTGAATTAGAATGTTAAATCAGAATTGGATTAGCTAATTTAGCTCAATAAGCATATTGGCATAAACTTGAAATTGGCCATAATTGGGAGTAATTGTCAGGATTAGCAAAATCATGGTTAGTGACACTTCATTTGGTATGGTTTACATACCAAAAAGCATAAACATGATATAGAGGGGAAAATGGGCCGTAAGAATAAATGTTGACAATTTACATTAAAAGAGTAATTGGGAAATAAGTAAATTAGGATTAATTTACTTATAGAATTTGTCCTAAATAAAGAAATGTTAATCTAGACAAATTAAAGATTTATTAACAAAATCTCTTTTAATGAAACACCAGAAAGTTCTAGGGTGACAGAGAGGATAGTGTCTAGGCTTGGGTTTGGAAAAAACAAGTTTCCTGCTCTCCCTGGCTATCCCTAACTGATCCGACGGACGGGATGGTTACTTTCAAAACCTGATTTGAAAATTTATCAAAACCCTTTGAACTAGAAAACACGAATAGGCCTAACCCGAGGTTAGACTGAGTTGCGATGTAAACCTGCCCGGAACCAGCCGGCACATCCAGTAATCGCAACAATATCTGTCTAATGTGAGTGGTCGTGGCTTTAATGTATTTAGTTAAAGCTAGAACAAGAATGCTAGGGTTAAGTTAACTAAGTCACTTAACCAACTCAACATGATAACAAGACTGGTAGGTGGGGTTAGGTTCATACAGTTAAGCTAGAATGGGAGGGTTAAGTCCATAGGAACACTTAACCAACTTAACACAGTTAAGCTAGAATGGGAGGGTTAAGTCCATAAGAACACTTAACCAACTTAACACAGTTAAGCTAGAATGGGAGGGCTAAGTCCATAGAGACACTTAAACCAAACTCAAGGTAGCAAAACGAGACTTGTAGGGGTTAAGTAAAGTTAATACACTTAGCCAAATTTATATGTTAACTAGGCTAGAGGTTGGGGTTAAGTAAGATTTAATACACTTGGCCAATTTGATATGTTAGCTGGGCTAGACCGTAGGGTTAAGTAAACTTGAACACTTAACCATCAGATTTTGATAAAGGAATAGGGTTAAGTCTAAAACATGAAGGGATAATACATAACCGTTAATAACAGGTTAGTTAAAACAGACGGGCAAGGTTAAGTTAAAAAGGAACACTGAACCAATACAGGGTGAATGGGTAAGGTTAAGTAATAAGAAATACTTAACCAATATAACTTGGTTTGTGGTAGGGTTAAGTCAACATGAATTACTGATAACACTTAACCAGTTTAACAGGATAAATGAAGAGGGTTAAGTCGGCTTGAATTGACTAATGACACTTAACCAATCCAAATTAACGGGAAAGGGAACTAAGTAGTAAACCTTAGTTAAGAAAACAACGATTCTGGAAACTAAGTGGTAAATCTTAGTTAGTAAAACTAAGTAGTAATTCTTAGTATAACACGGGAAGGAGCGAATGTCCGTCTGAGTAAAAAGAAGGCTCCAACGAATTGGGTTACGAAGCCCAAGGATTCGAGGGGACGTGAGGGTACTCTTGGTATCACTCTGTGAGGCTGTAGATGATTCTCCTGGGCCCACAGAGGTTAAGGTCTGCGTAGAAGAACCAGGGGTATGCCTTGGTTGCAATACATGGCAACCTAAAGACTAGGATGGACCGGCGTGATTCGACGAGCAAACGGTAGCCCTGTGATAGCAACTCGTCGTCTACCATCCATCTTGAGTCAATCGAGATACGTGAAGCGGAAAGGCGGGGAACTCCAAAAGACCATATACTTGCTATCTAGTTATGGTTGCGGATGGCCATAGGATAGTGGGACACCGGGGGCCAGCGTATAGTTCTCATTTTACAAGGTGTGCCTTTCGTTAGTTGAAGGAGGGGTCAAGTGGGACCATAGCCACTGCAATAAAAACAGACCTTAGCATCTGCATCGGCAGATATCTGAAAGCTCCCGACCGAGTTCTGTATTCCTTGATTTGCCCTGTCACAGGACTCGGACCGCACATTACAGGACATGTGCATCTAGACAAGCGATAACGATTCGCGATACATGTGTGGGGAAGTATAGGAACATATACCACTCTAGGTAGTGTGTCCTAGACTTGGGGGCATCGTTCGACAGGTAGCGTAATCCCTAGTTGGACTAGATGGCATAAACCCTGAACTCGAAAAACGTAAAACTCTAGTTAAATCTAGCAAGCACTTGATAGAAAACCCTGGATTTGATCTAGGTAATAAATAATGAATGTATGCCGGAAGGCAATGGAAAATACAGGGATTGGGATCACGTTAATCGTTACTAGTTGGGACACTGGATAGGCGGTGCAAAGATATAGAAACCAGTATAACAAGGAAATAGTGAAGCAGCGAAAGTATTAGAGCGTATCCAGTTTATCTTAGCATATCTTGTGACTACCTTGTCTAATCTTGTTGACCCTATCGTCATGGTGTAATCTTGTATTTAGTTAATTCATGTCGTTTTGTTTTCCATGTTCACATGCTAGAAGTTACTGAACTTACTCAGGCTTAATGTCTGACTCTGTTTTTCTTTCGTCTTCTTTTCTTCCGTTCCCCCCCCCCAGGTAGTAAATGAGGGAATAGTTTAGCTCAGGTTAAGTTGGACTGCCACTCTTTCCCAGCTTGAAGATTTGTCGAAGTTTGCCTGGATTCTCCTTTCAGATGCTATGGCTGGCTCTTGCTAAAATCGGGGAATATAAATGTTGTTTTTATGCTTCTTTATTTTGTAAGACAGATAATACTCTGATATTGTAAAGAAACCATTGTACAAACCATTTTATCAATAAAGCAAAGTTTTATTTTCCGCTGTTTAATTTCTGTCTGTCTTGTAATTTATCTGCATCTTTTACCCTAAATGCTCCACAGAACTTAGTGCATTCCCTTTGTGAATGACACTAACGGACGTGGGGTGTTACACGTGGTATCAGAGCTGAAGGTTACCAGATCAGATAAAGGATTTGAAAAATTATTGTCAAAACGGTTTTTAAAGAAGCATTTTCAAAAGAAAAGATTTGTTTAAAAGCATATTCCCCAATAGCCATACGCACTATCTTCTCTTCCTCTGTTTAAATTCTTGTCTCCTTCTTTCTTGAGTCTCTGGGGCTCCTGGCTTTCTGGGAGGTAACCTCATCGAAGGGCAAAGTAGTGCCCGGCTTCCATCCATAGCTGTAGTTGTTTCATCTACGAGCAGTTTTCTTTCGAAGCTTATAGGGTTTTCCGGACGATGGAGGCAGTTTTCGAGAGATTTGTCAACATGACTACACACGGAAGGGGATGAGGGGTTTGGCTAGGGAGCACAACCCTAGGATGAGGAATTCATGGATGCATATTTAGCTCACAAAGGAGGAAGGAATTATAAAACCTAAGACAAGAGGAAGTATCTTTACTAGGGTATGATAGGGCATATACTTAAGGACAAGGGCGAGAACGAGGACGAGATTTTCAGAAGGACAAGTACATGCTTTCGCCACCAAGCGTACCTAGGAGAAAGGTAGTCCGGTTGGAAGAGTCTAGTTTTCTATTCGTACTATTTCCTTAGGTTCTAGCGCTTCTCAGTTGTTCATATCCACTTCCATAGTTGGGCCTCTGCACCATAGTACTTGTATAGCAGAAAGATCCCACTAGAGTCTCAAATCCAATTGGTGGTCCGACCAGTTTATTTTTGGTTAGTAGGATTTGAGAATAGCTATCGAGTTTGCTTATATCATCTCATGTAAATCGTCTAAATTCGGGGGAGATATTCCTTGGGTGCTTTTATGATATTGGTTTAGGCCTTTGGGGCTTGTACTTGAGGAATGTCAAGTTCGACTAGGATGGTTTGCGTGAAGGATGAATAGTTGTGGCAGGTACTCTAAAAAGCACGTAGTAACCTTTCGACCCCTATAGTTATGGCATGGCGGATAAGAGGGAGGCCTCTAATCATCTTAGTACGTATACTTGGTACCGTGATTGACATCTGTTTATTTTGAATTGGAGGTCAGAAACTTCATAATCGTGAAGTTAAATTAGTTAAGATACAATGGAGTAAAGCTCAAGAAGGCTAGATACTAGCGTCATACCCTTTTTCTTAAGGGTGCATCCTTGATTTCTTTGTGTAGGAGCTTTACGCATAATTGTTTCCCTCTTTCTGAAGTATATCACCTAGGTCGTATCTTCGATCTTTAGGTTGAAGCCAATGGATGTAAACATGTGTTTGAAACATGTTATGGTTGGTGGTTGCAAGTGGTTGCTAATGGTTGCTCGTGGATGCATATGCATACGTATTAGGCACTAGACCAAGTTCAGATGCTTTCATCTTGCATTTACAGACATGTATTTGTTTGTAAGTTGAACTTGATATGTGATCATATGGATGATGCATATGGATGAATGGCTGTGCACGCATGTAGTATTTACATAACTAGGGATGCTTGCATACATGATTGGACGCATGGCACTGACATGATTCGCATTGAGGAGGTCAACTGAATCAGTAGACCGCCTGATTTTGCATTAGATAAAGACATATACACACACTATGCATATGAACATGAAAGCATTAGAAATCTTTTAAGGACAATGAATGCCTGTGATTGAATGGTTGAGTAGATGGGTGATTGGATGGTAGGACACAGTCTTCCTAACTTGAAGATTTCGGGGACGAAATCCTTTTAAGTGGGGGAGAATGTAACACCCCGTAATTCTGTAACACTAAGATTCGCAAATCAAGGCATAATTAAGAGTTAAAATCAAAATAAAGGTAAACGGGCTACTTCATTGCGTTCGTCTCGGAAAAATACGCGAAATAGAATCCGAGTTTTCGAAAATCGGAGTCCGTATGACCAAGATATGGCCCGTCAAAGTTTTCAGAAAATTCCAAGTTCAAAACAGTTTAAAATAGAGTTAAATTCGAATTCAAACACGCAGGGGGCAGGGTGGGAAAATTCCCGCCTAGGTCAAGTCGACAGGGGTGTCTACTGCATAGTCGACACCCCCCCCCCCCCCCATGTTGACTGCCCAGTCGACATGGGTGTCGACCTGCCCGCTTTTTCCAGCTTTCTGCACCTGGTTCGCTCTGCTGTATTTGGTCACGTTTTCTGACCTGGTTCGTCCGCCTAACACTATATAAACAGCCCTGGTCTTCTTCTCTATTCAAAATTCTTTTATACCTTTATGCTGCAAAGATTCTTGTTAGACATGGCTTCTCCTCCTTCTCTAAAATATATAAATAAAATAATATATATAAAATAAACCAAGACGAGGAAATGCTGCTAAAAGATTTTCAAGAAGAGGTTCAAGTCAAGCTAGGATTCAAAAGGAGGTCCAAACGACTTCAACAACTGTTTTTCTACGAATCTTAGCAATGCCATCTTTCTGTTCTAATCTAATCTCTGTAAGTCAGTTATTTTTAGATTTGAACGTTTTGTTTTTATTCGTGACATGAAATTAAAGGGATAAAGGACTATGCCTAATCTTTCTACTTGAATCAGTGCTTGTACCTTCGGACCTAATTAAGAACTGTTGTGATTCGATGACCAATAAGGCTGTGACGGTGAAACTATGGACTTTGGAACCATATGCCTTGGAACTATGAACATAAGCCTTTGATTTTGGGACATAAAACATTGCCTATGACTATGAATATTTCCTATGACTATGAATGTTGCCTATGACTATGAACATCGCCTAAGACTGTGATTCATTGAACTGTGAGGATTATTGCCTATGACTATGAACATTTCCTATGACTATGAACGTTGCTTATGACTATGAACATCGCCTATGACTGTGATTCATTGAACTGTGAGGATTATTGCCTATGACTATGGATATAAGATTATTATTTATGCCCAGGACATTGTAGTTACAAAACCATGTTGTTTATTTTGGATCTAGGCCTGACTTTCTATTCAGTTTATTCTTGGTTATCTTTGGTTTTAGACCTTGGGAATTTACGTATTAAGTTAGGTCTACCCATGTTCTTGAACCTCTATCTCTATTCTGTCTATTCTTGGTTTTAGACCTTGGGAATTTACCTATTTAGTTAGGTCTACCCATGTTCTTGAACCTACGTCGTTATTCAAAACCATTTTATGCCAGTTGTTATATCTATCCTTTTCATAGAAATCTTTGGTTCATTCCCTATTTGCTATGAATCTAGATTTATCTACAATCTAGACTGAAACACGATTGTACGAACGGTGGGAATGCGATTTGGGGCAAAATATGAAATTTACTAAAATGTAGTTTAACATGGAAATTGGCATAAATTGGGAACACGTATTATGGCATGTTCATAGAAATGTAAATTGGATAAATTTGACATGAATTATAAGATGTGTAATTTGAATCTTGTATTGACGTGTAAATCTAGTATTTACATGAATAGTGAACTAGAGTAATAAGTCTAGTTTGACGTGAATTAGAATGTTAAATCAGAATTGGATTAGCTAATTTGGCTCGATAAGTATATTGGCATAAACTTGAAATTGGCCATAATTGGGAGTAATTGTCAGGATTAGCAAAATCATGGTTAGTAACACTTCATTTGGTATGGTTTACATACCAAAAAGCATAAACATGATATAGAGGGGAAAATGGGCCGTAAGAATAAATGTTGACAATTTACATTAAAAGAGTAATTGGGAAATAAGTAAATTAGGATTAATTTACTTATAGAATGTGTCCAAAATAAGGAAATGTTAATCTAGACAAACTAAAGATTTATTAACGACATCTCTTTTAATGAAACACTAGAAAGTTCTAGGGTGATAGAGAGGATAGTGTCTAGGCTTGGGTTTGGAAAATACAAGTTTCCTGCTCTCCCTGGCTATCCCTAACTGATCCGACGGACGGGATGGTTATTTTCAAAACCTTATTTGAAAATTTATCAAAACCCTTTGAACTAGAAAACATGAATAGGCCTAACCCGAGGTTAGACTGAGTTGCGATGTAAACCTGCCCGGAACCAACCGGTACATCCAGTAATCGCAACAATATATGTCTAATGTGAGTGGTCGTGGCTTTAATTTATTTAGTTAAAGCTAGAACAAGAATGCTAGGGTTAAGTTAACTAAGACACTTAACCAAATCAACATGATAACAAGACTGGTAGGTGGGGTTAGGTTCATACAGTTAAGCTAGAATGGGAGGGTTAAGTCCATAGGAACACTTAACCAACTTAACACAGTTAAGCTAGAATGGGAGGGTTAAGTCCGTAAGATAACTTAACCAACTTAACAAAGTTAAGCTAGAATGGGAGGGCTAAGTCCATAGAGACACTTAACCAAACTCAAGGTAGCAAAACGAGACTTGTAGGGGTTAAGTAAAGTTAATACACTTAGCCAAATTTATATGTTAACTAGGATAGAGGTTGGGGTTAAGTAAGATTTAATACACTTGGCCAATTTGATATGTTAGCTGGGCTAGACCGCAGGGTTAAGTAAACTTGAACACTTAACGATCAGATTTTGATAAAGGAACAGGGTTAAGTCTAAAACGTGAAGGGATAATACTTAACCGTTAATAACAGGTTAGTTAAAACAGACGGGCAAGGTTAAGTTAAAAAGGAACACTGAACCAATACAGGGTGAATGGGTAAGGTTAAGTAATAAGAAATACTTAACCAATATAACTTGGTTTGTGGTGGGGTCAAGTCAACATGAATTACTGATAACACTTAACCAGTTTAACAGGATAAATGAAGAGGGTTAAGTCGGCTTGAATTGACTAATGACACTTAACCAATCCAAATTGACGGGAAAGGGAACTAAGTAGTAAACCTTAGTTAAGAAAACAACGATTCTGGAAACTAAGTGGTAAATCTTAGTTAGTAAAACTAAGTAGTAATTCTTAGTATAACACGGGAAGAAGCGAATGTCCGTTTGAGTAAAAAGAAGGCTCCAACGAATTGGGTTACGAAACCCAAGGCTTCGAGTGGACGTGAGGGTACTCTTGGTATCCCTCTGTGAGGCTGCAGATAATTCTCCTGGGCCCACAGAGGTTAAGGTCTGCGTAGAAGAACCAGGGGTATGCCTTGGTTGCAATACATGGCAACCTAAAGACCAGGATGGACCGGCGTGATTCGGCGAGCAAACGGTAGCCCTGTGATAGCAACTCGTCGTCTACCATCCATCTTGAGTCAATCGAGATACGTGAAGCGGAAAGGCGGGGAACTCCAAAAGACCATATACTTGCTATCTAGTTATGGTTGCGGATGGCCATAGGATAGTGGGACACCGGGGGCCAGCGTATAGTTCTCATTTTACAAGGTGTGCCTTTCGTTAGTTGAGGGAGGGGTCAAGTGGGACCATAGCCACTGCAATAAAAATAGACCTTAGCATCTGCATCGGCAGATATCTAAAAGCTCCCGACCGAGTTCTGTATTCCTTGATTTGCCCTGTCACAGGACTCGGACCGCACATTACAGGACATGTGCATCTAGACAAGCGATAACGATTCGCGATACATGCGTGGGGAAGTATAGGAACATATACCACTTTAGGTAGTGTGTCCTAGACTTGGGGGCATCGTTCGACAGGTAGCGTAATCCCTAGTTGGACTAGGTGGCATAAACCCTGAACTCGAAAAACGTAAAACTCTTGTTAAATCTAGCAAGCACTTGATAGAAAACCCTAGATTTGATCTAGGTAATAAATAATGAATGTATGCCGGAAGGCAATGGAAAATACAGGGATTGGGATCACGTTAATCGTTACTAGTTGGGACACTAGATAGGCGGTGCAGAGATATAAAAACCAGTATAACAAGGAAATAGTGAAGCAGCGAAAGTATTAGAGCGTATCCAGTTTATCTTAGCATATCTTGTGACTAGCTTGTCTAATCTTGTTGACCCTATCGTCATGGTGTAATCTTGTATTCGGTTAATTCATGTCGTTTTGTTTTACATGTTCACATGCTAGAAGTTACTGAACTTACTCATGCTTTATGTCTGACTCTATTTTTCTTTCGTCTTCTTTTCTTCCGTTCCCCCCCCCCCCAGGTAGTAAAGGAGGGAATAGTTTAGCTCAGGTTAAGTTGGACTGCCACTCTTTCCCAGCTTGAAGATTTGTCGAAGTTTGCCTGGATTCTCCTTTCAGATGCTATGGCTGGCTCTTGCTAAAATCGGGGAATATAAATGTTGTTTTTATGCTTCTTTATATTGTAAGACAGATGATACTCTGATATTGTAAAGAAACCATTGTATAAACCATTTTATCAATAAAGCAAAGTTTTATTTTCCGCTGTTTAATTTCTGTCTGTCTTGTAATTTATCTGCATCTTTTACCCTAAATGCTCCACAGAACTTAGTGCATTCCCTTTGTGAGTGACACTAACAGACGTGGGGTGTTACAGACTGCCTTAACTTTGGTGGAGGTTTGTAAGTAAAAGTCACAGATAAAACACAAGACATATATAAACACATATATATAAGCAGCGGAAACAAGCAGACTTTTATTTCATAAAATACTTGTTCATACAAAACATTTCCATAATTGTCTAATAACAACTTCCAAAACATTACATCATCATTTCTGTCTTGGTTATTAAATAAAGAAGCATAAAACATGGTTAAAACTGCATAAATCCCCATGATTGTGTCCAACCGCCATAGCCAAGGAGAGAGTCCAAACCGTACATCTACTATCTTGAAGCTTGCAAAGAGTCAGACTAAGCTGAGTTGTTTCCTCCTTGTGGACCTAAGGGGGGGAAACGGAAGAAAAGAAGACGAAAGAAAATAGGGTCAGACATAAAGCCTGGTAAGTCTAGTGACTCTTCAGTATGAGAATAAGAATAAGGGCATGATAAGTATAAACTGGAAATAAGAGAGTGTCATAAACTAAGACAAAGCAGTTTGAATCGAATATACTATCGCACCCCATACTATATCTCTGCACATACTTGTGTTGTCTTAACTGGCACCCCATGCTGGAGGTAAAGTGATCCCCTTTTTCTAAAGATCGGCTACTAATCGCATAATCATTTGTGTCCTACGGCCCCCAAAGATTGTAGATACCTATGCTGGCCCCACCATAGGGTGTATCAAGTCCCATGGTGGCGACCCGACACAAAACTAGAAATGCATATAGGTTATAGTACTAGTGCCCTGTTTGTCTGCTCCGAAGTATGTGCACGCACGCGCTCCGTTAGAACCCATACTGTTGCACTCACCGCCGTCGCTTTTGACCTCTTACAATCAACCCAGTACTCGTGCCCTACCCTGCCTAGTTTCGGGGTACCATGATACCTAATTGGGTTACTGCTGAAATGGGTCCCCGTTACTAGGGTTTTCTAGTCAAACATGTTAAGTGGTTAAGTGTCCATATTTACCTAACCCCACCCATCAATTTCATTAACATGTTGAATTGGTTAAGTGTTTTAGTTAACTTAACCCTACCATCCTGATAGTCTGTCCTTAGCTTTTTAAAGCACCGACCACTCACATTAGACAGGTATTATTACGGTTACTGGATGTGTCGGTCGGTTCTGGGCAGATTTACACCGTAACTCAGTCTATCCTCGGGTCCTTGTTGGGCTTCATGCTTAACCACCCACATTGGATAGGTATTGTTGTGACTACTGGACAGTCAGGCGGGTCCGGCCAGGTTTACATCACAACTCAATCCAACCTCGTGTTAAGCATACTCGTATTTTCTAAATTTACATATTTGTAACTATTACTTAATATATGTAAATTTAATGTTATGGCCCACTTTCCAAGTTCATCCTTTTTGGTATAAGAATTTATACCGTTTAAATGCCACCAATTTTGGCATGTGACAAACATGCCAATTTCATATGTTTTTATGTCAAGTTTGACTAATATTCCCATCGTTACCCCGTTTAAACATTAGGCTAACAATCTTAGCCTAATTTTCGTTCGCATAGTTTTTAACATATAGTATTAGGCTAAAAACTTAGCCTAATTTAGCGCACACAAAATTGATATGAGGGAATTCATAAACATGAACACGACATAGGTGTAAACTTGGCATTTTTGGCATAGTCAATATGAACATCACAGGTGTGTACTTGCAAAACAGTCAACATGAATGTGAACTTGCAACATAGCCTAAATCGACATATATGTGAACTTGCATTGAAATAGATATCTAACCAAGTAGGTTTCACATAAATTAGCATATGATTTAGATAACATAAGCCTAAACTTGTTTTTGGATCTAGGCATAACATCGAGCATAACTAGCATATGACAAGAATATGATAATTTCATAAAATAAGTATAATTTTATGACAAGGGTGTGAACTAGATCCAATCATATGTCTAATTACAACATGAAACACATATTAAAGTGAATATTGACATGGATCCAATTTTGGAACTTGCAACTTTATTACAAACATAGTAGCATGTATGTGAACATAATCGTTTAGGCATAAAGGTTCTAGCATATATATACATGAAATCTTAATCATATACAACCTATATAATCGTGTAAACATATAGGTGTCAATTACAATATGAACTATACAGCTTGCATGTGATTCTATATGTACAATAGGATCACTAATCAACTCAACTATACCACAAACATCAAATACCACAATCATTTCAATACATTGATGTGAATTAACATCGTTGTTACATAATAACACAATTCCATTTCCATTTTACATCGAATCAATTCCAAACTTTTATTCACATTGGAAAAATAACTATACTTACAACAAACGACGGTGTTGTTTTCTAATTTCTGAATTCTGAATTCTGAATTTGAATTGCTTTTCTTTGGGTAGACTAACGTTGATTTGATTATTGTTTTAACTTTAATTTGGCTCATCTCTAAGCTTTTCTACAAGTGGAAGCTCCTTCTAGTTTTCTCCCAACAGCATGGCGGCTACGTCTCTAATTTCTTATGTGAATTTAGGTTAGAGTGTTGAGTTATATTTATAGAATTTCAGATTGATTTAAGTCGTCAGATGATCACAGACGAATCTAGACCATTCACTTCGAGAGGAGCCAACTAAAATGCAACATGTCAGCCCTAGTGACACAGCCAAGCCTCAGAAATCGACCAAAACCCGACCAGGCCAGCCAGGGCCAAACCAGGTCGACTGGGCAGGACGACCCTACGGTCGACCCCCAGGTCGACCTATTGCCTGGGTGGGAATTTTCCCGCCCAATCCAGTTTGGGTCTGAATTCGAAATTTGAACCGATTTTTGAACTGTTTGAATTTTAATTTTAATTCTGAAACTTCCGGAGGTCATAACTCCTTCATACAGAGTCTGATTCACGCAAACTCGGACTCTATCTCAAGAAGAATTCTAAGACGAACGCAATGGCGTAACCCGTTTACCTTAATTCTTTCATTAAGAATTAATTATACTTTAATTTTATAGTTAACAGAAAATCCGGGGTGTTACATTCTCCCCTCATTAAAGGATTTCATCCCCGAAATCTTCAAGTCTACGAGAACGTAAGTCCTAACATCCAATCGTCCATCTACTCAACCATCAAACACCGGCGTCCATTGTCCTTAAAAGACTTCTAATGCTTTATGATCGTATGCACAGTGTGTGTACATGTACTTATCTAATGCAAAATCAGGCGTTCTACTGATTCAGTTGACCTCCTTAATGCGAATCATGTAAGTGCCATGAATCCATTATGTATGCAAAATTTTCCCTATTCATAATTCTACATGAGTGCGCAACCATTCATATAAATGCGACATCCATATGAAAACATATAAATTTTCGACTACATACAAATATGAATACATATATGCACATGTAGTACGAAGTGACTGAGCCGATCTAAAACTTAGGTTGTGTGTGTATATGCATCCACGAGCAACCACTAGCAACCACTTGCAACCACTTGCAGCCATCAACCATAACATGTTTCAAATACATGTTTACATCCAAAGGGTTTCTACCTAAGGATAAAGGATAATATCGAGGAGATCATACCTAAAAAGATAGATACAAGCACAACTTTAAAGAAAAAGAGAGGTCAAGGATATACCTTCAAAAAGAAAAGGGTAGGTCGCGCGTATTCTGTCCTCAGTTTCCCAAGTCGCGTCTTTCTCGGCATCGCTCCACTGAACTTTGACGAGCTTGTACAATTCGAGTTGGAACTCTTCTTACAGTTGCTTCGCGTTCCACTTCGGCTTCTTCTATAATGCTTGGCTCCACCACTTCCGCGGATTCATGTAGACATTTTCGGAGATGAGAAACGTGAAAGACGTTGTGAATTCCGGCCAATCTTTTAGGCAGCTCTACTCTATAAGCCATTTTCCCAATCTTCTAGATGATAGGGAACGGCCCTAAAAATCTTGGTGCCAGCTTTCTCGTGGATCCGAAGCGAATGACGTTCCTTAAAGGAGATACTTTAAAGAAAACCCTGTCCCCAACCTCAAACTCAAGGTCGGTCCTTCTTTTGTCGGCGTAGGATTTCTGTTTGTCTTGGGCTGTCTTCATTCTCCTTCGTATCAAGTCCACTTTCTTTGAAGTCTCTCGAATCATGTCCGGCCCAAGTATAAGTTTGTCAGTAGACTCCCACCAACAAGTTGGTGATCAGCACGGTCTTCCACACAAAGCTTCGAAGGGCGCTATACCGACGGTGGCTTGGTAGCTGTTGTTGTAGGCGAATTCCACTAGAGGAAGGTGATCTTCCCAAGCCCCTCCAAAGTCAAGAACGCATAGTCTCAAAAGATCTTCCAATACTCTATTCACCCTTTCTATCTGACCATCAGTTTGGGGGTGATAGGCCGTGCTCAAGCATAACCGTGTGCCTACAGCTTTGCAGACTCCGCCAAAATTCGCTCGTAAAGATGGGATCTCTGTCACTCACTATACTGGAGGGTATTCCATGGAGTCGAACTATTTCCTTGAGATAAAGAGAATCTAGAGACGAGGCAGTCCTTCTACTCTTGATAGGTAAAAAGTGGGCGCCTTTAGTAAGCCTGTCCACTATTACCCAAATGATAGTATTGCCTCTTCTTGACTGAGGCAACCCACCAATGAAGTCCATTGAAATGCTATCCCACTTCCATTGCGGGACTTCTAGAGAATGAAACAGTCCTCCAGGCTTCTTCTATTCCGCCTTGACCTGTAGGCATGTCACACACTTAGAAATGAAATCTGCCACGTCCTTCTTCATGCCGCTCCAACAGAAAACTCTCTTTACGTCCTTATACATTTTTTCCCCGTCTGGGTCTATTGTCATCTTGGAATGATGTGCTTCCTCGAGAAACTTCTTTACCAATTCCCTTGCTTGAGGGACGCATAGTCTTCCATCTCGCCTCAGCCAACCCTCATCATCGATGGAGTACCTATTGAGGTGACTGGAAGTTTCACCCCTAATTAGCTTATCAATCACGTCCACAAGCTGAGGGTCTTCACGTTTTGCGGCCCCTATTGAGTCTAAAAGAGTGGGTCGTACTTCTAGGGAGGCCAATAAACTATGTGTGAAATCAGAGGATGGCCTAAAGTCAAAAATGGCTATATACTTCAAGCTTTGCCTTTCCACAAAGAGAGGGCTTAAGGTCGGTTACTTTCGGCTCAACGCGTCTACTACTACGTTGCCTTTGAGGAGTATAGAAAATTTCAAAATCATACGAGGCAAGGAATTCCATTCATCTTTGCTGCCTTAAGTTAAAGATCTTTCCGCGAGAAGAGATATTTCAATGATTTATGGTCAGTATATAATTCGAACTTCTCGCCTAGGAGATAATGGCGCCAAGCCTTAAGCGCAAAGACGATGGCGGCCAACTCAAGATCGTGGGTTGGGTAGTTCTTTTCGTGAACTTTCAATTGTCTTCCACCATAAGCTACTGTGAAAACCCGCAACTTCCCCGTAAAGGAAAGTGTCGGATAGTTCGAGAACAAACCACAACAGAACGCATACAGAAGAACATTTCATTGTATATTACAACAATGCATCAGATTACAAGAATATACAGAGTATAAAAGAATATTACACAGAAATATCAGAGATTTAAATTACATTTAAATACATCGCAGCGGAAAATAGTACAATACACAACTAGAAGGAGATATACGGATACAAAGCTTTCCGGATATCGTTCCAGCTGTAAACCAGGATCCTGTGAATATACATCTGCAAAACCAAAACTACTAGCTGCCCGTGTCAAAAATAGGGGCACCCAGAGTTTAGGTTAAAACAATAAACTCCAGGTCAGTCATGTGACTGGTGTGAGAACTAAAACAATTATTAATCTTTATTTTAAATCATTAGGTAAATCAAGGGACCACGCCGTATAACACGGAACGGGTTTCCTCCCAAGAATACCAGTGCATAAAACAAACAGCGCAATGCTAAATAAAGAAAAATGAAGCTGTTATAAGACCCATGTCCTATCACACAATGCAACGCAAGCCGGGGGATAGGGTTTTCCCTTATAACAGCCAAAGAATGCTTGATACGTTTAAAACAAATCATTTGATACTATTATAAGTGCATAGTGTATAAAACAACTTCAAATCATAAGTATCAATCATAGGCGACATGAGCGTCCCATGCCACTATGTCGCCATATATAGGTTTACAAATAAAACCGCAAATGTCACGTATTTGGAAATTGGTTTTCCATCTATGAACCGAGGCAAAAGATAGTCCTCAACCGATTCGAGACTGCCTAGCCCGAGTCTCAGGATCAGAACGCATCGACCCTTGGAGCGACAGGGCCGGTCCACACGGAGTGGATTAAAAATGCCTGAGCACTACGTTTCGCCGCCCTTTGGGGCGTAAGCGAGCCAACAAGTGACTCCATCGGACCCGGATCGTCCGATCTAACCGACGCGCCTCGCAACAGCAACAACCACATAAGTCAAACTCGTCAGGGCGTGTAAAACCACTGACGCCACTTTTAGCTAGGAGGAAACGTAGGCCCTCCCTGAGGTCCTTTCTCCCGTTTCTGGTTCATACCGGGGTGTGAGGCTCGCGAATCAACGCTACACAAAGCTACGCCACAAAGGCCGTGCTTTGATCACCAACCACAAGACTTTGCTTTTCAACAGAAGCCTTGATCATTTGCATCTTAGCATGCCACACAGGCAAACCATCATATGCAATCGATATCAGTCACACAGAATGAAATCCGATGTCAGACACACAGTCCATTTACAAGTCCGTTCTGGGTCTGAACGAAACCGGAGGCACCTAATACCCCGCATATCCATCGATCTCAAAGCACGTCTGGACGATCACCAACTGTTTCCATCTTCTTGGGTGTACAGCCCAATCAAGATCATCAGTTATCACCCAAACGACGTGAAGACCTCCGGTCTTCGACCATCGTCTTCATCTTCGACTTATCGTCGTATCAGTTATTCAGAATGGGATAAACCCGGTCTTTCCGAATAACTCGCGTATATTTTAAATAAGTGTTACACAAACACAACATACGCCTCATTCCAATTCATCAGTCACTAACCATAAATTAATCAAGAGAATAATTCCCCAAATATTAACCCCGAAGGCCGAAACCAACATCAGATCAATATCCAGAAAACCATTCTGCTTGGCTAACCGACAGTTAGTTTCTAAATTTCACATTCATAGGGAAAGGTTCCCATTAATTTAATCCAAGATAAATTCCTTGAATTTATTCTTTATTCTATTTTTGAATCTCAATTCAAACTAGTCGGGATTAGCGAACCTTACCGAAGTAATCATTTGTTTTAATTTCCCAATCCCAACCTATTCATCCCATGAAGTAAAACTGGTTATACTTCATATCTAACACCACGATGTTATCGGTAAATTCAATTACCATTTCACGTTTAAATCTAATTAAAGATTTAACTATCGCCTGGAGCAAAACTGGTGCTACTCCATTCTCGATCATTTCAATCTAATTAAAGATTCATTAAAACTCCACTTAGTTTTAATCTTTAACTAGGTTAAAGAATCAGTGTCATTTAAAACACAGTTCGCGATAAACCCAAAGTCACATTCCATTAATTATCGGGTTAAAGAACGAGTGTTATTTAAAACACTGTTCACGATAAACCCAAAAATCATTCCATTAATTATCGGGTTAAAGAACAAGTGTTATTTAAAACACTGTCCACGATAAACCCAAAAATCAATATCAATTCAATTCCAATTAAATATCATTTAATTGGTACCTTTCATTAAATCTAAATAAAAAGATTTAATCATTTCTCAATTGGGTTCAAGAACAGTGTTAGTGAAGACACCATTCACGACAAACCCAAATCACATTCGATATTCAATACAAGGCTCTAAATAGAAAATATATCGGCTTATATTCGATATCAAATTCTACGACTAACAAATGTCGTATTGGAAATAACGATATAAATATATATCTTTCAAATTTCCATAACAACACCTATATAATCACGAATTCCAACATTGAAATATTCCGAAGACAATTTCGATTCAAATCCACTCCAATGCAATCATTGGATATTCTGGTTATTTTTAAAACCCTTTTTAAATTCAATTTATTTATTTAAAAATAAATAGAATTATAATTCTAGTTCAAAACTAGTTCATTTCGATAAAAATCTATTTTTATCTTTTCAAATATGGAGTTTTTCATCCCAATTCTTTCTAAATCATTTCTTATGATTTTACACAAATTATTACTATTTTTAATAATTTTATCAAGGCCTGTACAGTCGATTTCCATCAATGGCCATCGAACTGCACTTACAGCAACCTTTTTCGAATTTGATTTGGACGTATCTCCAAATCCAACCGTTAGATTTCAAATTTCTAATATTCGTTAGAAAGCTCTTTTCGATACGAACCCAACGGTTCCGGTTTTAGGAGAATCCGACGGTCGGATCTCCCGCAATGTCAGTTTGAAATAAATGGTCGAAATTCACGAACTGCCGCGGCGCGGCGCGTTCTATTCAGGCCATTATATTATATATATAATATATATAATATATATTTCGTCGATTTCTATTTAAAACGAATTATATGAATAGTTTTAATTTCGTTTCAAAAGCAATTTCAACTTCCTTTTCAATTCAAATCAAAATTGAATTCTTCTTTATAAATTCGTTTTAAAATTCATTTCTATTCAATTCAAATTTCAATTCAATTTGAATTCATTTCAATTCGCTTTCAATTCAATTTGAATTCGTTTTCAATTCAATTCATTTCGAAATCGTTTTCAATTCAATTCATTTCGAAATCGTTTTCAATTCAATTCATTTCGAAATCGTTTTATATTCAATTCATTTCGAAATCGTTTTCAATTCAATTCATTTCGAAATCGTTTTCAATTCAATTCATTTCGAAATCGTTTTATATTCAATTCATTTCGAAATCGTTTTCAATTCAATTCATTTCGAAATCGTTTTCAATTCAATTCATTTCGAAATCGTTTTCAATTCAATTCATTTCGAAATCGTTTTCAATTCATTTCATTTCGAAATCGTTTAAAATCGATATAAATATCGATCACGTCAAAATGGCGTCAATTTAATCAACACGGCTTCATAAATTTCTATTTTCAAATATTCTATTTCAAATATTTCTTTTTCAAAATATTTCGTTCAACACATGACCAATCTCAATGGATGAGTACTGTCAACACATGAACTTTTATTTTATAATATTCTTTATTTTTCAAATTGGAATGAGGCCCAATCAATTACCATATAAAGTTAATTATATGGATTTTCATACAACACATGTATAATAGCATTGAAAAATAATCAACCATCAACCAAAGTGCACTACACTGTATAAGCATCAAATATAGATATCTAACGCTTATAGCAGCCTGTCAATCAATCGATCGACATATTTAATCAATCAGGATGAGTGAACTTCAAGTTTCATCCCAACACCCGTGTGGGGTTTTCAAACAATCAAACACAGATTTTATTTGTGCAGTTGGGCGATGTGTAAAATTTATCGACCCAATCAATGTCCTTCAAATAGGTGTTCGTAAACGAATATTTATTCACTTCACGTTAAAACTATATTTTTAACGATAAAACATTTTATTCCAACATATGAATTTCTATTCAGTTCATTCTTTAAATAAAATGATATTTTTATTTTTCTAACATATTTTAGAAAATTTCGGCGGCATAACGGCACGATACTAGAAACGGGACGAGGCCTAGCCTTATCCCCGGTCTAGTGAAGGCCCACGCCATTCACACATCAATCATATCAATTTCATTTCACCAAACGATTCAAATCAACTCAAACAATCTAACTAACAACACAGCCAAACAAACAAGTCCATGGTCTGTGGACGATTGTGTCGGGTGCTACTAAGCACCGTCTGCATCCTAGTATATATATATATAACTAGAAAATAAATTTGAAAGGTGAGAAATTCTCACATATAGCTATCCAATCATCTTGACTCTTCATTGATAAAAAACTTCATTGCTATCGCATCTTCTTCATCTTCGTTGCTTGTAGCCACTACATATATTAAAAAATCACATTTTTATTTGTTCACTTTCAATTTAAAAATCATATTTTTATAATTGCTTCATACCTTTTAAAAATTGAATTTTTACTTCGTTATACTTTATATAAAAATCAAAGTTTTACTATGTTATTCAATATATAAAAATCGACTTTTTATTACTATGCTACGTAGATAAAAATTATATTTTTATCACGCTATTTTCCATATAAAGATTTCGCCTTTTCTAAAACAAAGATTTCGCCTTTTCTAAAACAAAGATTTCGCCTTTTCTAAAATAAAGATTTCGCCTTTACTTATTTAAAGATTTCGCCTTTATAAAACATAGACTTCGCCCTTTCAAAAATATAGATTTCCTCGTTATGAAAATCACCACTTTATTTCAACGTATATAAAATAAAAATCAGATTTTTATTTCGCTACATATACAAAGATGATATTTTTATATTCTCTATCCCATAAAGATTATATTTTTAATACTTTAAAAATATAAAAATCATATTTTGATTATCTTCCTTATATAAAAATTATATTTTTACTTCACTACTCATCTCAAAATATCGTCTTTTATGTTTTAAAAATCAAATCTTTTATGTTTTAAAAATCAAAACTTTTATGTTTTAAAAATCAAATCTTTTATGTTTTAAAAATCAAAACTTTTATGTTTTAAAAATCAAAACTTTTATGTTTTAAAAATCAAAACTTTTTCTAAATAAAAATCTAAACTTTATGCTAAATACAAATCAGTTTTAATGTAAATAGAAATCGGTTTTTAATGTAAATAGAAAATCATAGAAACTCACATTGTTTTCTGCGGAAGAAGGGGAGGTTAGAGTTTGTCGGAGGTCATCAGAGGGGGGGGGATTACTGCCGTCGTCCAGAGAGGCAGGGAGACTGAAGAGGCGCACAGGGCTGCTGGAGCTAAGAGGAGGCGGCGCGGTCGACTGGGCTAGGCGGTGGGCAGTGGCTCTAGGCCGGCGGTGGCTAGGGTTTGTTGGTTTCAGGGGTTTTCAAACGGGGGGGGGGGGGGGGGGAGAGGGTCAGCCACGTGAAGAGGAGGGGGGAGAAGATTCGCCGGCGGTTGAGCGACGGTGGGGGGGGGGGGGGGTCCGACGTAGATCGCGGTGGAGGATGGTGGGTGACGACGGGTTTCGTCGTTGCCCCTTTTTTTTTTTGTTCTAAATGAATTGGTCAACGGGAAGGAGAAAGTATAGGGAGGGGTGGGGTTTTATTATTAATATATTTTTTATTTTTCTTCTATGAAAAGTAGGGTTTTTATTCGAACTCGAAATCGAACCTGCCGACTGTCATCCCTAGCGTTTCACCCCCATTCCGAACACAATGGGATATGTATCGTAAGCTGGTTCGGCTGTTACAATCAGTTTTCGTTAAATTTACATTTAAATCACTATATTGAATTTTAAACATACATTTCAAATTACTGGGGTCACATACTAACTCTAAAAATTGCAGAAAAATATTTTCTAGCTTCGTATTGCCGATACGGTCCTAACAAAACTAGTTTCGTCAAATTCCGAGACCGTTTGAAAAATGGCCATTTTCCAGTCGATTAAAATCAACTGAAACTGGTCAAAGGCGTTTTCCTTTGCCACGCTCACATATTGATTCGAAAAATTATGAAATTTGGAATCTAGCAATAATTTCCCATCCCGGACCCAACAAAACTGGTTTCGTCGAAATCCGAGGTCGTTTGCAAAATGTCCATTTTTAAGGGCCTGAATTCCATAGCGACTATTCAGAAATTTCAACTGGACATATCTTTTGATTCCCGTTAGGAAATTTCGATTTTTCGGATTCGTTGGAAAGATATTCACAATTAGATCCCATTATTTTTGGTTTCACTAAAATCCGGATTATTTTGCACCCGGTACATTCAATTGAAGTTTGAAATCGAATTATCGAACTACCGCGCCATTTTCAATTCTATTTATAATTATATATAATTATTTATATTCTAACGACGACGTATATAATATATACGTCGAATCTATATTCAAATAAATTTCACGTCGATATTATTTAAAATAATTCATTTTAAATATTCGAAATTTGCTAAAATTGCCAAAATAAAAATTTCAAACTGGCTCGCATTTTACGGGTTGTTACAATCTCCCCCACTTAAAACTTTTCGTCCCCGAAAAGGAACAAAGTCGAAAGTGGTTTGATCAATCAATTCTATGCTCGATCAGGCTTCCATTCTCCAACTTTTCAGTTTCTGAGAATTTTCAAAATTTCAAAAATTTGGCTAACACCCTAAATTTTCGAAAAATTTCGTCATAACCTCCCCTGCACCGGGAGCATCGGGGAATTTCAAATAGCTTCCCCGGTCCTTCAGATCTCAAAAAGAAAAAGAAAAATCCAATAGGCTCATAAAATCATCATCACCCAAACAAAACAGTAAATTATGTAGTAAACATGTACCTATTTGTCGGGCAAACAAATTTTATTCTCTGCTCTAGCCTCCTTGCTATAACCTGTTCAATGATATATATGTATATGCAAGCAAATGCAACCAATTTTCAATATAATTCAATATTTGATGCAATTAGGCATAATGGTTCAAAATTAGCAAACAAATAAACAAACAACACAAACATCAATCAATTAGTTGATTTAACGTTTCAAATTGATAATTTTGATATATACAAGGAAAATCATGTTTTGATGCCAAATCACAACAATGTGTTCTAACTATATTAGTTTTGGTTCTCACACCAGTCTAATGGAAACATATAGAAATCACACCTTCGAAACACGAAAATAAATACTGGTGATGGCGCGCCATCATCAGAATCATGTCCGGGCGACTAGAGTGTGACTCTATATCTATCCAGTATATTAAAATTTCGAATACACGCGGATCAGACGTATACGCAAAATCTATATATACTGGATTGTCCACATCAATATAAATAGATAATCAAATACGAATAATTGATTTAAATTTTCAAAACAAAAATTTGTTTTCATTTGAAAAATATACCCTTCACACTCGTCCTAGGATACTACTGATCCCATCTCTAACGAGTCATTCCATTGGATATTGCTAATCCAATATCTGATGAATTCTTTCGTATGGTTCTAATGTGCCTTGTTCTCTAGCTTTGTAAACCAAAGCTCTGATACCAACTGTGAAAACCCGCAACTTCCCCGTAAAGGAAAGTGTCGGATAGTTCGAGAACAAACCACAACAGAACACATACAGAAGAACATTTCATTGTATATTACAACAATGCATCAGATTACAAGAATATACAGAGTATAAAAGAATATTACACAGAAATATCAGAGATTTAAATTACATTTAAATACATCGCAGCGGAAAATAGTACAATACACAACTAGAAGGAGATATACGGATACAAAGCTTTCCGGATATCGTTCCAGCTGTAAACCAGGATCCTGTGAATATATATCTGCAAAACCAAAACTACTAGCTGCCCGTGTCAAAAATAGGGGCACCCAGAGTTTAGGTTAAAACAATAAACTCCAGGTCAGTCATGTGACTGGTGTGAGAACTAAAACAGTTATTAATCTTTATTTTAAATCATTAGGTAAATCAAGGGACCACGCCGTATAACACGGAACGGGTTTCCTCCCAAGAATACCAGTGCATAAAACAAACAGCGCAATGCTAAATAAAGAAAAATGAAGCTGTTATAAGACCCATGTCCTATCACACAATGCAACGCAAGCCGGGGGATAGGGTTTTCCCTTATAACAGCCAAAGAATGCTTGATACGTTTAAAACAAATCATTTGATACTATTATAAGTGCATAGTGTATAAAACAACTTCAAATCATAAGTATCAATCATAGGCGACATGAGCGTCCCATGCCACTATGTCGCCATATATAGGTTTACAAATAAAACCGCAAATGTCACGTATTTGGAAATTGGTTTTCCATCTATGAACCGAGGCAAAAGATAGTCCTCAACCGATTCGAGACTGCCTAGCCCGAGTCTCAGGATCAGAACGCATCGACCCTTGGAGCGACAGGCCGGTCCACACGGAGTGGATTAAAAATGCCTGAGCACTACGTTTCGCCGCCCTTTGGGGCGTAAGCGAGCCAACAAGTGACTCCATCGGACCCGGATCGTCCGATCTAACCGAGGCGCCTCGCAACAGCAACAACCACATAAGTCAAACTCGTCAGGGCGTGTAAAACCACTGACGCCACTTTTAGCTAGGAGGAAACGTAGGCCCTCCCTGAGGTCCTTTCTCCCGTTTCTGGTTCATACCGGGGTGTGAGGCTCGCGAATCAACGCTACACAAAGCTACGCCACAAAGGCCGTGCTTTGATCACCAACCACAAGACTTTGCTTTTCAACAGAAGCCTTGATCATTTGCATCTTAGCATGCCACACAGGCAAACCATCCTATGCAACCGATATCAGTCACACAGAATGAAATCCGATGTCAGACACACAGTCCATTTACAAGTCCGTTCTGGGTCTGAACGAAACCGGAGGCACCTAGTACCCCGCATATCCATCGATCTCCAAGCACGTCTGGACGATCACCAACTGTTTCCATCTTCTTGGGTGTACAGCCCAATCAAGATCATCAGTTATCACCCAAACGACGTGAAGACCTCCGGTCTTCGACCATCGTCTTCATCTTCGACTTATCGTCGTATCAGTTATTCAGAATGGGATAAACCCGGTCTTTCCGAATAACTCGCGTATATTTTAAATAAGTGTTACACAAACACAACATACGCCTCATTCCAATTCATCAGTCACTAACCGTAAATTAATCAAGAGAATAATTCCCCAAATATTAACCCCGAAGGCCGAAACCAACATCAGATCAATATCCAGAAAACCATTCTGCTTGGCTAACCGACAGTTAGTTTCTAAATTTCACATTCATAGGGAAAGGTTCCCATTAATTTAATCCAAGATAAATTCCTTGAATTTATTCTTTATTCTATTTTTGAATCTCAATTCAAACTAGTCGGGATTAGCGAACCTTACCGAAGTAATCATTTGTTTTAATTTCCCAATCCCAACCTATTCATCCCATGAAGTAAAACTGGTTATACTTCATATCTAACACCATGGTGTTATCGGTAAATTCAATTACCATTTCACGTTTAAATCTAATTAAAGATTTAACTATCGCCTGGATCAAAACTGGTGCTACTCCACTCTCGATCATTTCAATCTAATTAAAGATTCATTAAAACTCCACTTAGTTTTAATCTTTAACTGGGTTAAAGAATCAGTGTCATTTAAAACACAGTTCGCGATAAACCCAAAGTCACATTCCATTAATTATCGGGTTAAAGAACGAGTGTTATTTAAAACACTGTTCACGATAAACCCAAAAATCATTCCATTAATTATCGGGTTAAAGAACAAGTGTTATTTAAAACACTGTCCACGATAAACCCAAAAATCAATATCAATTCAATTCCAATTAAATATCATTTAATTGGTACCTTTCATTAAATCTAAATAAAAAGATTTAATCATTTCTCAATTGGGTTCAAGAACAGTGTTAGTGAAGACACCATTCACGACAAACCCAAATCACATTCGATATTCAATACAAGGCTCTAAATAGAAAATATATCGGCTTATATTCGATATCAAATTCTACGACTAACAAATGTCGTATTGGAAATAACGATATAAATATATATCTTTCAAATTTCCATAACAACACCTGTATAATCACGAATTCCAACGTCGAAATATTCCGAAGACAATTTCGATTCAAATCCACTCCAATGCAATCATTGGATATTCTGGTTATTTTTAAAACCCTTTTTAAATTCAATTTATTTATTTAAAAATAAATAGAATTATAATTCTAGTTCAAAACTAGTTCATTTCGATAAAAATCTATTTTTATCTTTTCAAATATGGAGTTTTTCATCCCAATTCTTTCTAAGTCATTTCTTATGATTTTACACAAATTATTACTATTTTTAATAATTTTATCAAGGCCTGTACAGTCGATTTCCATCAATGGCCATCGAACTGCACTTACAGCGACCTTTTTCGAATTTGATTTGGACGTATCTCCAAATCCAACCGTTAGATTTCAAATTTCTAATATTCGTTAGAAAGCTCTTTTTGATACGAACCCAACGGTTCCGGTTTTAGGAGAATCCGACGGTCGGATCTCCCGCAATGTCAGTTTGAAATAAATGGTCGAAATTCACGAACTGCCGCGGCGCGGCGCGTTCTATTCAGGCCATTATATTATATATATAATATATATTTCGTCGATTTCTATTTAAAACGAATTATATGAATAGTTTTAATTTCGTTTCAAAAGCAATTTCAACTTCCTTTTCAATTCAAATCAAAATTGAATTCTTCTTTATAAATTCGTTTTAAAATTCATTTCTATTCAATTCAAATTTCAATTCAATTTGAATTCATTTCAATTCGCTTTGAATTCGTTTTCAATTCAATTCATTTCGAAATCGTTTTCAATTCAATTCATTTCGAAATCGTTTTCAATTCAATTCATTTCGAAATCGTTTTATATTCAATTCATTTCGAAATCGTTTTCAATTCAATTCATTTCGAAATCGTTTTCAATTCAATTCATTTCGAAATCGTTTTATATTCAATTCATTTCGAAATCGTTTTCAATTCAATTCATTTCGAAATCGTTTTCAATTCAATTCATTTCGAAATCGTTTTCAATTCAATTCATTTCGAAATCGTTTTCAATTCATTTCATTTCGAAATCGTTTAAAATCGATATAAATATTGATCACGTCAAAATGGCGTCAATTTAATCAACACGGCTTCATAAATTTCTATTTTCAAATATTCTATTTCAAATATTTCTTTTTCAAAATATTTCGTTCAACACATGACCAATCTCAATGGATGAGTACTGTCAACACATGAACTTTTATTTTATAATATTCTTTATTTTTCAAATTGGAATGAGGCCCAATCAATTACCATATAAAGTTAATTATATGGATTTTCATACAACACATGTATAATAGCATTGAAAAATAATCAACCATCAACCAAAGTGCACTACACTGTATAAGCATCAAATATAGATATCTAACGCTTATAGCAGCCTGTCAATCAATCGATCGACATATTTAATCAATCAGGATGAGTGAACTTCAAGTTTCATCCCAACACCCGTGTGGGGTTTTCAAACAATCAAACACAGATTTTATTTGTGCAGTTGGGCGATGTGTAAAATTTATCGACCCAATCAATGTCCTTCAAATAGGTGTACATAAACAAACCGTCTGGTTCGTAAATGAATATTTATTCACTTCACGTTAAAACTATATTTTTAACGATAAAACATTTTATTCCAACATATGAATTTCTATTCAGTTCATTCTTTAAATAAAATGATATTTTTATTTTTCTAACATATTTTAGAAAATTTCGGCGGCATAATGGCACGATACTAGAAACGGGACGAGGCCTAGCCTTATCCCCGGTCTAGTGAAGGCCCACGCCATTCACACATCAATCATATCAATTTCATTTCACCAAACGATTCAAATCAACTCAAACAATCTAACTAACAACACAGCCAAACAAACAAGTCCATGGTCTGTGGATGATTGTGTCGGGTGCTACTAAGCACCGTCTGCATCCTAGTATATATATATATATAACTAGAAAATAAATTTGAAAGGTGAGAAATTCTCACATATAGCTATCCAATCATCTTGACTCTTCATTGATAGAAAACTTCATTGCTATGGCATCTTCTTCATCTTCGTTGCTTGTAGCCACTACATATATTAAAAAATCACATTTTTATTTTTTCACTTTCAATTTAAAAATCATATTTTTATAATTGCTTCATACCTTTTAAAAATTGAATTTTTACTTCGTTATACTTTATATAAAAATCAAAGTTTTACTATGTTATTCAATATATAAAAATCGACTTTTTATTACTATGCTACATAGATAAAAATTATATTTTTATCACGCTATTTTCCATATAAAGATTTCGCCTTTTCTAAAATAAAGATTTCGCCTTTTCTAAAACAAAGATTTCGCCTTTTCTAAAACAAAGATTTCGCCTTTTCTAAAATAAAGATTTCGCCTTTACTAATTTAAAGATTTCGCCTTTATAAAACATAGACTTCGCCCTTTCAAAAATATAGATTTCCTCGTTATGAAAATCACCACTTTATTTCAACGTATATAAAATAAAAATCAGATTTTTATTTCGCTACATATACAAAGATGATATTTTTATATTCTCTATCCCATAAAGATTATATTTTTAATACTTTAAAAATATAAAAATCATATTTTGATTATCTTCCTTATATAAAAATTATATTTTTACTTCACTACTCATCTCAAAATATCGTCTTTTATGTTTTAAAAATCAAATCTTTTATGTTTTAAAAATCAAAACTTTTATGTTTTAAAAATCAAAACTTTTATGTTTTAAAAATCAAAACTTTTTCTAAATAAAAATCTAAACTTTATGCTAAATACAAATCAGTTTTAATGTAAATAGAAATCGGTTTTTAATGTAAATAGAAAATCATAGAAACTCACATTGTTTTCTGCGGAAGAAGGGGAGGTTAGAGTTCGTCGGAGGTCATCAGAGGGGGGGGGATTACTGTCGTCGTCCAGAGAGGCAGGGAGACTGAAGAGGCGCACAGGGCTGCTGGAGCTAAGAGGAGGCGGCGCGGTCGACTGGGCTAGGCGGTGGGCAGTGGCTCTAGGCCGGCGGTGGCTAGGGTTTGTTGGTTTCAGGGGTTTTCAAACGGGGGGGGGGGGGGGGGGGAAGAGGGTCAGCCACGTGAAGAGGAGGGGGGGAGAAGATTCGCCGGCGGTTGAGCGACGGTGGGGGGGGGGGTCCGACGTCGATCGCGGTGGAGGATGGTGGGTGACGACGGGTTTCGTCGTTGCCCCTTTTTTTTTTTTTTTTTTTTTTTTTGTTCTGAATGAATTGGTCAACGGGAAGGAGAAAGTATAGGGAGGGGTGGGGTTTTATTATTAATATATTTTATTATTTTTCTTCTATGAAAAGTAGGGTTTTTATTCGAACTCGAAATCGAACCTACCGACTGTCATCCCTAGCGTTTCACCCCCATTCCGAACACAATGGGATATGTATCGTAAGCTGATTCGGCTGTTACAATCAGTTTTCGTTAAATTTACATTTAAATCACTATATTGAATTTTAAACATACATTTCAAATTACTGGGGTCACATACTAACTCTAAAAATTGCAGAAAAATATTTTCTAGCTTCGTATTGCCGATACGGTCCTAACAAAACTAGTTTCGTCAAATTCCGAGACCGTTTGAAAAATGGCCATTTTCCAGTCGATTAAAATCAACTGAAACTGGTCAAAGGCGTTTTCCTTTGCCACGCTCACATATTGATTCGAAAAATTATGAAATTTGGAATCTAGCAATAATTTCCCATCCCGGACCCAACAAAACTAGTTTCGTCGAAATCCGAGGTCGTTTGCAAAATGTCCATTTTTAAGGGCCTGAATTCCATAGCGACTATTCAGAAATTTCAACTGGACATATCTTTTGATTCCCGTTAGGAAATTTCGATTTTTCGGATTCGTTGGAAAGATATTCACAATTAGATCCCATTATTTTTGGTTTCACTAAAATCCGGATTATTTTGCACCCGGTACGTTCAATTGAAGTTTGAAATCGAATTATCGAACTACCGCGCCATTTTCAATTCTATTTATAATTATATATAATTATTTATATTCTAACGACGACGTATATAATATATACGTCGAATCTATATTCAAATAAATTTCACGTCGATATTATTTAAAATAATTCATTTTAAATTTTCAAAATTCGCTAAAATTGCCAAAATAAAAATTTCAAACTGGCTCGCATTTTACGGGTTGTTACAGCTACTACCCTCCCTTCCTGCATTAGAACACCTCCTAGTCCCGTACCATAAGCACCAATGTATACGGTGAACATCTTGCTTCCATCTGGCAAGGTCAGAACTGGGGCTGTTGTGAGAGCCCTTTTCAATCGTTGGAAAGCAAACTCGCAATCCAAATCCCAAGCGAATGCCAGATTATTCTTTGTTAGCCTTGTGAGTGGAGCTGAGATTTTTGCGAAATCCCTAATGAACTTTCGTTAAAAACCTGCTAGCCTAAGAAAGCTTCGAACTTCGGTTGCATTTCTTGGCGTCTTCCAATCTTGCACTGCCACCACTTTTGCGGGGTCCACAACTAACCCTTCCTTGGACACTGTATGTCCAAGAAATCAGACCTCTTCTCTCCAAAAGTGGCATTTGGAGAATTTGGCTTTTAGTTGATGTGCACGGAGAGTATCCATGATTTCTTTTAGGTGTCGAGCATGTTCTTCCTCATTCTTTGAGAAGATCAAAATATCGTCTACGAATACCACCACGAACTTATTGAGGAATTCTCTGAACACCCTGCTCATTAGGTCCACGAAATAAGCGGGTGCGTTTGTCAAACCGAAAGGCATGACAAGGCACTCGTAGTAACTGTCTGGTGTTCTGAACGCCGTTTTATCAATACTATCTTCAGCTACCCTTAGCTGATGGAACCCAATAGCAAGATTAAGTTCAGAGAAGACCGACGCCCCTACAAGCTGATCAAACAAATCGTCTATTCCGGGAAGCAGGTGTCTATTCTTTTTAGTCAGCTTGTTTAGCTCCCTATAGTCCACACAAAGACCTAGTGAACCATCTGCCTTGTGGGCGAACACCACCGGAGCACCCCATTTCGAGATACTTCTCCTTATAAACCCCCTCTCAAGAAGCTCCTTAACTTGCTTACCGAGCTCCTTTCTCTCCTTTGGAGCCATGTGTCTAACAGGCAGAGCTACCGGCTTTGCATTATCAACAAGATATATGCGGAAGTCTATTTCCCGCTTCGGAGGTAAGCCTTTCACCTCTTCAAAGACATCCGGATATTCCCGGACCACTCTAACCGACTGCAAATTCTCAACAGAAGCGTCAAGCGACTCTATATAACTAAGCATAACAGCATTCAAGGGATTTCAAGAAATTTCTAGAGTGTTACCAAGCCGAGTCAAGAGCCTAACTACTCTTTTCTCACAATCAAGAATGGCACCATTACTGGATAACCAGTCCATGCCTAAGATCAATCCATATCTCGAGAAGCCCAAAACAAAGGCACTACGTTTAAATTCAACACTTAGAATAGAGATTTTCAAATCCAAGCAAACCATCGACAAATAAACCGAGCCCCCAATTAGATTCGAAACAACCAAGGGATCTTCTACCATACTAGTGTCTAGGTGCAGAGATTCTACTAAAGTAGATGAAATAAAGGAGTGTGATGCACCAGAATCAAAGAGAGTGCGAACTGGATGATCATACAGATAAACTAAGCTTTCTACAGAAATATTTCTACCTCGTTCCTGTGGAGGTGCCACCAGCGCGTGAACCTGTCCTCCCGAGGTGGATCCAGTCCTCTGTCCCTGCCCCCGCTTCTTTGGGCAGTCCTTAGCCAAGTGTCCAGTCTCTCCATAATGGAAACAGCCCCCATTCATTTTTGCCTTCCTCTTCCTGCAGTCTTTTGCTATATGTCCCACAATTCCATAGAAATTGCACTTCCTCTTTTCACGGATTTTGTTGCTCTTCCCTCCTTTCTTGAAGTCTGTTTTCTTAGCCTGTAAACCTTCTTTCTTTTCTTGAGGCACTTCCCCCTTTGCCTCCTTCTTGCCTTTATCTTCCTCGTGTAGCAGAGCCATGTCCACCAAGCTTTCATAAGTTGCTCCTATGGGTATATGGGTCATTGCAAGGCTGTGTAGAGGCTCATTCAGGCCTTTGACGAAGCGAAGGGCCTTGTTTTGTTGGATGTTTACTGAGGCCAGCCCAAATTTGGCCAGCTGATCAAACTGATTTACATACTCCTTGATTGTCATACTTCCTTGTTTAAGGGTTAGGAACTTCTCCATTTGCAAGCTTCTTTCAGCTTGGGAGAGGAATTTCATCTCAAACCTCATCCTAAAATCTTCCCAGGTTTCCACTGGCCTTTCAGCATGGGTAACTTCCCACCAATAGGAAGCTTCATCTTTCAACAACCACATTGCTAGCTGTATCTTTTGCCTGTCATCAACTTCGAAGATGACGAACAAGTCCTCGGTCTCCTTCAGCCAGTTCCTTGCTACAACAAAAGATTAAGTTCCATAAAAGTCCTTTCCACCCATAGCTTTGAAGTCTCTATATATCTTAGCAAAAATATTTCCACGAGGAGGAGGAGGAGGTGGAGGAACCGCTGCCACTGTTGGAGGAGAAATGTCTACTGGGCCCGCACCATTGGCCCTAGCCTCTAGGTACCTTCGGAACCAGCTAGGGATCGGTACTCCTTTTGGAAGGTTAAGATCTCCAGACATGCTGGAACAAAAAGGAAAGTACTCAAGATAAAAGGATAGAGAGAGATAGTTCGTATGGCTTTGGGGAATTATGCCTTTTAAAAACAAGACTTTTTCTTGAAAAAGAATGCTTCTTTAAACTTCTTTTGAAAATAGTTTCAAATTTTTTTATCTAATCTGGTAAATCTATGCTCTGATACCAAGTGAAACACCCCACCCTCCATTAAGGTCACTCACAAGGGACTGCCTTAACTTTGGTGGAGGTTTGTAAGTGAAAGTCACAGATAAAACACAAGACAGATATAAACACATATATATAAGTAGCGGAAACAAATAGACTTTTATTTCATAAAATACTTGTTCATACAAAACATTTCCATAATTGTCCCATAACAACTTCCAAAATATTACAACATCATTTCTGTCTTGGTTATTAAATAAAGAAGCATAAAACATGGTTAAAACTGCATAAATCCCCATGATTGTGTTCAACCGCCATAGCCAAGGAGAGAGAGTCCAAACCGTACATCTACTATCTTGAAGCTTGCAAAGAGTCAGACTAAGCTGAGTTGTTTCCTCCCTGTGGACCTGGGGGGGGACGGAAGAGAAGAAGATGAAAGAAAATAGGGTCAGACATAAAGCCTGGTAAGTCTAGTGACTCTTCAGGATGAGAATACGAATAAGGGCATGATAAGTATAAACTGGAAATAGGAGAGTGTCATAAACTAAGACAAAGAAGTTTGATTCGAATATACTATCGCACCCCATACTATATCTCTGCACCTACTTGTGTTGTCTTAACTGGCACCCCATGCTGGAGGTAAAGTGATCCCCTTTTTCTAAAGATCGGCTCCTACTCGCATAATCATCTGTGTCCTACGGCCCCCAAAGATTATAGATAGCTATGCTAGCCCCACCATGGGGTGTATCAAGTCCCATAGTGGCAACCCGACACAAAACTAGAAATGCATAGGTTATACTACTAGTGCCCCAGTGCCCTGTTTGTCTGCTCCAAGTGTGTGCACGCCCGCACTCCGTTAGAACCCACACTTTTGCACCCACCGCCGTCACTTTTGACCGCTTACAATCAACCCAGTAATCGTGCCCCACCCTGCCTAGTTTAAGGGTACCATGATATCTAATTGGGTTACTGCTGAAATGGGTCCCCGTTACTAGGGTTTTCTAGTCAAACATGTTAAGTGGTTAAGTGTCCGTATTTACCTAACCCCACCCATCAATTTCATTAACATGTTGAATTGGTTAAGTGTTTTAGTTAGCTTAACCCTACCATCCTGACAGTCTGTCCTCAGTTTTTAAAGTACCGACCACTCACATTAGACAGGTATTGTCACGGTTACTGGATGTGTCGGTCGGTTCCGGGCAGATTTACACCGTAACTCAGTCTAACCTCAGGTCCTTATTGGGCTTCATGTTTAACCACCCACATTGGATAGGTATTGTTGTGACTACTGGACAGCCGGGCGGGTCCGGGCAGGTTTACATCACAACTCAATCCAACCTCGTGTTAAGCATACTCGTATTTTCTAAATTTACATATTTGTCTCTATTACTTAATATATGTAAATTTAATGTTATGGCCCACTTTCCAAGTTCATCCTTTTTGGTATAAGAATTTATACCGTTTAAATGCCACCAATTTTGGCATCTGACAAACATGCCAATTTCATATGTTTTTATGTCAAGTTTGACTAATATTCCCATCGTTACCCCGTTTAAACATTAGGCTAACAATCTTAGCCTAATTTTCATTCGCATAGTTTTTAACATATAGTATTAGGCTAAAAACTTAGCCTAATTTAGCGCACACAAAATTGATATGAGGGAATTCATAAACATGAACACGACATAGGTGTAAACTTGGCATTTTTGGCATAGTCAATATGAACATCATAGGTGTGAACTTGCAAAATAGTCAACATGAATGTGAACTTGCAACATAGCCTAAATCGACATATATGTGAACTTGCATTGAAATAGGTATCTAACCAAGTAGGTTTCACATAAATTAGCATATGATTTAGATAACATAAGCCTAAACTTGTTTTTGGATCTAGGCATAACATCGAGCATAACTAGCATATGACAAGAATATGATAATTTCATAAAATAAGTATAATTTTATGACAAGGGTGTGAACTAGATCCAATCATATGTCTAATTACAACATGAAACACATATTAAAGTGGATATTGACATGGATCCAATTTTGGAACTTGCAACTTTATTACAAACATAGTAGCATGTATGTGAACATAATCATTTAGGCATAAAGGTTCTAGCATATATATACATGAAATCTTAATCATATACAACCTGTATAATCGCATAAACATATAGGTGTCGATTACAATATGAACTATACAGCTTGCATGTGATTCTATATGTACAATAGGATCAATAATCAACTCAACTGTACCACAAACATCACAATACCACAATCATTTCAATACATAGATGTGAATTAACATCGTTGTTACATAATAACACAATTCCATTTCCATTTTACATCGAATCAAATCCAAACTTTTATTCACATCGTAAAAATCACTATACTTACAACAAACGATGGTCTTGTTTTCTGATTTCTGAATTTGAGTTGCTTTCCTTTGGGTAGACTAACATTGATTTGATTATTGTTTTAACTTTAATTTGGCTCTTCTCTAAGCTTTTCTACAAGTGGAGGCTCCTCCTAGTTTTCTCCCTACAGCATAGCGGCTCCGTCTCTAATTTCTTATGTGAATTTAAGTTAGAGTGTTGATTTATATTTATAGAATTTCAGATTGATTTGAGCCGTCAGATGATCACAGACGAATCTAGACCATTCACTTCGAGAGGAGCCAACCAAAATGTGACATGTCAGCCCTAGTGACACAGCCAAGCCTCAGAAATCGACCAGAACCCGACCCAGCCAGCCTGGGCCAAACCAGATCGACTGGGCAGGTAGACCTGGTCACCAAGGTCGACCTGGTGCCTGGGCGGGATTTTTCCCGCCCAGTCCAGTTTGGGTCTGAATTCGAAATTTAAACCGATTTTTGAACTGTTTGAATTTTAATTTTAATTCTGAAACTTCCGGAGGTCATAACTCCTTCATACGGAGTCCGATTCACGCAAACTCGGACTCTATCTCAAGCAGAATTCCGAGACGAACGCAGTGGCATAACCCGTTTTCCTTAATTCTTTAACTAAAAATTATTTATACTTTAATTTTACAGTTAACAGAAAATTCGGGTGTTACATCGACTTCCCTAGGTTTCCCAGACCCTAAAATTTAGCCTTGTGATGTGTTTTGACGATTTGGACGGTTCAGGTGGGTTCTAGGGTTAAATCTACGGCCCTAAATGGTTCTCTACACTTATATATACACCCTAAGACCTAACCCTAATTCATAAATATTATCTATGACACCATTAAGCTGTCAAACTCTCTCCTAAACCCTAGCCGCCGCCTCTAATCAAAACTCATGTGTTCATACACAATTCAAATCAAAGTTTAGAGCTTCAACAACAATTAAAGAAGATCAATCAACATCACTGCAATGCTTCTACACCAATTTCAATTCGTTAATCCCTTTCTTAAGCCAGGAAGGTGAATACATTTATTTTCACAAATTTAATGGGATTAAAGTAACATGAAAAAGTTGTAAAAAGGATTCATATATGTTTGTAATGAAAATCTCACCAAGTCTTCACCTTTTTGATTCATGTCATCATATGCCTATGCTTCTATGTAAAGTTCATTCCTTTCATCAGTTTATTCATGTTTAATCTGTCATTATGCCTCTATGCCAGTTTATATGCCCCTTTATTTTGTGTTGTTAATTCCAATTTTCTGTGATTTGATTCTCTCTTCTTATCCCTATTCCTTTTATTTTTGGATCTAGGCTACTTTCGAGCCGATGTTAAAAATATGCGCGAATGTGAATACGTGGGAACGATGGGGATATGTGAAATATGGAAAATTGGATATTATTGGGTATTTTGGATAATTGGATAATATGTGAAATTGGCATATTTGGGTATGAATTACATGGAATTGATGAAATTGCCTATAGTTGAAAATTTGTAATTGAGGCTAATTAATATGTAATTAGTGTAATTAGTGAAAAGTTGGAATAGGCAAACAGTGTAAACATGATTATATGTTGAATTGGAAACACATGACATGAAAATTGGGGTTTGGGTGAAATATGATTATTAATAAACCTTTGACACGAGGTTAGGTGCAATTGTGGTGTAAGACTGCCCGAAACTGCCTGGCAAATCCAGCTGCCACAATTGGACATCTAATGTGAGAGGTCACAAGCATGAATTGTAGGGGTAACGATGGGTGACACGAGGTTAGACCCGGTTTATGGAGTAAGACTGCCCGTAACCGCCCGGCAAATCCAACCGCCATAAAGTGTTCGGTCTAATGTGGGAGGTCATGCACCGTTCGTCATAAGGAATGAATTAAGGAATACTAACCATAATAAGACATGGGTATGGTTAGAGGGTTAAGTGGGGTGACATGTAAATATGGACTTAACCGGAATAAGATAAGGCATGTAAATTATGACATGTAAGTATGGACTTAACCGTAGCATGTGTAAGACATGGGCAATTAAATTAAAATGGTTAAGTGGGGGAAAAACCTAGTGGGGGCCAAGCAAAGGTGGGAGGCTTGTGTTGGATGGTGACCCGTTTCAACCAGTAACCTATTTGAGTATCTAATTAGGCCCGGTACTAGGCCGGGGTTGGTGCAAGCTTACTGGGCTTGAATACAAGAGGTCAAAATGTGAATAGCGGTGGCAACGCAAGTCCAACGGGTTCATATGCGTGCATGGGTCTGGGCTGGTAGGTAAGACGTTGTTGCATCGTGTAGGTATGGCCGTGCATTTCATGTTGGTATCGAGGTTGCCACTTTGGGGAGTGATACACCCCACTGTGGGGCCAGCATGGGTGCCCATGGGGTTCAGGGAGCCGATCGAATGGGTAGAGTATGGTACCTTAGCGGTGGTAGGAGCATGCCGGCACCTACGATAGCAGCTAGGTACAAGTAACTACCAAGTTTGTCATGTGGGTCCAGTTAGCGGGAAGGGATCAACCTTGAGTAAAAGAGACTAGTAGATGTGTGGTGCAATTAAGTAATGTGGTGTAACTTAGCAAAAGTGCGGTGTAACGAAATACATGTTGGTTGAGTTGGATAGTTCTTTGGGCGCTAGTGTGATGTTGACTTCGGTCTTCGGGGTTAGTACTTGGAGGGTTGTTTGCTTAGCCAAGGTGTAGGATTGTCTTAGTACTTAGGAACGAAATCATCTTGTCCATCCTTTTTATCTACCTTATCTATGTTACAGCCATATCATGATGCCTATTTATGTCTTGATCATTTACCTTACCTATTATTTGTTAAAATTACTGGACTCGCCAGACTTTATGCCTGACCCATTTGTTTCCACCTCTTTTCTTTCCTTCCCCCCCTCAGGTTTGCAAGGAGGGAATACTACAGCTTAGTGCCGATTTATTTCAGTTGCTTGACAAGAGTAGATGTATCGCTTTGGACTCTCTCATCTTTATGGCTTTGCTTATGCTCAGTGGGAATTTATGCATTTATGTTATTTAAGTATTTGCTTCTTTATGTACTTTGAAGTTTTTGGAAAAGACTATTGATCCTGTTGTAATGGTTTTGGAAACTACTTATGTAAGCTTTTTTTGAGTTATGATGCTATGAAATAAGTTTTATCTTCCGCTATGTTGTTTTATTTATTTATTCTTGCAATTTATCTGTTCGATACAACAATATCGCTTCATGGACATTGATGCATTCCCTTTGTGAGTGACATCAATGGACATAGGGTGTTACACGTGGTATCAGAGCTATGGTTACAAGAACAGATAAAAAGTTTTGAAAAGTGATTTCAAAAGTATTATTTTCCTAGAAAGTATTTTCAAAAACTTGTTTTAAAGAAGCTATTTTCAAGGAAAGTTTACTTTGAAGAGCATAACCCCCGCAAGCCATACATCTCTCTTTCGCTTCCCATGTTTTTTTTTAGAGCAAACGGATATGTAGCGCGTGACTACACAGCCGGTTAATTAATAGATAGCAGTATATATCCAACTGACATACCCAGTTGGTGGTCCAAAATACAAACAACACAGAGTTTAAGATACATCATTCAACACACATAAAGAGTAGTGAGTATACAAGTACCAAAGCGATCAGAGCAAGCTGAAAACCATCTTAATTATACAAGTATTATGCCAAGAGATAAGGCGGCATTCATCAGACATCACACGAGATCCATACTAGTTTCAGTATCATTGCTGTCAACCGAAGAAGCTGGTGAAGAGGCCGCCGGCGGAGCAAACCGGAATGTATCTGCATGATTAGCACCTGTACCTGATGAGGATGAATAAATATGAATGATGCGGTGACAGATAGAAATGATTGAATTAGCTTTGTTGTTAAAAATTCGCGCGTTTCTTTCTTTCCAAATACACCAACTATAAGCGGCCAGTAAGATATCAAGAGAAGGACTAGAGTCAGATTCCCAATAAGCAAAGAACGAGGAAATGGTGGGAATGCAACCAATTAAATATGAACTCACTGCAGCCCAGATTGGGAAGGAAAATTCACAGGAGAAGAAGAGATGGTGAATGGATTCAGAATGAGAATTACAGATAGGGCAAGTGGGATCGGGAGCGACGCTGCATTTGAAGAGTTTTTCTCTTGTATTGACCTTTTCATGAATCAAACACCATTGGAAGAAGAGAATTCTCGGAGTCAGCTTGCATTTCCATAATCTTGAGAATTTAAACCGTCTACCCGAAAAATTCAGGTACTTGTAACATGAGGAAACAGAAAAACCTTTAGAAGGAGAGAGCACCCAAACATAATAATCATCTATATTATTTAACTGAGTGTTGCTAATGAGAGCAAAGATCTTAAGCAACTGCAAGAGAATACTCCTATCAAAAAGTGAACCTGGAATTAAGCTTACATAATCATCACTAAATGCATCAGCAACAGAAAGTGAAAGATTAGATTGAAGAGAAAAGAGTGAAGAAAATGAAAGAGAGAGAGGTAACTGACCAGCCCAAATATCATGCCAAAATAAACAGGATGAACCACACCCCAAAGAGACATGAAACAAGAATTTAATACGAGGAAGACAGGATAGAATACCATGCAAGAAGGGAGAGATTAAAGAGGAAGGACGATGATGCAAAACAAGATGAGGGTTAGAAGAAAAGTAGCGAGCTAAAATCCAATCTTTCCAAATGAAGTTTCCAGTGTTTAGGAGTCTCCAGACCCATTTAGCCAATAATGCAGTATTGAAATGGTTAAGGTCAAGTACACCAAGCCCCCCCTGCTCAGGGTGAAGACATATAGTCCTCCAGTTAATTAATTTCTTGATTTTTTGACCATTCCAAAGGAATGAACTACGAATTGAATCAATCTTGGTAATTACCCACTTGGGGAGTTTGTGAAAAGACATCCAATGTGTAGGGATAGCCGAAAGCACAGATTTAACTAGAGTTACACGGCCCATGGATGATAATGAGTTTGCCTTCCAAGATGCTAATCTAGATTCAATCTTATTAATAAGGGGGAGCCAATCATTTTTATGAAGCTTAGAAGGTCTGAGAGGTAAGCCGAGGTAGAACAATGGGAATTTTGCTACTTTGCAGTTGAGAATAGAGGAAATTGAGTCACCAAGATGATCAGATCTACCAAGCATGTAGATAACACTTTTGTTAAAATTAATGGAAAGCCCTGATATCGACTCGAATACATATAACAGGATTTTGAGACACTGGATATGAAAGGGATTAGGTGAAGAGAAAATAATTGTGTCATCTGCAAACTGTAAATTGTTGATGCATAGTGGAGAATTTGGAAGGGAGATACCATCCAAGTAACCATGATAGGAAGCTTGTTTAACCATTTGGTTGAACACATCAGCGACGAGCACAAAAATCAGAGGGGAAAGAGGGTCGCCTTGTCTAAGCCCACATTTAGATTTGAAAAGGTTTCCAGAAGCACCATTTACTGAAACTTTTGAGCAGCTAGAGTTAAGAATATTATCAATCCATGAACACCATTTATCTGAAAAACCCCTGTGTCTAAAAACGTCCATGACAAAGGGCCAACTTACTGAATCAAATGCTTTGGAAAAGTCTAGCTTTAGAAGAACACCAGGGGTAGATGTATGATGACAGAAGGAGATTACTTCTTGAGTTGCGGCGATACAGTCATGAATATTCCTTCCCAGAATGAAAGCAGACTGTTCTGGTCCAACAAGAGTGGCAATAACGGACTGAAGACGATTTGCTAATACCTTTGTAATGATTTTAAAAGTAGTGTTTAGCAGGCTGATAGGGCGGAAGGAAGATAAAGTATTGGCCCCTGAGTGCTTAGGGATGAGGATAATGTTGGCATAGTTTAGTCTGGCAATTGAGGCAGGATCATTGTAAAATTCGTTGCACATGTCAAAAATATCATGTTTGACTAAGGCCCAAAAATGCTTAAAGAAAACTGGGCCAAACCCGTCAGGTCCAGGGGCCTTATCATCCGACATGTCCTTCAATGCAGCCCAAATTTCTGATTCAGAGAAGGGATGATCGATATGGATAGGCTCGGGGTTCGGGTAAAGAAGATGCCAATCTATTTCAGGTGCATTTGAGTGAGAGCGACCAAGCTGGGAACGAAAGTGATCAGAAAAGAGAGAGAGGATAACATTTTGGTCAGAAAAAGAGAGGCCATCTATAATTAATTCCGATATGAATGTCGATCTCCGCCTGCCATTAGCCATTCGATGAAAATATGAAGTATTCCTATCACCTTCCTCCAACCATTTGGCTTTGGATCTTTGCTTCCAACCAATTTCTTCTTGTTTCATCAATCTATCCAACTCATCTTCTAAAGAACTTAATTTTTCACGTTCAGCTTCAAGAAGAGGGCGCTGTTCTTCTAAAATATTGAAGTCAATAATGTCATTTTGAATAGAGGAGATGCGGGAACGAATGGAGCCCCATATGTTTTTAGCCCATGGTTTAATAAGCTTTCTGAGGGTTTTCAATTTTAGGACTATCTTTTGAGATGCAGAAGATACATTACAGTTTTGAGACCAAATTGAATGAATAAAGTCTTCAAACGAGGGTTCGAGAAGCCACAACCTTTCAAATCTGAAGGGACGATTAGTGCATACAGAAATGTCAGAATTTAGCAGAATGGGGCAATGGTCTGATATAACTGAGGCCAAACCGTACACAACAGTCAAAGGGAAAAGCTCATCCCAAGCACCATTATAAAGAAAGCGGTCTAGTTTAGCCAACGCTGGTATTGATCTATGGTTTGACCAGGTGAAGGAACGGTTACTTATCGGTGGATCGATCAAGGAGCAGTCAAAAATGAAAGAATTGAAGTCATCAGAGTCTTGGGATAGATTGCCTGAATTTCTATCATAAACAAATCTGGTAGTGTTAAAATCTCCACCAATCACCCAAGGACCCGAGAATTGGGATGCAAGAGAGCAACAATCCGACCAAAGAAGGGATCTATCAGTTGCATCTTGAGGGCCGTAAATATTAGAGAAGAAGTAAATTTGGTTTGAGGGAATATGACGCAGTGCAACGTGAAGTGCTGATTTATTTTGAATAGACCAACTTAAGGACCAAATTGATTCATTCCATGCTGTAATTAGGCCACCACGTGTGTCAATTGCCTTAACGAAAGTCCAACCGGAAAGGAAGGAGCCCCCCACTAATCTAAAGTAATTTGGAGAAGGGTCATCAAGCTTAGTTTCTTGGAGGAAGAGAATATCGATTTTTAAAGGGAGTAAAACCAGACTAATTGCATGGCATTTTGAGGGGTTGCCCAAGCCCCTAACATTCCAAGAAACGATTTTCATTTGGCACCATTGATACGCTCAAGTTCCAAATCATGCATGGAAATATAGTGTGAATCACGTAAAGTAACACCCATGCAACGTGACATTTTCCTACATAGACTTTTATTTGCAGAAGAAAAAACAACAGGAGTAAAAAAACTACCCGAGCCTTCAGGATGGTCCTCTTTATTATTGATCCTTGCACTTCGTCTGACAATGACCGGTGAAAGAAACTGGGTCCAGTTCTCTTCTTCAGCATTATGGGTAGAGCCAGCTGGGAGGATTTGTTGGAGGGGGAGAAAAGGTTGAGGTGGAGATTGATTGTCAAGAGGGATCGCGATGGGAGGGGCAGTTGTTGTGGGGTCATCAATTTGGAGTGGGGTAATTGGGAGGGGGATAGAGAACGGGAAGGACATAGGGATGTTTTGGAAGAGCAAGTCGGTGTTGAAAAGGTGGTTCATGTTCTGGTGAGGGGTTTGGGCTACTTCAGGGTCCACATCAGGTATGGCCATGGCATTTGTGTCATTTGGTGCAATTTCCATGGAATCATCGAAGTAGTCATGCATGCAAGGAATCGTAAGCTCGTCAATATTACCAATAAGTAAGGATTCAGGCTTAACACCTGGGTGTTCATGGATGCAGCGTTGGACTTTTATGAGATGTTTCTTCATATTGATGTTAACCACAAGAAAAGTGTTTAGGTCAATCCCCTCAAAAAATTGAATTTTGATAAATAAGTTTCTGTGATCGAAGTGAGCCCATTCACAGTCATCTAAAGCTACAACATTTCCCAAAGGACTAAGAATATTTTTGACTGCAGCAGAATTGTACCTTAGAAATTCTGGAAAACCTACCACCTTTGCCCATGATTCGCACTCTAACTCCGCTTCCGGTTCCCATTCAGCCTCGGACCAAGGCTCAAAGTATATAGCTCCTCCCGGCTTCGCAAAGAGCTTCCAGAACAAGACTTGGTCTCTGATCCATGCGTTTGGGCAAGAGACGATGAAAGAGTTTTTTCTATATATGCACATAGGCCATTCGCGATAGCTAAAAGCATTAGATAGGATGAAGTGAAGCGATGTAATACTCCAGCCGCCAGAAATCACGGTGCCAACAATGTAGTTTGATGAGTCTGCCATTACAAACTGATTCATATTTTCAGAGTTTAATGCGGGAGAGATGGGAGAGGAGGGAATAGGAGTTGGAGAGGGCGTGGATTGCCGACAGCTGGAACGATGTGGACTCTTCTGGTTTCGATCAGATTGAGTTGATGCACGAGGGACCCACGCTGCAGAAGGTGCATCATTCCAATGGACACCTTTACGCACATGTTTTGAGATGCCTCTTTGCATTCTTTTTTTAGGGCAACGTGTACATAAGTGGCCGTAGCCTGAGCAAAAAAAACAAATTTTTGAATTCCTGCAGGCACTTGCCACGTGTCCTTTATCTGCACATTGAATACAGCGACGATCGCTCTTCAGGAAATTGACCATGTTCTGAATTGAAGAGAAAGCAGGTAATTTTGATGATTTTCTCGCAGACGTGCGATCAGATGAATCCAACGGAGGAGATGAAGCTACCTCCGCATAGGATTTTTTTGGTCTATCTTCTGGAAGATTTTTTAGAGCATCAAAGCGGTTATTACAGGTAATCACTTGAGGAGGTGGATGACTTGAACTTTGACGAAAGAAACTTTTTGAAGCGGGAGGAGAAAACGATTGACCAACTTGAGATGATGGGGCATGGGGACGATGGGAGGAGAAAAAGGTGGGTTTATGAAAAACTGAGCGAGAGTGGTGCTGGTATGAAGAAGGAGGGTGATAAGGGGGGCGAGAGCGGAAGGAAGAAGGAGGACGATGGAGAGAAGATGAGCGAGGACGAGGGTGCGGAGCAGGGCGAGAGCAGATGAATGAAGGAGGACGACGGACCGAAGGAGGAGAAGAACGGTGAGGCGGAGGAGGAGAAGGAAGAATAGGAGGACGGGGGCGGAACGCGGCATGATATCTGGCTGGAAAGGGGAAAGAGAAGCGGAGGGAATCCGCCATGACAGAAAACAACTTTTACCCCTCGAATTTGGGATTGTTTATGGAAAATAATGCTTCCCATGTTTTGAAACTCTTTCTTTTTCTTTCCAGCATGTCTGGAGCATACGAGATACCAGAGGGTGTTCATGTACCCGGTTGGTTTCGTCAATATCTCGAGGCTAGGGCCGCTGCAGCGGGTCCAACCGACGTTTCTCCTCTTCCTCCCCCAGCTCCAGTCATTCCTCCGTGTGAAGATGCTTTCTCCAAGATATGTAAAGACTTTCGTTCGATGGGTGGAAAACCTTTTAGTGGGTCTGAAACGTTCGTTGAAGCTATAAATTGGTTGAAAGAAGTGGAGGATCTGTTTGGCATTTTCGATTTGGACGATTGTAGGAAGGTACAATTGGCTGCTTGGTTGATGAAGGATGAAGCTTTGTTTTGGTGGGAGGTTACTAATGGAGAGCGTGTTATAGAGACGTGGGCAGATTTTAGGATAAGGTTTTAGTTGAAATTCTTTTCTCAAGCTGAGGAGAGTATGTACATGGAGAGGTTCTTGACATTGAAGCAGAAAAACTTGACCGTGAAGGAGTATATGACCGAATTTAATAAGTTGGCGAGATTTTGTGAATACGCCTCACAAGAAGGCCTTGAGGTTTGCAAAGGGCCAAAATGAACCGCTTCATAGTTTGGCTATATCCCATATTCCAATGGGGGCTACGTATGAAAAGCTTGTTGATATGGCATACATGCATGAAGAAGAGAAGGGTGTAAGTACTTTTAGGCCACAAGATAAGAAGGAGGATCCAAAGAAAGCCCAACAACAAAAGAAAGGTGGTAAAGAAAAGAGGAAGTGTCACAACTGTGGGATACCCGGCCATTTGTAGAAAGAATGTAGGAAGAAGAAGAAGTTCGCTTGTTATCATTGTGGTGATGTGGGTCATGCTGTGAAGGACTATCCTAAGAAGCAAGGGCAGGGGGCAGGTTCTACTTCGGGAGGGCAGGTTCACGCTCTCATGGCTCCAGGACAGGAAGAATGTTGAAAAATTTCTGTCAAAAGTTTTATTTTCTCGTTTGATCATCCTGTCCATACTTTATTCGATTCTGGCGCATCACATTCGTTTATCTCTACATCATTAGTTGAAACATTGCACTTAAATACTAGTCTCGTTGTGGATCCCATTGTAGTCTCAAATCCTATTGGTGGGTCGTCTCAATTATCCATGGTTTGTAGGGATTTGAGATTGTCTATCTTAGGCGTTGGTTTTGAAGGTAATGCCTTTGTGCTTGGTTTCATGGGCTATGGGTTGATTCTAGGGATGGATTGGCTAGCCAGATATGGTGCCATCCTAGATTGTGAACGAAGGGTAGTAAAATTGTTGTCTCGTAGTGGAAAGACCCTTAATATTTCTTGTGACCCTAGAGGATCGGTGATGCTTAGTTATCTTGAGTCACTTGACGCATCCAATGATCATTTACATTCTGTTCGTATAGTCCGTGAATACGTTGATGTCTTTGATGAGGTGAGGGGTCTACCCCCAAAACGTGAGATAGACTTTCGTATTTATCTTGTAGACAATGCAAAACTAGTATCTCTGCCAGTACGCCACATGTCTCCTTGTGAGAGGAGGGAGCTCAATAAGCAAGTAGGGGAGTTGCTTGAGAAGGGATTCATAAGACATAGTACATCATAGTGGGGTGCTCCAGTAGTATTTGCCACGAAGGCGGATGGGTCCCTTAGTCTTTGTGTGGACTACAGAGAACTTAACAAGCTTACTAAGAAGAATAGGCGTAGTCTTAATGCAGGAGGGGAGGGTAATAGCCTATGGAGGGAGGCAGTTGAGAGTGCATGAGAGAAATTTCCCTACACAAGACCTAGAGTTGGTCGCTATTGTTTCCGCGCTTAAGTCTTGGCGCCATTATCTTCTTGGCGAGAAATTTGAATTGTTCACAGACCACAAATCGCTAAAATACTTGTTCTCTCAGAAGGACTTGAACTTAAGGCAACAAAGGTGGATGAAATTCTTAGCGTCCTACGATTTCGAGATAGCATATACCCCTGGCAAGGGTAACGTGGTGGCAGACGCCTTAAGTAGGAAAAGGTTGTCCTTGAATCCGTTGTTTGTTGAGCGACAAAGCTTAGAGTTCATCTCTACGTTTGACTTTAGACCTTCCATTGACTTTGTACCTGGTTTGCTAGCATCCTTAGAGGTCAGACCTACGCTTTTAGGACGGAATGGTGAGGCACAGCGAGATGACCCACATTTGGTTGAGTTGGTAGAGAAGCTCATAAGGGGGAAGTCATCGAGCCATCTCAGTAGGTATACCCTAGATGATAAGGGTTGGTTACGTAGGGACGGTAGACTTTGTGTACCACGAGATGAGAACTTGAGGAAGACCATTCTTGATGATGCACATCGTTCGAAGATGACCATTCATCCCGGAGCGGAACAAGATGTACATGTACATAAGACGAGTTTACTTTTGGTCCGGTATGAAAAGGGATGTGGCCGAGTTTGTCGCTAGATGCTTGGAGTGCCAACAAGTAAAAACAGAGCAAAAGAAGCCCGGTTGGTTGCTTCACCCATTGGAGGTCCCACAATGGAAGTGGGAGAGTGTCTCGATGGACTTTCTTGATGGGTTACCGAGATCGAGGAAGGGTAATATAGGGATTTGGGTTGTGGTAGACAGACTTCCTAAGAGCGCCCATTTCATTCTCGTGAAGATTAAGAGGACTTCTCCATGGTTAGCCTCCGTATACATTCGACAAATAGTTCGTTTGCATGGCGTTCCTTCTAGCATAGTGAGTGATCGCGATCCTATCTTTACTAGCGAGTTTTGGAAGAGCTTGCAAGAGGCAGTAGGGACTCAGTTATGTTTGAGCACCGCATATCATCCTCAGACGGACAGCCACACCGAGAGGGTGAATCATATTCTAGAGGGCCTTTTGAGGCTATGTGTTTTAGACTTCGTAGGTACATGGGAGGAGCATCTTCCTTTGGTGGAGTTCGCGTATAATAATAGTTTTCAGTCTAGCATTGGCATGGCACCTTTCAAGGCTCTTTATGGAAGGCCTTGTCGTTCACCTAAATGTTGGTGGGAACCTACGGATAAGATCTTACTTGGGCCCGATGTGATTAGAGAGACTTCAGAAAAGATCGATTTGATTCGAAGGAGGACGAAGACGGCGCAAGATAGGAAGAAATCGTATGCGGACAAGAGGAGGACATATCTTGAATTTGATATTGGGGACATGGTCTTTATTAAGGCGTCTCCATTACGGAATGTTGTTCACTTTGGGTCCGTTGGGAAGTTAGCACCAAGGTTCGTAGGGTCGTTTCCTATTAAGGAGAGGATTGGATAGATGGCGTATAGAGTGGAGTTGCCCAAGAGACTTAGTGGTACTCACGACATATTCCATGTATCACATTTGAGGAATTTCTTGCATGAGACCGCGGAAATGGTAGAGCCGAGCTTGCTTAGAGAGGTGGAGGTATAGCGTGATGCAACGATTCGACGAGCTCCTTCATGCATTCTTGGGTCGAAGATTAAGAAGTTGAGGAATCGAGAGATAAAGCTAGTCAAAGTGCAATGGGGAGATGATGAGAGCGACGCTACATGGGAGACGGAAGAGAAGAAGCGTTCATTGTACCCGTTTCTTTTCGAGGGTATGTCTTTTAATTTCTCCTTTATCGCTTAGCTTGTACTTGTTCTATCTTTAGTATGTCCTCTCGCTAGTATCTTTGACCTTTAGATAGGGTAGTCCTATGGTTGAAACATGTGTTTGAGACATGTTATGTATGATGGATGCATGTGGATGCAAGTGTTTGCTAGTGGTTGCTCGTGGACGCATATACACAAACTTTAGGCACTTGATCGACTCAGTCACTTTCATATTGCATATAAATGTATGTATTTAGTAAAATGAATGTACACTAAATGTGTGTATCATATGGATGTTGCATTTAAATGAATGGTTGTGCACACATGTAGTAATGATATGTATAGGGTTCTTTGCATACATGATGGATACATGGCACTATCATTATTTGCATTAAGGAGGTCGACTGAATCGGTAGGCTGTGTGATTTTGCATTAGTATACGAACATATACACACACTATGCATATGTACATGAAAAGCATTAGAAATCTTTTAAGGACCATGATTGCTAGTGGTTGATGGTTGAGTAGATGGATGATTGGATGGTAGGATACTTTCTTCTTGACTTAGAGATTTCGAGGATGAAATCCTTTAAGTAGGGGAGAATGTAACACCCCGAATTTTGAATGATTGAATTAACTAAATTTAATAAAACTAAATTTAATAAAACTAAATTTTTAAAAGAGGAATGAGGGGAAATGGGTTGCGCCATTGCATTCATCTCGGAATTCTGCTTGAGATAGAGTCCGAGTTTGCGTAAATCGGACATCATATGAGGAAGTTATGGGCCTCGGAAGTTTGGGTAATTATGCAAAATTAATTAAAGTTAAACCCAGCCAGAAAATTCAAATTCAAATTCAAAATTGTAGGTACCCGGGCTGGGCGGGAAAATTCCCACCCACGACCCAGGTCGACCTAGGGGTCGACCTGATCGGATAGGGCGACCAAGGGGTCGACCTGGGGGTCGACCTCCCTAGGTTTTCAAGACCCGAAAATTTGGCCTTGTGACATGTTTTGACGATTTGGACGGTTTAGGTGGGTTCTAGGGTTAAATCTAAGGCCCTAAATGGTTCTCTAAACTTATATACACACCCTAAGACCTAACCCTAATTCATATATATTATCTATGACACCATTATGTTGTCAAACTCCCTCCTAAACCCTAGTTGCCGCCTCTAATCAAAACTCAAGTGTTCATACACAATTCAAATCAAAGTTTAGAGCTTCAACAACAATTAAAGAAGATCAATCAACATCACCGCAACGTTTCTACTCCAATTTCAATTCGTTAATCCCTTTCTTAAGCCAAGAAATGTGAGTACAGTTATTTTCACAAATTTAATGGGATTAAAGTAACATGAAAAAGTTGTAAAAAGGATTCATATATGTTTGTAATGAAAATCTCACCAAGTCTTCAACTTTTTGATTCATGTCATCTTATGCCTATGCTTCTATGTAAAGTTCATACCTTTTATCAGTTTATTCATGTTGAATCTATCATTATGCCTCTATGCCAGTTTATATGCCTCTTTATTTTGTGATGTTAGCTCCAATTTTCTGTGATTTGATTCTCTCTTCTTATCCGTATTCCTTTTATTTTTGGATCTTGGCTACCTTCGAGTCTATGTTAAAATTACGCGCGAATGCGAATATGTGGGAACGATGGGGATATGTGAAATATGGAAAATTGGATATTATTGGATATTTTGGATAATTGGATAATATGTGAAATTGGCATATTTGGGTATGAATTACATGGAATTGATAAATTGCCTATAATTGAAAATTTGTAAATAAGGCTAATTAATATGTAATTAGTGACAAGTTGGAATAGGCAAAAAGTGTAAACATGATTATATGTTGAATTGGAAACACATGATATGAAAGTTGGGGTTTCGGTGAAATACGATTATTAATAAACCTTTGACACGAGGTTAGGAGCAATTGTGGTGTAAGACTGCCCGGAACCGCCCGGCAAATCCAGTTGCCACAATTGGACGTCTAATGTGAGAGGTCAAAGGCATGAATTGTAGGCGTAACGATGGGTGACACGAGGTTAGAACCGGTTTGCGGCGTAAGACTGCCCGGAACCGCCCGGCAAATCCAACGGCCACAAAGTGTTTGGTCTAACGTGGGAGGTCATGCACCGTTTGTCATAAGGAATGAATTAAGGAATACTAACCATAATAAGACATGGGTATGGTTAGAGGGTTAAGTGGGGTGACATGTAAATTATGACATGTAAATATGGTCTTAGCCGGAATAAGATAAGGCATGTAAATTATGATATGTAAGTATGGACTTGATCGTAGAATGTGTAAGACATGGACATTTAAATTAAAATGGTTAAGTGGGGGACAAACCTAGTGGGGGCCAATCATAGGTGGGAGGCTTTTGTCGGATGGGGACCCATCTCAACCAGTAACCCGTTTGAGTATCTAATTGGGCCCGGTACTAGGCCGGGGTTGGGGCACGCTTACTGGGCTTGAATATAAGAGGTCAAAACGTGAATAGCAGTGGCAACGCAAGTCCAATGGGTTCATGTGCGTGCATGGGTCCGGGCTGGTAGGTAAGACGTTGTTACATCGTGTAGGTATGGCCGTGCATTTCATGTTGGTATCGGGGTTACCACTTTGAAGAGTGATACACTCCACAGTGGGGTCAGCACGTGTGCCTACGGGGTTTAGGGAGCCGATCGAATGGGTAGAGTAAGGGTACCTTAGCGGTAGTAGGAGCAAGCCGGCACCTACGATAGCACTAGGTACAGGTAACTACCAAGTTTGTCATGTGGGTACAGTTAGTGGGAAGGGATCAACCTTGAGTAAAAGAGACTAGTAGATGTGCGGTGTAATTAAGTAATGTGGTGTAACTTAGCAAAACTGCGGTGTAACGAAATACATGTTGGCTGAGTTGGATAGTCCTTTGGGTGCTAGTCTGATGTTGACTTCGGTCTTCGGGGTTGGTACTTGGAGGGTTGTTCGCTTAGCCAAGGTGTAGGACTGTCTTTGTACTTAGGAACGAAATCATATTGTCCATCCTTTTATCTACCTTATCTATGTTACAGCCATATCATGATGCCTATTTATGTCTTGATCATTTACCTTACCTGTTATTTGTTAAAATTATTGGACTCGCTAGATTTTATGTCTGACCCGTTTGTTTCCACCTCTTTCCTTTCCCCTCCCTCGGGTTTGCAAGGAGGGAATACTTCAGCTTAGTGCTGATTTCTTTCAATTGCTCAAAAAGAGTAGATGTATCGCTTTGGACTCTCTCATCTTTATGGATTTTCTTATGCTCAGTGGGGATTTATGCATTTATGTTATTTAAGTATTTGCTTCTTTATGTACTTTGAAGTTTTTGGAAAAGACTATTGATCATGTTGTAATAGTTTTGGAAACTACTTATGTAAGCTTCTATTGAGTTATGATGCTATGAAATAAGTTATATCCCTCCGTTGTGTTGTTTTATTTATTTGTTCTTGTAATTTATCTGTTATATACAATAATAACGCTTTATTGACATTGATGCATTCCCTTTGCGAGTGATATCAATGGACATGGGGTGTTACAGATCTGTATCTATCTAGAAGCCACGACACCTTCCGGTGATCAAGCTGATGTTCCTCCCCTAGCTGCAAAGATTTCCGAGCTATGGGAGGAAAGCCATTTCATGGAACTGAGATGCTCGTAGAGGCATGGAATTGGCTTAAAGAGGCAGAGGACTTGTTTGGAATTTTCAATGTGGATGATCGTAGGAAGATTTAGCTAGCCGCCTGGCTACTGAAAGTTGAAAGTTGAAGCTTTGTTCTGGTGGGAAGTAACCCAAGCGAGCAACCGGTGGAGACATGAATTGAATTTAGATAGAGGTTTGAAATGAATTTTCTTTCCTGAGCTGAGAAAGACATGCAAATGGAGAGGTTCTTGGCACTCAAACAAGGAAACAAGACTATTAAAGAATATGTGAATAAATTCAACCAGCTAGCAAGGTTTGGACTGGAACTGGTTTATACTCTGCATAAGAAAGCTTTACAGTTTTCTAAAGGGATGAATGTCCATATATTCCAACGGTGGCAACTTTTGAAAGGCTTATTGATATGGCCTTGATGCACGATGAAGACAAAGGAGAAAATAAGGAAGTTAAGGCTGAGGAAATAACGAAAAACAAGAAATCATGGCCTAAGAAAGGACACCATTAACAACAACAACAAAAGAAGGGCGAAAAGAATGACAAGTGTAAGGATAAGAGGATGTGTCACAGTTGTGGACGTGGGGGTCACTTGGTGAAGGACCACAAAAGAAGGAAGAATTCTTGCTTCAATTGTGGAAAGGTCAGACACTTTTCTAAGGAGTGCCCGAAGAAACAGGTACAAGGTCAAAGGGCAGAAGCTTCTGGATGGAAGGTGCATGCTCTCGCGACCAATGCTCCAAATAGAGGTAGGAAATTTCCATGGAAGGTTTGATTTCTCTTTCCAGTCATCCTATATAACTCTTTTTGATTCTGGTGCTTCACATTTTATTTAAATCTAGTTATGTGGTTGAATCTCTGCACTTAAATACTAGTATGGTAGTGGATCCCGTAGTTGTCTCAAACCCATGCGTGGTTTGGCACATTTGTCCATGATTTGTCGAGGTTTGAGAATATATGTATTAGGCGTCGAGTTTGAGTGCGACGCATATGTGCTCGATTTTATGGTCTATGGCTTGATTCTAGGGATGGATTGGATAATGATGTATGGTGCCATTCTTGTTTGTGATAAGAGGGTCGTTAGACTTTTGACTTTCCGTGGGAGGACCCTCGAGATTTCTTGCGACCCACAAGGCTCTGTTACGCTTAGTTTCCTAGAGTGTCTAGATGCATCTATCGATGATCTGCAATCTGTTCCAGTAGTCCGTGATTATTCTAATGTTTTTGATGAGGTACGGGCTTACCTCCAAGGCACGAGATCGATTTTCGTATATATTTGGTAGGCAATGCAAAGCCACTTGCATTGCTTGTGCGCCATATGGCTCCATGGGAAAGAAGGGAGCTTAGTAAGCAAGTAGGGGAGCTACTTGAGAAAGATTTTATCAAGGGAAGCATATCTAAATGAGGTTGTCCAGTAGTATTCGCGACTAAGGCGGATGGTTCGCTTCGCTTGTGGACAACAAAGAGTAGAACAAACTCACAAAGAAGAATAGGCACCCACTCCCAAGGATAGACGGTCTGTTTAACCGGCTTGTTGGTACATCAGTATTCTCTTAGTTAGACTTAACCACGGGGTTTCATCAGTTGAGGGTAGCTGAGGACAGTATTGAAAATACCGCTTTTAGGGCTCTAGATGGTTTCTTTGAATGGCTAGTTATGCCTTATGGGTTGACAAATGCAACCCCCTTTTTTGTTGATCTAGTGAGTAGGGTTTTTCGTAGTTTCTAAATAAATTTGTCTTGGTCTTTGATGATGATATCTTGATCTTCTCAAAGAGTGAAGAAGATTCCTAGGGCGTGTGGTTTCCAAAGATGGGATAACAGTAGATCCCGCAAAGGTAGTTGCAGTTTGAGATTGCCAAATTCCGAAAAATGCAATAGAGATGAGAAGCTTTCTTGGATTGGCAAGTTATTATAGGAAATTCATTAAGGACTTCACAAAGATATCATCCCCATTCACCAGGCTGACGAAGAAGAATTTGGCGTTTTCATGGGATATAGATTGTGACGTTGCTTTCCAACGATTGAAGATGGGCTCTGACAACAGCCCCATTGTTGATGTCAAAAGTTGGTCATTAGTGACGATCAACCCTCAATCGTGTGAAGAGCCCACAAATACTAATTATAAAATACAGAAAAGGTAAAGAAAACGGGGAAAATGCACAAACTTTTTATAGTGGTTTGGCAAAGACTGTGCGTATGTCCACTTTTTATACTATTTCTGCTTTGGATTACAAATACAATGCCTTTTCTATTTGAAGAAAGGAAAAAAGATGGCTATTTCTCTCTTCTAGAAAAGGTTTCTCCGGAAAGAAGTCCTCTCTTTCCTCTTTAAGCTTTGAGGTATTTATAGGTGGAGATGGCGACTTGGGCTGTTGTGACGTGGCTCTGCCATTCTGGGATGATTTGGACGCGTGGAGTCCATTTCTTGAATAGAATAGCGGCTGAAAGACTGATTCAACTATTCATAAATAGTATCCTTGGAAGCTGCAGCTTACGTGGCATCCATGGTGAGGTGTATCAAAAGTAGAGCTTTGTCTAGATGTGGTTAACCGCCTTTTCTTCCTTGAAAGTCGGGCTAAGTATTTGAACAGCTCAGCTGGATATTTCCATGCAGATCCAAAATAATCGGTCGATATACCCTATATGAGAGCGGTTCTCTCGGTCGACTGGGAGAGAGAATCTTCCGAAGTTATTGGTTTGCTTGAGAAGTGGTTCGGCCCAATTCATGATTACCTCGGACTGACCTTCTGCTAGGCTCCCTGGAGTGCGATCTATCTAATTTGGCTGGTTATTTGGGCTTCGATCCAACCTATTGCGGATTTTGCCAAAAAGAGAGCTAACACTTTGCCCCTCAGAGTGCATCTTCTTCGACAGAGGGAGGTGTGTTCTGAAATATGAATCAAAGCACAATCGTTCGAGTAGCTATGGTCACACCGAAACATATTAAGGCCAGAAAATCGACGATTCCGATGATTGTAAGGCCAGAAAACCAACAATCGAATTAGGTTTTATTAAGGACGGAAAACCGACAACCATTGGGAACCGTATTAAGGCTGATATGTTCAACGTCTTAATGAGAGTTAGCTCATTAAAAGACAAAAATAAACCGTTCTCGGCTTGGAGAAGGCTGATGGGTCGAGCATTTTATTTCACTTGGCTTTGAGGGGTGGCAAGTATCAACCATACTCGGCTTAGTGGAGAGTATTAACCATACTCGACTTAAAGAGGGCGAGCATTATCCATGCTCGGCTTAGTGGCGAGTATTAACCATACACAGCTTAGAGAGGGCGAGCATTAACCATACTCGGCTTAAGGCAAGTGTTTTTCATGCTCTACTCATGTTAGATTAATGCGTCCAGCGAGCAGTAAACGCTCGTGGTATAGAAAAAGAAGAGGCGAGTATCATCCATAATCGTCTTAAAGAAATATACCACACTCGACTAGGGGAGTAGGTATTTAGAAATGGTTGTAGGCTTTCGTGCTGACCACATTAAAAAAAGGGACGAGCATTATCCTTGCTCGGCTTTAGAATTTGTCAAACATTATCCATATTTGCAAAAGAAAATCATAGCTGCTAAATAATTGTTACAGAGAAAAGAAATTCTAAGAGGACAGCAGTTGACTCCAGAGTATGCCTAGGAGCTATATCCTAACCTCGTACATATGTACATTAATGTGTCCTTTTTATTGAAAGAAATATATCAGAAAAAAAATCTAATTAATGATAATGCCGCGAGTGCTATCTCAGGGTCCTTTCCTTTTCCAGGAGCTCATGGATCGACCTGAGCAGCTTGGGCAGAAGATCGCGGCGGCAAGGCCGGGGTGCGATTCTTGACATATTCGGGTAGCTCCCCTTTTCTGACTCGATCCTCGATGAGATCGTGCAAATGCCGGCATTCATTAGCGCTATGTCCAGCTACATCGTGGAATATGCAATATTTGCCAGAATCAAGCTCCATCTGGGTTGGCTCTCGTCGAGGTGGTCTTGGAGTGGGTAGGGACCCTCGTATGTCAAGATAGATATCAAGCAGAGAGGAATTGAGTTCGGTGTACTGGTCGTACTTACTTTCGATTCGAGGTCGCACGTGACGCTCGCTCTTTTCTAGGGCCTTTCCTCTTCCTTGATTCTGGCCATTGCTGTTGGATGGACCTTGTTGCTTGGCAACTAAGACCTCTAGGCTCCCCATCTCAATGTTGGCATCTTCTTGTCGGAGGAATCGCTCGGCCTCGGAATAGAAATCATCTATATCCTTGGGGGGATCTCTGGTTAAAGAAATCGAGAAGTATGACTGGTTCTGAACTCCTGCAATGGCGGCCATAAGTACCATCGATGGCTCGGGCCGATCGACCGACGCTACTGCCACGTTAAACCTTGCGAGGAAGGATCTAAGCGTCTCTCCTGATTGCTGCTTGATGGTGGATAAGAACATAACACTCTTTGGTCAGGTGATATGTACCCTAAATTGCTCGATGAAGCAGGTGACCTGCGTGCTCCAGCTGCTGATTGACCCCGTTGTTAGCTGTCCAAACCACATTCTGGCTATGTCTGTGAGAAAGAGCGGGAAGCACTTAGCCGTGAAGTTGGTCGATGCGCCAAGTACTTCCATATGTCGTATGTATCGCATGAGGTGGACGGTTGAATCAGTGCGACCATTGTATGGTTCGATAGTTGGGGAACTTTAAATCCGGAGGGTTTTGGGAATTTCTGATTTACCTGGTAAAGGGGCTGCAATTGACATTATCTATGTCTTACCGTGAGGAAGTGCCCCGATTAAAGCGTTGGATGGTGCTTGCAAGCTGGCTTTCATCCCCGAGGAGTCATTGCCATGAATTTAGTTCAGCATCCGGGAGAGCTTCGGTGCGAGGATCTGGCAAAAGCATGCTTGGAAGAGCGGTCATTGGCTGGGCTTGCCTTTCGAGAATTGAGTAAAGGAGCGAGGGAAGATGATTTCTAGGGAGGATGGCCCCTCCTGAGCCTGATGAGTGCTGGATTGATCCGTACCCATGACAGAGGGTCCAGGCTGATCCGACATAGCATGTGATGGTCGGGGTTCGAGGTTCCCCCTGGTTGCAGTGAGGTTAGAATGGTCTACGGTAGCATCATCTTCCGCCCCGGTGAGGACCGGTATGGTAGAGCTTTAGCTATGGCAAGAAGGGCCGTTATGCTAAAGAATGTCGAGCGAAGCCAGGGGATAGGAAGTGCTTCAACTGTGGCCAAGTGGAACAACACAAGGATAAGTGTCTGCAACCCCTAAAGAGAAGCAGATTGCGAAAGCATATGCTCTTAATGTTGTTCCGTCTTCGCTGAATGCCCCAACTAGGATGGAGAAATGAAAGAATGTCGTCATTCAAGGTATGCTTTCTGTTTATGATGTTCATGTTCGAGTATTATTAGATACCGGAGCTTCCCGTTCGTTTATATCTAGTGACTTGGTAGGTAGGTTGGGATTGGAACCCAAGATAGTCGATAGACCTTTAGCAATGATGAACCTGATTGGTGGTTCGACTAGCCTTTGTATGTTTTGTCGTAATGTAATCTTATCGAGTCATGGATGTATGTTTGTTTGTGATTGCTTTGTTTTGGGCTTTACTGGGTTGGCATTATTTTGGGAGTTGATTGTCTCCAAAGGTATGAGGTGGTGGTAGACCGAGAGGGCTTTTTGGTGACAGTTAGAGCGGATGATGGGCGGAGGGTAGTGTTTGGTGGTCTACCTAGTGATGGGGTAATGGCTAGGCTTCTAAATTCCCTCGACATCTTGCATGATGAGTTGTCAGATGTGCTTGTGGCTAGCCAGTATCTGGACGTCTTCGAGGAAGTGACTGGACTTCCACCACACCAAGAGATTGAGTTCCGTGTTGATTTAGTGAAAGATGCCAGACCTATAGTGATGCCACTTCGTCGTATGGCACCAAGGGAGCAGCGAGAGCTCGGGGTGCATGTGAGCGATCTTTTGAAGAAGGGATTTATCAGAAGAAGTGTTTATGAGTGGGGAGCACCAGTTGTGTTTGCTACCAAAGCAGATGGTGTCCTTCGATTGTGTGTAGACTACCGCGAGTTGAATAAGGTGACAAGGAAGAATAAGTATCCTCTACCGCGGATAGATGATTTGTTAGATCAGTTGAGTGGCGCGAGAGTGTTTTCCCAATTGGATCTCGCGATAGGTTTTCATCATCTTAGGGTGGAAGCTGAGAGAATAGCTAAAACGACCTTTCGGATGCCGTCTGTATTCTATGAGTGGTTGGTCATGCCATTTGGGTTGACCAATGCACCAGCATATTTTGTGGATCTTATGAATAGAGTATTCCGAGATCAATTGATTAAGTTTGTTCTTGTGTTCATGGATGACATACTTGTCTACTCGAGAACAGAGGAAGAACACAAGGAACATCTGAGGATAGTGATGGAGGTGTTGAGAAAACACCAATTGAAAGCAAAGTTTTCTAGGTGTCACTTATGGAGGAGGGAAGTGAGATTCTTAGCCCATGTTGTTTCAGAGAATGGTATTGTCGTGGACTCAGCGAAGGTGGTTACATTACAAGATAAGTCTACGCCCAAGAATGCAACAGATGTAAGAAGTTTCTTGGGATTGGCTGGATATTATCGTAATTTTATCCAAGACTTCTCCAAGATAGCAACACCGTTGACTCAGTTGACCAAGAAGAATCAAGCTTTCATCTAGGACGAAAAGTGCGAGAATGCATTCAAGAGTCTAAAGGAAAAGTTGACATGTGCATTAGTGTTAGTCATTCCTAATTGGGATGAAGAGATGACGGTATACACAGATGTCTGTGGTACCGAACTAGGTGCTGTATTGATGCAAGGGGGTAGGGTTGTAGCTTATGTTAGTCGGGAACTGAAACCACAAGAGAAGAGATATCTTGCCCATGATTTGGAATTGGAAGCGATCGTGTTCGCATTGAAGATGTGGGGACATTATCTCTTGGGAGAAAGATTCGAGTTGTTCACCAATCATAAATCGTTAAAGTATCTTTTCTCTCAGAAGGATCTATATCTCTAACAGCAAAGATGGTTAGAATTCTTGGCTTCCTACGATTTCGATATCGCATATACACCAGGAAAGGGCAATGCGGTAGCTGATGCATTGAGTTGAAGACATGCCAGTTTAGGGGCTATGTTTCTAGAATGGAAGCAACTGGAGTACATCGTTGGTATGATTTTAGACCAAAGTGCGAATTGGATCCAGAAGTATTAGCAAGTTTGACGATCAGACCCACTTTGATTGAGTGGATTGGTTCCAGTCAGATGGACAATCCTAACCTATTGGAAATCATCCCCAAGTTAGAGATGGGTATCGACGAGGAGATTGACAAGTATGGGCTTGATCGAGATGGATGGCTTAGAAAGAATGGAAGACTAGTTGTACCCAATGTCAATGGATTGAGAGATGAAGTGCTTAGAGAATGTCATCACTCAAAACTGACTATACACCCCAGTGGTAACAAAATGTATCGAGACATGAAGTAGACCTACTACTAGGAAGGGATGAAAAGAGACGTTGGGAAGTTTATATCCAAATGCATGAATTGACAGCTAGTTAAAGCTGAGCAAAAGAAGCCTAATCGTTTGTTGCAACCATTAGAAATTCCAGAATGGAAATGGGAACAAGTCTTAATGGATTTCATTGATGGGTTACCAAGAATTAGATTGGGCCATGATAGCGTTTGGGTGAATGTGGACTGATTGACCAAGAGTGCGAGGTTTATACCTATCAAGTCGAATAGAACGGCAGCTAAGTTAGTGGAACTATATATGAAGTGGGTAGTGAGATTTCATGGAGTACCTAAAGGCATTGTGAGTGACCGAGAGCCATTGTTTACTAGTGGGTTTTGAAAGAGCTTACAAGAGGCCCTAGGGTCAGAATTATATCTCAGTACCGCGTACCTTCCTCAAACTGATGGTCAGACAGAGAGGGTGAATCATATATTAGAAGATCTCTTGAGAGCTTGCATATTGGATTTTGGTCGATCATGGGATGACCATTTGCATCTAGTAGAGTTGTCATATAATAATAGTTATCAATCCAGTATTGGTATGGCTCCATTTGAAGCTTTGTACGGAAGACCATGCAACTCACCGTCATGTTGGTTAGAAACTGGTGAGAAGTTTTTGCTTGGACCAGATGTGATAAGAGAAACTTCAGACAAGATTAAGATCATTCAACAGCGAATGAAGACTGCCCAAGATAGGTAGAAGAGTTACGCTGATAGGAGGAGAAGAGATTTAAAATTCTCCGTTGGCGACTTGGTGTTTGTCAAGATTTCTCCATTAAAGAGCGTGATACAATTTGGTAGGAGAGGCAAGTTAACACCAAGATTTGTTGGTCCATTCCTAATTCTCGATCAAGTTGGGAATTTGGCATATAAAGTTGAATTACCAGAGAAGATGGCAGGAGTTCATAATGTATTTCATGTTTCCCAGTTAAGGAAATTCGTGCACGACCCCGATATGACTATTTCACCTGATCAGTTGGATGATATCGAAGTAGAACCCGAGGCGGTTGGGAACCGCAAGCCGATTCGTATTGTCGAGCACGATATGAAGCAACTTCGAAGGAAAGCGGTGAATCTAGTCAAAGTTCAGTGGAGCGAGAATGAAAATGACTGTACTTGGGAGACAGAGCAGAGCATTAGGAAGACGTATCCAGAACTCTTTTCCTGGTAAGATTTTAATTACAATTTATTTTTCCGCATGCAAGGATAGACTTGTTTGTTGTTTTGTATGCTTGATTGTTGTGAATGGTTGGTAGGCATGCGGGATCCTTTACTTGTTTCTTCATTAAGGAATTTTGGGGGCGAAAATTCTTAAGGGGGAGAATGTAACGACCCGCATTCTATGCATCACGGGATCACTGAATATTTATTTCTTTCTCATGAGAAATCGTATAGCCATGTAACTTTGGGAGACGACTATTGAGGTCATTTCCCATGTTCATGATTTTGGCCGATTTCTAAATGACCGTTTTGCCCCTAACTAATCTTGTTTCGTCCATAACTTTTGATTGATAAGTAGTTTTGACTTGAAAACACTTCCGTTTGATCCGGATGATGGTTTACCTTTCCGTAGAGTGGTCACATTAGCCAAACGGACTCACCGTTTGGGAGATATGGCTGAAACAAGGTTTAGAAGGTGAAAAAAGCTTAACTGTGCCTAATTAGGGTGACTGGCAAGAGGGCCCATAACATATTTCGGGATTAGGGTTATGGGAAAGCTGAGAACAGTAGGAAAACGATTTTTATTTCATTTTTCAGCCGCCTAAAACATTTCTCTAACCCTAGCCATGGCCTCCACCTTCTAATTTCATCCCAAATCGCTCTCTAATCAAGGATTAAGCTTAGCAACATCAAATCAAGGAGAAATAACACCATTTCAGAGTTAGAGCTGCTGTTAGATGCTGGAAATCGCCTAAATCAGTGGAGCTTCAGTTTTGAAAGTTTTATTTGTGGCTAAGGTGAGTGATTAGCACTGTTTATACACTAATTATGGTTAATTAGGGGTAATTAGTGTTAATTAGCGAATTTATGTATTAATAAAATTTGGAAAAATGTTTAGAAATTCTCAAACACCGTTTTAGACCTCTGTTAGAAGTTTGGGTTAATTTGGTTAAGTTTTGCTAATCCTATCATTAGATTTGCTTAAACATGCTTAAAGGGAAAATACGGGTTTTGGGCATGTTTGATCCGTTTTTGACAAACCAAATTGTTGTTTTGGTGTTTGTGGTCAATTCTATAAATTGCTATGACTGTATGGTATGCTTTGTGATTGATTAGAACAGTTAGAATGGTCGAAAACGCTGTCATATGGCGTAAAACAGTCGCTGGAAAAGTTACAGGAAAATTATGCAGGAAACTGGACCGGATCGGATCGCCCGACCCGATCGTGGCACCCCTCTCTGAACCAACCCGCTCGTGATGATGAAAACTGACCCGAACTGCTCGCCTGAGGATGCCAATCATGATCTAATGCTCTAAAGCTGGAATCACGAACCGATCCTATTTGTGGCCTATGTACCATGATCTGAACCGATGTGGCACGAACTGCCTGAGGAAGCTTATCACGCTCTGGTGCTGGAAGAGGAGGACCAAACTGGAGCACACTCGAACCGTGGAGCTTGGTCATGACCCAAACCGAAGGTTATGTCACGACCCGAGGAGAGCACCACGACCCGACCCGTATGGGCAGTCCGACCCGAACCAAAAGGGAGACTACGTACCAAACCAAGGAGCTTAAACGCGAGACATGATCTATGAACCAAATGAAGACCGATTCGGAGGAGACCAAAACCCGAGATGCAAAGGTAGTCCAAATGGGAAGTAGAACACAGGATCCAGATGGGAACCAACGAGTTAACTTCATGAGTTGGGCTTTGCTGCAGGACGTGTGTTAAGGGGTTATCGAAAGTCCACAGCTTTGATTCACCTCCTGGAGACGATTGTTAGGCTACGGATTAGTGCAGTGGGGTAGTTATTACTCCATGGGGCAGAGTGATCGTAGCATGGCTATGAGCTAGTGTAGTGAAGTCGTCATGACTTCATGGGGCAGAGTGGACATTGCAAGGACTAGTGGCTGTGGATCAGTGCAGTGGAGTCGCTATGACTTCATGGGGCAGAGTGGTCATAGCAAGGATTTAGGTGATCAAAGCGGTGGATATCGTATGCTTTACGCACTGAGTGAGAGATGTGAGGATGGTTGCTATGTTTGATTGTTTGACATCACTATGAAATGCACACCCCCACCCCCACACCATATGTTAGCGTCACCTTAGAGTATTGTACATCTTTTTGTGTTAACTCTTTGGTTGCAGGTCTAGGTTCAGGTATGATTTAGTATACCTGTTATTGTTCTGTTTTGCTGCTTATCGCTTATACCAGACTTTGGCCTGACCTAGAGTTTTATGTCTCTTCTTATTATTTTGGATTCTCTTAAATGGGCAGACTAGAGATAGGTTAGGTGGTTATGCACGAGAAGCTGTCCGGAGATGAGCAGGAGGCTTCCACGTACTATTTACATATATTCTTCCTGTGTTGTTGCTGGTCACTACTTTTGGCATTAGTAGTGTACCTTTCCTTTATTTTTCTTTAGAGACAATTTTAAAGTTGTAATAATGATGAAGTGGAACATAAGCTATATTTGGATTTTCCACTGCTACGATGTTTAGTTTTCAGCTTATGCTCTGTCTCACCTATTTTATGTCAAGTATGTTATTATTATATTTTATTCCATGCGCTGTGAGACATTCTACAGGTTCCTTGTTAGTTCAAATTCCCTTCTTTCCTTTCTTTGACGACCGTCCCGTGCTGGTTGGACATTGGCACAACGCACTTTCATTGGAAATGTCGGCTGGTGCGGGGCAGGACGTCACAGGTTGCCCGAGGAAAAATATGACTGTTATGGTTAAAAGGTCAATAAACATATGAACAGAAATAAAATGGGAGTTTATGGTTATTGATTGTTGTTTAAATTACTAAGTCCAATAAGGGAACATAAATAATAAATTATCCTAGGATAAGGAGTATATAACTTTCCATATTTATACAAGTTAATATTGAACTTATAACTAAAAGATTTGGAATTGGTAGGTTAATAATGTGAAATATTATTAACCATAGGAACCCATGATGATAATTAACCGTGTGCGTATAGTATTTCCGTCAAGAGAAAATAAACGGGAATAACTTAATAACGTAACCCACTTTATCCAAATAGGGAAGGACATTAAAGGCTAATGGGGTACGAACTTATTAATCTTCGTGTATAGTCCGCTTCCTTGGATCTTAGGTGGCTTGGGTCGAGGAGCCCACCTAGGGGTAGGTCTTTCGGTTTAGGGTTCTTAAATGGTGTGTGTGAGGCCTACCCAAATCCAAAAATTTAAAATGTCAGATATGGCTACCTATTCTATGGGAAGGAGTAAGCAACTAAGGAGATTTTCAAATAAGGTCACCTAGATGGTAAAGCAAAACACCCTCTCTCACCTTACACGGGGTATGGGTTTTATGTGTGAATGACGGAAGCCTTAACTAGTATGGCCCTGTAGCTAGTGCCTTCTTGTTTATGTTAACATTAATGAATCATCAAGGAGTATTAAGCGACCAATAGGTCCGCCTAGGGTCTTAAGTGATCGGGAGAATCCACCCTATCTATCATTAATAGTGAGGCGTCAAATAATAAAGGATGAGCGAGTGAATATATATATATAAAGAAACTCTGTAATTAGGGGTCCACCCTTGATTAAATAACCATCCATGTTCTGGTATAGAGGCTTCATACATATATGCATAAACATTATCTCGGTATATTATTTTGGGTATACCACCTTGGGAAGGGTAGTTAGAGTCGAGCGTAAATATTTACATGGTTAGGCCGGAATCACTAACCTTGGTGGGCATACATCTTAGGTTGAACCAAACGGGATACCTTTGTGTATTTTAATCTGTGTTGTACATTTCTTGTTCACCAGAATCTTGTTGTTCGGGCCCCCTCCTCATTACAACCACCCAAATTTTCTAGAGAAGGTATGGTTCTCATAGGTGTTTAGGTTTGGCTTTCGGTTCTCGTTCTCTCTCATGCTTGGTATTGGCAAAGTGACTTACTTTAAAAGATAGTTACTTGAGCTAATGCTAGTCTATCCTATCTTGTTTCTGCTGTGAGTTATCTTTATCGTACTCTGATTATGCACATGCTCATTTGTTTGTAGGTACCAGATTTACACGCTCCATGATTGGATGTGTTTGAGTTTCGATTTTTGTCAAAATTTGTGCTATGAAAAGTGTGGGGTATTACAACATTGGTTAATAGAGCTCTATATACAACATATAACTCAAGAGATTTGGTTTTATTTGATACAACATGTTATATACAGGTGCATGCATATATATATAAGGCATCAACAGTAGATATACAAGTGATGATTGAAAAAATATATAGGAAATTAGAGTGAGTTCACTCACATAATATGTCCTCTCTTTTAAACTTTCTCATTCATAAATTTTCACTATTCTTTGCCATGGCTTGCTGCCCTCATTCTTCCAGTTTTAGTTCGAATAAATATGAGTGTATGCAGTAGGTTAGTGTGTTTTTATAGATGCAAACAAAAGATAAAATAATGTGTCGCATCGGAAAAAAATGCATAGGTAATGGAAATGTTAGATGCAGTTGCTATGATTGATGGAAACAAGGCAACTATTGTAACGACCTGCTTTTGGGCTCGGTTCAAGCTGGTAGTTAGCCCACTCGAAACTTTCTCAAAGACGGATTGTTATGGGTACATACACATTAGAACATAAGTATGGGAACATTTCATCGTTATTACAACAATTTTACATCAGAGTACAGACAATTGACATACAGCGGAAAAATATCAGAGGACTGTAAATTACAATACAGTGGAAACATAAATACACAACGGAAGACTACCAACTAATCCATAGTATAGCTCTATCCATAGTCCTGGATCTTGCTTTAAAAATATATCCAAAAACCAAAACTACTAGCTTGCCACTTAACCAAAATTGTAACGACCCACTTTCTACGTATCGAAGGATCGTAGAATATTTATTTTAATTTCATACGAAGTCATACGGTCATGTAACTTTGGGAAACGACTATTAGGGTTATTTCCCACATTCACGATTTTTGCCATTTTTTAAATGACCTTTTTGCCCTTGGCGAATCTTGCTTTGTACGAGTGGCTATCCGGAGACGAGCAGGAGGCTTCCACGTACTGTATACATATATTCTCCCTGTGTTGTTACTGGTCACTGCTTTGGGCACTAGTAGTGCATCTCTTTTATTTCCTTTTTACAGACAATATTTTAAAGTTGTAATAATGGTTTGGATCATAAACTATATTTTGAATTCAACTACTATGATGGATATGGTTTAGTTTTCAGCTTATGCACTGTCTCGCCTGTTTTATATCAAGTCATGTTATTATTATATTATGTTCCATGCGTTGTGAAATATACGACAGGTTCTTGTTGATTCATCGTTTCAAACCCTTTCTTTTGACGATCATCCCGTGCCAGTGGGCATTAGCACAGCGCATTTCTAGGAAATGCCGGCTAGAGCAATGCCAGCTATCACACTTGGTATCAGAGCCTGGGTTGCGTAGTTTAACCTAGGGGAAGGCATTAAGGAGAGATAGTATACGTATATGAGAGCGCATGTTTCTGATATTTTGGTTTTCAAAAACTATATATATACTATTACTACATCTAAGGTTAAAGTCACACTGTCCAGGCACCACTAAGGAGATGGTTAATCGTTTTCTCTTTACAGATTAAGAAATGAGACGAAATACGAGAAGTATGGGTTCAGGAGACAACAATAGGAATGTCCCCGACATAAGGACGATGTTTATTGCCTTCATGCGAGAGATGCTTAGGGATGCTCAGGGAGCAGTTCCTAATGCTGCTAACGGTGGTGGTGCAGTAGTGCAGGTGCCTAGAGCCGATTTCGCCAAGCTTAACAAGGATTGTACTAGTCTTGGTGGGAAGCCGTTCCATGGAACAGAATTGGCTATAGTGGTTCAATATTGGTCTGGATAGTTATGAGTGCATCTACGAAGATTTGGGGATCGATGATGCAATGAAGAGGAAGCTAGCATCACGTCGGCTTCAAGGGCGAGCAATGAATTGGTGGAATGCCATTAAAGTGGCTACTCCCAAGGAACAAGTTACTTGGAATCAGTTTAAGACTCGCTTCAGTGACAAGTTTATCCCAACTGCTCAAAAATCAGAATTATTTAGGAAATTTTTGGAGCTTCAGAAGAATGGTAGGGCAGTCTCGGAATATATTGTTGAATTCGATACTTTATCAAAATATGGACTATTTCTTATTGATACTGCCGAGAGGAAGAATGAGAAGTTCGTAACTGGCCTAGATAAGTACTTGGTAGAAAGGCTAATAAATCATATAGATGAGACTTTTGAATCTAATGTGGGAAAGGCATTGAGGTCGGAGACCCTTTATCCTAAGCCAAAGACTGAGATCGCTGTTACATCTGCACAGGAGCTAAAATCGTAGGCAAGCGATGAAGGCAATAAGAATTCTCAGAATAAGAGAAAACAGAACCAAAACAAGGACTGTTAGAAAAAGAAGAATAAGAAAGATATCGAGTGCTTTAGCTGTGGCAAGAAGGGCCACTATGCCAGAGATTATCGAGCAAAGCCAGCGGATATGAAGTGCTTGGCGACCATGCGGGACATCACAAGGATAAATGCCCACAACCTCCTACGGAGAAGCAGACCGTGAAAGCATATGCTATCAACGTTGTTCCTTCTTCGTCGAATGCCCCAACTGCGGCGGAGAAAGTAAATGGTGTCGCTATTCAAGGTACGCTTTCTATTTATGATGTTCCTGTTCGAGTACTGTTTGATGTCGGGGATTCCCATTCCTTCGTATCAAGTGACCTGGTAGATAGGTTGGAAATGGAACCCGAGATTGTTGATAGACCTTTAGTTGTGACGAACCCGATTGGTGGTTAGACTAGTCTTAGTATGATTTGTCGTAATTTGGTCTTATCAAATCATGGATGTGTGTTTGCTTGTGATTGCTTTGTTTTGGGCTTTACTTGGTTTGGCGTTATTTTGGGAGTCGATTGGCTCCAAAGGTACGGGGTGGTGGTAGATTGTGAGGGGTCTTTGGTGACCATTAGTGTGGATAATGGGCGGTTGGTGGTATTAGGTTTCCTACCTTGTGATGGGGTGATGGCTATTTTTCTAAATTCCTTCGGCATCCCACATGATGAGTTATCAGACGTGCCTATTGCTGGCGAGTATCCGGACATCTTCGGGGAAGTGACCGGACTTCCACCACAACGAGAGATCGAGTTTCAGATTGATTTAGTGAAAGATGGCAGTCCTATAGTGATGCCTCTTCATCGTATGGTACCAAGGGAGCAGCGAGAGCTCGAAGTGCAAGTAGGCGATCTTTTGAAGAAGGGATTTATTCAAAGAAGTGTCTCGGAGCGGGGAGCACCAATTGTATTTGCTACTAAGGCCGATGGTTCCCCTCACCTATGTGTGGACTACCGCGAGTTGAACAAGGTAAATAGGAAGAATAAGTATCCTCTTCCACGGATATATGATTTATTTGATCAATTGAGTGGAGCAAGAGTGTTCTCCCAGTTGGATCTCATGATAGGTTTTCATCAGCTCCGAGTAGCAGCTGAGAGTATACCTAAAACAGCATTTCGGACGCCATCTTGATTTTATGAGTGGTTGGTCATGCCATTCGGTTGACCAATGCACCCGCATATTTTGTGGATCTTACAAATAGGGTTTTCATGGATCGATTAAATAAGTTTGTTCTTGTGTTCGTGGACGATATCTCGGTTTACTCAAGGATAGAGGAAGAACACAAGCGACATTTAAGGACAGTGATGGAGGTGTTAAGGAAACACCAATTGAAAGCAAAATTTTCTAAATGTCACTTCTGGTGGAGAGAAGTGAGGTTCTTCGGCTATGTTGTTTCATAGAATGGTATTGCTGTGGATACTGCGAAGGCGGCTATGGTGCAGGATTGGTCACGCCCAAGAATGCAATGGACATGAGAGAGCGGCACCATTAACTCAGTTGACTAAGAAGAAACAAGCTTCGTATGGGACGGAAGGTGCGAGTATGCATTTCAGAGTCTAAAGGAAAAGTTAATGTGCGCACCAGTGTTAGTTATTCCTAAAGGGAACGAAGAGATGACAGTATACAAAGATGCCTGTGGTACTGGCACTACAACAAAAACACCATATTACAACTTTAATTTTACAACGGTGGTAAATGCACCGTTGTAATAAATGGGTTTTTACAACGGTGGTAAAAGCACCGTTGTAATAAATGGTTTTTTACAACGGTGGTATAAACACCGTTGTAACTACAACAAAAACACCATATTACAACTTTAATTTTACAACGGTGGTTAAAGCACCGTTGTAATAAATGTTTTTTTACAACTTTTCTCCAGAAAAGTTGTAATAAATTTATTTTTAACAACTGTGTTATTTTGACAGTTGTAATAAAAGCCTATCACAACTTTTATTTCTTGACTGTTGTAATATATGACTATATTTTAATATTAACTATTTTCATTAAATAATTTTTAATAATTAATATTAACAACTAATTAGTAATTATTAATTAATAACCTATATATTAATATTAAATATTTAATTAAAAATACTTCAATAAATAAATAATTCATGCTAATAATTAGTAATTGACAACCAATTAGTAATTATTAATTAATAATCAATAATACATATTAAATATTTAATTAAAAATACATCAATAAATAAATAATTCCTACTAATAATTACTAATTAACAACCAATTAGTAATTATTTAATAATAATCAATATATAAATATTAAATATTTAATTAAAAATAATTATTTATAACTACTTCATTATTAAGTACTAGTAATTAATTAGTAAGTAATAACTAATGAGCGGTTAATAATCAATTAATTAATAATCAATAAGTAAATAACAATTAATAAATATTTAATTTATAATTAATCATGACTATTAGTAGTAATTAATATTTAGTATATAATATTTTTAATAAGTAATCATTGTTGAAAGTTTTTCCAAAATCTTTTGTCAAATATGATCCCTACGGAGGGGGGTCCAGGGGGGGTGGCAACCCCCAAGGTGGGGGTGCGGGGGCAACGCCCCCGCTAACGGGGTTCGACCTGCCCGGTCAGGTCGCGGGGGTCCGGGGGCAGCGCCCGGTCAGGTTCGACCTGCCCGAAACGGTACTTTTTGTGTACTGTTGAATTTGAATCTTACTTAAAATTTAACAACAATCGTTAATTAAGTAACAATTGTAAGTTAAAAATCAGTAGTAAATAATAATAATAATTTATAGATCGCCCCCGAAAAAAAAAATTAGGCCGTTTTCTCCAAATATAGATCGTACCCGTTTTTTTATTTTAAAATATACTTTTTTTCCTTCGAAAATCAAAACACTTCGGCTCTGAAACAAAATGCTTTTCGGCTTCAAACGTAATTATTAAGTTTATAATCTAAGATGTATAATCGTTTGTTAAATTATTAAGTAATAAACGTAGGGTAGCTTACAATAAAAACGTAATTTCATTTCCCGCTTACTGTACACGAAAATTTCATTTCCCTCCACCCTCGTTTCCTTTTAATTATCAATTCCCTCTTTATTACTTCTATCCAAACCCTAATTTGTTCTCGTTTCTTCCGCCGCCGCCCACTTTCGAAACCCAATTTCCTTTCCTCCCCTTAATCAAAACCCGTCAGCCCATTAACTCGTGCGAGATCTGGCCGAAGCCTTGCCGCGCCACTCGAGACAGCTCCTCCACCTCTAGTTCGTCAAAGCGCGCCGCCAGGGACCCATACCCCTCCCTGCTTCATCCGAGCCTTCTACCAGCTGGGTCGCCCACGTCAGCAACGAGCGCTGCCGAGATCCAAACCCAACGATAGTCCTTCCTCCGCCCTTTCGAGAAGCCATCGCGATTAACGGTTAGTTTAGTTACAGTTAAACCTTCTTTTATCCACTTAAATCCCAAACAAAACCGCGATTAAGGGTGTGATTCGACTTGTGTTAGTGTTGTTTTGGGCTGTTCTTATGTTTATTTGGTACAGATAATTAAGATGTTATCGACATCAGCATATGTCTTTTCACAAGATTTCCAGAGTTTGCTATAGCTGTGTAACCATTGTAAAAAGTGAAATGTTACTGTTTTTATCCATATTGTGTCCATGGTATTATCCCTTGTGCACATGTGTTATGTAGTGTTTGTAGTTTTAAGCAGAATTTCTTAATTTATTTTCATTTTTTTGTGCAAATGTTTAGGCATTTCCATGGTTAAAAGTGATATTAATATACCATGGTTGGTATACTCCAACTCCATGATATATAATTGTAACTGAGAAGTAAGATGGAATTTTGTATTCAGACTTTCACATAGTATATGATATCACCTCTTGATCATGGAATAGTCTTACAGTTACAGATGAATCCAATTCGCCATGAAAATAGAGGGAGAATAGTTGTCTATTTGAAAATGACAACTATACGTATAATTGAAAATGACAACAAGAACACATGAGTTTACACAAAACCTTTCTCTGATTATTATTAAAAACATATATATTGTTAGCAATCTATAGTGAATTTGTTACCATGAAATTGTCAAGAATGAACCTTGGATGTTAAGGCATTGAGATGCTGCGATCGCATGCTGAAAGAAAAGTGAAGTACTGCATATGAAGTACATTAATATTTTATTCAACATCAAATATATTGCTACCATCTTGTAACTTTTCTTGCTGCTTTTATATCATTCCCTAAACGTGGAATGCTGATTTTCTTTGTTTAGGCACACGATTAATACTTGAATAATTGAACCCTTGTTTGTTCACTTACAGCCTATATGCGTGTTTGTGAACTGCACTTTAATCTTTACCAGTAGTTAAATTTTGGTATAAACAATGTACAGGTTAAAATAGGAGATCTTGGAGAAGCAGCAGTTGTATAAAGGAACCATGCAACACGCACAATGACTGGAACGCTCGAATACATGGCACTTGAACTATACGAAGAGAACTACACAGAGCAAATCGATATTTACTCATTCGGGATGTGCCTAATCGAAATGCTAAGCCTAGAGCTAGACCGTCTACCTCGGATTTGTTGAGCGATCGGTTTATAGTGAGGAATGTATGTATTGTTATGACTGTTTTATGTAAAAGTGAGTTGTACGATAATGGATCACAAAGTTGTACTAATTCAAATATTGAAATAAAATATTTAATTGATTATTTCAGTTCAGTGTAGTATCATTTTATTCAATATAAATATATATTTTTATATGAAATGTAATGTATAAAGAAACAAAAATCATATTGTTATAATTAATAGTAGCAGGAATTACTACAACAGTGAAAAAAAGTTGTAATATGTATTACTACAACGGTGGAAAACAGTTGTAAAATATACATTTAACAACGGTGTCGCAACGGTGTATAAAAGTTGTAAAAGATTTCTGTCTATTACAACTTCTTAATACACGACGGTGGCTCCACCGTTGTAAAAAGTCTTTTACAACTGTTTTCCACCGTTGTAATAGGGTCATTTTGTTGTAGTGTGGACTAGGTGCTGTACTGATGCAAGGAGGTAGGGTTGTAGCTTATGCTAGTCGGCAACTGAAACCTCATGAGAAGAGATATCCTACCCATGATTTGCAATTGGCAGCGATCATGTTCGCGTTAAAGATGTGGAGACATTATCTCTTGGGAGAAAGATTTGAATTGTTTACCAATCATAAGTCTTTAATGTATCCTTTCTCTAAAAAGAATTTAATTCTTCTTCAGCTGAGATGGTTAGAGTTCTTGGCTCCGTATGATTTCAATATCGCATACACACCTAGGAAGGGAAATGCGGTAGCTGATGCATTGAGTAGGAGACATGCCGGTTTGGGGCTATGTTTTTGGAATGGAAGGAAGTGGAGTATATCATGGGATATGATTTCAGACCTAAGTGCGAAGTGGAACCAGAGTTGTTAGCAAGTTTGACGATCAGACCAACTTTGATCAAGTGGATCGGTTCCAGTCAGTGGGACGATCCTTATTTATTGGAAATTATCTCCAAGGTAGAGATGGGTATCGATGGAAAGAGAATGAGCAAGTATAGTCTTGACCGAGAAGGATGTCTTTGAAAGAATGAGAGTTTTGTTGTACCCAACGTTAATGGATTGAGAGATGAAGTGATTAGAGAGTGTCATCACTCAAAACTGACTATACATCCTGGTGGTAACAAAATGTATCGAGGCATGAAGCAAACATACTACTGGGAAGGGATGAAGAGAGAAGTTGGGATGTTTATTTCCCAATGCATGAACTGCCAGTTAATTAAAGCTGAGAATCCCAGTGGTTTGTTACAACCATTGGAAATCCCCGAATGGAAATAGGAACAGGTCTCAATGGATTTCATTGATGGTTTACCAAGGACTAGATCAGGTCATGATAGTATTTGGGTTATTATGGACCGATTGAAAAAGAGTGCAAGGTTTATACGAGTCAAGTCGAATAGAACGGCAGCTAAGTTAGCGAACTGTATATGAAGTGGGTAGTGAGATTTCATGCAGTACCTAAAGGTATTATGAGTGACCGAGATCCATTATTTACCAGTGGGTTTTGGAAGAGTTTACAAGAGGTTTTACCGTCAGAATTACATCTCAGCACCGCATACCATCCTCAAATCGACGGTCAAACGGAGAGGGTGAATCATGTATTAGAGGATCTCTTGAGAGCTATGTATTGGATTTTGGGGGTTTATGGGATGACCATTTGCATCTGGTTGAGTTTGCATATAAAATAATAGTTATCAGTCCAGTATTGGTATGACTTCATTTGAAGCTTTGTACGAAAGACCATGCAACTCACCATCATGTTGGTTGGAACCTAGTGAGGAATTTGTTCTTGGTCCAGATGTAATAAGAGATACTTCAGATAAGATCAAGGTTATTCGACAGCGAATGAAGGCTGGCTATGATAAGAAGAAGAGTTATGCTGATAAAAGGCGAAGTGATTTGAAATTCTCTGTTAGTGACTTGGTATTCGTCAAGATTTCTCCGTTAAAGAGTTTGATTCGGTTTGGTAGGAGGAGTAAATTGGCACCAAGGTTTGGTAGTCCATTTCTAGTTATCGAACAAGTTGGGAATTTAGCATATAGAGTTCGATTACCTGACAAGATGGCGAGAGTGCACAACGTATTTCACGTTTCTCAGTTAAGGAAGTTCGTGCACGATTCTGATATGACTATCTCACTAGACTAGTAGGATGATATTGAGGTAGAATCCGAGATAGTTGGAAACTGCAGAATGATTCGTATTGTCAGACACAATACAAAGCAACTTTGAAGGAAGACGGTGAAACTGGTCAAGGTCCAGTTGGGCGATAATGAGAATGATTGTACTTGGGAAACCGAGGAGAACATAAGGAAGTCATATCCAGAGCTCTTTACCTAGTAAGGTTTTAATCGCGATATGATTATTCCCTTGTTAGCAAACCACATGCTATGATAGGCTTGTTGTGTTATTATGTATGTTTAATTGTTTGGAAATGGCTGATAGGCATGCGGGGCACCATTGTATGTTTTCGTGGTTAAGGAATTTCAGGGGCGAAATTATTTAATGGAGGGAGAGTGTAACGACCCGCAATCTACGTATCGGAGGATCACAAAATATTTATTTTGTTTCCAAACGAAGTTATACGGTCATGTAACTTTGAGAAATGACTATTAGGGTTATTTCCAACATTAACGATTTTCGCCGAATTTTAAATGACCGTTTTGACCCTAACGAATCTTGTTTCACCTATAACTTTTGATTGGTAAGGAGTATTGACCTGAAACCACTTCCATTGGATTCAGATGATGGTTTACATTTCCGTAAGTGGTCACATTAATCAAACAGACTTATCGTTTGGGAGATATAGCTGAAATAAGGTTTAGAAGATGAAAAACAACATAATTGGGCTTAACAGGGTGATTAACAGTTAGGTCCATAATCCATTTCGGGATTAAGGTTATGGGAGGGATGAAATGAGTTAGAGAATGATTCCTTTCCATTTTCTCAGCCACCACAAACATTCCTTGAACCCTAGTAATAGCCTCCATCTTCCAAATCTCTCTCTAATCACATATTAAGCAAATTAAGATCAAATTAAGGCGGATTAGCATCAAAATCGAGGTAGAGCTGCTGCACTACATAGGAATCCGAGCCAAATCAGTAATGTTGTATATAACGGTGTTGTATACAAAATTATATGATTTTTTTGTTTGATGTTAACAACCAAATATTTATTATTTGAAATGTGTTTGTTACTGTACTGTTCTATATATACATCAAAGACAACAATATAATACTTATATTAAAATAGAATACGACTGTACAGACATTCATATATTTATACAGTATTTTATTTAAACTGAATATTCTATTTCAATATTCAAATAGTGCAGCTATTTAATACTCCACTATTTAAATACATTCACAGAATACTTGTACTTCATTTACAACTCATTTACATTCGCTCGGTACAATTTAATTTTACACTCATTCACTGTCATTTTTCTTGTCTTGTGTTTTCTGAATGCTTCACTATCACTTCAGTCTTCAGTCTTCACTGCTCACTGTTAGTCCAGTCATCATCTTCATACCCGTCATATTTAGAAACACGCACACACACAGAGTATATGGAACAGAAATAATTTTCAAAATACACGCGAATATAAATTTTATTTTTAAAATTTTTATTTGCCTCGGAGTTCTGGTATGTTTCTCAACATTTTTCATGACTTGATCTGATCTGTGTCTAGTCAGTTTGTATATGTATAATACAGAGACAGGAAATCTTGTCTGATGGCTGCAAATACACACGTGTATAGATATACACGTGTACACTGCCTCGCCAATCAGTGTGCAGCTGAGGAGTAGCCACGTGGACCATCTCGACTCAGTGCACTTGCACATGAAGATATCTCAAGAGCATGAAAAACAACTCAATGTAAAGTCAACAAGTTCAAAGGTGGTCAGCAAGTCAAAAACAACCCAAATAGTCGAGACAAGCAAAGTCATGTATACATATGACTACAAATCAGCATGCAAATATATCATTGTATACATGGCATGCCAAAATGATTAGATTGCATGGGAATGTAACATGCACACAAACATGTATGGTGGCAGATCAGAACAGCAAGTAGTTCAACCAGGGTGCACAAGCATAGTGAAAAAAGCAGCATGTTTATAACAGCATAAATGGACAAGGAAAAATCAGTGGATTCTGAAAATAGTGTAACTGTATGGAAAATGACAAATGTATATTTTTATCTCAGCATGAACATACATAATCAGTGGTGTAGAAGTATGAAGCGTGCACAGTAGCAGGATTCTACATGAATGAACAACACTTAGGGTACATGTAGCAAACATGGACAAGTGTTGTGAGGTCAAAGGTAAAGTAGCACTCAAAATCAACACAACAATGACACAATGTCAAAATGAAATGCAATGAAACAAATCAGTCAGCTTACATGGTGTTGACAATGTAAATGGTGTATGTCAACAAGGCAACAAAGTTCAGCTAACAGTTGACACAAGCAAGGACCAGACAAGAACAAGTTAATGTCAAATGCCAGAGAAACAGATTAAGGCAGTAAACAATCATACAAAGATGTTGTGCAAGTACACAAATATGAAATAGGTCTGAACACAGCTTGGTGATTAATTCCAATTGTACAGCATGGCAAACTAACATGGAAGAGACACACATGCAAATATATATATATATATACTGACAAACATGGCAGCAACTAATGGCAATAAAGTGGTGACTAAGCAAAATTAAAACTCGGCAACAAATCTGTTTTGAAGGACACAAATTGTTTCTAGGTTTCTTTTCTACAATGTTGCAAGTGCTCAGTGTTTCTTTCAGATTAGCACAAATCAATCTTGAGCAAAGAATTTTGCAAACTTAATATGTTTTCCAGAAATCAAGCAATGAGCTATTGGAAACAAATTTGTTGTTTCCTTTTTTAATCTTAACATTCATTTTTTTATTCGAAGAGAAAGCTTTTTGGAAAACATTAAATTCAGCAAATTTGGAAATTCATTGAAAGCAAGAATACCTATTTTCAGTTTATGACCAAATCATTTTCTGAAATGCACGGGACCAATTTTGGGTAAGATTCATTTAGTAATCTCGTAAGGAAATGTTTGGCAAGTAATTCATTTTTTTTTGAAATGATTCAGTCGATATAAAGGAGGACCACAAGTAAACGTTTATATGTTTCCTGAAATGCTCAGTTTAGTTTCGAGTCTCATTCATTCAAGAATTACAAAAAAAGGAAATTCAAGCAAAATCAGAAAGGGGAAACTACAAAATCAGTCAAGCAATCAAACCGAGTCATACAAGGAAATCAGAGATTATAGGATGTTATAATCCTATATATACACTATATCATCATCGATAAGCATCGTTGAAAAGGCAGAGCACAATCTATAAATAAAATTTAGAAGAAACTCACTGAGTTATCCACTGTTTTTCGATCGAGAGAAAATCCCTCCAAATCAAAAAGCAATCAATCAAAGTATCAAGCCACAAAGTGTCGAGCTTTAGAGATTAATCCATACTTCAAGCAATCGAATCGATTTGGGGAAAATTCTATAAACCCTAGTTTTTTTCCTTTCAATCGTCGGCCGCCATTTCTATTGCCAATGAAAAGTGATCGAAGAAATAGAAGTCGTGTGCAACTCATTTCAAAAGGGCCGGTCCATTTGAGTCAAAAGGGAGAATTAAGTTCTATTAGAACTAGGGTTTTGTTTATTTTCTTTATTGTTTTTTGTATTGTTGTAATTTGAATTATAAACGATTCAAATAGTTGCTAGAGTCTGTAAAATTCTAGGAGTTTCAGTTAGGGGTTAACTGATAGTTGCTAGAGTCTGTAAAATCTAGGGTTACTGGTTACGTGGTCTTGATCAGGGGAAATCTGATCTAGGGGATTAGATCAGTCTAGGGTTTTGAGTGTAGGGTTTGTACAGGAGCAGGGAGTGCAAGTTTACAGTGTCTGTAAGCGGAATCTGTTATTGACACCTAGTAGAAACCTTAGGAATGCAGCAGTAGGCAGGGTTTTGCCGAAGCTGGGTATCTCTGTGTGTTATTTCTTTTCTGCTTTTTTATTTCTACGACATTCTGTGATTTGTTTATTAATTTATATCCTGTTAGAATTTTAATTCAGCGAAAAACTATGATAAACCCTATTCACCCCCCTCTAGGGTTAATCTGGATCCAATAAGTGGTATCAAAGCAGGTATTTCATTAACTCTAGAGTCATGGGTCATCCTAGTTGTCAACTGATAGAGAGTCAGTCTAGTTCATCTATAACTATTTTCGATGGAGCAGATTTTTTAAACTAGAAATCAAAAATGGAATTTTGTTTAAAATCTGTTAATATTAAATGTTGGGTTCTTGTTATCAATGGGTTTGATAGTGTAGATATTACTTTCAATACTCATGCTATGAAAATTATATTTAATTATCTTAGTACTGAATAGTTTAATCTTATCTGCCATTGTTTATCTACACACGAATTCTGGAGAACACTAAACATGTTGTATGAAAAATCTGACAATAGCTCAAAATCCTAGAGTGTCAACACAGATTCAGATCTATGCTTAACAGGTCATGTAGACGAAATTTCAGATGAATCTGATGATGGAGAATCAACTGATGCTGAAACGGAAAATTTCACATATGAAGATTTAGTTTATATTGTGTTGATTTAACTAAATCTGTTGATAAACACAAACTGAAAAATAAATCTTTGAAATCTAAGAATCATGAGTTGACCAGAAAAATTGATAATTTGGAATCACAACTTGAATATTTTAAAAACTCTTCAAATTCAGATTGCAAAAATTGTTTGAAATTGGAAACCAAACTTGTTCATCTCAATAAAAATATTCAAAAGTTTGAAAATGAGATTCTGATCTTAAAAGAGAACAAGATTGAGTTATCGAGCTCGAACAATTTTCTACAAAAGGAATATGAAAATTTTAAGACTGATATAAATTCCAAATTTGAAACTACTGAAAAAGAAAACTTATTGAAATCCGATTTGATTTTCAAAGAGCTTGAAGCTGAAATTCAATATTTCAAGAAATTTGAATCTGAAAGTCGAAAACATTTTGAATTTGAGATTGCTGAGTCCCAAGCCAAATTTAATTTGCTTAAAGATGAAAATATGGTTCTGAAATCTGATTTTGAAAGATACAAGATCACTAAAAATCATTGTTTAGATTTAATGAAAGAAAACCGTGATCTTAAAACTAAAATTCAACGACTTGAGTCAACTTTGACTAAATTCTCTGATGGAGAAAAATCTTTGAACATGTTGTTGAAAAACAAAATTTCTATTGGAAATAAACATGGTATTGGCTTTGGGAAAAATAATGGTTTGGAAAAAGAGAACTCAAATGATTTTAAAAATTCTTTAAATCATTTTGAAAATATTCTTTTTGAAAATTTGAATTCAAATATTTTCAAAGGGTTTTTAAATCAAAAGGAAAATGAGAATTTGTTTGATAATAATCCATTTAAACCATTCTGGAATCCAAAAAGAGATAGTGAATTCATTTAATTTCAAAAGATCAAGGTCCCTAAAGGTACTTTGGTAAATTCTGATGGATTGTTATATAAACAAGTTTGGGTACCTAAAGCTATGAACAAAACTATGAGTAGTTTTACAAATTTTGTTAGACCACTCGATTCTCTAAACTGTTAGGTACCAGAGGTGGCTGAGGAACTACTACGCAAAAGAGATTTGGATTTAAGCTGCTCAATACTTCTGTAATCATTCACAATTCCTTAGCCAAGACTGATTGAGTTAGAGAATTATTTACTCACGTAAATTTCAAGTATAACCACTAAACTCAATCTTTGGAAATGTTTTTCTTTTTCTTTGTGTATACCTCCTTCTACCCCTTCTGTTTATTTTCTTTATCTCTTCTGTTTTGTTTTGTCACTACTATATATTTTTGTCTTTCTTTTGTTCTTTCTTAAACTTCCAATTATAGAACTCATATTTTCTCGAAATTCACTTTATTTGAATAGAACTCTGATAATTTAATTATTTCCAGATCTTGAATTAAAATTTGTAAATATTTCTGCAATTATTTTGAAGTTTATTTTCTGATTCCTGAATTTCTAGCAGTGCTGAAGCATTCATATCATATCTTGAACACTATTAGTATAAATTCTAAAATTTTGAAGATCTGAATATTTAATGAAATTTCACATATATCTGTTGTTTTAGCTTTCTTCTAATTCAGTTTACAAAAGCTTGAAATATTATACTCATTACAGCACACCAGTATTTATCAGTTGTGATAATTTCATTATTTTTGATTTTGGATTGGCTTGGATATTTTAAATTGTCTTGAATCTCAATGATACTTCTTGAAATTCATTTTGTATTCATGATCAGTATGGTTGAAATTTGTTTATTTGAAATCATTTAAAATTCTTAATATTTTGAATATCACACACCACTTAAATTTCAAATTATCAAACTTGTGTGAATAATTCATTATATCTCAAACTTGACATTGTTTCAAGTGATTTCAAATAAATTATTTTTAAAAATTTTTGGATCATGAATACCTTTCAAACTTGATGTAAATGATCTGAAATTTCTCTTATACTTGTCAGAAAATACTTATGGAAAATTCTTTGGAAATTAGGCCTTAAAACTCACCGTTATTTCATGATTATTTTATTTGAATACTTGTTTGTTTCAAAATCATTTGAAATTATTGATTTATTGGATCACACACATATCCTGAATCCGAAATTTAAAATCTGGTGTAATTGATTCATTGAATCATGATATCTTCATATTCCATAAAATGATTTAAAATAAACGGTATTTTTAATCTTAGATCATGAATCATCTTATGCGACTGTCATCCTGACAAGTTCTGCTTTGAAACTGTTATTGCTGCCTTAATATTGAAAACTGGTAACTGCTTGCTTTGATAAATTTTTTGGTCTGCTGCTCTGATAGAAGGAACCGCTTTTGAAATTGTTTGGTGACTGCTTGTTTTAGTATCAAATATATACCATTCTCTGATAGATGAAATTAAATTGCTTGATTTGTTGACCGTGCCTGCTTAGGATTTGTAATTAAAATTCTATTGTCTAAGATATCCTTGTTTGTCTCCAGTATCATGTTAAAATCTTCATTAATTGAGACGTCAAGTGGTATCAGTTTAGAAGTGTTGTTTTGTTTATTCTCATCATGTATATATTCCTTAATTCCTTTTGTATTGTATAGATCTACATATTCCTCTTGTAATTGATTTTCAATTTTAAAATTATTTATTGATTATTCATTAAGAAAATGAAATCAATATCCAAATTGAACTGTATGTATAACTCATCAAAATTATTAACAGATTTTGAAATTATGATGAATTGTGACTGCAGTATATTTCACAACAAGTGGAGATTTTATTTAGATTTCCATGATGGTTGAACATTTATTATAATATCTTTGAATAGGCAATTATTTCACATCCATCTCCTTTATCTATCATCATTCTGCCATCCATCATGTCTTTTATATTAATGCGGAGAGTTTTTTTTTAATCCTTTTGAATAACCAGTGAAAATATTTGTGATGGAAATTGGACTATTTATTATTCAGAATTAGTGATAATTTGAAAATTTTCAACAATCCCGATACAATCAAGCATATTTCATAATATAATTAATTTAGAAATTTATTTCACAATCCATTTCAGTGCCTACCACATTTCCATCATTCATATTGGTTGTATATACCGAGGAGTTTTTTCTATTTAAAGCTAAAAATGATAAAATATATAATTAATACATAAGTGTGTCTCTAACCTCATTTAAAAATCCAAGCTCTGGTTATGCATGGTTATGAGACAACTTATAATTTAAGCTGTGACTAACCATATTTAAAAATCCAAGCTCTGGTTATGCATGGTCAGTGTGCTCTTAAATAAAACAAAAAGAAAAAGGAAATAATGTGCTATAAATTGAAATTAATTTGAAATTCTCTTTGGTGTTTAAAAAACAGCCTATCAATCCATTTTCTAATCTATGAAATGTGTTAATATCTTATGACGTATTATGATTTGTTGATTAATAGCTATTGGGATTTGAGATTATACGCTTTTGTCACTTAAATTGAATTATTAATTATAGTCCAAATTCGTCACTGTTTTTGAACCTCATTTTTATAAACTTCTTTTGAAACAATTGAAAATCATTTTTTTTGTAACTCTCTCCATTTTATATAAAATTTATCGTAAATTCGTCATTATCTACAATGTGAAATATGCCACCTGTTCTCAGGATATTACGATTTTTGTTTGACTGATTAAGGTTTATGATGATCATTCTTCCTCTTAAGCTGAAATTATATTTTTATTCATCTTTCATCTATATTTTTAATTATGTATCCTTTTGATGATAACAAAAGGGGGAGAATGGGTTGAGATTTTGATTTACGAGTGAATATTTTATAAATATTATTAATTTTGAAAATTTATTATTATCCATATCATTCATTTAACTCATGCACAGTTATAGGGGGAGTTGTCTATTGTCTGGGGAGCTGATAAATAGGGGGAGTTCAATTTTCACTGTCAAACACATTTATTGTGCTCAAAATCTTTTATTTGTTTGTCATCATCAAAAGGGGGAGATTGTTGTATATAACGGTGTTGTATACACAATTATATAATTTTTTGTTTGATGATAACAACCAAATATATATTATTTGAAATGTGTTTGTTATTATACTGTTCTATATATACATCAAAGATAGAAATATAATATTTATATTTAAATAGAATACAACTGTACAGACATTCATATATTCATACAATATTTTATTTAAATTAAATATTCTATTTCAATATTCAAACAGTACAGCTATTTAATACTCCACTATTTAAATACATTCACATAATACGTGTACTTGTAAATTGACTGAATAAAATAGACAAGTTTGTTTGACAACAATAAAATAATATTTTATTTCTAACGAATTTGTTTTTTTACAAATAACAGTACAATTCATATATACATACTTTTTCACTGTCTGACTCATATACAGTTCACTCTACACTCTTTCTACATTCATTTACAATTCATTTACATTCACTCTGTACAATTTCATTTTACACTCATTCACTGCCATTTTTCTTGTCTTGTATTTTCTGAATGCTTCACTATCACTTCAGTCTTCTGTCTTCACTGCTCACTGTCAGTCCAGTCATCATCTTCAAACCTGTCATATTCAGAAACACACACACACACAGAGAGTACATGGAATAGAAATAATTTTCAAAATACACATGAATATAAATTTTATTTTTAAAATTTTTATTTGCCTCATATTTCTGGTGTGTTTCTCATCATTTTTCATGACTTGATCTGATCTTTGTCTAGTCAGTTTGTATATGTATAATACAGGGATAGGAAATCTTGTCTGATAGCTGCGAATACACACGTGTATAGATATACACGTGTGCACTGCCTCGCCAATCAGTGTGCAGCTGAGGAGTAGCCACGTGGACCATCTCGACTCAGTGCACTTGCACATGAAGATAACTCAAGAGCATGAAAAACAACTCAATGTAAAGTCAACAAGTTCAAAGGTGGTTAGCAAGTCAAAAACAACCCAAATAGTCGAGACAAGCAAAGTCATGTATACATATGACCACAAATCAGCATGCAAATATATCATTGTATACATGGCATGCCAGAATGATCAGACTACATGGGAATGTAACATGCACACAAATATGTATGGTGGCAGATCAGAATAGCAAGTAGTTCAACCAGGGTGCACAAGCATAGTGGAACAAAGCAGCATGTTTATAACAGCATAAATGAACAAGGCAAAATCAGTGGATTTCGAAAACATTGTAACTGTATGGAAAATGACAACTGTATATGTTTAACTCAGCATGAACATACATGATCAATGGTGTACAGGTATGAAGCATGCAAAGGAGCAGGATTCTACATGAATGAACAGCACTTAGGGTACATGTAGCCAACATGGGTGCACATACATTGCAGTTGCAAACATGGACAAGTGCTGTGTGGTCAGAGGTGAAGTAGCACCCAAAATCAACACAGCAATGACACAATGTCAAAATGAAATGCAATGAAACAAATTAGCCATCTTACATGGTGTTGACAATGTACATGGTGTATGTCAACAAGGCAACAAAGTTCAGCTAACAGTTGACACAAGCAAGGCCAGACAAGAAAAAGTTAATGTCAAATGGCAGAGAAACAGATTAAGGCAGTAAACAAGAATATAAAGATGTTGTGCATATACACAAATATGAAACAGGTCTGAACACAGCTTGGTGATCAAGTCCAAGTGCACAGCATGGCAAACTAACATGGAGGAGACACACATGAAAATATATATATTGACAAACATGGCAGCAACTAATGGCAATAAAGTGGTGACTAAGCAAAATTAAAACTCGACAACAAATCTGTTTTGAAGGACACAAATTGTTTCCAGGTTTCTTTTCTACAATGTTGGCAAGTGCTCAGTGTTTCTTTGAAATTAGCGTAAATCAATCTTGAGTAAAAAAAATTGCAAACTTAATATGTTTACCAGAAATCAAGCAAGGAGCTATTGGAAACAAATTTGTTGTTTCCTGTTTTAATCTTAACATTCATTTTTTTTATTCGAAGAAAAAGCTTTTTTGAAAAAAATTAAATTCAGCAAATTTGGAAATACATTGAAAGCAAGAATATCTCTTTTCAGTTTATGACCAAACTTCTGAAATGCATGAGACCAATTTTGGGAAAGATTCATTTTGTAATCTCGCAAGAAAACATTTGGCAAGTAATTCATTTTTTTTTGAAATGATTCAATCAATATCAAGGAGGACCCCAAGTAAACATTTATATGTTTCCTAAAATGCTCAGTTTAGTTTCGGGTCTCATTCATTCAAGAATCACAAAAAAAGGAAATTCAAACAAAATTAGAAAGGGGAAACTACAAAATCAGCCAAGCAATCAAACCGAGTCATACAAGGAAATCAGAGATTATAGGATGTTATAATCCTATATATACACCACATCATCATCGACAAGCATCATTGAAAAAGTAGAGAAAAATCAATAAATAAAATTCAGAAGAAACTCACTGAGTTATCCATTGCTTTCCGATCGAGAGAAAATCCCTCCAAATCAGAAAGCAATCAGTCAAAGTATCAAGCCATAAAGTGTCGAGCTTTAGAGATTAATCCATACTTCAAGCAATCGAATCGATTTGGGGAAAATTCAGTAAACCCTAGTTTTTCCCTTTCAATCGTCGACCACCATTTTTATTTCAAAGGAAACATGATCGAAGAAATAGAAGTCGGGTGCAACTCATTTCAAAAGGGCCGGTCCATTTGAGTCAAAAGGGAGAATTAAGTTATATTAGAACTAGGGTTTTGTTTATTTTCTTTATTGTTTTTTTATTGTTGTAATTTGAATTATAAACGATTCAAATAGTTACTAGAGTCTGTGAAATTCTTGGAGTTTCAGTTAGGGGTTAACTGACAGTTGCTAGAGTCTGTAAAATCTTGGGTTATTTAGTTACGGGGTCATAATCATGGGAAATCTGATCTAAGGGATTAGATCAGTCTAAGGTTTTGAGCGTAGGGTTAGTACTGGAGCATGGAGTGCGAGTTTACAGTGTCTGTAAGCGGGATCTATTGTTGACACCTAGTATAAGCCTTAGGAATGCAGCAGTAGGCAGGGTTTTGCTGAAGCTGGGCATCTCTGTGTGTTATTTCTTTTCTGCTTTTTATTTCTGCTGCAATCTATAATCTGTTTATTAATTCATATCCTATTAGAATTTTAATTCAATGAAAAACTGTGATAAACCATTTTCACCCCCCTCTAGGGTTAATCTAGATCCAACAAGTTACAGTTTCAAATCTATCATTTATTTGTGGCTAAGGTGAGTGATTAACATGTTTATTCACTAATTAGGGATGATTAGTGATAATTAGCGAAATTATGACTCAGAAAAATATAGAAAAATATGTAGAAATTCTAAAATATTATTTTATGTCACTGGCATAAATTTGGGTTAATTTGGATTAAGTTTGCTAATCCTATAGTTAAAAATGGTTAAGGGGAAAATCATGGTTTTAGGTATGTTTGAACTAAGATAACTTATGTGATTGATGTTTTGATTGAACCTATATGTTGCCACTACTGTTTGGTATGTTTTATGATTGTTTAGTAAAGTTAGAATTTTTGAAAACGCCGTCGTATGGTGAGAATGGAGATACAAGCTTGATGGAAATTCTACAGCAATCCGGATCGGATCGGCTAGGAGATTGCACCGGATGAGTTGAACCGAACCAGATTGGGGCACGACGAGAAGGAATGCCACTTGCATAGAATTGGAGTTGGAGTGGGATTCGGATCGCACCAGGAGGAACCGAACCAAACCGCACCATGGAGCACCACGATCCGAATCAAGGAAATGACCACGAACCGAGCCCAAATGGAAAGCACGAACAAAACTGATGGGCACGAACCAAACTAGGGTGTGGATCACGAGCACCGAACCGAACCAGATTTGAAGTTACTACTACGCGATGATGATCGTGAACTCTTCTGAAGGACAACTTCAATCCAAAAAAAACCTGATATGTAAAGAAAGTCCAGATGAGAGGTTATAACTCAGGATTCAAATGGGGATCGACGAGTTTACTTCTATGGTTGGACTTTGTTGCGGGACGTGTGCAAAGGGGTTATCGATGTTTACAACTTTGGTTAACTGTTGAGAGAGTAGGTATTGACTATATACCAGTGCAGTGGGGTCAGAGGTTGTATAGATTTGGACTCCATTAGGGCTCCAAAGGGCAAAGTGGTCGTAGCAATAGTTGTACGAAGTGGAACTCCGTCACGGTCCCCAAATGGTTCTAGTGATCAAAGTGGTGGATATCGTATGCTTTACGCACTGAGTGAGAGATGTGAGGATGATTGCTATGTTTGATGTTTACTATCACTATGACACACACACACACACACGCATTTTTACACTATATGTTAGTGTTACCTTAGAGTATTGTACATCTTGTTGTGCTAACTCTTTGATTGCAGGTCCAGGTCAGGTATGATTTCTTATACTTGTTATTTCCCTATTTAGTGGTATAGATTTGCTATCGCTCTTACTAGACTTTCGTTTGACCCAGAGTTTTATGTCTCTTCTTATTACTCTGGGTGCTCCTAAACAAGTAGACTAGAGACAAGTTAGGTGGTTATGCACGAGTAGCTGTCCGGAGATGAGCATGAAGCTTCCACGTACTATATACATATATTCTCCATGTGTTGTTGCTGGTCACTGCTTTGGGCATTGGTAGTGTACCTCTTTTATTTCCTTTTTAGATATAGTATTTTAAAGCTGTAATAATGGTTTGGATCAAAAGCTGTATTTTGGATTTTGCTACTCTGATGGATGTGGCTTAATTTTCAGCTTATGTACTGTCTCTCCTGTTTTATATCAAGTTATATTATTATTATATTTTATTCCATGCGTTGTGAGATATACTAGAGGTTCTTGTTGATTAATCATTTCAAATCCTTTCTTTTGACGACCATCCCATGCCAATCGGGCATTGGCACAGCGCATTTCCAAGGAAATTTCAGCTGGTGCGGCGCGGGCCATTACAAAAATTCTACATTTTTGCTCTGAATTAGTTGCTACTAAACATGTATACTTGGGTACACATTTATTTGCATAGATCAAGGGAAATGTGAGATTTTTAGGAGATTCTAGGTTTGGAAACCCAAGCGGACCCATGGGCGGAGGTGTGCGGAGGTGGTGCATGGGCGGGTGGGGTCAGGGCGTGAGTATATGGGGCCCAGAAGAGGAGTTTCTTGGGGTGTATGCTAGGTTTTAAGGTAAAAGGTCGTATTTTTGGTGCTTTAAGGAGGAGATAAGGGCTTAGAGCTTAAGGGGCCCAAAACCTGGAGTATGGATTATAGGGAACTAGTGGGTAGTGTGCCTGGTGGTGGAGGGCTGCTGTAGGGTGGCGTTCTTCTTATGGGAGAGGTGGAAGGTGAGTAATGGTGGAAATGTTTAAGGAAGAAGATAAAGGAAAAAGAAATGGCACATGCCTAAGGTACTTAGGTGGAAATGGATTTTTGGAAGCAAATGACAAATGTCTTACTGTACAATTTGTTGTATAAATTTTATAGCTTATAGGAATTGGTGAATAAGGAAATAAATTTGATATTCTACTACAATTCAGAAATAAAGTTCCAATTAGCCTGGTCTATTCAAATTCGGAGACCATTTGAAAAATGGGCTTATTTGTAGCTTTTACCGAATTTTCACTAGTTTTTCAACACGCATTTATATTCTAGATGCTTACATATTGACTCCGATCGACTGCTTATGTATTGACTCCGATCGACTTGAAATTTTAGATGTTATCATATTTCTACATTACGGATTCGGCAAATTTGGTTTCATCAGATTCTGGGACTGTTTCAAGAATGGTCCATTTTCAGGTCATTATAATAACATTAAAATTTTGATTTTTAAAATTTTCACTTTTAAATTAATTTTAAAAGTTTATTATCCTTGGTTTAATGCCAAAAAGACATAAATCCAAGTTTAGGATTAATTTTCAATCATTACCAAGTCCAAATTCAGCATTTACCATTTTGAAATCCACCAAAATCAATTAAAATTCGTATTTAAATTGACTAAAAAAATTGTGTCGTTACAGCAATGTTGATTGAAAGAATACGAAGTTAGGTTTAGCTATGCTTAGATGAGAAGAAAGAAGGAAGCTATGGGTTTTTTTGTGTATGTTTTGATTGAAATGGATATAGCTATGCATATTGATGTGATTATGTATATTGAAAAGAAGAAAGGTATGTTTCCTTAGCTATGCTTGTTTTGATGAGAAAAGACTGTTGCCTATAGTATTAGTTGTTCCTATATTTCTTCGTATGACAAGGCACGGTAGTCCTATTTGATGTACATATATAGCCATGTCCTTAGCTTGCTTCTAATTGCTTCTTAGGAAAGAAATGCACGACCACGTTATAATGACGTACAAATATTTGTGCTAGCCATGTGAAAATAGTAGATACAAGGTAGGATGGTTTGAAGCTGCAGCATAGGTGATTGAAACGAATGAAGCAATACCATTGTGTGTGTAGTTTGATTTGAAAGAGTATCTAGGTTAGGTTGTAGCTAGTTTTATAGTTGCTACAAATGAAAAGAAATGGCCAAGTCATGTTTTAAGGTACAAACATTTGTGTCGGCATATGTAACGACCCGCATTCTACGCATCATGGGATCGTAGAATATTTATTTCTTTCTCATGCGAAGTCATATAGCCATGTAACTTTGGGAGACGACTATTGGTGTCATTTCCCGTGATCAGGATTTTTGCCGATTTTTAAATGATCGTTTTGCTCCTAGCTGATCTTGTTTCGGCCATAAATTTTGATTGGTAAGGAGTTTTGACCAAAAAACCTCCATTAGATTTGGATGATGGTTTACCTTTCCGTAGAGTGGTCACATTAGCCAAACGGACTCACCATTTGGGAGATATGGCTGAAACAAGGTTTAGAAGGTGAAAAACAACTTAACCGAGCCTAATTAGGGTGATTAGCAAGAGGGCCCATAACCCATTTCGGGATTAGGGTTATGGGGAGGCTGAGAATAGTAGGAAAACGATTTTTATTTCATTTTTTAGCCGCCTAAAACATTTCTCTAAACCTAGCCATGGCCTCCACCTTCTACTTTCATCCCAAATCGCTCTCTAACCAAGTTTAAGTCTAATCCACATCAAATCAAGGCAAATTAGCATCAAAATGGGAATAGAGCTGCTGTGTTGTATAGAGATTTGACCCAAATCAGAGATATTTTTAGATCTAAAGTTAATGTGTGGCTAAGGTAAGTGATTAGCATTGTTTTTACACTAATTACAGTTAGTTAGGGTGATTTGTGTTAATTAACGAAATTATGCATGTTAAAAATCTGGAAAAATGTTTAGAAATTCAAAAATATTATTTTAGGGCTTTGATAAAAATTTGGGTTAATTTGGTTATGTTTTGTTAATCCTATCATTAGTTATGCTTAAACATGATTAAGGGGAAAATATGGGTTTTTGAGTATGATTGATCCATTTTAACACATTAGATTGTTGTTTTGGTGTTTATGGTTAATTATACATGTTTCTATGACTGTTTGGAATGTTTTATGATTGTTTAGAACTGTTAGATTGGTCAAAAACGCCGTCGTGTGGCATAAAACAGTCGCTGGAAAGCTGTAGGAAACAGTCCAGGATTTTGACTGAACTGGATCGGATCGGTGCAGGACGAACTGACCCATTCGTGAAGCCCTTCTCACGAACCGCTGGTGGAGCCATGAAGCCTGGAGGAACGAACCAGTCCGCTCGCACCTAAAGCTCACGACCTGACCCGCTCGTGAATGATGGCATCGAACCGACCCGAACCCAATGGGTGCTCGCGATCCGACTCGAGGTGTTGACATACATGGACTGGTTTGAAGGGAGGATTTCTGAACCGAGCCTCTTCTGCATGGTGACCACGAGCTGAAGCACACCCGAACCGAGCCGTGGAGCTACTTCGACCCGACCCGAAGAGCACAACCTGAGCCGTTTGGTGGACCACGAACCATGCTTGCACACTTGAACCAGCCTGATGTTCTGGAGCTGGAATCACAACCCGACCTGAACGGGGTCGATGACCATGGACTGAACGAGGAGGACAGGACCGATTCAAATGGAAGCTTATTTCCAAACTGGTCTGATAATGACCAAAACCTGTGATGCAAAGGTGGTCCAAATAGGAAGTATAACTCAGGATCCAATTGGAAACCAACGAGTTGACTTCATGAGTTGGACTTTGCTGCGGGACGTATGCAAAGGGGTTATCGACGTCTACAGCTTTGATTCACCACTTAGACAGATGTTAGGCTACGTATCAGTGCAGTGGGGGTAGTTATTACTCCATTGGGCAGAGTGATCGTAGCATGGCTATGAGCCAGTGCAGTGGAGTCATCATGACTTCATGGGGTAGACTGGACATAGCAAGGATTAGTGGATATGGATTAGTGCAGTGGAGTCGTCATGACTCCATAGGGCAGAGTGATCATAGCAAGGATTTGGGTGGTCAAAGCAATGGATATCGTATGCTTTACGCATTGAGTGAGAGACGTGAGGATAGTTGCTATGCTTGATTATTTGCCATCATTATGACATGCACACCCCCACCTGCGTATCTTTACATCATATGTTAGCGTCACCTTAGAGTATTGTACATTTTGTTGTGCTAACTCTTTGGTTGCAGGTCCAGGTGCAGGTATGGTTTAGTATACCTATTATTGTTCTGTTTTGCTACTTTTCACTCATACCAGACTTTTGTCTGACCTAGAGTTTTATGTCTCTTCTTAATACTTGGGTGCTCTTAAATGGGTAGACTAGAGACAGGTTAGCTGGTTATGCATGAGTAGCTGATCTAGAGACAAGCAGGAGGCTCCCACGTATGATATATATATATATATATATGTATTCTCCCTATGTCGCTGCTGGTCACTACTTTGGGCATTAGCAGTGTACCTTTTCTTTACTTTGCTTTGGAGACTGTTTGAAAAGTTGTAATAATGGTGATATGGAACATAAGCTGTACTTAAATTTCCGCTGCGGTGGTGATTATGGTTTAGTTTTCAGCTTATGCATTGTCTCACTTGTTTTATGTCAAAATTATGTTATTATTATATTTTTATCCCATGCGATGTGAGATATTCTACAGGTTCGTTATTAGTTCAAATTCCCTTCTTTCCTTTCTTTGACGACCGTCCCGTGCTGGTTGGACATTGGCAGAGCGCACTTCCTTTGCAAATGTTGGCTGGTGTGGGGCGGGCCGTCACATTTGGTATTAGAGCTCTAGGTTGTGTGGTTAACCTAGGGAAGACACCAGGGAGAGATAACACGTATATAAGAGTGCGTATTTGTTATATTTTGGTTTTCAAAAGTTATATATATATATATACAATTAGTATATTTAAGGATGAAGTCACACTTCACTGGCACCACTGAAGAGATGGTTAATTGTTTTCTCCTTAGAGATTGAACGATGAGCCGATATACTAGGGGTACTAGTAGAGGAACTAACAATGGGAATGCTCCTAATATAAGGACGATGTTCACTGGCCTCATGAGAGGGATACTTAAGGATGTTCAGATTGCAGCTCCTAATGCTGCAAATGGTGGGTGCAGCGGTGCAGGCGCCTAGGGCCAATTTCGCCAAGCTATGCAAGGACCACACTAGCCTTGGTGGGAAGCCGTTCCACGGAATGAAATCGGCTATAGAAGTTCAGGATTGGTTGGATAGCTGTGAGCGTATCTTCGAAGACTTTGGTATTGAGGATGCGATGAAGAGAAAGCTAGCATCCCGTCAGCTGCAAGGACGAGCGATGAATTGGTGGAATGCTATTAAGGCAGCTACTCCAGAGGATCAAGTTACATTGGATCAGTTTAAGGCCCGATTCAGTGAAAAGTTTATCCCAGCTGCTCAGAAGTTAGAGTTTTTTAGGAAGTTCTTGGAGCTTAAGCAGAATGGTAGGGTAGTCTCGGAGTATATTGCTGAGTTCGATACTTTATCGAAGTATGGATTATCTCTTATCGACACTCCCGAGAAGAAGAATGAGAAGTTCATATCAGTACTTGGGAAAAAGGCTTATAAACCATATCGATGAGACGTTTGAATCGATTATGGGGAAAGCTATCAGAGAGTCTATACCCTAAGTCAAAGATTGTGGTTGCATCTGCAGAGGAGCCAAAACCGCAAGCAAGCGGTGGAGGCAAGAATGTTTCTCAGAATAAAAGAAAGAAGAATCATACCAAGGATGGCCAGAAGAACAAGAGTAAGAAAGATGTTGAATGCTTTAGCTGTGGCAAGAAGGGCCATTATGCTAAAGAATGTCGAGCAAAGCCAGCGGACAGGAAGTGCTTCAACTGTGGCCAAGTGGGACATCACAAGGATAAGTGTCCGCAACCCCCTAAGGAGAAGTAGATTGTGAAAGCATATGCTCTTAATGTTGTTCCTTCTTCGTCGAATGCCCCAACCGCGGTGGAGAATGGAAAGAATGTCATTGTCCATGGTATGCTTTCTGTTTATGATGTCCCTGTTCGAGTATTGTTTGATACCGGAGCTTCCCGTTCCTTCATATCTTGTGACCTGGTAGATAGGTTGGGATTGGAACCCGAGATAGTCGATAGACCTTTATTGGTGGTGAACCCAATTGGTGGTTCGACTAGCCTTAGTATGATTTGTCGTAATGCGGTCTTATCGAGTCATGGATGTATGTTTGTTTGTGATTGCTTTGTTTTGGGCTTTACTGGGTTTGGCATTATTTTGGGAGTCGATTGGCTCTAAAGGTACGGGGTGGTGTTCGGGTATATGAAGATAGAAGACCGGGAACCCCTTCCGGTATTAATGAAGTTGGTACTCCCTTCGGGTTTGCTTTGTGAGTGAAAGTTCTCTCATGCTCTGAGTGCTCCCTTTGAGATTTTTCTCCCATATACGGGATGAGAATTGAGCAGAGGTTGTACGTTCCCCGAGTGCTCCTTTCGACTTTTTCTCGCTTCTGCTGGATGATATTTGAGTAGAGGTTGTACGTGCACCGAGTGCTCCCTTCGAGCTTTTGCTCACTTCTACGGGATGAGATTTGAGCAGAGACTATACATGCTCCAAGTGCTCCCTTCGATCTTTTGATCCCTTCTATGGGATGAGATTTGAGCTGAGATTATACGTGCTTCGAGTGCTCCCTTCGATCTTTTGCTCCCTTCTGCGGGATGAGATTTGAGCAGAGAGTGTACGTGCTCTGAGTGCTCCCTTTCAGCTTTAGCTCTCATCTGCGAGATGGGATTTGAGCAAAGGTTGCACATGCTCCAAGAGTTCCCTTCGAGCTTTTATTCCCTTCCACGGAATGAGTTTTATAGGCAGAGGATGTACGAGCCTAGGGTGCAAACACAAAGTTCGCGATGAGAACACATCTCCCCGACGAGCACACAGCTCGCGGGTGCGAGAATACATCTCATAGGAGAGTACACAACTCGCAGGTGAAAACACATAGTTCGCGACAAGAACACATCTAATGGGAGAGCACACAACTCGGGTGATCACATAGCGCTTTAAGTGCAAGCATACAGCTCGCGCGAGCATGTAGCTCAAAGTAAGGTAGGATGTTAACATATTGAAAATTGCAAGTATGCTTGAGAATTCTCTAAATGCATTAATATGATGCTTGAGTTAAGAGAGATGTTACCATATCTTCATGATATCTAGCTGTTTTCCTGAAGTACAGGGCACGCTGATGCTATGTGGCCGGGGATTCAGCAAGTGCGGCATGTGCGCAGCTCGCAGCATTGATTAGCACAGTGATTCTTTGATCAACAATTGTTTCAGCTTCCATGAGCAGTGTTTGAAGCTTTGGCTTTAGGGGGTGCCACGCCTTCTTTTCACGCTGGAATGAGGTTAAAAATTCTTATCGGGATCCCCCTTCTTGTTTGAGCTTCTTCTCGAATAATCGGACTCATCCATACGAATGAATTTGTCTTCTTGGAGGTATAAGTCCTGCAAGCTTCCACATCCACAGATATATAACTCCTTTCAGAATGGTGTATTCTTAATTAGACCAGAATAAACAGTGATAAGCTTCTCCTGATTGTTCATGTCATCTGCTTTTAGAGCCTCCGCCTTAAGCCCTTCTAAGTAACTACTAAGAGATTCTTCTGGTTTTTGCTTTATATTTGCAAGGATCGTATAGTCCACGGCCGAGTCTTTGCAAATGCCGAAATATGTTGAGAATTCATGAGAGAATGGTTTCCATGAATGGATGGTATCCTCTAGATATTGTCAGTACCATTTGGCGCCTGCCCCTTGAAGCGGTATTGGAAATATTCGACATCGTATAGCACTAGAAGCATCATAAACGTCCATATGTGTAACAACCCGTATTTTTATAACATGTTAAAACCATAAATCAAGGAAGAATTAAATTTTAAAATAAGAATTAAGGGAAACGGGTTGCGTTATTGCGTTCGTCTCGGAATTCTGCATGAAATAGAGTCCGAGTTTTCGAAAATCGGAGTCCGGATGAAGAAGTTATGGCCTGTAGAAGATTCAGTAAATTTTAGGCAGCACAGGACCAGCAGGTCGACCGCGTGGTCGACCTTAGGGTCGACCTACCCCCTAGGTCGACTATATGGTCGACCTCCCCCCTTACAGGTCGACCTGGTCAGCCTGTTTTGACCCAGAACCCATTTTTGAAGCCTGAGACGTGTTTTGATGGTCCGGATTGGTTCTAGGGTTAATCTAAGGGTCTAAACTAGTTGCTACCCCTATAAATACATCCTAAGCCTAGCCTGATTCATACAAATCATTCTTACACTACTATGCTGCTAACTTACCCCTTGAACCATGGTCGCCGCCTCCAAATTAAAGCTTAAGCATTCAAACTCAATTCAAATCAAAGATCAACACTTCTACAACAATTCAAGAGAATAAATCAGCGACACCACAACGTTCTACGACAAATTTCTAGACTTGACTTCTGCATATAAATTTCTTAGACCACGATCTGTAAGTTCCAGTTACTTTTAGATAAAAACTATAAATCTAATATGGGCATGTTAAATTGGAATTGATTTATGTATGATTCATATCTATTCTTGTTTTCTTCTTGGATCTTGACTATCGGGAATATTGTCTATGACGTTGAAACTATTATTAATGGCATAAGACTATGACTACGCCTATGACTGTGAACATAAGACTATGCCTATGATTGTGAACATAAGACTTTGCCTATGCCTATGACTATGACGGTGAACATAAGACTATGCCTATGACTAGGACGGTGAACATAAGACTATGCCTATGCCTATGACTGTGAATATAAGACTATTGCCTATAACTACGACAAGGACAATTATGACTAATCACCTATGATTCATGACCATAAGGATATTGCCTAGAATTGCGACTATGAAATTGGATTTATGCTTGATTTTCTAATGAGACCTATTTTCTTTATTTATCCTTGGATCTTGATTTTGGGAATTTTTCTATTTAAGTTAGATCTACCCATGTTCTTGAACCTAGATTATTATTCAAACCTTTTCATGTTCATAATGTTATCAGATCTATATGCCTGCGATGTTTTAACCAATTTATTCAGTTTTGTCATGCCTTGAAAATAGATTGATAATAGAATAATGTGTATTATGTTATATGTGGAATTGAATGATATTGATCTATGCATGTGGTTCTATTTTATTATCATGTTGAATTGGGAATTAAATGAATAAGTCTATTCATATGTATATTGGAGTAGAACCTATTATGATAAGTTGTGTAGTTTATCATGTTATGCAAGTTTTAGGTTGTAAAATCATATCACATATGTGACCACATGTTAGATCTACATGTTTATGTGTATATGCTAAACCTATGTCATATTTCAAGATCACACTTATTCATATGCTCGTGATTGATTTGCAAGTTCACATATATGTAAGTTGATTTAGTCTATGTTGCAAATTCACATATATGTATGTTGATTTAGTCTACGTTGCAAGTTCACACCTATGATATTCATGTTGACTATTTTGCAAGTTCACACCTATGATGTTCGTATTGACTATGTCGATGATGCCAAGTTTATGCCTATGTCATGTTTATGTTAATGAATTGCTTTATGCCAATTTTGTGTACGTTAAATTAGGCTAAGTTTCTAGCCTAAAATTATATGTCAAAAATCATGCGAACGGAAAATTAGGCTAAGATTGTTAGCCTAATATTTAGACGGGGTAACGTTGGGAAAAATTGGTAATTGTAGGAAACTAGATATGAAACTCGCCATGAAACTTGACATGAACATTGTTATAACTTGAATCTAGATGTGGGCATGAAACTTGCCTTGAAACTTGACACGAACATGACATGAAACTTGAACATGGGCATGACACTAGAATGAACTTGAAAATGGCCAACTCGAGGTTGGGTTGAGTTTGCAATGTAATTCTGCCCGGTACCGCCCGACAAATCCAGTTACTGCAAACAATAGGATCCAATGTGGGTAGTTGGTCATATCGCACTTGAAAACCCGAGGTCAGACTGAGTTGTGGTGTAATTCTGCCCGGAACCGCCCGACATATCCAGTGACTACAACAACAGGTTTGATGTGAGAGGTTGGGGTGCATTAATGAATTAATTCCACATGATAGGGTTAAGTCATGAACATGAAAGACAACACTTAACCAACTTGACACATGATTCGTAGGGCTAAGTCATGAATTTGAATGACAACACCTAGCCAATTTGACATGACACGTAGGTGGGTAAAGTCGCGAACTTGAATGACAACACTTAACCAACTTGACATGCTAGACTGATAAGGGTTAAGTCACGAATTTAAATGACAACACTTAACCTATTAGATGGAAACCCTAGTTACGCGGTCCATTTCAGCAATAACCCACTAGATGTATCATGGTACCTTGGAACTAGGAAGGGTGGGGCACGATTACTGGGCTGATTGTAAGCGACCAGAACGATGGCTATGTTGGTGCGCCAGTGTAGGTTCAGGCGGGCTATGGTCGTGGACGTGGTCCGGAGTTGAAAAAGCAGGCATTGGGCATCAGTAGGTTTATCTATGCATGCTTGATTCGTGTCGATGGTTGGCACCATAGGGCTTGATACACCCTATATTGGACCTTGCACACTACATTCGCGATAGGGCCGTATGACACAGACACATCACGAGCTAGAACTTGTAGGGAGCCGATCGACTAGTGGATCGTTTCGTTGGACCTAGAAATGGGTCATTTCATGATATTGGGCCAAGGGATCATTTCATGATTTATATAAGACATGGGTTTGAGATTCTAGTACAGTTGATGCAGCGAACCTTGAATATGTGATGCTATACTTGATTTATCATGTTATCTTTGTCTATCTTGCCCATCCTGACAGCATCCTTATGTTTACTTCCAATTTATACATGTCATGTTACCTTTATCTGTTTTTATGCTGAAAGTCACTTGGACTTACCAGTCTTTATGACTGACCCGTTTTCTTTCGCCTCTTTTTCTTCCGTTCCCCCCCCTTCCCCCAGGTTCTCAGGGAGGAAACTCTAGCACTTAGTTTGGATTTCACTTGCTTTCGGTTAAGCTCATGTACGGTTTGATCTTGAGCTATGCTATGGCTGCATTTCTGCTACCTTTAGGGAATTAAGCTCCTTTTGTTGTTTCAAGTTTATGCTTCTTTATTTATGCAAGACAAAATTTATTGTAATGGAAAATAATGACCTTGGCTACTTGTTGTAAAAGGTTTTGACTCTTTTTGAAAGTAATGAAACTTAGCTTTTGAATCTTCCGCTGTTTTATTTATGTTCTGTCTTATAATAATTCTGTGATTGTTTACCTCGATAACGCTGCTCCAAAACTAGTGCATTCCTTTTGTGAGTGACCTTAGCGGAGGTGGGGTGTTATAATATGGCTATTAAAGGCCATGAGATGGTCGTCCGGATCAGGGGCTCCATAATATTTCACGGTTGGGGCTTTCACATGTGGTGGTATCATTGTAATTTTGATCTCATCAGTAAAGGGTGCTGCTCTTTCTTTGTCATTAATGTTCTTACCCAAGATTCTTTCCCTCTCGGTTTCAAGCAAGTTCCTTATGGTTTTCTCCGCCATGTTTCTAAGATAAATTTCGAAGTCTCCATGGTTCGGACTTTTGGGACTAGATTCCCCAGTAGTTAACTTACAGATTGCTCCTTATCTTCGTTGTATTGGCTTTCATTGCATCTTTTGTCTATAGGGTTGGTCCTTATTTTCTTGGAAGGGATTGAATAAGATTTCTCTCTTGTTTCTGGTATTTGCTTGGCTATACTTTCCCTCATCGATTTGAGCTCATCTTCTTATTCTGGTTCGACGTCTTTCGAAGAACTTGGCGATTGAGTGTCACCCTCCAAATCCTTCACTTCGAGCAGTCGTCGTTTCAGGGTCTTGCTTCTCCTGACTCCCTCTCTTACAAAACTCAGGTTCAAAGATTGTGTTAGAATCGAAGGCCTGTTTATTTCCATAGCGTGTTAGTCAAATGACTAGGTTTTATCCTCTGTTGACACATGATTGTTTTTCTGAGATCTTAAACTAACGAGTGGATCTGGCGAGGATCCAGTTCAGCTGTTAAACTCAGAAGATGTCTTCGTCTCTGACTTCACTTGATATAAGTCAGACGTTGAGGTTCTTCGAGTTGATCTCTCTTCAATAGACCTTATAGTAGCATCAATATATAGAGCCAAATATAATGCTTCCTCCTCATTATCCTTCCTTTTATATCTGATGGTTCTCTGATCTTTGGATTTATTGAGCTGAAAGTGGGTTGTTCTCCAAAGCAGTTGATGTGTTGGAATTTTGTCTCCAAATTCCTTTTGTTGCAACCATTTCCGATGGGTATTGGAAGCCTTTCCTACTTTTCCTAAAAGAAAATATGAACAATGTTTGAAGTAATAACCTGGTACTCAGAAGCTTCCTTCCTAGGCTCTTTGTCTATAGCCTTGTTTCTTCAATACTTAGTCGCACCCAGGATGGAATAATTCAGGTAGATTTGTGGACGTTAACTACAAGGTCGGAGGTTCAGGGCTCTCCTTTTAGCGCCAAAATGTTAACGATATTTTTCGTCAACTCTCGAAATTGATCTAAAGGGATGAGCCAAAGAGAAAAATAGGATCTTACGACTTTTCCCAGTTTGAGCAAACTTACCGTTTCTCTGAGAGAGGTTTTTTTCCCTTCAAACAAAAAAGTCAGGCTGCCAAGAACCCAACGGCTTTACTGGTATATTCCTTTAATCTAACAACATAATAGAATACTTATAGAAATATGTCGAAGAACAATGTAGTACCACGAAAGAACAAAAGAACACACAATTTTATAGTGGTTCATTTCGATTCGAACCTACAACCACTTTAAGAGCTTTTATGATTTTATTCAGGGAGGAGGTTGCATGAGTGGATTCCAAATAGGTTTACAAATTGGGGTTTTCTTCCTCAAATCCCAGGAGAAGGGAGATCTAATTTAGAAGGAGAAGTCCCCCTTTTTCCAGGAAATTGTCCTCTTTTTTTTTCCTTTTGGATGTGGCCCCTCGGGTCTTATTTATAGCAGATTTGGTATCCCTTCTGCTATTGGGCTATTGAGCCTATAAGATCTTTTGTCGGTTGCCTTTTCCCTAGATTTTGGATGGTTGGCAACCGATCATTTTTGTGTTACTGGTTATGGCCTTCGAAGTAGGGGTTTTGGTTATTTGCAACTCATTTGGGATGGATATGAACTCGATGATACAGTGTCTTTTAGAAGGTATTTGGACTGTTAGTAGCAGCTCCCGGGCATATGCTCTCGGATGTCAACTCTTGGCGTTCCTGTAAATACTTAGAGAAGCTTGCTCTCCCAATGTTCGTAGATGATTTCCAAATTGAAATTATTGTTGGTGTTTGTACTAAGTAACTGAGTACATATAGCTTGCACCTCCACTGGGGTTTCAGTTGTCCAATCGGTAAAGCTTTTAGGATGGTTTCGTCTTTCGGAAGATAGCTCTCGATGATGTGGTCTTTGATACTTTATGCAGTTGATGTTTCGGAAATAGACTCTTTATGTACTCTCGGTCTAATATCTTTGATGTTTTATTATCCTATCGTATCAGTGTTAAGTGGGTTAATGCCGACACTCCCCTTTCGCTCTTCTATGCTTTTGTTAGCGGAACTCTCGCCTCTTTCTTTCTTAGTTTGCTGATTCGGATGCCCTTTCATTATAGATCCCCCTCTAACGGATATTCTCCGCTGGATAGGCTGTGTTGGAAATATGTAGACTTTGAATTCTTTTCCCCCAAGGGGGTAGAGGTTTATGCGGCTCTTAGATCATTCTTTCATGCTTGTGTTCACTGGATATTCTTTCACCATTAGCAGGTAGCGGGGATAAGTCTCGGTTGACGTGGCCTTCGAAATATTTCTCCCTATTTTTGTCTTTTCTTAGTGTTTGATCTTTCTCTCTGAAAGATTTTCTGTGTGCTTGCGGTTTCCCGATACCTCTTCACTATCAGCCTACTTCATTGTTAATTTTGGTAGTAACAATCCTCGATGATTATCAGACTGGTTTGATTATCCATGATAAACCGTTATATATTTCTTATTATCTTTCCTTACTTTTCTTGTTATCTATTCATCTTTATTTGAAGAAGTTGAATTTCATTCAACATTTGTAGAGTATCCTTCATAAATTCCTCCGATTACATTACTCTCGCAAGCACGGTACATTGGAAAGGACCTTCGAAGGTTCCGGAGAACGAAATAGGGTTGTTTTGGTTTAAATTATTAGTGAAGGCCATTGTTTATTTTATTTCAGAGTCTATTCAGAGAAGAAATGATAACAAGAAGAAAGAATTTTATAATAATGAGTTTAAATATTGGTTGTACCTACTTTTAGGTGGGAATTAATTTTAAAATATAGCAGTTATATGTCGACATGTATAAACATGTACGTCGACATATATATGCATTTTTCATTTTTATTTTTTTTACTTTTATTATATGTTATATTATATTTATACATTCAATTACTCTATTTCACTTAAAGAACAAATGCCTAATTCTCTTCTAAATTTAGTAGACTTTGCTTCATTTAAAGGTTTGGTTAATATATCAGCTATTTTTTTCAGTTTCTATGAAATTTAATGATATTTAATGAAATTTTCTCTTTACTTGCGTTATCCCTAAGGAAATGATGTCTTATATCGAATGATGTGTTTGATGTTTAGATATATTTATAGTGCTTGTATTATCATAATATATTGGTGATTTATTTATATTTAATCCAAAATCTTTTAGAGTTTGTTGCATATATGTTACTGATGAACATGCCAAAGTAGCAGATATATATTCTGCTTTAGTTGTAGACAAGGATATGGTATTTTGTTTTTTGTTTTTTACTAAACCAAGAGACAAGAGAATGACCTAAGAAGTGACACGTTCCACAATAGGATGCTAAATCAAACGAGTCATTTTTAGGATAAAATAATCCAAAATCTAATGTATGTTTTACATATTGCCGTTTTACAACTTTCAAGTGAGTTTTTTTAGGCTGAGACTAACATCTTGCACAGAGGCATACACTATACATTATATTTGGTCTACTAGAGGTTATATACAATAACGATCCCATCATTCCTCAATATAATTTTTGATCGATGTCTTTTGACGTATCGTCCTTACTTAGGGTTATATTAGTTGCCATAGGTGTAGGTCTTCCATTGGTTGTAGTTAAATTATATTAATTAAATATCTAGCTATTTTTCTTGATTAATAAATATTCCATTTTTCAGTTGTCTTATTTGTAAGCTTAAGAAAAATTTAAGTTCACCCATATGACTCATCTCAAATTCTCGGGTCATAGTATCTGAGAATTCTTTATTCATTTGATTATTACTTGATCCAAAAATTATATCGTTAACAAAAATTTGTACTAATTGTATATTGTTTTATATCTTATAATAAAAAAGTGTATTATCTCCTTTACCAATTTCTAAGTTAGATTGAAATAAATACGTTCTTAATCTATCATACCATGCTCTAGGAGCTTGTTTTAATCCATATAATGCTTTCTTTAATTTATATACATGGTTTGGAAGTTTTTCATCTTCAAAAAGAGGAGGTTGCTCTACATATACATCTTCTTTAACATATCCATTTGAAAAGGCACTTTTAACATCCGTTTGAAATAACTTGAAATTATTATGATTAACGAAGGCTAGTAAAATTCTAATTGCTTCTAGTCTTGCTACAGCAGTAAAGGTTTCATTATAATCTATTCCTTCCTCTTGACTATATCCTTGTGCAACTAGTTGAGCTTTATTTCTTACGACCTCACCGAGTTCATTCATTTTATTTTTATAAACTCGTTTAGTTCCAATTATAGTCTTATCCTCAGGTCTAGGAACAAGATTTCATACATCATTCCGAGTAAACTGATTCAGTTCCTCTTGCATAGCAAGGATCCATGAATCATCAGATGACGCTTCCTTTGTATTGTTAGGTTCAATAGTTGAAATAAATGTTGAACTACTCATATTATTTAATTGGTTTCTAGTCCTAATGACATATTCAGTATCTCCTAAGATATTTTCTACAGGATGGTCTCTTAGTAATCTAACTCTGTTATTTGGTTAATTAATTTCATTATTTATTTCATCGATCTTATTTTCACTTTCATCTTCATTATGTTGTGATGTATTTTTATAATTTTCGTCAGAAGATACATTTAAAGTTTCTTCTATTGTATTACTTCTTAAATTAAAAACTCTATATGCTTTACTTCTCTCTGAATATCTGATAAATATTCCTTTATCAGATTTAGAGTCAAAATTGTCTAAATTTTCTTTGGTGTTAAGAATAAAACATTTAGTTCCAAATATTTTAAAATATGATACTTTTGGTTTCTTATTATATAAAAGTTCGTATGGTGTTTTATGAGTTAAGGGTCTATTTAAAATTTTATTTAATATATAACAAGTTGTTGCAACTGCCTCAGCCCAAAAATTTCATGGTAAGTTACTATCAGATAACGTAGTTTCAGCATATTCTTGAATTGATCTATTCCTATGTCCTACTACTCCATTTTTTTGAGGGGTCCTGGGGAAATAAAAATTACGGGTCATCCCATTTTTTGTTACAATTTTTTTTCAAAATTTTCGTTTTTGAACTCTCCACTATGATCACTACGTATTGTTTTAATCTTTAAATAAAGTAAATTTTGAATTCTTTTAGCGAAGGTTTTTAATTGACCAAAAGAATCACTTTTATTTTTAAGAAAAAGTGTCCAAGTGAATCTAGTGAAATCATTAATTACTACATAAACATATCTATTATGATTTACTGATTGAGTTTGGGATGGACAGAATAGATCCATGTGAATTAATTCTAATGGTTTTGAGGTTGTAATTTCCTCTTTTGATTTAAATAGACTTCTTTTCAATTCTTCAAATTGACAAGCGTTGCATAAATTATTTACTTTAAACGTCATTTTAGGTAAACCTCTAGTTGAATCTAATTTTGAAATTCAAGAACTACAAATCTCTTATGCCGGATCCAAGGGTCACTTTTATTGGCCATAAGACATAAATTATCATTAGAAACTTTCATACTTAGCATATAGATATTTTTCTTTCTATCTCCTTCGAATATTATTTTTGAATTTTTATCTTCTATAAAGCATTTATCTTTTTCAAGATTGATTTTATAGCCTTAATCGCATAGTTAACTTATACTTAGTAAGTTATATTTTAAATTCCTAACTAATAAAACATTAGAAATAGTAGGAATTTCAGAATTACTGACATTGTCGATGCCAACCACATATCCTTTAAAATTATCACCAAAATTGCACATTCCCCCATCTTCATATACTAGATTGTTAAATAATTCTGGATTTCTCATCATATGTCTGGAACTACAACTATCCAATATCAATTTTCCCTTTTTGATTTCCACCATTTGACCATTAAAATTTGAATATTTAACGGCCATGTAACACATATTTTTCCCTAGTAGAACAACAATTCAGTAGATAACTTGATTTTTCAATAGAATGTAATGCAGACTCATTTGATACTGATGCGATTCATGAATTTAAACTAGTGTTATAAATTATTTCAAAATTTGCCATTTAATGTTTCCAAAATTCAGATGATGAAATTTTGAAAGCCTATGCTCTGATACCAATTGTCAGGGATAAGAATGATGGATCTTGAGGCAAAACTAACACTAGAGGGTGTGAATAGTCTTTTAAAGAAATTATTTAAATATTAAACAACTAACGATTACTCAAACAACTATATGAATTACAGAATGAATATCACAATAGTTGCAATTACAGATGTAGATATAAATAGAAATAAAATGCAGAAAAGGAAAGAAAACACCAAATTTTATACTGGGTCGGATTACTCCTACGTCTAGTCCCACACAATGCTAGATTTCGTAGAGGTTTATTAATATCAGTATCTAATTACAACCCCCTTGATTTCATGGCTACAAGGTTAACATCGATTAACGCCCTTGATTTCATGGCTATAAGGTTAACACCACTCCCTTTCCTTGAGTTACGGGCTACAAGGAACACACCCTTTCTTTATCAATTACGATTGCACTAGAACTCTTGAATATCACTTCCAAACATAGGGTATTTGATAGAGATTGATAATGGAAAGAGAATGATATAGTTTGTATTGAAATCGGCAGAGTATAAGTGTAGAGACTTGAAATTTAAAAGAATAATGGTGGAATATGAAGTAGGTAAGAAGGAGATCAAATCTTATGAGAAAATTCGAAAGCACACCCTTTATACAGTGTTTCAAGGGACATTACCATTCTAGGAACGTTTTAAATATGAAAAGACACATCTATTTGAATTTAAAATTTGTGATAGTTATATGTTGACATGTATAAAAGTGTATGTCGACATATGTATTATAATTTGAATTTCAAACCATTTTTCAAGTATTTAAAACAATATATATTCTGGAAATTCCTAAAATAAAATTAATTGTTTAAAATATAATTTCTCAAGTATAAAAAAAAATTATTTAACTGCATGATACGTAAACTATATATATATAAAAATTATATAAAACTATATAATATAATTATAAACATATATATAATATATAAACTATATAAGAAACTTATATATATTTGAAATCATGAGTAAAATCCTTGGATGATTTAAAATCATTTTGAAAGGAGTTTGAAAAAATTTGAAAAAATTAATTCGAAAACAAAAATTTTGAGAGTGCTAATCATAGCATGCTAACTAGGCTCTATCACTTTGATATTCCTGAACTCTTGAAATCTTGATATCTTGATATCATGAGTCTTGAATCTCGTTTAAAATCTTGAATTTATTAAACTGTACAGTCTTCAATATTATTTCCTGCATGTGTATATATATATATATTCTGGATAAAGAAGTTAGTATATATTTTATAAAAGGTAATGGTTGAAACAAGGTTGTTGCCATCAAAATTCCATCCTTCAACATATTTTTAGTGTGTTTGAAGTAGAAAAGGCGCGATCTTAATTGTGTAGTGAAGTTAGCAGTTGCAGAGAAGTTAGAGAGTCCTATGTTAAAATTTGGCGGAGTGGATAAGCTATGGTGAGCTAATTTTGCTCATGTTTGGTTAATTAGTTTAGTTAGTGAACACACTTGGTTCACATTTTGAATTGATTACATTATAAATAGTTATTCCTATGTTGTTAAGTAACTTGGGGTTAATGATGTTAATGGAAGTTAGTAAGTTAATTACTTGACAATTTGGTAATTAATGTGAACACCTTAATAAATACAAAGTTAAACCAGAATTAAATGACCGGTTAATTTAGTTGATAACATGATTGTTATGTTATGGATGAATTGTAACATCAATAAATTTTGATGTGTCATTGATTGATAACATGATGTGATGTATGTCGACATTAATTGGACATGACTGGTTTGTTAATTATAGCAAACAATTTATTAACGAAGGTTAATAATTAGTTCAAGTGATTTGAAATAGTAATCAAGTGTTAATGACCTTAATGCTTATGTTAATGATACAATTAAATGATAATTGGAAGTTAATTACTATTAATGAACGTTGATGATTGTTAATGACATGTTAAATCCATATTAGTTGAATTATAAGGTAATTGACTGAGTACTCCAAATTGGAATTTAATTGAATATTTAATAATGAAATATTAAGTGAAAAATAAAAGTTTGAATTCTTAATCCAAAATGATTTGGAAAGACTGTTAGAGTAACTACAATTAGTTTTCGTAAAGATTGAAAATTTATTTGAAGAACTTTTCAAGCAATTAAGGCATGTTTTAAATTTTAGTTCGAAAGTGAATAGTAGCTTTGAAAAATGAAGTTCGTTTGGATATCCAAAAGATGTTTTAACTTGATTTTATTATCCAGACTATCTTGTTTATTTTTATAATGGATTTCAGTAAAGTTTGAATTTCAAATGATAAAGTTTGAAAAATAATATTATTTTAATAATTTAAATAATATTTTAATATATAAATAAAGGAATATTTGAATTCAAAGTTAAATATTGGAAATATGGTTTTTGAAAATCATTATATAGGTAATAAACTATTTTGAAAGTAATTCGATTCGATTTTAATTATAAATCGAAGTTTGGTTGGAATAGAACTAGTCACACAGCGGTAGTTCGCGAATTTCGACCATTGAATTCAAATTGATGTACTGGGAGATCCGACCATCAGATTTTCTCAAAACAAAAAAAGTTTGGTTCGAAATGAAAAGGGCTTTAAAATGAAATATAAAGTTTTATAACCCAACATTCAGATTTTGAAATAAGTTCAAATCAAATTTGAACAAAAACAGCACTAGTGGAGTTAGTGACCTAAAATTGGATTTTAATGAAATGAGCTATTTTTAAATTATTAAAAATGGAAATAAATTGTAATAAATGATTTGAAAGAGATTTGGATTGAATATACCAAGTTTTTAAAAGCTAAAAAATTATTCTCTAAAATTGAGTTGTTTACAACAACACTATATGCGACGGTTTTGGAACGAATTGAAATAAAAAGGTTTTAAAATAACCAATGATACTCAAATGATTTGCAAACATATCAAAAGGGTTAAAATGAAGTTTCTTGGATATATTTGGGATTTCAAAAGTTTAAACCAAAGCTAAGAGTTCCAAATAAAATTTGAATTAAATAGGAATCGATTTGGTTCTAGTTGAGATAATTCTCTATAGATGAAGACCTTTACTGTTTAAGGAATTAAAAAGGCTTTGTCGTTATTCCGATTACAGCATTAATAGGATATAGTAATTTAAATCAATTGTGAGATGATATGATTTCTGTGAAGATTTCATTAAAAATAAAATAATGATTTTGGGTTATTTTGAACGATGTCTTAAGTAACGTTTGTTTAGTAACCCACTTAAAAGAAAAATGATTTTCCAAGATAAGTTTAAGAGTAATTTTTATTAAATTCGAACCACTACAAGAAAAAGCTGATTTTGCAGCGGCAAAATCCGCTGCTAATCCGTCGCTATATTGGCTTTAGCGACGGATTTCCTGCATAACATGGTGGTCGGTAAAAACGATGACGGTAATTGTGTCGGATTTTGCGACGGACTTTAGCATGAGTTTTTCGACAATTTTCCGTCATTTTAGTAATTATATAATAAAAATAAAATTTTATTTATTTAATATATATACCGACTGTTTACCGACGGATAATTAATTTATAAAAAAATATAATTTTAAACTGGAGTGGGTAAACCCTCACTAATTGCCAAGGGATTAGCGACAAAAATTAAAATGACAAAAACTTAACTATACTTTTTTTGTTTGTAATCCGTCGGTATTCCCCTTCTGATTTACCTATATATATATATATATATATATATATATATATATATATATATATATATATATACACATACTACAAAACAAGTCATTTTGTTTCACATCCCATTTCGGGATTCACATCCCAGAAACGGTACCAAAGCATATTGACATTTCCACATCAGACAAGTATAACACAAAAACCAATGCATTATTAGCACACAAGATGTTCTCAGTAATTTATACTTCAAAATACCAAATTACAATAATAAGCGTCATAATTAAATATCAAACATTATATTCATACACTGAATTCATAAGCAGATATTTGTTCTTCATTTAAAGATTATATTTACGTTGTCCACCTTTTCCAACTGGAGCATGCATTTGTACTTATTTAAAGATCAAACTTGCATTGTCCGCCTTTTCCAGTTGAAGCAACAAAGAACGTTCTAACCAGATCCTGTAAAGGTAAGACGTAAGAGTATCAATTCCTTATTGTTAAATAAGAAAACTTAAGGACACATTCTTTTTAGTATAAAATATTAACAGTACTCGCTAAAACCAAATCATTTTCATCTATTATTGATTTTACATTTCCACCGTTGGATGAAAACTACGGAAGTATCTACAGGTAAGAAGAATCAAATATATCATATATGCACAAATTTTACATTCAACAAAATTGATAAGGTAGACAAGTGTGCATCAATATTAAATAATCAAATCAGCCTTTCCACCCAGTAATTGTGTAATTACTCAAGTAGTCTTTTATTTGAAACTTCACCCGAGGAATTAAATAAATTAGCTAATAAGCATTCACCAATTTCATGGACATACGGACCATTTAACTAGTTCAAATGCAACAATGAATAATGAGTTCACCAGGGGAAAATATCAAGCATGACAGCCATGCAAAAATGCATACTAATTATTTCTGAAATAATACCAATTAAGCGAACTACATAATAATTAAGTGAAATGGCTCCAGTTTAAAACAAACCAGCATAGCAAATCAAATCGAATATATATTTCTCTTCCACATCAATTACCAAAAGAATATTAAAAGCTGAACTAAGATGAATATCTTGAACTAACCTCCATATGCAATCTTTATTTGGTAACAAAGCAGCAGAAGAGCATAAGATAATATCATTCTTCCCTAGAGAATCAAAACAAATTTGCTGTGGTAAGAATAGGAAACAAGAACAATATCAAACGACAATGGTAGGATAATATTGCCAAACATAATCTAGCAACACGTATCTGCAGCATAACATTGCCAAACATAATCTGGCAACATGTATTTAACTCATTAATTTATCCAATTTTCTCTGAATTTAATTTTTGTTGTTGTTTCGTGCTTTTCGCTTGGTTACACAACAAGCATACTGAACCTCATAGATGGTAAACACACTCGAGAACTTATATCATGCTTAAGTCATGTATATGATCTCTGATTACCTTAGTAACACGATTTCACATAGAAGATTCTTAAAAAAATGCCTTTAGAATCCTATCCAGCAATATTAAAAAAAACAAGTATACGACCTTGGCGCTGCCAATCACTAGGTTAATAAATTATTAAAATGTAAACTCACCGATGAACAAAATCAATTCATAAATCACAAAGATCATCATCCGCTCACTTGCTTTGTTGTGTGGGTGAACCATACCGCTTAATGTTATTGTATACTATAATTTTTTGTCTTTGTAAATATATCATCTTCTAAAAAAATAAGGGGCATGAACTGATCAGAATTGAAAACCAAATTCCATTCTAGTTACCTGCAGCTACCCATGGTCCTGATTATACAACATTTTTTATGCTATCTTTTGTACAGCTTGTTCTTATTTCACTTCGCTGTTTCAAAAAATAAATTCACTAAAAAGAACAATTTCTATATCCCAAAAATAATATACACAACAAATAAAATAGAAACTGGAAAACATTCAAAATAGCGATGAACAAAGTGAATCATACCTCTGCAGAATAAACTTGACACCATGCAAAACCTCAATAATCAAACTGCAACAACTCACATCTCATCACTACAACCTGGCCATATCAACTCTACCATGGCAATAAAACACTCTTCGAGACTAACAAAACCAATGAACTGAGTACATAAATCAGCTAGATGGAGCATCACACCTAGTTGCAGTATTATTTGAGATCATATTAGATTTGCCAATCCAAAAGAATGAAACCTGAGCTATATAAAAAGTAAAATGATAGCATACCATCAAAGAGCATCCTGAATATTGTATTCTTCCAAGTTCCTACCATCCTCAAGCCCTCTCCAGCAAATACTACCACTACTTATCTAATGGAATCCCTGGCAAATATAAACGTGAAGGTCAAATCGAGTACCTGAAACGATAAGGAGGCAAAATTAGTAAAAGACATTCCCTTCTTTGTCTTGGAATTTGGATTTTACATCGCGACCTCAAGGTCGAACTTCAGGGTTCTCCGAAACTTGAAAATTCCCAGAAATAGGACAACGTGTTTCCGTGCAGGTAGGAGAACTCGACATTGAAATTGAAGTCGAGATTGTCGATTAGCTTGGAGAAGAGAGGAAATTGATGACGACTGGTTTGGAGAAGAGAGGAAATTGACGATTATCAACAAACGGAGAAGTCGAGATTATGATAAGAATTCGAAGGGTAGAATGATTATTGGTAGATTGACAGGAAAGTTTTTTCCTTCGTTTAAGCAATTAGCTCTGGATGAAAATAAAAGAGGCGGCTACTGGTTGGTGCAGTGAACAGTGATTATATTTAGGGTTTAGTATCGACAAGAGTGGCAGGATGTTAGTTAGTACTATAGATCTAATTGTTGGGAATATTTTGTGGTTTAATGATTATTTAATTTGGTTTAAAATTGGGTTTTATGATCACTTAAGAAGATGGAGAAATTTATTATGCCGATAGCCATGAGATACGAGATTTAATAGTAATTTATAATTAGTGATTTTAAAGAATAATTACCGAATTTTACATTTATAATTTATTAATTATTTGTTATTACTTATTATTTCTTAATTGTATCCGAGTTTCAATTATTAAACACAAGTTGTTATGCGTATGTTAGTGATTATAAGCAATAATTATTATTTATTAATTATTAAATATAGTATTAAATAGCATATTAATATTATTTTTAATTATTTGTTGTTAAAACATTTATTTGTTGTATTAATTCGGGATTTTACTATGGTTATTGTTCCCTTAATAAATCTTTTAAACATATGAGTAAAACAACTCTTACTATAGTAAATTTATATTTAAAATGTTTAGGGAAAAAGTTATAAACTCATTTCTGAAAGTAAAAGCTTGCAAGGTAATGTTTGTATTTTTTAGACTTTGGAATTTTTTAACATTTTGGAATTCTTAGAAATTTTGAATATTTTACAAAATTTCAGATTTATTTAAAAAATGTTTTCAAATCTTATGAAAACTTCAACATTTTATATTAAAATTTTATGAAATATAGTTCAGAAAATTTCAAAATTTTAATTTTTTTAATTAATACATATTAAATATGATTTCAATAATTATTAAATACTATACAGTAAGTAATAAACATTATTTCTCAATTATTAAAGACTACAAATTATTCATTAATTATTAATTGTAAACTATATTAAATGATAAAAATTAGCTTTATTTATTAATTGGTTTTGCTAGGGCTAAAATGTAACTCGCAAGTAGGCTATTATATATCTATATGGACTTTAAACCAGAATTTATAGAACGTAAATTAATATTTATTATTACTTATAAATCATTAATTAGAACAAATTATTTATTAATTATTGAACATGTTAATAGTTATTAAAAAATAACACTAAAGTATATCTTAGAAAAATAATATAAACATCTCTTGCAAATCTGTTGGAATTCTGCTGCAAAATAGCTTCGATAAATATTCGTCGGTATTCTGCCTGGATTTGCAGCGGAAAATAGCGGCAGAAATTTTCTGTCGGTAATTTGATGCAATTTGCAACGGCTTAGTGAGGGATGGCAGAAAACGACGGTAATAAATAAAAGAAAAAAAAGTTGAAAATTTAAAAAACTATCCCTTGTAGATCACATGGAAATCCGCCGCTAATTAGCGACGGAATTTTCCGCTGCTAAAAATCTATCGCCAATCTCGGTTTTTCTTGTAGTGAATGTAGAGGTTTGATGAAAGAGTTTCCCCTATCAAACGATATTGGAACTAAGGTTAAATATCGTTTAAAGAGATAAGCGAGTTTTCCTTAAACAAAAATTTTAAGGAACTGTAATACTATTTTGGGATGAAGACATGATCAATGAAAGATAAAGTAATATACCAAAATCAATGATCAATGAATGGGTTGGTATTGGGTAAATATGTTTTCCTGAAAAGATAAGACTAAATAATCATTAAGGATTGTTTGGAAGATTTAACCCTACTTTCAAGTTAAGCAATCATTGAAGAATGATTTTGAAGATTTAAAACTAAGTTAGAGTTTTAAATAAATCTTTAAGTAAATATTTGTATTTAAAGAATGGTATTAATAAATGAAGTTAAACTTACCAAAATACGAAGGCAATTAAATATGGACTACTGCCATTTTTTCTCCATGGTATTAATAAGATGGGAATGGGATAACGATACGAGAAATTACCTTTTTGTGAGGTTCGATAATCCCGATTAAGCCTGGTGAGTTAAATTTGTGAAATAAGATTTTAAAATTAATTGAAATGGTTTCCAAGGAAAGATTTAAACAAGAGTTTAAAGTATTGTAAATCTTTGATAATATTTAAAGGAGTAACTCCCAATGTAAAGAATGATTTGAGTAAAAGAATATTCCAAAATGAAATGAGACTCATGATATCTTGTATATCTTTATTGATTTTAAGAATGTGCTAGTTATTCAGAACGACCAGGTTTCGACCCATTATGAATAACTATACGATGTGATGAGAGCAAGGAAAATGGCGATGACTGAATTGAAGACCGGAGACCTTCACATCGGAAGGATTGCTCGTTGATGCCTCGGGTGGCCAATTAAATATGGGGTTATATTGTGATGACGATCTAATCGTACTTGAAGCTGTTCGGATTGCAATGAATTTCGCACCTAGCCGGGGTCGTGGAATGAAGTGCCTTTGGTTTCGTTCACAACCCAGAACGAACTTGTAAATGGATGTGTGTCCGACGTTGTATTTTACGGCGTAATGAATTGGTTCTATTGATGATATATCAGTAGATGGTGGAGGATCTATCCTCTTAGCTTAACCCTCTGCTCTGAGACTTATGTATTAAGAGGGTTATATATTAATAAACACAGATTATATGTTGTGAATTAGCAATATGGCATGCTAAGCGATGAGCTACTGATGATCAAAACTTGTGTTGAAAAACAAAGCTTTATGTGGAAGCGTAACTTTAGGACCTCACAACTGGTAATGAGCCAAAACAAGATGAAGTACGTAGAGTTAAGGACTAAGGTTTCCTTCTAGTTGAGAAAGTTATGCCATGGTATGGTGCCCATACAAGCTTCTTAGTGGATGATGGAATGAGGCGCCTCAGATAATGGTCGGTAATGATTGGGGAACGTTTTGTTCAGGGGAAACCCAAACTACACCCGGTATAGGTAGGCGGCTTTGCCGATACAAAAGGAGCATTTATTGATCCTGGGACATCTTGTTAGAGGTGTGCCCAAATCGCGATTAAGAAAAATCCTTTACCTTAATCATTGATGGAACCCAACTTCCAATATGAAGCTTTATGGTCTTAATTATAACTTATGTATGTAGATGTAATATATGGAACCTACGTCTTCTAGGATCGATATATTTATTTTGAAAAGATTTCAAAGATAGACAATAATGATATTCTCTAACGATTTTCTCGTACAAAGCACATTTGGTTATCATAAGGAAAAACCTGCTCCTAATGTTGTGTGTTTTTGCATTATGTGATGGGATGCGGTCTTTGGTAACTTCATTTTCCAAAAAGTATGCACAAAGTTTTGACAACCCTTTTTTATGATGGTTTGAGATTTATATGACTTGTTATCTAGTTTTGAAGCTGGTTAATCCAAGCCTGACTTGAGTGTTTGATACTCAGGTCAGATCCGAGTGTATTTCAAGTTTAGACAAGATTCGAGGAGTTCCCAAATGATTCAAGAGAAGTTGGTTCTCTTCTTCAGAAGGTACGACATATTCTACTATCTATACTTGGATGTCATGGTTGTATTACATGAGGATGGTGTTTTTAACTACCCATGGTATATTGTTTCGATTTTTAAAGCTTCTACTGTAAAATTTATAGGAATATTATATTTGTTCTATCCCGCTGTGAGATTTTGTTCTTCTCTTTTGTTTCTGTTCCACTTTGTTTACTCTGAAAAAACCCTCAAACGAATTGACTTTGCGATATTTGTTTTGCGGTATATGAAAACTGTGGATGTGTTAAATGTCAATTATCAAAGATTGGAAGCTCAGTTTATCCCATAATTCCTTGTGTGGTTTATAGTCGATTCAAAGGGTGAGAGTTTTTGGGTCATCACAAAATTGGATTATCCTTTTTCTATCAAAGTAAGGGTAGATTCATAGGGTCCACCTTTGTCAAGTATTAAGTGATCGGATAAATCGCCTTTTTTCAATAAGAAGTATTAAATGGTTAATTAGATACAAGATTTGTAATCTGTGGAAGAGTATGCTTTCTCTAGGTAGTAAGCGATTAGAGGCAAAGTTCGCATTGGGTTATGGTATTAAATCGTTGTAATGCTAGTACCATAGGTTTGCCTACCCTGCAGGAAGTATTAAATGGCTCAAGGTTGATCTAGAAAGGCCAGTTAGTAGTAATAGAGGGGTCCATCAGGGCAAGGTCTTAAATTATGAGTAATTTTCTACCTATCATGTAAGTCAAAGTAACTACTTATTATCTTTTGTCTTATACGGGATTGGGATATGCATGAATGACGGAAGCCTTGAATTGGTGGTTCGGGGATTTAGTGGCTGGATTCCTCTAATATATAGCAACATATTAGTAAATCACCTAGAAAGGCCTTATGTGATCAAGAATTCACCTTTTATAACATGCATTGAGAGAAGTCATAATTGTCTATGGACCCACCTTTTTTGGTTTAGTGAGGTTACCTATCATGTAGGTCAAAGTAACTACTTATTATCTTTTGTCTTATACGGGATTGGGGTATGCATGAATGACGGAAGCTTTGAATTTGTGGTTCGGGGATTTAGTAGCAGGATCCCTCCAATTTATAGTAACATATTAGTAAACCACCTAGAAAGGCCTTATGTGATCAAGAATTCACCTTTTATAACATGCTTTGAGAGAAGTCATAAGTGTCTATGGACCCACCTTTTTTTGTTTAGTGAGGTATTAAGTTGTCAGAAAACCGCCACTTAGGTATTGATTGGTAGGGTGGTTTATGTAGGATCCATATTAACCCTAGAGTGGGGTGAAAAGGGTTTATTGCAGTTTTACGAGATATTATAATTATCATAGCACAAATTGCTGTAGAGAAAATAAATGCAAAAAATTAATGACATAGATTTTACCCAGCCTCGGCAACCCTGCCTACTGCTGCATTCCCTAAGGTTTCTACTAGAATTAAAGCAATCTCTACGCTTACAAAATCCCTATAAACTCGTGATACCCATTCCCAAAAAAACCTAAGCACTTAAAAACTTGGGCCCCGTTTGTATTTTGTCACTTGTATAAATGAATTTACCTGCTTCAAAATTTTCTTCAATGGTAGTCGAAAGGAAATTAGGATTTTTTGCCTCCAAATCAAATTGCGATTTTTGTTGCTTTGGGATTTTATTCTCTGAAGCTCCGATACATTTTTTGCTCTTGTTCGATTGATCTAATGTGGAATTCCGATCTAAAACACGAAATTAATTCTGATTTTAGCTTCTCTTACACTCGAATTTGTTGCTTTATTTTCATTAATTATCGATGATGAAAATGGTGTAATTTATAGGGTTTAGAACCCTAAAATCTCTCTAATTTCATGCGCAATTTGTCTTGATTTTTCGTGATAAATTGCTTATCGGAATGCCATGAATCTCTGATTGGTTTTGCATGCCCAAAATGATGAATTTGTGTATATCTGGAATGCTTTTGAACCAAGAAATTCATTCTTGCCTAAAATAATGTCTTCGATTATGTTTATGAAAGCACCCCAGTTATTCCTTGATGTATTTACCCATGTTTCTGCACATTGTTCATTTTGGAGAAATAATTTGTAAAATCAACTTGCCAATTTTACATTATCCCATGCATGCATATTTCTTTCTATTGTTGCTTGAATCAGTAAATTTGGAAAAAGAATTGTATTTTTCCTGAACCTATTTGACCACTCCTTTACTTGTGTTAGCATGACTAGCTATATATATATATATATACATATATATAAACGCATGAGTGCATATACACACACACAATTGTGTGTGTATATGTATGCAAGAAACACTATTCCTTCTTTACTTGAGCTTGATAACAAACTTGTGTCTTGCAGTATCTCAAATCTGACTTTGTGTGATTGCACAGTTTGTTGTATGACTGTATTCATATCTCTTTGCCATGTATGAGCTTGTCTTATGCACATTGTACCACAATGACCCTCACATCTATATTGAATCTATCCATCACAATTGTATGTGAATTTGCGGTTGATAATTCGGACCAGAAAAGCCATGTTTTGATGGCTTGCTCCCATTCTTGAGCTTGTGTTATTTGGTCTTGAAAACAGCCTTGATCCAATATCCGTTGTATGCATCGTTATCTTTGCTACCTTTTTGTCTGGTATTTGTGTTGAATTTATGTGCTCATTGCACATACATATTTGTTGTTGCTTAAACATAATTGGCCTTCTTATGTCTTGTTCAACCCAGTTGCATGAACCAGTTATCTTGCTTGATGCACACTGTTGTGCCACCATGTCTCCAGATTTGATGCTGGTGTATGCTTTGAGCATATGGCACTATTATATACATGCATGTATATATATATATATACATAGAAATGTACATATATATATATAAATATGTGCATGTGTGTGTGTGCTCGTACTATTGTGTGTATGTTGGCTTTCTTCCATTTATATATGATGATATTCCATTGTTTATACACCATGTATTTTGTGCAACCATTCATGCAATCTTGTGCATGCTGATCCATGCATTCTTCCTTGTTTATGCAACTGAAATTTCATCTCCACCCATGTGTGTGTCTTTGACCATATATTGATGTGTTGTTGTTTGTCAATGCACCATGAAATTGAACCCATATGTGTCATGCTCGCCATACTTTTTGTTTATCTACACAAATGTGCAACTGGCTACATTGTCCAGTCTTATGGCTACTGTAGTCATCTGTATATGTACATTTGGCACTCTTGTATTGTGCGTTTATTGTAACTGCTACACTTGTACCATTTTGGTTTTTGCTTGTACATTTGTAGCTTGCCTTGTTATGCCAGTTTTGTGGCAGCTTGCATGTGTTGTTTTGGTTCTCTCTAACTTCGACTTGATCACTTAAGTGGTGCCTTGCATTTGAAACTTGTACTGAGTTGTTGCATGTTCTCGCTTTCTTTTGTGCTCTTGACCATGACCATGTGCTGATCATATCACACATGTTGCACTACACACACACACACATACACACACATACATATACATACACACACACACACACACACATATATATATATATATATATATATATATATATATATATATATATGCACAGATATGTATGTTTGTATGTGATTTTGTCTGCTTGGATTGTCTTTTTCACTTGCATTGATTTTCTTGGTTCATGTGCACTCACTGATATTTGACCATATTGTCGCTGCACATTATCAATATATGTGTATATACATACACATGTATGTATATACATGTATCGTGCATGTAAAGATATTTTTTCTATTTCCATAAGCAGGCCACTATACGATGAGTCGTGACTGGTCAAGATCAGCATACCACAATTGTGAGTTGAGGTTGATCTTGATCAGCAGACCACAATAGTTATGTTGATGTTGATTTGTGGGTACAAGGTATATAGTCTACTTTGTGGTATGTACAGTGAATCATAGTGAATATCACAAGCAGTCTAAACACAAATAAATGTTATATACATATCAAACCAAGTCAAGAAATATGATAAGAAACACACCAAAATTCTAAGGAAAATAAAATTTAAAATAAATTTACATTTGCTAGATTTTAAATCTATTTTTGTTCCACTTTACCATGTGGTGTTTTTGTGACAGGTATGTAGGTGATCTGACTGACCATGAAGCAGACTGAAGACAAGTGAGTCAGTACGTGTGTCATAGTAAGTAATAGAGTCTGTATATGAAAGTAGATATGAGTGACAGAGCATATGAGTTTGTATGTGTAAACTAAGTGAAACCTGAATGTTGTAGCGAGGACTGAATGTAATAAATCACTGAGATGTACCATAGTGGAGTTAGAAGTTTGTACTATTCAAATGTTGAAATAAAATAATATATTTGAATAAAACACTTTTTGAATATTTAAATTCTTTTGCAATAGTATTTTATTCAAAAATAATTATTTATCTCTGCATATGGTGTAGTAGAATAGTACAATTGCAAACACATTTATATTATAATATATATATTTGTTATCATCAAACAAAATCATATTGTTATATACAATAATCTCCGTCTTTTGATGATGACAAACATACAATTAAGATTTCGAATACAATAAATGTGTTTGACTGCGAAGTATGAGAACTCCCCCTATATGTATGCTCCCCCTACAACAAAACTCACCACAAATATGTGCATATAAGTGAAAATAATAAATGAATTGAATTACCAATATTAAAGTACTCATGAAATCTTCACACATCAATAAAAATCTTAACACATTCTCCCCCTTTTATTATCATCAAAAGAACATAGAAATAGAAATAGTGATGAAATATAGACTAAAAATATAAAATCAGATCAAAAGTGGGAATGTACATCATATATCTCATTCAATCAAACCAGAATCATATCTTCAAACTAGTGGAAAATTTCACATTGTAGAAAAATGGATTTTATATGATGGAGAGAGTTTTAATCATATAAATTCCTATAGTTTCAAATAATTATTAAAAAAATGAGCATAAACTAGTGATGGATTTGGATTATTGTTATAAATTCAAATCAAGTGACAAAATCAAATAATCGTAAATCCCAAAAGCCATCAATCAATAAATCATAATATATCATAAAATGAAAACACATTTCATAATTTAGAAAATGGATTGACAGGTTGGTTTTTACATAGCAAGGAAGATATATATATATATATATATATTTATTTATTTTCTTTTCTTTTTATTTTAAGAACACACTGACCACGCATAGCCTATTAGGACTTTTAAATGGGATTAGTTGCAACTTAAACTATAAGTAATCTCTAACCATGCGTGACAATACCTAGGTTTTTTAAATATGGTTAGAAAAACGCTTATTATATGCAAAATCTCCTTAATATATAAAACCAAAATGAATGATAGAATTAGGATAAGTACGGAGATGGTTGTGAAATAAATTTCTAAATTAATCATATTGTGAAATATGCTCAACCATACTGGGATTTTTTGAAAATTTTCAATTATCTCTTTTTCTAAAAAAGTAATATAGTCACATTTCCATCACAAATTTTGAAACTGCATATTCTTTAATGATAAAAAAAATCTCCACATTAAATTAAAAAATGATGAATGATTGAATGATGATAAGAAAATGAGATGTTCGTGAGATAAGCACCAATAGTAAAGACATTATAAAATAAGTTCGACCAACATGAAAATTTAAATAAAATTTCATCTTGTTATGAAATATACTATAGTCACAACTAATCACAATTTCATAAATATAATAATAATTTTGATTAGTTCTAAATGTAGTTCAATTTGGCCATTGATTTCAATATTTGAATAAATAATCAAAAAATTATTTTAAAATTGAAAAATATCAACTTTAAGAGGGATTCTGAAAGAACTATACAAGATGAGTAACAGATTGAAAAAATCAATCAATTGAATGTGAAATGCTTCTACGCCAGATACTGGAGCTCCTAATTGCCCAAATAAGTCAATGAAAAACAATACATTGATTTTATAGAATAAATCAAACCTAAGCCAAAAAAATATAATAATTCAATCCTATCTATCAAAGCAGCAATCTTTCAATTTTAGAACAAGTTTCACAAGAGAGTTTTACAGAATATTTACAACAAGCCTAAGAGAAGGTTCATGATCCAAGATTAAAAACGATTCATTTGAAATCACTTGAAGAAATGTTTAAATTTCAAGATTCAATAAATCGATCATACAGCATTATCAATTTCAAATCCAAGAATTTTGTGAGATTCAAGATATCAACACTTTCAAATGATATCAAAAATCAAGTATCCAAGCCAGATGATTTGATTTAAAAATGAATTTTAAGATGCAACATAATAATACATGTTAAAAGATTTTCAATTCAAAATAGTCAAGCCCATCCAAAAAAATGAAACTATCACAACTAAAAAAACAGCAGTGTGCTATAATGAGCGTAGTTTTTCAAGTCTTTCCAAAATGAATTATAAGGAACTCAGAACAGCAAAGTTGTATGAAGTTTCATTAGCTTTTCAGGGCTTCAAGAAAATTAGAATTTCAAGAAACAATGTTCAAAGTATGTACAAGATACTACTAAATTGTTAGAAATTACGGAAATTTTCGAGAAAATAACTTCAAAAGAATTACAAAAATATTTACAACTTTAGATTCAAAAACTTGAAAACATCAAAACATGAGAGTTTTAGATAAATGAATCTAATTTCTAGATAAATATGAATATTTCGATTTGAAGTTAGAAAGCTCAAGAAGTGTAAAAAATATTATGGCAGTATCAATACAAATAAGTACAATTAGAAAAAAAGAGTAAAAAATAGGAGGAATAGAAAGAAAGAACAAAAAACAAAGAATATAAACAAAAATGAGTTTAGAGATCATACTGGAATTACAATAGACGTTGTGAATCTCCAACTCATCAATCATGGATAAGGAATACTGAATGATTCAAACATATGGAATAACTTGAATTTAGTTTCCTTTTCGCAAAGTGATTCCCCAGCCTCCTCCGGTACCTATCTATTTATAGGACTGAGTAGTCTAACAAAATTTGTAAAACCACTCTTAACTGTGTTCACATATTTTGGTACCCAAACCTATTTATATAATAATCCATTTTAAACTAACATCGTACACTTAGAAACCCAACGCTATTTAAATTTAACCAAACTCGTTTTATTTTCTTTTTGGGTCCAAAGACGTTTAATAGGATTGTTACAAAACAAGTTCTCATCTCGTTTGTGATTTAAAAATCCTTTGAAATGATTAGAGTTCAAATTCTAAAAAAGATTTATTCTAAAGCAATTTGAAGAATTTTTAAAATCACTGGAATTCAGATTTTCAAAAACATTAATTTTCTCAAAGTCAAGACCACATTTATTTCCAAGAGAAAATTGGTTTCGCAACAACGTATTCAACGATTTTTCTCCATTAGAGAATTTATCCAAAGTTGTTTAAAGTCGTTGAGTTCTATATTTAAGACCATAATTCTCTTTTATCAAATTTTAACAACGATTAATATTGATATTTCTCTTTTCAGCATCATTTTGTTTCAAAACCAAGTTTCCATCTTTAAGCAATTTGATTTTGGTCTTGGACTCAAAATTCCCATATTCAAGCTGATTTTGTTTTCAAATTCCTTGAATTTTTCAATCTCTCTTTCAATATCTTTCAAAATCAATTCAATTTTCAACAAACTTTCCTTTTCAATAATTTTAAGTTTGAAATTTTCGGTTGTCTTAAAATTATCCAATTCCTTTTGTAAAAAATTGTTTTTACAAATTAGTTCATCCTCCTTTTCTTTTAAACTCATGATTTCATTTTCAAGATTTTTTTAGATTTTCATTTTGATGAACTAAATCAGATTTGAAATTGAAACAATTTTTGTAGTCGGAGTTTTCTAAATTTCTTACATTTTCAAGTTTTAATTCCAAAATATTATTTTTGGTGATCGACTCAAGTTTTTCAGATTTCAGAGATTTATTTTTCAGTTTGAGACTATCAACATCTTTTGTTAATTCAGTACAAAAATGAACTATATCTTCATATGAGAATTCCCCTATCTCATCGTCTGTTAAGTCTCCATCATTTGGTTCATCTTCTGTAAATCCGATCAGGCATAATTCTAAATCTAAGTTGACTTTTTGGGGTTTTGAGCAATTGTCGTCTTATCATCCACACTTCACCTCGAGTTTTCCATGTTTCTTGCATAGTTAAACGGTGAGGGATAAGTTTAAATTGATCAAAACTAAGACAAGAATAAATAATATGCTTAGCACGAGTATTGGTAACTTTATACCTCTTATCTAGCATATCTCCTATATTGGTAATAGTATTCTAATATTTAATATGAACAGATGTAACGACCCATACTTTTAGCCAATTAATTTTGAATGCTTAAATTGTTTTAAATGTTGTATTAGAAGTATAAATGTAAATTTATATGGAATTTATTAAATAAAACGAAGTTCTAACGTATAAATTATAATATAATTTAAATCGAGCTCTCAACATCGCGGTAGTTCATAATTTAACATTTTGATCTTCAATTAGATATACAAGATCCAATATAAGTCGGATTTCTTTGAAACAATAAACGTTCGGATCTATTTGATTATATTTTTCTAATGAAAGTGAAAAATTAAGATTTCGTCATACAGATTGTGAGTTACATCCAAATCAAATTTTCAGGTAGTCATTACAGAATTCTTTATTAATTATAACGATTAATAAGTGGATTTTAAATAATCTGAATGTCTTTCTAATTTGAAATCTAGAGTTATAAATTCAAATATCTTTATTTTTGAGCTATATGATGTTCTAGTCGAATATACACAATAATGGTAATTTTTGAGTAGAATGGATGTGTAGCGTGATACTACACAACGATTAAGCATATTATATATTTAAATATATTATCGAGTTGACAAGCCCAACTTGTGGCTAATAGATCGAAAAGAAAGTGTTTTGAACCCACAAAAACCTGCAAACCCCATACATATAGATAATACATCATAGAAACATAGAAACATAAAGCAAGAACCTTAAGCATTGAAAGACATATGCAGACCGAACAACATGAACCACTAAAGACAGTAACTTCCCATGCAATTGTGCAAATATGGACTTGATCCTCCTTGATTTGAGCCCACTGATTCAGCAGGGCTATTAGTTAGAGGCAAAGCAAGCCTGAATCTAGCTGAAGATAATTGACATGTCCATGTTTGAAAGAAGTATATGATAAGTCTGCATAATCCTTCAAAATGTTTTACCTGTTTGTTAAAGATAACTGCATTTCTCTCCTTCCAAATGCGCCAACAATAAATAGATAAGAATGGATCTAAAACTGCATTAGCCGAACTATATTGCCAATAATCCAACACTGAGAAATGTCAGGAATGAAGCCTAATAAATGAATACTAGTTGCAACCAGTATGGGGTATGAAACATCACATTCAAAAAACAAATGATGAAAAGTTTCCTCATGACTTGAAAAAATGCACAATAGGGATCAACAACCAGGTTAAGCCTATGCAATCTTGCTTGAGTATTAACCAAAACACCATTGAAAGAATAAAACTTTAGGAGGCAAACGAATTTTCCACAGTCTAGGAAATGAGAAAAATCTTCCAGAATAATTGAGAAAATGATACAGAGAAGCAACAGAAAAAACATTCCTTGGTGATAAAGGCCAAACATAACTATCAAAGTTTTCCAAGAATCGTGTTCGAGCAAGCAGACTGGAAATATCAAGGAGGTTGAGAAAAACATGAATATTAAATAAAGAGGAAGGGAAAAGACTAAAGGGACCATTATTAAAAAAACTAGCAACAAAAGAGCTCACATTAGAGATCAAGGGGAAAAGAGAAGGAAAAACATGAGAGAGAGAGAGAGGGAACTGGCCTTGCCGGATATCTAGCCAAAATAAACAAGTTCCACCATTACCCAATCTGACACGAAACAAATTTTTAATACAAGGAATAACTGAAAATACACCAGACCAAAAAGGAGAAGGCTTAACAGATGGTGGAAAATGAATAACAAGATGAGGGTTATTAGAGTAGTAAAGGGAAAGAATCCAGTCTTTCCAGATGAAAGCGCCTGGAGTAACAATGCACCATAGCCATTTTGATAATAAAGCCATATTGAAATTCCAAAGATTAGCTATACCCAAACCTCCCTGATTAGGATGTAAACACACAGTCTTTCAATTAACCAGTCTTTTGACATTATTCCCATTCCATAAGAAAGCACATCTAAGTGAATCAATCTTCGAAATTACCCATGTAGGGAGTTTATAAAATGACATCCAATATGTTGGGATTGCAGACAAAATAGATTTAACCAACACCAAACGCCCAGTCGAGGAAAGGGAATTAGCCTTCCAAAAGGCTAATCTCTTTTCTAACTTATGAATAAGAGGAAACCAGTTAGTTTTGTGGAGTTTAGTTGGTCTAAAAGGAATACCCAAATAAACAATTGGGAAATTATGAATAGGACAGTTAAGGAAAGAAGAAATAATTGGCCCAAGATGGTTAGATTTACCAAGTGTAATTATGGAACTTTTAAAAAATTAATAGAAAGAACAGAGATGACCTCAAAGACATATAAAATGACTTTGAGGCAATGAATGTGATTAAGGTCTGGAACGACCCATATTCTACGCATCGGAGGATCGTAGAATATTTATTTCATTTACGTACGAAGTCCTATGGTCGTGTAACTTTGGGGAACGACTACTGGGGTCATTTCCCATGTTCACGATTTTTGCCAATTTTTAAATGACTGTTTTGCCCTTAGGAATATTGTTTCACCTATAACTTTTGATTAGTAAGGAGTTTTGACCTAAAACCACTTCCATTAGATTTGAATGATGGTTTACCTTTCCGTAGAGTGGTCACATTAACCAAACTGACTTACCGTTTAGGAGATATGGCTGAAACAATGTTTAGAAGGTGAAAAACAGCATGATTGGGCTTAATCGGGTGACTAACAGCTAGGCCCATTAGGTATTTCAGGATTAGGGTTGCATAAGGGTTGATAGGGGCATAGAAACCGTACTTTGTCACTTTTCAGCCACCACAAACTTTTTCTTCAACCCTAACAATGGTTTCCACCTTCTAAACCACCTCTAATCACTTTCTAATCAAGGATTAAGTTAATCAACATCAAATCAAGTCAAAATAGCATCAAATCAGAGTTGGAGCTACTGTGTTGCATAGAAATTCGACCCAAATCAGTGGAGACTTCAGAACTATAAATTATTTGTGGCTAAGGTGAGTGATTAGCATGTTTCTTCACTAATTACGGCTAATTAGGGGTGATTAGTGATAATTAGCGAAATTATGCATGATAAAAATCTAGAAAATAATGTAGAAATTATTAAATATTATTTTATGCCTCTGTTAGAAATTTGGATTAATTTGGACATGTTTTGCTAATCGTATGATTAAATCATGATTAAGGAGATCAAGGGGATTAAGGGGAAAACATGGGTTTTGGGTATGTTTGATTCGTAATAACTTATTAAATTGTTGTTTTGGTGTTTATGGTTGATTCTATATGTTACTATTATTGTTTGGTATGAATTATGATTGATTAGTAAAGTTTGAATGGTCGAAAACATCGTCGTATAGCGTAAATAGCTCGTTGGAAAAGTTGCAGGAAACAGTGCATGAAATGGGATCGGATCGGGCCCCGAACCCACTCGTGAAACACCACCTCCGAACCGACCCGGTCGTGACACCCTACTCGCGGGCAGTGACGACGAACCGACCCGATGCTTCGGAGAAGGCATCATGACCCGCTCACGTGGACAACACCACGAAACGGAAGCTCACGACCGATCCGTAGCACCCCGACCCAGTGGAAGAAGCATGAACCGAACCGGTGCCACGAACCGGCCCAAAACCAGTGAGGCACCACGACCCAAACCGCTTGGTGGCTACGAACTGGAGCTACTCACAAACCGATGGAGGACCCGAGTCTATATGATGATCACGAACCGAGTGGAAATCGAACCGGGACGATGACGACCAAAACCCGAGATGCAAAAGTAGTCCAAATAGGAAGTTAGAAGTCAGGATCCAGATGGGAACCAACGGGTTAACTTCATGATTGGATTTTTCTGCGGGATGTGTGCAAAGGGGTTATCGATATCCATAATTTTGGTTCACCACTGAGAGAAGGATTAGTAGCTATGGATCAGTGCAAGGGGTTATAAAATTTTGAAGGTGGTATTAAGGAAGCTGATAGGACGGAAGGAAGAGAGAGAATTTGCTCCATTGAATTTAGGAAAGAGGACAATATTTGCATAATTTAATCGAGAAATAAGGTTGGGGATATTATAGAATTCTTTACACATATCCACAATATCGTGTTTCATTATGGCCCAAAAAGATTTAAAAAATGAAGGCCCAAAACTATCTAGGCCAGGGGCATTGTCATCATGCATTTCGTTTAAGGCAGCCCAAACCTCACTTTCTGAAAAAGAATGGTCAAATGAAATGGGGTTGGGTTCGAGTATAACAAATTCCAATCAATAACTGGTATAGCAAGGGGTGAACAACCAAGGACTGAGCAATAAAAATTAGAAAAAAGATGAAGAATGTCCTCTTGATTCGTGAAAGATTAGCCTTCATGGGAGATTTCAGGAATATAAGTTGCTCTTCATCTTCCTTTGCAATTCGATGAAAGTAAGCTATGTTTTTATCCCCTTCCTCTATCCATTTGGATTTGGCTTTTTGTTTCCAGCCTACTTCTTCTTGTTTGAATAGTCTGTCTAATTCAGATTTGAGTTCTTTTAAAGTGTAATTCTCTTCGTCATTTAAGGGATGAGATTCTACTAAAATGTTAAGATTCAAGATAGCATCATGTAAGTTGGAAATGCGAGTTCGAATTGAACCCCAAACTGATTTAGCTCATGGCTTAATCAATTTTCTTAAAGATCTCAATTTCAGAATGATTTTATGAGTAGTTGATTGGGATTGGACAGGCTGCATCCAAATTGTTTTAAAAAATTCCTTAAAGGATGGTTCTAACAACCACAATCGTTCAAATCTAAAAGGCTTTTTAAAGTTAAAGAGGGAACCAAAATCTAGAATAATGGGACAATGGTTAGAGATGATTGAAGCAAGCCTAGAAACATAAGTTAATGGGTGAAGCTCTTCCTAAGAAGAATTGAAGAGAAATCGATCAAGCTTAGCAAGAGAAGGAGCTGATCTGTGACTTGACCAAGTGCATGAACGATTACAAATAGGGGGTCGATACGGCAACAATCAAAGAATTAAAAGCATCAGTGTTTGCCGATATAATCCCAGATTTTCTCTCATAAACATTTCTTATAGTATTGAAATCACCTCCTATTATCCATGGTCCAAGAAAACTGTTTGCCAAAATTTACACTGCTCCCAAAGATGTATTCTCCCATGTACAACTTGAGGACCATAAATATAGGAAAAAAATAGCTAGAGTCTAAGGAAATATGTTTAAGGGAAATATGCAAGGCAGATTGATTGGAAAAAGTTTGATGCAGTGACCAACAGATTCATTCCAAGCAGTAAAGAGAACGTTTCTATATTCTATGGCATTAACATAAGCCCAACCAGTCAAAGAGGATCCACCAATCAATCTAAAGTGGTAATTTGATGAATCATAAAGTTTAGTTTCTTGGAGAAAAAGGACATCTAAATTAAGTGGGGACAAAACTAGATTAATAGCATGACATTTTGAACGGTCCCATAAACCCCGCACATTCCATGTGACTACTTTCATTGATGTCTATTAGTACGCACCTGTTCTAAAGCTTGCATAACTTTATAATGTGCATCACGTAAACTCACACCCATGCAACTCGAAATCCTTTTATTTAAACGCTTATTTGCAGAAGGAAAAACAACATGTGTCAAAAAACTAGCAGTGAAATCAGGATTGTTGTGCCTACCACTTCGATGAACAAAGATAGGAGAGAGAAATTGAGGCCAGTCTTGATCATCGGTCCATGGCTGCTAAGGAGGGGATTGCGGAGGAGGGATTGAGGCTATATCATATGGAATAGTCTGAATAGGAATCATGGAAAGATCAAGAGAGCGAGGGATAATTTGGTTAAGTGATGCATTTAAATCCACATGCATTTCCAAGTTAACTTCGTTCTGGTCCGTTTTCGACGATAATGATATTATATTATTATCAAATAGAATTGTTTTTGAATTTATTTATATTTAATCGATTTATTTAAGCTTGAAAATAGTCTTTTTGCAAACGGCCTCTGTTTTCGACGAAATCAGTTTCATTGGATCTGTAGTGTTAAATTATTGTACGAAATAAGTTTTGTGGCAATTTGATATCATTTATGACCGCGGTAACTATAAACGTCTAAATTTTTATTTAACCATTTATTCGATATAATTTGGAAGTTAAGAATAACCAATTTTCAAACGATCTCCAATTTCAATGGAACTAATTTTATTAAATTCACAATGATTAATTATTATAAGAATTCCAATTTGGGATCAATTGGAGTTATTTTGATTATTTTTCGTGGTATAAATGCGTATCGATCTAAATTGTGAATTAAAAAGGAAGTTATACCAAACGATCTTGGAATTTGATGAAATTAGTTCCATCGAGTCCGGAATATATTATTATTGTAAAATTTTCAGTTTCAAGCCGATTGAAGTTGTTATGTGGGCATGTGAAAAATAAATGTGAATCAATTAGCGATTTTAATATTTAAAATTTCACTGCTATTCTAAACAGGCTCTGTTTTCAACGAAACAAGTTTCGTTAGGACCGGAATGTTAAACTATAGATGTATGTCCCTTTTTATCGCAAATGGATTTCATACGTGAGCATACGAATATGTAGATTTCAAATAAGAATGGCGATAGACACCAATTTATTAAATTCAATAAAATAATAAAATAACAATAAAATCATCTGTATAAGCCACCCATACTCAATCCCTAAATTCCCAAAATCTCTACCCATCTCATTCCACTATTGTTTCCTATGGGAAATAAAATAAAATCATAAATTTTAATCATTCCACAAATTTTTTTCAATGCACTGATTTTGTGGTCGATTTGGAGCAACCGATAGAAGCCTGGAATTGGTTTGAAGCTTTCGAACTGTACAGGTTATCTAGAAGGAGATGGTCGAGGCGGAGTACGACATGAAGGATGTGGACTCCGGCGGTGTTCCGGAAGCCTGTAGTAGAGCGGTAAGGAGTTCTTCGGTTTGAAGAGGGCTTTGTTATTAGGGCTCCAGCGCGGCCTACAGGAGGCTAGACGAGTTTAGGCCGACCAGAGGTGGAAGTGGGGCCATCGGAGGTTGCATTGTCAGTGGTGATGAGAAGTACGACGGGGTAGAGAAGTGGAAAGAACGAATTGAACGCTAGAAGGGACTGTTAATGAATTTCTATGAACAGGAGATGGAAAATTAGTTGGTTGAATTCGAAGTTGCAGGTGATGAAATAGGAACAACAGTTTTGGTTGGGGTTTCCAAGTTGCATCCGTAGCATTTAGCAGAAGTAGTTCAATAAAATTTTGGGTATGATTTTATTCTGATAATGATATGGTTAAGGATGGAGTGAAGTACAACAACGGTGAGGAAAATTTTAGTGTGGTTCTGGAGATTTGGGGGAAAGTTTGGTGATCAACATATTCAGTCATGGTGAAACAGGAGATGAGTTTGGTATTCGAAATTGTATGGAGAAATAAATCTTGTGTACGAGTTATTATCACTGGATGGAGAGATAATAGTATGCGTTTTTAAGGTGGATGAGTATGTGATTATGCAGTAGTTCGAATACGCGATTAAGGAGGAAAGGCATAATGGTTCAGTTTTCTTCATGGCTTTTTAGTTGGGAGAAATATATTGGTTGTTGATGACAACAAGGTAACTTTATAAATAGCCGCAACTGCTTAAACGAAATACAGAGCAAAGGTGGAGTGTGTTAAGAGTGGCAAAGATGCCATCTCCCATTTTCAGCTACCACATGACTTAGATACTTGCTTCATGGATGTGTTAGAGATGACCTAACAAATAAGATGGATGGAAAGCATGGTGAACATCAAAAGAGTTTTGTTTAAATGAAGAACGAGTGCATAAGGAGAGGACATGATAAAAAACAAGCGGCATGATGAAGAAATAAGGGTTGAAATTTAGTTTTTAATAATTTATTAGTTATAGGATTATTTATATTAATTAAATTAAATAACTCTTATGCTATAATTTGGTCATACGTTAACAGAATCAGACGGAATCAGTCGCGCTGAAATCATGGAATCATGGTGTAACACCCCACCTCCGCTAGGGTCACTCACAAAGGGAATGCACTAGCTTTGGTAGAGCATTATCTAGGTAAACATACACAGAAATATTACAAGACAGAACATATAAAACAGCGGAAGAAGAACCAAATTTCATTGCTTTAAAATCTAGAAAGGTCTAAAGCCTTTTTCATCAAAATGCTATTAAACCCATTACATCGAAATCTCTTGCAATAGTAAAGAAGCATAAAACCATAGTCATAAATCATTCCCCAAGTAAAACAGCAAAGCAAGCCATAGCCAAGAGAAATCCAAGCAGTACATGAAAGAGCCTTGGAGCTTGGTAAGATCCGAACTAAGCTGTATTTCCACCCTGCGAACCTGGGGGTGGGGGGACGAAAGAAAAAGAGGCGAAACAAACTGGGTCAGTCATAAAGACTGAGTAAGTCCTAGTGGCTTTCAGCATAAAAACAGGTGAAGATAATATGGCATGAATAAACTGAAAGTAAACATAAGCATGATGACAAGGTAAGCTACAGGCACGATGAATCAAGTATAACATCCCATGCTTCCTATCAAGAGTATCATCACAAGGCTCCTACCAAGTATCACATTGCAAGGTTTCTATTAAGTATAACATCGCAAGATTTCTAAGCTTCACCATTCCACTATTTTCTTTGATTTCCTATATTCTCTGCACCAACTGTACTAGTACCCCAACCCGTATCATCCTTTCCATGTATATGTACAGTCCCTTGCCGTATATCCTACGGGTTTCATCACGTATTTCTATACTACTTCAACGTAATGCCACCATTCTTGAAATCGTTTGGACCGCCACCCTTGTTCTGGCTAGGTTTCCTTATCATGAACTATCGCGTGTTCAACTAGGATTTATGCCACCTAGGACCACTAGGGATTATGCTACCTATTGAACGTTTTCTAGATTCGATTAGAGTTTATGCCACCTAGGACCACTAGGGATTATGCTACCTAACGAACAACACCCTTTTTCCACGTAACAATCTATTAATCGATCGGCTCCCTACAAGTCCTAGCTCGTTCATGTGTTGTGTCATACGGCCCAATCACGAAATGTAGTCACCTGTGCTAGGTCCACCATAGGGTGTATCAAGCCCTAGGGTGCCAACCACCGATACGAATCAAGCACGCACAGTGTAAACCTACTGGTGCCCAATGTCTGCTTTTTCAACTCTGGACTACATACACGACCATAGTCCGCCTGAACCTACAATGGCGCGCCAACTCAGCCGTCGTTCTGGTCGCTTACAATCAGCCCAGTAATCGTGCCCCACCCTGCCTAGTTCCAGGGTACCGTAATACATCTAGTGGGTTACTGCTGAAAAGGACCGTGCAACTAGGGCTACTGTTCAGTAGGTTAAGTGTTGTTATTTAAATTCGAGACTTAACCCCATTAGTCTAACATGTCAAGTTGGTTAAGTGTTGTCATTCAAGTTCGTGACTTAACCCGCCTACGTGTCATGTCAAATTGGCTAAGTGTTGTCGTTCAAGTTCTTGACTTAGCCCTATGAATCATGTGTCAAGTTGGTTAAGTATATTCAAGCGGTTCATGACTTAACCCAATCAAATCATCGTGTCAAATTGGTTAAGTATATTCAAGCGGTTCATGACTTAACCCTATCAAATCATCGTGTCAAATTGGTTAAGTATATTCAAGCGGTTCATGACTTAACCCTATCATGTGGCATTAATTCATTAATGCACCCCCAACCTCTCACATCAGACCTGTTGTTGTGGTCACTGGATATGTCGGGCGGTTCCGGGCAGATTTACACCACAACTCAGTCTAACCTCGGGTTTCAAGCGCGATATGACCAACTACCCACATTGGATCCTATTGTTTGCAGTAACTGGATTTGCCAGGCGGTTCCGGGCAGATTTACACTACAAACTCAACCGAACCTCGAGTTGGCCATTTTCATGTTTATTCTAATGTCATGTCCATGTTCAAGTTTCATGTTTTCACTTATGCCTATTATCAAGTTAATGATTCATATTCATAACCAATTCATGTTTCAAGTTCATAAGCATGCTTATGTGCCTTCTAGATGTCCAATACATACCAACTACCCAAAACCCAACTTAGGCGCGTTCATATGAAACTTTCTCCAAGTCATAAATTATCATATATGTTTCTACTCCAAATTTTACATAATTAACATATGCCTAAGTTCTAGGTTACATGTTAGTTTTACATATGCCCAATTCATACCAAATTTACATATGTTTAATTCATGCCATTTTACATGTATACCAGTTTTTTAATGCCATTTTACCATATCAAGTTCTAGCCAAAATTACATGTATCAATTTTTATACCCAATAAACCCAAATCATGATTCATGATGTAGTTATCGCAAACTATAATCTTTTTATTACAATACATGTCAGTTGCCCAAGTTCATAATACATGTTTATGCCAATTATCAAATTTACAATTGCTTTCATGTTCAAATTCCCAATTCTACATATGCCTAATTAACATAAGCCCAATCTTTTGATTTAAACTTACATAGTCCCAAACTCATGATTTAACTTACATGCCAATTCATGTATGCCCAAACTTGCAATTTCAATTACATTGACAATACCCAAACATCCAATTTCATGTTAATGGTAGTAATACCCAAATATCCAATTTTTATGTTATGCCATCAATTCCACCAAACACATATATTCCACTAGGCAATATTCCAATATTTCCCCCCGTATACCATGGCACGCATATCGTAGTTTAGGCCCAGGTCCGAAATTGACCTAGGTTCATCAAAAGAAAATAAATAGGGGAAGGTAGAATTTTGCATAAAAATAAGATCAGAGAGAAAAACATCATCACAGGCATGAAGATTACAACTTGGTAATAATATCAATATGAATCAAGAAAACTGATTTACAACAGGCTGAATAGATCATAAATTAGACATCGGAATAAAGATAGACAAGTCTCAAAAATCAAGATCCAAGAAGCAACAGAAATAGATCGATAAACATACTTAAATCCAATTTCACTTCATCACATGCCCATATTATATTTAAATATTTTAATCTGAAATTAACTAGAACTTACAGAGAATGGCTAATGAATTAAGAACTAAATTTGTTGTGGAATGTTGCAGTGACGTTGTTGATTTATTGTTTTGAATCATTGTAGAAGCTTTAATCTTCGAATTGGATTGTGTATGAAAGCATAAGAAATTGATTAGAGACGGCGGCCATGGTTCAAGAGGTATTTTAGCAGCATAATGCTGTAAGAATGATTTGATATGAATTAGGTTAGGTCTAAGGGTGTTTTTATAGGTGTATCAACTAGTTTAGTCCCTTAGATTAACCCTAGAATCATTCCAGACCATCAAAACATGTCTCAGACTTTAAAAATAAGTTCTGTGTCAAAACAGGCCGACCAGGTCGACCTGTAAGGGGGCGGGGGTCGACCATAAGGTCGACCAGGGGGGTAGGTCGACCCTATGGTCGACCTGGGGGGGGGGGGTAGGTCGACCCTTTGGTCGACCCCCTGGTCCAGTGCTGCTTGAAAACTGCTGAAACTTGTACATGCCATAACTTCTTCATCCGAACTCCGATTTTTGAAAACTCGGACTCTATTTCATGTAAAATTTCAAGACGAACGCAATGGCATAACCCGTTTCCCCTGATTATGACTTTAAAATTTAATTCTTCCTTGATTTCTAGTTTTAACATGTTATAAAAATACGGGTTGTTACATTCTCCCCTCCTTAAAGGATTTCGTCCCCGAAATCTTCAAGTTAAGAAGAATGTGTCCTACCATCCAATCATCCATCTACTCAATCATCAATCACAGGCATCCATTATCCTTAAGAGATTTCTAATTCTGTATGAACATATGCAGAAAGTGTGTGTATATGTTCCTTATCTAATTCAAATGATCAGGCCTGATTGATCTTCTTAATGAAAAATATGTTTAGTTCCATGAGTCCAACATGTATGCAAATAGCCCTAATCACATAAACACTATATGTGTGCTCAAACATCCATCCATACGCAACATTCACATGATAACACATTCAATTTCATCCATAAACAAGTATAAACACTCATGCATATGCAATATGAAAATGTGTCTGAGCCGATCTAGTGTCTAATGTGTGTTATGCAACCACGAGCAACCACTTGCGACCACTTGCAACCACTTGCAACCATCAATCATAATATGTCTCAAACTCATGTTTCACCCAATTGTTCCTACCTAAAGATATAGTCGAATGATAGAAGCAAGTAAAAACTTTATGCCCATTAGGCAATGTCAAAGCTGGAAATCTAGGTCACATATATACTGAATAGGAGAAGAACTCCCAAAGCACCAGCCCATATCCTATAAAACCCAAAAAGTTTAGTCAACCCAACGGACACGCTCAAGCCCCAACATGTATTACTAACAGATAAGTCATACTCCCTATGGGGTTTGCAATAGAAATAGGATTGAGAATAGGACCGAGAGGTTATACTTAAAAGATAGCATACAAGTAAGCTCTACAGGAAAAGAGGGATCAAGGATATACTCTTAAAAAGAGATATGATGCGCGTGTCTAGCCTTCAATCTTCTAAGTCGCATTTCCTTGAGCTTAATTCCATTGTGCTTTATCCGTCTTTAACTTCATAATTTCTTAATTCTTGTTTCCAAAATATGAGTTGGAACTCATTCCACTGTTGCCTCTCGTTTCACTTATTCTTCTTCTAGTATACTTGGCTTAAACATAACTGCATACTCATGGTTTTATGCAAGGTCTCCAAAATTCACTAGTGAATCTTGGATCTCATTCACTTACTAGAAGGTATTCCACATAACTGAATTATCTCTTGAAAATAAACAAATGCCAACCATGTTGCCAAGTGTACTTACTAAGATGATTTTCTATAACTCATGCATAAGCGAAATGAACCATCCGCCTTAGTGGCGAACACTACTCGAGCGGATCGTTAAATATATCAAGAGATTCTAGGTAACTAAACATGGCAGAACCCTAAGGGTTACACTAGACTTCGAGGGCATTACCAAGGCAAGTCAAGCGTCTAACTACCGTCTTTTCATACTCGAGAATGGTACCATTTCTGGACAACCACTCCGTCCCTAGAATCAAGCCATTGCCCAAAAACATAAGCTTTACTTCTAAACTCAACACTCAGCATAGACATTCTCAAATCCAAACAAGTCATGAATAAATGAGCCGATTCCCCAACAGGATTTGAGATAAAAATGGGATCCTCTACTACGCTAGTTCTAAGGTGCAGAGACTTAACTATCGAGGCAGAATTAAAAGGATGGGATGTATAAAAACAAAGTTCCCACGGTATGATAGAAAAGAGAAGCTAAACTTTTAACAGAAACGTTACCACCTCTCTTAGGTATGCTAGTAGTGAGAGCATATAATTGCCCTCTTAATGATCTTGTTCTTTGCCCTTGTCCTTGTCCTATGATACTTAATTACATGTCCCTTTTTACCATACCAACGATGTTCTTTCTTGTCATGGGTTTTATTATTCTTTTACTTTGACCTCTTTCCTTTCACCTTTTCCTCCTTCGTGGATTACGCCTTATAAACAAGTTTCTCATCCTTAGGCTTGTGTTATTTATCCTCATTCTTACTATCCTTGTATAGCTTGTTGACAAGTTTCTCGAAAGCTACCCCCATCGCATGGCAACCCTACAAAGCTTGAAATAAGATTAGTCGCAAGTAAAACTTCTACGGCTACAGATGGAGGTTGGGCACTCCTTGGTCCTCCGACATGTGTCATACGCCCGCAAAACTATGGTGAAAAAGAAAGAGAGAAGAGACTCAAGGAGAGAATTGAAAGATAGTGCATATGGCTTTGGGGAATATGCCTTTCGTAAAACGAAACTTTTCTTACAAAAATGCTTCTTTGTAAACATTTTGAAAATAGTTTCAGAAGGTTTTTAAAAGCTTTTGCCCAGTCTGGTAACCTTCTGCTCTGATACCAAATGTAACACCCCACCTCCGCTAGGGTCACTCACAAAGTGAATGCACTAGCTTTGGTGGAGCATTATCTAGGTAAACATACACAGAAATATTACAAGACAGAACATATAAAACAGCGGAAAAAGAACCAAATTTCATTGCTTTAAAATCTAGAAAGGTATAAAGCCTTTTTCATCAAAATGCTATTAAATCCATTACATCGAAATCTGTCTTGCAATAGTAAAGAAGCATAAAACCATAGTCATAAATCATTCCCCAAGTAAAACAGCAAAGCAAGCCATAGCCAAGAGAAATCCAAGCAGTACATGAAAGAGCCTTGGAGCTTGGTAAGATCCGAACTAAGCTGTATTTCCACCCTGCGAACCTGGGGGGGACGAAAGAAAAAGAGGCGAAACAAACTGGGTCAGTCATAAAGACTAAGTAAGTCCTAGTGGCTTTCGGTATAAAAACAGGTGAAGATAATATGGCATGAATAAATTGAAATTAATCATAAGCATGATGACAAGGTAAGCTACAGGCACGATGAATCAAGTATAACATCCTATGCTTCCTATCAAGAGTATCATCACAAGGTTCCTACCAAGTATCACATTGCAAGGTTTCTATTAAGTATAGCATCGCAAGATTTCTAAGCTTCACCATTCCACTATTTTCTTTGATTTCCTATATTCTCTGCACCAACTGTACTAGTACCCCAACCCGTATCATCCTTTCCATGTATATGTACAGTCCATTGTAGTATATCGTACGGGTTTCATCACGTATTTCTATACTACTTCAACGTAGTACCACCATTCTTGAAATTGTTTGGACCGTCACCCTTGTTCTGGCTAGGTTTCCTTATCATGAACTATCGCGTGTTCAACTAGGATTTATGCCACCTAGGACCACTAGGGATTATGCTACCTATTGAACGTTTTCTAGATTCGATTAGGGTTTATGCCACCTAGGACCACTAGGGATTATGCTACCTAACGAACAACACCCTTTTTCCACGTAACAATCTATTAATCGATCGGCTCCCTACAAGTCCAAGCTCGTTCATGTGTCTGTGTCATACGGCCCAATCACGAAATGTAGTCACCTGTGCTAGGTCCACCATAGGGTGTATCAAGCCCTAGGGTGCCAACCACCGACATGAATCAAGCACGCACAATGTAAACCTACTGGTGCCCAATGCCTGCTTTTTCAACTCTGGACTACATGCACGACCATAGTCCGCCTGAACCTACAATGGCACACCAACTCAGCCGTCGTTCTGGTCGCTTACAATCATCCTAGTAATCGTGCCCCACCCTGCCTAGTTACAGGGTACCGTGATACATCTAGTGGGTTACTGCTGAAAAGGACCGCGCAACTAGGGTTTCCGTTCAGTAGGTTAAGTGTTGTCATTTAAATTCGAGATTTAACCCCATCAGTCTAGCATGTCAAGTTGGTTAAGTGTTGTCATTCAAGTTCGTGACTTAACCCGCCTACGTGTCATGTCAAATTGGCTAAGTGTTGTCGTTCAAGTTCATGACTTAGCCCCATGAATCATGTGTCAAGTTGGTTAAGTATATTCAAGCGGTTCATGACTTAACCCTATCAAATCATCATGTCAAATTGGTTAAGTATATTCAAGCGGTTCATGACTTAACCCTATCAAATCATCGTGTCAAATTGGTTAAGTATATTCAAGCGGTTCATGACTTAACCCTATCAAATCATCGTGTCAAATTGGTTAAGTATATTCAAGCGGTTCATGACTTAACCCTTTCATGTGGCATTAATTCATTAATGCACCCCAACCTCTCACATCAGTCCTATTGTTGTGGTCATTGGATATGCCGGGCGGTTCCGGGCAGATTTACACCACAACTCGGTCTGACCTCGGGTTTCAAGCGCGATATGACCAACTACCCACATTAGATCCTATTGTTTGCAGTAACTGGATTTGCCAGGCGGTTCTGGGCAGATTTACACTGCAAACTCAACCCAACCCCGAGTTGGCCATTTTCATGCTTATTCTAATGTCATGTCCATGTTCATGTTTCATGTTTTCACTTATGCCTATTATCAAGTTAATGATTCATATTCATAACCAATTCATGTTTCAAGATCATAAGCATGCTTATGTGCCTTTTAGATGTCCAATACATACCAACTACCCAAAACCCAACTTAGGCGCGTTCATATTAAACTTTCTCCAAGTCATAAATTATCATATATGTTTCTACTCTAAATTTTACATAATTAACATATGCCCAAGTTCTAGGTTGCATGTCAGTTTTACATATGCCCAATTCATACCAAATTTACATATGTTCAATTCATGCCATTTTTCATGTATGCCAATTTTTTTTATGCCATTTTACCATATCAAGTTCTAGCCAAAATTACATGTATCAAGTTTTATACCCAATAAACCCAAATCATGATTCATGATGTAGTTATCCCAAATTATAATCTTTTTATTATAATACATGTCAGTTGCCCAAGTTCATAATACATGTTTATTCCAATTATCAAATTTACAATTGCTTTCATGTTCAAATTCCCAATTCTACATATGCCTAATTAACATAAGCCCAATCTTTTGATTTAAACTTACATAGTCCCAAACTCATGATTTAACTTACATGCCAATTCATGTATGCCCAAACTTGCAATTTCAATTACATTGACAATACCCAAACATCCAATTTCATGTTAATGGTAGTAATACCCAAATATCCAATTTTTATGTTATGCCATCAATTCCACCAAACACATATATTCCACTAGGCAATATTCCAATATTTCCCCCCGTATACCATGGCACGCATATCGTAGTTTAGGCCCAGGTCCGAAATTGACCTAGGTTCATCAAAAGAAAATAAATAGGGGAAGGTAGAATTTTGCATAAAAATAAGATCAGAGAGAAAAACATCATCACAGGCATGAAGATTACAACTTGGTAATAATATCAATATGAATCAAGAAAACTGATTTACAACAGGCTGAATAGATCATAAATTAGACATCGGAATAAAGATAGACAAGTATCAAAACTCAAGATACAAGAAGCAACAGAAATAGATTGATAAACATACTTAAATCCAATTTCACTTCATCACATGCCCATATTATATTTAAATATTTTAATCTGAAAATAACTAGAACTTACAGAGAATGGCTAATGAATTAAGAACTAAATTTGTTGTGGAATGTTGCAGTGACGTTGTTGATTTATTGTCTTGAATCATTGTAGAAGCTTCAATCTTCGAATTGGATTGTGTATGAAAGCATAAGAAATTGATTAGAGACGGCGGCCATGGTTCAAGAGGTATTTTAGCAGCATAATGGTGTAAGAATGATTTGATATGAATTAGGTTAGGTCTAAGCGTGTTTATATAGGTGTAGCAACTAGTTTAGGCCCTTAGATTAACCCTAGAATCAATCCGGACCATCAAAACATGTCTCAGGCTTCAAAAATGAGTTCTGGGTCAAAACAAGCCGACCAGGTCGACCTGTAAGGGGGGACGTCGACCATATGGTCGACCAGGAGGGTATGTCGACCCTATCGCCGACCCTATGGTCGACCGGGGGGGGGGGGGGGGGTAGGTCGACCCCTTGGTCCAGTGCTGCCTGAAAACTGCTGAAACTTGTACAGGCCATAACTTCTTCATCCGGACTTCAATTTTCGAAAACTCGGACTCTGTTTCATGTAAAATTTCGAGACGAACGCAATGGCATAACCCATTTCCCCTGATTTTGAAACTAAAATTTAATTCTGCCTTGATTTATAGTTTTAACATGTTATAAAAATACAGGTTGTTACACATGGCAGCAAGATCTAAATTGTGGAACTAATGTGGCGGAGAACAGGGTTATTGAAATTTTGTGAAAAAAATCAAATGCCATTTGATTTTAATCTAAACAAAAGCAGAATCATGAACTACAAAACAAGGTGACTAAACTCACTAATTCTGACTCATTTATACTTTTCATAAATGAGTTTTAAATTTATATATAGTAATTTTATATTGTGTGATGGTTGTTCGGATGAATGGTTGATAAATTGATTGAAATGGCTGACATAGTTATCTATATAAATCATTGGTTGAATATTGAATTTGTTTACTGTATTATCTCATATTGGAGGGAAATTATTGTTATTTACATTAATTAGCATCTGTGGATGCGGGGAAACATGTTGGAGGGGTCCAACTGGATTCCTTAACATATATATTACCGTTTTTCATTTATTATGATATATGATGTGATATAAAATATGTGATTGATTATGTTGGGTTTAAATTACCCTGGCCCTAGAAGTTTGGTATTTAAATACCGTAAAATATTTCGAATGTAGAAAATGAATTTGGGATTTAAAAAGGAATTTATTTCCAAAATAGGAATTAAATTTCGAATGGGTTTGAAATTAGAAGCTTGTTTTAACCGAAGTTGATATAAACAATGTTTATAAATTTAGTAAAAAAATATTTATCTCAGGATAAATTGAAATATAAATTCAAGTTTGAATTTATATCGATTTTGAAAACAATATTTATAACTGGATTTGAACTTAATAATCTTAAAGGAATTTATAAACGGAATTATAAATGTTTGGAATAAAATGGGGATTTTCTATGAATAATTCTAGATAGAAGTTATAAATGGAATTTGGACTTGAGATGTTATTTAAAGATACAAAATCAAATGGATTTGATTGTATATAAAAGAAATATTATTCACAATTGAAAATGAGTAACGATTTAGAAGCAAATGTTTTGCGAGTGAAAATAATTATAAGGTAAGTTGAGTTAATCTAAAATGGAAGATGTATTCTGAAGTTCGGATTATTAATCGAATATAGATTATTCGAAAGTAAGTTATTTATTGAAATTCGATTCTATCAAATTCAGGAAAGTACTTTTTACTTTTCATGTTAATTAGGATTTAATTATTCAATTATTGATTAATTATTTATTTATTCAAATTAATGAATTATAGTTATATTTTAAATTAAAATATCTCGGAAGCAGGGATTATAACACTATCGTTATAATCAATGTTTTCTGTACAAGAAATGGATTCTTAAGTTGAATACAAGAATGGCTTAAGAAATGTTTTGATAAGGTTTAAGTTGTGAGCTTTGACTATTTCGAAGTTAAGAATGTTGTCCTATTAAGGTCTGAGAGGCAATTATACCCCAACTTGATTGACTTCATGATTGACAAAGAAATGGTTAACGTTCAATAGCGAAGATTGGTTAGTGATACAGATATGTGTTGAATAAGTAATGGATAGAGTTATAATAACGATGTTTTATATAACATCGGTTTAATCCAATAAAAAGGATTTGGAAACGTTTTACAAACTAAATCAAAGATATTTTCTAAGCATAGAAAAATGAAATGAATTGGCTAATGAGAAGTTCAGAAGTGGAAATTAGAAACGGGTTACGCCGTTGCGTTCGTCTCGGAATTCTGCTTGAGATAGAGTCCGAGTTTGTGTAAATCGGACTCCGTATGAAGGAGTTATGGCCTTCTGAAGTTCCAAAATAAAATTTAAAATTCAAACAGCTCGGTTTCAAGTTAAAAATTCGAAAAATAAGCTCAAACTGGGCCAGGCGGGAAAATTCCCGCCCAGGGACCAGGTCGACCATAGTGTCGACCATAGTGTCGACCTGGGTGTCGACCTGCCTGGTCGTCCTGGTTTGTCTGGTTGGGTCCTGGCTCGAATTTCTAGGCCTGATCTTGTCACTAGGGCTGGGTTGTCTTCTTTTGATTGGCTTCTCTTTAGAACGGATGGCTTTGATTAACCCTGGCTTCATCGACGGCTCTAATTAACTTGCAACTCTATAAAAACACCCTAGGTCTCCAACTAAAATTCACACAAAAATAAGAACTTGAGCCGCCATGATGTCGGAAGTAAACTAAGGAGAGCCTTCGCTTGAAAAGAGACGAACAACGAATCAACTCAAGCTAATTCAATTTTGAGATTAAAGCTACTAATAAAATCAAAACAACAACGTCTACCCAAAGGAACACATCTCAATTTCAGAACCTCAGATCTCAGAAAGACAGGACCGTCTTGCGTTGTAAGTATAGTGGCTCTTTAGATGGGAATGCGATTAAGACATGATTTGTTGTAAATTCTAATATGGAATTATATCATTATTAACGATGTTGTTTTATATTTGTTATTTGTGATAATTTGAATTATTGTGGTGATTGAATCTTCTATGTATTGTGAATCAAACAATCAACACCTTATGCGAATTGTATGTATACAGTTAGATCTAAATATATGCTTATGCAAGTTATAGGTTGCAAGTTAGATTTACATTACATGATTCATGGAGATTGTATTATGCTAGAATAAAAATTTAGATCAACTTATATGTCTCATATTCATATGCAAATAGACTCGTTCACATGATTCTTATGCAAGTTAAAGGCTTAGATTTGGATCCATGTTCACATGATTTTATAAGTTTCATGTTTGACCTATATTCATATATATGTTATTGTCGACAAACTATACATGCTTTATGGACATATTAAAATGTTGTCACATGCTAGTTTTATGTTTGAGGTTATGCTTAGATCAATACATTTACATGTCATACTGCGTTGTATTGGATTCATGCGACACCTATTATGCTATACCATGTTATAACATGTTATATCTTTATAATAGTCCAAAATATATGATTCACGTGACACCTATCTAACTAGATCCAATATTCATGTGCAAGTTTGTGGCATGTTATGCAATGTTATGATTCATGTTATGCAAGATCACCTTATTTATCTAGTTACACCTTTATGTCACACGCTAATCAATAACTATGTTTATGCCAAATTTCATAGTATAGGTTCATTGAACCTAGGCTCCCTTCTTTACTTTGTTTATGGATTGGGCCTATTAGAGGGCCCAATATCTTCATACGATTAATATGAATAATCGAGCGAGGGTAACGTTGGGATTAACTATTAAATTAGAATATGTCAATATGTAGGCGGGCCTAAAAACCATGAAATGGGTTAAGGCCATAAATGGTATAAATTATGTACCATTAGTTTGGAATAAAACATGTGACATGAAATATTTACATAAGTAAAAATGTAAATTTAGACAATACGAATATGCTTAACCCGAGGTTGGATTGAGTTGTGATATAAACCTGCCCGGACACGCCCGGCTGTCCAGTAATCACAACAATACCTATCCAATGTGAGAGGTTAAGGCATTGAGCCCAATAAAGACCCAAGATTAGACTGAGTTGTGGCGTAAGACTGCCCGGAACCAACTAGCATACAGGCAACCACAACAAAACCTGTCTATTGTGAGTGGTTGGTGCTTTAATAAGACAATTAAAGCTAAGTTAGGATTGGTAGGGTTAAGTTAACTAAAACACTTAACCAACTTAACATGTTAAGAAGACAAGACTTGTAGGGGTTAAGTAACTAAGAAAACACTTAGCTAGTTTAACATGTTAAATAGATTAGAAGGTGAGGTTAAGTAAAGTTAATACACTTAACCAATTTAACATATTAACTAGACTAGAGGGTGAGGTTAAGTAAATTCAGGACACTTAACCGGTATAACCTGATAATTAGATAAGTGGGTGAGGTTAAGTAAATTTAGAATACTTAACCATTATAACACGTTAGCTAGATAAGTGGGTAAGGTTAAGTAAATACACTTAGCCAATTTAATATGTTAGCTGGACTAGAGGGTAGGGTTAAGTAAACTTAGAACACTTAACCATCATAGTGTGATAAATTGAACAGGGTTAAGTTGAAACATGAAGGGACAATACCTAACCATTAGAACATGTTAATTAAACAGATGTTAAGGTTAAGTTAACTAAGGGAACACTTAACCGTTATAACATGTTAGTTAAAACAGATGGGCAAGGTTAGGCTAAAAGGGACACTTAACCAATACAAGATGAATGGGTAAGGTTAAGTAATAAGAAATACTTAACCAATATAACTTGGTTTGTGATAGGGTTAAGTCAACATGAACTACTGATAACACTTAGCCAGTTTAATATGACAAAGGAATGGGTTAAGCTAACTTGAATTGACTAATGACACTTAACCAATCCAACTTGACGAGAAAGAGGGCTAAGTAGTAAACCTTAGTTAAGAAACAATCGAGAACGGGAGCCAAGTTGAAATCCCCAGTTAAAGAAACTAAGTGGTAAACCTTAGTTGAGAACAACTAAGTAATAATTCTTAGTCAAGAAAACTGAGCCGGTCCATAATAGATGAATAACCCGATATGGTAGATCATCGCTTAACAAGTACATAAGGAGGAGCAAACGTTTATCTGATTTCGAAAAAGGCTCCAGCGGACTGGGTTTAGAAGCACATAGCTTCGGGGGACGTGAGGGTACCTTTGGTATCCCTCTGTGAGGTTGCAGGTGATCTTCCTGGGCTCACAGAGGTTAAGGTCTGCGGTAGAAGAACCAAGGGTATGCCTTGGTTGCAGTATGAGCAACCTAAAGACCAGGGTGGATCAGCGTGGGTCGGCGATACTTAGTTTAGCCCTGTGATAGCACGTCGTTGACTACCTACCATCTTCAGTCAATCGTGGTATGCATGCTGAAAGGCAGAGAACTCCCAACAGACCATATACTTGCAATCTAGTTATGGGTGAGGCTGGCCAATAGGAAAGTGGGGCATAGGTGGTAGGAGTATAGTTCTCATGCTTGATTTTCTTGGAGTGCCTTTCATTAGTTGATGGAGGGGTCACGTGGGACCATAACCACTAGTAGAAAAACAAACCTTAGCATCTGCATCGGCAGATAACCTAAAGCTCCCGATCGAGTTCCGTGTTTCTAGAATAGCCCTGCCACGTGACTCGGGTCGCACATTTCAGGACATGTGCATCTAGACAGCGATAAACGATTCACGACACATACAAGGGGAAAGTCTAGGAACATATACCACTCTAGGTAGAGTGTCCTAGACTAGGGGCATCGTTCGACAGGTAGCATAATCCCTAGTTGGACCTAGGTGGCATAAATCCTGAATCCGAGAAGTATTAGATAAGTCGCATAGACCCTAGTTGAATCTAGGAAGCGCTCGATAAGAAAACCCTAGATTAGATCTAGGTAATAAATAATAGATGTACACCTAAAGGCAACCGCAATTACAGGGATTGGGATCATGTTATCATCTTTATACAGAGATGCAGAGATATAGAATGGGGTGTGTAGTATATTCGTTTTAAACTGTCTTGCTTTGATTTATATTAGTCTGTTATTCTGGTATTGTCCCATTTTCCAGTTTACTCCTGTCATGAACTTTATCCTTTTCACATGCTAAAATCCACTAGACTTACTCAGGCTTTATGTCTGACTCTGTTTTTCTTTCGTCTTCTTTTCTTCTATTCGCCCCTCCCAAGGTAGTCAGGGAGGGAATAGCTCCGCTTAGTATGGACTGTTACTCTTTCCAAGCTTAAAGACTCTTGGATATATCGCTTCAGACTCTCTTTTCTGCTGCTATGGCTGGCTTATGCTACATTAGGGAATATAAATGTTATTTTATGCTTATTTATTTTGTAAGACAGATGATACTCTGGTATTGGAAAGCAATTGTTGTACAAACTATTTTATCAATAAAGTAAAGTTTTATTTTCCACTGTTTTAATTTTGTCTGTCTTGTAATTTATCTACATCTTTTACCTTAAATGATCCACAGAACTTAGTGCATTCCCTTTGTGAGTGACACTAACGGATGTGGGGTGTTACACCGATCGAGTTTTGGGAAATATCTAGAAAGATATGGGAAATAGGGAAATGAATAATTTAATTAAAAAAATTAATTCAAAAGGGCTCAGTGTTGCTTGATGCTTGATCGATATAATTTCGATTTGAAAATAGGATTGTTGATTGTATGGATGTTCCTTTGATAGTTAAATCACCGATTATCAAAGTTTGGGTTAAATTTATACCTCCATTGTGATGACCCGAAACTCCCGTAGTACGAAAGCAAGGATAATCACTGAAATATAACACATAAACAATAACAGCAAAACAGAAATATAAAATTACAGTAGATATTGTACATCAAATTACATTGGAAATACTATATCATCAGAGGTACACAGCATAATAGGATCATACTTTGTACATAATACAGTTTTCAACTTAATATAAAATGTCTGCAGCGGAGTCAAACATAATATACTAAATGAAGTATGGACAGCATAATAGAAATGGTAGAATCCATCTTCAGCTCCATACCCATCCAGAATGAATCTGCTAAAACCTGAACATAAGGCTGTCCGTGTGGAAAGAGGGCACCCGAGTTTGCAAAGTGAAACAAACTACGAGTCAGTCATGAGACTAGTATGAGAAATCTATTTAACTTATTTAATAATAAGGCTAATCACAGGACCACGCCGCTAACGCGGAACGGGTTTACTCCATTGGACTGCCAGTGCATAAATAAAGTCAATCGTTAAACAACGCAATGCTTTTTAGAAAAATGAAACCATTATAAGACTCAAGTCCCATCACACAATGCAACGCAAACCGGAGGTTAGAGTTTTACCTTATAATGGTAAAAAATGCTTGATACGATAAAAGCGGATTTGATATTATTATTAGTGTATACATGTTTTCAAAAACATTTCAATCATAATGTATGAATTATAACGGCATAGCTACCATATACTATGTCACCATACTAGTCTTATAATCAAAACCGTATGGTGTCATATTGGAAGTTGGATTTCTATCATGAACCAAGGCAAGGGATCGTCCTTACGGAATTCGAGACAATCTAGCCCATGTCTTAGGATACAGCCGCAACTGCACCTACGAGCCACATGGCCGGTCCACAAATATGTTAATGGATTATAACTCCTGAACAATACGTTCCTCCGCCCTATGGGGCGTAAATAAAGAGCCACTAGGGACTCAAATCCGGGGTACCTCGCTTTCCATCATCCACATAAGTAAAATGTCTGGGCTCCATACCATGACACCACTTCTAGCTAGAAAGAAACGCATGTTCTCCCTAGATCTTTCTCCCATTTATGATTCATACCGGGGTGTGAGGCTCGCGAAGTAACGCTATACACAAAGCTATGCAAAATAAAGTTATGCTTTGATCATCAACCACAAGGTTCTACTTTTCAACAATAAGCCTTGATCATTTGCATCTTGGCAAGCCACATTGACAATTCACGCCATGCTATCGATATATATCAATATATAACCTCTGAGCTCGTACGTCTCAGAGAAGGGTGTTAAGCAAGAGAATAAATTCTCCGCCACCAACAGACATATATTAAATAGAAATCAATCAGCATAGAATAAAATCCAATGTTAGACATACATCCATTTACAAGTCCGTTCTGGGTTTGAACGAAACCGCAGACACCTTATTCCTCGTCCCATATGTCTAATACGGAAGAGAGGCTCTCGCATATCCGGACAATCAACAAGTACGCCCGGACAACTACCACTGTAACACTTTCAAGGCAGCAACTCCAATCAAAGGCATCAGTAGTCATCCATTCGATGTGAAGATCGCCTGTCTTCAATCACCGTCTTTAAATCTTCGACTTCCAATCATCGTATAATTATTTGAAATGAGATTTAACTCGGCCTTTTCAATTAATTCTCGAATATATATAATTTAAATCAATTCTTTTCATTCCATGTCGTTTATAATATTTTATAATGAATTATCGCTATTTTTATTTATATAAAAATAGCCATTTTTAATTTAACGACACTTCAGGTCATTACGTGGCCCTGGGGCTATTTTCATCAAAATTTGATTTACATATTTCTCAAAATCTAACTGTCGGATCCTAGCAGATTTTATATCGTTGGAAAGATCTTTCCAAAGCGAACCCAATGGTTCTAGTTTTGGAAAAATTCAACGGTCGGATCTCTCGGTATAATCGTTTGAAGTTACATTTCAAATCGCGAACTGCAGCAACGCGATTCGTTTTATTTTAATTCATATTTATATAAAAATATATAAATATAAATCGTTCAATGATTTCAATACCATTTTCATTTCAACATTGATTTCTTTTACATATGAAATCATATATTACATTAAAAATGAAATTTTTAATTTCATACACATTTTCATTTCAACATTGATTTCTTTTATATGAAATCATATATTTCATTAAAAATGTAATTTTCCTTATCTTTCTTTTATTAAATTAAAATGTAATCTTTTTATTCATTCTTGTATTACATTGAAAATGTAATCTTTTCTTATATAATCTTTTATTACATTAAAAATGTGATCTTTTATTTATTCTTGTTTAACATTGAAAATGTAATCTTTTCTTATATAATCTTTTATTACATTAAAAATGTGATCTTTTATTTATTCTTTTATTGCATTTAAAAAAATGTAATCTTCTCAATCATTCTTTTATTACGTTAAAAATGTAATCTTTTTATACATTATTTCATTACATTGAAAAATGTGATTTTTTTTTATACATTCTTTCATCACATTGAAAAAATGTTATTTTTTTTATACATTCTCTCATTATATAAAAAAATGTGATTTTTTTTATACATTCTTTCATTACATTGAAAAAACGTATTTTTTTTATACATTCTCTCATTACATTGAAAAATGTAATTTTTTTAATCATTCTTTCATTACATTGAAAAATGTAATTTTTTATACATTCTTTTATTACATTGAAAAATGTATTTTTTTATACACTCTTTCATTACATTGGAAAATGTAATTTTTTAAACATTCTTTCATTACATTGAAAAATGTAATTTTTCTTACATTCGTTCATTACATTGAAAAATGTAATTTTTTATTACAATCTTTTATTACATTAAAAATGTATTTTTTTATACATCCTTTTATTAAATTGAAAATGAAATCTTAAATGTTAACACATTTAATAAACAGTGCATATTTTCTAATGATTCATTTACATTGAAAATGTAAATCTTAATGTTTTCTCATATACAATAAAATGTGAATTCTTATTGTTACTATATTTTCATTTCAAACCAATGAATATTTTTAATGATTCATTTACATCTAAAAATATAAATTTCAATGTAACAAATTTTTATTTAACTAATGATTATCTTTAAAGTTTCATTTACATTAAAAAATGTAAATTTCAGTGTAACAAATTTTTATTTAACTAATGACCATTTTTAAAGTTTCATTTACATTAAAAATGTAAATTCAAAGAAAACATATTTTATATAACAATGTACATTTTTAATGTTTCATTTACAATAAAAATGTAAATTTCAAAGAAAACATATTTTATATAACAATGGACATTATAATATTTCACTTACAATAAAAATGTAAATTTCAAAGAAAACATATTTTTATTTAACTAATGATCATCTTTAAAGTTTCATTTACATTAAAAATGTAAAATTCAATGTAACACATACTTTATTTAACAAACGTTTATTTTTAATTTTATATACAATAAAAATCTAATTCTTTTATTGTCCAAACAATTTTATATCATAACATGAATATTTCACAACACACAAATATTTCAGAAAATTTCGGCAGCATAACGGCAGGGTTATTAAAACCGGCACCGTCCCTAGTACGGCTCCTCGCCCTGATTAGGCCTCGCGGCAACACAAGTTCATATTTTCCTAATACAAATTTTTTCTACTATACAATGAAATTTCCATAAACACGAACAATTTGGTTTCAATCCACAATCAATCAAACACAATCCGTTTCACACCATAATACAATCAAGTCGTCCATGGTCTGTGGACGACGGGTGTCGGGAGTTTCTAAACTCCGTCTGCATCCTAATATAATTTTATTTAATTAATTTGATTTAAGAAATCTCACATTGCTTTTTATTTCTTATAAAATTGTAGGAGGCTCCAAAAATTCTGCGATCTCTTCTGAAATGTAGATCTCGAATTCACGGTCCCAACGCTTCGAAAATCATCAAATTCTGTTTCAATTTGAGCGAGTTATGGCCATTTAACTATTTGATTACATTAACTAATTATTAAAAATAATTAAAAGAAGTTAATTACTTTAATCCACGGTTAAGAGTTAATAAACCCGTTGTCTTCCACCTGAATACCGACGCTACTTGAATCCATTCGCTCCTTTGAAAACTCCACCACACACCCTTCTAGAAGCCGTCGGAGACTAATCGGACATCAACCCGTCGGAGCCTACAACAAACTCCTCCACCACTGGAAAGTGTGCCAGTCACGACCCCACTTGCGCCGTACAATTGGCTGCGAACGCCATGCCTTCTTGAAAGGAATCCGACCACCTCGCTCAATAGAAACTGATCATATCTATATGGTTTCAAAGATTTGAGTTTGCTCTTCGACCTTTGCTTAGAAACCTTGGTCTAATACGTTATGGATTGATTGCTTTTAAGGAATTAAAATGGGAGCTCCATGGCCATTGAAATTACAAAGATGGCGGCTGGCTTTTAGAGGACTAAGGTTTTGTGGAATGTTTTTAATATATATATATATTATTTAATATAATTTTAATTTACAAATTACTTGTTTATCGGTCCGACTCCAAATGAGGCCCAACGACTATCGCCCCTAGCTAATTACCCCTGTTCCGGACAAAATGGACTAGGACTCATCGGCCCATTTGATCGTTTCAGCCCATTTTCCTTTAAATTAAAATATAAACCATTTAATTATTTAATTTGATCATACATTATCGGGGCCACATACTGACTCCAAAAATTCCAGAAAAATATATCTAGCTTTGTTTTGACGACACGGTCCTAACAAAATTAATTTCGTCGAATTTGGAGACCGTTTGAAGAATGGTCGTTTTCTGGTCGATCAAAATTGAATGAAATTGTCAAAACACATTTTCTTTTGCCACGCTCACATATTAATTCTAAAAATTAAGAAAATTGAAATCTTGCAATAATTTGACATTCCGGATGCAATCAGGGTGGTTTCCTCGAAAACGAAGGTCGTTTGCAAAATGGCCATTTATACGGGCTATATATTATATTGAATTCCATAGCGACTATTCTGAATATTCAACTGACCATAACTCTTAATTCCCGCTATGAAATTTCAATTTTTCGGATTCGTTGGAAAGATATTTTAAAAAGATTTAAATATTTTTGGTGTTCCTAAAATCCAATTTATTTTGAATCCTGTACATTCCGTCAAAATTCAAATTCAAATTTTGAAATTGCCGTGTTATTTCTAACTCCTTTTATAATTAAAATAAATATATTCGTTCTAACTTCGATTTTAATAAATTTTAAATTGTTATTATTTAAAATAAATTATTTTAACTATTCAAGATTCAATAAAATAGTCAAAATAAAAAATTTAAATTGGTTCTGATTTTTTTTTCAGGTTGTTACATCCAATTGTCAATACAGAGAGACTGGGATCAGGTCTAATATATGAAAACTGTGACAACCCGAATTTCGACAGACCGTTCTTTTCAAAAATCCAATCTATAGAAACCTGAGTTGGGTGCTCTGGTATCCTATAGAAAAAGACAGAGATATAGAAACATGTCATAACTCGTAAAGCATCTCACAGCGGAAGGAATTAAAATATAATATATTCAAAAATAGCTTTACCTTATATGTCATACTATCTAACCAGTATCCAAAGCAATGCCATCTCTGTCATGAACCTAGCCTGGAAGTTTGTAATGAGGAGGGGATCAGAACATAAGTTATGTTGAGTGGACTTAGAATAAACTTCTGTATAATCATACATATACCGTTCAGTTATATTTTCTTGCTTATTAGGTTATTTGCGATATTAGCTCTCTAGGCTATACTCATGTCCCACTAGTAGGTTAACCTAATACAACGTATATGTAGATACCCCCAACACATTTACTCTTTTCCATGTATATATACAATCCCTTGTCGTATGTCGTACGGGCTTCATCATGTAAATCTATACTACTTTAGTGTAGTTCCACCATTCTCGAAATCCTTTGGACAGCCACTCTCGACCTTGCTAGATTCCGTGTATCATCTAGATCTGATCTAAGGTTTACTATCGAGCGCTTCCTAGATTTAACCAGGGTTTACGCTACCCAGGGCCACTGGGGTTTATGCTACCTATTGAACGCTTCTCGGATTCAGGGTTTACGCGACCTAGGTCCAACTAGGGATTTGGCTACCTATTGAACGATGCCCCCAAGTCTAGAACACACTACCGAGAGTGATATATGTTCCTAGACTTTCCCCATGTACGGGTCGTGAATCGTTATCGATGTCTAGTTGCACATGTTCTCTATATGTGCGGCCCGATTCCCGTGGCAGGGCTAATCAAGAAAAACAGAACTCGGTCGGGAGCTTTAACTTATCTGCCGACGCAGATGCTAAGGTATGTTTTTATCTGTATGTGGCTATGGTCCCACTTGACCCCTTCATCAACTAATGAAAGGCACCCAAGAAAATCAAGAATGAGAACTATACATAGGCCCCCTATGCCCTCACAAACCTATTGGCCAAACCTCATCCATAACTAGAGAGCAAGTATATGGACTGTTAGATTTCTCTACCTTTCCGCTTCAGGTACTCGATTGACTCAAGATGGTAGGTAGACGACGACGTGCTATCACAGGGCCAAACAAGATATCGCCGCCTCACGATCGTCCATCCTAGTCTTTAGGTTGCTTATATTGCAACAAAGGCATACTCTTGGTTCTTCTAACGTAGACCTTAACTTCTGTGAGCCCAGGAGGATCATCTGCAACCTCACAGAGGGATACTAAGAGTACCCTCACGTCCCCTCGAAGCCGCGTGCTTTGTAAGCTAAACCGTTGGAGCCTTCTTCATGATCAGATGGACGTTTGCTCCTCCTCGTGTTCTACTTGGTTTTCGTGACTAAGGTTTACTACTTAGTTCTCTTAACTAAGGTTTACTACTTAGTTTCCTGAATCGTTCGTTGTCTTAACTAAGGTTTACTACTTAGTCCTCTTAACTAAGGTTTACTACTTAGTTTCTCTTAATCGTTCGTTTTCTTAACTAAGGTTTACAACTTAGTCCTATTAACTAAGGATTACTACTTAGTTCTCTTAACTAAGGTTTATTACTTGGTTCTCTTAACAAAGGTTTGATACTTAGTTTCTGTTACTTAGTTCTCTTTAACTAAGGTTTGTTACTTAGTTCCTTTTAACTAAGGTTTACCTATGAATTCAAGCATGACTTAAGTTCTCTTTATCAAATGATAGCGTACGGGTGTTCTCCCGCATTTCCAGCTTAGATTAACTTATTTCATGATATAATTCATCCCACCCTTCGAGTCTTGTAATACATCTTAAGTCATATTCATTTCTTATCCCTAGGATAAGTTTATCTATTATTTAATCTTATCATTCCCCACTTTTCCTTGCTTTAATACTGTTATATTGGTTAAGTTTGCCCGTGTGTCCAAGTTGACTTAACCCCCAATCATGTATTCAATTCAACCCACGCGTCATGTCAAATTAGTTAAGTGTTATCTATCAATTCATGTTGACTTAACCTACCCATATATCATGTCAAATTGGTTAAGTGTTATCCAGCAGTTTACGTTGACTTAAGCCACCCATATATCATGTCAAATTGGTTAAGTGTTATCTATCAGTTCGTGTTGACTTAACCTTACCATATTAGCATGTGTCATTAGCATTAATTAAATATTAAAGCCCAACCTCTCACATTAGACCTATTGTTGCGGTCACTGGATGTGCCGGTTGGTTCCGGGCAGGATTACACCACAACTCAATCTAACATCGGGTTTCAAGCACGTTATGACTAACTTCTAACACTAGAACCTATTGTTTGCGGTCACTGGATGTGCCAGGCGGTTCCGGGAAGGATTACACCGCAAACTTATTCTAACCTCGAGTTAGCTATGTTTCATGTTTAGCCTATTGACAAATTCACAAATATGTTCATGTTCTTGTTATGCCACAAGTGTCAATTTTCATGTTATATTTCTAAACTTCCCATTTCTTTAACCAATCAAACACAAATTTAATTAAAACACTCATGCCTCAAATTTCAGGTTTTTGAATTAGATTTCACAATTACATGAGACAGATTAAACCCAAACTTATCCAATTCCGATTAGGTTTCCAGTTTGCCTATTTCTTCACCAAATTAGGATTTTTATCTTTAAATCATTTTTCCCCAAATCCCCTATTCAAACTTTATTTACCTTTAGCGTAAGTTACTCCAAATTACCAATTTCACGATCCTTTCCCCTTATTTCCTTGAATAATATCAATATATACTCTGCCAATTACCCTAGTATTTGCAATAATAATCATTATGCCACAAATCCCAAATTACAGATTATATTCCTTACCTGCATAAAATAGATTATGCCCAATATTCCTATATTCCAACCATACATTATAATAAGATTATGTTTAGGTTCGAGTTAACCTAGATCCAAAAAAGGGGGAAGGAGAATAAAAGAACAATTATTATAATATGAATCTTGAATTGAATTTATAATTGGGGAATGATGAGCGATAATAATACTATTATACAACAAGTTTATTATAATTCCACCCACCTTGACTGGATTGGGGAAAACAAACGATTTGTAGAATGCTGATTTAATCTTCTTATTTGATTGTTGGTGAAGAGCATGAATTGTTGATGAAGAATTTTGCTACTTGATTTGATTAAACTCCGAAGTTGATGAAGAACTTGCAATATAATTTAGAGTTTTGGGGCGGCGGCCATGTTTGGTTGAAGTTTAGCGGCATGGAGGCGTCTTAAGGAATTGTAATAAATTGGGGTTAGGTCATGCTATGTATTTAAAGGTGTAGAGAGTGTTTTAGAGCCCTTAGATTGACCTAGAAGCCATCCGACCCGTACAGCACATCAAAACACGTCACAGGAACTAAAATCGCCCAGATCTGGGGATAGGTCGACCCCCAGGTCGACCTGCCTGGTTTTGGCGGGAAATTTCCCTCCTAGCTGCCTAGGTCGAATTTCGAACTGTTTTGAATTTTTGTTGAATCTTCTAAAGGCCATAACTCCTTCATACGAAGTCTAATTTGCGCAAACTTGGACTCTATTTCAAACAGAATTTCGAGACGAACGCAATGGTGATGTCGGTTTTACTTAATTCCTGATATTTAAATTAAGTATCCTTATTTTATTATCTTTTCCGTTACGCACACTGTTATAGAATTAATTTTTCCTTCTCTTCCATATATTAATTAATTTTCATTATACATCACCATTATTTACCTATCTGTGCATCTACACATATTTTCACATATTTTTAATTATATTAAAAATGCAGGGTGTTACATTCTCCCACCCTTAAAGAATTTCGTCCTCGAAATTCGATAAGAGTAAAAATAGATAACGCCTCGCAATATACATCCATCAAGTGTGCATCCAATTGTTGCAAACATTGTGCACATGTGAAAAGTGAGATACATCATAGTAAATTATATATGCCTAATTTAGATCCACCTGTATGTATGCAAATTTTAAAAACTCTTTCAAAACATGATGCTCACATCCTAAATATACTTGCAGTTCTATATGAATGCAATATTCTTGAAAAATCAAAATATTTTTCATCCAAGTTTTCCCACACTCTTATAGAATAAGAGCATAGTTCACCCAATTGTCGCATCCAAAACCCTACCATCCATCATTAAATTCGAAATTTAGAAAAATCTAATTTTCTAAATTCGATTTCCTTATGTTTCGAAAAGATATAAAACAGAAAAGTTCACATCCTCCGTTTTTCTTTTCTAATCGTACTTGGACTTTTATATGACTATTCTATGTAGATTTCCTATTTTCCTATCCAAGCACAACCCCATAAGAAAATTTCTTCTCTTTTTTCCACCTATCTTGGAAAAATTTCATATTTATTCATCTTTTTCTTAAGATTTCCATTTTCTTTTCCCGTCACATTTGTTGCCTTACTGAATTTATTGTTTCTTGTTAGGTAGGATTTTCTCTTTCTTAACTTATTTGACTTAATCCAATTACTTAAGTTTATTATTTCAAATGAGCTTTTTCTGTTTTCAACTCAAACAACATCCTACACAGCTACTACTATGGGCCAAGAATCTCAGGACATTGTCATCTCAGACAATTGCGAGTCCACACAATAGGATCTACCCACTTACTTTCCCTTTACTACTTAGTAGTCACTACTAGTCCTTACTGTATATTACTAGCCTATCCTCTTTTTTTTTTCTCCAGCAACAAACCTAGGTTTCTCAATGCTTATGCATTCTACGGGAAATTTTCCATTAGTTTAATATTAGTTAATCCCTGACTATAAATTGGCAAGAGAGTAACTCCCTAAATATCGCCCCGAAGACTGAAATCAACATCAGATTAACACTCAGAGAATCACTTAACTCAACCAATATCTAGTTGGGTTTAATTCATAGCTTTAACTTTCTCTCGTTCTTTCTAGGCCTTAATCCTAAACTACTCCATTTTTAAAACATGGTTTGGCCTTCTTTCTTTTTATTACATTCTTCTTCCAAAAACTAAAAGTGGTAAAACTTCTATTCTTTTCTCAAAAACTTGCTTTTGCCAAATTAAGAAAAAACACATCACAAAATAAAATGCAAAACATTTTCTTCAAATCACGAAATTGGAGTAGACAAGGACAATTATCGAGGTTACATTGTTCCTATTTACAATGTTAACTTTGGCTGCTAAGGTGCAAGCATCTACTCTATTCTTACACTCCACCGCTAATTTTCTTCACCCAACAAAAATTTCTTTTTAAAAAAATAATCAAAATTTATTGTTAACAGAAAAGAGATTTCAAAACTTTTTTTCATTTCTTTCATATATGAAAGCTAGCGAGCTACACATGCTCCATAATATGCACCTTTTCATGAGAGAATTCTTTTAAAACAAGAAATCATTGTTTTATACAATATACCCCACTTTACTTTAAACCATCATGCATTTATCAAAATACTTTTAAGATATTTAATCTTGGAAAATTACCACAAATTCTTTTACAGATTCAAGTTCTTAAAAGCTTATCATTGGGTTAGACTCAAAGCGGGTCTTTAACTCACTAGGCTTTCCTAGGCACTTTCGCGAATTCAATTCTCTCGACTATATATATTCCTAATCCATTTTTCAACCTTTTCTAATTTCTAAGGTTACACTTCTATACCCACTACTCTGAAATACTAACATTTCAATTTCCATCCTATAGGATATTTTCTTTCTCTAACATCAAGTCATATTGTACACTTTCCCAGCCACCTAATGGTTTCCAAATTCCTATGTTCAGTCCTTGAGTGTACAAACTAGATATCCCAACTCTTTTCATGTCCAGTGGGCTACTATATGGATTTAGGTTTATATATAATATATTTATATTTTAGAAAATACAAATACGTTCACTCATTACCTCCCTAAGATCACTAAACCGAAGCTCTGATACTAGATGTGACAACCCGAATTCCGACAGACCGATTTTTTTTTTTTCAAAAATCCAATTTGTCGAAACCCGAGTTGGGTGCTCGGGTATCTTGTAGAAAAAGACAGAGATAAAGAAACATGTCAGAACTCATAAAGCACCTCACAACAGAAGGAATTAAAATATAATATATTCAAAAATAGCTTTACCTTATATATTATACTGTTTAACCAGTATCCAAAGCTATACCATCTCTGTCATGAACCTAACCTGGAAGTATGTAATGAGGAGGGGGTCAGGACATAAGTTCTGGTGACTGGACTTAGAATAAACTTCTGCATAATCCTACATATACGGTTCAGTTATATTTTCTGGCTTATTAGGTTATTTGCGATACTAGCTCTCTAAGCTATACTCATGTCCCACTAATAGGATAACCTAATACAACGTATATGTAGATACCCCCAACTCGTCTAATCCTTTCCATGTATATATACAGTCCTTTGCCGTATGTCATACGGGCTTCATCATGTAAATCTATACTACTTTAGTGTAGTTCCACCATTCTCGAAATCGTTTGGACTGCCACTCTCGATCTTCCTAGATTCCGTGTATCATCTAGATCTAATCTAAGGTTTACTATCGAGCGCTTCCAAGATTCAACCAGGGTTTACGCTACCCAGGGCCACTGGGGTTTATGCTACCTATTGAACGCTTCTCGAATTCCGGGATTATGCGACCTATGTCCAACTAGGGATTATGCTACCTATCGAATGATGCCCCCTAGTCTAGGCCACACTACCCAGAGCGATATATGTTCCTAAACTTTCCCCACATACGTGTCGTGAATCTTTATCGATGCCTAGTTGCACATGTCCTCTATATGTGCGGCCCGAGTCCCATGGCGGGGCTAATCAAGAAACACGGAACTCGGTCGGGAGCTTTAAGTTATCTTCAGACGCAGATGCTAAGGTCTATTTTTATCTATGTGTGGCTATGGTCCCATTGACCCCTCCCTCAACTAATGAAAGGCACCCAAGAAAATCAAGAATGAGAACTATATGCAGGCCCCCTATACCCCCACAAACCTATTGGCCAAACCTCACCCATAACTAGATAGCAAGTATATGGTCTGTTGGAGTTCTCCGCCTTTCCGCTTCACGTACTCGATTGACTCAAGATGGTAGGTAGATGACGATGTGCTATCATAGGGCTAAACAAGATATTGCCGCCTCATGTTGGTCCATCCTAGTCTTTAGGTTGCTTATACTGCAACCAAGGCATACTCTTGGTTCTTCTAACCGGTGGTGACAATATGCTCGGTACACTCAAGTTAAATGAGTAACCGGTCGTTTGAGACCGAGTTGCAAGATGTTCATGTTGAACCCACAATATTCCTCTCTAGAGATACACTATCGGAAGGTGGTCTCATACCTTGTAATAGTTGGAAATCCATTCTCTAATATGCACCCTGCGGTTTTAGATTTTATATTATATATGGAGCGTGAGGTGCAACTGTGCTGCTAGATTGCTATTTATTTGATTCATACACTTTTATAATATCACTAGATTTTGACATCAAAAATGTTTTGGTTGTCGTATGGTAAAAACCATCCGTGTTTATGTGTAGAACAGTCTTACGATTATCATTTCTTTCGAAAGGATTTTTGAAAGTTAAAGAAATAGTTGGTGTTTACTCACACTAGTCCCATGACTAACCCAAAATTTATGTTGTCTTGCTTTACCCTAAACTCTTGGGTGCCCAGATTTGTACGGGCAGTCAAGTAGTTGGGATTTTACATATTCACATGAAAGAGCTTGATTCAGGAGGCTTTATCAGTTAGCTATAGATTATCATATTTTCCCCTGTATACTATGTTTGTATCTGGAAACAAGTGTTTATAACTGTCCAAAAATAGGTGTTGTTCTCTGATGATGGTATATACATACAGTTACTGATTTGATTTAAAAAGTTGTATTATTTAATATATTTTATTCGTTTTGTTATGAGATTTGTGTCCTTCGTTTTCTTCTATTCTAACTTTTCCTTCTTTCTATTTCTCATCCTTTAACTTGTTTCTATTAGTGATTCGTATTTTTGTGCAATTCTGGTTGGATGTATAGAGTAATAAGTCAACTCAAAGTGTATGGGAATTCAGGCCATTACATTTGATATCAGAGCTAGGTTGAGTGGTAACCTTGCCTCTGTGGCGAAGCTCAATAGAGATGGGGTTAGTAATACCATAGATTGAGTTTGAGTGTATATATATGAGCACGAATTTGTTGATTTGATATAAAATGTTTTATATTGTGTTGACCGATTTGATGATACAGAGTGTACAACTATATCGATAGGTATTTCTAAACTCTCGAACAAAGAAACTCAATACAGTTTTATTTTAAAATGGGTAAATAAAATAATTTTGCCCAGAAATTATTTTGATATAAAAGATATAATTTCTAAATTGTTATAGTATATGGACATGTTGATTGTTATTATAACCAAATGGAATTATAAAATATTGAAATAGTTATATATAACCAAATATAACTTGTATATGGATAATGTATACAAATAAGATGAATTGGAATTGAATTCAAACCAGAATTTGATAATTTAAATCCCGGATGTTTAGAAATATTTTTTTTGAAGTATTATAAAGTAATATAGTATTATTTGAAGCTATTTTGGAATAAAAATGGTTTTAAATGGATTTTGAAATTTGATTAAGCACTGAAATCACTTCAGTGGCGAGAAAATAATTTTGTTACTGGATCGCGACATTACCAGTGTTAATTTTCAAGTTTTTGAGTGACAAATTACTACATCTGTATAATGGTTAATGAAAACCGTTTGAAAAAAAATTGTTTTGCAAATAAAAATATTTTGAATTGCAAGTATACGGCTATGATTTCAAATGGATTTGAAGCAAAAGCCAGGAATTCGAATTCTGATTTTATATTTAACTTGTTAAGTCAAATGGATTAAAATGGTATAAGTGAATTAGATAAATTAAAACTTAAGTTAGGTTAAGTTAAATAGAATTGTATTAGGTTGGGAATTAAACTGAGTAGCAAATAAACTGAAAGTAAATAAATTGATTTAAAATGAATTTGGATAAATGTGGATGTATGTGTGTATAATATGGATTGGATGTAAAAATATATGTCATAAATTATCCAAACCCAAAGTGAAATAGGATGAAAACTAAAATCTGCTTGAAATCCATTGAAATGAAATTTGGCAGCAAATAATACAGAAACTTGGCCAAATGAGTTTATGTTGTTGGTTCATAAAGAAATGATATAAACTGGATTGTTATTTAACATAGACCGAGGCAAATAAATTGGTTTTTAAACCCAAGTGGTAATGGATATGGATTGAATGCAAAGATGTTGTTTGGAAAATTTGTGCTTGTCCTAATTAAAGGATTGAATGGTTATTAAATTTCATATTAAAGAATCATTTTTTCAAATTGAGTAAGTACATGTAGATGGAGCTACTTGGCTTGATTTTGGGCTGCGTAAATAGTATACGAATTGAGCGAGTTCCGTTAATAATGCTTATATAAGGTACGCTAACACAAAAATACAAAAATTGGGTTTTAATTTTATTTTTCGACCGTGTGGGTCGATGCATATATATTTATTGTTCCTACGATATTGCAGAAGTCCCTCCGTATAGGGAAGACTCTGCCAAAAAATTTCGAAAATTTAAGGTGTTAGAAAATTTTCAGATTTTTTTTAGAAAATAAATATTTGTGAGCGGGAATTAATTAATATTTTAATCGAAATTAATTGGTTCAGTCAAAACTGAATTTAAGAAGTAAACTAAAGGATTTTTACCTTAGTTAATAGGGTATGTAACAATTTTGGGGACGAAATTCTTTTAAGGTGGAAAGAATGTAACGATTCGGATTTTTAACCATTTAATTTTGAACATTTAAATTGTTTTAAATGTTGTATTAGAAGTGTAAATATAAATTTATATGGAATTTATTAACTAAAACGAAGTTTTAACGTATAAATTATAATATAATTTAAATCGAGCTCGTAACGTCGCGGTAGTTTGTAATTTAACATTTTGAACTTCAATTGGACATACAAGATCCAATATAAGTTGGATTTCAAAGAAAATGTTCGGATCTATTTGATTATATTTTTCTAATTGAAGTGAAAAATCAAGATTTCGTCTTATAGATTGTGAGTTACGTTTAAATCAAATTTTCAAATAGTCACTATGAAATCGTTTATAAATTATAACGATTTATTATATAAATAAGTTGATTTTAAATAATCCAAACGTCGCTCTAATTTGAAATATCGAGTTATAAATTCGAATATGTTTATTTTTGACCTATATGATGTTCTAGTCGGATATATACGATAATAGTAATTTATTACTATCAGATTGAATTGTTTTCTAATTTATTAATATTTAACCGGTTTATTTAAGCTTGAAAATAATCTTATTGTAACAGCCTCCGTTTTTGATGAAATTAGTTTCATTGGATCCATAGTGTTAAATTATTATATGAAAATAAATTTTGTGGCAATTCGATATCGTGTGTGACCGCGATAACCATGAACGTCTAGATTTTATTTAATCGTTTATTCAATATAATTTAGAAGTTAAGAATAATCGATTTTCTTTACGATTTCCAATTTCAACGAAAATATTTTTATTAAATTCATAATGATTAATTATTGTAAGAATTCCAATTTAGGATCACTTGGAGTTATTTTGATTGTTGTTCATGATATAAATGCGTACCGATCTACGTTGTGAATCAAAAAGGGAGTTATACCAAACAATCTCGGAATTTGACGAAACCAGTTCCATCGTGTCCGGAATATTTTATTATTATAAGATTTCCAGTTTCGAGCTGATGGAAGTTGTTACGTGGGCGTGTGAAAAATAAACGTGAATCCATTAGCGATTTTAATATTTAAAGTTTCGTTATTATTCTAAACGTGCTCCATTTTCAACGAAACAAGTTTCCTTAGGACCGGGATGTTAAACTATAGATGTATGTCCCTTTTTATCGCAAATGGATTTCATACGTGAGCATACGAATGTGTAGATGTCAAATCAGAATGGCGATAGACACCAATTTATTAAATTCAATAAAATAATAAAATAACAATAAAATCTTTTATATAAGCCACTCATACTCAATCCCTAAATTCCAAAAATCTCTTCCCGTCTCATTCCACTATCATTTCCAGTGGGGAAAAATAAAACCATAACTTATAATCGTTCCACAAATTTTGTTCAGCCGCCGACTTTGGGGTCGATTTGGAGCAACCGATAGAAGCCTGGAATGGGTTTGAAGCTTTCGAAGTATGGGTAGGTTGTGTCACGAACTGTACGGGTTTTCTGGAAGGGTATGGTCGAGGCATAGTACGACCTAAAGGCGGTGGACTCCGGTGGTGTTCCAGAAGACTGTAGTGGCGATGTAAGGAGTTCGAACAATTTGAAGAGGGCTTCGTTATTAGGGCTCCAGCGTGGCCTACAGGAGACCGGAGTAGTTTGGGCCAACCAGAGGTGGAAGTGGGGCCATAAGCGGTTGCGTTGTCAGTGGTGACATGAACTACAATGGGGTAGAGCAGTGGCAAGATGGAATTGAACATTGGAAGGGACTATTTGGGTGATTTAGAAATGAATTTCTATGCACAAAAGATGGAGAATGAATTGCTTGAATTGACGGTTGCAGATGATGAAATGGGAACAACAGTTTTGGTCGGGGTTTCCTGATTGCGTGCGTAGCTTTTAGGAGAAGAAGTAGTAAATATAAATTTGGGTATGATTTTATTCTGATAATGATATGGTTAAGGTTGGAGTGAAGTACAGCAACAGTGAGGAAAATTTTAGTGTGGTTCTGGAAATTTGGGGGGGAAGTTTGGTGATTAACATATTCGGTCATGATGAAATAGGAGATGAGTTTTGTGTTCGAAATTGCCTGGAGAAATAAATCTTGGGTACAGGTTGTTAATACTGGATGGAGGGATAATAGTATGCGTTTTAGGATGGATGAGCATGTGATTATGCAGCAGTTCGAATACGTGATTAAGGAAGAAAGGCAAAATGGTTCAGTTTCTTCTTGGCTTGTTGGTTGGGAGAAATATATTGGTTGTTGATGACAATAAGGTAACTTTATAAGTAGATGCAGCTGCTTTAACGAAATACAAAGCAAGGGTGGAGTGTGTTGAGAGCGGCAAAGATGCCATCTCCCTTTTTCAGCTACCACATGACTTGGATGCTTGCTTCATGGATGGGTTTGAGGTGACCCGACAAATAAGATGGATGGAAAGCAAGGTGAACATCATAATGTTGCTTTGTAGAGTTTTGTTTAAATGAAGAATGAGTGCACAAGGAGAGGACGTGATAAAAAACAAGTAGCGTGATGAAGAAACAAGGGATGGAATTAAGTTTTAAATAATTAATTAGGAAGGATTATTTATATTAATTAAATCGTATAACTCTTATTTTATAATTTGGTCATACGTTAACTGAATCAGACAGAATCAGTCACATTGGAATAGCAAGCAAGATCTAAATTGTGGAATTAATAGGCTGAGAACAGGGCTATTGAAATTTTGTGAAAAAAATCAAACATCGTTTGATTTTAATCGAAATAAAAGCAGAGTTATCAACTGTAAAACAAGGTGAGTAAACTCACTAACTCTGACTCATTTATATTTTATAAATGAGTTTTAAATTTATATATAGTAATTTTATACTGTGTGATGGTTGTTTTGATGAATGGTTGATAAATTGGTTGAAATGGCTGAAATAGTTATATATATATATAAGTCATTGGTTGAATATTGATTCTGTTTACTATATTATCTCATATTGGAAGGAAATTGTTGTTATTTACATTGATTAACATTTGTGGATGCAGGGAAACAGGTTAGAGGGAGCCAATTGGATTCCTCAACATATATATTATTGTTTTTGATTTATTATGATATTTGATGTGATATAAAATCTATGGTTGATTATGTTGGATTTGAATTACCCTGGCCTTAGAAGTTTGATATTTAAATACCATAAAATATTTCGAACGTAGAAAATGAATTTGGGATTTAAAAATGAATTTTATTTCCAAAACCGGAATTAATTTCCAAATAGGCTTGAAATTAGAAGCATGTTTTAACTAAAGTTGATTATAAACAAAGTTTATAAATTTAGTAAAAAAATATTTATCTCGGGATAAATTGAAAAATAAATTAAAGTTTGAATTTAAATCGGTTTTGAAAACAGTATTTATAATTGGATTTGAACTTAGCGATTTTAAAGGAAATTATAAATGTTTGGAATAAAAAGGGGATTTTCTATGAATAATTCTAAATAGAAGTTATAAACGGAATTTGGACTTGAGATGTTATTTAAAGATATAAAATCAAATGGGTTTGATTATATATAAAAGAAATATTATTTATGAATAACGATTTAGTAGCAAATGTTTTGCGAGTGAAAATAATTATAAGATAAATTGAGTTAATCGGAATTGGAAGATGTATTCCGAAGTTTGGAATATTAATTGAATATAGATTATTCGAAAGTAAGTTATTTATTGAAATTTGATTCTACCAAATTCAGGAAAGTACTTTTTACTTTCCGTGTTAATCAAGATTTAACTATTTATTTATTTATTCAAATTAATGAATTAAAAATTTATTTTAAATTAAAATATTTCATAAGCAAGGATTATAATGCTATCGTTGTAATCAATGTTTTCCGTAAAAGAAATGGATTCTTAAGTTGAATCCAAGAATGGCTTAACAAATGTTTTGATAAGGTTTAAGTTGTGATCTTTGACTATTTCTAAGTTAAGAATGTTGTCCGGTTAAGGTCTGAGAGGTAATTATACCCCAACTTGATTGACTTCATGATTGACAGAGAAATGGTTAAGATTTGATGGTGAAGATTGGTTAGTGATATATATCGGTAGTGAATAATTAATGGATAGAGTTATAATAACCAGGTTTTATATGACATCGGTTTAATCCAGTAAAAAGGATTTGGAAACGTTTTCCAAACTAAATCAAAGATATTTTATAATCATAGAAAAATGAAATGAATTGGTTAATGAGAAGTTCATAAGTGGAAATTGGAAGTATTTTCCAATGCTAATATTGTATATTTTGTGAATATAGAAAATAAAAATGTGAAGAGATGGAGATGCTTTTTAATGTTAACAAGAAATATTTTCTGGAATATGGAAAATAAATCGTTTATAATATTTTGAAGTGTTTTCCATGAATACGAGAGACCAAACAAGTTTTGGGAAATATTCGGAAAGATACGGGAAATAGGGAAATGAATAATTTAATAAGAAATTAATTTAAAGGGCCCAGTGTTGCTTGATGCTTGATCGATAGAATTTCCATTTGGAAACAAGACCGTTGATTGTATGGATGTTCCTTTGATAGTTAAATCACTAACTATCAAAGTTTTGGTTAATTTTATACCTCCGTTGTCAATATGGAGAAACCGGGATCAGGTCTAATATCTGAAAACCACTCTGTATTAGCATAAGCATTACAAATCAACTTATGCTGAAGATGATTGAAGATGGAGTAAAGTGAAAGCATTGTTCTGTTAATCCTAGGTAGAAATTGCCTAAGATGGATTGATGGAATGGTGCCTTCGGTTTGTCCAGTCACAAGACAACGTATATAGACGAATTTCTAATAGAGTATTTCTTGATGGTCACATACGTTGATTTTTCCAAATGTACCAAGTTTGGTGGCAGGGAGTTTATTCTCTCAGCATGACACCCAGAGTTTATTTGTGGACGTCAATTAGTGATTTGACGAATATGACAATGTGACATTCAAAGTAAATGGTGGCAAGATGTTCTTAAAAGATAATTGTGACCTCAAGCCTCATTTCCGGGAAATTACAGAAATTGGGCAGGCAGCATGACCAAGTGGGTCATTCCCATTAGGGGTACTATTACCTGATCAACAGAAATTCCATTTGCTTCTTAGTTTTTTCACTTTTGTATGCTTTCGGTTACGGTTGCTGATCACAACTGTTGGTGATAATATGCTCGGTGCACTCAAGTTAAATGAGTAACCGGTCATTTGAGGCCGGGTTGTAAGATGATCTTGTTGAACCCAGTGTATTCCTCTCTAGAGATACATTATCGGAAGGTGGTCCCATACCTTGTAATAGTTGGAAATCCATTCTCCAATATGCGCCATGCGGTTTTAGATTTTATATTATATATAGAGCGTGAGATGCAACTGTGCCGCTAGATTGCTATTTATTTGATTTAGACACTATCACCGGATTTTGATATCGAAAACGTTTTGGTTATCGTAAGGTAAAAACCATCTGTGTTTATATGTAGATCGATCTTACGATTATTATTTCTTTCAAAAGGATTTTTGAAAGTTAAAGAAATGGTTGGAGTTTACTCACACCGGTCCCATGACTAACCTAGAGTTTATGTTGTTTTGCTTTACCCTAAACTCTTGGGTGCCCAAGTTTGTACGGGCAGTCAAGTAGTTGGGATTTTATAGATTCACATGAAAGAACTTGATACAGGAGGCTATATCAGTTAGCTATAGACTATCATATTTTCCACTGTGTACTATGTTTGCATCTGGAAACATGTGTTTATAACTGTCTAGAAATAGGTGTTGTGCTCTGTTGATGGTATATATATATATATACAATTACTAATTTGATTTAAAAAGTTGTATTATTTAATATATTTTATTCGTTCTATTATGAGATTTTTATTCTTCGTTTTCTTCTATTCTAATTTTCTTTCTTTCTATTTCTCATCCTCTAATTTCTTTCTATTAATGATTTGTATTTCTGTGCAATTTGAGTTGGACGTGTGGAGTAATAAGTCAACTCAAAGGGTATGGAAATTTGGGCCATTACAATAGATATTAAACATAATTCTATTTTTGATTTCCAGTTAAAAAAATCTATTCCGTTGAAAATATTTGGATTATTACTAGATTGGCTCTCGCTAGACTGAAAACTAGAACAATCCATGACTCTAAAGTTAATCAAAATACCAAGCTCTGATACCACTTGTAGGATCTGGATTAACCCTAGAGGGCGGTGAATAGGGTTTATTGCAGTTTTATGAGATATTATAATTATCACAGCACAGATTGCAGCAGAGAAAGTAAATGACACAGATTTTACCCAACTTCGGCAAACCCTGCCTACTGCTACATTCCCTAAGGTTTTTACTAGAATTGAAACAATATCTATGCTTAAAAAATCCCTATAAACTCATGATACACGCTCCCAATTGTTCTAATCTTACACTCTAAATTCTGCACTGATCTTTATCCCCAAGATCAGATTTTCCCCAAATTGCAAACCCATAACTCGGAAACCCTAGTTTAAAGTAATTTAGAAAACCAAAGGCTGTTTACAAAAGAAATACAAAAAAACCTAAGCACTTAAAAACTAGGCCCCTTTTGTATTTTTTTCACTTGTATAAATGAATTTGTCGGCTTCAAATTTTCTTCAATGGTGGACGAAATGAAATTAGGGTTTTTTGCCTCCAAATCAAATCACGATTTTTATTGCTTTGGGATTTTATTCTTTGAAGCCCCGATCCATTGTTTTCTCTTGGCTAATTGATCTAGTTTGGGATTCCGATCGAAAACACGTGAGTAATCCAGATTTTAGTTTCTCTTACACTCGAATTTGTTGCTTTATTTTCGATAATTGTTGACAATGAAAATGGTGTAATTATAGGGTTCAGAAACCTTGAAATCTCTCTAATTTCACGCGCGATTTGGCTTTTATTTTTCATGATAAATTGCTTGTTGGAACGTCATAAATCTCAGATTGATTTTGTATGCCCAAATTTTGAATTCGTGCATATCTGGAATGCTTTCGAACTAGGAAAATCATTCTTTCCTAAAATAATGTCTTCGATTATGTTTATGAAAACATCCCGGTTATTCGTTGATGTATTTACCCATGCTTTTGCACACTGTTCATTTCAGAGAAATAATTTGTAAAATCAACTTGCCAATTTTACATTATCCCACACATGCATATTTCTTTCTTTCTATTCCTATTTGAATCGGTGACTTTGGAAAAAGAATTATCTTTTTCCTGAACCTATATAACCACTTCTTTATTATGTTAGCATGACCATATATATATGCATGAATGCATATATGTACACACACACACACACAATTGTGTATGTATATGTATGTAGTGCACATAATTCCTTCTTTAATTGAGCTTGAAAACAAGCTTGTGTCTTGTAGTATATCAGATCTAACTTTACGTGATTGCATTGTTTGTTGTTTAATTGTATTCATATCTCTTTACCTTGTCCGAGCTCATCCTATGCATGTTGTACCATGTTGACCCTTGCTTTGCATTGAATCTGTCCTTCACCATTGCATGTGAATCTGAAGTTGATCACTTGAACCTGAAAAGCCTTGTTTTGTTGGCCTGCTCCCATACTTGAGTTTGTGTTATTTGGTCTTGAAAACTTCCTTAACTCAGTATTTTTTATGGATCATGATCTTTGCTAGCCTCTTAGCTTGTATCTGTGTTGAATTTATGTGCTCTTTGCACATACACATATTTGTTATTGCTTGAACATAATTTACCTTGTTTCTTGTGTCTTGTTCAACCTAGTTGCCTGAACTTGTAATCTTTCTTGATGCACACTAATGTGCCACCATGTTTCCAGATTTGATGCTAGTGTATGATTTGAGAATGTTTGTGTGTGTGTGTGTTCATACTATTGTGTGTATGCTGGCTTGCTTCCATTTATATATGCTGCTATCCCATTGTTTATGCAGAATGTATTTTGTGCATCCCTTCATGCAATCCTGTGCGTGCTGATCCATGCATTCTTCCTTGTTTATGCAACTTGAATTTCAGCTCCACCCATGTGTGTATCTTTGACCATGTATTAATGTGCTATTGTTTGTCAATGCACCATGCAATCGAACCCACATGTGTTATGCTCGCCATACGTTTTGTTTATGTACACAAATGTGCAAACGGCCACACTATCCAGTCTTGTGGGTGTTGTAGACATTTGTATATGTACATTTGGCACTCTTGTATTGTGCATCCATTGAAACTGCTGCACTTGCACCATTTTGGATTTTGCTCATACAATTGTAGCTTGCCTTACTTATTATGCCAGTTTTGTGGCAGCTGGCATGTGTTGTTTTGGTTCTCTCTTACTTTGACTTGATCAGTTGAGTGGTGCCTTGCATTTGAAACTTGAACTGCGTTGTTGCATGTTGTCACTTGCTTTTGTGCTCTTGACCATGATCATGTTCTGATCATATCACACATGATGCACTATATACATACATAAATACATACATACATATATATATATATATATATGTGTGTGTGTGTGTGTGTGTGTATAAATGTGTGTGTGTATATATATATATATAACTGTGTGTTTGTGTCTTCTTGGATTGCAGTTTTCACTTGCATTGAATTTTTGGTTCATGTACACTCTCTGATGTTTAACCATAAATATATGTATATACATACACATGTATGTGTATACATGTATCGTACATGTGTAGATATATTTTCTTTTTACATCAGTAGACCACTATACGATGAGCCGTGGCTGGTCAAGATCAGTTGGCCACAATTGTGATTTGAGGGTGGTCCTGATCAACAGATCACTATAGTTGTGTTGAGACCGATCTGCGGGTATAAGAAATATAGTCTACCTTCTAGTATTTACAGTGAATTACTATGAATATCGCAAGCAGCCTAGACATAAATGGATGTATATGCATATCATAAAAAGTCAAGAAATATGATGAGAAACACACCAAAATTTTGAGACAAATAAAGTTTAAAAAAAATTACATTTGCTAGAATTTTAAATCTATTTTTGTTCCAATTTGTTGTGGGTGTTTCTTTGACAGGTATGCAAGTGACTGGACTGACTATGAAGCAGACTGAAGACAAGTGAGTTAGTGTGTGTGTGTCATAGTATGTAACAGACTCAGTATATGAAAGTGGATATAAGTGACAGAGTATAAGAGTCTGTATGGGTAAACTGAGTGAAACCTGAGTGTTGTAGTAAGGACAAAATGTAATAAATCAATGAGATGTACCATAGTGGAGTTACAAGTTTGTACTATTCAAATATTGAAATATATATTATATTTGAATAAAACGTTGTTTGAATATTTAAATTCTTCTGCAACAGTATTCTATTCAAAAATAAATATTTATCTTTGTATGTGGTGTAGTAGAACTGTACAATTGCAAACACATTTATATTATAATATATATGTTTATTATCATCAAACAAAAATCATATTGTTATATTCAACAGTTTAAATGCTTCATATATACGTAATTTTTTTATCTCTGAATATAACAATAACCTATCTTTAGGCAGTGTTACCTCGGGTTTGGTGGTAAATCTTTTTGCGTACCTTTGTAAGGTTAGCTAGAATTACTAAACTTGTTGAACATATAATTTGGGTTGAAACCAAATACGACACATTGATATAGTATAGACAGTATTTTGCATGTTCACCTCGTCAGGAATTGTTATTCTTATCCCCCTCCTCATAACTAGTCTTAGGTTATCTTAGGGAAAACAGGTCTTTGGAAGTGTTCGTGCTTGGTTTTTCTGTCTCTATTATGCTCGGTATCAATATGCGATTCACTACTAAGGTAGTTGTCCTGGTCGATACTTACTATCCTATCTACTTTCTGTAGTGAGTTTAGTTTTATTTTACTCTGATTATGCTCATGCTCATTATTTGCAGATACCAGATTTATATGATCTGTACTTGGATGCGCTTAAGTTTCAATTTTGTCAAATTTCAAGCTAAGAAAAGTGTGGATTGTCACTGATCACTTTTATATAAAATATTCATTTTTTTGTTAATAATCGATTTCATGTTTGTTTCAGTAAATATGTTCTGAATTAAACATTTCATTTCAATTTTTACTTTAAATTAAATGTAAATATTTTAAATTTACATTTAGAAATCAAATTCATACATTTAAATTTCAAATTTTTAGTTAAAAGCCAGTTAAACGTTAACTTTTCAGGATGTTACATTTCTAGACTTCATACCTGGCACATTTGTCTTACCTCTTTTCCTCTTTCTTGAACTCAAGCTTTTGAATTTATTTATTAAGTCATCCTATTCTAGATTATCCATAATTTATTCTCTTTGAAGCTATCTGGTTCTTTCCATTTACCATATGCTTCTCTGTTTTTGTTAGCACTGTATAGAATTATTGCTCATTTTTAGTACTGCAGGGCATGTCATCATTGGCGCATTGTTCTCTAGCATTTACTGATAGTGCATCATTTTCTGATAATGGATATAAGTTTCCATATTCAGATCTGATGTTAGGCTATTACTTCTATCACTCTTAGCTGAATTATTATATTGTTGGCATATAACTAAACATGGACCTAGTGCCTGGGGGGCACTTTCAAAGACATGTTTATTCTTTTCTCTCTCCTTTTCTTTATATTTTTCTTGTAGGTTTCTTGATTTTTTTGCACATTTATTGGTATCACAATTGTGATATGGATGCCTTTTTCAATGAGTTGAGCATGGCCTAATTCTTTTTGTTGCTTTTTCTCTATTGATCCAAATTTATCAGTCGTCACATCAGAATTCTGATTGAACTAAAAGTCCATATCAAAAAAATTCATTATTCTTATTTTCGTCTTTAGTATGATCTGAATTTTGTTTTGGATTTTGTGAATTAACATGATTTGGATTTTCTTGGACTTTCAGATCTTTTGGTACCCATTCTTTTTCGAAGTTGCACTGGTTTTGGTTATGGCCAATGTTGACACGCATTTGGTAAAGTTGTTATACATCAAGATTTTGGTCAGTGACTTGCTCAAGATTTTGGTCGAAGTTGCGATACGTTCGGAAAAGGATTGTAAATAGCGTTGATTCGTAAAATCATCATCATCAATGGAATTAGAAAAACTGGCTTGATAAGAATACATGATCAACTCGGTCCGATCAGCTCAAAAAGCTTGAGTGTGCCAGTCCGATCACATGGCAAAACTTATTGTGGAAAATATATGGATTTTGGTAAAAAGAAGTGTCGTGCACTCAACAGTAGTTGATTGGCGTGGCACGATCACGAAAAATGGCTTCCATGACTTGCGACATCAAAATCTGCACTTGGCAAAATTCTGGCTTAGTACATTCAAAAATAGGCGATCGACATGTGAAAATCACCGATTTTCATGTGTTCATGCTTGGCTGATCACATTTGGTAAAGTGGTCGATCATTTGGCTTTACATGAAAAAATGGTGTGCTCGGCATGGGAAAATAGGCAAAAACCATATCTCCATTATGGGCTGATCAGATGTGGCAAATTGGCAAAAAGCAGCTTGGCATGGCAAGGGATTTCAAATCCTAGATTTTGTATCCTAGGAGGGATATGAAATCCCCATGCACATCCTTGCTCTAGCAAGGATTTTATCAACTTCGGCACGGGACTCGAAAAGTGGCAAACCAAGGAGTTCGAAATCTGGCATGTGATAATTGCTTGATCAACACACAAGAGATTCGAAATCCTACAGTGTGCACCAAAGCATTCGAAATGATGATCTGGCAGAGGGATTCGAAATTTGGCATTTGCCAAGGACTTCGACAAATATGGTTTGGCACAAGCGGATCAAGTTGTTTTATGTGATCAACACGGTTTTTCCACCTGATTTCTGGGATTCGAAATATGCGAACATGCTAAAGTGGCAGATCATCCTGGCACACAGTTTTACCATGTTGATTAGCGTTTTTTGCCTGAACGACACGCATTTTCACCCAGTTTTCAGGATTTCGAGATTTTTGGCATGAGAGATGCCATTTTTTGGCACAACTTTGGATTTTCGGCTCCATTTTTTATGCTGACACACCCAAAATTCACCTGTAAATACCCCCAACCTTGGCATTCAAGTGGGTTAGCTCATTTGCACTCTTCCTACACTTTGGCATGTGGGATTGAAGCTCTCAAGCACCATTAATGGTTTCCTTCATCATCTTCATGGATTTTGGCTTTTTTTGGACTTTTAAACGTTGCACAAACGTTTCCCTTCAAATGTTGGAGATTTACATTGCTTCTAGACCATTTTGGATATCTTTGGAATTTCTTGGACATTGAAGCCAATTTTTGGACATTGCTCCATATTTTTTCTCAACGAAGAACAAGAAGGGCATTTTGGTCAAAATTTAGAATTAACAAACATTTTGTTGTTCTATTACACAACTTTGTACATAAATATTGTTTGAACTTGTAAAACTTTTGTAATCGGCCATTATATGATAAATGATTACTAAGAAGTGGACGCATGCATTAGTGCCGAACCACTATAAAAATTTGGGTTCTGCCTGTATTTCATTACCTTGGATTTAGGTTATCGTTTTTATGCAAAACGTATACTTGGGCGTTGGCATGCGCGAACAACGACAATTCCCCACGTCAACACTTTGATTGCTAGGAAGGGGTGCGCACAACTTTGACTTCTACTTTAGATTGGACTCTCGGATTTGTCTTCGGATTTCATTTTTGTATTTGGTTTTGGTTCTCAAATTTGGTTTTAGTTCCCGATTTCGACTTTGTCACTTGTTTTTCATCATGGCTAAATGTAGAAGGTTCGATGCTACCTATGAGACATAGAGTACATGCAATAAAGGAAGTCAAGAACATTCTAGCGACTGAGGAACTCACAGGTTTGGTTACTCGAGAGGACGTAGCAAAATTGGCTAGAGGTTTTTTTACTTGTCCGGGTCGGCAAGTAGAGGAAATGAATGCTTTTCTCGCTCGAATTGAAGGTAGATTGCATGGTTTCGGAAGGTCGACAGACCAGATGCATATTATTGGAACAAGTGCTTGTGTTCCATAGCTCATAAATCGGGAGTTGGGAGCTACATCGCAAACTCTACAGCAGGACGACGTCGATCCTCGGATCGACACCATTCCCGCTACAGTCAGGAGCACCCACAGTCCCAATGGAAGCACAGTCCTAAAAATTTTGCGTAGTCAAGTTACGGTTTCTAATAAAGGCAAGCCCTCTTCTGGGAATAATCGCTCAGCGGCTAAGAAGTAACTTAAGCTCGCATCTTCCCTGAAGCTTACTTACACCCTAGAAGAGATCCTTTTGTAGGATCGATCCATCGCTCCATTCAAACAACCTTCTAGGTAGGACCCTACTCAGAAACAGAGGGATTTTGGTCTGCATTGTAAATTCCATGATCTCGACGGCCACAACACAAATGATTATCGCTATCTTTGGGGCATGGTTGTGGAGCATGTCAGACACAATGAGTTGGAACAGTTTGTTAGAACTCGGGTTGTGGTGCCTAGACAGGCACAGCCCCCCTCTATTACTCGGGATAGGCCCAGTGCCCGTGGTAGGGCTCTTAACTGGTCTTCATTTTGGCTCTGGTGTCTCAGATTCAGGTCTCCGGGGCACCAGTATCTCGTGGCTTGTGAATGTCTTGGTTATTTTGCTCTCATTTTCGTTTGGTATTCTGGATTTCGGATTCTTGGCTTTGCAGATTTTCTGATTTGGCTTCTTGGATTTATTCTTCTTTGGCCTCTTAAATTTCGGTTTTTTGATCCTTTGGTACTTTGGCTTTGGATTTTTAGCTTTTGGATTTTCAGGATTTTGGATGATGACCTCCCCACTAATGGCTTTTCTACCTTTGGTTCTCCGGCTTTTGTTTGACATCATTTCTCGAGCTTATGGTTTTGCTCTGGCTTTTTGGGTTTGGATATTCGGGCCTATGGTTTTGGCTTTAAGGACTTCGTCCTTTGGATGTATCCTTTAGGGTTACTTTGGCTTGTAAGATGGTTGAGTTGACATACACACGTACGGGAACCGACGGGATCCCTAGGCGTGCTCTTTGTCCAACAATATACCATCACATACTCTGGGTATTAATGAAAAGTTTATTATTCTCAGCATTGGATTTTGAATGATGAAATTTGCTTACCCACGTAACAGGAACCGGAGAGATCATGGCATACTCTTCACGAATAATTAACCGTTCACTCTCCCTCATAAAGGAATTTGGAATCAAAAAACGGCCAAGTTCGCCTACCTATGCACGAAGGCAGGCCAATCCCCTAAGCATGATCTTTACGGATGATGAATCGTTGTATTTTCTTTTGGCTTTACTAAAAATCCCTAACTTTTATAACTTTAATAAAATTAATTCGCAAAGTAAGGACGCTTGCTTGAGAAGTATGAAACTAAGAATTGGATTGCAAACTTCAATAAGCATCTGGCTATATTGGCATCTTGTCCTACTTTAAAAGATTTCCATGGTCTATGGGGGGTTTGGATCTTGAGAGTCAGGTCGGCTGATCCTGCTCGTTTGGTTTCGCGTCATGCTGGCAAGGCGATTCATCTGATTACATCGCGTGAACTTGTTAATGACATGACAAGATTATTCACTTGAGAATATGTTGTCCTCTTGTCATACTTTGATAAGATTGCCTCGATTTGTGGCGAGTTTCGGATCTCATGCGTCTCGTCTATAGATCCTGCTCGTTTGGCTTTTGGCTATTTTGGTTATTTTGGTTATTTTGGCTATTCTGCTTATTCTGATATTCTGGTTATTCTGATATTCTAGTTATTCTAGTTATCTTTAGAAACGATAGGGAGAGATCATTGGCTTTCATTGGATTTCAAGTTTTCTGGTTTATTAGCTTTGGATTTTTTGTTAATGCGGTCCAATGCGATCATGGCACTTCGGTTTTCTGATTATAGAAGTTCACTTCGAACTTCTCCGGGCTTTAGTTTCTGGATTTTTGGATTTTCGGTTTTCTCACAAAACACATCTTCCTTCAATCAAGAAAGACATGTTTTAGGGTGTAAAGTGTTGACATGCTTTTTGGTAAAGCCATCACACGTAAAGATTTTTGTTAGCGACACGCTCAAGTTTCGAGAACGTCATCAGAAAACACAAAGCGATTTGGTCGAAGTCGCGACATGTTCGGAAAAGTATTGGAAAGAGTGTTAATCGTAAAATCATCATCAATGGACTTGGAAAAACTGTCATGGTAAAAATACGTGATCGACTCGGTCTGATCAACTCAAAACGCTTGAGTGTGCTGGTCCGATCATGTAGCAAAACTCATCGTGGAAAAATATGTGGATTTTGGTAAAAAGAAGTGTCGCACACCCAAAAACAGCTGATCGGCATGACAAGTTCATGAAAGATGGCTTGCGGGACTCAAGAAATCAAAATCTGGCACCTGGCAAATTATGGTTTGGTATGTTCAAAAAAAGGTGATCGACACATGAAAATTATCGAATGGTCAAATCTGGTAAAGTGGACGATCATTCAGCTTGGCACAAAATAAATGGTGAGGTCAGCATGGGAAAATGGGCCAAAACCACATCTCTAACACGGGCTGATCAGATGTGGAAAATTGGTAAAAAGTGGCTTGGCTTGGCAAGGGATTTCGAATCACAGATTTTGTATCCCAAGAGGTATACGAAATTCCCATGCATACCCGTGCCCCGACAAGGATTTTATCGACTCCGGCATAGGACTCGAAAAGTGACAAACCAATAAGTTCGTAATCTCACATGCGAGAGTTTCTTGATCAACACGCAAGGGATTCGAAATCCCATAGTGCGCACGAGGGATTCGAAATGATAATGTGGCAGAGGGATTTGAAATTAGGCATTTGCCAAGGACTTTGGCAAATATGGTTTGGCACGAGAGGATCTGGCTGTTTTATGTGATCAACACATGTTTTCCACCCGGTGATTTAAAATATGCGAATGTGCAAAAGTGGCAAATCACCCTAGCACACAATTTTACCATGATCATCAACGTTTTTGCCTGATCAACATGCATTTTCACCCAGTTTTTAAGATTTCGAGATTTTTGGCTTGAGGGATGCGATTTTTTTGGTACGTCTTTGGTTTTTCAATTCCATTTTTGGGATGCGAATTTTGTATCCCTCTAGGATACGAAATTCGGGCCGATACACACGAATTCATTTATTGATATCCCCAAGCTTAGCATTCAAAGGGGTTGGCTCATTTGCACTCTTCCTACACTTTGGCATACAGGAATGAAGCTCTCAAGTACCATTAATGGCTACCATCATTATCTTCATGGATTTTGGAATTTTTTGGACTTCCAAACGTTGCACAAACATTTCCCTTCAACTTTTGGGCATTTTCTTGGACATTTACACTGCTTTTGGACCATTTTGGATATCTTTGTAATTTAAGACGTTGAAGCTACTTTTTGTACATATCTCCATAGTTTTGCTCAACGAAGAAGAAAAAGGGCATTTTGGTCAAAGTTTAGAATTAACAAACATTTTATTGCTCTATTAGACAACTGTGTATGCAAATATTGTCCGAACTTGTACAAGTTTTGTGATCAGCTATTATATGATGAATGACTACTATCAAATGGACGTAGGAGTTAGTGCCGAACCAAGATAAAAAGCTATGGTCTCCCTGTATTTCATTACTTTGGATTTGGATTATCGTTTTTTTGTAAAATGAACACTCCGACATTGGCGTGCGAGAATAACGACAATTCCCCACGTTAACAGCCAAAACACACATAAACTTCGGATTTTGGTGGAACTCATTCCTATTCCACTTTTAACACTGCTTTTCACCATTGTATAATGTGAGATTCAACTCTTATTCCACTTTTAACACTGCATCACATTTAATTGGTTTTCCAATAACACATGTCACGAGGCTCAACGCCTCCAAATCCCACAGGTTTAGATTTACATTCGATATCCTTATCCAAATGGTCATAGTTGAAAGTAGGCCTCTATCTAATTTGATGGAATTATACTATCTTTGCATTATAATTAGTCTTCCATCATAGATATATAGGTTTCTTTTGATGGTTCATGTACGGTCCGAGCTTCTTTAAAATTGATCAAGAAGTAGAACATTTCTCTAGAAAATGCTTGAAACCTCAACAGTGTTCCCAAACCCTTTGTATATATGCTTTATGACAAAGAAATTAGGGTTTAGCTCCTACTATGCAGGCCAAAATGGCGTTTTTCTATCATTCTTTCGATCTAATACAACTTCTTTTATAATACCAATTCCCTGATTGTTGATTTTCAAAGGAGGTATGCTTTCAGGATTACGCTCTTCAGATTATTGATCATTTTAACCATCTTGCTCTGCTGTGAATTGTCCTTCCAGGTTTTCACTACACATTTTATATTTAGTGAGATGGCAGCAGATTTCCTGCATAAATTTGATTCTCTTCTTTCAAATGCTAATTTTTGGGAACTTAGGATCTAATATCTCTTTTCTCCTCAATATTCCTCTTGATTTTACTTAGGTTGACTGCGGCTCCTCCAAAACTTTCTTTGTCGATTGAAACCTATTTTCTTATCTATTTGGAATCCATCTTCATCAATGTAAATACATTTAGATGATTGAGAAGGGTATGTAGATCTATATATATTAATTTATAGAATTGGATGAGTTGTTTTTGAAAGGATGATTGTTTTCCTCCATGGCAATTAAGAGAAAACTTAAATCTCATTTTTTTTAATCAAAAACCTAAAATTTAACTAAATCATACTTGCAAACACTAGTTATAAATATTTACAATTTTTTTCCTTACATGCAAAATAGGCGAATCCACTTTTGTTTATACTAGTTCACATATAACATATTAAACAAGTGGTGGATATTAAAGTGATTTAATGATTTAATATTGTTCTCCATGATGTATTATACATAAGTATTCCCTAATATTTCTTACAAATATTATTTAAGTATATTATTTTGTAAATATGTAAATATATATATTCTAGATTTTTTTTTCTCTATGTGAAAATTTATAACAAAACATAAAACCAACTGTGTTTTAGTGAGGGTATTGATAAAATTCCCTTCTCATAGATGTCCTTAAGCAATATGACGGAAGTGCTGAAAATGGGAAGATAACACTTTCAGAAATTAGAACGTTCGAGCAAATGAAGGAATTTGAGTTGTTGGCTTTTGAAGCATCAAGCATATCGTGTCGTTTTGGTCAAAATTCGTCTTGTTTCCCTGTTTCGCCTCCCTTACATAAGCCAACCTAACTTCTCTGCTCCAAATATCCAACCCACCCACCTTCCTGAATTATTTTCGAAATGTTCAAGCTTCATTTCAGATAATTTTTTATGCTTTGATACTCTTTTTTTAGTATCTCCAATATGCTTTTGGACTTTTTGCATTTCGATTTTTCTAATATTATGGTGTGATTTTCTAGTTTGCTACCACTTCCTCCTAACTCATAGCTTCATGGGCAGACAAAAAGGAGAAAGAATTTATTGATTTAGGTATTGATTTCCTATCGGACATAGTGCATTTCGTCAATGTGTTATATGCGACTGTAGCTACGCAATTCAACAATTTCTTTAACCTCATTTAGTCCTAGATATAGATAAAAAAAAATAAACAAGACAATGTGAAACATTCTTGGAACGAATGAGGTAAACTGTTAATGATAGAAGGAGGGCAATATGAGGTATAAAATGATTTGTTTGATGGCTTTGAGGATTTATGGAATGAGTCTGCTCATCGATATAGGAAATGCATGAGAAACCATCTGGAAAAATTCATGAAGCTGGATTAGTTATTTGAAGGTTGCATAACAAAGGATATTTGCAAGTATGATATATCACTGGCTCCACCAGCTCAATTTTTCACTGCTACCGGTACAACTTTATATATCTCAAGTAGGCATGTGTTTGGACAATCATTCATTAAGAGTGAGTATAAGAATGTAATATTATTTCATTACTTTCCTATGATATTAGGGTTTTAGGGGTATTCTTGTAACAACCTGCTCATTCCATGTTAGTAGATATAAACATTTTATTTAAATATATCGTCATATCTGATGTGTCAATCAAAATGTCGTTTTTCACAAATGATAAAATTAGGACTCGGGACCACTTCCATTGAGTCCGGATCATTGTTTACGACCTTTTTGACTATAAGCATCAATATGTTTTGAGTTCGTGAAAATTGGCACATTGGCTAGGGCTTGGTTGAGCTAACCTAGCTCATTCATTTAAGAGCTCCACTTAGCTCTCTCCTCCTTCATTCATTTTCACTTCAAAGAAAATAGAAAATAGGGAAGGGAAAGGGAAATAGAAACTCCAAGGCTAGGGCTTCCAATCTAGAGCTCAATTCTTGTGCAAATCCAATTCTATGACATGGGTGAGCTCTCTCTACTCGATCTCTACCTTTCTCTCCTCTCAATTTTGGATTTTTATGATATTCTAACATCTATGAATCTTCATATGTGTTCATGTAGTGATTTGAGAGGAGTGATTGAAGAAAGAAAGCTTCTTTGCTTGGATTTGTGCTTGTTCTTCCTTGTTGGAGCTTGTTCACGCCATTCATGAGTCAAAGGTGAGTTCTTTATTGAACTCACATCTATGCCTCAAGCTTATGTGCTTGTAAAGTCTAATTTAGTGTTCATATGAGTTTGCATGTGCTAGTAAATTGGTTATGTTAGTGTAGCTTAGCCGATTTCATGTTTTTATGTCTCGTTGTGTTGAAAATTATGATAAGGATTGTTCATACGATCTTATGCATATGTTATGAGTTGACTTGGTGATTTTGTGAAGCTCGATTGGCCCCCGACAAGTTCTAAGTCTTCACAATTCACTTGAATCGCTTTGATATGCTTTTGTTTATTCATTTGAAATAGAAATTATGATATGTGTTATTCACACGATCAATACACATGATTTGAAACGATTAAGTGGTGTTTTGAAGTACCATTGTCACACCCGGTAAGTTTTAAGACTTCACAATTCGCTTATATCGCGTTAATTCGTTTTGGTTTGGAAATTTGGTTCGTTTAGAACCTATAATCAAAATCTTTGCATTCGATCTTCGCGAGTCGATACGGTGGATCGGAGAGGTCTTGTTGATGTCCCGAAGAAGTCACGGACCTCAACGATGGGGCCGGAAGCTCGCGGGGGACGAATCCCCCTAGTTTTTGGCCTGGGCAACAGCCCAGGCCAAAACCGGTCGACTGACCCAAATGGGGCGGTCGGCCGGTTTTCTTGCTGTTTGAAACCGGTCGACCGCCGCTCTTTGACCGGTCGACCGGTTTTGGGCTGTGGACCGGAGAGACCTCGATCCATAGTCTAACCCCATCCGGGCTCTTTCCCGGCTGGAGCTCGGGCCGTTCGGACTTCGTTTGTTAACTTTAGTTTCACGAATTCACACATTCTAGCAGCTCGATTCGTCGTCTTTGATTCTCAAGTGATTCTTCCAATGTGGATCCTTATTGGCCGATTCACATTTGTTTATGATGTAAATTGAATAAGTGATCATTCTAAAGCCCGTGCGCTCTATTTTGTATATCAAATTTATTCGATACTCTTATTAAGGTAATTCATGCCATTAAAACGTGAATTATCGACTCAATATCCTTCGAGTCTATTCCGTTGTAGTTTAAAACCTTCGGGTGCTAGTTTGGGATTTCGATTCATTCGTTGATCGAAATTACAACCGTTATCCCTTTGATTTACTGTGTGTTGTTGTAATGTGAATTACGCATTAGCGATCACCATGGTGATCGCTCTTTGATCTGTGGCACTTGATTTTGTGTCTTTGTTTCCTGTCGCTCCAGGGTGATTTCTAATTGTTTCTTAACATTATTGGATTCACTAACGAGCTATATGTATATTCGATTTATCGAATTTATATTTGATGATTTATGATTTGAATTCACGTCATTGTGACGTGAATCCCCTTAATCGCTTTGCCTCAGCAATCTTACTATTGTTTATTGCCACTGTGAAATTATATAAAGAGGTTTTATGTTATTTAGTAGATATCAAATTCTTGTACTAAAATGGTTTCCAATCTTACTTCATTATACGAAGCTAATTTACGAAATCGTTTTATGAACCTTCTTCAAATCTACTAGTATGTATTTTATAAACCTTTTCTTGTTCGTATGAGAAATATAATTAAACGTCTTAGTAAAATCAAGGACTATGAACCCTTGCTTTTGCTTCGATGGTTAATTCTTGGACTCGTTCGATCGAAAACCGTGGCAATGCTCCTTCTATTATTTTCTCTGTTTTGAATAGGAAACGAGTGTGTAAATATTCGAGAATCACATGTGGTTATGGGACATGTTGCTATTTCCTTATATTAACTAGCTCGGAGTAATTTCTATTCACCCAGATCCATGGTATCCGCCTCTATGACTTATGTTTTGTGGTCCTCGATCCCTCGAGTGGGATTTACGATTCTTGGATTTCACCTATGGGACTTTGGTCCAACTTTCTATGATTTATGATGTTTTCTAGAGATTTCACGATTTATGTGTTTTCTCTCTTCCGAGGTCACGACCCAGCTCTGTGGGGAGCTTCGGCTCAAACATATAGGTTCGCTACCTAGAGATCGTATCTCATCTAGGAGTATCCACTTTTTATGATGTTTTCTAGATTTCTAGTGATTTCTGGATGCTTGATTACTTTGATGCGATGTGCATCAATTTGATTTATGATTACTTTGATGCGATACGCGTCAATTTGAATTATGTTTACTTTGATGCGATGCGTGTCAATTTGATTTGTATTTGACATTCCGATGTCATTCATGTGTTTAATTTATTTGGCATTCCTCCATCATTTCCTGTTGGGTGCTATTAGTTGAATCTTGTATTCTACGTTAGCTAGGAGATTATTTAGAGATATTTTTGTGCTGGAATTCCGTTGTCATTTCTGATTTTGCTGACATGCCCTGTTTCATATTTATTTATGATTAGATATTATTACTAGAATCATGTCATCCTTTGTTATATCTCTTGTTATCTCAGTTTATTTGATAAGTACAGCTAGATTGACTCGTTCATTATTTATTCCTATAAATAATACTCGGGTCAGACCGAGTCATTTTAGGTACTCCTCTTGGACTCCTCGCAGGGTTGATCTTCCGCTTTCAGCTTGCTATTCTATCTCTGCAGCTTTATGTACTTTTGTTCCTATGACATTATCTTTTGTTGTGTATATATTCTTTTATTTAGATCATGGTGCATGTATCTATTCTTTGGGATTAGTGGATCTTTGTGGACCACTATTCTTGTTGTACACATTCTTTGTTTATTCATATCTATTCCGCCTTTATGATATGATTATTCTATGTCTGGCTTTGTGATATATACCATATCTATTGTTGTTGTTGTCTATTTTATACTGCTTTCCGGATTCCATATAGCCGTTGTGTAGTGGCCCTATGTGCCGAATGGTCATGTCGAAATTTTAATCGGTATCAGAATTCGATGTGCATTCCTCACATGGAGTAATCATACAATCGGTCGCTCTTCACAAACCTCATTCTCCGTTATGGTCTACGACATTTCTCTGAAATGAACTGGATGATAGTGGGTATAGAGGCGGGGCGCTACAATTCTTGTAATCCCGCATTTCTCTATGGTCGTTGTTTCAATACTTACATTGCCTATGTATGGACGCAACATTACTTTTTAATATCAGTTCAGCAATATTCAAATTACGTATTACAAAGCTTATTTCAATTCTCAACATGGTATCCGAGCTTTAACATCCTAACGACAAACATCATCTCCTCCGATCATCTTTTGATCCCTATGGAGATGTGATTTTTTTTTCTTCTCAGAAAAACTTCATCACCGAAGGATCACCCCTCTCGAATCAAGGCAGCAAATTTTGAACTACTTAAAGATGTCTGTTCTCATCTGCACCATCCTCAAGTTGATTTTTTAGATCAATTTTGGCTGCTGCAATCTGATCATCAAAGAGATACCTCATCATCTGATCATCTCTTTAATCAGCATGGCCAATAATGCAACACAATCTGAAAGATCATCCTTAGGAAACGAGAATGTATCTGGATTTTCAGAAAAATACTCAAACTGCTTCAAATGAATCAAAGGTCATCATCAATCCAAAAAACCAAACCTTGTCAATTCAACTAGATGAAGCGAACTATCCGGAAATTTCAAGTAACAACAAGATTAAATAGATATGGACTTGAAGAGTTCACAAATGACATTTTGACCATCCCTGCGAGAGTTACTTAATACAAAGATGGCAATATAGTCACAAATAAAGAATACACAACGTATAAAAGACAAGGCGAATTGTTATGCTCATGGTTATTTTCATCTATCAATCCTACTCTTCTAGCACTACCCATTCGCTGTAAAAGCACTCACAAAATTTGGGATACCGTCGAACATATTTTCAACACCCAATTTCAACCCAGAATAATAAACTATACACAATAACTGGATAATATGAAGAAATACTTAATGACTATGCGAGAATATCGTACTAAAATGAAATCTAGAATGTAACTTACTTGAAGTAACTGGCCACAAAGTTGCTGAATCAGATCAAGCACTCACTATATTAAGTGGTCTTGATGATGAATATGAATCATTGGTAACTATGCTATCCTCTCAACCCACTACACCGTCTCTTTAACACATCCACTTTACCATAATTGTTCATGAAGGTAGAATAGATGGCAAAAAGGCCATGCGTGGTGAACTTAGTACCGATTATGATGCTTAAAAAACAAAAATCAAGAAAGGACTCAAAATAATAGAGAAAATCATAACAGTCAAAGAGGCAATCAAAACAATAGAGGTAGAGGAAGAGGAAGGTTCAGTAATAAAAACCGCACCAGATATCAATTTGTGAATTTTTTGACACATAACCAATCGGTGTAACTTATGGTTTGATCAGAATTTCTCACTTAATCAGCAAAATAACAGTCAAAGACCAAATATAAGGCTGGCTCGGTCAAGTTCAGAATCCATAAACTATGTAGAGAGTTCTAAGAATAAAAATGATGGGGACTTACCAAGAATTGATGAAATACAAAGAGATGACTGGTTCCTGGATTCTGGAGCTACCAATCACATCACCAACAACTTGAGAAATCTAAATCTTGGTAATCAGAAATATGAAGGTACACAATCTATTTTCATGGGTAACAGCACAACCACAAAAATTACACATATTGGCACTAGTATGCTTAAGGGAAGTAAAGAACTATATCTAAATAACTTATTTAGAGTGCTAGAAACCAAGAAAAATTTACTAAGTGTATCACAATTTGCCAAAGAATATCAAGTTTATTTTGAATACTTTCAAGATCACTATCTGGTTAGAAACATGCTAAGTAAAATCATTTTGTTATATGGTAAAGAAGAAATGGACTTTACATTTTCAATTTTTTAAAGGGAAATAAATAAACTGATAGAAGACTGTAGTGCAATTACTCTTATTCTAAATGTATTGTTATTGATTTGTGGCATTGAAGCTAGAGCATACGAATATTAATATTGTAAAAAAAGTATTAAGAAATAATAATATTGATTTTTTTGATATATGCAACTCCTATATCTGCATTGCTTGTTAATTTGGGGAAAAGTCACAAACTACCATGTCAAAATTCCACAACCATATATTCCAAACCACTTGAAATGGTAGTTGTTGACCTATGGGGACCAACCCCAGTTAACTCAGACTATGGCTATAAATACTATGTTTCTATTGTTGATTCATATTCTAGATTCATCTGGATTTATTTTCTTAAGTCAAAAACAGATTCTGTCAATGCTATAATTTAGTTTGTAAGTCAAGCAGAAATGCAAACAGGTGAACAAGTCAAAATCATTCAGATGGATGGAAGGACTGAGTTCAAGCCATTAAAATTCATTTTCATAAAGAAAGGTATAACTCACAGAACCACTTGCCCCTACACATCAGGATAGAAAGGATTGGTTAAGGGAAAGCACAAGCACATAGTGGAGAATGGACTCACACTTTTGGCCTAAGCTTTAATGCCAATAAAATTCTGGCTTGATACCTTCAACACAAGTATGTTGCTTATCAATAGATTACCAACCATAATCCTGTAAAACTCAACACCATTAGAAAAATTATTTAAGTTAAAGCCTAACTATGAACTTATGAAAAGTTTTGGATGTTTATGCTTCCCAATTCTAAGACCAAATGATGCCCATAAGTTAAGCTTTAGGTCTAAACCATGCACCTTCCTTGTTTATGCTCAAAGTCAAAAAGGGTATAAGTGGCTTACCAACAAGGGCAAAATTATTATCTCAAGGAATGTTGCCTACAATGAACACATTGTTGACGGCCAAAAATATCATAACACCCAAAGATTTTCCATTACTTAGAAAATTGTGTTTCACGTGGGAAAGTAAGTGTAGAAAGTCGTAAATATCACAATAGATTTATAGTGGTTCGGTCCCGTGAGGGGCCTACGTCCACTTTGAAGGAGTTTGCTGATATTCTATTGATAACAATAAGTTACAAGCTTAGAACTTCGTCATGACATTCATTTACAAACATTTTCAAGTATTTTGGAGTCGTAATCATCATATATGAATCTTGGGAAAAAGTTACTCTTATGCTTCTTCTTCCTCAAAGCATAACTGCCACTAATGAGTTCTTAGATCTCTCGAGAGGTGTCAAATCAGCCAATTTCGACCACTTTGAAGTGTGAGCTTGGGGGTATGTATAGTGGAAGAGTTAAGTGAGAGTTAGATAGGATTTGTGGACCACAACAGTGCATATTTGTATCCTTGGAGACACGGTTCCAGAATTTTGACCCCCCTTTGAAAGATGCCCAAAAACTCATATCCCTTGCATGGGATATGAATTTCATATCCGAGGAGATACAAAATTTGTATCCCTTGGATACGAGATAACGTATCCTTAAGGGATACAGTTATCTCGTATCTCCATGGGATACTAGTCCTGTGTATCCTTTGAGGGGTAGAGAAATCATGTTGTGCGAGTGAGCCGAGATTTTGGTGGACGGAATGAGTCGATATGCAAGGATTCAAACTATGGGGATCCGAAGTTTCTGGCGTGATGTGAGGGAGTCGAGGACTTCATGTAGTGAGGCAGAGGGAGTCGAAACTCGTAGAGGTCGAGGGATACGTGGTGACGCGGATTGAGGGATCCAAAGGAGGTATTTGAAATCTTTGGCATGCGAGGGCGTAGAACCTATGGGGTTCGAAAATTTGGCTAATGCATCATTTTGAGGATTGTTACGGTTGGTGCTCGCACAACTTCTCTTGGTTTCGGGTCCTTGGTGTTTTGGTAACACTTTGGGCTTTAACGCAAAGCAATATGTTGACTCGAGCGTGTCTGATGCACTTTTGAGACCGGACCAAAAAGATGGTTAACACACATCTTCCCTTTTGCCAACACTGAAGTTAGAACCACACAAAAAGTACACAATGGTAGAGTACAAATTACTCCAATTTTGGTAGACAAGAATAGTCAACCAGAAGAATATATGTCACCACATTAAGCTGAGTCATCACATCAACTCACCATATCCAGCAGTGGACTAGGTCATAATGATGACTCACCACAACTCATAGTGCCCACTACTGAATCAGGTTAAGGTGACATTGTCAGCACAAGTGACAACTCTGTTCATCAGCAAAGGATATCTCCTAATACTAAAAGAAATGACATCACTTCTAGGTCATATAACAACTCAAGTAATAATCAAGAAGAAAGAGTCAATGCTGGCATTGGACATCACATGATTAGAAGAGCTAAAAGTGGAAATCCAAAAATATACAATATTTCTATAAAGGATGAGGAACCCACAACATATACAGAAGCCATCAAACACAAACACTGGAAAACTGCCATGAATGAAGAATATGGTGCACTGATGAAAAATAACACTTGGAGTCTGGTAGACAAACCAAAAAACAAAAATACAATAGGGAGTAAACAGACCTTTAGAATAAAGAGAAAGCCAGATAAATCTATATAAAAATATAAGGAAAGACTTGTAGCTAAAAGCTAAACACAGCATTATGGATTTGATTTCAGTGAAACTTTTTCTCCAGTTATAAAGGTCTACAACTATCTGAATTATATTAACCATTGCTCTACACTACAAATGGGAAATCAAGCAGCTTGATGTCATCAATGCATTCTTAAATGAAGAACTTCATGAGGTTGCATACATGTATCAGTTAGAAGGATACATTCAAGATAATAACAGAATGGCATGCAAGCTAAACAGAGCCTCATATGGGTTAAAGTAGGCACCTAGAGTTTGGTATGAAAAGTTGAAACATAAATTAACAACACTTGGGTACACCAGCACAAAGTCAGATAATTCTCACTACATAAAGAAACAAGGAAACTATTATACATATATTCGTGTATATGTAGATGATTTAATTCTAACTGGCAGCAATAGCAATGAGATAAAGAGTATAATTGAGTACCTCAATAACACATTCTCAATAAAGGATCTGAGGGAACTTAGTTAGTTTCTTGGAATAGAAGTTTGTAGAAAACACAACAAATGTCATAACACTATGTCAGAAGAACTACATATCAGAAATACTTGTAAGAGTAAAAATGGACCAAGCAAAACCAATTTATACTCCTATGCCCAATCACTTTGTTTTATCAAAGGGCAATGGAGATTTTTTTTTTCAAATCCCACTCTATACAGAAGCATAATTGGAGCACTGCAATATGTAATTGCAACCAGACAAGGTATAGCATATAGTGTAAAAACAAAGTGTCACAGCTCATGCATATGTCAATTGAAGAACACTGGAAAGCAGTAAAGCGGATCTTACGCTACCTCAAAGCAACTTCGACTTAAACTTAAAAGCATATGTAAAAACTTATAGATAACAGGGTTTCATGATGTTGGTTGGGCCTCTGATCGAGACGATCGAAGATCCACCAGCGGTTGCATCGTTTACCTCAGTGAAAACCCTATTTCCTAGTGCTCGAAAAAGCAAACAACTGTTTCACACTCCAGCACTGAAGCAGAATATTGGAGCTTAGTGGATGCTACAATAGCAATGAGATAAGGAGTATAACTGAGTATCTCAATAACACATTCTCAATAAAGGATATGGTGGAACTTAATTACTTTCTTAGAATAGAAGTTTGTAGAAAATACAACAAATGTCCTAACACTGTGTCAGAAGAACTACATATTTGAAATACTTATAAGAGCACAAATGGACCAAGCCAAACCAATTTCTACTCTTATGGTCAGTCACTTTGTTTTATCAAAGAGCAATGGAGAAATTTTTTCAAATCCCACTGTATACAGAAGCATAATATAGTGTAAACAAAGTGTCACAATTCATGCATATGTCAAGTGAAGAACACTGGAAAGCAGTAAAGCGGATCTTACGCTACCTCAAAGGAACTTTGAACTACGGCTTAAACTTAAAAGCATATGTAAAAACTTATAGATAACAAGGTATCATGATGTTGGTTGGGCCTCCGATCGAGACGATCAAAGATCCACCAACGGTTACATCGTTTACTTCGGTGAAAACCCTATTTCCTAGTGTTCGAAAAAGCAAACAACTGTTTCACACTCTAGTACTGAAGCATAATATCAGAGCTTAGCGGGTGCTACAACAGAACTAACATGGGTGGAATCACTACCAAAGGAAATCGAAGTAGATCAACCAAAATCACTCACTATCTAGTGTGACAACCTAAGCATTGTTTCACTTTCAGCTAATCCGGTGCTTCACTCATGCACAAAACATATTGAAATCTATTTATATTTTGTGCGTGAACGTGTAATCAGTGGAAGATTAGCTACTAATCATGTTCTTGCAACGTATCAGAGAGCCGATGCGCTCACAAAACCACTCTTAAAAACAAATTTTGAAAGATTCCGAAATGATTTGATGATCGGTAGATCATAAGAGAATTTGGAAAAGAACACAAAACCCTAGCATAATTTGCCGGAGGATATAAAAATGAAATATTATTTCGTTACTTTCCACTTCCGAGCATTTTCTTTTAAAGGACAAACCTTGCAAGATAGTTGGTCAAAAGGATGGAAAGTTTCAAAATTAGGTATAAGTCCACATTTGCGCTAGACATGGAATTCAGGGGATCCACAATCTTTTTTCAACTTGCACTAGCATTTGTCTTTCCCACCAGTTTCTAAACTTTTCATTCTTTTCACTTAAAAATTTCTTAAAATTTGGACTTCTCACTATTGTATACTAGAGTTTTAGGGCTATTCTTGTAGTCCCGTTTTTCTCTATGTCCGTTATTCCAATGCTTAGGCACAACATTATTTTGTAATATCAGTTCAGCAATATACAAATTACATATTACAAAGCTTATTTCAATTCTCAACGGTGAGCCTTTCAGCAACGCCATACTGCAATGTTATCATATATATTTTATCATCAACTACTAGGCATGTTCGGGAGTGAAAGATTGTATAATTTTTTTACGACAATCCTTTTTTGTCTTTGATATAGCGGAGGCTCTACTTGAAGAGGAGATTTAGGAATACACAAGTTATTATTTGGATTTGTTTTGTAACCGTTGTTTGTTTGTATTTGTTTGAACGTATGTGAATTTAAAATGCTTTGTTGTGTTTAATGGAATATGTTGCTAGTTTATCATTTGCAATTATCAAATTCATATATTTCATAATAACAAGACAATTGATTAAACACAAACTAATTAAACATTCCATCAAATTGTTCTGCTCCGACACACAGCTCAAATGTCTTTGTTACCGGATTATTGCAATGAAGAAAACAGTGGACAAATATTTTTGAAACCCGATCTATTTACAGAGAAACGACAGTCTCTTGAAACATGAAGATGGTACTTATAACTATTCGACATGGGGAGAGCTGCTGCGAAGCTGTGAAATAAAAGTGCATGGACTACATAAACAAAAATAGCAAGAAGGAGTAGAAACAGTGAAATCAAAAAAAACAGATATAGTAAAAAGGAGTAGAAATAGTGAAAAAAAGCTTTTGGCCAAGGAGTTGAATTTCTGCATCACTGATTGAAAGGGTAGAAAAGTTGTAGTCACATCAGCACAGCATGTGTTGAATTGTAGTACCATGAGCATCGTCTACTGTTTTCCCTTTGATGTTGAAAGATTACACGAGAGATGCTGCTGCTGAAGCCTAGTTCAATAATATATATATATATATATATATATATATATATATATATATATATATATATATATATATATTATTTTGCATATATGTAGTGTACCACTCACTGTATAAATGCTTCCACAGTTCCACTATTGGGAAATTCAAGTCCCATAACGCAGAATTAAAAAAATCCACCTAAATGACTGTGTCAAACCAATATCTTAATCAATTTGTCAATTTTAAGATTTAGCAAATGTCTAAAATGACCATCTCTGGATGAATGAATGGTGCCGGTCAAAAGCAACTGTGGCGTAGGCACAATAGGGCAAAGACATGGCCTTTCTTTGATTGTCTACCCTAGCTTTAGGCTTTAGCCCATGTACTAGCTTTAGCTTATGTGGATACACTATCAACTAGCACCACTCCTGCTATTCTGGTTCACATAAAATCTCCAAATGCCAAAAATATCAGAAATTCCCTAGAATGTATATATATATACACATGCATATGTATGTATGCATGTGCTAAACCATGTTATTTATATCATATGTAAATTAACGGTAAAACCCTGTTATTTAACTCGGATTGTGCAATGAAAACCAAATATTACATGAATACTCATTGCTCAACTATTTAAAGTATCATTAAATGCCACTGTACATGTGCTACTTTATACGTATGTGTGTATATATACACACATGCGTATGTATGTATAGTCACAAGGATGAAAACTTATATTCATTAATGATAAGATGGGCCTCACATGTGTGCACACGAGGCGAGTAACTAGCTACATGATCTCCTACCCAAAAGTACTCTTCTACGCTACATTTCTCATTTTTTGTTTGTGGACTTCAAACTCTGTTTTCTGGCTCAAATCAAACCAAACTTTCATTCATTTTTTTTTTTTTAAATAGCAGGTTCGCTCTGCAAATATATATATTAATCTTTTCTTCAAGGTTTTATATCTGCTTCAATATACTAAATATATACGTACACATTATATTAACAGGATATATAGATTAGGATTTGTATTATAAGAGAAGGGAAGCTGAAAGTGACTTTACAACGCATTTTAGACGATAAATTGAAGAATCCACTCATTTTTTCAAATGTTTTTAACTACTGGATCATCCAATGGTATGATTCCTTGCTCCATCGTTGTGACCATAATCATTTGTTAATTAATTACATACGCATGTGGGGGAGACTATGCATCCTTTTATATAGCCCATTCAAATAGGAGCTCCTTGTACTTCATTTGCTCCCCAGCAACTAAAAAAGAAAAATTACACAATACTTCACAAAACATGGGCTCGCTTTTCTTCTTCATCTTCATCCTCCTTCCGATATCCGTAATCATCTCAAAAAAGCGCAAGAATATCGCAAGGTTGTTTACAATTATGCCCCTGCTCCCTCGCGGTTCCTTCGGCTTTCCCTTCCTGGGCGAAACTCTCGACTTCATATCCTGCGCCTTCTCCTCCTGCCCCGAAAGCTTCATGAACAAACGCCGCCTAATGTTCGTAACTTTTCAAATTCATTCCTTTTCAGTATAGAAACAAAATAGCTTCAAGTGTATAACATATAAAAGATACTCAAAGCAAATATTGCAGGTATGGGAAGGTGTTCAAATCGCACCTCTTCGGAAGCGCGACGATCGTGTCGACCGACGCGGAGTTCAACAAAATCGTGCTTCAAAGCGACGCCAAATCGTTCGTGCCGTGGTACCCGAAATCGCTGACGGAGTTGATGGGGGAGAATTCGATTTTGCTCATAAATGGGAGTTTGCACAAACGAGTTCATGGGCTTATCGGAGCCTTTTTCCGATCACCGGCTTTAAAGACTCAGATTACACTAGACATGCAGAGTTATGTGCTTGGGTATATGTCTAAGTGGCAGGATGATCACATCGTTTATGTTCAAGATCAGACCAAACAGGTATGTTTTTCTCTTCTTTGATACAGTCTTTCTATTTTAATTTATGTGGGGCACTGTTTTCAATTTTTTTTTGTTTTTAAAATCAAATTGTAGTGAGTTTAATTGATATTGTGTTGGGTACTGATATCGAAAATAAAATGGACTGCACATTCCAAAACAAGGAGCACACGTGCAAAGGTCTGACACTAGAGATAGAGAGGGCTTAGGCTACAGATATGGGGCATAGTTATTGAGCATGAAAATGTGGTTTACAACAATAAATATGTCCTGGTCATTTAACTCTGAACCATCCTACTAATAAAAGTCAGTATATATAGTAACACAATAAAAAGGAAAACAGCGACAACAATACCAAAATTATAACAGCGCTAACTTTTAACCAGATTTTCTTTTCTCCTATTTTCTTCTCCAGATTTCGTATAAAGATAAACCTCATAGCTCAAAGGATCAAAAGAAATAAAAAATAAATAAAAGCTTTATGAATGATTTAAGTGCGTGAAACTATTTTAACAGATTGGAATTGGATTTTAGGAAGAAAAATTTCTGAACTACCAACTTAAATATGGGTACTTGTTGGTATTTAATCTGGAAGAAAAGTTAAATTTGTTTTGTTTTACTGACTGCTACGGAAAAATTTGCACGTGAACCACTTAAATGTGATTTTCTTTTTGCAGATTGTGTTCCAAATTCTAGTGAAAGTGTTGATTGGATTGGAGCCAGGAGTGGAAATGCAATTCCTGAAGCAACATTTTCAAGAATTTATTGCTGGATTAATGTCTTTGCCAATTAAGATCCCTGGCTCTCGCCTTTACCGTTCCTTGATGGTAAGTTCTTAACCGATTTACTCACAAAAGATTTATCTGCTCAAGTGAAAAAACAAAAAGTTATATGTAATCATTAATGTTTTGCATGTGCAGGCAAAGAAAAAGATGGTTGGACTAATAGAGAAAATCATAAAAGAGAAGCGTGAAAAGAACGATAATGGTGCAACCAATAATGCAGCACACGATGTTATAGACGTGTTGATAAAAGATGCAAGTGATAAGCTTACGGACAATCTGATATCTGATAACATGGTTGATCTAATGATACCTGGAGAAGATTCTGTTCCGGTTCTAATCACATTAGCAATCAAGTATTTGAGTGATTGCCCTCTCGCTCTCAAGGATTTGGAGGTATATGATATATTTTAAGATATGGTTTTGAATTATATTAGGACATATAAATGTCAATAAATAAGCATCTGTTTTTGGTTTTAGCAACTAAATCTATGTATTTTTTTACTGATGATTAGTTGTTGAACATCCTGGGGAGATTGAAAACTAATCATCGAGTAGATGCCAATTTGGTTTATAATACCATCACTTTGGACTTCTCACTGTCTTCTTCAGTGACAATGCCTAATTTTTAAAACATATGTTGTCATTTGGGTCATTTTCAATCAACATGAAGTCAATAAAATACAGAATAAGGTTGATTTCATATTAATTTACACCCATTATTGTACGTGGGCGATGAAAACGATCGTTTAATATGTTAAAGGAAAATACCAATAAAGTGTATTAATATGACAGAGAAAAGTATTGATAGGATGAAAACATACAAGTGTAAAGAGATCATCCACATGAGCGTAACTCATTTGGTTGGAAGTTAAATAACATCTCCAAGTAGTTAAAGCAAATAAAAATTGGTTAAGTATTGCTATTGAGAATAATGAACCATGTGTTGTGCTTCATCTTTTGGCACATGGATGTTACCCGAAAGGCGTTCATTTTTATATATTTCTATTGTGGTCATAACAGCTAGTTTTAATGACCCTTCGCTGAGACTAACATTTCGTTTATAGCTTAATCTATTGTGTTCATCTTTACTTCTCAGTTTTTACTAAAAATAAAAGGAATTGATTATTGTGTAGAATTTATCAATGAGTTTTGTTTTCAAATGTCATCAATGGTACATAAATAACTATTTTAATTTCGCCATATCATGTCACAACTTTATTTTATTTTTGTGCATGTTTGTGCACATTATGCATGTCATACACACTAATGACTGTATCTATTCTATCAATGATTGTTCAGAAGTCAGAACCTATGCTTACTTCACATTTCTTCCCCGATTTGTTCAATTAACAGTGCCAGTATCAAAAAAATATTTCTTTTAAAAGTGTAATGGTGTATCATCGAACATGAATTCGCTAGACGTAACAGGGTAAGAAGATAAAGATTAAACCATAACTAGACTTGAGGTGCAAAGTTTTGAGACGGTCTCAAGATAGACCAAAACTAGAATTAAGGTGCAAAGTGTTGAGTCGTTCTCAAGATAGGAGTAATAATTGCGGCAACTAATCATATTGTTGTGGCCCATTGCAACATTCATATTATTGAGTTGTTGCGATCGTATATATATCTTTTTTACCATACTAGTACCAGTTCCACACAATAGTGGAAAGTGATGTCAACTTGAAAACTACTTTTGAATAAAATTATTGGATCTGTATTGTGGTCTATCATAAATAAAAAGTCGAAGCAGAGATTTACTCAATGATTCTATTTACTGATACAATTTTTTTTTTTTCCTTTACAGGAAGAAAACATGCAATTGAAGGAGAAGAAATCAAGACTTGGAGAGAGCTTACAATGGAATGATTACATGTCTTTAACTTTCACTCAAGATGTGAGTTTATTTTGTCAATCTGAAACGTTACACATAAATAATAAATATATTAAGCTGCACCATTCTACACCTAACGCAGTTTATATGAGAATACTCTTGGTTAAATTCAAATTCAAAGAGCAAACGAGGGATCATTTTGTCCATTTTCACTTGTAAAACAATTATCATGGAAAAATAAAACAGACAGCAAACATTTTCTTTCTTTCAACTTTAGTATTATATAGATAAACTGAATCAGTTCATGATAATAAATAAAACAGGTCATTACGGAAACACTTAGACTTGGCAACATAATAAGCGGGATAATGAGGACATCATTGAAGGACACGAGAGTGAAAGGGCATTTCGTGCCAAAGGGATGGTGTGTATTTATGTATTTTAGATCGGTCCACTTAGACGAATCGCACTATGATGATCCACACCAATTCAATCCCTGGAGGTGGAAGGTAATGTGTCTAATGCTTGTCTCTACTTTGTACAACACAATAAAAGTATTGTATGTGTTTTTAGCTTCAAGCAATATAAACAGATAAAGGCAAAGCTAGTTTTGTTATCCAAAGCACAAACAATTCAAGCTTTCTAGCTTTTAAGATAACCCTTTATTAGTTAGTCATGTCTTGGTGTACTAACTCACAATATAATTGAATCATTTGATATGTACATCAAAGCCTTTTTTTTCATTCGTACATCTAAATACTGGAATAATCCAATTATTATGTTTAGCTTTAATTATTGAATATATCAACATTCATCAACTAATTTAGACATGATTTTTGAATCTAAAAGCATAGAATTTGGGTGAGTCAACAAAAACAGATTATACAAATGATATTAGCTAATCCATTAGTGCAATATGTTGAGCTTGAGATATTAATAATGTAATTGTGGTTATTGGGCCTACAGTTATACAAGGATATGGGTACGTGTAGCTTTACACCATTTGGGGGTGGGCAAAGGCTGTGCCCTGGACTTGATCTCGCCAGGCTGGAAGCTTCTATTTTTCTACACCACTTGGTCACTAATTTCAGGTATAATCTTTATTTTATCTAGAAACTAATATTTTCATCACAATTTACACTTTTTTCTACATTTTCTTTTCAACTTGGTGCGCATATGTTTACCAACAAACCGAGGACATTTATCTAATGTTTATACGATCATATCGCACCTCGATTCGGTCTCGAATGACCTCAAACTATGAATAACTAATGTTTGAAATTCAATCAGACCTCGGTCGTGTATAGACTTAAGTCGAATCTTCGAACCAGCGATTCAATCATCAATTTTAATAGGTTGAATCATTGTTCGTTTAGTTTTCTCTTACTTCCTTAGAATATAATTCTTTTTTTTTTCAACAAGCACTTTATTCAAATTGATTAAGCCATTTGAACATTGTACAAGCGGTAATACGTTCGATTCTTGTTTTGTGAGGTTTAACTCACTTGTTTCCTTTGCCGTGTTGAATGTTTATACTACTTAAAACTTATAAAGTACCCATTTCAGCTTTTTGACAAAGAAAATTCTAATATGATATATTTGATCAGTTAATACATTAAAAACTTAACTTCTAAAGTTATAATGGTTGGACTTACGGTCCGGTCATTAAAACTATATACCACAAAAGGCGATGGTTGTCAATTAGATAATGTATGAGAGAATACAAAATCAACTTTGATCGCAAATTAAACGCTGAAGCCTGAAGCAAACTAGTGGTAATCCTTTTACACAGGATTAATCAGTAACTTACGAGGTCACATCGCATATACATACAGCATTTTTGGCATTGATTTTTCGCCTTCATTGATTGTGTGGTCTTTTGGCTTTATGGAAACTGTATGCAACACAAATTCATGGTAACATTAATGTGATAGCATCTACATAAGTTTATATGCAAGTTGATGATATACAATCAATATTATTGGTTACATAATTAATACTTTAGACATGCAACGTACTATATATATGTGGCCTACGTCGGTTAATGATACGTACATACTACGTACACAGCCATACACACGTGAGGGTAGATGTACTTTGACTTGTTTCCACTTGGATAAGTACTTCTGATGTGGCACGTATTACTAAGCTGACCATACCTCCTTATTTATAGCTTGGTCCCACTTCCTATATTCTTTTGTTTTTATAGAATGTATATATTCTGTCGGTAGCTAATATATGAACAATGCCAAAGGGAAACAAACATTCGCTTATGTAACACATTTAATCTAACTATTTACTTGCTTTGTATTACAGATGGGAAGCAAAAGAAGATTACGTTGTTAACTTTCCTACCGTAAGAATGAAACGAGGAATGCCCATTCGAATTCACAGAAGAACACCGACATGAATTACTGGATTAGTTCATATATAATTTGCCATAGCAAAGTAGATTCAGATATGAACTTTAAAAAAAAAAAAGCGTATTCAAAGTTGCTGAATCTTGAATATCATATGTGAGTGAATGTATGTATCGAATCAGAGCTACATAGATGTTAGATAAGCTGATGTAGGCAACATGTGGAGCAATGGTCCAAGCATATTTATGTGTAGATATCGCGTAACTCGAGGCAGAGAATTGACCAAGAAGACAAAAGCATTTTGACTCGTACGTTCTGAAAAGGAACAAAAGTTTACTCCATATATCGTATGAGGATGTTACTTTTTTGATGCTACTTGTGTAAAAATCGATGGGTAGTCTAGAATGTTTGTAATGAACTTGTGGTTCCATGTCAATGTGTACAAAATATCTTCTAGTTTTGTTGCTTTTGTTGTATTCTTTTGCAAGTATTTTCAAAATGCTTAGCAAGCAAATGTGGTAGGAGTGTGGGAAAACACATCTGAACTGCGATGGATTTGATCGATCTAGTTAGAGGGTAGAGAAATGCGATTCATTACAGTTTAACTAAAATTTCTATTAAAATTTAAAATACATCAAACTTTTTATTAAAAGAAATATGTAAATTAAATTATCGAATAATTGCATAAATTTAGACAATTATTCATTATATTTATTCAATTATATAAAAAATTACAAATATTTACATAATTATTAACGGAAATTTCACAATAATTTATCAAAAAATTATGGAAACATCCACACTTATTCGTTGAACAATTGTATAATTGTATGCAATTATTCAGTAATTGAAGTCTAGAAGCTTAATTTGCAATCTTTAAAGTGATGCCTATTTATTGAATTGTCGTTAATGTCCAATGCATAAACTCTCGTACATAAGATTCTCATATGTACAAATATAGACAACAATAAATTTCTGATCAAAGCTGATTTATTTTTGCAATAAGCTTCCTTGTATTGATAGAAACAACAGGTTATTCAATTGGTTAGATTCAATTTGTTTAAACATGAAGCTTTTTTTATTTCAAAAACAAGGGTACTTTATTTGCTAACAGAATAGTTATACAGATAGTTTTTCGTGTTCCGAGCAAATGTAAGAATCACTAAGCTTTACTCACGAAACAAACTAAATATAATGAGATTGTAGCAAAAGCTACAAGACCCAGTGTTAACAAAGATTAAAATACAAATATGCAAATCACTAATTAAAACAAAGTTTTAATAATGATCTTCATGATCTAGCGTTATCGCCTTTCCACTTAGTTGCTCCACCATAAAGCTTGCACCAAAAATCTTCATTAATGGCGAGACCACACAAACGTACGTCTTCATCTGTGGACCTAATGCGCCCATAAGTACAAACTTTAGCGTATACATCAATCAAACTCCTTTGTTAGTCACTATGCCAAATCTAGCCTAGTGCTCCTAATCGTGGCCAATAACCTTTCGCACTGTTCCTACTTGATTGTAGAGCTCTGAAGTAACTCGATGATGTCTTGCGCAACTTACATAAATCGAATATGGTAAGGAGTCTTAACCCCTTTAAAAGTTCTATTATTTCTCTTGTACCATATATGCTAAATTGTTGTAATTTTATCTCGTACTTTATTTGTTTCGCTTAATTATTAATACATGTTGTTAATTGATTCATCACTTCATCAATATCGTTATTAACTATCTGGTCTTGAAGCAAATCACTAAAATGAGTCCATGAAGACGATGTTTATTTACACTTGAAGAATAAAAGTTATCTGTCTTCGGCGTCTTGTTCACACAACACACGTCTAATCTATGTCGTGATTCCATCTTGTCATCTTGTCTTTTTGTGTTTAACTTGCCTAACAATGTCAAAACCGTACAAATTAACATCTTAAGAGCACATTTTTTGTTCCATTAAATACTGCTCCACTTATTTTCACTTGAATCGATCTAACTATGTTCCATGCGGGTTCAATGAGAATTTTCGAGAAGGTTCTGGTTGTCATTTCCAGTAATCATTCAACACCTCCTTGTCAATTTTAAGTCGATGAATCTCAGAGCAAATTTAAGATGAGAAATATGTAATGTCAGATCTCTATTAGTTTGTGAAATGGTCACTTTCCAATTAGCACCGTCACTTATAAGTCAGAATTTCTGCCATAATTTATCAACTAGCGAGTATCCATTTATTAATGGTTCAATCCAAAGACGGGACTCTTTCACATCAACTATTTGTGCCCACTGCAAGCTTTCCTAGCTTTCATTAGATTCTTCCATATTGATGATGCGTTGTTGTCCACTAGCATAATAAAAAAACAATTATTTTTACAATACCAATTTTTCGACCATACACCCCAGAGACTATACGAAGTTAGAAATTTCCAAAGCCCTCTAATATAAATTGCTTGAAGAAAATCTTTTAATCTTCTTAGTCCTTAGCCGTCGTCTGTTTTCGTATACATACATTAGACCAACTCAAATTATGTACATTGTTTTTCTGTAGTAAATCAGCACATAACGAGTTGATTCTTCAGATAATACTAGGAGGTATTTGGTATATTTGCATCCAATATTCACAATTGGATATATTTCCATTATTCCAATTATTATTATTTTTTATTGATTTTACCTATCAACTGTTAAGGATTACGGAATAGGTCGTTATGGAAAAACAAACACTAGAGGGGGTGAATAGTGTTTTTGAGAATTTAAACAAAATCTAAACTTATTTAAACTACTATATGGATCAAACACCACACACACAATCACAAACACAGATTCGAACACAAACACAAAAATTATTTTTACAATACCAATTTTTCGACCATACACCCTAGAGACTATAAGAAGTTAGAAATTTCCAAAGCCCTCTAATATAAATTGCTTATTTATTGAATTGTCGTTAATGTCCAATGCATAAACTCTCGTACATAAGAATTTCATATGTACAAATATAGACAACAATGGATTTCAGAATAAAGCTGATTTATTTTTGCAATTTTCCTCCTTCTATTGATAGAAACAACAGGTTATTCAATTAGTTAGATTCAATGTGTTTAAACATGAATTTTTTTTTTTTTGGAAACAAGAGTACTTCATTTCCTAATAGAATAGTTATATAGATAGTTGTTCGTGTTTCGAGCAAATGTAAGAATCACTAAGCTTTACTCACGAAACAAACTAAATGTAATGATATTGTAGCAAAAGCTACAAGACCCAGTGTTAACAAAGATTAAAATACAAATAAGCAAATCACTAATTAAAACAAAGTTCTAATAACGGTCTTCAGACTCTAGCGTTACCCCTTTTCCGCTCAGTTGCTCCACCACAAAGCTTGCACCAAAAATCTTCGTTAATGGCGAGACCACTCAAGCGTACGTCTTCATCTATGGACCTGATGCACCCATAAATACAAACTTTAGCGTAAACATCAATCAAACTCCTCTGTTAGTCACTATGTCAAATCAAGCCCAGTGTTCCTAATCGTAGCCAATAACCTTTCGCACTGTTCCTACTTTATTATAGAGCTCTGAAGTAACTCGATGATGTCTTGCGCAACTTACATAAATCGAATCTGGTAAGGGGTCTTAATGTGATAACCCCAAACTTCCACGGAATGAAAGTAAGGAATAATCATTTGGAATACAACATAAATACAACAATACAGATCACAAATACAACATAGCATAGGAAAACTATAGAATAACAACATCATAGCAGCGGAATATGAATGTCATCAACCACAGAATCCCACAGTCACAGAGTTCTAAATTATTACATCAAGTTTTTAGCAAAGGTCATAAGTTCCAACTTCAAAATAGAACAACTGGAAATAAAATAAGTCTGAATGACTAAAAATAAATATAACAAAAGGTAAATGATAGATAGTCTTCGTGGTCCAACTTAAGCACCTCTAAATAAGCAACACCAAGAAAGCTCCAAAGGCAGCAACTCTAAAGAAAGCAAAACCTGTCACTTCGCTGCCCGTGTGGAAAAGAGGGCACCCGAGTTTGCAAAGGTGGAAACAAACTACAGGTCAGTCATGGGACTGGTGTGAGAATTCTTAACTAATTTAACTACTAGTAATAAGGCAAATCCAAAGACCACGCCGTTAACGCGGAACGGGTTCACTCTAATAGATTGCCGTGCATGATTTAAAGTGACATAACAAACAATAAGTGATTCGTAAAACAACGCTATGCTTTTGAGAAAAATGGAATCACCATAAGACCCAAGTCCCATCACACAATGCAACACAAACCAGAGGATTGGGTTTTACCTTATAGTGATTAAACATGCTAAATACGGTAAATACGAATCTAATATTATTTTTAGTGTATATATATAAAAAACATTTCAAAATAAATGTATCGATCCTAGGAAGCATAGCAACCATATACTATGCCTCCGTACTAGTAATACAATCAAATTTGTATGGTCGTATTTGGAATTTGGTTTCCATCATGAGTCAAGGCTAGGGAGGAGCTCCTTACCGATTCAAGACACTCTAGCTAATGTCTCAGAATTCCCCGCAAAGAACCCTTGGATAGCTGCAGGGCCGGTCCACACTTGCGGTTTGTGGATTGGCAATTCCTGAACACACGTTTCTCGATCCTATAGGACCTAACATCCGAGGCGCCTCATTCCATCATCCACATAAGTAAAATATCACACAGTTTAAGCACCGACACTACTTCTAGCTAGACAGAAACGTGTTGCTCTCCCTGCATTCCCTTCTCCCGTTTTAGACTCCACCGGGTTGTGAGGTTCGTGAAGCTACGTAATACACAAAGCTATGCTTATCCAAGCTGTGCTTTGATCATCACCACAAGGTTCTGCTTTTCAACAAGAAACCTTGATCATTGCATCTTAGTATGCCACACTGTCACTCCATATCGCACTACCAATCATTTGCCGAAGTATATGAAATGGTGTTAAGCAAGAGAATAAATTCTCCGCCACCAAACATTCATACATTCGACAGAAAATTAATAACATGATATTTAACGGAGTACGATGTCAGACACACAATCCATTTATTGGCTTATGCTCTGGATCTGAGCGAAAACCAAACCCGTGAAATCAACATGTTCGTTTGGGCAATGATCATGACCCTTGATTTGCGAGCAAATCAAATCAGGGCCTCGATCGTTGTCCTCTCGTTGGAAGATTCACGGTCTTCATTTGCCGTCTTCAGACTTTGATTCTTAGCGTCGTTTGATTATTTGGAATGAGAGAAACTCGGATTTTCCAAATAATCCTCGTATATATATACATATTTAAAATCTTTCCTATTCGTTAATATCATTTTATAACGATTAATTCCTATTTTAATTATTTAAAATAATTAAATTTTATATAATGACACCTTGAGTCAATGGGCGACTATGGCGCTGCTTTCAACCAATTTTGATTTTCACATTACTCAAAATCTAACCGTTGGATCTTAACGTAATATATATCGTTGGAAATATTTTTCCAAGATGGTCCTAACGGTTTTCTTTCAAGAAAATCCGACGTTCGGATCTTCTTGTATAGTTGTTTAAAGGTACGATTTCAAAACGCGAACTACCACGCTCGATTCGATTAATTTTAATTATATTTATGTATATATATATAAATAAATATAAATATATATAAAAATATAATCGTTTAACCATAATAACTTCGTTTGATTTAACAACGAGTTACACGGCTACTGACCTCCGTTCAATTTTAATTCATTCAGAAATGTAAATCTCATCTTTATTCTTTTATTTACATTTAAAGACGTAAATTTCATTCTTATTCTTAATTTACATTCTTACTCTTAATTTACATATAAAAATGTAAATCTAATTCCAATGCAAGTTCCTACTTTATTTTACATTATAAAAAATGTAATTTCCATTATCATGCAAATTCCTACTTTATTATAAAAATGTAATTTTTAATTTCATGTCAATCCTATTTTATATTACATTAAAAAAAATGTAATTTTTTAATTCATCGCAAAATCCTACTTGTTATTTACATATAAAAATGTAAATTTTATTTCATCGCAAAATCCTACTTGTTATTTACATATAAAAATGTAGTTTTTAACTACATGCAAAACCTTAACTTTAATTACATGAAAAATGTAATTTTAATTTACATGCAAATTCTCATTCTTATTTACATTATAAAAATGTAATTTTAAATTACAATGCAAAATCTACTTTTTGTTTACATCATAAAAATGTAATTTTTCTATACTATGCTAATTCTCAAAAATGTAAATTTTCTTTACTATGCTAACTCTCATTCTAATTTACATTATAAAAATGTAAACTTTCTTTACTATGTAAATCCTACTTCCTCATTACATAAAAAAAATGAAAATTTTATTTACAATGCAAGTTCCTACTTTTGTTTACATATAAACATGTAAATTTTATTTACATCGTAAAATCTCATTCTTTATTACATACAAAGATGTAATTTTTTTTTTCATTTCATCGCCAAATGCATCTCAAAGTTTCAAATAAAAAAAAAGTAATTTTTATTTCATCGCCAAATGCATCTCATAGTTTCAAATAAAAAAAAAGTAATTTTTATTTCATCGCCAAATGCATTTCATAGTTTCAAATAAAAAAAAGTAATTTTTATTTCATCGCCAAATGCATCTTATAGTTTCAAAAAAAAAAAAAAAAAAATTTATTTCATCGCAAAATGCATCTCATAGTTTCAAATAAAAAAAAGTGATTTTTATTTCATCGCCAAATGCATCTCATAGTTTCAAATAAAAAAAATGTAATTTTTATTTCATCGCCAAATGCATCTCATAGTTTCAAATAAAAAAATGTAAATTTTATTTCATCGCCAAATGCAGCTCATAGTTTCAAATAAAAAAAATGTAATTTCTATTTCATCGCCATATGCATCTCATAGTTTCAAATAAAAAAATGTAATTTTTATTTCATCGCCAAATGCATCTCATAGTTTCAAATAAAAAATGTAATATTTGTTTCATCGCCAAATGCATCTCATAGTTTCAAATAAAAAATGTAATTTTTATTTCATCGCCAAATGCATCTCATAGTTTCAAATAAAAAAAATGTAATTTTTATTTCATCGCCAAATGCATCTCATAGTTTCAAATTAAAAAAAAGTAATTTTTATTTCATCGCCAAATGCATCTCATAGTTTCAAATAAAAAAATGTAATTTTTATTTCATCGCCAAATGCATCTCATAGTTTCAAATAAAAAAAAAAAGTAATTTTTGTTTCATCGCCAAATGCATCTCATAGTTTCAAATAAAAAAAATGTAATTTTTATTTCATCAAAACGATGTTAAAAGGCGATTCTTTATTTTGAACAAAACGACTCTAAAAATCTAATCGTTTTATTATGAACAAAATTTTTCTAATGATATTACTAAACAAGAGGGTGAATGTTGTTTACCATTTCTAATTTACACAACTGTGAATTTTGAATGCAACAACTAAGGAACCAAACGTATGTATATGTATATATAAATCTCAAAAAAAGAGATTTTGTTCGCATTAACCAAACGTATGTAATAATTATTTACTTCATTCTCTATAATGATTAATAAATTAATTTAACCAATTATTTAAAATAGAATCTCACATCTAACACTTAAATTTTCAGATCTATTATCATAACATCACAAAAAATTCAGATCCATAACTCATAATAACATCCATCGCAGATCCATTTATACTTGCCATTCAAACTTCACATAACGCAAGAATAATAATTAATTTAATTAAATTTAATTAAAAATAAATTCTCACCTTTCTATTGCACGAATCTACAATCAACAGAGAGTCAGAAAACGTTCCAATCAATTTCAGCAAAGTCTATTTGTCGTCACGGTTCCGTCGGATCTGAAATTATCAGATTCGGAGTTCATATGCGTTAATTATCAATTTTTAATCTACAATTATTTTTTTACAACTGCAATTGCCACAGATAGAAGCGTGACAAATTCTGAAATTGTTCATACCTTAAGCTCTTAGTTTGTTCAAATCTTTGGATCGAGATAACTCGAGCTACGGTTGACGGTTTTAGGTGCCGTTTGTTGGAGAGTGACCACCTTGGAGAGGCACACGCACGCCGAGAAGCAGGGGAGGCGAGGTTCGTCATGGTGGGCCCGGCGGCGGGATTTGCGGCCTGCGTTTCGAGGGTCGGGGCGGGCTAACGGGGGCACGACAGTGTTCGATTTGGGTTTGGGTAGGAAGCTCTCTCGAAGGGCTTTGGAAAACTCAACTACACCCCGGTCTAATTCTCTACGGATTGGGAGAGAAGGAGGAGAGAAGTTTGGAAGGGTATGGGTTTGGCGGCTGTGAACAATCGCGGAAGAAGGAGTACTGTAGCGTATTTATAATATAATATTAGGTTTAGTTTATTAATTTTTTAATTAGCCCAATAAAGCCCGTTTAGCAACTTCCTTCTTTTTCAACCCAATGACTGTCATTCATAACTAATAACCCCTACTCTGGACTCAACTGGATATGTCCCATAGGCCCAAACGAACATTTTGACCCCTGTTTTTCAGTTTTAAAATATAAATCATTTATTTTAATTTCAACGTACGTTAAAATTCCTCGAGACCACATACGGACTCAGAAAAATCCATAAAAATTATTTTTGGCTTCGTGTTGACGATACAGTCCTAACAAAATTAATTTCGTCTCATTCTGAGACTGTTCGAAAAATGGCTATTTTTCAGTCGATTGAAATTGACTGTAATTGACCAAAACACATTTTCCTTTGCCACGCTCACACATTAGCTTCAAAAATTATGAAATTTGAAACCCAGCAATAATTTGATATTCCGGATCCAACAAAAGTGGTTTCATCGAAATCCGAGGTCATATGCAAAATGTCTATTTTCAAGGGCGATATAACTTCTATAGCGACCTTTCTGAAAATCCATTTGGCCATAACTTTTGATCCCCGCTATGAAACTTCGATTTTTCATATTCGTTAGAAAGATGTTTATTAACAGATTTAAATATTTTTGGTTTCACCAAAATCCGATTTATCCTGCATCCTGTACAGTCAGTCAAAGTTTAGCTTTGACTTTTCAAACTACCGTGCTATTTCTAATTCCTTTTATAATTAAATTAAATATATTCATACTAAATTCAGTTAAAATAGGTTGCTAGTTGTTTTTTTTATTTAAAATAATTCATTAATCACCCTTAAAATCCCTAAAATGAAAATTTTAAATTGGCCCCAAATTCTGGGTTGTTACCCTTAACCCTTTAAAAGTTATGTTATTTCTCCTGTACCATATATGCCAAATTGTTGTAGTTTTATCTCGTACTTTATTTGTTTTTCTTAATTATTAATACATGTTGTTAATTGATTCATCACTTCATCAATTTCGTACTAACTATCTGGTCTTGAAGCAAATTACTAAAATGAGTCCACGAAGATGATGTGTATTTACACTTGTGAGAAATTATCAAGAATATAATTTCAGATATTAAACTTTGGTATTGAATCGTAATATGAATCTAATAATTTCTATACAATGATCTGCATAAGTATATATAGCAGATAAGCTGAACTATGGGCTAAAACAGATGAGGCCCGTAATGTACATAAGCCCAAAAGGCAGAAACGTTCATTTTGTATATAATACATTACGACAACTGTATGTCCTTTAATACCTCACCTCAAAATGAACTAGGGTTTCGTCTTCAACTCTTCAGCGCCGCCACTGGAAAGCCTAAGCTCCTTTCTTAATCTTTCAAAATTGGTTCGCGATAGGGCTTAGTGTCCTCCTTTTGATAGAAGGCCGGGATATGATTAATCTTCAGTTTTCCGGCTTCAGTCCTTTCTTTGAAAAAATGGAGGTCTATTTCGATGTGCTTTGTTCTCGAATGTTGAATTGGGTTCATCGATAGTGAGACTGTGCTTTGTTATCACACCATAGTGTTGGCTTCTTCGTTAATTGCAACCCTAATTCCTTAATTAGAGCTTCTACCCAGATAATCTCAGAAGTGGCAAAGGCTATGGCTCTGTATTCAGCTTCAGTACTCGATCGAGATATCGTGGATTGTTTCTTCGTGCTCCAGGATATGGGATTAGATCCCATGAACAAGCAGTAACTAGACGTCGATCTTCTATCATCTAGGTCGTTCGCCCAGTCAGCATCACTGTAAGTGTTCTGATTGATATCCACGCTAGCTTTTATTGTTAGACCATAATCTAAGGTACCTTGTAAATAGCGTAGGATACATTTAACAGCTACCCAGTGTTTGTCTAGTGGGATTCACCATGAATTGGAAAACTTTATTGACACTGAAACAAATCTCTAGTCTGGTTATTGTTAAGTACTGTAAGGCTCCAACGATTCTACGATATTGTTTGCAGATTTCAATAGCTTCACCATCATGTTTGGAGAGTCTTAGGTTGCTAGTCATAGGAGTATAAATAGGCTTTGCACTGTCCATGTTTGCCCTTGTTAAATATTCTAAAACATATTTCCTTTGTGAAAGAAATATTTTTGAACTTGATTTTCTTTGTACTTGTATATCTAAGAAATAGTTTACTTCTCCCATGTCTTTGATGGCAAAGGTCTGGTCAAGTTGATCTATCACTTTATCAATTTCTATCTTGTAATTCCCTATTATTAAGAAGTCATCAACATAGACCAGAATGTATGTAGTACTTTTATCAGTGATCCTGGTATATAGAGAATTATCTGGTATTGCAGCCTTGTAGCCAAAATTTGCAAGTGTATTCTTTAACTTAATGTACCAAGCACTTGAAGCTTGCTTCAACCCATATATGGCCTTCTGAAGTCTACAAACATAATCTTCTTTTCCCTTGCATACATAGCCTATTGGTTGTTGCATATATACTTCTTCACTTAGTTCACCATTTAAAAATGCATTACATACATCCAGTTGCCTTATATTCCAACAAAATGTAAAGCAACAGTTAGAACTATTTTGATGGTTGTGGGTTTGACTACTGGGGAAAATGTCTCATTAAAATCAAAACCGTACTGCTGTGAGAACCCTCTTGCCATCAATCTGGCTTATATTTGGATATGTTACCATTAGCATCTTTCTTTGACTTATAAGTCCATTTTCATCCCACAGTGTTCTAATTTTTGGGAGCAACCACCAAACTCCATGTTTTGTTTTTAACTAAAGCTTCATACTCCTGATTCATTGATTGTTTGTACTTGGCTGCCTGGTTAAATGTGAGTGGCTCATCACTAAGATGGATGTCTTTAACTATTGCATTATAGACTTTGGGCTTGAATATACTACTCTCAGCTCTAGTAATCATGTGATGTCAAGTTTGTGGTTGTTTTCTTTCAGTGTCACTGCTGTTTTCATCCGTTATTTCCATTATTTTGGTTGCTTTCATCTGATGCAGTGCTGTTATTTCAATTATTATGATTGCTGTTGCCATATCTGTTATCATTTTGAGGTTGATCATCATCATTCATATGCTCACTTGAACTGTATCCTAACCTTGTTCTTGATACAGTTGGAGTAGTTGGTGTTTGATGTGGTACTTCATCTTTATTTGAGTGCATCCTGTATTCAGATAGTGTTAGAATTGTCTCAGTTTGCGCTTTTAATTGATCTTGTCCTTGTTTGTTTGTATTTCCCTTTTCTACAAAAGGAAAAATGCTTTCATTAAAAACAACATGTCTAGATACTATAACCTTTCCCTCATTGTCCATGCATTTATACCCTTTTTTCTTATTACTATATCCTAAAAAGGTACATTTGCTAGATCTTAGAGAAGGTTAATGAGTGTTATATGGTCTAAGGCATGGAAAACACAAACATCCAAATGTTCTTAAGGTGTTGTAATCTGGTTTCTTTCCACACCACACTTCATAAGGACGTTTATGTTGTAGAATTTTAGTTGGCAATATGTATCAAATACACGGCTGTATCAAATGCCTCATTCCAACATTTCACTGACATGGATGCTTTTGATAGTAATGTTAACCTTGTTTCCACAATATGCCTATGTTTTCTTTCTACTACGCCATTTTGTTTAGATGTTTAAGGGCAAGTGGTTCTATTACTTATCCCTTTACTGTTAAAAAAGCTTTTTAGGGGTAGAAACTCACTGCCTTCATCTGTTTGTATGATTTTTATGCTACAGTCTATTTGTCTTTCAATAAAGTTAATGAACTGTAGCATAGCACCATGTGTGTCAAATTTGGCTTTAAAAAAGAAAATCCTGGTATATCGTGTATATGCATCAACATAGATGAATAATACCTTTGGCCTTATCTTGAGCATATTGGTGCAAGACCCCATAGGTCTGCTGTTACTAATTCAACAGTTTTAGAATACACTGTTTTTGATCTGCTAAAAGGCAGTTTATGGCTTTTGCCAAGTTGACAATGTGTGCACGTGGTAGAAACAGGTAAATTCTTATAGGAAATATTATTATCATTCAATACTTTCATCACAATGTCATAACTAGGGTGGCCAAGTTTACAATGCCAGATGTCAATATCATTTTTGATATTATTACAGTCATTGTTATCAGAATTACAATCATTAACATCAGAACTAATTTTGTCAATGTCACTGTTAAACTGAATATTAGCATTACAACACCAAGTATTATTATCATTTCCCAGACTTGATTGCAAGTTGCTGAATCAATATAGACCATTATCCAATTTACCCTATAATAATAAGTCTTTGTTTAGCAAGTCTCTAACTAGGCAATATTTTGGGTGAAACTCAAAATATACCTTATTATCATTAGCAAATTGGGATACACTGATTAGGTTTTTCTTGACATTTAGAACCCTAAGAAAATTACTGAGGAAGAATTTTCTTCTTTCTTCAACAATACTAGTTCCAATGTGAGATATATTCATTGTTTCACCATTGCATGTGTGAATAACTTGGTTACCTGTGTAGTTCTTATTCCCAAGATTTAGATTTTGCAAGTTGTTGTAATGTGGTTGGTTGCTCCAGAATTTGCAAACCAGTCTTCACTGTTGATATCATCAACTTTGCCTGAATCATCATTGTTGCTTTCCACTGCAGAATTCTCAGCGTTGGATCTGCCTTGATTTTCTTTGGCACATTTGGTGCCCTTTGATTATATTGACTTTGTTGTGCATGGTTCACATCCGTGTTAAATCTAAAATAACACCTGTTTGCTAAATGTCCAGGTTTTTAACATATTTGACACTTGATTCTTGGAGCATTGTTGAGCCTGCCTCTTCTCTACCTCTTTGATTTGGATTTCCTCTTAGCTCCTGAGTATTGCCTCTGCCAAAATCTGTTATGTTTCTTACTTGGTTTGCGTTGACATTTCTTGAATTTGAGGCAAGATTTATACTATATTCATTTTGTATGGCTTTTCTTTGTTCTACTCTGCCCACATGTGCCAATAATGCAGAATAAACTGTTTGGATATCTGGTAAGATTGGATGGATAGCAATAAAGGGAACAAGTGACTCATATTTTTCATCCAATCCATTTGTCAATGTAAGAATCTGTTCATTGTCTGATACATGATGTTCCACTACCTTAAGTTTATCACATAGAATCTTGACCTTAGAAATATACTCTCTCATATACAATTCTCCTTTTCTTGCATTCTGAAACTCCCTTCCATAATGCATTATTCTAGCTGACGATTGAGAGTTAAAAATTTGTTGTATGGTGGACCGTATTTCATAAGATGTGTTACATCCTATAACTTGAGACAACAAACTCAAGCTAATAGATGAAAGAAGCCATGAGGACAATAGACTATCTTGTTTTTGATGATGTACATACGCTGGATTACTAATCACATTTACATCTTTATTAGTGATCATGGCAGGTGTCATAGGTCTTGTTCCTTTGATATAATCTTGAAGGTCATAACCCTTCAAGGCTGTCTCAATTTGGAATTTCCATAGGAGAAAGTTCTCTTCCTCGGGAGGGGTGGTTATCACTTGAGTTTTTTGCTTTACAAGAGTCTGTATGGTAAAGGTTGGTTCAATAGTGCCCACTCTTGAATTGGCAGAAGAATTCTCATCACTGGATCCTGCCATGGTTGGGTGACGATCAGGTCTAAATGTGAGGAATGCGTATGGCAAGGCCACTTACATGAGAGGGTGGCAACCTGTGCAATAGCTCGAGAAAGAAAAGTTGCAGAGATGGTTCTTGCTTCTTTTCAAGATGCAAGAACTACTAATCTTACACCAAGAAAGTCAGATGACAAGATTATAAATATCAGATGACCAAAAAAGCTATTGTAGCCACTGTAAAAGCAATTTCCGGCCAGGCACGCACAACTTGATATGAACAAATATTGACCAGAAATGTTTGATCTTCGATGATGAAATCTTAACCGAGGAGACAAAAATCACTCCTCTCTATCGATTGCATGAAGGTAGATAAATTAGAAATGCCGTTGGGCGATGACAGCTCTGAAACCATGTGAAAAATTGTCAAGAATGCAATTTCAGAGATTAAACTTTTGTATTGAATTGTAATATGAATCGAATAATTTCTATACAATGATCTGCATAAGTATATATAGCAGATAAACTGAACCATGGGATAAAACAGACAAGGCCTAATGTAATGTACATAAGCCCAAAAGGCAGAAATGTTCATTTTGTATATAATACATTACGACAGCTGTATATCCTTTAATAACACTTGAAGAATAAATGTTATCTATCTTTGGCGTCTTGTTCACACAACACACGTCTTATCTATGTCGTGATTCCTCTTGTCTTTTTGTGTTTAACCTGCCTAACAAAGTCAAAACTGTAAAAAAATAACATCTTAAGAGCACAATTTTTGTTCCATGCAATGCTGCACCACTTATTTTCACTTGAGTTCGATCTAACTATGTTCCAAGCGGATTCAATGAGAATTTTCGTGAAGGTTCTGGTAGCCATTTCGAGTAATCATTCAACACCTCCTTGTCAATTTTAAGTCGATGAATCTCAGAGCAAATTTGAGATGGGAAATATGTAATGTCAGATCTCTATTCTTTATTAGTTTGTAGAATGGTCACTTTCCAATTAGCACCCTCACTCAAAAGTCAGAATTTCCACCCTAATTTGTCAACAAAAGAATATCCATTTGTCAACGATTCAATCCAAAGATGGGCCTCTTTTACATCAACTATTTGTTCCCATTGCAAGCTTTCCTAGCTTTTATTAGATTCTTCCATATTGATGATGCATTGTTGTCCATAGCATAATCAAAAACAATTATTTTTACAATACCAATTTTTCGTCCATACAGCCCAGAGACTATCAAAAGTTAGAAATTCCCAAAGCCCTATAATAGAAATTGCTTAAAGAAGGTCTTTTAATCTTCTTAGTCCTTAGTCATCGTTTGTTTTCATCTAGATACATTAGACCAACTCAAATTATGTACATTGTTTTACCATAGTAAATTAGCACATAACGAGTTGATTTTTTGGATAATACTAGGAGGTATTTGATATATTTGCATCCGAAATTCACAGTTGGATATATTTCTATTATTCCAATTATTATTATTTTTATTGATTTTACCTATCAACGGTCCAAAATTCTTAGCTTGAGTTTGTTAGATGATAATGAAATCCCTAATAAATATTCAGAAGATTTCCTATTTTCGTGTTTAGGATGTTCTTAATTTGTTTCTTATTTCTAAAAAAAAATCAACGATTTTGGTTCACTTATGGACAGACCGTTGTTATTTCCAAATTTTTCAAAATAGTTTGAATTGGTTTCACACTTATGACATGATCTTTAGCCATGATTAAAATATCATCATCATATAATAAATATGTTAAAATTGGTTTTGTGTTATAATGTGGTTTAATATTACCTTTGGTATGTTCTACATCATTAGAATAGTGAGAAATTCCATTGTAGTGGAAAAGAGGTATGGAGATAGTGGGTCTGCTTGCCTTAATCCTCTATTGCTTTAAATGAAACGGCTAGCCATCTATCAAGATCGAAAATGATGAGGTGAATATGCCGCACAGATAATTTTTTAGAATTTATTGGAAAATCCCATCATTTTCATCGTATATAGTATGAATTCTCAGCTAATTATTTCATAGGCTTTAAGCAAGTCGATTTTGTCACAAATACTTCTTAAAGTCTTTCTATTAAAATTTCTAAATGATTCATGTGCTAATAGTGAATTCTTATATATGTCTCATCCTAGTATGAATTTATTTTGGTTTATTGAGATTAAGTCACTTAATAAAGTGTAACACCCTACAGTTTTCCGAGTCCGAATTTCGATAAAAATCGAAACTTCAACCCATCCAAGAATGGAGAGAGTAAATCTGGTACCTGCAAACAATCAGCATGAGCATAATCAAAGTGAAATAAAAATAACTCACATAAAAAAAAGGTATTTAATGCTGACTAAGGCGACTACCTTAAGGCATATTGCCACATCGATACCGAGTATGAGAGAACGAGATTTGAAAACTAAACTGAGCATCTGCTACCCGACCTAAACCTAAGAGTTGTTATGAGGAAGGGCCAGAACAATAAGTTCTGGTGAGTAGAAAATGTATAACATTGTCTACAATACATAAATGTAGCCTTTTTGGTCAAAACCAAAACATATGTCTAACAAGGCTAATAATTCTAACCTAACATTGTTAAGATCTTCGCATGACGACTAACTACCATACCCAAGGTTGCATTCCCAAATGATAACGATATTGATATCGCAATATTGAGATAATACATTTACGCATAATTATGAAGCCTTTAAACTACCATTCAACTAATTAACCAAAAACTAAAAGATAAGCTCTCAACTTCTCAATAATCCGTAAGGAGGTCAACCATTTCTATGTTACCACTTAAGATCTCACTACTAATAATAGATAAGGGTGGATCATTCCGATCACTTAAGACCCAACGCGGACCTACTGGTCACTTAATACCTTACTTGGTGGTTAGCTTTACAATAATATTAATTAGAGGACAATAGCTACAAGTCCTACTAATTCGTGGCTTCCGCCTTTCATGCATATACTCATGCCTCATATAAGGGGAGAGACAGTAAGCAGTCACTCATTACCTACAGGATAGGTAGACGACATCTCGTCATTTATGACCTTTCCTCGGCCGACCCCCGTGTTACTATTTAGCTGGCCTCATTAGATAATCCCCTAGCCACTTACTAATTCCTGCAGGAAAGGTATATCTATGGTACCTCTGTGGCAGTCATTTAATACATATTCCTAAGGTGGACACTCACCCAGTCACTTATTACTTAGAAGAAGTGGACCAACGCAAGGAATACCAAGCTCGTACCCAGTAGCCATTTAATACTTCTTGTTTATGGGGAGGTGAGCTACACGATCACTTAATACTTTTTAAGGGCGGATCTAACTACTTAATACATCTATCCCAAAGCAAACTTACATTTACTAATTATTTCCTTTCTAAGATTTCCTCTTTTGGGACGGGAGGCGGGCCCTATCACCACTTAATACCTCACACTTAAGATAAAATTTATTTTAAGCGATAATCCTCGCTATGCAGTTAACTATCGTTACGGATTACTATGGTTAATGATATATCACATCAGTTGTTCATATATCTGACTGCTGGAAAGTGAAAACTCTTGTCAAATAAGGCAACTGACCTCGCATCATTAACCTACTAAGTCCAACCTTGATTCCTAATTATATTAATTCTGGATTAACAAGAAATGGATAAGGAAAACTTATATCTTCCTATACTAGGTTGTTTATTTATTATTTTCCTTATCTGGACTTAGTATTTACTATGCCAATCAATCCTCAATAATTTCTTTCTACCTATTTTATTGTTATTAATTAAGTTACCTACCATTAATGACCATAACGGTCATATTTCCTAAGGCATCAATTAGCCTATTTAATGTCATTTATGGCACCAGCAATCATATTTTCCTAAGGCATCAATTAACCTATTTATATCAGTCTCCTTTTGAATTCTAATCTAACTATTGTAACTACCAGATATTACTATGAATTTAATTCCATTTAATCCTTACGTGAATATATATATATATATATATATATATATATATATATATATATATATATATATTGTAACACCCCACATTTTATGATAATTAAATATTAAATAGTGCATGTGTGTATATATATGCATAGTAATAAATATATAAAAGAAGAATAAAATAATGGTAATGTATGAGTGCATGTAATAAATACATGCATCAAAAAGAGGAAAAGATTAATGCAAGTAACAATGTAATGCATGCGTTATAATAAAGAAGAAATTGGTTGCATGCAGTGTAGTTATGTTGCATGCAATGATTTACAAATATTATGCATTAATAAGAAAAGAACAATGAATACCATTGTTTTAATCCTAGTTAACAGATGCCTAAGTAGTCCATTTGGTTAGAGCATGTGATTTTCATGAGAGTGGCGCAAGTTCGATCCCGTAGACGCCATATTTTTATTTTAGAGAAACAACTAAAATAATGCATGTTCTAAAGAGAAAATATGTATAAATGCATATATAAGGAAAAATATACATATAAGTATAGAAAAATATATGTGTATGAAAATTAATGCGTATACATGTGCAAACATGTATATATATACACACACAAAGGAGAAATTCAAAATAAGGCTGCAATCAAAGAAATATGGTAAGAATTAAATAACGGCATAACACCTTTTGAATTTTGAAAATGAAATAAAAGTTGTGCGTATATATATACGTAAAAAATGGGCATTTGAAGTTTTGTGTACATATAAGGAGATTATACGTAAATATAATATTTAAATAAATCAAAGAAAGTATAATAAGATACTGATCAAATATTTTAAATTAAAAATATTAAAACAGTAAACATCGTATCCAAAAACGTTCGTGGGACTCGGGGATTGACCCTGGGGTCGACACATGCATAGGAGGGTCGACCCTAGGGTCGACACACCCATAGGGGGTCGGTGTATCGACCCACCCCTGATCCGGACAGATTCGTTAATGAATCTGGACTGTTTTCTTAACCATGTTCGTTGCTGACTCAACGCCACGTATACGATAAGATCCTTAACACCTATAAATAGGCTAGTAGAGCCTAGTCTAAATCTTATATTTCCTAAGAGGATGCCTAAGCTCTTCCATTCTTTTTCCTCCTCAAATCTCTGTAGAAAAATAGAATAATTAGTTTAGGTAAATTCTGATTCAAGATCTGGAGGAAAAGAATGTATATTAATAAAGAAGGTGTTCACAATTCTATTCGAAGTAAGGTAAATTCTTGGATCTGGTCAATTTAATTTTATCCTCTTTTTTTTCCTTTTTCTTTTAGTTGAGAATTAGTTATCCATGGTAATTTGGGTTCTAAATTCAGTTAGGAGAACCATGGAATGCTAGATCTGGACCAGATTCATGAATTGGAAAGCAATTAGGCAAGTGGATTTATGTTATAACTTTTTGATAATGGTATATTTATCGTTTGACATTCCCCGTTAATATGCATAGTAAATTTGCTGAAATGTCTAAACATGTTAAAATATGTGGAAATGATTACTGTTGTATACATACATGTTTTATCAACTTGTTAACTAGATATTGTAAGTTAAGTTACAATGAAATCGGGATAATTACATGTTAATTTATTGCATATTATGTACTTGAAACCTTGACTGTGAGAACTGGGATAATTACATGTTAATTTGTTAGATTGAAATAATTATATGATTGATGATTACATTTTATTCTTTTGAAATGAAGTTCATTACATGTTAGGAAGAACATGCGACATAATAATCAGTTAAAATGGACTTAACATGATATTAAGTATAACATGTAAAAATAGATTGTTGTGAAATCTGAAAGAATGAATATACCTAAATTCACAGTAAATAGAAAACTGTAATCAAACTTAGACGCGAGGTTAAATTCAACTTGTGGTAGAAGTCTGCCTAGAACCGCCCGGCAAATCTGGCATCCAAAAGTTGTTAATTTAACATGAGGGGTCTAGTGCGTAAATATACATGTAACGGTGTTAAGATACGAGGTTAAGTCAACTTGTGGTAGAAGTCTACCAGGAACCGCCCGACAAATCTAGCATCCACAAGTGGTAGGCTTAATGTAAGAGGTCTGGTGCATAACCATACATAATAATATATGTAAATAATAGGATAGAAATAAATGGCATTAATTGTAATTAATGGAAATGAAGGAAAGTTACAATAGTAAAAGAATTGGAATGACTGGGAATGAAAATAACCTATTATAATTAATTACATTATTGAGAATGTAATATAATAGGTAGGCTTGTCCTAGATACAAGTGGAAATTATAACATAAGTTATAATGAATGAAAAATAGACTTATTAATATACCTTAGTTAAACGAACTAAGTTAATAAGTAAACAACAAGTTGTAGTAACAGTGTAAGATGAAATTATGATTAAATGACAAAGGATATGGTAAACTTATGTAATGAAATAAGTCATATTTAATCATATATGATTAGTGACTTGTTTATAGAAAACATGTGAATTAAGATAAAAATATACTTAATTATATATCAAGTATAACTTTGGGTTAAGTTTCGTAACCAAAATTAATAAGTAAGAGGGGCCCATTCCGTAGAGATATAAGGGGCTCGGAAAGAACTTGGTAAATTGAATAATAATTTAATAAAATTGGAAATAACCAAGTTAATTCAAAATCAGATGAGGTGAAGCAAGCACGTAATTAAAGTTTTAGGCATAAGGTCTAATAACACGTTAGCGTGATGCGTTTGGACTAGTCCGCACGTCTGAAGGTGAAGAACCCAATAGGGTAGATCATCGGTGTGTCTAGATGCACGATAAGAGCACACACTTGATTTCTTGCTAGGACTGGAGGGAAGCATGCGGCTTCTGAGGGACGTGGTAGTGTACTCTAGGGTGGTCCTCTGTGTGGTGGCAGTGTTTAGGTTGTGCTCGCAGGGGTTGGGTCTGCGTGTTACTACCCGGTAAGTAAGCTTTGACTACAAAAGTAGTTCTGTATTTAGAAGGCTATGACGAAATGACATTAGGGTGATTCGGTGATCGCTTCGGCGGGAGACTGGGTCAAGACCAACACATGATAGTAGATCGTCGGGTACCTGTCATCGGCAGCCAGTGGGATGCGAAAAGACTAGAGCTAAACCCAAGACGCCATCGACCTTTCACTATCAAGGCACAGTGGTTGAGGGAGACGCCATATGGATCATTAGATTGCTTGTTAGGGGCAAGTCTCTTAGCTCTTGTAGTCTTTACTAGTTGGGGGGGAGGTGGGGCCATAGCCACCGTGAAAAGCAGAACATACTGGAACTGTGCAAATATGGAAAAGCTCCCAACCGAGTTCTGTGTTTCTTGTGCAACCCTGTTACAGGACTCGGTGCACAGTAAATAATATGTGTGGTTAAGGCATCGAGTACGATTGACGTAAGGTACGTGAGAGATGCATGCATGTCTGCTCCGGGTGGTGTATCGTATACGATAGGGCATTACTTCACGTCAAGACCAGGATTGGTCGAGAAGTTTGGATACGGAGATCCGTACGTCACTCTGGCGTAGGATGAAGAGTTGTATACACTTCCGTACCATGACGGCGTAGACCATGCGAGAAGGGTACCATGGGAGGTGCCTTGATATTGGGGTAGCTATATATATACTATATTAGGTTAATCTACTGGGAGGTAGACGGGTACGACGTGTGTGTAAATCCTTGAGTGTTATTAACCTAAAGTAAACTAATAAGTAAGAAAACGTAACTGAACGTTATATGTAGGGTTATCCAAAATGTGTAGTTTAAATTTAGTCACTACAACTTGTTTTCTGACCCCCTCCTCATAACATACTTGCGGGTTAGACTTGTGGAGGAGATATGATAGCTTGGATAATAATTAGGCAGTATTATTACCAGGGTAAAGCTATATTTCGATTATATTTTAATTTATCCATCCAGTTGTGAGATGTTTTCTGAGCTCTAATATATTTTTTGTCACTGTCTTTTCTGCAGGATATCAGACAAACTAACACGAGTTTTGATGGATTAGAATTTAAAAAAAAAAATGATCTGTCGGAATTCGGTTTGTTACACATACACACACACACATAAGTTTGCTATTTATTTATTCTCTAGTTGGAGTTACAATCCTTTATTCCAAAAAACCAATTTAATTGTAACCATTAAGGCATATTATCATATTTAACGTATTTCTCCAAATAATTTTGGTTACAATACCTTTTTCCCTATTTATGACCTCTTTACTTTAGCAACAAATTCCACATTGATTGCTACAATTTTAACAACTTGCTCGCAATGGGCCTGAATTATGATCCAGAAAAGGCCCATCGAAACTTAGAGTCACTCTAAATGGATCGTTGGCTCATATAAAGAATTACTAAATAGATATACAGAGTAGTCTAAACAGAAAACCCGAATCTCACATAGTGGAAGAGATACAATATAATAGCATAGAATTGATGTACCATTATTAAAAACCACAAATTCTAATATAATAAGTCTCACAGATGATAACAAGTACATCATTCATTATCCCAATTACATAACAACAACAATAATAAAGTTGTTGCCATAATAACTAAATCTTCTAGAGGCTCCTCCTCCAAGCAATCGTTCCTCATTCTCAATCGACAATCTCATATACTAACCTTTTATTGTTAAGAGGAGGGAGGTCAAAATATAAAGTTCTGGTGAATGAAATATAGATAAGATTAGGAATAACTATTTCCTATATTTGGCAATATAATCCCTTCATGTTATGTCTACACAACTAACATACACAAAATTAAACATATGATGCGAACACTATAATAGTCACTTAATGCCTAAATGTGAATCCAAGGGAGAACGTGCTTAAGTCACTTAATACCCACACAAGGTAATTTTAAGGTTGGGCATTCTTACGGTCACTTAATACCCCACGAGGCGGGCTATTCCTAGTCACTTAAGGCCACTTACTAGTTTATTAAAGGTGGACTTCCCTGTAGTCATTTAATACCCTATGGAGGACCCCAGCCACGTAGAACCTCGTCTCTAGCGTCAGCACCACAAACAATTTCTCTTGTAGGTCGAGAAATAGTAACGACCACTTACTACCAGGTTTGGGTCAGGTACTCAACCTCATTTTAAGAGAACCCTCCCGGCGGACCCTCTTGTTACTATCTTGCTGTCCTCACGGGTGAACTCCTTACCACTTAATACCTCCCTTAAACGATGATTCCTTTAGGCTATATATATAACCCGTCCCTAGGTTAGCCTCACTAGCCCCTAGATAAGAAGCAAACATTACTTGGAGTACTACCATACTCACGCTATCGTCTATTTAGACCTTTTAATACCTTAAAGGAGCAAGGCAGACCCAATGATCATTTAAGACTTTTGTAGAGGCGAGTCTCATGACTTGGGTCCTAAACCAAAAAGTGAACCTTAGGAATGGCCCTAGTCCTAACTACTAAATACCCAAATCAAGGTAGATCAACCACTTAATACATTTTCTCCAAGACGGGCCCCTACTTCACACGTATATATATATATATATATATATATATATATATATATATATATATATATATATATAGACACACACACACCCCAGACTTCCCACATTAGACCAGCACCTTATAGATGCTGGATTTGCCGAGCGATTCCAAGTAGGCTACTTCTACAAGTTGGGCCTAACCTCGTATCATAGTGTACTAATTATAGTGGCTTATGGCACTTAGAAACTCTCATATTAACCAATCTTACCCTTAGATGTCAGATATGTCAATCAGTTCCAGGAAGGCATCTACTACAAGTAATAGTTAACCTCGTGTCTACGTGTCATTAATATATTTAAAGCCACACACAAGCATACAAATTCCTATGGGGACATTCGAATTCAAATTCCTTATTTAAGCATATATGTTGAGCACTTAATACATATGAATATTACGTTGTTTACGGTATATATGCATTTAGGCGTGATCTAAGTGAACGCAATTAACGTCCTAGCCAAATTTTGTAATGTCAATCCCTATTTCAAATTAAAGGTGTACAAGTTATTATTTCCCATATTCCCTTCAATCATGACATAAATATACATGTTAACATGTAACAATCAAAATGGGAAAACAATAATAGTAAATCACAGAATTTGCAACCTAGTTTTGACTTGATTATCTATATAATAAAAGATAAACAAAGTGCCATATATTCAATATATATATATATATATATATATATATATATATATATATATATAATTCTTGTTTTTAACAGATTCACTTTTATGTATGTTTATACGGAAAAACCTAATACTTGACTTTCTTGTAAACAATATGCTCAAGTACTCTATTTAGACAAATAAAGATTTATACCTATTTAAATTTGCAATTTCCATCCAAACCTTAACCTTGCGTAAAACCATATATATGAAATTTGCACAAAATAAAACAAGACGAATCTAACAAAAATACAGAGAATTATACAACACTAATCATGCTCCTCTTTTATTAATTCAATAATCCCAAAACCACAAACACAAATAAATGGATAATTTGTTCGTACAAACAATAAGCAAATGGAAGATTTGAGGGATTTTGTGTTGTTTTCTTTTCATAATAATTCAAATCTTCCTAGGAACAATAATCCAACTTTTAATTGACAAATCATAGAAAATAGAATCATAAATGAATTCCACTCACAGTGCTATAAGAATAACAACAATAGAATTGAGTAGAATAAGTTTTGGATTTGGCTTTCATAAAAAATCGTGCTCCAACCTTTCAAATCTTTATATATAAGAATCACGTATTAGAATCTTAATTACAAAATAAATCTAAATCTATATTAGAATAGAATAGAAGAGATAGAATATGTTAGGAAGATATAAGAAGAACCTAAACCTTTTTTCTTTTCCTGAATTAGCAATGGTAGAAATACATCATGAAGGTGTGGAGAAGAATGGTTGTAAGGTTTTGAGTGAGGGCTTAAGGTCTTATTTATTGTTGACATTATGTATATGGACCGCTAGATTTAATCTAAGCAGCATGTTTGATGAAATTATAAGTAAGTCCTCCTTTTAGAAACCCCCTCACTGGGCTCCATACAGAAGGGCGGTCGACACCCATCCTATAAAGGTGGCCGACTCCCCTTCTGAAGATCGAGCCCGGGAGATAACGTCCCATGTACATTACTTTTTATTAATTCCTTGATTTATTTTGAATGATTTGTTACCTTATATTAATTATTCCTGCCCCCATTGTGTATAAATACATATAAACACAAGTTTGAATTCAAAAAGAATATTCTTTTTATGCTTATCCAAATTAATATATTTTAGATTTTTTTTTATTTGTTTGAAATTCAAACTTTGTATGTTAATATACAAACACAAATTAATTTATTAATACCTTTGACACGCGGACTCTGTTTTTAGTAAATAAAATATAAAAATGAACCAGAATCTGCCACGAATGCAACTAAAATAATTTCATAGCCCAATTCCCAATTTTTTAAAATTTATATTTTAGCCTATTAATATCTTTTTAATTTATTATTGTATATATTTTATTTAATCATCTGTGACTATTTAGGGTATATTTTGCGGGGTGTTACATTCTTCCCCTATTAAAAGAGATTTCATCTCGTAATCTTTCCGAAAGAGAAAAAACACAACTCACTCTTACAAAAATGTTATACACCCAAGTTATGTATTTAACATCGAATAAACATCCATGACTCGATGTGATTATGCATTGCAGACTTGCTATAATGAGCTCAGTCCTAGCGGGTATATGAAATAAGTGATGCTGAATGTATGCAAAACACCCTGACTTGCATATAATTTCTACGTGGGTGTTCGGTGTATATGTTGTAAACATGTTCGTCCATCCTATCTGGCCACAATCCTACCATATAATCCTAAATTTTCAAGAAAGGCTACAATTTTTTTTCATGCCTACCCTCGAATTTTTTCCTTGTTATACTCGAACCAATCTAATAAATAATGTGGAGTCTCGAAATCCCATTCTTCAAAATATTTATGATGGCACAAAATTCCTAAGTTTCTCTCTTTGTCCCCGTTTCTTGATTAGGCCATACCAAAATTCGTTTTATTGTGAAGGTATCTTATTAGACATAGAAATGTTTTAGGCTCTTATTCTCAATGATATCTTTTTATCCCCATAACGTTGGGAAAGCCCAAATATAATACTGGCTCTCTACCCTTCACAATCTGCCTAATCAAAGTAGACATTTCCCCAAAATCTAATGATAAATTTAGTTCGAATATAAATTTGTCAATGGTTATCCCATCAACCCTTGGTATTTCAGATAGCTTCCTAGAAATTCTTCAAGAGCACGCAGTAATTACCAAAAAGATAATTACGCTACTCTTAAAGAGATAAATATTATTCCTATTGTCTAAGAGATTCAAGGTGTAACTCCTCTCATCTCCAAAGCTCCTGCTTTCCTTCAGTTTGTCCTTCAGTCTTCGAATGAGATGTAACTCAAACCTAAAAATTTCTTAAACCAAAATTTCTAAAATCAATGTTCTAGCCTATACTGATAACTTGAATATTTTCCTATGCTTTAATTTTCTGAAACTCCAATAAAAGACCATTTTCTATAATTTCCATAAATTTTTGCAAAAACGAAAATTATACATCACACCCTTTGCATTTTATGCATATTCCTTATTATTTAAAATATAGTCTTTTTTATAAAAACAACAAAAGGGTTAACTTATAAAAATTAAACAAATACGCTTAAGCAAACAAAAAAACGGTCATACTAGAAAATAACTAATATAAATCCAATGTTTAGGGCTATCACTTATTCACATACTTTAAGTTCTTATTCTTGAGGATAGCATTCTCTAAGGCTAAACTTCTTTTTCCCTAAATATTCCAAAAATCACCAGACCACATACTTCTTCCTTATAAGCTACAAATCTAATTCCGTCATTAACTTCCAAATCCCATAAATTGTAGATCACTAAGCTAAGTATCCTCATAAAGACCTCTCTTGCTCATATATCTTAAAATTTAATATGGGTCTCAGATCCCAACATCGCAGGCATAAACAGGGATTCATTAATTATGTCACTTTATACCTTTATCCAATCAATATGGGGGACCATTATTGAACACATCCTAAAAAATTCCTCTTGGGGAGTTTTATCCTATAATTACATGGTTTAAATAGTGATGAGGTCTAAATGTTTTTATTCCAATTCCTTAAGATGTCAACCTATCCCTTTAAAATTTTCCACCTTTGTCTTTCTCATAATTATGGTCCATCTTATTCTCAAAGCCGAACCAGTCCATGGATACTTACTTAACTCTTTCAAGCTTGAAAGTATATCTTTTTTCTCTCAATCAACTCATCTCTTAAACCAATCCCCAAATCCTCTTTTGACCTTATCAAATACAAATTTATTGCACATTAAATTTGCAATTAATATCTGTGAATCTTTCTCTGAAATCGCGACTTACAATATGTAATGCTACACTCATATATATATTTACGTACATGCTGGATACAGATACAAACGTATTAATTCCTAAACTATATCATTTAGGGCAATCCAATTCATAGCCAACCCTGGATTCTATAAATACTATACCTCAACATACTTTCAAATATGAACTTCTGGTACTGATGCTAAAATTTCCAGATTAGATTGTGCAATTTATCCTTACTTAGTCCTAAAGCCTGACTAACTACCCTTATTAATCCAGAGTTATCTCTTTTTATAAGGTGAAAATTTTGTTAGTGATTACACAAGTTATATTCTTCTAAATATTGTTATATCCTCATTATCTTTCAACTTTGCACAAATTCAAAAACATGTACTTAGTATCTTATTAAAACCCGAGATGTTAAATTTTTGTGAAGACTTTAATACTTACTGTAATCGATGTCAATACATGTTTTGTTTTAATAAAACATCCCAGATTTAGAATTTAATCCAAAATGTTAAGATTAAAATGCTTCTTTTCAAATGTTAACTTAAATGTTTAAAATAAGTGCAGAAACACATTTTCTTTTTAAAAACTTAACTTTTTTAACTATTGAATGTAATCCATCTTCACTTTCAAAATGGCCAATAAAATTTTTTAATGGCTAATAAAACAATTGCTCATTCTATTTTAGAAAATAGAATCTTAATTAATATCCAAGATTGAATTATGCAGATATTAAGTTTCCATAATGGTTTAGTGACATTTATTGCTAAAAATAATAATTCAAAAATCATTATTTCTTCACACAATAACATTTTGAGGCATTACTCAAGGTTTATGCACATTTTAAATAAAGATTAACAATTTCTTTCTTTCTGCCCTATATCGAAAGTTATAACAATAACCAAATGTTCATAAATCCTTAATTTAAGAGCAAAATAGTCTTTCTTGTTCTATTGCTTATATTCTATTTATGTTCTTAATATCAGCCTTTAATGTCCTTTGAAATGACAAATGTTTTGAAGTAAATGCTTATCTTTATTTGAAAAAAAGTCTTTAATAATTCAACATTAAATTAACTAGTAATTTATCCCTTTTTACATATTCATTTCTATATCCTCAACTTATGTTGTTACTGCCAAAATATATTTTAAGACATTAATTCAAGACTGTATCCATTACAGTTTAAAACCTTTACTGTAATGCATTGTATACACTTGTCAAATTCCTTAATTATGTGTGTTTGAGGAAATCCTCAGCTTCTCATTACATTTTGTTCGCATAATGAGAATTATTTTAAAAAACTGAATTTAATAGTCATTAAAAATTATAAATTTCTAAATTAATTTATTGGAGTAGTCTTTTACCATTTTTTCTACTTCACGTATTACAACTCGCTCACATACTCTCTATTATAAGAGAATTTTACTATTCACTCTTTCTTAAATGAGTATATTTGTAATGGTTATCCTACCAACTTTTATATGCCTTCTTTTCTTTTCGATTGAACGTCGAATTTGTTGTCATAACTTACATTGGAATTTTAAGAAAAGGGTCTTTTCAACTTCGTTTCAATGTCAAAAGCTTGCTATATCAAGGCAATGCCAATTAAAAAATTTCCATTATAATTGTTTACTGCTTGATAATTACTTTTACTACATTTTTAAAGCTCATAAGTGAAAACGCTTAGTATTATCTGTTAATTAAAGAACTCATCCTCTGTTTTTTCCTAAAGTTTGTATAACATAAGAAATAGTAAAATTTTCAAATTTCTCAAAAATAATAATTTTTCCAAAAACCATATTTCAAATTCTCTTTCCTAAATGAAATTATTATGCAACTTGAGCCCGTAAATGAAATGTTAAAATTTCCCTTTTCAAAATAATTTAATAGTATGTCAAAAATCATTTCTATAGGTTCCTTATCATTTTTGATTTTTTGTCTAAACCGTCTGACACGCTAGTTCATGGAAGTCTATTTCTTTTATTAAATCATTTTTCCAATATTTTCAATTCTTGACATTCCTAATTATTGCTTCTCGATATCCTCTGCTCACTTTATCCGTTAAATAACACTTATTCTCATGGACATATAATTCAAAATCGAATATTCATACTTTTTCCTAAATGACCTCAATTGCATCCTTAATATTTTCCATCTTCAATATTTTTACTCTTATTATTCATTTAGTGCTCTTTTGGATTTCAAATTTTCATATTTACTAATACAGAAGTTTATTCCATTAAACAGAAGATATTCTTTTTGCATCTCATGGAACCTTAGTGTATCATTATGCTATGGACATTGATTTATCCTTATTAATGGTTATCCTAAATATACCTATCCCAAATTCTTTCCATTTATTTCTCCCTTATCTTTTCCATGAATGATAATTAAATCACTGATTTATTCCCATTAACTACCCACTAAAATAAGGATTTTCATTCCTTTTCGCTTTTTCAACTTTGCGGTTCTTACATGATCCCCTACGTTCTTATATGCGTCTAAATTGATAAGGGAGCTACTGAATCACTATATGGCTTCTAGAAGTTTTCTAGAAATTTAGGTTAATCCTTTCCTAGAAGGACCTATAGATAATACTTTTGAAATATATACATACTTTAAATATATGTCTTATATATAAAATAAAACTTTTAAAAATCCTTTTTCAAAATAATAAGTACGACTCTCATACTCATATATTTCCCCATCGGATAACATATGCTTTGATACCAAATGTAACAATCCGCTCAGAATGAGGCTAAATTTCGACCTAGAATAGGCCTATCGGAACTTACTAAAGGATCACTAGTTCCTACAAGGAATTACCAATAGATATATTGAGCAACCTAAACGAAAAATCAAAATCTCACATAGCGAAAGAGATAAAATATAACATAAAATAGATGTACCATTATTAAAAACCACAAATTCTGATACAATAAGTCTCACAAATTGTAATAGGCAAATCATTCATTATCCTAATTACATAACAACAATAATAGTAAAGCTACTGCCATAATAACTAAGAGGCTCCTTCTCCAAGGAATCGTTCCTCATCCGCAATCAACAGTCTCATAAACTAACCTGTTATTGTTAAGAGGAGGGAGGTCATAACATAAAGTTCTGGTGAAGGAAATACATATAAGATTTGGAATAACTATTTCATATATTTGGCAGTACAAACTCTTCGTGTTATGTCCACGTAACAAACATATACAAGATTAAATGTATGAGGCGGACACTCAAATAGTTACATAAGGACTATTTGTAAATCTAAGGGCAGACATGCTTACAGTCACGTAATACCCCCACAAGGTAATTTTAAGGGCAGACATTCTTACAATTACTTAATACTCTAGGAGGTGGGTTGTTCCTAGTCACTTAATGCCATTTGCTAATTTATTACAGGTGGACATCCCTACAGTCACTTAATACACTATGGCGGACTTCAACCACTTAGGACCTCGTCTCTAGCATCGACATCATAAATAATTTCTCTTGTAGGTCGAGAAATAGTAACGACCACGTACTATGTAATATCCCGGGTTTTTAAACCAAATATTTCTAAACCCTGATTAATTGATTTCATTAATAAATAATTTAATTAATGAGATTAAACCCATTCATATAAATATGAAAAAGGTAATGAACTTTTTCAACATACTTATACATTAGCATTTGAGAATTTCCCACTTTTGTATACATATCTTTTGTAGCAAACTCTTAGTTAAACACACTAAGTTAAAATCCAATTTGTTTAAAGAACAAATTAATTAAGTAAGTTGTTAACAATAATTTCTTCATGCATATGCATCCATTTATGAGAAGTGCTAACTTATGTGTACATGTCATTGAGATAATATGTAAGAAAACCTCTTCAAATAACATATTAAGCCAATATGTTTAGGGACTAAAATACTTAAGTAAAATTTCTAAATGATTTCTTCATACTTAAGGAGTCTGTACAAGAGGCGGGACACTTAAGTGATTTAAACCAGATCTGATGGAAAGTTGTTTTCTATCATGAAGACTATACACTATTTTCCATCAACCATTTAATGCAAATTTACTTCAGCACTAAGATTTCTATTAAAGCAAAACATGTTAATATATGGAAAAGAATTCTCTACCGCATGAAGGAAAAGGGAGCAGGGCATCTAGCTCTTAGGAGAATAATCCTATCTATTTCCATTGGGTTGTGTAAGAGGAATGTAAATTTATTACCAAAAGGACCATGGCATTTAATGTTTTCGTCAAAAGTATAAACAAGAGCGGACACTAGAAGACTTGCTGGGTGATTAAGTACATATTGAAAAACATACGCATGGTATTTGTTGACAAAACTAGACATCAAGGCAAAGAACTTTCCCTCTGTGTTACTGAACATAATCCCTTCTAGCATTAAAGACACCCTTATTTTTATATTGTTTTGTCTGTCTATAAATAGGCAGCAGTTTCTTACTCTTTTTACACACATTATTTTCGAGCTAAACAAAAAAAAGAGAAATAGGAATCTTTTGTGTACACAGCAGAAAAAAGAAAGTGAGTAAACACTCACTATTTTTTGTTTTAAAACCCATGCAAGTGGATGATTGATTATATGTGTTTATATTGCTGAACCATACCGCCGAAACATGTTTGTTTGATTAAAGACACTATAAACATTCATGTTAAATGCAAACTATAAACTGTGAATACACTGTAAAACATTACTGTGTTGCTATGTTAAATGTTGCTCTGTTAATGATTCATGAAATGTATATTCAGGTTTCTAAATGACATTAAAGTTTACTATATCTGCTAAACCCTTATCCGTTGAACAAACATCGAAGATATCCCCTTTAATGAAAATTGTGTATCCACTATGAGAACACATTGCTCTGTTTGATACCATTCCTTATAGATGTGTTGCTAGTGTGAAGATCAAACATTAGTTCTTCACAAAAATGATTCATCCAAGGGTATAAGCAACATTAAAACAAGTCAGTAGAATATATATATATATATATATATATATATATATATATATATATATCATACATACACATCCAGTATGATATAACAGTAAAGAAACTGTTAAAAACAAATATTGTCAACCAATTCAGTTACGAGATTCAAATATATAAACACGATCAGGGTAAGAAAATATGATTTTAGAAGCAAACATCACGATTTTTAACAATGGGAGTGTCGAAATATATCGGGATGATCGGGAAAATGGGTTTTGGTCGATATTTGGTGATCCAGGTGATCGGAAATCATGGTATGATGCCTGAGATTGCGTGAGGAAGCAATAAGCATAGGAAAAATACTACATAATTTTTCTATTTCGTAAATTGATTGATCGAAGTGGATTAAGGGTTCTTGTATGTTGTTGGGACGGGTTAACTTCGACGACGAACTGCGATGAATTGGGTGCATCGAGTTGAGTCATTTTTGGGGTGGAGGTCGAGACAGGGGTGGGCTTCGGACTGGTGAAGCGGCATGATGATCAGTGTAAGGAGTTGGCGAGGCATGGTGTTTTTCCCCGATCAACCAAATGTTGAAAAACCGGGGGGCACGGTGGATTTTTCTATTGTTGATCGAAGCTGGAGGGGAATGTGGGGACAAGGTCTGGGTGGGTGATCGAAAAGGAGAGGCGGTGGCACGTTGGTCTGTGCACGTGCACGTATACCCGTGTGCATCAATGGAAATAAAGAAGTAGAAGTGAGTTATCAGCATGGGTTTTTGTGGTGATCAGGGGTTGGAGCACGAGGTCTGGGGCTTGGCAAACTGATGGATCTGGCAAGTGATCGGGCTGAAGGAATGTAGTGATCACTGATCAGGCAAGGGAACTGCTGGGTTTGGAAAACGATCTGGCAGATGGAAAACAGAGTGATCGGGCAAGCAAAATCATGGTGTCCCGAACATGGCAGTAGTAAAGTGATCAAGTGGAGTGATTAGGGCTGACGCACGTGGTTTTTGTTGATTGGGCCATGCACAACGCGAAGTTTTGAAACATGGAAAACTGGTGTTTTGGCAAACACGTTAACAGGGAGATTTTTGAACGAAATTAAAATTAAAACAATTTAATTTAAAAATAGAAAATAAATAAAAATAAAGAAGAAATAAATAATTAAATAAAAAGAGAATTTTTATTTAAAATGTCGTAGACAAGTGGAAGGAAGACAATAGCAGAAAAGCGAAGTGCAGAAGCTTGACTATAAAAGGTCGACGAGTTGAAATTAGAAATAAAGACTAATTTAAATAAATTATAAATTTAATTTATTTGTGATAAATTAGAAGTAAGAAAATAATTTACAAGAAGGACAGAAATATTAAACATCTTATAAACACATATGACAAACGAAGTAAAATATCGTGTGTGACGCACACGCTTTATTTGTTCAAATTTAAAGGATATATAAATTGAATTGTAATCAGGTTAGGCTGATAATTAAATATCAACTGTAAAAGACATTACGTACATCGTTTCGAAGAGACCAGAATAAATATTCCACTTCAATTCGAATTATACATCGCATGTCAGAAATATTGAAGATGGAGTTATGCAAGTATTTATAAAATAATGTCTTCGGTTTGTCCAGTCCCAAGACAACTTGTATGGATGAATGTCTGACAGAGCACTCCTAACTAATCACGTACATTGATCTTTCCAAACGTAGTTATGTGATGGCAGATAAATTCGTTTCTCTTGCTTTATACCTGTAATATATTTTTGGAGAAGTCAATTAGTAACTAAAGGGTTTTGACGATGTGACGTTCAAAGCAAATAAAAAGCGTGTGTCAAGGTAAGTTTAGCTTCAAGCTTCGCAACCAGGAAATGACAAAAATCGGGCAGGCGGCATGGCTATGTGGGTAGCTCCCATTAGGGTGTATTATCACCTATCTAGAGATATTCCTTTTGTTCTTATTCTATTGATGTTGTCCCATTCGGGAAATGGTTGCCGTACACAATCATTGGTGATATACATTCGATACACTCAAGAGAAATGAGTGGTCGGTCATGTGTGGCCGGGTTACAAGAAGTTCTTGTCGAACCCGGTGCATTCCTCTCTAGAGGTACACTATCGGAAGGTGGTTCCATACCTTGTCATCGTTGGAAATCCATTATCCATAAGTATTAAGCGGTTTTTTTTATATATTATGTAAGTAGAAATGTGAGATGAAAGCATTTCTACTAGATTCTAAATTATTTGTGGAAACCCTAGACATTATCATAATATCTGATTTAAATATACCAATCTATTTTGATTCTCATAAGCTAAAAACCCGTTCCGTATTTACGGCATGGTCTTATGAGTATGATTTTATTTCTTATCTTGTTTTAAAATTGTTTACTCACACCAGTCCTCGACTGACCCAGAGTTTATTTTTCTGTGTTTTCCTTAATCTCTTGGGTACTCATAACACTTGTTACAAGTAGACAAGTGATCCAGGTCTTGACATAACTTTTGGAGTAGCTAGATGGGAAGGATCTGAATGTTAGCTTATCTGTGTATAATTATCTACAAGTTGTTCTATCTATGATGTTATGTATAATTATGTGCAAGTTATTATCACAAATGTAAGTATGTAGTTTGTGATGAAATGTATCCGTATGTATGAAGTACTCTAATGTACTTGACTTATGATATGTAATATTTTGGGTTGTTATGTTATAATCAAGTTCCACGGTGAGATTCTGATGTTTTCTGTAGTTTTATCTCCTATCTATCTTTTATTCTTATATAATGATACAACTTCCAAGATGTTCGAAAGTTGGGTCATTACAGTTGGTATCAAAGCTTAGGTTCTGAGTACCTAGGCTTTGGGTGAGTATTGAGAGAGCGTATTTGAAATTAGATATTATTATATATAATATTGATGCATACTTAGGAGTGATCGACTTAAGTTACATAATTAAGTATTTTACCATCCAATCAAGTTTTGATTATCGGCCTGATATATTCAGGTGATTAAGTATGAGTACCCGTGCACGAAGAGGTAGATCTAGTGGAACCACCAATACCAATGGTTGTAACACTACTCAGAACCCGGTAGAAACCATGGAAGAAGTTGCGCCAATTCAACCTCACTACAAGAAAAACAGCAAATAGCAGTGGCAAAATCTGCTTCAAATCCTTCGCTAAATAGGCTTTAGCGACGGATTTCCTACGTAACCTGGTGGTCGGTAAAAACCATGACGGTAATTGTGTCAGATTTAGCGACGGAATATAGCATGAGTTTTCCGACAGTTTTCCGTCATTTTATTATTTTTTAATAAAAAAATTATTTTATTTTATTAATTTAATTTTAATTTATTTACCGACGGATGGTAATTTACAATTAATTATTATTTATAAAACACGTTGGTAAACCCTTACTAATTGCCAAGGGATTAGCGACGGAAATAAAATTGAAGTAAAGTTAACCTTACTTTTTTTGTTGGTGATCCGCCGCTATTCCCCTTCTGATCTGTCTATACATACATATATATATACACACACACACACCCCCGAACTAACATCATTCAACTATGAACACTGAAATAGCACATCAAAAAAGACAGATAAATTTGCAAGAAAAAACATCTATAATCACATTCAAGAAAGAACAACATCCATATTAACACGTACAAAAGAACAACATTAGAAAACCTTTATCCGAAGGCGCTTCAACTAATTTTAGTATATTAAAACCTGACAGAATTTTGTTAATCAGTGTAGCTTAGACAATAATTTAGTAAACATGTCAAAATCTACCAAACTGCCTTCTTCACTACTTTTGATTATTGTTGCACGTGCCTTCTTTGCAACTATTGTTGCATCCGGTTTGGCACCAAGTGCACCACTCAAATTATTTTGAAACTCCCGAGTATTCAAACGATTCATTACAGATAGTAACTAGCTCGGACTGTTTGGCAACATTAAACCGACCAGCCACATCAAACGAAAGTAGTATCCAAGGAGCACCGCATCCCTACCATCCATACAAGCTGCATCCACATCAAAAAACACATCACCCTTAATCAAACTAAAAACTGAATCCCACCTCTTATTTGTGTCCACTATCCAAAAAAGTTGAAACTAGAAACAATCAAACCATCGATTGCATGAAAAAAATGAAACCCAAAACCATTTCAGCTAATACTTATCCAAACTGAAATGGTATACAAATAAACTATGCTTGTTTATTGATATAACATGAATGGTTAATGACACTGCACATACAATAGTAGATCTCCAAATAATGTCTTGTTAAATGATAACAATCTTAAAACAACACATTTCAAAAAAAAGGGTTATGATGTGCATCTAGCATGATAGGTTGTTTTACTACATGTTGTAGCAGTCAATGTACTGAGTGAAAACATAGATTAAAAGCATACAAGAAACATGGTACTAAACTCTTGTTTTTTGTGTATTGAAAAAATGTCATGAACTTGACGAGAAGTAAATAAATAAAAACATTTTATACAAGCAAAATGCCTAAAAACGTATTACCTATGAGCAATTTCAACTAGTTCAGCATTGCTTCTTAGACATGCAACATCCTCAACTTGGGTCTGGGTGCTTTTCTTTATTGCCCATTCTGTTAACATGTTATATTATAGTTGAAAGACGTTCTTTCTAGATAAATAGAGAAATTGAATACAAGAACAATATTTATTATAATTAGAGAAATATATTCCCATGGCTACTATTATGTACACCTGTTACTTGGCCACTGTTTCTCACTGTCTTAGACATGCATGTATAATAACTTCATATGCAAGTGGATGTAGCTATTTGGCCAAATAACGGTTTGTTGCTCATTCCACTGCAAGTAATATCAATAATGATGCACTTATAACAACTGACATACACTATAAACAAACTAAAAAAAGGTTTGTACCTTGATGCATATATAAGTCCATTCGTGTAAAGAGTGTGTACCTATAAAATGAAAAATAGAAAGTATGTGAAAAAATTCATTCATCACAATTTGATTAATTATGAACATGCATACTAAAAAACAGAAAGTATGTGAAAAAAGTCATTCATTCCAGGTTTGTACCTTTGTTTCTTGTTGAAATTAAAACCTTTGCTCTACTACAACAAATTTACCTTTTAATAGCACGTCTTTAGTATCCAGCAGTTACCCCAAGTGTTTGAGAACATCTATCTACAGCAGCACGCATATACCAGTTTTCAAGCAATACTTGAATAGAGAATATCACTTTATCTATAATGAGATGTTCATTCAGACTATATGCAATTTATGCATTTCTAGAGGCTAGTGATTCAGATAAAACTTCATGTTGTGGCATTTACCTGAAAGCCGTATAAACATGTAGTACCGGTGCCAAGCCATGAATGTAGCCATTTCGCTTTTATTTTGAAATTTGAAGGCAGCATAAATTCCAGTAGCACCAAAAACTACCGCAATGCCAAGAAGAATCAAGTGGACCAATTTTTCACTTCTTTACCAAAGGAAAGACTCTATAACACAATATAGATGTAACAAAAAATTAAGATAACAAATGAGATAAACTGTGTAACAAATACAAATCACATACTTGAGTCCTACTATCGCACCATCCCCGCCTAAGATGATAAACCCAATCAGCGTGAGAACTCAGATCGGCTGCAAAACAGTGAAGGAATGAAAATCATCAAAGCACATATTTTAGAGCTTGGAAAAGCATATGATCACTTCAAGCGAATTGTCAAGAGGGAGATAACAAAGAGCCTACATAAATTGTATATATTTCGAAAAACCTTGATGGCTAAAACTAATAGGAGGAAGAGCGCGGGTTATACACAAAAAAATGTTTTTAGTAAATTAGTTAACCCAAGGTGAAATGCAATTTCACTTCACCAGATAGCATTAATTCTTACAAAATAAAAATAATGACTCATACTTTAAAAGACCTTAGGCTCAAGCAAAAATATGTCTACATTAAGCTTCCCGATACATTTTAGCTGTATTACATTTTAGCCTATTTATGTACTGATTTTGGTTCAATACGTAGGTAGTTAATTAGCACTGGCATCAACTAGTACTAATTTTACTAAGAGCCATTTTGAACGGTAACGGTAAATTTGCGCCACAACAACAGATACCAGTTAAACCATTAGATTTTAGCATGAACAATGTTGTGTTATGTAGCATCCATGTAACTTCTTGTTTTGCAGTTAGACATGGCAGTATGCTACAACTCAGAAATGTTGTATCCTATTCCTAGGGGTTTTAATATATTATGGCGTTTGACATACAAAATCATTTTTGAAAGGTATGAATTTAGTAATATATATCCTCTTCGTTGTATAATAATGCATGCTTGTAAACACACACACACACACACACACACACACACACATATATATATCTCTTTTAATGTACGCAAGTACTGATGAAACTATATTTCTGGTTCTATTTGCCATTTATTTACGATTTTCCAATTACATAACTAAGTAAAGATAACTAGGTGCATCCAAATACTTAAGTAATAAATACATAACTTAAAATATAAATCTTAATATTAAAAAAATGATATATAATTATTTAAAATATCTGGAAGTTACATGTTCTCTATATTCAGTGAAGGATTCAAATGTTTTCTTCAATATTCATGAACTGAGCACTAAGTGTTGAATTGTTGGTCGGTGGTGAAATGTTTGAAAGTATCGCAAACATTACAATAGAACACAACCTCAAAAATATGAATCAATGTAAAGATAGCTATAAGACAACTAGTGAACTGGTATGTGAAATCAAGTTCTCTATGAGCCAACTTATCGTCAGTCTTAATAATGCAAATAAAATATCAGGTGGTTTACTCAACAATCAATATATATACATATCATTTTACTCAACAAAAGATACACTGCTTTGTTAATAATGCACATAAGCGTTAGATGTTAACAAATAAAAATCTAATCCCTTGCAGTATGTATACAAATTCAGAGTATTGAAATCAAAATTACAAACAGTAGTTTTACCTAAAAATTAGTTTTCTCCGTCAACAATAATTTCTGATATGCTTTTGACTAATCTCCCAATTCTGAATCTTTCATTTATTATTTAGTTGGCTTCAGCTGTAGATCTTGTTAATGAATAGAGTCGCAAACCTGTAGTTATTCAATTATAAGCATTTATCAGAATTATATACTGCTCAAAGAGTCGATATAACTAATCCTACTGAATTTGAAATAAAGAATTAAGGTGCAAATTTGGTACAATATTAACATTGAAGATTAAGTGGGATTATAATATATTTAACTAAAAATCAGTAGAAAATCACATCAAGTAATTCTTTCCTATTGCAAAAGGAAAGAAAAATATAAAATATGCAATAAATATTTACTATAAATTATCAACCTACAAATCATTATTATTATCTTCTTATAACGCTCTCTAAAGCAAAATAAATCAATTTATGCTAAATATATATTATACAATAAATAAGCACCATACCATCATTGTTGTAGTCATGATTTTTATATTAAATTAACTTTGTAAAGATAAATTTTCATACCAAATTGAAAGCATATACTTGGAAGGAATTGAAGTTGAATGGGAAGGTAAGATATTATTGCAGTGGTTCCTAGCTCTAGGTAGGGTGTACGTGGTAACTACACTTAGCTCAATTATTGCCAGCCAATGCATCCTTGAATTTTATTTTATAGTGCACTGATCTCCAAATAAGTTCTTCTAAGTGTCTCTCCATCTTTAGTCTCCTTTGCATTCTTTAAGAATACCGACATGGCTAGCTCGATCAGTGTTAGCTGCTGTTGAATACATAAAAATATCCATAAGTATCTGCTATTTTCAATTTTAAAATATGTAGGATAAATATTAAAATATAAATACAAATTGCAATTTTCAATTACATCAGCTAACTGTTTGGAAACCTAGCAGTTTATTTCAAGTACCTTTTGAAACCATTTACTTTTATATAAAGCATAAATTTCCATCTTTTGTTAAGTTTGAAGACAACATATGACCAGATATCAAACACGGGCAAGTAAGATGCTATAGCTAGCATTCAAATCAAACAGTAGATTTAGAATTAAAATAGATCGCTGGAAATATAAAATTAACCCTTCTAAAAATTAAAATGTAACTAATAAGCCCTGTTAAAGAAAAAATCTAAATAAAAAATTTAAATCAATTAAAAGAACACTTAAATAATCCAATCATAACCTAAGAATCGGTAGATTAATGTAACTTTATGGCAATGAACTCAAAGGAAAATAGTCACAAGGCCTTAATCTAAAACTGAAATTAGATGAGCAAATATTTTTGAAAACAAATACTGCTGGCAAACAGGAAAGATTATATCAGGAAGTAATAAATAGGATAGAATCAAAGCATCACCTGCAGCCAGAATGACGAGATCTGGATGAATAATTTTGCATACGGAGAAATGAGAAAAGAAGACCGAGGAGATCTAAACAATTTCTCTTACGCGCAGAAAAATGAGGAAAAGGGGCGAATCTTTGAGAAGGTAAGAGAATTAGGTTGAAATCTGAACCGCTGGTTTAATAAATTATCCAACGGCCGAGTGCTTGAGGCACTGAAAGCGTGGATTGGTAAAGCATAAAAGGAGTAATTATCCAACGGTTGAGCGCTCGAGGCATTGAAAGCATGGATTGGTAAAGCATACAAGGAATAAATTATAAATAAAATGTCATTAATTGGAAACAAAATTATGTTTTTTGTAAACCAAACCGCAAAAATAGTTTTAGGCAATAAATACTAGTAAGTACAATAAAAATTATGAATAACCATTAAAGCAATATGTATAACGCTCCATAAATAATGTTGGATTAATAAATTTACAATACTAAAAAGATTGTAAGATGTTAGAATTCAACAATATCTCATAAATGTTAGGAAGAAACAAAATATGATACAATTCAGAAAATCCATTGTAAAATTTTGTTTTTAACAACTATTTAGAATAACGTTGTACAATTTAGTTTTATTACAACATCCGTTTATAAAATGTTGTTTATATGATTAATTACAATGTTCTTTTCAAAATAAGTTGTTAAAATTTTGAATTTTCAGAACATTTTATATCACTATTGTAAATTCTTAGTTTCAAAATAGTACTTTTGTTGTAGTGATAAAATATAATTATCAACTGTAATTATAAAATATAAGTATCAACTATAATTATCAACTGTAATTATTAAATACAATCATTTAAAATTAATTATTGAATACCAGTTATCATTTCATAAGCATTAAATGTTATTATTAATTATTAATTAATTATTATAACAAACTGATATTTTCATTATTTAAGGGAATAATTATAATGTTATTTAAAATTTTGGGATTTAGCATAAAATATGCTGGCATATGACTGAAATTTGTGATGAAAGCAGAGAACTTAATTAAGAATTTAGCAATTACATTGTTTATGAGCAAAGATTATTTTGCTAATTCTAAATAAGCAATGATTATAAGTTATTTATTATAAAACGTAAATTATTATTTATTATTACTTATTAATCATTAATTATAACAAAATAATTATTAATTATTGAACATGTTAATGATTATTAAAAATAACACTAAAGTATATCTTAGAAAAATTATATAAACATTTCTTGCAAATCTGTTGGAATTCTACGGCGAAATAGCTTCGATAAATATTCGTCGATATTCTACCGGAATTTGCAGCGGAAAATAGCGGCAGAATTTTTCTGTCGGTAATTTGACGCAATTTGCAACGGCTTAGTGAGGGATGACAGAAGACGACGGTAATAAGTAAAAGAAAAAGAAGTTGAAAAAATAAAAAATTATCTCTTGTAGATCACATGGAAATCCATTGCAAATTAGCGACGGAAATTTCAGCTTCTAAATATCTGACGCTAAATCAGTGTTTTCTTGTAGTGCCAAGATCGAATTTTGCAACTATATGTAAGGAGTATAACACTCTAGGAGGAAGGATTTTCAAAGGAACCGAATCTTTCATTGAAGTTCAAGCGTGGCTGAGGTCTTGTGAAAGGATTTTCAAAGGACTGAATTTGAATGATGAGCAAAAACGTCTTTCTACTTTGTGGCAACTTCAAGGAGCTGCTGCAATCAAGTGGGACGCACAGATAACGAATGTTTTGGAAGATGACTTTACTTGGGAAAAATTCAAAGTGGAGTTCGAAGCACAATTTCTTTCCGCAGCAGGTAAAACTAGGATGTATCGCGGTTTCATAGATCTTAAGCAAGAAAGCATGCCAATAGCAGAATATGAGAATAAGTTTAATGCACTATCCTATTTCAGGCCAGAACTAATCAATACCTCGCTTAAGAAAAATGAGATGTTCATAGCGGGTTTGAAGGATAATTTGTAAGTAAAGATGATTGGGCATTTGAAGAGTCCATTTGTTGACATAGTACACATGGCAATTCGTTATGAAGCACTTGATACAAAGAAGCCAGTAGTGAAGGCATGAACGGAAGAAACCAATGGAGAAAATACCCTTAAGAGGAAATTTAATCCGAATTGGAAGGGAAAAGGAAATATGGGAGAGAAGGCTAAAGAACGTTTCAAGGATACAGTGTTCCACACTGTAAAGAAAAGGGACACATTGCTAGGTTCTGTAAGTAGCCAGCAGTTAAAAACCCACAACAGCCTCAACGACAACCTCAACATCAACCTCTACAGCATCAACAACAGCAAGGACCTGGAAATGCCATGGTTATGAAGACTCTATGCTTTAATTGTCATCAGCCTGGGTACCTGATCAAAGATTGTCAGCTTATGAAGAGGGCACAACAAACCGAAGTTTATGCTATTAAGAATGAGGCATCAACTTCCAAGGATGTGAAAGGGAAGAAAGTGCTAGAAGGTACCTTAAATTTAAATGGAATTGATTTCATGATTTATTTGATACCGACGCCTCACATAGTTTCATTTCATCTGGAACCATAGGAAAATTTCAACTTACCCCAAAAATTTCCTCAAATCCGATTTGCGTATCTAATCCCATTGGCAGAAAGACGGAATTAAAAATGTTTTGCATAACATAGCCCTCTCATACCTTTCACATTTCTTTCTGTTAGATTTCAAAGTTTTGGATTTTAAAGGATTTAATTTTAAACTCGGTTTAGACTACTTGAGTAAATTCCAAGCTAAGATAAAATGCAACAAAGAAATCGTAAAACTAATAACTAGCATTGGAAGAAAATCTTGGATACCGTGTGGGAAACCCAATATTCATACGTGTAGTTTCTTGTATGCCTTGGAAGCACCATAAGAGAATCTAGAGACGGTAGAAATAGTCAGAGATTTCTCTGACATATTTGAAGAAGTTACCAGTTTACCCCCACAACGTGAAATAGAGTTTCGAGTCGATTTAATTCCAGAAGCAAGGATGTTAGTTCAACCCAAAAGACGAATGGCACCAAGAGAAGTCAAGGAACTTGCGAGGCTGACTCAAGATTTATTGGCTAAGAGATTAATCAAACCAAGTTTTTCAAGTTGGGGTTCAGCAGTAGTTTTTGTGGTTAAATCTAATGGGCCACTATGATTGTGTTGACTATAGAGAATTAAATAAAGTGACCATTAGAAATAAATATCCTTTACCCTGAATCGACGATCTTTTCGATAAATTGAATGGAGCTACAGTATTTTCCCAAATGGATTTAGCAACGGGTTTTCACCATAATAAATTTTGAAGATAATATTCCTTTAACTGCCTTCAGAGGACCAGATTTCTTTTATGAATGGTTAGTAATGCCATTCGGACTAACCAACGCACAGACATATTTTGTTGACCTAGTGAACCGTGTCTTTAGGAAAATTCTAAACAAGTTTGTCCTAATTTGATGATATACTAATTTATTCAAAGACTGAAGAAGAACACCGATATCATCTTAGAGTAGTATTAGAAACTCTAAAGGAGAATATATTGAAGGTGAATTTTTCCAAATGCCATTTCTGGCGATTTGAAGTAAGATTCTTGGGGCATATTGTAAGTGGAGATGGTATCTCTGTGGACCCAATCAAAGTAGAAATGGTGCAAGAATGGAAACAACCCAAACGCCGATGGAAGTCCTTAGTTTCTTAGGATTGGAAGGATACTACAGGAGGTATATCCAGGATTATCCTAAGATATCCTCTCATCTAACTAAGTTGACTAAGAAGGGTGAGAAATTTATTTGGACTCCGAAATGTGAAGTGGCTTTTAAGGAATTAAAAGAGAAGTTAACAGATGCACCAGTTCTAGCTATTCCCGATGGAGAGAGTGGATTCACGGTATATACTAACGCTTGTGGAGTTGGACTTGGCGCAGTCTTAATGCAAAAAAGGCATGTAATTGCGTATGCTAGTAGACAATTGAAACTTCATGAGAAGAATTACGCTACACACGATCTACAACTTTTGGCAGTCGTCTTTGCATTAAAGATGTAGGGACATTATCTATTAGGAGAGAAGTTCGAGCTTTTTACATACCACAAGCCCATCGAAATATTTGTTCACTTAGAAAGATCTAAATCTAAGGCAACAAAGATGGTTAGAGTTCCTTGCAGCATATGATCTAGACATTATTTATACGCCAGGAAAAGCTAATGTCGTGGCAGATGCTCTGAGCAGGAATGCAATTTTATCTCTTCTAGAAGTTACTCCAACACTCCAAGGAAGAATAACGGGAAACCAAAGAAGAGATGCTATCCTGGAAAAATCAATTCAAGGAGTTATGAAGAAAGAGAAGTCAGATTTTGAAAATCTGAATTGGATAATCAAGGTGTTCTTAGGATAAATGGAAGGCTGTGTGTTCCTGATATTGACGGACTATGGAAAGAAGTGTTAACCGAATGCCATAAGTCAAAGTTGCGTATTCACCCAGGAGTTCAGAAGATGTATAAATATATGAGACGAGTGTTTCGGTGGCCTGGAATGAAGAAGGACATTTTGACTTATATGAATAATTGTTTGAACTGTCAGCAAATCAGAGGGGATCATCAGAAAATAGCAGGATTAATGCAACCATTGGAGATTCCCAATTGGAAATGGGAAATGATATTAGTGGATTTTATCGATGGGTTACCCAAGAGTAGAAGGGGATATGAAGGAGTTTGGGTTATCGTAGACCGACTAACGAAGAGTGCACATTTCATTCCGGTGAAACCGACACGAACTGCAGCTTCGATGGCCGAGATTTTTATGAGAGAGATTGTATGAATACATGGAGTTCCAGTAAGTATTGTAAGCGATAGAGATCCCATTATTACTAGTAAATTCTGGGAAGCACTGCAGACAACTTTGGGTACCAAGCTGATCTGAGCACAACTTACCATCCTCAAACGAATGGCCAAACGGAGAGGGTGAACCAAATTTTAGAAGACCTATTGAAAGCATGTATTCTTGACTTTGGAGGATCATGGGAAGATCACTTACATCTAGTAGAATTCTCCTACAACAATAGCTATCAAGCCAGTATAGGTCACCTTACGAAGCTCTCTATGAAAGACTGTGCAGATCGCTAACTTGTTGGGTTGAGTTCGGTAATAAACTTGTTCTCGGTCCAGATATGATCCGAGAGGCAACAGAGAGGGTTGAGTTAGTTAAGATTAGAATGAAAGAAGCCCAGGATCGACAGAAAAGCTATGCAAGCAGGAGGCGAAGGGATCTAAATTTTTCCGTTAAAGATCTAGTGTTTGTGAAGATTGCACCTATTAAAGGAGCAATCATATTTGGTAAAACTGGGAAGGTAGCTCCACGATTTGTAGGACCTTTTCGTGTTATTGAGAATATTGGATCACTGGCCTATCGAGTAGAATTAACAGAAAGGATGGCAGGGATTCACAATGCTTTTCATGTGTCCCATCTTCGGAAGTGTGTTCACGACCCATCTTTGATTTTGGAACCATCCATTCAGGAAGATCTCGAGATTGAATCAGACATGACTGTGATTCGATATCTAGTCTATGTAATTGATAAAGAAGAGAAGCGACTCCGGAGCAAGAATGTGAAGCTACTTAAAATACAATGGAGCGAGAACCCATATGACTGTACTTGGGAGACGGAGAAGCACATCAAGGAGTTTTATCCAAACTTTGTTATGGACTAAGTATTGGTTTATTGTATATTTGATTAGATATTATCGTATGCTGGATGTTATCGTATGTATTGTTTTGGATGTTGTCCTATGTTGGAAATGAAATTATGGACTTTTCATTTTATCAGCACGTGTTTATTGAGGATTCAGTATTCTTAGGGCTTATGAACTTTTGCAGCTTATTTTCAGATTCTTATATCTATTCCTTATTATTAGATGGCACCCGTGTTCAAAAGGACTGCTAGGAAGAAGTTGACTCCCTTACAGATACTAAGGTTCCACAGTGGTATCCATATTCATGAGGTTGTAGATTCTAGCGATAGGACCGAGACAGTACAGCCCCGTGGCGATGAGGGTAGAGATATGGATTCAGACGAGTCCAGCGCAGGACAGGCAGAGCCTATGTCGGAGGAGGAGAGCATAGATTTTTCTGAGGACTAGGAAGATGTAGAGGACGGAGTGGGCCAGTAGATGGATCATGATAGTGATGGAGAGGGTGATAACAGTAGTGATAATGATGGCGACTCAGATATGGGATTGGAGGATATAGAGGAATACGAAGAGATGGAGGAGGAGGAAGAGCTGGAAGAAGAAGAGGAGGTCATACTGGAACCAATGCAGGTAGACCCAGTAGTACAGACTCCACAAGTTGAGCCATATGGCCAGTTGAATGCTCTATGGGTGCAGATTATTCATGACTTGTTGGAGTTCCATGCTGGAGGGGTTATTCAGGAGTTTCTGTGGGACTTTGCTTATCCGGACATGATGTTGTACCCGCCATCATCTGTCGAGGTCATTTACATATCAGATGATGAGGAAGACAAGGAAGTGGGAGTAATTTACTTCTCAGACGATGAGGATGAGGATGAAGATGACGATGTAGTGGAGGTCATCAATATCTGTGACGATGAAGTGGATGACGTGATTGAGATCAGTAGCGATGACTCCAAGTAGGATAGTATGTTCTGTTTGAACATTGGGCTTTTATCAGATTATAACTCGAGCTAGTCAAGTATAGCACATATTATCGTACTATCTGTAGTAACTGGTATTGTGGTTTATGACATATCACCTTTTGGCTTTATATATCTGTTGTTACAAATTTGGAGGACGAAATTTTTATAAGGAGGGTAGATTGTAATGTCCCGGGTTTTTAAACTAAATACCGCAAATAATTGATTTCATTAATAACTAATTTAATTAATGAGATTAATCCCATTCATATAAATAAGAAAAGGTAATGAACTTTTTCTACATACTCTATACAATAGCATTTGAGAATTTCCCACTTTCGTATATATATCTTTTTTAGCAAACCCTTAGTTAAACACACTAAGTTAAAATCCAATTTGTTTAAAGAACAAATTAATTAAATTTCTAATAATAATTTCTTCATGCATATGCATCCATTTATGAGAAGTGCTAACTTATGTGTACATGTCATTGAGATAATGTGTAAGAAAACCTCTTCAAATAACATATTAAGCCAATATATTTAGGGACTAAAATACTTAAGTAAAATTTCTAAATGATTTTTTCATACTTAAGGAGTTTGGACAAGAGGCGGGACACTAAAGTGATTAAAACCAGATCTGATGAAAAGTTGTTTTCTATCATGAAGACTGTACACTATTTTCCATCAAGCATTTAATGCAAATTTACTTCACCACTAAGATTTCTATTAAAGTAAAAAAGAATGTTAATATGTGGAAAAGAATTCTCTGCCGCATGAAGGAAAAGCGAGCAGGGCATCTAGCTTTTAGGAGAATAATCCTACCTATTTCCATTAGGTTGTGTAAGAGGAATATAAATTTATTGCCAAAAGGACCATGGTGTTTAATGTTTTTTTCAAAAGTATAAAAAAGAGTGGACACTAGAAGACATGCTGGGTGATTAAGTACATATTGCAAAACATGCACAGGGTATTTGTTGACAAAACTAGACATCAAGGCAAAGAACTTTCCCTCTGTGTTACAGAACATAATCCCATCTAGCATTAGAGATGCCCTTATTTTTATATTGTTTTGTTTGTCTATAAATAGAAGCAGTTTCTTACTCTTTTTACACACATTATTTTTGATCTAAACAAAAAAAGAGAAACATGAATCTTTTATGTACACGGCAGGAAAAAGAAAATGAGTAAACACTCACTATTTTCTCTTTTAAAACCCATGCAAGTTGATGATTGATTATATGTGTTTATATTGCTGAACCATACCACTGAAACATGTTTTTTTAATTAAAGATACCGTAAACATTCATGTTAAATGCAAACTGTAAACTGTGAATACACTGTAAAACATTATTGTGTTGCTGTGTTAAATGTTGCTTTGTTAATGATTCATGAAATGTATATTCAGGTTTCTAAATGACATTAAAGTTTACTGTATCTGCTAAACACTTATCTGTTGAACAAACATTGAAGATATCCCCTGTTAATGAAAACCGTGTATCCACTATGAGAACACATTGTTGGATCTAGAATAACCCTAGAGGGGGGTGAATAGGGTTTTTCACAGTTTTTAACTGAATTAAAAACTTAACGAGATATATAATAATAAACTGATCACAGAAAATAGCAGAAACTGAAATGCAGAAAATAAATCACACACAGATATACCCAGCTTCGGCAAAACCCTGCCTACTGCTGCATTTCTAAGGTTTCTACTAGGTGATAGAACAGTTCCCGCATACAAGACCATGTACACTCGCAAACCCCTGCTCCTATTCTAACCCTACGCTCAAACCCCTAGACTGATTCAAATCCCTGAATCAGATTTTCCCCAGATTACAAACCCGTAATCCGTATCCCTAGATTTTACAGATTCTAGTACTGTTAGCTAACTCCTAACTGAAACTCCCCTAGAGTTTTACAGACTCTATAAACTGTTCAGATTGGTTTACAGAAAAAATTACAACAAAACACAAATAAATAAAGGAGAAAAACCTAGATTTAGAATAAACTAAGGAGATTAAATAAAGAGGGGTCATCCCCTTTAAAAGTTTGGCTTAGCCCATTGAAACTTGGCCGGCTCCATTCTCTTTCTTTCTGCTCGATCTCCTTTTGTACTCTGGAGAAAAATAAATGGCGGCTGCACTTCAAATTAGGGTTTCTTCAACAAACCCCTAAATCGATTGCTGAAAAGATTGAATAATGAAATCTCTGATGCTTCGAAGGCTAGTCGATCCCTAATGCAATGATTTTTACGTTGTTCCTCAATGACTTGGGTTTGCTTCTAGATCGACACCGATAAATCGGTGAGCTTTCTGATTTACAAATCTTTGCTTCAATTTCTTGTTTGTGGTTTTGATCTGAAATGTTTGGTTGGTTTTCAACTTTTCTGTTCATTGCCTATGATGAATCTGGTGTAGATAAATAGGGCAAATCAAAACCCTTAACCTCTGATTTCGTTTATTGACTTGATCTGATTTTGTCCCCTGATTTGCGTTGCGTGAAAAATTGTTGCCTTTTTTTTTTTTTTTTTTTTTTTCTCGGCCTTGATTGTGAACGAATCAACTTAAATAAGTTGCTGTGAATTTTTCCACTGATTTGCTCGGTCTTTGAATTCCAAAAAAAATTGTTGATTGAGAGCCTTGATTGATTGTTGCTTGTCCATGAATACTTGCCATGTTTGTGCTTTACTGTAGATTGAATTTTGTCCCTACTGCTCGGCTTTACTGACTTTCCTGATTTAAGTCAAAACAGGAAAAAAAATTGTTTTACTTAGTTTAAAAAAAAAATGACATCTTCCCAAATTTACACTGTGATTGAAAACTGGAAATAGAATTGCTGACAAGGCTTTGTGAAATCAGGAAACAATTAACCATTTGCCAAACATGAATTCCTTGATAGACTCGTATTTGAAATTCTGGGTTCTCAACATTATTCATGAGAATACTTTGTAGATGCCATCATGTATAAGTTTGTTTCTGCCATGTTTGTAGCTCTTGAATTGTTACAAAAGTATCACACCAGGCTGATCTGTATATTCTTGTATTCATGTTGCTGCTGTACAGTTTCTCTTGAGTCTCATTTCTATGCATTTTTGAACTCGACCACTTGTTGTTGAGTAATCCTGGTCTTGTGCTCGACCACTTTGTGTCCACTTTAGATTTTGCTTCAGCTCATATGTGATAAGCCTCGTACTGTAGCACCATGATATATGTACCTGCTTGAACTTGATAACCATGCACTTTGCAGCTTTATCATGCTACCAGCTCGACATTTGTTGTTATTACATTTTCACCTTGTTTGCTGCTTTATATCGAATTGTACATTTATCAATCTGCATGATTGTATTTGCATGTGTGCTTTAGCATTCTTGACATTGCTGTATTTGTTTCAAACTGGCTTGCTTCATGTTTGTGCATGGCTCGACACTTGGACTGTTTGGCCACACATGTTGCTGACTTGAACTCTGTCCATTTACTTGCACCATATATTTGCACATGCATCTGTATATGCTTGTGCTCGGCTGTTCCATTGTACCATTTTGCTTTAATGAACATGTTGACTTGAACACTTGAACTCGACCTAGTTGCTTGCTGTACCATAGTACACATAGTACCAGGATTCACAATGTTCACCATAGTCACTGCTGCTCCACTGTTTTGACTGTGCAAAGTTGCTCATGTTCTTCACTATCCATTCAACTGTCTTGAGCTTGCTTAACCTTGTTTCACTGTTTGTAGATGCTGTAATAAATGGTCTTCCTCGACTCATTTGTCTAGTTGCATCCTTGAACCATTCTGAAAATGCTGTGCACACACCATTATGATTTTGCACTGAGTTGAGCAGGTCCAAGTGGCTACTCCTCAGTTGCACACTGATCGGCGAGGCAGTGCATACGTGTATATGCATGCACGTGTGTACATGCAACCATCAGACTATTTTTCTACCCCTGTACTATATATAAACTGTCTAGACACAGTCGGATTAGCAAATCAGATCAAGTCAGAAAAATGATGAGAAACACACCAGAAAACTGAGGCAAATAATATATATGTATGTATATATATATATTTTTTAATAAAATAATATTTGCTAGTATGAAATTATCTCTATTCCAGATACTGTGTGTGTGCTTCTGTGTATGACAGGTATGAAGATAATGACTGGACTGACTGGCAGAAGACAGACAAGACTGAAGACAGACAGTAGAAGACAAAGCAGAAAAATGAAGACAGAAGATAAAAGATGACAGGAGACAAAAATGACAGTGAAAAATATACAGTGTGTAGTGTATGAGCCTAAAACTGTATATGAGTCAAAATGTAACTGTGTATTTGTTGTGTATGTATAACTGAGTGATAAAGAATGAACTATACTGAGAAGCTGTGAGAGAATTGTACTGATATATGTAATAAACAAATTGTTTGAAATAAAATATCATTTTATTGTCGTCAAACAAAATTGTCTATTATATTCTGTTTATTTACAGAGTACAATAAACTGTGATGTGATTAAATAGTGGAGTTGTATATAGCTGTACTGTTTGAATGTTGAAATAGAATATTATATTCAAATAGAATACAGTTTGAATGTTCAATTCTAGTGCAGTCGTATTCCATTTAAATATAAATATTATATTCCTGTCTGTGATGTATATTAACAGTACGATTTCAAACACATTTAAAATATATATTTATTTGGTTGTTATCATCAAACAAAAAACATATAATAGTGTATACGACTACGTCATATACAACAATCTCCCCCTTTTGATGATGACAAACAAATAAAAGATTTTGATTGCAATAAATGTGTTTGACAGTGAATATTGAACTCCCCCTATTTATTAGCTCCCCCTACAACAGAAACTCCCCCTATAACTATGCATGAGTGAAATGTATGAATAATTAAATTTTCAAAATTAAAAATATTCATAAAATATTCACTCATAAATCAAAATCTAATCCATTCTCCCCCTTTTGTTATCATCAAAAGTATACAGATTTTAAAATACAGATGAAAATTGACTAAAAAAAATAATTTCAGTTTAAGAGGAAGAACGATCATCATAAAATTCAATCAGTCAAACAAAAATCATAATAAACTGAGAACTAGTGGCATATTTCATATTGCAGAAAATGACTGATTTATGATGGGTAAAAATGGAGAGAGTTTTATAGACAATTCATTTCCAATTATTTTCAAAGGATATTTTTTTTTGTTTTTTTTTTTTAAAAAAAAATGATGGATTTTGACTATAATTAATAATTCAATTTAAGTGACAAAAAACAAATAATCTCAAATCCCAATAGCTATCAATCAACAAATCATAATACTTCATAAGATTTCAATACATTTCACAAATTAGAATATGGATTGATAGACTAGTTTTTATATACACCAAGGAGAATTTCATATAAATCTTTATTTTATCCAAATTATTTTCTTTTCTTTTTCTTTTAAATTTAAGAGCACACTGACCACGCATAACCAGATCTTGGATTTTTAAATGAGATCAGTTGCAGCTTAAATACAAGTAATCTCGTAACCATGCATAACCAGAGCTTGGATTTTTAAATGAGGTTAGAGAAATACTTATTATATTATTATCTTTTTCTGTTTCAAAAAAGAAAAACTCCTTGAAAAATCAATATGGATGATAGAAAGTGTGGTAGGTACAGATATGGACTGTGAAATAAATTTCTAAATTAATTATATTATGAAATATGACCAACTGTACCGGGATTATTCCAAATTTTCAATTATCACTAATTCTGAATAATAATATAATCACAACTCCATCACAAATATTTTCACTGTTTATTTAAAAAACAATTTTATAAAAAAATTAGACTCTCCACATTAATATAAAACATGATGGATGTCAGAAGGATGATAAGTAATGAAGATGGTCATGAAATAATTGCCAGTCCAAAGATATTATAATAAATATTCAACCATCATGAAAATCTAAATAAAATTCTCCTCTTGTTGTGAAATATACTGCAGTCACAATTCATCACAATTTCTAAATCTGATTATAATTTTGATGAATTATAAATACAGTTTAATTTGGATATTGATTTCAATTTCTGAAAGAATAATCAATAAATAATTTTAAAAATGAAAATCAATTACAAGAGTAATATGCTGATCTATACATGACAAGAGGGAAAAAATATATATATACAGCAAAAAAAATGCAGCCCTTTTAAACTGATACCACATGGTGTCTCTACAAAGTGAAAAATCAGAACAGATGGATGAGACAAATATAAGGCGCTTCTGATACCAAATGTTCTCGCTTTCTCGAGGATTTTAATGACACCTTGGTGGCAAACAATGGTACCTCAGTTAACAGAAAATACTTAATTACAAAGCAAGCAACTCAAGCACACAAATTTCATTTATCAGAGTACGATAAATCTTTGATACCAAATCAAGCAGTCAAAAAAAAATTTACAAATCAATTTCTTATAATCAGAGCAGCATGATTTCAAAAAACAAACATTTTTCAAAAGACAGTATCAGAGCAGCACAGAAAAAATCAATATCACAACAGACTTGTCAAACGATGTTTCTGAAGATCACAAAAAAAATAATATATTCCATGATCCATGATTATAAATTTTAGTTTATTTTAAATCATTTGAAGAAATGTGAATATATCAGGATTTAATGAATCAATCACACCAGGTTATATTTCAGATTCAAGATATGTATGAGATCCAATAAATCAATAATTTCAAATGATTTTAAACAAACATATATTCAAATCAAATAATCATGAAATAACAATGATTTTCAAAGACCATTTTCAAAAAGAATTATCACAAGAATTTTCTGACAAGTCCTCAACAAATTTCAGATCATCTACATCAATTTTGTGAGATATTCATGATCCAAAGAATAAAAATAATTTATTTGAAATTATTTGAATAAATATCAAATTTTGAGATATAATGAATCAGTCACACAAGATTAATAATTTCAGATTTAAATGGTGTGTGAGATTCAAAATATCAGGAATTTCAGATGATTTCAAATTAAACTAATTTCAACCATAATAATCATGAATAAGGATGAAATTCAAGATGTATCACTGATTCAACCCAAATATTTTTCAAGTCAGAAATAATCAAGCCCATCTAAAAAATTAATGATATTATCACAACTGAGAAGTAACAGTGCTGTAATGAGTATAATACTTTAAGCATTTCCAAAAATGAATTGGAAGGAAACTCAAAACAGCATAAGTGTGTGAAATTTCATTAATTATTCAGATCTTCAAAAATTTAGAATTCTAGTTAACAGTGTTCAAGATATGATATGAATGCATCAACACTGTTATGAATTCAACAATCAGAAAATAAACTTCAAAACACTTGCAGATATATACAAGTTCAAATTCAGGATATGGAAACGATTAACACATGATGATTTTATACAAGTAAGGCAAATTTCCAGAAAAACATTAATTCTGCAACTGGAAGTTTAAGAAGTACAGACAAAGAAGAATATGGCAGTGTCAAATAAAAAACAAAAAACAGAGGGAGATAGAGGAAGGAATAAAAACAGACAATAAAAACAAAGAGAATATACAAAGGTGAGTTTAGAGATCATACCAGAATCCAATGTAAAGTAGAATCTCTAACTCAACAAATGTTGGCCTAAGGAACTGTAAATGACAGAGAAATATAGACAGTCTTGATTTCAAATTTCTTTTCAGCACAGCAGTTCCTCAGCCTTCACTGGTACCTAGCAGTTGAGTGAATTAAGTGGTCTAACAAAATTTGTAAAACCACTCTGAAATTCGTTTACCACTTTTGGTACCCAAACCTGTTTGTATAACAAACCATCAGAATTAACCTTTGTACCCTTTGGAACCCAAATCTGTTTGAATTTAACGAAGTTTGTTTTATTTCCTTTTTGGATCCAAGATTGTTTAGATGGATTATTATAAAACAAGTTTTCATCACGTTTATGATTCAAAAAACCTCCAAGATTATCAAAGTTTGAATTTTCAAGTTGATTCTTTCCAAAGCAATTTGAAGAACTTTTCAAATCATTTGAATTCAGTCTTTCAAAAACATTATTCTTCCCAAAGCCAAGACCATATTTGTTTTTAGAAGAAAATTGATTTTTCAACAACATATTCAAAGATTTTTCACCATTAGAAAAATTTTTCAAAGTTGTTTCAAGTTGTTGAATTTTAAATATAAGATCACCATTTTCTTTTGTTAAATCTGAACAACGGCTTTTAGTGATCTTATTCCTTTCATAATCCGTTTTCAAAACCAAGTTTTCATCTTTAAGAAATTTAATTTTGGCTTGGGATTCCGAGATTTCAAATTCAAATCGTTTTTGTTTTTCAGACTCAAAAATCCTGGTCTTTTCAATCTCATTTTCAAGTTCTTTCAAAATCAAATTACTTTTCACCAAATTTTCCTTTTCAGCAATTTCAAATTTGGAATTTATATCTGTTTTAAAATTTTCAAATTCCTTTTGCAGAAGATTATTCAAATTTGACAGCTCAGTCTTGTTCTCATTTAAGATCAGAATTTCATCTTCAAACTTTTGGATACTTTTATTGAGATGAACAAGATTGGCTTTCAATTTCAAACAATTTTTGCAACCAGAATTTGAAGAATTTTTAACATATTCAAGTTGTGATTCCAAATCATCAATTTTGCTGATCAACTCAGAATTCCTAGATTTCAGAGATTTATTTTTAGATTGGAGTTTATCAACAGATTTAGTTAAATCAAGACACATGTAAACCAGATCTTCATATGAGAAATTCTCGGTTTCAGCATTTGTTGATTCTCCATCATCTGATTCATCTGAAGTTTCATTTGTAAATCCTGTTAAACAGAACTCTGAATCTGAGTTGACTTTATCGGGTTTTGAGCTGTGGTTGTCAAGTCTTCCATACTTCGTATTGAGAGTGTCCCAGATTTCCTGTGCAGATAAACAATGACAGATAAGGTTAAACTGTTCAGTATTAAGATAATCAAATATGATTTTCATAGCACGAGTATTGAAATTAATATCTACACTATCAAATCCATTGATAATAACATCCCAACATTTGATATTAACAGATTTTAAATAAAATTCCATTTTGGATTTCCAGTTTAAAAAATCTGTTCCATCAAAAACATTTGGAGATGAACTGGACTGACTCTCTATCGGTTGACAACTAGGATGACCCATGACTCTAGAGTTAGTGAAATAACCTGCTCTGATACCACTTGTTGGATCTAGAATAACCCTAGAGGGGGGGTGAATAGGGTTTTTCACAGTTTTTAACTGAATTAAAAACTTAACGAGATATATAATAATAAACTGATCACAGAAAATAGCAGAAACTGAAATGCAGAAAATAAATCACACACAGATATACCCAGCTTCGGCAAAACCCTGCCTACTGCTGCATTTCTAAGGTTTCTACTAGGTGATAGAACAGTTCCCGCATACAAGACCATGTACACTCGCAAACCCCTGCTCCTATTCTAACCCTACGCTCAAACCCCTAGACTGATTCAAATCCCTGAATCAGATTTTCCCCAGATTACAAACCCGTAATCCGTATCCCTAGATTTTACAGATTCTAGTACTGTTAGCTAACTCCTAACTGAAACTCCCCTAGAGTTTTACAGACTCTATAAACTGTTCAGATTGGTTTACAGAAAAAATTACAACAAAACACAAATAAATAAAGGAGAAAAACCTAGATTTAGAATAAACTAAGGAGATTAAATAAAGAGGGGTCATCCCCTTTAAAAGTTTGGCTTAGCCCATTGAAACTTGGCCGGCTCCATTCTCTTTCTTTCTGCTCGATCTCCTTTTGTACTCTGGAGAAAAATAAATGGCGGCTGCACTTCAAATTAGGGTTTCTTCAACAAACCCCTAAATCGATTGCTGAAAAGATTGAATAATGAAATCTCTGATGCTTCGAAGGCTAGTCGATCCCTAATGCAATGATTTTTACGTTGTTCCTCAATGACTTGGGTTTGCTTCTAGATCGACACCGATAAATCGGTGAGCTTTCTGATTTACAAATCTTTGCTTCAATTTCTTGTTTGTGGTTTTGATCTGAAATGTTTGGTTGGTTTTCAACTTTTCTGTTCATTGCCTATGATGAATCTGGTGTAGATAAATAGGGCAAATCAAAACCCTTAACCTCTGATTTCGTTTATTGACTTGATCTGATTTTGTCCCCTGATTTGCGTTGCGTGAAAAATTGTTGCCTTTTTTTTTTTTTTTTTTTTCTCGGCCTTGATTGTGAACGAATCAACTTAAATAAGTTGCTGTGAATTTTTCCACTGATTTGCTCGGTCTTTGAATTCCAAAAAAAATTGTTGATTGAGAGCCTTGATTGATTGTTGCTTGTCCATGAATACTTGCCATGTTTGTGCTTTACTGTAGATTGAATTTTGTCCCTACTGCTCGGCTTTACTGACTTTCCTGATTTAAGTCAAAACAGGAAAAAAAATTGTTTTACTTAGTTTAAAAAAAAAATGACATCTTCCCAAATTTACACTGTGATTGAAAACTGGAAATAGAATTGCTGACAAGGCTTTGTGAAATCAGGAAACAATTAACCATTTGCCAAACATGAATTCCTTGATAGACTCGTATTTGAAATTCTGGGTTCTCAACATTATTCATGAGAATACTTTGTAGATGCCATCATGTATAAGTTTGTTTCTGCCATGTTTGTAGCTCTTGAATTGTTACAAAAGTATCACACCAGGCTGATCTGTATATTCTTGTATTCATGTTGCTGCTGTACAGTTTCTCTTGAGTCTCATTTCTATGCATTTTTGAACTCGACCACTTGTTGTTGAGTAATCCTGGTCTTGTGCTCGACCACTTTGTGTCCACTTTAGATTTTGCTTCAGCTCATATGTGATAAGCCTCGTACTGTAGCACCATGATATATGTACCTGCTTGAACTTGATAACCATGCACTTTGCAGCTTTATCATGCTACCAGCTCGACATTTGTTGTTATTACATTTTCACCTTGTTTGCTGCTTTATATCGAATTGTACATTTATCAATCTGCATGATTGTATTTGCATGTGTGCTTTAGCATTCTTGACATTGCTGTATTTGTTTCAAACTGGCTTGCTTCATGTTTGTGCATGGCTCGACACTTGGACTGTTTGGCCACACATGTTGCTGACTTGAACTCTGTCCATTTACTTGCACCATATATTTGCACATGCATCTGTATATGCTTGTGCTCGGCTGTTCCATTGTACCATTTTGCTTTAATGAACATGTTGACTTGAACACTTGAACTCGACCTAGTTGCTTGCTGTACCATAGTACACATAGTACCAGGATTCACAATGTTCACCATAGTCACTGCTGCTCCACTGTTTTGACTGTGCAAAGTTGCTCATGTTCTTCACTATCCATTCAACTGTCTTGAGCTTGCTTAACCTTGTTTCACTGTTTGTAGATGCTGTAATAAGGTCTTCCTCGACTCATTTGTCTAGTTGCATCCTTGAACCATTCTGAAAATGCTGTGCACACACCATTATGATTTTGCACTGAGTTGAGCAGGTCCAAGTGGCTACTCCTCAGTTGCACACTGATCGGCGAGGCAGTGCATACGTGTATATGCATGCACGTGTGTACATGCAACCATCAGACTATTTTTCTACCCCTGTACTATATATAAACTGTCTAGACACAGTCGGATTAGCAAATCAGATCAAGTCAGAAAAATGATGAGAAACACACCAGAAAACTGAGGCAAATAATATATATGTATGTATATATATATATTTTTTAATAAAATAATATTTGCTAGTATGAAATTATCTCTATTCCAGATACTGTGTGTGTGCTTCTGTGTATGACAGGTATGAAGATAATGACTGGACTGACTGGCAGAAGACAGACAAGACTGAAGACAGACAGTAGAAGACAAAGCAGAAAAATGAAGACAGAAGATAAAAGATGACAGGAGACAAAAATGACAGTGAAAAATATACAGTGTGTAGTGTATGAGCCTAAAACTGTATATGAGTCAAAATGTAACTGTGTATTTGTTGTGTATGTATAACTGAGTGATAAAGAATGAACTATACTGAGAAGCTGTGAGAGAATTGTACTGATATATGTAATAAACAAATTGTTTGAAATAAAATATCATTTTATTGTCGTCAAACAAAATTGTCTATTATATTCTGTTTATTTACAGAGTACAATAAACTGTGATGTGATTAAATAGTGGAGTTGTATATAGCTGTACTGTTTGAATGTTGAAATAGAATATTATATTCAAATAGAATACAGTTTGAATGTTCAATTCTAGTGCAGTCGTATTCCATTTAAATATAAATATTATATTCCTGTCTGTGATGTATATTAACAGTACGATTTCAAACACATTTAAAATATATATTTATTTGGTTGTTATCATCAAACAAAAAACATATAATAGTGTATACGACTACGTCATATACAACACACATTGCTCTGTTTGATACCATTCCTCATAGATGTGTTGCTAGTGTGAAGATCAGACACTAGTTCTTCACACAAATGACTCATCCAAGGGTATAAGCAACATTAAAACAAGTAAATAGAATATATATATATATATATATCATACATATACATCCAGTATGATATAACAGTAAAAAAAACTGTCAAAAAAATATTGTCAACCAATTCAGTTATGAGATTTAAATATATAAACATGATCAGGGTAAGAAAATATGATTTTAGAAGCAAACATCGTGACTTTTAATAATGGGGGTGCCGCGATATATTGGAATGATCAGGAAAATGGGTTTTGGTCGATATCTGGCGATCCAGGTGATCAGAAATCGTGGCGTGATGCCTGAGGTTGCGTGAGAATGCAATAAGCATAGGAAAAGTACTATATAATTTTTCTTTTTCGTAAATTGATTGATCGAAGTGGATTTAGGGTTCTTGTGTGCTGCTGGGACAGGTTAACTTCGACGATGAACTGCGACGAATTGGGTGCATCGAGTTGAGTCATTTTTGGGGTGGAGGTCGAGATAGGGGTGGGCATTGGACTGGTGAAGTGGCACGATGATCGGTTTAAGGAGTTGGCGAGGTGAGGTGTTTTTTCCTCGATCAACTAAATGTTGAAAAACTGGGAGGCACAGTGGATTTCGCTATTGTTGATCGAAGCTGGAGGGGAAGGTGGGGACAAGGTCAGGGTGTGACGAGAAACTTGGGTGGGTGATCGAATAGGAGAGGCGGTGGCACGTTGGTCTGTGCATGTGCACATGTACTTATGTGCATCAATGGATATAAAGAAGTAGAAAGGAGTGATCAGCAGGGTTTGTGTTGATCAGGGGATTGGAGCACGAGGTTTGGGGCATGGCAAACTGTTGGATTTGGCAAGTGATCAGGCTGAAGGAATGTAGAGATCACTGATCAGGCAAGGGAACCGCTGGGTTTGGCAAGCAATCTGGAAGATGGAAAACAGAGTGATCGGGCAAGCAAAATCATAGTGTCCCGAACATGGCACTAGTAAAGTGATCAAGTGGCGTGATCAGGGCTGGCGCACGTGGTTTTTGTTGATCGGGCCATGCGCAACGCGAAGTTTTGAAATATGGAAAACTGGTGTTTTGGCAAATACGTTAACAAGGAGATTTTTGAATGAAGTTTAAACTAAAAATAGTTCAATTTAAAAATATAAAATAAATAAAAATAAAGAAGAAATAAATAATTAAATAAAAAGAGAATTTTTATTCAAAATGTCATAGACAAGTGGAAGGAAGACAATAGCAGAAGAGCGAAGTGCAGAAGCTTGACTATAGAAGGTCGACGAGTTGAAATTAGAAACAAAGAAATAATTTAAATAAATTATAAATTTAATTTATTTATGATAAATTAGAAGTAAGAAAATAATTTACAAGAAGGACAAAAATATTAAACATCATATAAACACAAATGATAAACGAAGTAAAATACCGTGCGCGACGCACACGCTTTATTTGTTCAAATTTAAAGGTTGTATAAACTGAATTGTAATCAGGTTAGGCTAATAATTAAATATCAACTGTAAAAGACATTACATACATCATTTCGAAGAGACCAGAATAAATATTCCACTTCAATTCTAATTATACGTCGCATGTCAGAAATATTGAAGATGGAGTTATGCAAGGATTTATAAAATAATGTCTTCGGTTTGTCCAGTCCCAGGACAACATGTATGGATGAATGTCTGATAGAGTACTCGTAACTAGTCACGTATATTGATCTTTCCAAACGTAGTTATGTGGTGGCAGAGAAATTCGTTTCTCTTGCTTTATACCTGTAATATATTTTCGGAGAAGTCAATTAGTAGTTGAAGGGTTTTGACGATGTGACGTTCAAAGCAAATAAAAAGTCTGTGTCAAGGTAAGTTTAGCTTCAAGCTTCACAACCAGAAAATGACAAAAATCGGACAAGCAGCATGGCTATGTGCGTAGCTCCCATTAGGATGTATTATCACCTATCTAGAGATATTCCTTTTGTTCTTATTCTATCGATGATGTCCTATTCGGGAAATGGCTGTCGTACATAACCATTGGTGATATACATTTGATATACTCAAGAGAAATGAGTGGTCGGTCATGTGTGGCCAGGTTACAAGAAGTTCTTGTTGAACCCGGTATATACCTCTCTAGAGGTACACTATCCGAAGGTGGTTCCATACCTTGTCATAGTTGGAAATCCATTTTCCATAAGTACTAAGCGGTTTTGTTTATATATTATGTAAATAGAAATGTGAGATGAAAGCATTTCTACTAGATTTTAAATTATTTATGGAAACCCTAGACATTATCATAATATTTAATTTGAATATATCAAATTGTTTTGATTCTCATAATGTAAAAAACCGTTCCGTATTTAAGGTGTGGTCTTATGAGTATGATTTTATTTCTTATCTTGTTTTAAAATCGTTTGCTCACACCAGTCCCCGACTGACCCAGAGTTTATTTTTCTGTGTTTTCCTTAAACTCTTGGGTACTCATAACACTTGTTATGCGTAGACAAGTGATCCAGGTCTTGACTTAACTTTTAGAGTAGCTGGATGGGAAGGATCTGAATGTTGGCTTATCTATGTATAATTATCTACAAGTTGTTTTATCCATAATGTTATGTATAATTATCTGCAAGTTAGTATCACAAATGTTAAGTTTGTAATTTTTGATGAAATGTATCTGTATGTATGAAGTACTCTAATGTACTTGACTTATGATACGTAATATTTTGGGTTGTTATGTTATGATCAAGTTCCGCTGTGAGATTCTGATATTTTCTGTAGTTTTATCTTCTATCTATCTTTTATTCTTATATAATGATACAACTTCCAAGGTGTTCAAAAGTTGGGTCGTTACATACTACTAGATTTGGGTCAGAAACTCTACTTCATTTTAAGAGAACCCTTCCGGCGAACCCTCTTGTTACTATCTAGCTGTCCTTACAGGTGAACTCCTAGCCACTTAATACTTCCCTTAGACGGCGGTTCCTTCAAGCCATATATATAATCAGTCCCTAGGTCAGCCCTCATTAGCTCCTAGATAAGAAGTGGACATTACTTAGAGAACTACCCTACTTAAGTTATCATCTACTAAAACCATTTAATACCTTATAGGTGAAACACGGACCTAATGACCATTTAAGACCTTTGTACGAGCGAGTCCCATGACTTGGGTCCAAAACCAAGGAGTGGACCTTAGGAATGGACCTAGTCCTAACTACTTAATACCCAAATCAAAGTAAGTCAACCACTTAATACCTTTTCTCCAGTGTAGGCCAACTTCATGCACAAATATACACACACAAACACATACGCACACACACAAGACATCTCATATTAGACCAACATCTTATAGATGCTGAATTTGGAAGACGTTTTCGGGAAGGCTTCTACTACAAGTTGGGCTAAACCTTGTATCATAATGTACTAATTATAATGGCCCATGGCACTTAGATCTCTCACATTAATCGGGCTTGCTTGTAGATGGTAGATATGTCGGTCGTTTCCAGGCAGGCAGCTACTACAAGTAAGTGTTAACCTCGTGTCTACGTGTCATTAATATATTCAAAGCTATTGACCTACACAAACAAACAAATTCCTATGGGGACATTTGAATTAAAATTCCTGATTTATATGTATTTATTGTGCACTTAATACATATGGATATTACGTTGTTTACTCTGTATATATATATATATATATATATATATATATATATATATATATATATATGTATGTATGCATGATTCAAGCAAACACAATTAACGTCCTAGCCATGTTTTAAAATGTCAATCCCTATTTAAAATTAAAGGTGTACAAATTATTATTTCCTATATTCCTTCAATCATAACATAAATGTACGTATTAACATGTAACAATCAAAATGAGAAAACAATAAAAGTAAATCACAGAACTTGCAACTTAGTTTTGACTTGATTATCTAAACAATAAAAGATAAAAAAATGCCATATATCCAATATTATATATAATCCTATTTTTAATGGATTCACTTTTATGTATGTTTACATGCAAAACCTTAATACTTGGATTTCTTGTAAGTAATACGTTCAAATACTCTATTTAGAAAAATAGAGATTTAAACCTATTTAAATTTACATTTTCCATCCAAGTCTTGTAAGTAATACGTTCAAATACTCCATTTAGAAAAATAGATATTTAAACCTATTGAAATTTACAATTTCCATCCAAATCTTAACCTTTTGCATAAAACCATACATATGAAGTTTACACAAAATAAAATAAGATCACTACGCCACAAACGACTTAATGCAACGAATTTGCAAGGTGTTGCCATCCAAAATGTCCTGATAGTTATACTATTTTGGTCCTAATGCAAAGTTTTATTTTTAATGTTACCTTATCCATAAAAAAGCATTGCTCCAGATAAACAAGTGTAACACGATGCGACATTTTTTACAGTGTTGCTATAACAGACCTTTCCATGTCCCGCGTAGCGATCCGCACCATTAGTTATAACGATATCTCAGTCGTTCACCATGCCATCAATCCACATCTCATCTATTTCCATTTACCGCTTTTATTTTCATTCACTCTCTTTCCTTTTCATTTTGTTCTAACCCCTAAATTTTCAAAATATTCAATCCCTAATTTTCATCCACCCGCTGTTTAATCAATACCTAATTTTCTCATTCTCACCCATGCACTAAAATTCAAAAATCTACTTTTATCTCCGTACAAGATTCTTCGATCTGCAGGGCACCCATCTTCAATTGGTCCCTAGTGAAAGCAGATCTTGGTTTCTAATGATTCAATCGTTGTTTCAAAAATAAAATCGGGTTCCAGGCATTAGGGAAATTGAGTTATTCAGCGTATTCAAACTTCCAAATTCCTACTGCATTTCCATTTCACCTAACGGATCTTCGATAGAACGGATTTGTTATTACCATGGCTTTTGATCATTCTGCATAGGGTAAGAATTTTATTGTGGATTTAAATAGTTAGATTCGGGGCGTTAATTTCGTTTGTGGGTTTGCTGGTACTAAGAGTGACAATCCTTAAAATGTTGTTGTAAGGATTGGAATCAGTTCGATGTTGTTGTAAGGATTTGAGGATTTAATTTAGTTTGTGGGTTTTAACTCAAACTATATCGGTATGATCCGAATCTTGTTCGTGGATATATGCTGTTAGTTCTTGGATATTATGACGATTGTGGTGAATATATTCGGATATATGTTGTTTGTCCATTGCCCTGTTTCTTGTTCGAGTGCTTGTGTAATTGATCTGTCCATCTTCTTGAACATGTATAGTTGTTAAAAAATTGATTCATACACACAAATATACATGCATATATTCATATTGTATGTGTACATATATGTAGTTGATATGTCCATCTTCGAGTTCAATGACCAATCAATCAATTTCTACTTCTACTTCATCAACAGCGGCGGGAAGTAAGCATCGCCACCACAAAATACCAGCGAAGATGGGGACTGTGAAGGTAGGGTCAAATGCAGAGAAGAAGTTTTTTGGTTGCTCTGGCCTTTAAGTATAAATTAGGTATTTTTGATTTCTTTGTCATTTATCATATTTTTCAGTAATGTTTTAGTCGATAATTTAACATATGCGCAGAATGGCGATTGTGGGTATTTTATGTGGCATGACAAAGTGTATGAAATCAATAGCAATACTAAAATGGAAGATATTGCTATTAAATTGATGGAAAAAGAAAATACTATATAGCAATTTCTCATGGAAAGGAAGACGATTGATGACAAGCTGTTGAAGCAAAAGCAAAAGCAAAAGAGGGCAAAAGCCGATGAATTTGTGGCGGATATGAAGGTGGAGTTGGCCTTAATGCGCATTAAATGTGGAAAGCACGAGAAAGGAGAAAAATTCTTTGCAAAAGCTTTAGCTATGTCTTAGATCATGTTTGGGATTGTTTTGTGTATACTTGTGGCAATATAGTGCAGTGAAGTACCATCCAAGTGAAATAGCATGTATGGACAATTTTTCTTTATAATTTTTTTAATGATTCTTCTTTTTAGAGTCGTTGACTATGAATTGTGATATGTATTGTAGTATGTTTAGAAACGAATCTACGAAAGGTGTTTTATGCAAGTGGTGTATGTTGTGTTAGGCAAGTAGTTGTTGTACTATTGTATGTGTAGTATGCAAGTAGCTCATCCAAACAAATTTGGGAATTTAATATCTATAGCAACATTTTGGAATGTTGCTACAGACACCTATGGATGTTGTTATCGATCCAAATATGATTCTACTGCAACAATAACTCTTATGTTGCCGTAGATAGTCAAAATATCTCCTTTGAGGTCTGCAACAACGTTGAAAATTGCATCATCATAAAAATATTGCCAATGACCTATGCCAACATTTTTTGGGCATGTGCCAACAAATTTTTTTTTGGTTGCATTAGGCCGTTTACGGCATAGTGGATGAATCCAACAAAATATATAGAGTTAACAACACTAATCATGCTTCTCTTTAATTAATTCGGTAATCCCAAACCCACAACCATAAATAGATTGATAGTTTTTTGTGCAAACAATAAGAAAATGGATAATTTGAGGGATTTTGTGTTGTTTTCTTTTTGTAATAACTCAAATTTTCCTAGAAAAAATAATCCAAATTTAAACTAACAAATCATAGAAAATAGAGTCTTAAATAAATTCCGCTTATAGTCCTGTAATAATAAGCAACAACTGAATTGAGTAGAATAAGTTTTTGATTTGGCCTTCGCAAACAATCGTGCTTCAACCTTTCAAATACACACACATATATATATATATATATATATATATATGTGTGTGTGTGTGTGTGTGTGTGTGTGTGTGTGTAAGAACCACATATTAGAATCTTACATACAGAAATCTTATTTCCAGAATAAATCTAAAAATATGTTAGAATAGAACAGGGAAGAAGAATAAGTTAGAAAGATAGAAGAAGAACCTAAATCTTTTTTCTTTTTCGGAATTAGCAATGACAGAAAGGCATCATGGAGGCGTGGAGAAGAATGGTTGTAGGGTTTTAAGCGTGGGTTTTGAGATCTTATTTATAGTTGACAATGTGTATACAGACCACTAAATTCAACAGATTTAATCTAAGTAGTTCGTTTGATGAAATTATAAGTAAGTCCTCCTTTTAGAGAACACCCTCACTTAGCACCCTATAGGAGGGCGGTCAACTAGGGCGATCAACACCCCTCATGGAGGGGAAGTGGACCCCCTTTTGGGGTTGAACCCAGGAGATAATGTCTCATGTACGTTACTTTTTATTAATTCTTTGATTAATTCTGGTTGATTTGTTACCTTATTTAATTATTCTTATCCCTATTAGGTATTAGTATATACACACAAGTTTGAATTCAAAAAGAATATTCTTTTCATGCTTATCCAAATTAATATATTCCAAGTTTGTATATTTATTTCTTTGAAATTCAAACTTTGTACATTAATATATACGCATAACTTAACTTATTCATATTTTCTGCATACAGACTCCGTTTTCACTAACTAAAATATGAAAACGGATCAAAATCTCACCATGAACGCAATTACAATACTTTGTGTCACAATTCCCAATTTTCCAAAAATTCTATTTTCAACCCATTAATATTTTATTAATTTATTATTTTTTATATTTAATTTAATCATCTATGACTATTTATGGTATATTTTATGGTGTGTTACGGAAAAGGTCACAAACGTTAAATTTCCATTTGTTATGGAATTTATTACTAAACGTTTATTCCCATAAGATGGTAATACTTCATATTCAAACACACAATAACAACAAACACTTATTTGATATATTACCGTAATTTACGTAGATTCAGATGGATAAGATTTATGTATATATATTTTTATAATTTAAACGCAAAGTTAACGTAGTTACTATGTTATATTTTATTATTATTTATTAATTATGTTCTGGTCTAAACTAACGAAAAAACAACCCTTTTTGTGTTTAATCTTGTATTGAGATTCAAAAACTTATAAAAGGCTAGTTACTGTAATTATTGTATATTTTGTCCAAACCATTTTAAAAGAGGAAAACAGACACGATTCAAATCACAAGAAAATATACTAGTATTTGTTTAGAATAAATGTTGCAAACTACGTATAAAATATGTGAATTTGCACATTTCTTCTTATATGAATTATTTATGTTCCTTGTAGATTTTAAGTAATGGCTTTATTTGCATAAAGAACAAAAAGGAAAAAACTTACAATAACCAAGTAAAACCAAAAACAATATCAGATACAATAGGATTATCAATTTCTTTAACTCAATACTATATAAATCATAAATCAACACCTAGCCCTATGGATTTAGAATAAAACTACAAATGTGAAGGAAGTGCTGGGATTGATTTCCAGATCCGAGTTGTTTGCAATAACCAAAATAACTCAAGAATAATTGTAGGCAAAAGATGGTAATAACTTTATAAGGCCTACAAATCCATACTAACCAATTTTCATAATAATTCAGATTTGACAAAATACACAAATTTGTCACTTTTAGGTAAACAATTTCAATTAAGCACAAACGAATTATATAGGTTTATCATAAACGATGTAAATAATTTCTAACTCACCCGAAAGCTACGCAAATCCAAGTTTTACATGGCTTTTAGGCCTAAAATTCCCAAATTTTATAGATCTCCAATTTATTTCAAAAAGGGGATAAACAAACAAAGATTTAGATTTATGGATCTGGGAAAAAAATAGGAAAAGAAGGAAATTTAATTTCTTTGATTATCTATTCGTTGCACCATTTATTTTTCTTAGATCTGAATCTAACCCCTCCAATCTTGCGAATCTGATTTATATATGTTTATAATTTATGTTTTAGAAGAGGTTAGAGGATATAAAATGGCAAAGCTTCGCTGATGCCATCGAAAATAAATAAATAAGAGAATAGAGGTTTAATCCTTTATTTATAGGCGTAGGAATGACCTTAGACCGTTAGATTTAGTTTAATAAAGAGCCGTCTGTGTGGTTTTTTTTTGTGTGTGTATATATTATATATTATACGAAAATCAAGTCGCCGCCTATTGCCTATGTTATATTAAGCGCTAAGCGAGGCAAGCCGATGGAAGTCTCGTTTTGCTTAATGTCGCTTAAGCGACGCTTAAGCACTGTTCAAGCGCTAAATCCATTCGTAGTCTATCTATGCCTAATGGCTCTTAAATAGCGCCTAATTAGCGCTCAAGCAATGCTTAACTATTATATAAGTAATGCATCACATAATACTATACATAAATGCTGAAGTTTAGGCCAAGCGCTACTAAGCGCTGGAAAAAGCGTGCTTAAGCGCTAAAAAAGCGTGCTTAAGCGCTAGCTGCTTAATGCCTTCCACTTTTTGAATTAAGCTACGTATTTGCCAAAACTGCTTAAGTGCTGCTTAATCGCGCTTTTCATAACATAGCCTATAGGAATCGACCAAGCGGTCGAGCTGACAGAAGGTTGGGGCACTTATATATATAATACTATATATAAAAGATTATGCATTATTTATTTTTCATCCGTTTTCGTGTTTCATCCGCATCTTTTTCATACGGACTCCGTTCGCGAAACTCCAAACACGAAAGTTGACCAGAATTCCGCCATGAACACAATGGTGCAAGTTTTATGATCAAATTCCATCATTTGCGAAAATTTCATTTTTCAAGACCTAATTAAATAATTAAATTAATTATCGTTACAAGTACGGGTTGTTACATTCTTCCCCCCAAAAAAAAATTTCATCCTGCAATTTTATCGGTAACAAAGTCATCGCGCTGACATCTAATTTTATCAAAACTTCATAACCAATTAGTCTACATCCAATTTTGCAACCAACGTGGGCAAGTGCACAGTGTACATAATGAATTACAACCACAAAATATGTGTGAATAATGATTCTAAATTGGATCCTCTTATATATAGCACTTTAGTTAGAAAACACTTTTGAAAACATGATGGAAACATCCTAAAATATACAGGCAGTTCTATATGAATGCAAATTTTGAAAATATATTTCACTTATAACCCTTACACAACTACAAATTAAAGTGCGAAGAAACCAATTTTACATTCAAACCCTACCTTCCAACGCGTCAACACATCTAAATCATCTTCGGTTTATTTTCTCCTATGTCGTAAAAAGGAAATCAAAGCAGAGAAATTCAATGTTTCGTCCACTCACAAATGTTCCAATTCTCATCCTATAGTGGAATTTTACCCCAATAGACCCAAAATACTCTAAAAATTTCCTACTGTAGATTGCATAGATGGCCTAAGACAAGTTCTAACATGTAAGATAGTTAATTAATTACTTGTACGCATCGTTGACAAGGTATGAGAACAATGTTTCCTTGACTAAAATAACCTTCCCTTTGTTACGGTTAACGTTTTTTTTTTTGCATCGTCCTCACTAGTGCCCTACTAAAACATGCAAACAAACAATCCAAAATCTTCATTATTCTTTAGATGTGACTAAAAATTGAAATTTACCATAGTAGTAAATTTCCACAATAAAAGTCCATATGTAAAATTTTGAAATTCCTTTTTAATACCGTTCTACTTTCCTTATCAGATTTTCATAAAAACAATTTTTTGAGTAATGTGCACTTTACTATATTTAAACCATATATTTTATACTAACAAATGTTTAAATATATGTAAACTACTTTACCCAAATCTTTGCTTTTACATAAATCAGACTAAAAGAAAGCAATTAAGACAAAATGATTTTTTTTCAAACGGCCTTTGCAAAAGTTTCTAAAATATATTTTGCAGAAACTCAAACGATTCGAGTCGCATGTTCATGTAGAAGGAAGCCGGTCAAGCGAAAATAGAAAATCAAAACCACACACAAAACTAAGAATAAATCTTAGCTCAAAAGGAACATGCGACAAATAATAATTATACCCATGACGAAACAAACGCAAAAACTGTCCTTAGCTAAAATTTATTCAGTGCAGAATTTTATACTTTCCAGCTTTAAAACAACTATCAGTTAGATAATAAAATGAGATTTCATTTCTAATTTCAATACAACTGACCATGAAAGACAACACATATGAAATCCCATTACAATCGTCGTGCGATTTGTAAGAGCAAACACACTAACAACTACTAACATACTACTATAACAACAAAGATAAAATGATGGAAAAAGAAATATACACAAAATATGAGGCACTAAAGATATCACCTACAGGCTATGAGAAGGGCGAGCACCACGGCTGGAACTCGATCCGTTATCATGTCCATGCTAGGAACGCAAGAAGGAAAAAATACAACCAATCTTGTGCGTCTGTCGACGCTGCTCCCCGTGGACCTCGCGGAGTTCCTCTCGAATCTGCTGGAGCACTGCGTGTTGAGGGCTCACTTAGTCTATTGTGGAGGGTTATTGCTGCTCAACTGGAGCGGGAGGTGCAGGAATAGGAGCGGCGGGCAACTATATGCTCATCCTCTTGATAGACGTACGGTCAATGGTGGTTGGGGTCTTCTTGAACACTGGCTCCACATGAAGAGTTACCCCATAATGTCTAAAGACATGGCCGAGAAGATGGAAATAAGAAAAATGAACCCTATGAGTACCTGCAAAAGACTCTGAGAGATGGATCGTTAAAACGCATACCCAGTTTATGGCTATGCCATCAATAATAACCTAAGTGGTGCGACGCGTAGAAGGGTAGATCTGCTCCAGACTTCCCGTCTTGCGAATAATGTTGTGTTGGATGATGCGCACAACAAAATGGGCGATGGGATGCAAATTACTGATGTCGCAGTCACCGATAACTCCTAAAAAGATACAAGAGAGGACCTGAGGTTCCGTCATTTCAGTGTTGTCCAAATCCTCTCCAATAACGGAAATACCTCGAATTGTTGCTAGATCCTGATCGATAAGCTCAATAGGAATGCCCTTCACCTCAGAACGAATAAAGCTCGAACCCTCATCAAAGTTTACAGCCATCTAGATGTCGAACAGACAGAAACATCATGGTTAACACTCGATCTTGAAAGTGTCGTAGCGTAGAATCGGTGCCATACCTATGGAGATGAACAGATCCTCCAACTGAAGTGGTGAAAAATAAAAAAAAATCACCGGGCGTCCTTGGAGACACTCATAATTCTCCGTTTCCATGAAGGTCTCTATTTTCTTCAAATTGCGCAAAAGCCACGCAACCTCTAAAGGCATGAGGCTGGGATATCACGCAAGGACGTCGGAAGCCCATGGATGTGCCATTGAAGGAAATAGCAAAAATTGTCGAAATCGACACGGGAAGCTGCAGACCTAGAGTATAGGATGGGCTAGATCTGAATCACAAGGATTTTGGAAGTTATTAGAGGCTAAACGGAGATAAGAGGCTTGAGTTTGGGGGTTGGGAAATGGAGAAAATGGGTTTTGGCAGTGACGAAATGAGGGAGAGGTAGGTTGGAATGATATATATATATATATGTTGGTTTTCCTTGCAAATCGGGATGGGCTCGATCGTGCATAAGGAGAAGTGGTCGACTGTAACAACCCGCAAAAATCAGAACCAATTTAAAATTTTTATTTTAGAAAATTTTAATGAATTTTGACAATATAAAATAATTTATTTAAATAATAATGATCACAAATTTGATTTAAATCGAAGTTAGAATGAATGATTTAATTTTAATTAACAAAAGAGTTAGAAATAAAGCGGTAGTTTGAAATGTCAAACTTGAACTTTGACTGACCGTACAGGATGCAAAATTTAACGGATTTTAGTGAAACCAAAAATATTAGAATCTATTTAAAAATATCTTTCCAACGAATCCGAAAAATCGAAATTTCATAACGGGAATCAAAAGTTATGTCAAAATTAAAATCTAGGAAGGTCGCTATGAAATTTATAAGGGCCAACATGCTACATTTTGCATACGAAGGAATTTGAACTCGAAACCACTTCCATTGAGTTCAGAATGAAGTTTCTGCATTGAAAAACAGTAAACACTTATATATTTTGAGTTTCGGGATTTATTTGTTTAAAAATGTATTTTTAATATTAAATATAGTGGCCTTAAAAATAGTCATTTTTCAAACGACCTCTGTTTTCGATGAAATCACTTTTGTTGGAACCAGAATGTCAAATTATTGCTAGGTTCCAATTTTCAGAATTTTTCGAATTAATATGTGAACGTGGGAAAAGAAAACGTGTTTTGACTATTTTAGTTAAATTTAACCGCCTTAAAAATAGACATTTTCCAAACAGTCTCAGAATTCGATGAAATTAGTCTCGTTAGAACCGTATCGTCATAAGAAAGCTAAAAATATTTTTTTTAGAATTTTTAGAGGTCGTATGTGGCCCCGGCGTATTTAAATGTACGGTATAAATTAAATAATTAATTTAATATTGTATTTTCAAGTAAAACTGAAAAAAAAACTGCTGTATATTTCGGAATTGGAGCCCGGGCCATAGCCCATCGCGTTCAGAAGGCCTCAAAACGTTAAGATCGACAGTAAGCAGGCCCAAATCCAAGAAAGTCCAAAAATCCACTTTATTTCACGAAATTCGGAATTAAACATTAAAATAATATTAAAAATCCGAAAACCCTAATTTTCTAATGGCCAGCCGCCGCCCAGTTTTCGATGGCCAGAATTGCTCCAACTTCAAATGCTTAGATCTCTCAATCCGTTCGACGAAATTCGACGTATGATATACCAAATCAAAGAGAATTTAGAGAGCTATAAATCTATACGGTCAAGATCGGGTTTTGATTCACGGATTTCGCGAATTCTCACCGGGAAGGGGCTGCGTTTATTGGTGGTTTGTGGGTCCCTAGGGCGTGCGAGTTGGGCCCCACTCACGGCGGAGGTAGGTGGCGCGATGGCCTTCGGGACGACGGAGTTTGATCGGCCTCTGGTGGCCTCGGGTTGCGTGCGTTCAGAAGGAGGAAGAAGCATGATGGGTTCGGCCGACGTGAGGTGGTGAGGAAGAAGGAACCCGTCTCTTTTTATCTAATATTATTTTATTATTTAAAATATTTTAATTTTTCAATCTTTAAAAATACATAACTTCTTCATACGAGGTCCGTATTACAAACCGTAAATTGCGTTGAAATCACAAAATTAAGAGCTTCGCGATGGCGCAGACCTCAGCTGAAACGGAGACAGTAAAATTTTGGCCAAAAATTCAAGGTGAGGATTCTAATTTTATTTGTTTAATTAGTTATAAATTATTTTCTTGCATTAAAAATAATTGTTTGATCATTTAATTCTGACCTGAAATGTTGGGTGTTGTTTGGAGTGATAATTATTGCTTGTTGAATGATTGTTGTACATGATTTGCAAATCCGCTTGGAATTATATATATCTTATTTGCGGTTGGAGAATTGGATCTAAAATGAGATTCAAAACATATTTTATTCAGTATATATATATATATATATATATATATTTTGTTCATATAAAAGATCAAATGTATAAGACAACAAATTTTGTAAATTTGTTGAATTAGAATTTTCAACACCTATAAAACACAGAATTTCGGTCAATTTGTTAAAACAGAATTTGCAACAAAATACAAAATAAAAAAACAAATAAAAAAACAAACATTGTTGTTATATTTTTTGAACTAGATTTTCAACAAAATTGTTTATCAACAAAAAATATATATATATATTTGTGTAATGTTATTTACTTTAAAGGTACGGAATTAAAAGAAAATCAACATTTTCTTTGTAAAATGTTATATTAAAAGAGAATCAACATTTTCTTTGTATGATGCTACATTAAAGAAAATTAACATTTTTATTTGAAATGAGTTATGCATACAAAAATCACTTTTTTGTTCGCATTAAAAAGTATGAAATGAACATGTATATTTTTATATAGTAAAGTTGATATTTTTACTTTGTAAAATAGAAAAGATAATATTTTCACATTGTAAAATAGTAAAGTGATATTTTTACTTTGTAAAATAGAAAGATTAATATTTTTACATTGTAAAATAGAAAAGATCATATTTTTACGTCGTAAATAGTAAAGCTAATATATTATAAATATAAAAGATGATATTTTTGCATTGTACATAAAAAAAGAAAGATGTTTTTACATTGTATGGAATGAAACATATTTTTATATGTTATTTATGAATTTTCATCGCATGAAATAAATAACATTTTTATATGTTATTTATGAATGATTTTTCATCGCATGAAATAAATAACATTTTTATATGTTATTTATGAATGATTTTTCATCGTATGAAATAAATAACATTTTTATATGTATTTATGAATGACTTCACACCGTATGAAATAAATTACATTTTTTGTATGTTATTTATGAATGAATTTCCACCGTATGATTAAAATTACAGTTTCATACGTAATTAAAAAGGTGAATTTACTTTGCATAACAAAAGTTACATTTTTATATGTAATTTATATATGAATTTGCATCGTATGACAAAAATTGCATTTTTCTATGATATAAAAATGTAAATTTACATTGCATGATTAAAATTACATTTTTCAATGTAATCTAGAGATGAAAAATAACGGCAGAATGAAAATTACATTTTTACTTGTAATTAAAATGTGAATTTGCACTGTAGGATAAAAACTACATTTTTAGATGTAATTTAAATATGAATTTATGTTGTATGATAGGAATTACATTTTTCTATGTAAGTAAAATATGAATTTCCATCGCATAATAAAGATTACATTTTTCTACGTAATTTAGATGTGAATTAGAACGATAAAATAAAAATGACATTTTTCTATGTAATTTATATATGAGTTATAACGGTATGATAAAAATTATATTTTTTAATGAAAAAGAACAAAATAATGTGAATCCTTTTATTTACATTTTCTATTGTAAATGAAAAAGAACAAAATAATGAGAATCCTTTTATTTACATTTTCTTTTGTAAATGAAAAAGAACAAAACTATATGAATCACTTTTATTTCTATTGTAAATAGAAAGATCAAATCATGTGAACCTTTTTTTACATTTCTTATTATAAGTAAAATGAGGTAATTATGTGAATTTACTATTTTGTATAAATAATAATAGAATCCTTTTGTTTACATTTTCTTTTGTAAATGAAAAAGAACAAAATAATGTGAATCCTTTTATTTACATTTTCTATTGTAAAGAAAAAGAACAAAATTGTGTAAACCATTTTATTTACATTTTCTATTGTAAAGAAAAAGTAAAAAGAGAGTTATATTTCTTATTTGCATTTTTAGATGCAAGTAAAGCATAGAAAGAAAATTATACTTTTATTTGTCATTGTTTTGTTAAACAAAAGTAAAAGAGTTAAAAAGACATTTTATTTACCATTGTTTTGTTAAATAAAAGTACAAGATATAAAAGAACATTTTTATTAACATTGTTTTGTCAAATAAAAAGACAAATACATGAGATACACTTTTATTTGTGTTTTATGTACAAATTAAAGTACAAGATTAGAAATACACTTTTATCTACACTGTATTTGTTGAAATAGAATTGCTAACAAAATGAATGTATCACTTTACTCATCTTTGTTGAAAACAAAAATTAGGTGAAAATATAAGAATCACTTTTATTTTCATAATATACAGTAGAATTTATACGCAAATATAAAATCCAATTTTTATTTGCAAAACTTGCATTAGAATTTATATTCTAATATACAATTGTATTGTTGGTCAAAATATACACTGAAAAGTATTGTTAAGAAACTTCATACAAATATAATGGAATATATATTCCATTTGTCATCCGCAATAAAGCTATATAAATAAATTACTGTTTATGTGACTTTAGAAGTATATAGGGAAGTCATACGAGTAAAATACATTTTACTCGCTATACGTGACATGTTTAGTGGAATTGAAATTGGTTAAACCTATTAACCAATTATGTATTTACTTATTTATATGAACTGTTGTTGGCTGAAAACCCCACATGGGTATTGGGACGATACTTGACTGACACAAATCCCAATGTTTAATTATATGTCTATCGATTGATCGACAGGCTGCGATGAGCGTTATTGTTTCATTTTAATGCTCACACAGTTGACATTGTCACTCTGGTTGTTAATGGATGGATTGAGGATTATTTCCCGTTATTACCCTATACATGAAATGTATGAAACCGATATGACCCAAATTATATGGTGCATGGTTGAGTCGCATTCCAATGCAGAATTTCTTTTTAAATAAAGAATGTTTACATAATAAAAGAATTTTTGTAAAATAAAAGATTTTGTATTATAAAGAATATTTTACATAAATAATATTTTATTGATTATTTTAAAATATTTTTTCTAATATTTTTAGGATAAATCTTTTATTTAAGATCATTAGATCTTAACAATTATGTTTGGTGATTGATATGTAGATTGGATTTGTAGTGGACGATGTTTTAAATAACATTTATCCTTTAATCCAATTTACATTGAAATTATTATTTGAAATTTATAAATCTATTTTATAAATTTAAAGAAGATTTTTCTAAAATTAGAATTTTCCAAATTAATATATTAAATTGGAATTAGGTGGAAATTCGATTGATAATAATCGAGATGGGCTTCTGTAAAAGAAGACCGATATTATATATGGAATTTAAGAGGCTTTGCCGTTATCCCATGTATAATATTAGTCCGATACAGAAATTTATAACGATTATTTGTTGATTTGGTTTCTGTAGAAATTCCACATTTTGGAAATTGGTCTTGGGTTTATCGTGAACTGTGTTTTAAATGACACTAGTTCTTTAACCCAATTTAAGACAAGATTGGTTTATTGAAATTAATAATCTTGTAATAATGATTCTTGTATTAAAAATCAAAATTGGAATATTAATAAATCTTTTTAAGATTAAAAATTTAATTTATTTTATCTTTGATAAAATTAATGAGAATCTTTTAATATATATAATATTTTTATTAAAAAAAAAAGAATGTTCAGAGTTGGAATGTGGCGTATGGTTGATTTTAATTAAGAATACGCGAGTTATTCAGAAAGACCGGGTCTAACCCATTCTGAATAATCATCACGACGATCAAGAGTCGAAGATGAAGACGGTGACAGAAGACCGGAGAGCTTCACATCGTTTGGTTGATGGTGACTGATATCTTGAATTGGGACTGATCCCCCAAGGCAAGGTAAAAGGTGATGATCTTCCAGACGTACTGAAGATCGACGGATACGTTGTTTCGTTCAGACCCAGAACAGACTTGTAAATGGATAGCATGCCTGACATTGAAATTTATTTCATGTAATTAAATTGGTTTTTATTTAATATATAAATGCATGGTGGTGGAGGATTTATTCCCTTGCTTAACACCCTTTTGTATGTTAAATAATTACCGATCGCATGATATGAGTTGTTGATGTGGTATGCCAAGTTGCACTTGATCAAGGCTTATTGTTGCAAAGCAGAGCTTTGTGGGATGATCAAAGCATAGTCTATTTAGGCATAGCTTTGTGTAACGTGACTTCGCGAGCCTCACATCCCGGTAGAGTCTAAAACGGGAGAAGGGAACGCAGGGAGTGCACACGTTTCTTTCTAGCTAGCGTGATGCCAGGGACCTACCAGCGCTGGAATTTATTCATTGTGGTTGTTGGATTTTTCGAGGCCTCGGTTTATGCGGTCGCCACTGGCCGTATTATAGGTCCAAAAGGACCGGGGAACGTGTGTTCAGGCATTTCTAATCCACAAAAATAAGTGTGGACCGGCCCTGCAGGATCCAAGGGTTGGACAGAGTACCAATCCTGGGGCATTTGCTAGAATGTCTCGAATCGGTAAGGATCTCCTCCCTAGCCTTGACTCAGATGGAAACCTAAATTTCCAATATGACATCACGCGGTTTTGATTGTATACCTATATATGGCGACATAGTGGGATGGGGCACTCATGCCGTCTAGGATTGATACATTTACTTTGATGTATTTCAAATTGGTTGCAAACTATTATTATATAATACCGTGTTTATCGTATCAAGCATCTTTTGATCATTATAAGGTAAAACCCTATCCTCCGGTTTGCGTTGCATTGTGTGATGGGACTTGGGTCTTATAATGGTTTCATTTTTCTAAAAAGCGTTGCGTTATTTTGATGATTTACTTTAGGCATGCACTGGCAATCCATAGGAGAAAACCCGTTCCGCGAAAGTGGCGTGGCCCTGTGATTAGCCTTATTATATTATATAGGTTAAGTAGAATTCTCACACCAGTCCCATGACTGACCTGTAGTTTGTCCACTGGCAAACTCGGGTGCCCATATTTTCCACATGGGCAGTCGAGTAGCTATTTTTGCAGATATATTAAACAGGATTCTGGGTTGAAGCTTAAAGCTGTGTCCAGAGATGGAGAGTCTTCCACTTTGTTCTTCCGTTGCAGTATATTACATTTTTTGTATTTATCTTCCGCTGTAATTATATTCCAATGTACTCTGATATGTATATTCCGTACTCTGATGTAACATTTATTATAGTGTTATAAAAGTCTTCTATTATCTGTTGTAATGTGTTGTATGCCCAAAGTTAAAGTATTCGTAGATTTTCACTTTTTGGGTCAGACCTGTGTGGTTTATGGTCAATTCAAAGGGTGGAAATTTGCGGGTCTTTACAGTTGGTATCAGAGCTCTGGTTAGCTCAAATCTTTGGGGTACAACTTGTTAGAACTGAACAAAAGACTCATCAGAGATTGGATTAGTAATGTCCAATAAGAATACTCATTAGAGATAGGATCAGCAATATCCTAGAATGAGTAAACTCGTTAGAGATGGGGTTAGTAATGCCCTAGAACGAGTTAAGAGTTACGAATTTATAATTAACGTATTTTTGATATTTATAATTTATTCTTTGAAATATGATTTATGTATATATAAAGTTATATATATATATTGAAAATATAATTAACCATAAAAATTTAAAATTAAGATTAGTTAATTTTACAATTTTTAGCTATGCCCCTTTTCGAGGACGAAAAGTTTTTAAGTGGGGGCGATTGTAACAACCCGCAAAAATCAGAACCAATTTAAATTTTTTATTTTAGAAAATTTTAATGAATTTTGACAATATAAAATAATTTATTTAAATAATAATGATCACAAATTTGATTTAAATCGAAGTTAGAATGAATGATTTAATTTTAATTAACAAAAGAGTTAGAAATAACGCGGTAGTTTGAAAAGTCAAACTTGAACTTTGACTGACCGTACAGGATGCAAAATTTAATGGATTTTAGTGAAACCAAAAATATTAGAATCTATTTAAAAATATCTTTCCAATGAATCCGAAAAATCGAAATTTCATAACAGGAATCAAAAGTTATGTCAAAATTAAAATCTAGGAAGGTCGCTATGAAATTTATAAGGGCCAAAATGCTACTTTTTGCATACGAAGGAATTTGAACTCGAAACCACTTCCATTGAGTTCAGAATGATGTTTCTATATTGAAAAACAGTAAACACTTATATATTTTGAGTTTCGGGATTTATTTGTTTAAAAATGTATTTTTAATATTAAATATATTGGCCTTAAAAATAGTCATTTTTCAAACGACCTCTGTTTTCGATGAAATCACTTTTGTTGGAACCGCAATGTCAAATTATTGCTAGGTTTCAATTTTCAGAATTTTTCGAATTAATATGTGAACGTGGGAAAAGAAAATGTGTTTTGACTATTTCAGTTAAATTTAAACGCCTTAAAAATAGACATTTTTCAAACAGTCTCAGAATTCGATGAAATTAGTCTCGTTAGAACCGTATCGTTATAAGAAAGCTAAAAATATTCTTTTTAGAATTTTTAGAGGTCGTATGTGGCCCCGGCGTATTTAAATGTACGGTAGAAATTAAATAATTAATTTAATATTGTATTTTCAAGTAAAACCGAAAAAAAACTGCTGTATATTTCGGAATTGGCGCCCAGGCCATAGCCCATCGCGTTCAGAAGGCCTCAAAATGTTGAGATCGACAGTAAGTAGGCCCAAATCCGAGAAAGTCCAAAAATCCACTTTATTTCACAAAATTCGGAATTAAACATTAAAATAATATTAAAAATCCGAAAACCCTAATTTTCTAATGGCCAGCCGCCGCCCAGATTTCGATGGCCAGAATTGCTCCAACTTCAAATGCTTAAATCTCTCAATCCGTTTGACGAAATTCGACGTATGATATACCAAATCGAAGAGAATTCAGAGAGCTACAAATCTATACGATTAAGATCGGGTTTTGATTCATAGATTTCGCGAATTCTCACCGGGAAGGGGCTGCATTTATTGGTGGTTTGTGGGTCCCTGGGGCGTGCGAGTTGGGCCCCACTCACGGCGGAGGTAGGTGGCGCGATGGCCTTCGGGACGGCGGAGTTTGATCGGCCTCTGGTGGCCTCGGGTTGCGTGCGTTCGGAAGGAGGAAGAAGCATGATGGGTTCGGCCGACGTGAGGTGGTGAGGAAGAAGGAACCCGTCTCTTTTTATCTAATATTATTTTATTATTTAAAATATTTTAATTTTTCAATCTTTAAAAATACATAACTTCTTCATACGAGGTCCGTATTACAAACCGTAAATTGCGTTGGAATCACAAAATTAAGAGCTTCGCGATGGCGCAGACCGCAGCTGAAACGGAGACAGTAAAATTTTGCCCAAAAATTCAAGGTGAGGATTCTAATTTTATTTGTTTAATTAATTATAAATTATTTTTTTGCATTAAAAATAATTGTTTGATCATTTAATTCTGACCTGAAATGTTGGGTGTTGTTTGGAGTGATAATTGTTGCTTGTTGAATGATTGTTGTACATGATTTGCAAATCTGCTTGGAATTATATATATCTTATTTGCGGTTGGAGAATTGGATCTAAAATGAGATCAAAACATATTTTATTCAGTATATATATATATATATATATATATATATATATATATATAAATTTTGTTCATATATAAGATCAAATGTATAAGACAACAAATTTTGTAAATTTGTTGAATTAGAATTTTCAACACCTGTAAAACACAGAATTTCGGTCAATTTGTTAAAACAGAATTTGCAACAAAATACAAAATAAAAAAATAAATAAATAAACAAACATTGTTGTTAAATTTGTTGAACTAGATTTTCAACAAAATAGTTTTTCAACAAAAATATATATATATATATATATATATATATATATATATATATATATATATATATTTGTGTAATGTTATTTACTTTAAAGGTACGGAATTAAAAGAAAATCAATATTTTCTTTGTAAAATGTTATATTAAAAGAGAATCAACATTTTCTTTGTATGATGCTACATTAAAGAAAATTAACTTTTTTATTTGAAATGAATTATGCATACAAAAATCACTTTTTTGTTCGCATTAAAAAGTATGAAATGAACATGTATATTTTTATATAGTAAAGTTAATATTTTTACTTTGTAAAATAGAAAAAATAATATTTTCACATTGTAAAATAGTAAAGTGATATTTTTACTTTGTAAAATAGAAATATTAATATTTTTACATTGTAAAATAGAAAAGATCATATTTTTACGTCGTAAAATAGTAAAGCTAATATATTATAAATATAAAAGATGATATTTTTGCATTGTACATAAAAAAAAGAAAGATGTTTTTACATTGAATGGAATGAAACATATTTTTATATGTTATTTATGAATTTTCATCACATAAAATAAATAACATTTTTATATGTTATTTATGAATGATTTTTCATCGCATGAAATAAATAACATTTTTATTTGTTATTTATGAATGATTTTTCATCGTATGAAATAAATAACATTTTTATATGTATTTATGAATGAATTCACACCGTATGAAATAAATTACATTTTTTGTATGTTATTTATGAATGAATTTCCACCGTATGATTAAAATTACATTTTTATACGTAATTAAAAAGGTGAATTTACTTTGCATAACAAAAGTTACATTTTTATATGTAATTTATATATGAATTTGCACCGTATGACAAAAATTGCATTTTTCTATGATATAAAAATGTAAATTTATATTGCATGATTAAAATTACATTTTTCAATGTAATTTAGAGATGAAAAATAACGGTAGAATGAAAATTACATTTTTACTTGTAATTAAAATGTGAATTTGCACTGTAGGATAAAAACTCCATTTTTAGATGTAATTTAAATATGAATTTATGTCGTATGATAGGAATTACATTTTTCTATGTAATTAAAATATGAATTCCCATCGCATAATAAAGATTACATTTTTCTATGTAATTTAGATGTGAATTAGAACGATAAAATAAAAATGACATTTTTCTATGTAATTTATATATGAGTTATAACGGTATGATAAAAATTATATTTTTTAATGAAAAAGAACAAAATAATGTGAATCCTTTTATTTACATTTTCTATTGTAAATGAAAAAGAACAAAATAATGAGAATCCTTTTATTTACATTTTCTTTTGTAAATGAAAAAGAACAAAACTATATGAATCACTTTTATTTCTATTGTAAATAGAAAGATCAAATCATGTGAACCTTTTTTTACATTTCTTATTATAAGTAAAATGAGGTAATTATGTGAATTTACTATTTTGTATAAATAATAATAGAATCCTTTTATTTACATTTTCTTTTGTAAATGAAAAAGAACAAAATAATGTGAATCCTTTTATTTACATTCTCTATTGTAAAGAAAAAGAACAAAATTGTGTGAACCATTTTATTTACATTTTCTATTGTAAAGAAAAAGTAAAAAGAGAGTTATATTTCTTATTTGCATTTTTAGATGCAAGTAAAGCATAGAAAGAAAATTATACTTTTATTTGTCAATGTTTTGTTAAATAAAAGTAAAAGAGTTAAAACGACATTTTATTTACCATTGTTTTGTTAAATAAAAGTACAAGATATAAAAGAACATTTTTATTAACATTGTTTTGTCAAATAAAAAGATAAATACATGAGATACACTTTTATTTGTGTTTTATGTACAAATTAAAGTACAAGATTAGAAATACACTTTTATCTACACTGTATTTGTTGAAATAGAATTGCTAACAAAATGAATGTATCACTTTACTCATCTTTGTTGAAAACAGAAATTAGGTGAAAATATAAGAATCACTTTTATTTGCATAATATACAGTAGAATTTATACGCAAATATAAAATCCAATTTTTATTTGCAAAACTTGCATTAGAATTTATATTCTAATATACAATTGTATTGTTGGTCAAAATATACACTGAAAAGTATTGTTAAGAAACTTCATACAAATATAATGGAATATATATTCCATTTGTCATCCGCAATAAAGCTATATAAATAAATTACTGTTTATGTGACTTTAGAAGTATATAGGGAAGTCATACGAGTAAAATACATTTTACTCGCTATAAGTGACATGTTTAGTGGAATTGAAATTGGTTAAACCTATTAACCAATTATGTATTTACTTATTTATATGAACTGTTGTTGGCTGAAAACCCCACACGGGTATTGGGACGATACTTGACTGACACAAATCCCAATGTTTAATTATATGTCTATCGATTGATCGACAGGCTGCGATGAGCGTTATTGTTTCATTTTAATGCTCACACAGTTGACATTGTCACTCTGGTTGTTAATGGATGGATTGAGGATTATTTCCCGTTATTACCTTATACATGAAATGTATGAAACCCATATGACCCAAATTATATGGTGCATGGTTGAGTCGCATTCCAATGCAGAGTTTCTTTTTAAATAAAGAATGTTTACATAATAAAAGAATTTTTGTAAAATAAAAGATTTTGTATTATAAAGAATATTTTACATAAATAATATTTTATTGATTATTTTAAAATATTTTTTCTAATATTTTTAGGATAAATCTTTTATTTAAGATCATTAGATCTTAACAATTATGTTTGGTGATTGATATGTAGATTGGATTTGTAATGGACGATGTTTTAAATAACATTTATCCTTTAATCCAATTTACATTGAAATTATTATTTGAAATTTATAAATCTATTTTATAAATGTAAAGAAGATTTTTCTAAAATTAGAATTTTCCAAATTAATATATTAAATTGGAATTAAGTGGAAATTCGATTGATAATAATCGAGATGGGCTTCTGTAAAAGAAGACCGATATTATATATGGAATTTAAGAGGCTTTGCTGTTATCCCATGTATAATATTAGTCCGACACAGAAATTTATAAAGATGATTTGTTGATTTGGTTTCTGTAGAAATTCCACATTTTGGAAATTGGTCTTGGGTTTATCGTGAACTGTGTTTTAAATGACACTAGTTCTTTAACCCAATTTAAGACAAGATTGGTTTATTGAAATTAATAATCTTGTAATAATGATTCTTGTATTAAAAATCAAAATAGGAATATTAATAAATCTTTTTAAGATTAAAAATTTAATTTAATTTATCTTTGATAAAATTAATGAGAATCTTTTAATATATATAATATTTTTATTAAAAAAAAAGAATGTTCAGAGTTGGAATGTGGCGTATGGTTGATTTTAATTAAGAATAAGCGAGTTATTCAGAAAGACTGGGTCTAACCCATTCTGAATAATCATCACGACGATCAAGAGTCGAAGATGAAGACGGTGACTGAAGACCGGAGAGCTTCACATCGTTTGGTTGATGGTGACTGATATCTTGAATTGGGACTGATCCCCCAAGGCAAGGTAAAAGGTGATGATCTTCTAGACGTACTGGAGATCGACGGATACGTTGTTTCGTTCAGACCCAGAACGGACTTGTAAATGGATAGCATGCCTGACATTGAAATTTATTTCATGTAATTAAATTGGTTTTTATTTAATATATAAATGCATGGTGGCGGAGGATTTATTCTCTTGCTTAACACCCTTTTGTATGTTAAATAATTACCGATCGCATGATATGAGTTGTTGATGTGGTATGCCAAGTTGCACTTGATCAAGGCTTATTGTAGCAAAGCAGAGCCTTGTGGGATGATCAAAGCATAGTCTATTTAGGCATAGCTTTGTGTAACGTGACTTCGCGAGCCTCACAGCCCGGTAGAGTCTAAAACGGGAGAAGGGAACGCAGGGAGTGCACACGTTTCTTTCTAGCTAGAGTGATGCCAGGGACCTACCAGCGCTGGCATTTATTCATTGTGGTTGTTGGATTTTTCGAGGCCTCGGTTTATGCGGTCGCCACTGGCCGTATTATAGGTCCAAAAGGACCGGGGAACGTGTGTTCAGGCATTTCTAATCCACAAAAGTAAGTGTGGACCGGCCCTGCAGGATCCAAGGGTTGGACAGAGTACCAATCCTGGGGCATTTGCTAGAATGTCTCGAATCGGTAAGGATCTCCTCCCTAGCCTTGACTCAGATGAAACCTAAATTTCCAATACGACATCACGCGGTTTTGATTGTATACCTATATATGGCGACATAGTGGGATGGGGCACTCATGCCGTCTAGGATTGATACATTTACTTTGATGCATTTCAAATTGGTGGCACACTATTATTATATAATACCGTGTTTATCGTATCAAGCATCTTTTGATCATTATAAGATAAAACCCTATCCTCTGGTTTGCGTTGCATTGTGTGATGGGACTTGGGTCTTATAATGGTTTCATTTTTCTAAAAAGCATTGCGTTATTTTGACGATTTACTTTAGTCATGCACTGGCAATCCATAGGAGAAAACCCGTTCCGCGAAAGTGGCGTGGTCCTGTGATTAGCCTTATTATATTATATAGGTTAAGTAGAATTCTCACACCATTCCCATGACTGACCTGTAGTTTGTCCACTGGCAAACTCGGGTGCCCATATTTTCCACATGGGCAGTCGAGTAGCTATTTTTGCAGATATATTAAACAGGATTCTGGGTTGAAGCTTAAAGCTGTGTCCAGAGATGGAGAGTCTTCCGCTGTGTTCTTCCGTTGCAGTATATTACATTTTTTGTATTTATCTTCCGCTGTAATTATATTCCAATGTACTCTGGTATGTATATTCTGTACTCTGATGTAACATTTATTATAGTGTTATAAAAGTCTTCTATTATCTGTTGTAATGTGTTGTATGCCCAAAGTTAAAGTATTCGTAGATTTTCACTTTTTGGGTCAGACCTGTGTGGTTTATGGTCGATTCAAAGGGTGGGAATTTGCGGGTCTTTACATCGACCGCGAGGCATGAGGGCGGTTGACCCCCATTCGATCGCCAGCCAATTTTGGGGCATGACCTGAACCTACAACCAAAAGGGGTGGATTCGAATTCTAAAAATTAAAATTAAGTTATAATAAAATCTTATCGCCTTCCCGACTCCTCAAGAAATCTCATGTTGACATCTACCATCCGTCAAGTTGAGAAATTATTTTCCAACACCTCCAATAAGCTTCAATCTTCAAACGAACGAGTGAATTCTTTAAAAGTAAAACGTAGCTAGAAATACGAAATAAATTAAAATGTATTTTCCCCTCACATAACTGACCAACGACATAAATGATTTACGAAATCAAATACTCCATGCTGAATAGAATTTTTTCCTTAGTCTTTTCCGAGAGAAAATTTTGAGAACTTTTCAATATTAATTTCTTATTTATAAACCAAGGGTCTCATAATATAATTCCGTATTTACAATCTATATTCTAGTTAATGGCTGGAACAACCTTTCCACGTTTTGGATTGTCGAGATTTTAAGTCTCTAAAATGGCTATTTGTGATAATATCCATAAATCATCCAAAATATTTGAAAAGAGGAAAATTAAAAATCACAAGAAATTGATAATTATGGTTTCTTTATTTTGAGGCTTACTCCTTGTCATTTTCAAATTCTTTCTTCTACTAAAATGGATTATTTACTAAAATTTCACAAAACCCCATGATCCGAGACATAGTTGAATCTAATTTCTATGATTTATTTATTTTTTATTTTTAAAACAATTTCTTGAAATCCATACTTTAAATTTTTTGAAACCCTTTTCTTATTTCAGAACAGTTTCAAACTAAAATCCCCTGGGTCTATAAGGCTAAGGATTCAAGTGAACAACTCTATCGAAAGAAGATCCTGGTTTACGAAGGAATACATTTCGTAATTATATTTCTAGACTATAACGACATACTAATGTGAATTTCCCGTTTAATACCAAGAAAAGGTCATCAGCTAGAACTTCCAAACGAAACCAAAAATAAGAAATCGTGACTATCTCAGTTGTAACTAGCTTTTCAACTAGTCACCAGGCTCACATCCACGGGGTTCACCATATGTCTCCTCATGCTCTTCAAGACAAAATTGCTAAATGCACTGTGGGGGTAAATCAGGGTTAGTCGAATACTCGAATCCAGAATACTTCTAACTCTTAGTCGTTTAAAACCTATCTTAATTAAATAGGTCCATGACTATCTCATCGTCGAAGTAATCTTTAAAGTCGAGTAAGAAAGACGAAAGAAAATAGAAAAAAATTGAATACGTTGTCCCATTAATCCTAATTGTACGATCTAGATTAACCCTGGAGAGGGGTGAATATGGTTTATTGTAGCTTTGAGGAATATAAGATATATCACGACTAAGGTCATAATAGTATAAAGAGACACAAAAAATAAATGACATAGATTTTACCCATCTACGGCAAACCTCTGCCTACTTCTGTATTCCCCAAGGTTTCTATTAGAATTAAAACAATCTCTACACTTACAATTCACTGTAAACTCAAGACACCCTCTTCCAACTATTTTAATCCTATTCTCAAAACCATCACTGGCCTCGTACACTCAGAGATTATCCCTGTTACAAACCCTGTAACAAAAAGCCCTAGTTTAAAGCAAACTAGAAAACTATATGAATCGATTACAAAAGATTAAAAACAATTTAAAACCAATAAAAAAACCTTAAGTAAATTTAATAGTCGACCCCCTTCTTTGTTTTGACACTTTGGAAATAAAGCTTCCTCTTTGTTTCTTTGAGGGCAGCCGTAATAGAAATTAGGATTTTTGTCTTCTGGCTCAAATCACGACACTTTGGGATTTGATAAAAATGTCTCTCTGATGCCTCCCGATTGTAGTTAATCTCTGGTCGATGATTGGTTTTGCAGTTTGATTGAAAACACGAGTTATGTGAGTATCTCCAATTCACAATTATGATTGGTTTCTTTGTTGTTTTTGATACACATTTACCTATGATGATCGATGTATTTATAGGGTTTGAAAACCCTTGTATCTATGATTTCGATGCACTGATTTGGTCTTGATTTGCTTGATTACCCAGGGCATTGAATTGCTTGATGAATTGTCGTATGTGTGTAATTGGTTTCTGGAAATATGGTATGCCCAAAATTTTCTATGCAATTTCCTAAAAAAAAATGTTGCTGATTTTATCACTTTTATATCTGGAAAGAATTGTTCTTGCCAAAACTCTCTGAGCACGTTTGATGATTCATGCGTGAATTTCCAGAAATGAAATCTTTACATCTTTCTATTTTTAATCATTGATTGCATGAAAAATCACTTGCTAAATATTCTCTTGCCTGAAATTCTTGCATGCCTTTTAACTTGTGTTCATCACCTTGTTGTAGTGTGTACCTTCATTGATACATGTATACATATATTCATGTGTGTGTGTGTATATGTAATTGTATATGCTTTGTTGATCTGCCATGAAGTGTTTCCTTTTGTACATGAGCTTGTACACTGCTACTCCCATGTTGTAGTATTCACGTATCTGAGTTGCACCATGATTAAATTGTGCACATAACTTAATGTATGTAAACACACATTACATTTGAGCTTCTTTGGTGTTTACTTGTCTTTAGTGCATGCTTCTATTGGTATTAGCTGCACCCTTTGTGCATGCCACATCACTTGAACCAGTTTGCATTCTTGAACGGCATTTCCCATTTCAAAAAGCAATACATTGATTGGTTGTATCTGCTTGTATTTGTGTCCATTTTTTTTGACTTAGAGCTCTGACTTGTACATGTGATTGCTTGATATTCTCCATCTCTTCTTGATTCCATTCCATGTCTACTTCTGTGCATGCTGATTTATGTTGCATGCATCATTCTTGCTGCATGTCCAGTTGCCACATATGTGATGCCTTGTACTCTGTTTTGTCTTGACCAACCTCTTAATGCATATCCATGGCTGTCCCTATTAATGCTGCTTGCATACCACATTCATGCCTATGCTTAAGTATATTGGCACTTTCCATTTTGTTCCTGAAATCCTTGTGCCTTGTCAATTTGTCTTTTTGCACCATTAGCCCTTGACAGACTTGCACTTTCTCTTCCTCGTGCATTGACTTGTATATATGTCATGCGTTATTTCTATTGACTTTGTTCATAGTCTTGTGACTTGTTCATGCCAAGATTGAACTAGTTTGTACTTGCATTGCATATGTATATATATACACACATTGTTGTGTGTGTGTGTGTGTGTGTATATATCTGTGTGTGTGTGTATGCGTGCGTGCGTGCGCTTGTGCCACTTGTCTTTGTGTATTCGTGCTGCCTGAAACTGAAAAGCCTCTTGACCAAGCTTTGTTGGCTCCAGTTTTGTGTTTGTGCATATTTGCTTATGTCACCATGTCTAGATTTGATTTCTTTGTAACCTGCTTGGGTTCACCATGTGTTTCACTATTGCATGTGCATTTGCATTGATATTGATGGTGTTTGTGCAGTCTTGATCCCCAAGATCATACTTGTGTATACATGTGTATGTGTGTGTATAAATTTAGGCACACACATATGTTTGTGTATTCAAACTTGTTATTGCTAAGACTGCTCTAATTTGACTTTTGGGCTGATTTGATTGACTTGAATCACTTGTTGATGAATTGTATTGTCATGTGCATGTTTGATAACTCCTCTGCACATTATCAATATATATATATATATATATATATATATATATATGCATATACTCATATACAAGTATGTGTATACATGTATTGTGCATGTGCAAGTATATTTTGTATTTACATCAGCAGACCACCATATGTTGTGTCGTGGCTGGTCAAGATCAGCAGATTACAAATGTGAGTCGAGGCTGGTCTTGGTCTGCAGACAACTATAGCTATGTTGAGGCTGATCTACAAGCACTAGATGTATAGTCTACCTTGCGCTATTTACAGTGAGTCACTGTGAATATCACAAGCAGCCTAGACACAAATACATATATATACATATCAGACCAAGTAGAGAAAGATGATGAGAAACACATCAAAATTCTAAGGAAAATAAATTTTAAATAAATTTATATTTGTCTATAGTAAATTCTATTTTTGCTCTAGTTTACTATGTGTGTTTATATGACAGGTATACAGGTGACTAGACTGGATATTGAAGCAGCTAATGACACAATGTGTCAGTGTATGAGTGAAATTCTAGTGTTGTAGTGAGGAAAGAGTGTAATATGAACATAAATGTGAATTGAATGTATTATATTACTGTGAAATGTACAATAGTGGAGTCAGAAGTTTGTACTATTCCAAATGTTGAAATAAAATATTTATTTGAATAAATCACTGTTTAAATATTAAATTCTGGTGCAATAGCATTTTATTAAAATTAAATAATTATTTATGTATTGTGATGTAGTATAGAATAATACAATTACAAACACATTTATATTATAATATATATGTTTGTTATCATCAAACAAAAAACATATTGTTATATTCAAGACTAATTCGTTACTTCCTCTGATCGTCTAAACCTAAGCTCTGATACCAAATGTAACACCCCACACTTTTCCTAACCCAAAATTCGATTAAAAATTAAAACTCAAACTCATCCAAGAATGGAGAGTGTAAATATGGTACTTGCAAATAATGAGCATGAGCATAATCAGAGTGAAATAAAATTAACTCACGGTATAAACAAAATAAGATAATTGATACTGACTACCTTAAAGCATATCGCTACATCTATACCGAACTTGAGAGAACAAGAACCAGAAACCAAATTGATCACCTGCTTAGACACATATTCGCTGACCTAAACCTGAGAGTTGTTACGAGGATGGGTCAGAAAAACAAGTCCTTGTGAGTAGAAAATGTACAACATGTCTACAATACACAAATGTTGTCCGTTTGGTCAAAACCAAAACATATGCCTGATAAGGCTAGTAGTTCTAACCTTACCTTACTAAGATCTTCGTACGACGACTAACCATTATACTCAAGGTAGCATTCTCAAATGATAAAGATAACAATATAACAATACTAAGATAGTACACTCACTAACAATTATGAATCCTTTAAACCACCATTCAACCAATTAAGAGGTCGAATATCAACTACTCACTATTCTGAAAGGGGATTAATTATTTCTGTATATCCACATAAGACCTCACTACCAATAATAGATAAGGATGGATCCTTCCAGTAACTTAAGGCCTAAGGCAGACACAATGGTCACTTAATACCTTACTCGATGGTATATTCTACACTAGTATAAATAAGAGAACACTAGAGAAAAGTCCTTCTAATTCGAGGCTTCCTTCTTTCATGCATATACCCATGCCTTGCATAAGGTGAGAGACAGTAAGAAATCACTTAATACCTACGGGATAGGTAGACGACATCTCGTCATTTATGACCTTCCCCCGTCGGACCCTCCATGTTACTATCTAGTTGGCCTTATTAGATAATCTCTTAACCACCTACTACTTTACCAAATCCCAAGCCAGACACTCACCCACTCACCTACTACGTAGAGGAAGCAGACCAACATAGGGATTACCAAACTCATACCCAATAGCCATTTAATACTTCTTGTTTATGGGGAAGGGAGCTACATGATCACTTAATACCCTTCTAAGGGATGAACTAACTACTTAATACCTCTATCCCGAAGTAGGCTTACATTTACTAATTATTTCCTTTCTAAGATTTCCTCTTTTGGGATGGGAGGCGGGCCCTATCACCACTTAATACCTCACACTTGAGATAAACCTTATTTTATGAGATAATCCCCACTACACAATTAACTATTGTCATGGATTCCTATGGTTAATGATATCTTACATCAGTTGTACATATATCTCACATCAGTTGCCCAGAATTCCATCAAGAACGTAACGGTGCAAGTTTCATGGTCAAGTTCCAAATTTGTGAAATTTTTTCCATTTTCGGAACCTAATTAAATAACTAAATTAATTATCACCAAAATTCTAGATTGTTACATTAAGCTTTCTTTCGCTCGCATAATTATTTCGCTAAAATTTCATATAACACAATGTAGAGTGCTATGGGCGTGTAATCAATGAGAGACTGGTGGTTTTGTTTCTTTAGAATTAAACATATGAAAGCGTGATTGATTTCTTTGACTAATTAGTCTCTCTGACTTTTAAGGATAATGTTCATGGAATCCAAAAGATATACCTCAATCATCTCCTAAAAATTTAGTATTGAAACAATCAGGACTTGGACTTCCATTATCATCAATTTGGAAAACATCATTTTAAGTTCTTTAATTTCAAATGGTTTTTCGAATAATTACAACTTGCTAATGGTGTTTTCCTCCTTCCCTTCCTCTTCTTTCAACTTTGAATTGGCTTTCCCTCCCTTCCCACCTGTCCTCTAGAGCCACCTCCTCTAGTGAGTTCCAACTCAGTAATCTCGTCAAATCCTAATCTCTTCGTCCCTGACAATTCGTCTCCTCCTATACAAACACCTGATTTGGATCCAAAAAATTCTTTTGATCCATCTGCTAATCAAATTCAGGCCACGAATACCTCAACCGCTTAAATTAGATCCACCAACACTGCACCAGATGATCCCATCATCAAATTGTCAGATATACCTTCTTCTTCTAAACATCGGTTGATGGATCTCATGCTAGATACATTAATCATGCTAATTCTTCTTCTCTACCGTCATATTCACTTAAAACCATGTCCAACTCCAACCCTCTTCAGAACATCTCATCAAACACCTCAACTACGCCAATGCCAATGCCTTCTTGTCCTGTTAACCAGAATCCTCCACCAATTAGATCAGATTTTGCTTCGCTTTTTAAAGTTCTACCACGTAACGTTGGCAGCTTCAAGCCCATTCACTTTGATATACCGCATGATGCTGCAAAAAGGAATTTTTTTGATTTTATAAAGCAACAAGGTACAAATTATTGGAATGACTATGTTGTTGGTTTCTTCTTGGATGGTACTCTATCATATTCTACTATCGTAAAAATTTTACGTAAGCACTGGTAACTGAATGGTAAAGTTGACATTATGTTCGATGGATTCAACTTTTTCTTCAAATTCACTTATGAACATGAAAAAGAGAAAGTATTACATGTTGATCCTATTTTCATTCATGGTCGTATGTTTATAATAACGAGATGAGATCTCTCTATTGGTAGTTCACAATCTCAAATTAGGAAGGTACCAATCTGGATTCACTTGCATAGGATTCCCTTGATTCTTTGGACATTTTACAGCATCAACTGGCTGGTATGTCATATTGGTAAGTTAATTTTTTTTGATGAAAATACTGAAAAATTGCAACGATTTAAATATGCCAAAGCTTTAGTTGAAATAAATCCTAACTATGAATTGCCAAACAACATTGTAATAGATGAATTTGGAGTTACCTGTCCTTCAGTTCATGTGTCATATGATTGGAGACCTTCTATTTGCACCATTTGCAAAGTTTTTGGACAATACATAGTGGAGTGTGAGCTTAACCCAAAGAATCAGGCTATGGAGGATGATCAGTACCATGATCAAAAGGTAGAGGAGTACAGAAATAGAGGGGTGAATGAAGAGCAATATTGGAGGAATGGTCAGTTGCTAATAAGCAGAATGATGGGAAACAAGTAGTTAACGAAAAGAAACAGATGTGGGTTAGGAAAGTAAATACAGAAAATGCTCAGAAAGGTGAAACGGCAGTGTTTACTAATAAGTATGATGAGGATGATACTGGTAAAGAGGTGGAAGTGCAATAGAAAGTGAATAAAATTATAATTATTGATAGTGATTGTATGGTTCATGACTAAAGTGTGTCCAATGGAGGAAAAACGGCTTCTGTAAAGAAGAATTCAACTGAAAAGGAAGCTAATCTTTCTGAACTAAATAAAGGCAAACAAGTTATGGTGGACAGTGAAATTACAAATGAAGAAATTCAACTTCACAATAACTTCTCTATTCTGGAGAATTTATCCTCGTTGGAAGATACAGGTGATGCTTCTGAATTAATACCAGCAATTAACCGTGCTACAACTTCAAATTCTCTATCCTCACCTGACAACTCCATGTTCACACTTGACCTTACCACCACACATTATTTTACCCCTTCCAATGCCACAAAATGTTTCAATTCCTAAATCAGACGAGAAGGCAATGTCACATGAGAGTAAAAAGAGTAAGAGAGGGAGAAAGAAAAAGGCTCAAAATCAAACACCAAATCCAAATGATATTGAGGACTTAAATGATGGACAAGAATTTTCACCTAAGGATCTATGCCGAAGACATCACACAAAGAAATATCAAAAATACATACTAAGAAGCATCCCAACCCCCTTATCGAACCACTATCACAATGATGAATCCTAAATTTGCTTTCTGGAATGTTAGGGGTCTTCATTTGACCTCTAAACAATGTGATGTTAGAGTTTTGTTAGAGAAAATGACATTCAAGTTATTTACCTCTCTAAAACTAAATTAGACTACAATCTAACTATGAAAGCTGCTGCTCTCATTTGTCGAGGCCAGAATTTTGATCACAACCTATCTAATGCAAATTATGATCGGTTATTAACCATGTGGGACCCAAACTTCTTTTACTTGACTAAGAATGGTTCTTCCAATCAATATATTCACTTCCAATGTTTTTTCATTCCATCAAATTCTTCCTTCTTTCTTACTACTGTATATGCTCAGAACTCTTCTGCTTTACGACAAATCTTTACAGATAATCTTTCCACTTTGAATTCCTCTCCTAATCCATGGTTAATTGGTGGTGATTTCAATTATATGTTCTTTAATCTTTAGAAATCTGGTGGTTACTTACTCTCTCTCAAAGATATTGCACCACTTAACCAAGCATTATCTCAATCTTGCCTTACTCCCATTAGCAGCTATGGGTTTGATTTTACTTAGACTAATAGGAGTAAATCTGGCTTCCCAACACATTGCAAAGTTGATCGTATTTTTTCCAACATTCATTTCTTTAACCAATTGCCAAAATCCTTCTATTAAACCATGAATTCATCCCTTTTTAATCATTGTCCCTTACTTTTTCAATGGGGAAAGGATTATGCTATTAGCAGGGGTAACACCACTTTTTAATTTTTGGACTAAACATATGGAGTTTCCTTCTATTTTACTACAGGCTTGGTCACAGCAGTTCTCAGGAGATCCTATGCTAAAGCTTTCACGTAAGCTGAAGTCACTCAAATTTCTGTTAAGGCGTGGGCTGCTTTGCACCTTGGTAATAGTTCCAAACAATCATCTATGATAAGGCATGAACTAGCGCATATTCAGAAGCAATTGAATAATAATCCGTACAACATTGGCCTTCAACATGATGAAGTGTTCATAGAGAGTAGATTGAAGGAAGTTAAAGATTGGGAATGGCAAGCTACTTCCCAATGTTCATATTCTAGGAGAGAGCTAAAGGCTGATAGAAATACTAAATACTTTCACAATTCCATCAAGATTAGGAAAGCAAGCACCTCAGTTCATATGGTACAGGACATGCATGGAGTAACTCAATCTTCAGAGGATAACATTAATAAAGATTTTGTGGACTACTTTTCATCAATTCTTGCATCTACAGATTCCCGAAGGATAAATGTGCAAACACTTTTTAGTATAAACCTTCCTTTTCTTGATGAAACTCAGTCGGCACACATCATTAAAGAAGTAAGTAGTGACGAGATTAAGGAAGCAATATTCAGTCTTGATGCCGGCAGTTGTGGAGGACCAAATGGATATATAACGCTTTCTTTGTTCAGCAGTGTTGGCTAGTTATAGGTGATGACATCATATATGCCATTAAAATTTTCCTTTTACATAATCGGTTGCCTGCTAGTTTCACTGCTACTGCCATCGCATTAATACCAAAAATTGACAACCCCGTTTCAGTTGTTGATTTTAAACCCATCTATTGTAGTACCATTATATACAAAATCATTTCCAAAATTCTGGCTATTAGATTACAAGGTGTTCTTCCATCCATCATTTTAGAAAATCAATCTGCGTACATTAATGAAAGAAGCATAAGTGATAATATTTTGATAACTCAAGAATGCTTGTATTGTTATAAAAGGAAAAATATCCACCAAGATGCATGCTAATGTTAGACATCAGAAAGGCTTTTGATTCTGTTTCACGGCATGCTATTCTAGCTATAATGTCATGCATGAATTTTCCACTTCCATTCCTTGCTTGGATACAACCTTGTATATCATCTCCATATTATTCTATTGCAAGAAATGGAAGGTTGCATGGTTATTTTAAAGGCATTAGAGGGGTGAGGGAAGGGGATCCAATTTCTATATATCTCTTCATTATTACAATGGAATTACCAAACTCCTTAATCGTTGAGTAAGTGCAAAGTGGGAATCTTCAAATACATCCTAAATGCAAAAATCCAATCATTACCCACTTACTCTTTGCCAATGACTTGGTCATTTTCACAAAGCCATCCGTTCATAATATTCAATGCATCTTCAATACTCTTGAATTAATCTTCAATATAACCGGGCTTCAAATATTTTGATAGTTGGCTTACCCTTGGGTATGAAAATGAATATTGTTAGCTACTTTGGACTCACTGAGTTATCTCCTAATGCCTTCTACTTGGGATTGCCACTCGTCATCTCAAGAATCACCAAAGTATAGTGCTTACCACTTTATGAGAAGATTATCAATAAACTTCTTTAATGGCCAAATTTAAAACTCTCACAAGCTGGTCGATTGACCATTATACAATTAATTACCACTGTGATGACTACATACTGGATGAGACACTATATTCTACCTATTAATCTTATTGATATGATTTCAAGTGCCATGAACAAATTTCTTTGGCATGGCGATCCTTTCTCAAAATAGTTAATACCGTTTGCATTTCAGAAACTTTATGATAACAAGAAGTTCGGTGGCCTTGGTATTATTAATCTGTATCATTGTAACCAGGCAGCGTTATCTTCTTACTCTGAGATACCATTTACCATGTATAAAGGCATATGGTCTAGATGGGTTCATGCTAACTTAATTGGTACTAGGAACTTGTGGTCAACGACAATCCTGCAAGGATTCTCTTCAGTTGTAGAGAAATTCTGAAGCTGAGAGGAACATTTTGACAATTCTTATAATGTAATTATAGATGCATTGCAAACCTTTCATAATGTAATGTATAATTCTGGTATTCCTCAATCTGCTATTGTCAATGATTATTTTACTGATGGTATAATAATTTTTCCATATAGTTCATCGAAAGTTTTTAGGGAACTTTGGAGTAATATTGTGGAGAACTATTTGTTTTCAAGTGATAAGCCCATGCGGTGGTTAGGAAAAGAGCACTCCATTAAATCAGTTTACAACCTTTTGATACCATCTAAACAAGTTTTTCCCTAGTATTCTAGGATTCAGAATAGTGGATCTTCAGCAAAAGATATTTTTCTTCTTTAGAAGATTATGGCAAATGCCATTAATACCAAAAACAAATTGTAGGCATCTTAAATGATGATACTTGTGTCCTATGTCATGGCGCATCTGAAACAAACATTCATCTTTTCTTTGAGTGCCAGTATACTCACAGAATTCGGAAGAGACTGCTTGCAAATGGCAACTTTCATAGGCCATCTACTAAAGTCAAGTTGAATGGTTCAACATCTTCAAGGCAACGAGATGAAGAAGCAAGAAAACTTATGTACTATTGAAGCTCTTGAAGAAATTCATTGCAGGAGTATGCAGAGGAAGAAACAACCGAATCTTTGGCATGAGGAGTTTAACGGCTGATCAAGTATGCATGATGATTCATAAAAGTGTAATGAAATTGTTATCTTTGTAAAGCATTTAGTTTTTTTGTTATAAGGTTATCATTTTGGGAATCACGCAATAAACGCATGTAAATTCAATTGTGTAAATAAAAGTTCCACTTTCCTTTCAAAAAAAAAAAAAAGGTTTGTCCATTTCCATTCTCATATGAGGTTCTATAATCTTCTTACAATTGGTATTGGGAAAAATCTCCTTAACGACATCGCTATTGTATAAATTACAATCTCTCTACTTAGATTATCAGTAGAAATATACACGTTACCTTCTTGATCAGTCAATTGGAATACTTTAGTACCTAAAAAAAAGTCTGCAAATTTTGAATAGGAAAATATTATGGGCTAATCACCTTGCATTAGCTAACTGAATTTGTTCCTTTGCAAGCTTTGTGTTGATTCCATGTGAATCAATTATTTCATTTTTGAATGCCATCTCTATGATTGGCTAAAAGCTCCAAATCTGTGGGATTTTCGACCAGAGCATTATACGTTGAGTCATCTTCTCTTCGTAAGTTGTTGCATTGCTCATTGAATCTCGACTTGGATTTTTACCAAGATTTAATTGCGATCTTAATAGCGTTCTTAATAGCCTTGGTTTTCTACATAGATATATAAAGTGGGTTGCCAAATACTTGACATTCGTAAAGGTGTTCAACAAGTTGAGTATAACCCTCCTGCATACACCATGTATTATCATATCTAAAAGGATTTCGTTTGCGTAATCTTATTAAGATAAAAAATTATGGGAGTGGGATCACTCGTTGAATGCTTTTCAAATTGCGCATTGAAATTCGAAAAAATAACAATGCATTCAAAATTAACAATTAATAGATCAATCATATTCTGAATGCAGTAATCTTCCCTCCCCTCCTAATGTAATTTTTTTTTCCAACAATTGGGGTTTAAATAATTTTGCTAAGATAACGTAATTTAGGAAACTGTCGTAAAAGGATATATTTGTGTCTCTATTGTTTGTTTGATCCATGTTATAAATTTTAATGTTAAAATTCCCCATTATCACTTACGATAACTTAATTTGGATAGCTTTGTAACAGCTCACATTTTACGTATCGGAGGATCGTAAAATATTTTTATTTTATTCCCAAAGGGTTGGATCATTCTCATATTTTAATATTTTGTTTATGGTGATGTGAGACACTTCCATATTTTTACCAATTTTATTTGTGACTATTTTGCCCCTATCAGTCTTGTACAGGGTATAACTTTTGATTCGGATCGAATCAGGTGCCCAGGTCAGTCTCTTTGGAAAGGAAATGATATTTCCCATTCTATAGATTGGTCACATTAAAGATTTAGTTCAGCGGTTTGGGAGAAATCGCTGTTTTATTGCTACACAATTTTCTGTTTAGGTTTTAAGCTATTAATGGGATGATTTGAGGAGGCCCATTAGCCCACTGATGGCAGGCTATAAATAGGGGGTTAGGGACATAGAGAGGGGGTTGCTTTCTTCGTTCTCTCATTTGGTTGGGCTTGTGATTGATTCTTGATCAAATAAATACACCTTCCCACCAATAAAATTCCAGATCTACGAGTATAGATTGAAGATCTACATCAAAAAGAACTAAATCTACATCAAACGAAGATAGATCACATCAAATCAAGAGGCTTGAAGATATATCTTCTCTGTCCGAATTCATATTTCATTGATTTTGAGCTAGATTGAAGATTTGGTGAGTGATATGCATCTCTCGCATGGGTTGTTTGATATCATGTTCACCAATTCAAGTTGTTTTTGCATTGATCTAATCGATGTAAGTATAGTTCTTAACACAAATCACCATAGGATCTAATTAGCCACCTAAATCGGTAAGATTTCTAAGTTATTGTAATGAATATCATTGTTTGAATGATTGTTGTATTGATGTGATTTATTAATGGTTGAAAAAACATTGTTGAAAATCGAAGTAAAAGTCATTGATCGAGCGAGATCCTTGATGGATCGCTGTTGTAGAGGCTTTAGCGTGGCTCAAGTAGTGGCAAAGGAGTAAATCGACAAAGAAAAAGTGAAAGAATCGGCCAAAAATCAAAATATGAAAAAAACTGAAATCTATAGCGTTGGGAAACCCTATAGAAAGTCATGGATCGAGTACAAATCCTAGTATGGATCGGTGACCAAAAAGCGGTGAATCATCGGGAGAAAATGATGGATCAGTCAAATTTTGATGAATTTGGCGAAAGCTGAAATCATAGCGGAATCTGGGAAAAACTGGAATCTACAGCATTTGGGGAACGCTGTGGTAGGTGGATGGATCGGCTAGCTTGGGGAACACGACAAGCATGGATCGTGCAAGGCAAAAATGGGTGGATCGGCCTGGAAAACGTGATGGGATGTGGCATTTTTTTGCTCCGACAAAGAGGATAGATAGCTGGCTTTAGATAGCGTTTTGACAAACGCTTTGAAAGGCTTGTTTTAAGCAAAAACGTTCTATAGGGGAGGACGGACCACCCAGAAGCAATGATAGCGATCCAGAAGCATTATGAAAGGCTGTTTTGAGCAAAAACGATCTATAGGGATGGATTGACCGCCCAAAAATAATGATTACTATCAAGAAGCATTTTGAAAGGCTGTTTTACGCAAAAATGATCCATAGGGATTGATGGACAGCCCAGAAGCAACGATAATGTTCCAGAAACGCTATGAAAGGTTGTTTTGATGTTTTACTTGGTTTTCACACCGGATTAATGCAAAATTGAACCAGCATATTTGATAGCATTCCAGAACACTGTGAAAGGCTATTTTGATGTTTTGCTTTGTTTTTCACACCAGAATGATCCAGAATTGGAAGCAAAGATACGGTAGCATTCCAGAATCACTATGAAAGGCAGATTTGATATTATGCTTAGTTTTTCATAGAAAGAAGGTTGAAAATGCTACGGAATGCAGAATCGACCAAACAGAGTTTTTTTGGAGTTGATGATGATTATAGCTTCAACGCAAATTCAAGGAATGTTTGAAGTGATGTGAAGTATTCGTTGATCAGGAAGATGAAAAGAATGTGAAGACAACTAAAGCATGTTTTGAGTTGGTGGACAATGGTAGCTCAAGGTTGTTTTGAGCTTGTGAATAGTCACAGGTGTTGACGACTAGAGGTGTTGAAGGCTAAGCGATTCTCGTTGTCGTAGGTTCTAGCAGGCTCAAAGCAGGCGTACAATAGAGACATCTAAAAGACTGGTTGTATGGTCGAGTACCCTGGTACCGTTGAAAGACGTAGATACGTATCGTTGAAAGGCATATGGAGTTTTGCTAGAACCGGGATTACCGTTAGCCCTTGACAGTTGATGGCAAGGTGTTTAGCCAATCATACAATTGACGATGGTTTCAAAGCAGGATTGGCGGTAATAGCCAGAGTCAATCATGAATGATGTTTGTTTGCTTGTACCATCTCACGTAAATTGTCTGACGTCGAAGGAGATATTTCTTGGATGCTTGTCCGATATTGATTTAGGCCTATATGGCTTGTGCTTGGGGAACGTCAATCTCGGGTAGGATGGTTTACGTGAGATATAACTGGTTGTTCTGATTGCCATGGATGTATGGTTGAAATGATTGTTTGCAAAGGTTATCACCGTCCGATGTGGAGAAGATGGGGTTGAGTTCTTCTCTGGTATTTTGGTAGATTAGTTTATTTGTCTACCTATTTGCATATACTTCAATGATGAGATTAGATAATCGTTTTATTGCTCACTAAAACTATTGTCTGACTTAAGGTTTTATGTTTCCTCATATTATCTTGGGTTGTTCATCTACGGTGTTGTGGATGGGCAGACTAAGTAGTAGGTTGTAGATGGTAAATCTTAGTGGACGGAGATGCTGATCGAAGATGGGCTGGAGGCTTGTGTATTATTCTTACTACTAAACATATTGAGTGTTTTCATTGTTGTTCTATTTGATGCATTCTCTGAGGGTTATGCAGTGAGGCTTCATGTACAGACTTCAAAAGCATATTCTAAAGTTGTAAGGATATATTCAAGATGATATGAAAGTTTGGATTTCTTCTATGTGATGCTCCACTATTTCTACTTGTTGTATAAGTTCTATTATATTTTATCCTTGTGATGTGAGTTCTACGACAAGTTCTACGTATATTTACCTACCTTGATGATAGTCCATGGCTGCCTGGGACATCTTTCAGCGTATTATTCCTTTTGTTAAGTGCGAGGGTTATGGGCTATCGTCACATTTCGTATCAGAGCTCTGGTTAATGATTTTAGCAAAAGTTCAAGGATGTAATAACGTAAGAGAGACATACTTGTAAATTTCTAACGGACGCATACTGTATAGTAGTATATAGTATAATGGCGTTTGAACTTCATAGCAGCTTTCTCGCATATGGGCTAATCATTCTATATTATAAATTTAGAATGAGTCGCAGATCGTCGAGACACACTGCTGGGGGGAGGCTATTCCTGGAGGGGCAATGGCGATGCACCAAACTACCCAGCCATGTTTGAGGCCATGATGGAAGCATTCATGAGAAGGGTACCCGCTCCAAGAGCAGCCGCGGTTGATGTGGGAGTTCAAGTGCAGGTACCGAGAGTCGTGGACTTCGCAAAGCTATGCAAAGACTTCACTTCTCTTGGAGGAAAGCCACTTAAAGAGACAGACCCAACTGAAGAGGTTCAGAGATGGATGGATGCTTGCATTAGGATCTTTGGTGACTTGGGCATTGATGGTGCAACTAAGAGAAAGCTTGCATTGAGGTAGCTATAGGGTGGAGCCATGGATTGATGGAACTCCGACTCGCTTGAGACCCCAGAAGATGAGATTACGAGGGCTCATTTCCAAGTCAAGTTTGAGACAAGGTTCATTTCGACGGCTCAGAAGCCTGTTCAGTACAAAAACTTTATGGAGTTAAAGCAGAATGGTTGACCGGTGCCGGAGTATGTTTATGATTTTGAAGCTTTGTCCAAGTATGTTCGTTCATATATTATGACTTCTTTTCAGAAGAATGAGAATTTCGTCATGAGCTTGTGTGCCGTTTGGGTTTGGGACCAGAGGTTTGCCAGAGACCATTGACTGTGACTAATCCAGTTGGGGGTTCGTCCAGTTTGTGTATGCCTTGACGTGGTCTAGTGTTATCAAGTCGCGATTGCTCTTTTGTGTGTGATTGCTTTGTTTTGAACTTATATGGTTTTGGGACTATTTTAGGCATTGATTAGCTCAAGAGGTATGTGGCAAGAGTGAATGCGAGGAGCTTAAGGTGAAAGTCAGGGATGTGGAAGGGAGAAAGGTTTTGATTCGATGTAAGCCTGAAGATAGTGTCTTCGTGAGATTTTTATATTCTTTTGTAATTCCACAGGAAGACTTGTCATCTGTGTTAATTGCTAACGAGTTTGAGTATGTCTTTGAAGAAGTCAAATGCTTACGGCCACATCGTGAGATTGAGTTCATAATCGATTTGGTCAAGGGTGCTAGAACTATCATTATGCCTCTTAAGGCGGATGGCGCCAAAGGAATAGCGAGAGTTAGAGGTGCAAGTTCGTGACCTTTTAGGAAAATGATTCATTCAGAGAAGTGTATCCAAATGAGGTGCACCACTTGTGTTTGCAACCAAGGCAGATGGCTCATTGAGATTGTGTGTTGATTATCGTGAGCCGAATAAGGTAATCAAGTAGAAAAAGTATCCGTTAATGAGGAATTTATGACTTGTTCGATCAACTTCACATGACCAAAGTGTTTTCTTGGATGGATTTGGCAACGGGATTTCACCAGTTGAGGGTGGGAAAGGATAGGGTGTCGAGACTACTTTTAGGAGACCATCCGGTTTCTTCGAATGGTTGGTGATGGCATTTGGGTTGACTAACGCACCAGCGTATTTCGTGGATCTTTTGAATAGGGTTTTCAGAGATCACCTGAACAAGATCATGCTTCTGTTCATAGATGATATTCTAGTTTACTCTCGGAATGAGGAAGAGCACACGATGCACTTGTGAATTGTTTTGAAAATTTTGTGAAAGAATCAGCTGAAGGCTAAGTTTTCGAAGTGTCCCTTATGGAAGAGCGAGGTGAGACTCTTAGGCCATGTTGTTTCTAGAAACGGAATAGCGGTTGACCCCGCTAAGGTGGCAGAAATTCAGGACTGGGATAGACCTAAGAATGCAAAGGACGGGAGAAGTTTCCTTGGATTGGCAGGGTGTTACCAACAGTTTATCAAGGATTTCTCAAAGATAGCTACTCCATTAACAGGATTGAAGAAGAAGAACCAAGTGTTCACATGCGATGCAAAGTGTGAGCAAGCTTTGGAATCATGAAAGAGAGACTGATGAATGCTCCTGTTTTGATGATTCCAAATGGAAACGAAGAAATGGTGGTATATACCGATGCATGTGGTACTTGACTTGAAGCAGTGCTAATTTAGAAGGATAAGATTTTGGCTTACGCAGGTCGACAGCTGAAGCCGCGTGAAAGGAATTACCCAACTTATGATTTGGAGTTGGCAGAGATTGTGTTTGCTCTGAAGATGTGGAGAAATTACCTGTTGGGAGTTGGATTTGAGTTGTTTACGGATCACAAGTCGTCAAATTATCTTTTTTCCCAAAAGATTTGAATCTTCAGCAGCAAAGGTGGTTAGAGTTTCTGGCATCATATGATTTTGGTATAGCCTACACTCCTGGTAAAGGTAATGTAGTTGCGAATGCATTGATTCGAAGACGTGCAGGTTTGGGAGCAATGTTTTTAGAATCGAAGAGCCACGAGTTTTTGGCAGGATTTGATTTCAGGCCAAGGTGTGAGTTGGAACCTGAAATGTTGGCAAACTTGTTGATAAGACCTATTCTAATCGAAAGGATTGGCGGAAGCCAAAAGCAAGACGCAAACCTTGTCGAGTTCATTTAGAAGTTGGAACCATAGAATAAAGAGTTCGAGGTTGATCGAAAGGGATGGCTTCAAAAGCAAGGGCGACTGGTTGTTCCTGATATCGACGGATTGAGAGATGAGGCTTTGAAGGAATGTCATCACTCGAAGTTGACGATTCATCCTGGTGGTAATAAAATTAATCTGGACATGAAACAATCTTACTACTGGGAAGGGATGAAAAGGGATATTGGAAAGTTTATTTCCAAGTGCATGATCTGTCAGTTGGTGAAAACTGAATAGAAGAAGCCGAATGGATTGCTTTAGCCATTGGAAGTTCCAACATGAAAGTGGGAGTAGATATCGATGGACTTTATCGATGGATTACCTAGAACTAGAGCAGGAAACAAATAAATTTAGGTCATCGTGGATCGTTTGACCAAAAATGCAAGGTTAATTCCTGTTAGATCGACAACATCGAAGTTGGCTGAGCTTTATGTTAAATGGATAATTCGATTCCATGATATACCAAAAAGCGTAGTAAGTGACCATGATCTGTTGTTCACGAGCGGATTTCGGATGAGTTTGCAAGAAGCTTTGGGAACGGAGTTGTGTTTGAGTATGACTTATCATCCCCAGACTGATGGTTGAACCGAGAAGGTTAACCGAGTTTTGGAAGATCTCCTAATAGCTCATGTATTGGATTTTGGGGGATCATGGGAAGACCATATCTACATCTAGTTCAATTTGCATATAATAATAACTACCAACCAAGAATTGGGATGGCACCATACGAGGCGTCGTATGGTAGACCATGTAATTCATCGGCATGTTGGTTAGAAACTGGAGATAAGTTGATACTTGGGCCAAAGATGATTAGAGAGACATCGAATTGTAGCGAGACCATTCAACAATGAATGAAGGCAACCCAAGATCGTCAGACGAATTATGCCGATAAGCGTCAGAAAGATTTGGAATTGGACATTGGTGATATGGTTTTCGTGAAGATTTCACCATTGAAGCACGTTGATCGGTTCGGGAGCAAAGGAAAGTTAGCTCCAAGGTTTGTTGGACCATTTTGGATAATCGAGTGAATTGGAAAGCTCACATATAGGTTGGAGTTACTTGAGAAGATGTCGAGCGTGCATAATATTTTCCATGTATCATTTCTTTGGAAATGTGTGCATGATTCGAATGTGGTGGTATCTGCGGAGCAGTACGAAGACCTACTAGTCGAGTCCATAGCTACTAAGCCTAGTAAGCCACTTCGCATTGTGGGGAATGACACGAAACAGCTTAGGAGGAAGACAGTTAAGTTGGTCAAGGTACAATGCAGTGAGGATGATGACGACTATACATGGGAATGGAAGAGAGAATGAAGTCGATCCATCCAGAACTCTTCGTTGGTATGACCCATGAATGTCATATCACTCTTACCATGTTGTAGCTTGTACTATCGTTGTGGTTGCTATTGTTGATAGAATTTCGCGTGCTAGGATAGGGCTATAGAAGCATGGTTTGATGGTTGCTAGTTTGGATGGTAGAATTGGTTGCTCATGAAAGATAGGCATGCAGAATTGGTCGGTTGCTTATGTCTGTTGGGATTTCAGGGGAAAAATCCTAAAGGGGGTGGGAGGGGAATGTAACAACCCACATTTTACGTATCGGAAGATCGTAAAATAATTATATTTTATTCCCTAAGGGTTGGATCATTCTCATATTTTAATATGTTGTTTATGGGGAAATGAGACATGTAATAACCCGGAAAATCTGAGCTAGTTTAAAATTTTTATTTTGGCAATTTCAGCGAATTTTGAATATTTAAAATAGATTATTTTAAATAATATCGACGAGAATTTTATTTTGAATATGATTCGAATGTATATATTTATACGCGTCGTCGTTAGAATATAAATATTTATATATAATTATAAATAGAATAGAAAATGGCGAGGTAGTTCGATAATTCGATTTCAAACTTCAATTGAACGTACCGGGTGCAAAACAATCCGGATTTTTGTGAAACCGAAAACATTAGGATCTAATTGATAATATCTTTCCAACGAATCTGAAAAATCAAAATTTCATAGCGGGAATCAAAAGATATGTCCAGTTGAAAATTCTGAATAGTCACTATGGAATTCAGGCCCTTAAAAATTGACATTTTGGAAATGACCTCGGATTTCGGCGAAACCACTTTTGTTGGATCCACAGTGTCAAATTATTGCTAGGTTTCAAATTTCATAATTTTTCGAATCAATATGTGAGCGTGGCAAAGGAAAACGTGTTTGACCAGTTTCAGTTGATTTTAATCGACTGGAAAATGGCCATTTTTCTAACGGTCTCAGAATTCGACGAAACTAGTTTTGTTAGGACCGTATCGTCAATACGAAGCTAGAAAATCTTTTTCTAGAATTTTTCTAGTTAGTATGTGACCCCGGTAATTTGAAAGGTACGTTTAAAATTCAATATAGCGGTTTAAATGTAAATTCAACGGAAACTGATCGAGACGAGCCGAATCAGCCTACGATACATATCCCATTGTGTTCGGAATAGGGGTAAAACGCTATAGACGACAGGCGGTGGGCCTCGTTTTGAGGTCAAAAATAAAAAGTTGCTTTTTGATGGAAAATAAAATAATTGAATAATTATAAAATAAAATTCTTCTCTCTCCCCTTCCCTTATACGTTGCCCCCCCCCAAAATCATTATTTCGATCGGAAAAGAAAAAAAAAGTGAAGAAGAAGACGCAACGCGGCAGCCGCCGACCCCCTCCATCCACCGACCTCGTCCAACCCACCGCAACCACCCTCCGACCTTCTCCTCCCTCTGCTCTCGCTTCCCCGTCCATCGAAGACCGCACGATGAAGTCGAGACCCCCCCAATCGACATCACGCCGCAGTCCACCATCGGAGCCCCCCCCCCACCGCGGCGCCGACCACGCGACAGTCCCCCCCCCCCTCTGTAAGTTCCCTGATTTTTTTATTATTATTTACTTTAAAACTGATATTACTTATTGATTTTAAAACTGTAAAGTTAAGATTGTTTTTTTTTTAAACTGCAAAGACTTGATTTTTATCGCTCAAAGATATGATTTTTATCGGTATGAAGTTGTGATTTTTATTTCTATGAAAATGAAATTTATAATTATGAAAACATACGATTTTTCTATGTGAGCGGATTTAATTTTCCTAAATGAAAGTATACGATTTTCTAAGAGGAAAGTTATCATTTTTAAATCAAGGAAAGTTATCATTTTTAAATCAAGGAAAGTTATCATTTTTAAATCAAGGAAAGTTATCATTTTTAAATCAAGGAAAGTTATCATTTTTAAATCAAAGAAAGTTATCATTTTCAAAAAATTCATATGTAAAAAGGCGAAAACTTCATATGTAAAAAGGCGAAAACTTCATATTTGAAAAGGCGAAAACTTCATATGTAAAAAGGCAAAATCTTTATATGAACATCGATGTGAAATTATAATTTTATTCTATATAGTAGCGGTATAAAAATTCGATTTTTATATATTGAATTGCAAAATAAAAATTTGATTTTTATATATTGAATAGTATAGTAAAAATTCAATTTTTATATATTGAATAGCATAGTAAAAATTCGATTTTTATATATTAAATAACGAAGTAAAAATTCGATTTTTACATATGTAGTGGCTGCCGCAACGAAGATGACAAAAATGCGATTACGATGAAGATTTCTATCAAAGAAGAGTCAAGATGATTGGATAGCTATCGGTGAGAACTTCTCACTCTTCATTTCTTTTTCTAATTATATATATACTAGGATGCAGACGTTGCTTAGTAGCACCCGACACAATTGTCCACAGACCATGGACTTGTTTGTTTGGTTGCATAAATTAGTTGGATGATTTGATTGACGTGTGAATGGCGTGGGCCTTCACTAGACCGGGGATTAGGCTAGGCCTTGTCCCGTTTCTAGTATCGTGCCGTTATGCCGCCGAAATTTTCTAAAATAAGTTAGAAAAATAAAAATATCATTTTATTTAAAGAATGAACTGAATAGAAATTCATGTGTTAAAATAAAATGTTTTATCGTTAAAAATATAATTTTTATCGTGATGTGAATAAAAAAAAATATTCATTTACAAACCGGACGGTTTGTTTATGTACACCTATTTGAATGACATTGATTGGGACGATAAATTTTACACATCGTCCAACTGCACAAATAAAAATCTGTGTTTGATTGCTTGAAACCCCACACGGGTGTTGGGATGAAATTTGAAGTTCACTCATCCTGATTGATTAAATATGTCGATCGATTGATTGACAGGCTGTTATAAGCGTTATATATCTATATTTGATGCTTATACAGTGTAGTGCACTTTGGTTGATGGTTGATTATTTTTCAATGCTATTATATGCATGTGTGGTATGGAATCCATATAGTTAACGCTATATGGTAGTTGATTGGGCCTTATTCCAGTTTAGAAAATAAAGAATAATATAATATAAAGGTTCATGTGTTGACTGTACTCATCCGTTGAGATTAGTCATGTGTTGAACGAAATATTTTTATAATAAAAATTACATCTTTATCAATATAATATAAAGGTTCATGTGTTGACTGTACTCATCCGTTGAGATTAGTCATGTGTTGAACGAAACATTTTTATAATAAAAATTACATCTTTATCAATACAATATAAAGGTTCATGTGTTGACTGTACTCATCCGTTGAGATTAGTCATGTGTTGAACGAAATATTTTTAAAATAAAATCTACAACTTTATCATATATAAAATTAGAAACTGACTGGAAAATAGATAAGATGAGTGGTCTCCTGGATATTAATCTGATGTTGGTTTCGGCCTTCGGGGTTAATATTCAGGGGATCGTTCTCTTACTAATTTACGGTTGGAGTCTGATTTAATATCAAACGATAGATACCTTAATTTTCATAAAATATGTTAAATAACAAAATAGTCACACGTGGACGGTACTCATTCGTTGAGATTAGTCGTGTGTTGACAAAGAGATAGAGTCGTGTATTAAATTAAAATATTTTGAAATAGAATATTTGAAAATAGAAATATATGAAGCCGTGTTGTTTAGATTGACGCCATTTTGACGTGAACGATATTTATATCGATTTTATTCATTTTAAAATGAATATTGAAAAGTGATTTCGAAATCGAATATTTTGAAATGAACTCGAATTGAATTGAAATTTGAATTGAATAGAAAAGAATTTTAAAACGAATTTATAAAGAAAGATTCAATTTTGCTTTGAATTGAAATGGAAGTTGAAATTGTTTTTGAAACGAATTTAAAACTATTTATAAAATTCGTTTTAAATAGAAATCGACGAAATATATATTATATATATAATATAATGGCCTGAATAGAACGCGCCGCGCCGCGGCAGGTTATGAATTTCGACCATTTATTTCAAACGGATGTTACGGGAGATCCGACCGTCGGATTCTCCTAAAACTGGAACCGTTGGGTTCGTATCGAAAAGAGCTTTCTAACGAATATTAGAAATTCGAAATCTAACAGTTGGATTTGGAGATACGTCCAAATCAAATTTGAAAAAGGTCGCTGTAAGTGCAGTCTGATGGCCGTTGATGGAAATCGACTGTACGGGCCTTGATAAAATTATTAAAAATAGTAATAATTTGTGTAAAATCATAAGAAATGATTTGGGAAAATTTAGGATGAAAAACCCCATATTTGAAAAGATAAAAATGGATTTTTATCGAAGTGAACTAGTTTTGAACTAGATTTAAAACCCAATTATTTTTAAATAAATAAACTAGATTTAAAAAAAGGTTTTAAATAATCGGAATTTCTAATATATTTGATTGGATTTGAAATGGGTTTATCGTGAACGGTGTTTTAAATAACACTAGTTCTTTAACCCGATAACAAATAGAATGTGATTTGGGTTTGTCGTGAACTGTGTTTTAAATAACACCTAGTTCTTTAACCCAGTGAAAGGAGTTTTAACGAATCGGCAATTAGGTTGAAATGTGAATCTATAATCTAAATTATCGAATTTAGAAATGAGCGAGAATGGAGTATCGCCAGTTTTGCTCCAAAGCGATAGTTAAATCTTTAATTAGATTTGAACGTGAAATGGTAATCAATTTTACCGATAACACCATGGTGTTAGATATGGAGTATCACCAGTTTTGCTTCATGGGATGAATAGGTTGGGATTAGGAAATAAAATAAATAAATACTTCGGTGTGGTTCGCTAATCTCGACTAGTTCAGAAAACCATAATTTGGTTTTAAATGACATCCAAAGGAAGATTTCAGGATAAAATTTAAAGAATTTATCTTGGATAAAATTAATGGGAACCTTTCCCTAAAAATGTGATTTTATGAATAAAAGAACATTCTGAATTGGAATGAGGCGTATGTTGTGTTTGTGTAACATTTATTTTAATATACGCGGGTTGTTCGGAAAGTCCGGGTTTATACCCACTCTGAATAACCGATTCGACGATATGTCGAAGATGAAGACGGTGGTTGAAGACCGGAAGTCTTCACATCGTTTGGGTAATTACTGACGATCCTGATTGGGCTGTACACCCAAGAGGATGGAAATAGTTGGTGGTCGTCCAGACGTACTTGGAGATGGATGGATATGCGAGGAAAGTGCCTCCGGTTTCGTTCAGACCCAGAACGGACTTGTAAATGGATTGTGTGTCTGACATTGGATTTTATTCTGTGTTGATTGATTTCTATTAAATATACATCTGTTTGGCGGCGGAGAATTTATTCTTTTGCTTAACGCCCTTCTCTGAGACGTACGAGCTCAGAGGTTGTATATCGATGGACATCAGTCGCATGGCATGAATTGCCTATGTGGCACGCTAAGATGCAATGATCAGGGCTTTTGTTGAAAAGCAGAGTCTTGTGGTTGATGATCAAAGCACGGCTTACGTGGCAGCTTTGTGTATAACGTGAATTTGCGAGCCTCACACCTCGGTATGAGTTAAAAGCGGGATACGGACTGCAGGGAGAGCACGACGTTTCTTTCTAGCTTTGGTGGTGTCAGTGACTTACCAGCCCTGACATTTATATACTTTTCACCCTTTGGTTGTTGGAATGCGAGGCGCCTCGATTATAGGTCTGTAAGGACTGGGAAACGTGTGTTCAGGAATAAATAATCCTCTAACGTAAGTGAGGACCGGCTCTGAAGCATCCAGGGGTTGCCCAGAGTGTGTAGCCCCGAGGCATTTGCTAGAGTGTCTCGAGCGCGGAGAGGATCTTGCCCCTTGCCTCGACTCATGACGGAAATCCAATTTCCAATACGTGTATTGGGGTTTTAATTGTATAACTAGTATGGCGACATGATATATGGTACCCATGCCGTCTATGATTTATATTTATGATTGAAACTGTTTTGACACTATACACTTATTATAGTATCAAATGATTTGTTTTAAACGTACCAAGCATGTTTGGCTATTATAAGGGAAAACCGTATCCTCCGTCTTGCGTTGCATTGTGTGATGGGACCTGGGTCTTATAATAGCTTCATTTTTCGAAAAAGCATTGCGTTGTTTATTCTATGCACTGGTATTCTTGGGAGGAAACCCGTTCCGTGTTATACGGCGTGGTCCCTTGAATTACTCTCTTTTAAAGTAATGCTTTAAATAACTGTTTTAATTCTCACACCAGTCACATGACTGACCTGGAGTTTATTGCTTTAACCTAAACTCTGGGTGCCCCTATTTTCCGCACGGGCAGCTAGTAGTTTTGGTTTTGCAGATTTATATTCACAGGATCCTGGTTTACAGCTGGAATGATATCCGGAAAGCTCTGTATCCGTATATCACCTTCAGTTGTGCTATGTATTATTTTCCGCTGCTATGTAATTTATTGTAATCTCTGATATTTAGCGAATGTAATTTATTCATTTATACTCTGTATATTCTTGTATCTGATGGAATTGTTGTAATATACAATGAAATGTTCTTTTGTTTGTGTTCTGATTTGTCCTGTTCTCAAACAGTCAGGGGTTTCGAACGGTCTAGATCGGTTTAACGACTGATTAGGATCGTGCGAAATTCCAGGTCGTTACATTTGGTATTAGAGCTTTGGTTTACAGAGCTCGAGAACAAGACACATTAGAACCATACGAAAGAATTCATCGGATATTGGATTAGCAATATCCAATTAGAATGACTCGTTAGAGATAGGATCAGTAGTATCCTAGAACGAGTGTGAAGAGTATATTTTTCAAATGAAAACAATTTTATTTTGAAAATTTAAATCACCTTATACGTATTTGATTATTTATTTATTTTGAATATGGACAATCTGATATATAAAATTTTTGCATATACGCGTCATGAACGTATATTCGAAGTTTTAATATATTAGATAGATATAGGATTACACTCTAGTCGCCCGGAGATGATGTTGATAATGACCATGGCATCATCAATATTTATGTTCGTGTTTCGAAGGTGTGATTTTCTATATATTTCCATTAGACTGGTGTGAGAACCAAAACTAATATAGCTAGAACACATTGTTGTGATTTGGCAAAAAAAAAACATGATTTTCTTTATATGTATCAAAATTTATGAATTTGAAACTCTAATTCACTAATTGATTGATGTTTGTGTTGTTTGTTTAGTTGTTTGATAATTTTGAACCATTTAGGCTAATTACATCAAATATTGAACTATATTGAAAATTAGTCGCATTTGCTTGCATATACAAATACTTACATTGAACAGGTCATAGCAAGGAGGCTAGAGCAGAGAATAAAATTTGTTTGCCCGACAAATAGGTACATGTTTACTACATAATTTACTGTTTTGTTTGGGTGATGATGATTTTATGAGCCTATTGGCTAGCCGCTTGGCTTTTTCTTTTTCTTTTTGAGATTAGAAGGACCGGGGAAGCTATTTGAAATTCCCCGATGCTCCCGGTGCAGGGGAGGTTATGGCAAAAAATTTCGAAAATTTAGGGTGTTAGTCAAATTTTTGAAAATTTGAAAATTCTCAGAAACTGAAAGGTTGGAGAATGGAAGCCAGATCGAATGTAGAGCTGAATAATTAAACCACTTTCGACTTTGTTCCTTTTCGGGGACGAAAAGTTTTAAGTGAGGGAGATTGTAATAACCCGGAAAATCTGAGCTAGTTTAAAATTTTTATTTTGGCAATTTCAGCGAATTTTGAATATTTAAAATAGATTATTTTAAATAATATCGACGAGAATTTTATTTTGAATATGATTCGAACGTATATATTTATACGAGTCGTCGTTAGAATATAAATATTTATATATAATTATAAATAGAATAAAAAATGGCGCGGTAGTTCGATAATTCGATTTCAAACTTCAATTGAACGTACCGGGTGCAAAACAATCCGGATTTTTGTGAAACCGAAAACATTAGGATCTAATTGATAATATCTTTCCAACGAATCTGAAAAATCAAAATTTCATAGCGGGAATCAAAAGATATGTCCAGTTGAAAATTCTGAATAGTCACTATGGAATTCAGGCCCTTAAAAATTGACATTTTGCAAATGACCTCGGATTTCGACGAAACCACTTTTGTTGGATCCACAGTGTCAAATTATTGCTAGGTTTCAAATTTCATAATTTTTCGAATCAATATGTGAGCGTGGCAAAGGAAAACGTGTTTGACCAGTTTCAGTTGATTTTAATCGACTGGAAAATGGCCATTTTTCTAACGGTCTCAGAATTCGACGAAACTAGTTTTGTTAGAACCGTATCGTCAATACGAAGCTAGAAAATCTTTTTCTGGAATTATTCTAGTTAGTATGTGACCCCGGTAATTTGAAAGGTACGTTTAAAATTCAATATAGCGGTTTAAATGTAAATTCAACGGAAACTGATCGAGACGAGCCGAATCAGCCTACGATACATATCCCATTGTGTTCGGAATAGGGGTAAAACGTTATAGACGACAGGCGGTGGGCCTCGTTTTGAGGTCAAAAATAAAAAGTTGCTTTTTGATGGAAAATAAAATAATTGAATAATTATAAAATAAAATTCTTCTCTCTCCCCTTCCCTTATACGTTGCCCCCCCCCCAAAATCATTATTTCGATCGGAAAAAAAAAAAAAGTGAAGAAGAAGACGCAGCGCGGCAGCCGCCGACCCCCTCCATCCACCGACCTCGTCCAACCCACCGCAACCACCCTCCGACCTTCTCCTCCCTCTGCTCTCGCTTCCCCGTCCATCGAAGACCGCGTGATGAAGTCGAGACCCCCCCCCCAATCGACATCACGCCGCAGTCCACCATCGGAGCACCCCCCCCCCCACCGCGGCGCCGACCACGCGACAGTCCCCCCCCCTTTGTAAGTTCCCTGATTTTTTTTATTATTATTTACTTTAAAACTGATATTACTTATTGATTTTAAAACTGTAAAGTTAAGATTGTTTTTTTTAAAACTGCAAAGACTTGATTTTTATCGCTCAAAGATATGATTTTTATCGGTATGAAGTTGTGATTTTTATTTCTATGAAAATGAGATTTATAATTATGAAAACATACGATTTTTCTATGTGAGCGGATTTAATTTTCCTAAATGAAAGTATACGATTTTCTAAGAGGAAAGTTATCATTTTTAAATCTAGGAAAGTTATCATTTTTAAATCAAGGAAAGTTATCATTTTTAAATCAAGGAAAGTTATCATTTTTAAATCAAAGAAAGTTATCATTTTCGAAAACTTCATATGTAAAAAGTCGAAAACTTCATATGTAAAAAGGCGAAAACTTCATATTTGAAAAGGCGAAAACTTCATATGTAAAAAGGCGAAATCTTTATATGAACATCGATGTGAAATTATAATTTTTATCTATATAGTAGCGGTATAAAAATTCGATTTTTATATATTGAATTGCAAAATAAAAATTTGATTTTTATATATTGAATAGTATAGTAAAAATTCGATTTTTATATATTGAATAGCATAGTAAAAATTCGATTTTTATATATTAAATAACGAAGTAAATATTCGATTTTTACATATGTAGTGGCTGCCGCAACGAAGATGACAAAAATGCGATTACGATGAAGATTTCTATCAAAGAAGAGTCAAGATGATTGGATAGCTATCGGTGAGAACTTTTCACTCTTCATTTCTTTTTCTAATTATATATATATATACTAGGATGCAGACGGTGCTTAGTAGCACCCGACACAATTGTCCACAGACCATGGACTTGTTTGTTTGGTTGCATAAATTAGTTGGATGATTTGATTGACGTGTGAATGGCGTGGGCCATCACTAGACCAGGGATTAGGCTAGGCCTTGTCCCGTTTCTAGTATCGTGCCGTTATGCCGCCGAAATTTTCTAAAATAAGTTAGAAAAATAAAAATATCATTTTATTTAAAGAATGAACTGAATAGAAATTCATGTGTTAAAATAAAATATTTTATCGTTAAAAATATAATTTTTAACATGATGTGAATAAAATAAAATATTCATTTACAAACCGGACGGTTTGTTTATGTACACCTATTTGAATGACATTGATTGGGACGATAAATTTTACACATCGTCCAACTGCACAAATAAAAATCTGTGTTTGATTGCTTGAAACCCCACACGGGTGTTGGGATGAAATTTGAAGTTCACTCATCCTGATTGATTAAATATGTCGATCGATTGATTGACAGGCTGTTATAAGCGTTATATATCTATATTTGATGCTTATACAGTGTAGTGCACTTTGGTTGATGGTTGATTATTTTTCAATGCTATTATATGCATGTGTGGTATGGAATCCATATAGTTAACGCTATATGGTAGTTGATTGGGCCTTATTCCAGTTTAGAAAATAAAGAATAATATAATATAAAGGTTCATGTGTTGACTGTACTCATCCGTTGAGATTAGTCATGTGTTGAACGAAATATTTTTATAATAAAAATTACATCTTTATCAATATAATATAAAGGTTCATGTGTTGACTGTACTCATCCGTTGAGATTAGTCATGTGTTGAACGAAATATTTTTATAATAAAAATTTCATCTTTATCAATATAATATAAAGGTTCATGTGTTGACTGAACTCATCCGTTGAGATTAGTCATGTGTTGAACGAAATATTTTTAAAATAAAATCTACATCTTTATCATATATAAAATTAGAAACTGACTGGAAAATAGATAAGATGAGTGGTCTCCTGGATATTAATCTGATGTTGGTTTCGGCCTTCGGGGTTAATATTCAGGGGATCGTTCTCTTACTAATTTACGGTTGGAGTCTGATTTAATATCAAACGATAGATACCTTAATTTTCATAAAATATGTTAAATAACAAAATAGTCACACGTGGACGGTACTCATTCGTTGAGATTAGTCGTGTGTTGACAAAGAGATAGAGTCGTGTATTGAATAAAAATATTTTGAAATAGAATATTTGAAAATAGAAATATATGAAGCCGTGTTGATTAGATTGACGCCATTTTGACGTGAACGATATTTATATCGATTTTATTCATTTTAAAATGAATATTGAAAAGTGATTTCGAAATCGAATATTTTGAAATGAATTCGAATTGAATTGAAATTTGAATTGAATAGAAAATAATTTTAAAACGAATTTATAAGGAAAGATTCAATTTTGCTTTGAATTGAAATGGAAGTTGAAATTGTTTTTGAAACGAATTTAAAACTATTTATAAAATTCGTTTTAAATAGAAATCGACGAAATATATATTATATATATATAATATAATGGCCTGAATAGAACGCGCCACGCCGCGGCAGTTCATGAATTTCGACCATTTATTTCAAACGGACTTTACGGGAGATCCGACCGTCGGATTCTCCTAAAACTGGAACCGTTGGGTTCGTATCGAAAAGTGCTTTCTAACGAATATTAGAAATTCGAAATCTAACGGTTAAATTTGGAGATACGTCCAAATCAAATTTGAAAAAGGTCGTTGTAAGTGCAGTTCGATGGCCGTTGATGGAAATCGACTGTACGGGCCTTGATAAAATTATTAAAAATAGTAATAATTTGTGTAAAACCCAATTATTTTTAAATAAATAAACTAGATTTAAAAAGGGGTTTTAAATAATCGGAATTTCTAATATATTTGATTGGATTTGAAATGGGTTTATCGTGAATGGTGTTTTAAATAACACTAGTTCTTTAACCCGATAACAAATAGAATGTGATTTGGGTTTGTCGTGAGCTGTGTTTTAAATAACACCTAGTTCTTTAACCCAGTGAAAGGAGTTTTAACGAATCGGCAATTAGGTTGAAATGTGAATCTATAATCTAAATTATCAAATTTAGAAATGAGCGAGAATGGAGTATCGCCAGTTTTGCTCCAAAGCGATAGTTAAATCTTTAATTAGATTTGAACGTGAAATGGTAATCAATTTTACCGATAACACCATGGTGTTAGACGTGGAGTATCACCAGTTTTGCTTCATGGGATGAATAGGTTGGGATTGGGAAATAAAATAAATAATTACTTCGGTGTGGTTCGCTAATCTCGACTAGTTCAGAAAACCATAATTTGGTTTTAAATGACATCCAAAGGAAGATTTCAGGATAAAATTTAAAGAATTTATCTTGGATAAAATTAATGGGAACCTTTCCCTAAAAATGTGATTTTATGAATAAAAGAATATTCTGAATTGGAATGAGGTGTATGTTGTGTTTGTGTAACATTTGTTTTAATATACGCGGGTTGTTCGGAAAGTCCGGGTTTATACCCATTCTGAATAACCGATTCGACGATATGTCGAAGATGAAGACGGTGGTTGAAGACCGGAAGTCTTCACATCGTTTGGGTAATTACTGACGATCCTGATTGGGCTGTACACCCAAGAGGATGGAAATAGTTGGTGGTCGTCCAGACGTACTTGGAGATGGATGGATATGCGAGGAAAGTGCCTCCGGTTTCGTTCAGACCCAGAACGGACTTGTAAATGGATTGTGTGTCTGACATTGGATTTTATTCTGTGTTGATTGATTTCTATTAAATATACATCTGTTTGGCGGCGGAGAATTTATTCTTTTTCTTAACGCCCTTCTCTGAGACGTACGAGCTCAGAGGCTGTATATCGATGGACATCAGTCGCATGGCATGAATTGCCTATGTGGCACGCTAAGATGCAATGATCAGGGCTTTTGTTGAAAAGCAGAGTCTTGTGGTTGATGATCAAAGCACGGCTTACGTGGCAGCTTTGTGTATAACGTGAATTCGCGAGCCTCACACCTCGGTATGAGTTAAAAACGGGATACGGACTGCAGGGAGAGCACGACGTTTCTTTCTAGCTTTGGTGGTGTCAGTGACTTACCAGCCCTGACATTTATATACTTTTCACCCTTTGGTTGTTGGAATGCGAGGCGCCTCGATTATAGGTCTGTAAGGACCGGGAAACGTGTGTTTAGGAATAAATAATCCTCTAACGTAAGTGAGGACCGGCCCTGAAGCATCCAGGGGTTGCCCAGAGTGTGTAGCCCCGAGGCATTTGCTAGAGTGTCTCGAGCGCGGAGAGGATCTTGCCCCTTGCCTCGACTCATGACGGAAATCCAATTTCCAATACGTGTATTGGGGTTTTAATTGTATAACTAGTATGGCGACATGATATATGGTACCCATGCCGTCTATAATTTATATTTATGATTGAAACTGTTTTGACACTATACACTTATTATAGTATCAAATGATTTGTTTTAAACGTACCAAGCATGTTTGGCTATTATAAGGGAAAACCCTATCCTCCGGCTTGCGTTGCATTGTGTGATGGGACCTGGGTCTTATAATAGCTTCATTTTTCGAAAAAGCATTGCGTTTTTTATTCTATGCACTGGTATTCTTGGGAGGAAACCCGTTAGGTGTTATACGGCGTGGTCCCTTGAATTACTCTCTTTTAAAGTAAAGCTTTAAATAACTGTTTTAATTCTCACACCAGTCACATGACTGACCTGGAGTTTATTGTTTTAACCTAAACTCTGGGTGCCCCTATTTTCCGCACGGGCAGCTAGTAGTTTTGGTTTTGCAGATTTATATTCACAGGATCCTGGTTTACAGCTGGAATGATATCCGGAAAGCTCTGTATCCGTATATCACCTTCAGTTGTGCTATGTATTATTTTCCGCTGCTACGTAATTTATTGTAATCTCTGATATTTATCGAATGTAATTTATTCATTTATACTCTGTATATTATTGTATCTGATGGAATTGTTGTAATATACAATGAAATGTTCTTCTATTTGTGTTCTTATTTGTCCTGTTCTCAAACAGTCAGGGGTTTCGAACGGTCTAGATCGGTTTAACGACTGATTAGGATCGTGCGAAATTCCAGGCCGTTACAATAAATGTCCATAATTTTTACCAACTTTATTTGTGACCATTTTTCCCTTCTCAGTCTTGTACAGGGAATAACCATTCCGTAGAGTGGTCACATTAAAGATTTGGTTCAACGATTTGGGAGAAATCGCTATTTTATTGCTACACAATTTTATGTTCAGGTTTTATGCTATTAATGGGATGATTTGAGGAGGCCCATTAGTAGGTTGCTGGGAGGTTATAAATAGGGGTTAAGGATATGGAGAGGGGGTTACTTTCTCCATTCTCTCATTTGGTTGGGCTTGTGATTCATCCTTACTCAAACAAATACGCCTTTCCACCATTAAAATTCTAGATCTACAAGTAAAGATTGAAGATTTTCATCCAAGTGAGCTAGATCAACATCGAACAAAGATAGATCACATCAAATCGAGAGGTTTGAAGATAGATCTTCACTGTTCGGATTCATATTTCATCGATTTTGAGCTAAATTGAAGATTTCGTGAGATATATGCATTTGTCGCATGGATTTAATCAAGTATATGGGTTGCTTGATCTCATGTATATCAATTCAAGTTGTTTTTGCATAGATCTACCGATGTAAGTATGGTTTTTAACCCAAATCGCCATAGGATCTAATTTTCAACCTAAATTGATAAGTTTTCTGTTATTATAATAAAAATCATTGTTTGAATGATTGCTGTTTTGATGTGATTTATTGATGGTTGAAAAAACATTGTTGAAAAATATACACCAAAGTAAAAATCATTGATCGAGAGAGATCCGCGATGGATCGGTGTTGTAGAGGCTTTTGCGTGGCTCAAGCAGTGGCAAAGGGGTAGATCAACCAAGAAAAAGTGAAATAATCGGCCAAAAGTTGAAGAATCGGCAAAAAATCAAAATCTGGAAAAATCTGAAATCTGTAGCGCTGGAAAACGTTAGTATGGTTCGGGGACCAAAATCGGTGAATCGACGTGAAAAAAATGATGGATCAGGCAAGTTTTAATGAATCTGGCAAAAGTCGAAAATCCTGGCAAAATTCGGAAAAATCTGCAATCTATAGCGTTTGGTCAATGCTGTGGTAGGAATAGATCGACTGGCTTGGGGAACACGACAAGCATGGATCGTGCATGACAAAAATGGGTGAATCGACCTTGAAAACGTGATGGAACATGACATTTCTCTTGGTCCGGCAATGTAACGACCCAGATTTTTGACCGTTTAAATCGACAATAAACCACACATGTCGACCCAAACAAATCACTAATCCGGATAGTTATTAGGAAAAAGAAGAAAAAGAGACAGAAAAGAAAAACAATCACGGAATCTCACAGCGGAAGGATCACATATAATAGACAAATAAATATTCAAAAGCATTTAAACATATACATTCGAGTTACAACATTTAAATCATCAGAGTTATACACTTACATACAGTAATGCAGCGAAAATAAATGTAGTGGATACATATACCAAACTCCGTCTTCGATCTCCAAGGCCAAATAATCTTCATTAACTACAACGACTGCTGACCCGAGCATATTGCATAAAAGAAAACGCAACAAACACTCGGATCAGCACTAAACCATCTCATATTAGTCAAATTAAAATACGAAATAATATCAGTGTCATGGTGCAGTAACTCAAGAGATGTTACGGGATTTTTTCCATCTCTCAAGGATCCGTTAAACTAATACATACATAGTATAATACGCTATTACAATAGTGTTTATTCAGTAAAGTATAATATCGAAAATAGCGTAAGTGGGATTACCATATTACCCTTACGCCGTTTATACCATTGCCGTACAGTTTGCATATAACACACCAGTACGTCGGTGGATAGGGATGCGCCGTGATACGACAACGTTAAATCAAAATCGTAGGGGCTCGATCAGGATAATATGACAAGGCACTGAGGAAATACCCCGGTAGGATTCTACCGAATTCGCGGCCCCCAGGCCGGTGGTAACGCATAGCCGCAACTACCGCCCACCTCGAACGACATTCCCATATTCAAAAGGTGCACCCAAATCAATCACAACAGTAATAGAGATGGTATCGAAGGAGCGCGTTCGATCAGAGATGCGATCTCATTAACCCGGGTATGGCTCCTGTTTAGTCATTTCAATTATGACCCGAAGGTCAAGGCTAATCCATCATCGTTCTCTTTCTTCAAATCCAGTAATCGCCTCCATACCATCCTACTTCGGTTCTGGAACTTCCACCGCGTACACAGTTGTCAAAGTGGTATCGACACTGACAGAGAGTATGCCTTATGTCGACTCCGGTCTCCTTAACAACCAAACGTTTACATTTTTCACATCGGTCGGTTCTTTTACATTTCACAAAAGTTCGCTTTCATATCAACATCATATTTTGTTTCGAGCCCAGTTTATATTCAAATAGAATATAATTTTCATATCAAAACATTTCGATCATTCCCAGACCGATTATATTCCAAACCAGGATTTATTTCCATACCATTATATTATATTCATATAAAATATTTCAAATCGATGTATATATATTCATACAGAATATACTTCATTCCAAACGATTTCAGTTATTCCAAATCAAATTAAATTTGAACCCATTCATATTCAAATAGGGTATATATATTTCCATATCTATTCATTCCAATTCTTGAAATCACCTTTCATATTCACATAGAATAAAATCTACCTTTTCCAAAAAAAAATCGATTTAAAATCAATTTATATTCAAAAAGAAAATATAACATTCTCTCGGCTCCATTTGAACCAACGATTTAAAAACCAAACACTTTCCATTCGGAAGGAGAATAAAATTTATATAAAATATATATACTTAAGAATAAACCATATGTAAAACTTACTGATATAAATTTATTAGAGTATACTGAGGAAATTCAAATTGCTATATATATATAACAAGGTTTTACTAAATGATTTCAAAATAATAATGTATAAAAAAACTTACTTGAAATAAGGTAGATATATATAGTTCAAAATAAAATAAAATAAAATAAAATAAAATAAAAATAGAATTTAAATTTAAATTATTTCTCCTTCCTAATTTCAGCACTCGAATCTAAATCTCAACCTCAAATGGAGTTACCCCATTTCAAAGTCTTGTTTCAAACCCCTTCAACCATTTTACGTTTCGAGAATTCAAACCATACTCGTATATAGTTTTTAAACAATTCAAATATCCACGATTACTTTTTATTCCAAAATTTTAATTCAAAAGAATTATTTACACTTGAGTCCAACTATTGGAATAAATCCCAAATTATATTTAAATCCGAATTTCAAATTCTAAATTAATTTGGAGATTTTCCTTAATCATTTCAAATTTCATCGAGAATCCATAATTTAAAAGAAAATAATAATTTATCGAAAATCAATACATTTCCTTTAAATGAAATTTCACATCGAATAATCATTTCAAATGTCATCGAGAATCCATAATTTAAAAGAAAATAATAATTTATCGAAAATCGATACATTTCCTTTGAATGAAATTTCACATCGAATATATTTCAAATAATTTTAAAAATTATTTAACCAACCGATGTCCGTATATAATTTGCTATCCTATGGACAAGTGATTTGATTTTTATTTCTCAATATTCAGGGATGGATCCATCATTTCAATCCAAATCAGGGTCACAGAGATGTATCCTTTCACTCTGTGTTCTTAATTCATTTTATCGATAAATCCCGGGTTTATTCGATGCCCGTAACATCAAGGGTGAATGGGATTTATCGTCACACCCACATGCAATACAACACACTGAAATGAAATATTAACAGTGTCTATATCAAATTCAGTAATAAATACAACCAAACATCCATCACCCAATTTATTCAACTGATCAGCATTAAACAGTTTCAGAATTTTCGAGGATTCGAATTTCCAACTAGAAATTTAATTTAATTAAATAACTAATTGTCGATCAATTTTTCATGTTAACCCACTGGTAAATCAAATTCAAGCAACCAATTCAACAGCCAATCACAACCATGCAAACAGATTACTTCATACTTTAATTCGATAAATATGGGATTAATTCAGTATTTCGTGAGCGAAGAAACACTCACCTTCGGTTTCAATTTGCATCGAACATCCAGAAAAGGCCCAAAATTTGACAGTCTTCAAACGCTGCCAGGTTAGTGTCAAAACGTCCGCAACTCCGCCGCGATCCCAACGCAACAAACCGTTCGTCAATCCGAGTCCGTATGAAGAAGTTATCAGTGTTTTTCCTCATTTGAATTTACGAAATATATAAATAAATTAAACAAATCCCTCACCAATCAAACAATGCCACGTCACCAGAGAAAATCTCCCGCTCAACCTCTCTTTCCCGTCGCTACAGTACCTGCTCGTGAAACCCATTCAACCGAAACTTTGCCCGTTGATTACCATCACCTCCGGCCTCCGGAGATCGAGCGGCCACCACCGTCGTGACTTGCAACTCGCGGCGCTCCTGCCTGCACCAGGATCTCCGCCTCCAGTCAACCGTAGAGTCCTCCGTTGTCCAGCCCTAAACGGCGAGTTCAAGCCTTCCACCACCAAATTCAGGCACTACACTCCACAATAAATGACATGGATACCGTTGTTACACTCGTATCAATCTTCTTAACAATACCCAGAACACCGATTTCTCAATTGGATCAAAAATCGAAAACCCCCAAAACTTACCAAAGGGTTTCGAAAAACAGGAACTTTGACTGCGAATTTCGGCGACTACAGGCCATGCATGTCAAAACTGAGACCACCCGTAGGTTCGTATCGCCGAGCTCTTCGATTTGATATATAATTTGATAGGGTTTGGAGAAATTTGAATTTTGGAGTTGTATTTTATTTTGAATCTAGGGTTTGACATTGATTTTCAGCCATTAAGAAGGAAAAATTGGGTGGAGGAAAGTGTACGCATGATAAGAATGGGCTGATGAAGGGAAGTAGGGTTGGTTTATATATTCAAATGTAAGGTCCATTATAAGAACAACCAATTATTTCATTACACTGGTTCCATTCGCGTTTTATCTTGTACGCTCACATAACCAGTCCGATGTTTACAAAATTTGGAATCTTAGAATAATTCTCCATTCCCGATCCAATGGCGCCAGTTTCGTCGAATTCCGAGACAGTCGCCAAAACAGTTAAATTTCACAGTTAAATAAATTAATAAAATATTCAAATTCAATTAACTGTTTAAATTCAAATTTAAATATTTATAAATTCATATTTAAACTAAATTACAATTTAGATAAATTTACAAATTTATTTCACATGTATTTTAAATTCCACATTTAATTATTTTCAAATTTCAAACTTGAATATCAAATTAAATATAAACAAATAAAATTCCAACTTTAACTTAACTTTCAAATTAAATATCCTTAAAATTCAATTTAAATCAATTTATAACTTAAATAAAATTTTATAAATCAAAATCACATATTTTATATTCCCATATATAAATATTAAAAATTTAACAAATCCGGAATTCAAATTTTAATCTCAAACGCTTATAATTTCTTTATATAAATTCCATAGCGACCTTTCGAAATTTTGATTTAGTCATAAATTGCAATTTATCCGGCGAAATTTCAATTTCTTACATTCTCTGGAAAGATATGATTAATTCGATTCTCACGTTTCCAGTTTTACCCAATTCTGATTTAACATGAATTTTATATATTTTTCCAAAGTTTAAAATCGAATTTTCAAACTACCGCGCCATTTCAGGCTCGTAATATAAATAAATATAAATTTAAACAATAGTATACGATTTATTTAAATAAAATTTAAATTTTAAATATACAGAAATTATGGTTCGTTACATTCTCCCCCACTTAAAATCTTTTCGTCCTCGAAAAGAGAACGAAACGATATCAAGCGCATATCCTTTTCAAATCCATACTTAAAATAATATTTTCAAAACAAGTATAGTTGTAAAATCCGTAAATTTTTCTAACTCCCGAAATCACGAAAAATTTCGGCAGCATCTCCTTTGCACGGAGAGGTCCGGGAAAAATCCCAATACATATACGACTCAATATACATCTCATCCAACGATGAGGCATCCCGAAATGGGGAAAGACAAAATATAAAACCACAAAACCATATACCACAAGTACGTACCTCTTTAAGCGTTATATTGCATTTTTATTTACCTTAGCATTTAGCATTTTAGCGCAAGCGAGATTTGAAGCGAAATGCGACTTCTTACACCTGCCAAATACTTACATACACATTAAGAATTTAACATATATAAAATATATAACAAATGTATACAACATACATATCAAGATTTCATCATTTCAACTACAAAACCGAATATCCGTAACAGGCCAGCGAAAAAATCGTTGATTATCACGCATCAAAGTTGGAATTTGACCAAAGCAAACTAGGCAAAAGTTGTTGCTCTCGTTTCAGGCTTTCCGAAATGTCCGGACTCATCGAATTCGGATAATCGGTTTAAAAGTTATGGCAGTTTTACCGCAAGTGAACGTTTCAGCCCGAGCACTGAAAATGCAGGCCTGAATTGTTCAGGTCAGTTTTCAGCCCTCTAAATCTCAAAATTTTACTTAGTACATTAAGGAAAAGTTTTAGCTTACACTCTGGCCTTTCCGAATTGTACTCGCACACTAAAATCCGACGTTTCGTTTGGAAGTTATGATCAAAACAATATCGATGTACACCTCTGTTTTTAATTTCCTGTACATACAACTATGTCTAAAACTTGAATTTCAGCATAGTAAACATGAGAATTTCAACGAGCGCTATTAACGAAAGTTTTAACTCAATTTCTAAGGTTTCCATAAAGTCCGGAGTTGTCAGATTCCGATCAGCCCATCAAAAGTTATAGTCATTTTAATTTCAGCTTATCGACTATTTTGGATTTTCTCATAACGTTGGTTTATTTCTATTTGAAATTTCAACCTTTCGATTCCAATACTTTGTAAATCCTTAACACTTAACGTTGTTATCACCTCATTTTCAATAATTGGATCTATATTCAATTGCTTACTTTATATTCGATATTCTTTCTATTCAATTTCCGGTTTTGTTTCAAGTGTTATATTTCGATTAAACTTGAATTCACTTTAAAAAATTTCGACGAATTGGATTCACTTGACCCTTATTCCATTAACCAAATTTATTTATTCGACATACAAGTCATGATTTGAATTAACGACTGTTCACGACTCAAATTCATACTTAATTCTCAAACTATCCTTATTCGATTCCCTCTACTTAAATAAAGCTATACTTTATTTGATAAAATATTTTTTACAATCCAAATTCAAGAGTTCTGTGACGACCCCTCAGTTCTTATGTCCATTCCAACATTTCAAAGTCTAAAATTTCAAGGAACCGAGAGTATTAACCTTGAATCGATGTCGCAAATTAGGACGAACTTAAATTGCTTGATTCTGGTTTTGTAACCTAAGTTCAAAATACATACGTATTTATAAATCCATAGGAACATACCCTAAATTAAAATTCAACTTTAATTAATAAACAAAGAAATTTCAATCTTGTATAAATTTGAAAATACACTTTACATACCCATGGAAATTTAGATCCAAAATTCTTTTCAAACAGGTTATGAAAGTACGGAGTGATCTCCCCCACTTAGACACTTCATAATAAACGTCGATAATGCGTGCACTCATTATCGAAGTCACTTTCTGATGTCCGAGAAGGGATTACACACTTAGTTCTTTTAAAATCCTTTAAACCATTTCTTTCGTAAAGACTTATAATACGATATAATTTCAAAATTTGACGAAACTATCTCAAAAGCACCAGAATCAAACCCTCAAGTCCATTTCATTTAAATTGCAATTGTTTTGCCCCCCAATTGTATTCAACAGATTTTATTTCCAAATATTTTCAAAATTCATTAAATTTTCGTATTAGATTTATAATTTAATCAACCATAATGGGTAATAACTTTATATTATCACCCACTAAGACAAATACATACATAATTGAACCATAATGTATATTTGATATATTTTAAAATATAATCGAAAACCATATTATGTCAAGTCATTCTGTCCGATCATTTAGAAATTCCTATCGATTCTATGGCGTCCCATATATCGACCAGAATCTATAAATATTCAACAGAACAATTAACACAACATAAAATCATTTTATATTCAAAAATACAAATACGCTCTCTCATATATTCACTCGAACTCATTCTAGGGCGTTACTAACCCCATCTCTAATGAGTTAATTCCCAAACAGAGCCAAGGTTATCACTAACCATCGCTCTGATACCAACTGTAACGACCCAGATTTTTGACCGTTTAAATCGACAATAAACCACACATGTCGACCCAAACAAATCACTAATCCGGATAGTTATTAGGAAAAAGAAGAAAAAGAGACAGAAAAGAAAAACAATCACGGAATCTCACAGCGGAAGGATCACATATAATAGACAAATAAATATTCAAAAGCATTTAAACATATACATTCGAGTTACAACATTTAAATCATCAGAGTTATACACTTACATACAGTAATGCAGCGAAAATAAATGTAGTGGATACATATACCAAACTCCGTCTTCGATCTCCAAGGCCAAATAATCTTCATTAACTACAACGACTGCTGACCCGAGCATATTGCATAAAAGAAAACACAACAAACACTCGGATCAGCACTAAACCATCTCATATTAGTCAAATTAAAATACGAAATAATATCAGTGTCATGGTGCAGTAACTCAAGAGATGTTACGGGATTTTTTCCATCTCTCAAGGATCCGTTAAACTAATACATACATAGTATAATACGCTATTACAATAGTGTTTATTCAGTAAAGTATAATATCGAAAATAGCGTAAGCGGGATTACCATATTACCCTTACGCCGTTTATACCATTGCCGTACAGTTTGCATATAACACACCAGTACGTCGGTGGATAGGGATGCGCCGTGATACGACAACGTTAAATCAAAATCGTAGGGGCTCGATCAGGATAATATGACAAGGCACTGAGGAAATACCCCGGTAGGATTCTACCGAATTGGCAGCCCCTAGGCCGGTGGTAACGCATAGCCGCAACTACCGCCTACCTCGAACGACATTCCCATATTCAAAAGGTGCACCCAAATCAATCACAACAGTAACAGAGATGGTATCGAAGGAGCGCGTTCGATCAGAGATGCGATCTCATTAACCCGGGTATGGCTCCTGTTTTAGTCATTTCAATTATGACCCGAAGGTCAAGGCTAATCCATCATCGTTCTCTTTCTTCAAATCCAGTAATCGCCTCCATACCATCCTACTCCGGTTCTGGAACTTCCACCGCGTACACAGTTGTCAAAGTGGTATCGACACTGACAGAGAGTATGCCTTATGTCGACTCCGGTCTCCTTAACAACCAAACGTTTACATTTTTCACATCGGTCGGTTCTTTTACATTTCACAAAAGTTCGCTTTCATATCAACATCATATTTTGTTTCGAGCCCAGTTTATATTCAAATAGAATATAATTTTCATATCAAAACATTTCGATCATTCCCAGACCGATTATATTCCAAACCAGGATTTATTTCCATACCATTATATTATATTCATATAAAATATTTCAAATCGATGTATATATATTCATACAGAATATACTTCATTCCAAACGATTTCAGTTATTCCAAATCAAATTACATTTGAACCCATTCATATTCAAATAGGGTATATATATTTCCATATCTATTCATTCCAATTCTTGAAATCACCTTTCATATTCACATAGAATAAAATCTACCTTTTCCGAAAAAAAAAATCGATTTAAAATTAATTTATATTCAAAAAGAAAATATAACATTCTCTCGACTCCATTTGAACCAACGATTTAAAAACCAAACACTTTCCATTCGGAAGGAGAATAAAATTTATATAAAAATTTATAAAATATATATACTTAAGAATAAACCATATATAAAACTTACTGATATAAATTTATTAGAGTATACTGAGGAAATTCAAATTGCTATATATATAACAAGGTTTTACTAAATGATTTCAAAATAATAATGTATAAAAAAACTTACTTGAAATAAGGAAGATATATATAGTTCAAAATAAAATAAAATAAAACAAATTAAAAATAGAATTTAAATTTAAATTATTTCTCCTTCCTAATTTCAGCACTCGAATCTAAATCTCAACCTCAAATGGAGTTACCCCATTTCAAAGTCTTGTTTCAAACCCCTTCAACCATTTTACGTTTCGAGAATTCAAACCATACTCGTATATAGTTTTTAAACAATTCAAATATCCACGATTACTTTTTATTCCAAAATTTTAATTCAAAAGAATTATTTACACTTGAGTCCAACTATTGGAATAAATCCCAAATTATATTTAAATCCGAATTTCAAATTCTAAATTAATTTGGAGATTTTCCTTAATCATTTCAAATGTCATCGAGAATCCATAATTTAAAAGAAAATAATAAGTTATCGAAAATCGATACATTTCCTTTAAATGAAATTTCACATCGAATAATCATTTCAAATGTCATCGAGAATCCATAATTTAAAAGAAAATAATAATTTATCGAAAATCGATACATTTCCTTTGAATGAAATTTCACATCGAATATATTTCAAATAATTTTAAAAATTATTTAACCAACCGATGTCCGTATATAATTTGCTATCCTATGGCCAAGTGATTTAATTTTTATTTCTCGATATTCAGGGATGGATCCATCATTTCAATCCAAATCAGGGTCACAGAGATGTATCATTTCACTATGTGTTCTTAATTCATTTTATCGATAAATCCCGGGTTTATTCGATGCCCGTAACATCAAGGGTGAATGGGATTTATCGTCACACCCACATGCAATATAACACACTGAAATGAAATATTAACAGTGTCTATATCAAATTCAGTAATAAATACAACCAAACATCCATCACCCAATTTATTCAACTGATCAGCATTAAACAGTTTCAGAATTTTCGAGGATTCGAATTTCCAACTAGAAATTTAATTTAATTAAATAACTAATTGTCGATCAATTTTTCATGTTAACCCACTGGTAAATCAAATTCAAGCAACCAATTCAACAGCCAATCACAACCTTGCAAACAGATTACTTCATACTTTAATTCGATAAATATGGGATTAATTCAGTATTTCATGAGCGAAGAAACACTCACCTTCGGTTTCAATTTGCATCGAACATCCAGAAAAGGCCCAAAATTTGACAGTCTTCAAACGCTGCCAGGTTAGTGTCAAAACGTCCGCAACTCCGCCGCGATCCCAACGCAACAAACCGTTCGTCAATCCAAGTCCGTATGAAGAAGTTATCAGTGTTTTTCCTCATTTGAATTTACGAAATATATAAATAAATTAAACAAATCCCTCACTAATCAAACAATGCCACGTCACTAGAGAAAATCTCCCGCTCACCCTCTCTTTCTCGTCGCTACAGTACCTGCTCGTGAAACCCATTCAACCGAAACTTTGCCCGTTGATTACCATCACCTCCGGCCTCCGGAGATCGAGCGGCCACCACCATCGTGACCTGCAACTCGCGGCGCTCCTGCCTGCACCAGGATCTCCGCCTCCAGTCAACCGTAGAGTCCTCCGTCGTCCAGCCCTAAACGGCGAGTTCAAGCCTTCCACCACCAAATTCAGGCACTACACTCCACAATTAATCACACGGATACCGTTGTTACACTCGTATCAATCTTCTTAACAATACCCAGAACACTGATTTCTCAATTGGATCAAAAATCGAAAACCCCCAAAACTTACCAAAGGGTTTCGAAAAACAGGAACTTTGACTGCGAATTTCGGCGACTACAGGCCATGCATGTCAAAACTGAGACCACCCGTAGGTTCGTATCGCCGAGCTCTTCGATTTGATATATAATTTGATAGGGTTTGGAGAAATTTGAATTTTGGAGTTGTATTTTATTTTGAATCTAGGGTTTGACATTGATTTTCAGCCATTAAGAAGGAAAAATTGGGTGGAGGAAAGTGTACGCATGATAAGAATGGGCTGATGAAGGGAAGTAGGGTTGGTTTATATATTCAAATGTAAGGTCCATTATAAGAACAACCAATTATTTCATTACACTGGTTCCATTCGCGTTTTATCTTGTACGCTCACATAACCAGTCCGAAGTTTACAAAATTTGGAATCTTAGAATAATTCTCCATTCCGGATCCAATGGCGCCAGTTTCGTCGAATTCCGAGACAGTCGCCAAAACAGTTAAATTTCACAGTTAAATAAATTAATAAAATATTCAAATTCAATTAACTGTTTAAATTCAAATTTAAATATTTATAAATTCATATTTAAACCAAATTACAATTTATATAAATTTACAAATTTATTTCACATGTATTTTAAATTCCACATTTAATTATTTTCAAATTTCAAACTTGAATATCAAATTAAATATAAACAAATAAAATTCCAACTTTAACTTAACTTTCAAATTAAATATCCTTAAAATTCAATTTAAATCAATTTATAACTTAAATAAAATTTTATAAATCAAAATCACATATTTTATATTCCCATATATAAATATTAAAAATTAACAAATCCGGAATTCAAATTTTAATCTCAAACGCTTATAATTTCTTTATATAAATTCCATAGCGACCTTTCGAAATTTTGATTTAGTCATAAATTGCAATTTATCCGGCGAAATTTCAATTTCTTACATTCTCTGGAAAGATATGATTAATTCGATTCTCACGTTTCCAGTTTTACCCAATTCTGATTTAACATGAATTTTATATATTTTTCCAAAGTTTAAAATCGAATTTTCAAACTACCGCGCCATTTCAGGCTCGTAATATAAATAAATATAAATTTAACCAATAGTATACGATTTATTTAAATAAAATTTAAATTTTAAATATACAGAAATTATGGTTCGTTACCGGCAAAGAGGATGGATCAGTAGCTTTAAATAGCATTTTGATAAAAGCTGTGCAAGGCTGTTTTAGGCAAAAACGATCTATAGGGGAGGATGGATGACCCAGAAGCAATGATTGCGATCCAGAAGCACTGTGAAAGGATGTTTTGAGCAAAAATGATCCATATGGATGGATGAACCACCCAGAAGCAATGAAAGTGAGACAGAAGCGCTATGAAAGGTTGTTTTAAGCAAAAACGGTCAATAAGCATGGATGGACCGCCCAAAAGCAATGATAGTGCTCCAGAAACGCTGTGTAAGGATGTTTTGATATTTTACTTGGTTTTTCACACCGGGTTGATGCAGAATTGAACCAACATATATGAGAGCATTCCAAAAACGTTGTGAAAGGCTGTTTTGATGTTTTCCTAGTTTTTCACATCAGAATTGGACATAGAGATATGGTAGCATTCCAAAAACACTGTGAAAGGCAGTTTTGATGTTGTGCTTAGTTTTTCATAGAAAGAAAGGTGGAAATGCCATGGAATGTAGAATCGACCAAACGAAGCTTGTTTTGAGTCGACAATGATTATAGCTTCTATGCGAATTCAAGGAGCATTGTTCGAATTGATATGAAGTATTCGTTGATCGAGGAGATGCAATGAATGTTAAGGAAACTTAAGAGTGTTTCGAGTTGGTGGATAATGGTTGTTCAAGGGTGTTTTGAGCTTGTGAATATGTTACGACCCGCATTTTATGCATCGAAAGAACGTCGAATATTTATTTCATTCTCATACAAAGCCGTATGGTCGTGTGACTTTGGGAAACCACTATTAGGGTCATTTCCCATGTTCACGATTTTTGTCGAATTTTAAATGAACGTTTTGCCCCTAAAAAATCTTGTTTCTCCTATAACTTTTGATTAGTAAGGAGTTTTGCCCTAAATCCACTTCCATTGGATTCGAATGATGGTTTACCTTTCCGTAGAGTGGTCACGTTAATCAAACGGACTTACCGTTTGGGAGATATGGCTGAATTAAGGTTTGAAAGAGGAAAAACAGCATAATTGGGCTTAACCGGGTGATTAGCAACTGGACCCATAACCCATTTCGGGATTAGGGTTATGGGAGGGCTGAAGGGGTTTGGGAAAACATTTCATTTCATTTTTCTAGCCGCCAATAACCTTCCTTGAACCCTGGCAATGACCTTCATCTTCCAAATCTCATTATAATCCCTTAGTAATCGCTTTTTAACCACTAATTGATCAAATTAACACCAAATCAAGTCAAATTAGTATCAATCAGAGATAGAGCTGCTGCTATACATTGGAATTCATGCCATAATAGTAAAGTTTCAGATCTAAGATTTCATTTGTGGCTAAGGTGAGTGATTTGCACTTTTATTCGCTAATTACGACTAATTAGGGGTGATTATTGATAATTAGCGAAATTACACCAAAGAAAAATATGGAAAAATACGAATAAACTCTGAAATATTATTTTATGTCACTGGTAAAAATTTGGGTTAATTTGCATTAAGTTTGCTAATCGCATGGTTAAGCATGATTAAGGGAATTAAGGGAAAAATCATGGTTTTGGGTATGTTTTATCCATGTATTAACATGTTAAATCATTTTTTTGATGTTTATGGTTGTTGTTATTACTGTTTGGTATGATTTGTGAGTGCATAAGAAAGTTTGAATGGTCGAAAACGCCGTCGTGAGGCGAAAAAAGCTTGCTGTTGGAAGTGCAGAAAATCGGATCGGGTCATGAATCCCGAACCGACCCGTTCGTAAAGCCCCGCAATCACGAACCACTCCAGCAGTCGAACCGATCTGCTTGTCTCGTACCACCTCCCAAGAGCCGCCTCCCTACGAGCAGGACTCGAACCAGATGGAGGAGCCACGAGCCCAAACCAAAGCACACCCGAACCGGAGCCATCACAACACGAGATGTTGGCCACGAACCGATCTCACGAGTGGGAAGCAAGATCATGACCCGCCTAGCTGGCCACGAATGGAGAACCACGAACCGATCCGAGTGGGTATCCATGAACCATGCATATCCGAACCGAAGTGCTAGCATGAATGGAAGCTTGGAGTCATGAACCGCGCAGAGGACTTGAACACTAATTCGATTAAAAACCCAAGACGCAAAGGTAGTCCAAATAAGAAGTTAGAACTCAGGATCCATACGGGAGCCAATGAGTTAACTTCATGAGTTGGGCTTTGCTGCCGGATGTGTACAAAGGGGTTATCGATATTTATTGCTTGGTTCACCACTGAGAGATGGATTAGCGGCTATGGATCAGCGCAATGGGATCATTAAGACTCCCAAGGGCAAGTGATCATAGCATGGCAATGGATCAGCGCAATGGGATCGTTAGGACTTCCAAGGGCAAGGTGATCATAGCAAAGGATTAGTAGCTATGGACCAGTGTAATTGGACCATTAAGACTCCCAAGGGCAAAGTGGTCGTAGCAAAGGAATTGGTGATCAAAGTGGTGGATATCGTATGCCTTACGCACTGAGTGAGAGATGTGAGGCCGATTACTATGTTTGATATTTGCTATCACCATGACATGCACACTTCCACCTTACACTTTATGTTTGTGTTACCTTAGAGCACTGTACATCTTGTTGAGCTAACTTTTTGGTTACAGGTCCAGGTATGTTTATTTATACCTGTTATTGTTCTGTTCTGCTGCTATCCCTCATACCAAACTTTTGTCTGACCCAGAGTTTTATGTCTCTTCTTATTACTCTGGGTGCTCCTAAACGAGCAAACTAGAGACAGGTTAGGTGGTTATGCACGAGTAGCTGTCTGGAAACAAGCAGAAGGCTTCCACGTACTATTTACATATATTCTCGCTGTGTTGTTGCTGGCCACTACTTTGGGCATTAGTAGTGTACCTTTTTATTTTGCTTTAGAGACAGTATTTTGAGGTTGTAATAATGGTTTGGATCATATGTTGTACTTTGGATTCCGCTGCTATGAGGGTTTAGTTTTCGGCTTATGCACTGTCTCGCCTGTTTTATGTCAAGTTATGTTATTATTATATTATATTCCATGCGCTGTGAGATATACTACAGGTTCTTTGATGATTCATCATTTCAAATCCCTTTCTTTTGACGATCGTCCCATGCTAGTTGGACATTGGTACAACGTAATTCTAGGGAAATGTCGGCAGGTGAGGAGCGGTCCGTCACACTTGGTATCAGAGGCTAGGTTGAGTATTTAATCTAGGGGAAGACATCAGGGAGAGATAGTATACGTATGCGAGAGCGCGTATTTGTGATATCTTGGTTTTCAAAAACTATATAAATATATGCAATTAGTATATATATATATACTATTAGTATATTCAAGGATTAAGTCGCACTGCACAGACACCACTAAGGAGAAGATTAATCGTTTTCTGTTTACAGATTGGACGATGAGCCGAAATATGAGGAGTACGGGTTCACGGGCCAATAATAGGAATGCCCCTGATATGAGGAAAATATTTACTACCTTGATAAGAGAGATGCTTAGGGATGTTCAGGGAGCAATTCCTAATGCTGCTAACGGTGATGGTCCAGTAATGCAGACACCTAGGTCCAGCTCTGCAAAAATTTACTAGTCTTGGTGGAAAGTCGTTCCATGTAACGGAATCGGCTACGGAAGTTCAAGATTGGCTTGATAGTTGTTAACGCATATTTGAGGATTTGTGAATCGAGGATGCAATGAAGAGAAAGTTAGAATCGTGTAAACTGCAAGGATGAGCTATGAATTGGTGGAATGCTATTAAAGTGGCTACTCCCGAGGATCAAGTTATTTGGAATCAGTTTAAGACTCGCTTTAGTGAGTATTTTATCCCAGCTGCTCAGAAATCAGAATGGTTTAGGAAATTCTTGGTGCTTAAGCAGAATGGTAGTACAGTCTCGGAATATATTGTTGAGTTCGACACTCTATTGAAATATGGATTATCTCTTATCAATACCGCCGAGAAGAAGAACGAGAAGTTCATAACTGGCTTAGATGAGTACTTGGGAGAAAGGCTGATAAATCATATAGATGAGACATTCGAGTCTATTGTGGGAAAGGCATTGAGATCTGAGAGCCTCTAACCTAAGTCGAAGACCGAGGTTGCAATTACATCTGCAGGGGAGCCAAATCCGCGGCAAGCGGTGGATGCAAGAATAATTCATAGAATAAGAGGAAACGGAACCAAGCAAAGGATTTTCAGAAGAAGAATAAGAAAGATGTTGATTGATATAGCTGTGGCAAGAGGGGGCACTATGCCAAAGATTATTGAGCAAAGCCAACAGACAGGAAGTGCTTCAATTGCGGCCAAGTGGGACATCACAAGGATAAATATCCACATCCCCCTAAAGAGAAGCAGATTGTGAAAGTGTATGCTATCAACGTTGTTCCTTCTTCGTCGAATGCCCCAACTTCGGTCGGGAAAGGAAAGAGCGTCGTTATCCAAGGTATGCTTTCCATTTATGATGTTTCTATTTGAGTATTGTTTGATACCGGGGCTTCCCATTCCTTCATATTTAGTGACCTGGTAGATAGGTTGGGATTGGAACCTGAGAATGTCAATTGACCTCTAGTTGTGACGAACCCGATCGGTGGTTCGACTATCCTTGGTATGATTTTTTGTAATTTGGTCTTATCGAGTCATGGATGTAAGTTTGCTTATGATTGCTTTGTTTTGGGCTTTACTGGGTTTGGCATTTTTTGGGAGTCGATTGGCTCCAAAGATATGAGGTGATGGTAGATTGTGAGGGGCCTTCGGTGACCATTAGAGCATACGATGGGAGGAGGGTACTGTTTGGTTGCATACCTAGTGATGGAGTGATGGCTAGTTTTCTAAATTTCCTCGACATCCCGCATGATGAGTTGTCAGATGTGCTTATTGCTGGCAAGTATCCGGACATCTTCGGGGAAGTGACTAGACTTCCACCACACCAAGAAATCGAGTTTCATATTGATTTGGTGAAAGATGCCAAGCCTGTAGTGATGCCACTTCGTCGTATGGTGCTAAGGTAGCAGCGAAAGCTCGAGCTGCAAGTGGGCAATCTTTTGAAGAAGGGATTTACCAAAGGAGTGTTTCCGAGTGGGGAGCACCAGTTGTATTTGCTACCAAGGCTGATGGTTTCCTTCATTTATGTAGATTACCGTGAGCTGAATAAGGTGATTAGGAAGATTAAGTATCCTCTTCCATGAATAGATGATTTCTTTGATCAACTGAATGGAGCAAGAGTGTTCTTCCAGTTAGATCTCACAATAGGTTTTCATCAGCTTCAAGTAGCGGCTGAGAGTGCACCTAAAACGGCATTTCGGATACCTTCTTGATTCTATGAGTGCTTGGTCATGCCATTTAGGTTGACCAACGCACCAGCATATTTTGTGGATCTTATAAATAGAGTTTTCAGGGATAAATTAAATAAGTTTGTTCTTGTGTTCGTGGACGATATCTTGGTTCACTCGAGGACGAAGGAAGAACACAAGGAACATTTGAGGACAGTGACGGAGGTGTTGAGGAAACACCGACTGAAAGTAAAATTTTCTAAGTGTCACTTCTGGAGGAGGGAAGAGAGATTCTTAGGCCATGTTGTTTCAGAGTATGGTATTGACATGGATCCTGCGAAGGTGGCTATGGTACAAGATTGGTCTACGCCCAAGAATGCAACGGACGTGAGAAGTTTCTTGGGGTTAGCTAGATATTATTGTAAGTTTATCCAAGACTTCTCCAAGATAGCGTCACCGTTAACTCAGTTGACCAAGAAGAATAAAGCTTTCGTCTGGGATGAAAGGTGTGAGTATGAATTTAAGAGTCCAAAGGAAAAGTTAACGTGTGCACCAGTGTTAGGTATTCCTAAGTGGAACGAAGAGATAACGGTATACACAGATGCCTGTGGCACCGGACTAGGTGCTGTATTAATGCAAGGAGGTAGGGCTGTGGCCTAAGCTAGTCGGCAACTGAAACCATATGAGAAAAGATATCCTACCCATGATTTGAAATTGGCATAAATCGTGTTCGCGTTGAAGATGTGGAGACATTATCTCCTGGGAGAAAGAGTCGAGTTGTTTACAGATCATAAGTCATTAAAGTATCTTTTATCTTAAAAGGATTTAGATCTTTGTCAGCAAAGATGGTTAGTGTTCTTGGCTTTATATGATTTCAACATAGCACACACACCCAGGAAGGGCAATGCAGTAGCATATGCATTGAGTAGGGGACATGCCAGTTTGGGGGCTATGTTTCTGGAATGGAAACAACTAGAGTATATCGCAGGATATGATTTCAGACCTAAGTGCGAATTAGATCCAGCAATGTTAGCAAGTTTGCCGATTAAACCGACTTTGGTTGAACGGATCGGTTCGAGTCAGAGGGACGATCCTAACCTATTGGAAATCATCTCCTAGATAGAGATGGGTATCGATGGCGAGGAGCTGAACAAATATGGAATTGATAGAGAAGGATGACTTCGAATGAATGAAAGACTAGTTGTGCCCAATGTTAATGGATTGAGAGATGAAGTGCTTAGAGAGTGTCATCACTCGAAACTAACTATACATCCCGTTGGTAGCAAGATGAATCGAGACATGAAGCAGACCTACTACTGGGAAGGGATGAAGATGGACGTTGGGAAGTTTATATCCAAGTGCGTGAAGTGCCAGTAAGTTAAAGCCGAGCAAAAGAAACCTAGTAGTTATTACAACCATTAGAAATTCCTGAATGGAAATGGGAACAAGTTTCAGTGGATTTCATTGATGATTTACCGAGGACTAAATCGGGTAATGATAATATTTAGGTGATTGTAGATCGATTGACCAAAAGTGCAAAGTTTATACCAGTCAAGTCAAATAGAATGACAACTAAGTTATCAGAACTGTATATGAAGTGGTAGTGAGATTTCATGGAGTACCTAAAGGTATTATGAGTGACTGAGATCCATTATTTACTAGTGGGTTTTGGAAGAGCTTACATGAGGCTTTAGGGTCAGAATTACATCTCAGTACCGCATACCATCCTCAAACAGATGGTCAAACGGAGAGGGTAAATCGTGTATTAGAGGATCTCTTGAGGGCTTGTATATTGGATTTTGGTGGATCATGGGATGACCATTTGCATTTGGTTGAGTTCACATATAATAATAGCTATCAGTCCAGCATTGGTATGGATCCATTTGAAGCTTTATATGGAAGACCGTGCAACCCACCGTCATGTTGGTTGGAAACCGATGAGAAATTTGTGCTTGGGTCGGATGTAATAAGAGAAACTTCAGATGAGGTCAAGGTTATTCAACAGCAAATGAAGGCTACCCAAGATAGGCAGAAGAGTTACACTGATAAAAGGCAAAGAGATTTGAAATTCTCCGTTGGCAGCTTGGTATTGGTCAAGATTTCTCTATTGAAGAGTGTGATTCGATTTAGGAGAGGTAAGTTGGCGCCAAGGTTTGTTGGTCCATTTCCAGTTCTCGAGCAAGTTAGGAATTCGGCGTATAAAGCTGGATTACAAGACAAGTTGGCGGGAGTTCACAACGTATTTCATGTTTCCCAGTTAAGAAAGTTCGTGTACGATTCTGATATGACTTTTTCACCATATCAGTTGGATGATATTGAGGTAGAATCCTAGGCAGTTGGGAGCTGCAAGACGATTCATTTTGTCAGACACGATATGAAACAACTTCGAAGGAAGATGGTGGAACTAGTCAAGGTCCAACGGGGCAATAATGAGAATGATTGTACTTGGGAAACAGAGGAGAGCATAAGGAAGTCATATCCAGAACTCTTTACCTGGTAAGGTTTTAATCACGTATTAGTTATTCTGCATGCTAGGATAGGCTTGTTGTGTTTATTTTGTACGTTTGACAGTTGTAAACAGTTGATAGGAATGTGGGACCTTTTGGCTGTTTTCTTAGTTAAGGAATTTGGGGGCGAAACTTCTTAAGAGGGGAGAGTGTAACGACCCGCATTCTACGCATCGGAGGATTGTAGAATATTTATCTCATTCTCATACAAAGTCGTATGGTCATTTAACTTTAAGGAACGACTATTGGGGTCATTTCCCATGTTCACGATTTTTGCCGAATTTTAAATGACCATTTTGCCCTTAGCGAATCTTGTTTCGCCGATAAATTATGATTGGTAAGGAGTTTTGACCTGAAATCACTTCCGTTGGATTCGGATTATGATTTACCTTTCTGTAGAGTGGTCACATTAATTAAACGGGCTTACCACTGGGGAGATATGGCTGAATTAAGGTTTGGAAGATGAAAAACATCATAATTGGGCTTAACCGGGTGATTAGCAGCTGGGCCCATAACCCATTTCGGGATTAGGTTGTGGGAGGGATGAAAGGATTTGGGAAAACATTTCATTTCATTTTTCTAGCCACCAATAACCTTCCTTTAACCCTAGCAATGACCACCCTCTTCCAAATCTCATTCTAATCCCTTCCTAATTGCTTTTTAACCACTAATTGATCAAATTAACACCAAATCAAGTCAAATTTGTATCAAATCAGAGATAGATCTGCTGCTATACATTGTAATTTGTGCCATAATAGTAAAGTTTCAGATCTAATATTTCATTTGTAGCTAAGGTGAGTGATTTGCACTTTTATTCACTAATTACGACTAATTAGGGGTGATTAGTGATAATTAGTGAAATTACACCTTATAAAAATGTGGAAAAATATGCATAAATTCTGAAATATTATTTTATTCACTAGTAACATTTTGGGTTAATTTGGATTAAGTTTGCTAATCGTATGGTTAAGCATGATTAAGGGGAAAATCATGGTTTTGGGTATGTTTGATCCATATGAACATGTTAAATCATTGTTTTGATGTTTATGGTTGTTTCTATATTTTTCTATTACTATTTGGTATGATTTGTGAGCACGTAGGAAAGTTAGAATGGTCAAAAACGTCGTCGTGATGCGTAAAAAGCTTGTTGTAGGAAGTGCAGAAAATCAGATCGGGTCATGAATCCCGACCGAATACATCGTGAAGCCCCCCCCCCCAATCACAAGCCACTCCAGTACTCGAATCGATCCGCTTGTCTCGAACCACCTCTCACGAGCCGCCTCCCCATGAGCAGGCCTCAAACTGGATGGAAGAGCCACGAGCCCGAACCGAAGCACACCCGAACCGCAGCCATCACGACTCGAGATGTTGGCCACGGACTGATCTCACGAGTGGGAAGCAAGATAATGACCCGCCTAGCTGGCCACGAATGGAGAACCACGAACCGACCCGAGTGGTTTCCCATGAACCGTGCATATCCGAACCGAAGTGCGAGCATGAATGGAAGGTTGGAGCCACAAACCGAGCAGAGGACTTGAACACCAGTTCGATTAAAAACTCGAGATGCAAAGGTAGTCCAAATAAGAAGTTAGAACTCAGGATCCAGACATGAGCCAATGAGTTAACTTCATGAGTTGGGTTTTGCTGCGGGACGTGTGCCAAGGGGTTATCGATATATATAGCTTTGGTTCGCCACTGAGAGATGGATTAACGGTTATGGATCAGGGCAGTGGGATCATTAAGACTCCCAAGGGAAAGTGATCGTAGCATGTTAATGGATCAACGCAATGGGATCATTAGGACTCCCAAGGGCAAGGTGATCATAGCAAAGTATTAGTGGCTATGGACCAGCGCAATGGGACCGTTAAGACTCCCATGGGCAAAGTGCCCGTAGCAAAGGATTTGGTGATCAAAATGGTGGATATCGTATGCTTTACGCACTGAGTGAGAGATGTGAGGCTAGTTGTTATGTTTTATATTTGCTATCACCATGACATGCACACTTCCACCTTACCCTTTCTGTTAGTGTTACCTTAGAGTACTGTACATCTTGTTGTGCTAACTCTTTGGTTGTAGGTCCAGGTTCAGGTATGATTATTTATACCTGTTATTGTTATAATTTGCTTCTATCGCTTATAGCAAACTTTTATCTGCCCCAGAGTTTTATCTCTCTTCTTATTACTCTGGGTGCTCCTAAACGAGCAGACTAAAGATGGGTTAGGTGGTTATGCACGAGAAGCTGTCGGGAGACGAGTATGAGGCTTCCATGTACTATTTACATATATTCTCCCCATGTTGTTGCTGGTCACTACTTTGGGCTAGTGTACCTTTTTATTTCGCTTTAGAGGCAGTATTTTGAGGTTGTAATAATGGTTTGGATCATAAGTTGTATTTTGGATTCCGCTGCTATGATGGTTTAGTTTTCAGCTTATGCATTTTATCGCCTGTTTTATGTCAAGTTATGTTATTGTTATATTTTATTCCATGCATTGTAAGATATGCTACAGGTTCTTTGATGATTCACCATTTTAAATCCCTTTCTTTTGACGACTGTCCTGTGCTAGTTGGACATCGGTACAACACATTTCTAGGGAAATGTCGGCTGGTGTGAGGCGGGCCGTCACAGAATAATAGCAGGTGTTGACGACTTGAGGTGTTGAAGGCTAAGGTATTATCATTGTCGTAGGTTCTAGCGGGCTCAAAGCAGGGGTACAATAGAGACGTCTAAAAGACCAGTTGTACGGTCGAGTACCCTGGGTATCGTTGAAAGGCCTAGATACGTATCGTTGAAAGGCATATGGAGTTTTGCTAGAACCGGGGTTACCATTAGCCCTTGACATTTGATGGCAAGGTGTTTAGCCAGTCATACAATTAACGATGGTTTCAAAGCATGATTGGTGGTCACAGCCAGAGTCAGTCATGAATGTTGTTTGCTTGTACCGTTTCACGTTGATTATCTGACATCGAAGGAGATGTTTGGGTGCTTGTCCGATATTAGTTTAGGCCTCTACGGATTGTGTAATGACCCGCATTGTCAGGGGTATTATAATTAATTTATTTAATTATATATATCGTGATGTAGTGAATTAAATAGAGGTTTAATTAAATAATAGTGAATATTTAATTAAATTGAATAATTTAATAATATATTTAATTCAGAAATAATCAAAAATATTGGAAATCACAATATTCTGTGAACGGGGTCGTCCCTTAGATTTAATTCAGCTTAGAGTTGAATTATATTGACGAATATATTCAATCGACGTCAGTTCGAACGTAAAATTATATTATAATTAAAATCGAGCTCGAAATGGCGCTGCAGTTCGTAAATTGGCGATTCGAACTTCAACTGGATGTACAGGATTCGTTTTAAATAGGATTTCTGTGAAACAAGAAACGTGTGGAGCTGGTGGAGTATATCTTTCTAGTGGAAGAGAAAGATCGGGATTTCGTCGTGTAGATTTTGATTTACGTCCAAATCAAATTTCAGAAAAAGTCGCTGTAGAATTCCTTTATAATTTGCGACGCTTTATATACGTTATAAAACGATTTTTCAATGTAAATTGAAATCGATTCAATCTGGACTCGGAATAGCGAACCTATAATTATCCTAGAGCTGTATGATATTCCTCGGTAATTATATACGATAATATAATTTATTTATATTTAATTTAATTTTATTTAAATATATTTATATATTTAAATGGGTCATTCAAAGCTTTAAAAATAGCCAGTTTTTCATACGACCTCAGAATTCAACGAAACTAATTTTGTTGGATCCGCAATGTCAAATAGTTGTTAGATTTCCAGTTTCGTGACTTTTAGAGTCACTGTGTGGCCGTACGGATTTTTAGAGTGAGAAACAATCAGTATTTTGACAGATAAAAATACGCTGTGTGAGCAAACGAAGTCGGAATTCGACGAAACCAGTTTCGTTGGGACCATAATGTCGAACTCTAGCTACATGTCCAGTTTCGTGATTTTTGGGTATCGTGTGTGATCGCAGGGATTTTTAAACACAAATTAACGATGAAGAATATACCGGGAATATTCCCTACCCAAAATATCTTCTTTCTTTTCTCTATAAATACCCACAAATCCCTTAAACCCTAATTTCACTTTCATTTTTGGTCAACATGTCATTTTTCCGCCGTCATTCTCGTTCTACAGCAAACCCATTTCCCCTTTCTAAAATCAAAAGAAAATACAAAACAAATCTTATAAATTGGCAAACTCATATAATTGAGTTCATCAAGAAATTTGCTACATTCTGGCATGCGAAATGAAGAACTCGACATCATCTTTTGCGGTTGCTGTGTACTGTCGTCCACCTAGGGTTCGATGGTTATGAAAATTGGATCATGGATTTGTAAAACGGGTAGTGTAGTTGAACTCGAAAGGAGAAATAGCAACTTGTTTGGTTTTTTTGTGGCGTGCGATGCTCCTTTTGGTGGTGCGACGTCAGGATGTCGCTACAGGGAAGTGGCACCGAGATGAGGAAGTTTGGCATGAGAAGGTGCGGGTTTGGTAGAGCAGTACAATGGTGTAATTAGTTTTGATTTTATGGGAGGATGGAAAAATGAGATGGATGTTGGGAGCAGGGAAATGGCTTTCGTGGGTTACAGGAGGACACGGCAGTAAGATTGGGAAGAAGGATTGGTAGGGATCGGGTAAAGGCAAGGCAATTGGGCCGGGTCTTAAGTCTAAGCCCAAGGGTAAATAAATAGGATTTTAAGTTTATTTAAATTGAATATTAAATTGTAAATTGCATAACTTTGTCATACATGAACGAAAATCAGCGAAACAGGATCCGTTGGGATCGTATGGACGAGAGCTACACACTGAAGCTGACTGGAAGTGGATTCGAGCTCATTTGAATTTATGGCGAAATAAATTGTTCGATTCAAATCAAAACAAAACAGTTTATCGTTCTTTAACAATGAATGCAAATGTGAGTAAATCTCACCAACTCTAAACAGTTTATAATTTCATGTTGTATTTTTAGAACTGTTAGAAATTTTTTGATTTACTGTGTGTTGACTGTTTGATTGAACCGCTAGTCAGTTAGTTGAATTTCTATATTGATTCTTTTTAACAGAATATATCATATGGAACTGAAGGTGATGTTATCTATATTGTTTAACATCTGTGATGCAGGGAAACAGGTTGGAGGAATCCAACTGGATTCCTCAACAGTTATTTTGCTGTGATTTATATATTGTGATATATAATGTGATATATAATCTGTGACGATTATATGTGTTTGGACGATAATGAACATCGTGATTTGATATGATTGAATACCATAACATACCAGAATGTTGATAAGGAATTATTTCAAAGTGATAATGAAATAAAAATAATTATAAATGGAATATTTATAAATAAGGAATATTTATAAAATTGGAATATTTATAAATAAGAGATATTCAAAAAGGAAATAATTTCAAACCATTTTCTTTTGAGTGGAAAGGCCTGTGTGGCGGGTTTGGGGATTTTCCCGATGCTCCCGTTACAAAGGAGGTTATGGCGAATTTTTCAGAGAATTTAAGGAGTTAGAATATTTCAAGAATAAATTTGAAAAGGAAATATTTGTAAACCATTTACAAATAGAATTGAAAAGGAAATGTTATAAAAAGGAACATTTATAAAGTGAAGAACCGTTACGAAAAAGTAAATCTTTATAAATGAACAAACGTTGTTAAAAAGGGAATCTTTTCAATGGATAAACGTTATCAATAAAAGGAGAAATCAAATATGGTATTCGAAGTTAGTTAATCGAATATGGTATTCGAAGTTAGTTAATCGAATATGTTATTCGAAAGGGGTTAGTCGAGTTGAGTTATTCAAATAGAGTTAATCAGTTAGAGTTAATCAGTTAAGGTTAATCCAAATGAGATGTTATCTCATACGACTGCTAGCATAATTCGCAGGGCTGTAAATAGCCTAAGGCGGTCGGATGTTTCCTGAGGGAGTCAGGCGTAACCATTGTGATCGCTGCGATCTAGAGTCAAGCGAATGAAGTTAAATCGAATATTAGTTATTCGATAGGAGTTAAGTTCTTGAGTTAGATTATCGAGATAAGTGAGTCGAGTTAAGTTCGTCGAGTTAAGTTAATCGATGTTAGTTTCATCGAAAGGAGTATCGATGTTAGTTTCATCGAAGGGAGTTATCGATTATAGTTTAATCGAAAGGAGTTATCGATTAGTTAAATCGAAAGGAGTTATCGATTAATTAAATCGAAAGGAGTTATCGAATATAGTTTATTCGAATAGAGTTAGAGGAGTAAATCGAATATAGTTTATTCGGACGAGTAAATCGAATATAGTTTATTCGAATAGAGTTAGAGGAGTAAATCGAATATAGTTTATTCGAATAGAGTTAATTGATTAGAGTTAAATCAAATGAGTTGATCGAATAGTTTATTCGAATAGAGAAAAGGAGTTAATCGAATATAGTTTATTCGGATAGAGAAAAGGAATTAATCGAATATAGTTTATTCGAATAGAGTAAATGAGTTAATTGAATAGAGTTAGAGGAGTTATCGAATATAGTTTATTCGACAGGAGTTATGTGAATTAGTTAAGTTAAACTAACTGAATTAGTTAAGTGAATTGGTTAAGTTAACCAAAGTGAATTAGTCGAGTTAATCAAAGTGATTAGTTCAGTTAATCGAGATAAGTAAATCAAGTTAGTTTAATCGAGTTGAATTAGTCAGTCGAGTTAATAAATTGAGTTAGTCAAACCAAGTAAAACCAGTTAGAGTTAATTAATTAAGGTTGACCAGTTATAGTTGATCGGTTAGAATTAACCAGTTAGAGTTAATCAATCAGAGTTAATCAAATAGAGTTAAGTAAAATTAGAACTGACTAGAGATTAGTAAATTGAATGGTTTTCTAAGTGCCTATCTGATGTTGGTTTCGGCCTTCGGGATTTATACTTAGGGAATTGTTCTCATACTAGTTTACAGTCAGGGACTGATAGTTGGGGAAGAGTACTGATTTGTAAATAAGAAGATGGAAACGTTTTCTAGTGTTAATAACATATATTTTCTAAACATAGAAAATAAGGCAATGTGAATATATATATAGATATATGTTGATGATTTACCGATATAATTTCCAACTGGAAATAATATCGTTGTTTGCACACTTGCTTTTATTTGATAGTTAAATCACAGACTATCAAAGTTTTGACCATTTTAACGTTTTTAATGGATTATTATCCAAAGACCACTCTGTATTGGCATAAGCGTTGCGAATCATATATGCCAAAGATAATTGAAGATGGAGTAAAATGCAAGGGCTGTTGTATAAGTCTTAGATAACAGTGACTAAGATGGATATACTGAATAGTACCTTCGGTTTGTCCAGTCCCAGGACAACTTGTATGGACGAAGGTCTGACAGAGTATATCCAAAAGATCGCGTAAGTTGATCTGTTCAAATGTATTCACGTTTGGTGGCGGAGGAATTCGTTTCTCTTAGCTGTATACCCGTGTTATTTTTGGATAAGTCAATTTGTGATTTGGCGGCTATGACGATGTGACATTTTAAGTGAATGAAGATGGATGTCTGATAGAGTATTTCCAGAAAGGTCACGTACATTGATTTCTTCAACCGTACCAAGAGTGGAAGCGGAGAAGGAAACTTCTTTTAGTTGACACGTAATGTACTGTTGTAAACGTCAATTAGTGCTTTCGATGGATCTGACAATGTGGCATTCGAAGTGAATCTGATGTGATGATAAAGCGTAGCTTCTAGCCTCACATCCGGTAAATGACAGAAATCGGGCAGGCAACATGGCTAAGTCAGTCGCACCGAAGTAGGGTGTATAATCACCTATCTAGAGAATATTCATTTGCTTCTTTAATCTATCAATGTTGTCCCATATATATATATACGGGAACGGTTGCTGATCCCAACCGTTGGTGATGTACATTCGATACACTCAAGCGAAATGAGTGGTCGGTCATGTGTGGCTGAGTTACAAGATGTTCTTGTTGAACTCCAGTGTATCGTTCCTAGAGTACACTGATCGGAAGGTGGTTCCATACCTTGTCATAGTTGAAAATCCATTACCCAATACGTGCTTGCGATTTTGATTGTATACTATATATGTAGAACGTGAGATGAAAGCGTTTCTGCTAGTTGATATCTATTTGTACATAGACATTATTATAATATCAAAAGGTTTTTGATATAAAGATATTTTGGATTCTCATAAGGGAAAAACCCGTTCCGTTCTGCGGCGTGGTCTTATGAGATATCGTTTACTTGTTCATATACCTATTTAAACTGTTTTACTCATACCAGTCTCATGACTGACTCGGAGTTTACTTTGTTGTTTTCCCTAAACTCTTGGGTGCCTAAATTTGTACGGGTAGTCAAGTAGTCGGGATTTGCAGATACATTGAAGAGCTAAAGCAGGAGGCTTCAGAATCATATAGCAATAGTTTATTTCCGCTGTGTTGTAAGTGTTGTATCTGATAAGTGCTATTGTATACATAACTGTTATATTTCAAAGTTATGTTATATATTATATGTTATTCGTTCCGCTGTGAGATCCGTGTTACTCTGATGATGTAAGTTCTTTTTTTCTTCTTCTATTCTAAGTTTCTACCTTATCTATCCTCACCCTCTAATTTCTTTCATTAATTACCAGGATTTTTCGATGTTTTGGTTATCGGCATCGAGCTTATGTCGATAACCAAAGCCGCTCAAAATTCGGGTCGTTACAGATTGTCCTAGCGGAATGTCGATCTCGGCTAGGATGGTTTACGTGAGATATAATTGGTTGTTCTGATTGCCATGGATGTATGGTTGAAATGCTTGTTTGTAAAGGCTATCACTATCCGATATGGGGAAGATGGGTTGAGTTCTTCTCTGGTGTTTTGGTAGATTGGTTTGTTTATCTACCTATTCTCATATACTTCATTGATGATGTTAGATAGTTGTTTAATCGCTCACTAAGACTGTTGTCTGACTCAAGATTTTATGTTTCCTTTTATTACTTTGGTTGCTCATCTACAATGTTGTGGATGGGCAGACTGAGTAACATGTTGTAAATGGTAGATCTTAGTGTGCAGAGTTGCCGATCGAAGACGAGCTGGAGGCTTGCGTATTATTTTTACTACTATACGTACTGGATGTTTCTACTGTTGTTCTATTTCATGCATTCTCTTAGGGTTATGTTGTGAGGCTTTATGTATAGACATCTAAAGTGTCTTCCAAAGTTGTACGGATATTTTCTAGATGATATGAAACTTTGGATTTCTACTGTGTGATGCTCCACTATTTCTACCTATTGTATAAGTTCTATTATATTTTATCCTTGCGATGTGAGTTCTACGATAGGTTCTGCGTATGTTTACTTACCTTGATGATCGTCCACGGCTCCTGGCATACCTTTCAGCATATTATTCCTTTTGTTAAGTGCGGCGATTATGGGCAGTCATCAAAAACTTGATGTATTGCCGTTTACTTTTTCTTTCTGCCTTCTAATTGTGAGCATACACACATATGACCATTATTTTTAGTCTTCCCGCATGTTTCGTGTGACTAACTAATTAAATTATCATCTTTGTGAGTAACTATATCACTCCACTTATGGCTGTCAAAAGTTGTTTTCGGATACGGATAATGCCATATCCGTATTCATATTCGAAACTATTTTCGGATATCCGTATCTGTTTAATTTTCGGATATCAAATATCCGTATCCGCTTAATTTTTTGATATAGACGAATATTGGATATTTATCTGCTTCACTAGTAGTTGATGAATTTAATACATAATAAAAAAGTATGGATCAACATAAAATTATTTTTATACTAATGTTTATAATAAAACCTGAAAATAGAGAAATGTGATGTTGAAACTTTTTTTTATACTAATATCCATAAGAATATCCAAAAATATTAAAAACAAACACTAAAACTAACATTTTTCACTAAAAATGGATAAAAATTTATATCATAGTAACATCTAATAGTAACAAACTAATTATTAATTCCATTTTTTGTTTTGAGTAATATATATTATATCAATTAGTCAGACAAATATTTTTCGGATACGAATACCACTATTGCCATATCCGTATCCGAAAAGCTTTTCGGATATTGGATATCTGTATCTTCTTTTCGGATAATACCGAATAACAAATATTTTTAATATTTTCGGATACGGATTCAAACGGATATCGGATTTTTCAGATATTCATTGACAGCTCTAACTCCACTAAATCTTGTCCCGTAAGAGTGGTATTTTGATTTTTTACATTGTGACCATTATTTCCATAATCCCATCATCTTTTAATCTTATTCACTATTTCCTGTGTCTTTTGGTGTTGGGACTTGTTCTCCAACAAGGCTAGGATCAAACACAATTTAGAATTTATATAATTTCTAATGCCTAATTGTTTAGAGGATACATTTATCCTTAATGTATTCCTTACCAAATGAGACTTTAAAAGTAAGTAAATATATTTAAAGAGAATTTTAATTTAATTGCACTATGATTAAAATGAAGAAAACATCCTACGTAGTTATGATTACAACCCATGGGGTTCAACAATTTTTTTCGAGAGCGCGTCTCAATCAACTCATTCTAGATTTAAACTTGAAGTAAGTGAACATATAAACTAGTCGAATCGCATAAAATGTGTTTATTTAAAGCAAACCAAGAAAGCTTCAAAATAATTTAGTGTAGAACATTAACTTGATATCTAAAAGCCTTTAAATATCTAATTTTCAATTATTACATTGTAACTTTTTTAACCATATAATTATTTTATTCTAGAATACACCATAAAATTAATTTCCAACAAAATAACGTAGATATGATAACAAACAGTAATATATTCAAAATTGATAATTGTAGAACGGAAATTTAACATTTTTTGGGTTAAAGAATCAACCTCATGGCCAATATGAAATAAATCTAATTTCCATGATGACATCTCTGCAGAAGATGTTTCAAAAATAAAAGCATATACAGTTATTTAGTATCTTGAATTCAAACCATCTACAAACATATCATTTTAATTAATGCCTATTATTCTATAACAACCCGCTTGGAATGGGACTAAATTCCGACCTAGAAAAGGCCCATTGGAACTTAGATCCACTCAAAACAGATCGTTGGTTCTTGTAAGGATTAACTTAAACAGATATACAAAGCAATTTAAAATGGAAATCAGAGCTCACACAATGTATGGGACAAAATATAATGACATAAATACAAGATGTACCAATTATTTAAAAATTATAATTCAGAATTGCAACATATCTCAAACCACAAGGTACATCATTATTATTCATCCTAATTACACAACAATGGTAGTAAATAAGCAACAACCATAATAACTAGCTCTTCAAGAGGCTCCTCTCCAATAGATCAACCTCCATCCTTAATCGTTTATCTCACCTAAGGTCATGTTAATGTTAAGAGGAGGGAGGTCAGAACATAAAGTTCTAGTGAATGAAAGACAAATAAGTTAAGAAGGTCATTGCTATAATTTGCATCTGTAAACATTTCAGGTTATGTCTTCATAACAACTACACAAGGCAAACCTGTAGGGCAGACGTTCTAAAAGTCAACTAATACCCTAAAACTAAATTAAGGGCGGGCATCTTCCTACGGTCACTTAATACCATATTTGTTTAGGGCGGACACCTTTCTAGTCCCTTAATATCCAATGGCGGATCCCATGTCACTTAAGACCCCGTTCTAACATTAATACATTATAAGTGTTATATCTCTTGTAGGGGGAGAAATAGTAACGGCTACTTAATACCATGTTATGGGTTAGGAACATGGCTTCTTATAGGAAGATACCCTGGCAAACCCTCTTGTTACTATCTAGTTGTACCTATGGGTGAACTCCTAGCCACTTAATACTTCCTTTTGACAGTGGTTCCTAAGGCCATCTATACATAACCCATCCCTAGGTCAGCCCTCACTAACCTCCTAGGTAAGAAGCGTACATTACTTGGAGAACTACCGCACACATGTTATCGTCAATCAGGACCATTTAATACCTTATAAGAGAAAGGTGGACCCAATAACCATTTACTTCTCAAGGACGTGCCCAATGACTTAGGTCCTGAAACTCAAATACAAACTTAGTCCTAACCACTTAATACCCAATAAGAGATAAGTCATCCACTTAATATCTTTTTCCCATGTAGGACTGCTTCACCTTCACACACATAAATATATATGTGGGTACTATATTTCCATTCAAATGCAAAACAAATCAAATACAATGTCTATATACAAAATAATGTATTAGAACCACTCATAGGTTCACGGCCCAACTAATCCACGTTACATAATCAAATGTTGCATTATCCACAATCATGCAACTCAATCCTTCACTCTTGAAGAAAAATTCAAATTTCCTGCTAAACGTTTAAAGGATGATCCATTCTTGCGAACTACGTAAGAGACTTCTTTCTCAATTTGCTTAGCTTTAATCGTGTAATGTGTCTGACTATGAGAGAAAATCTTCTCATTTCTTTCTTTTCGAACGAAGTAAATTAAAGCAGTGAAAGCTCCAAATGCTAGATCCCTAATTTGATCCTTCTTCATGAATCAGGAAAGTAGTTGGTAAGCTTCCCCCTCAAGCAACAACAAAGTGTTTGGCGAAATGCGGAGCTTAAGTTTCATGGAGCACAATATAAATGACCAATACTAGAAGTTAAAAAATAGATGTTGACAGGTTTCGATTTCTTATTCACATAATGGGCATAATGTGTCTGTGGTAATTCTGAAGCGAGATAGCCTCCCTCTGGTGTTCAGACGATCACAAGCTGCTAGGTAGGAAATCAATGCCATTTGATGATTATTTTTATTATGCCAAATAACTAAATAGATGGGTTTATATTGACCCTTCTCCCTGATTTGTTTCCATGCTTTGGATAATATGAAATCATTTCCATCACACTATTAATTATGATCAAACAAGCCGTTGGAAAGAAATGTAACTTGTTGGACTTCCTCTTCCACTCACAAATTGCAGGATGCAATAAAGGATGTAAAGTGTTTGATCGAATAATAATAGCCACTGTGTCTCTCTCATTTCCTATGGCTTGAAACCTACTGATGCCAAGGAAATCTACAAGGCATTTACATTTTATCCAAGGTTCAAACCATAGGGAAGTTTGCTACCCGTCTGCGATAGCTTTGTTAATGTATTGTCTGCTTATTGGTCGTAGCTTCAACATACTCTTCCAAGTGTTGGATGCATTATTGTCAACTACCATTGACCAAAAATAATTACCCTTGCAATATCTCATATTCATCCATGTAGAACAAAGATTGTCTTTAGTATGAACATTCCATAAGAGCTTTAAGCAACATGTTTTTTAAGATATGTGAATAGTGGAAGGACAATCCCTCCCTCTTGCTTGGTTTTACATAAAGAACATCAAGAAACTTTGTGTTGTGATCCTCCCTAAAATAAGTCAGAGCAAATGGATTGAATCTTGTCTAGTGTGTATTTTGGAATTTTGTGTATAAATAACTAGTAGAGAATAACTGGAGTAATTACTGAATTAATTAGTTCATCTCTCCCCCGCATAGCTAGGAAAATTATACTGCTAACCCTATGTTTTCATTTGAATTCTATGAATCAGTGCCTCACATTCGGTATAGTGTTAGTAATTGGATGAAAGAGGGAGTCCAAGATACTTTAAGAGGAATGCTCCTTTGGAAAAACCCAAAAGTCCTCTAATTTCAACAGAATTAGTAGTGGAATGTCTGAAGAAAACCTTGGTTTTATCATTATTCACGGTGAGACCTGTAAAAAGTTTTAATTTGTGAAAAAATTCCTGTAAAGATAAAGTTGAGGGCATAGTTGCTCGACTGAAAATGAGGACATCGTAAACGTATAACAATGTGTTATAAGGGGGTTAAAGTTGAAAACTAGAGTGAAGAGCCGAAGTTCGGTAGCTTCGTGCATAAGACAAGAGAAGAACTGCATTGCTATAGTGAATAAATCAGATGATAACGGATCGCCTTGACATATCCCATGTGTAAAAGAGATGAATCCCTTGGGGATACCCTGAAACAAGCTGGAAAATATAGGAGTCAAAATTCATTTATATATGATGTTGATGAAGTGAGTTGGGAAACCAATGCATGACATGATATAACATATAGCTTCTCGACTGATCATATCATATGCCTTTTCAAATCAACTTTAACATAGAATCTTAAAACCCCTTTCTTCTTGAAATCTCTCAACATTTCATGCGCTAGGAGAATGTTATCACCAACATTATGACCTTTGATAAATGCACACTGGTTATTGGAAATGAGATATAGCATAGAGTGTTTCAGCCTATTACATAAGTCTTGGGAAAAATCTTGTAAAATATATTACAACATAAAATTAACCTGAAATGAGTAATCGAAGTGGGCATATCTGTTTTTGGTATCAATGTGATAAATCTGTGGTTCGAATCCTTTGGCAGTTTTCCTGAATTGAAGATATCCTGCATTGTTGACAGCAAATCGTATTGAATTAAATCCTAGTGAATTTTCATGAATTTGGCGTTGAATCCATCTGGATCGGGACTGGAATCGTCGTGCTATGAAAATAAAACCTGTTTTACTATAGAAATGCCAATGTCCTGCAATAAATACCCCTTCCATTTTGTGTTTATAAAAGAAATAGTTTGAAACTGGTGGGATTGGGTAATAGAGTCATCGTTAAATGAGATATGGTTTACGAAAGAAATAGTTTATAAAAGAAATAGTTTGAAACTTCTTGTTCTATGAGATATGGTTTACGAAGTAGTTCCCCTTGAGAATTAATAAAAGCTTTTATGTTATTATGAAATCTCCTAGTAGTCATCTTGGAATAGAAAATTTTCGAATTCATATCAGCTTGTTAAATCCATGACACCTTACTTTACTGCTTTAAACTCTAGAATTTACTGTTGTTTTTCATTTGTAGGTTCTGTTTGGCATGCACCATTCTGTCATAAAGGGAAATATCTTCAAAAAAATTGATCCACTATGGTCTCCAATGAGTAATGAAATTCCTCAGCATATTTAAGGTCGGAATCTAAACCACTCCTTGAATTATTCCATTTCTTCAATTCATATTTACATGCTTCCAACTTATGTTAAATTAGTAACTCTGAGATCCCCAAGTACTATCTAACCAGTCCCTTTGAACACATTCATCATATCCCTCATGCGTTGGCCATTCATTGTTAAATCTAAAGGAGAATCCCTTAGGTTGGGTAGTAGGCACTAGGTTCAAGACAATAGGGTTATGGTCACTCGAGTGTTGGAATAAAGAAAGAGCTCTCATATGAATAAATTTCTACATGCATGTGTTGTTAACCATAATTTTGTTAATGTGAGTTGCCATTCCTTGTCTCCTCCATGTATATTGGAATCCAAGTAGTTTAATCTCTCTCAAATTAGTGCGTAGCAAACAATTCTGGAAGGCACGTATGTATTGAAATGGAACCGGTGACCCTCCTCTTTTATCTAGTGGGGAAGTAGCGTGATTGAAGTCTCACATGAGAACCAATGATTTGGTATTGTGGTGACATTCTAAGATGAGTGATTCCCACAACTTCTATTGTTCTTGAAAACAGTTACTAGCATAAATGATAGAAATAGTCATAAGCAGGCCCCCCCTTATTATCTGCAGAAACTGCCAAATTTTGATTGGATGAGTAAAGAAGTTGGGTTTCCCATATGTTAGAGTCTCGTATTAATAGTATTAGACCATTACAATTAACAAAGTTATTGGTCATGGATATCCAATGATCTGGCAGTTTATATAAAAATGACAGGAGATGATTCATTTTATTTTCAACCAAACCAACAATAGTTAGTTTGAGTTATGTTAGGAGTTTGAAAACGTCACGAATACGTTGCGACGAACTCATTCCCCTAACATTCCACTTCATGATAGTCATTTAATTGAGGATGAGCTGCTCAGTTGCCTTTTAGGTGGAGCTGATGGGATAATTGACTTTTTGGTGTAATGCATGTAACTTGTATTTGTATCTACAAACTTGGATACGTCAACATCACCTTCATTATGTGTTTGTTCCTTGCTAGAGAAAACTTTTGCAATTTGCTCGAAAGAGTCTTGTTGTATGTCTGTTGGAAGATCCACACTTCCCCCTCCCTCCATTTTATCTCATGTTGTTTGCTAGTGCTGCACGGCCTGGATGTTTTAGGTTTTGGGCTTTCATTAGTCTCGTTTGGGTTGTGCTTATGCGGGGGTTCCTGCCTTTCAGCTATATTTGGAGGAGCTTGTGGAGATGGAGCTTTCTTATCATCTGGAGCGAGAGGTGGGGGCTTCCTACCTTTGCTTGTGGTCTGCTTAGTTAGGCTCTTCTGCTCTTTCTTTATTTCTAGCAGACTATTTTGGTGCAGCAATGCATTCTGAGCCGCCCTTGGATTTGGTAAGTGTCTTCTATGGACTTTGGTGTCTGCCTGCTTTCTTATTTTAATATTGTGGTTTCCTGTTATTGGCATTTTCTTGTTCTTGAGCTATGACTTGTTTTGTAACTTCTGTTTGTGTGTATGCACAATTTTTATTGCCATTTCTACAGAAACTGTTTTTGTGATTCGTTGGAAAATGCTAGATTCTCCTTTTTTTTACATTACATTACTTTGTGCTAAAAAAATCTGTTGGTGAAGGATTTGGGTTATGGTTAAGAGAAGAATGATTGGTTGAAGGATTCTCAGGTGCGTTGTCTGGTTGTTTTGCTTCAGGTTCATGAGTGTTAGAGGTTGAGATGGTTTTTTTTGCAACCATTTGGGAATAGTTTGGATTTCATGCACAGTTGATTCATGTGCAATGACAAGGCATTTATCACACTTTGGTGGTAAATATTCATATTCAATACTTACCTCATGCATTTTTCCATTGTGAAGCATGATAGGAATTGTTTTTTTCAATTCGTATTTGAGATCCATAAAAATTTGAACTCAAGAAATTTTGGTGAAATTCTTTTCGGCAGTTTTGTCATTGACCAGTCGTGATTTCCCCAAAAAACCTATGCAGTTAAAGCACTTATTAGTTCTATAGCGGTGAGGTGCTAAAATACGTAGCGGGGAAATAACGAAGATATAGCGGAGGCGAAAAAAAGGTTCATTAAATCTAAAACCAAATATTTTAAAATTAGTTAATCATCTTTCTCACATTATATGTGTACAAAAAACTAATATTAATTAATCTTATATAAGAAAACCACGAAATATCATAGTTTCATGCTAAATTTGATAAGTGTAATTAATTGTTACCATATATTTGGCACATATGCCTTAAATCTATTCCTTTAGGCTAACTTCATTGAATTTTTTGAAATGAGTACTAGTTAAATCATGCTCTCTATATATTAATATTGCTAAAGCGGATGCTAAAAACCTTGATTTAGCGGATGCAGTGGAAAATAGCAGGGCTAGAAGCGTATCCATTGTTCATTAGCACTAAATCAAAATAGCATAGCGGTTGAAGAGCGCTATAGGCTATAGTGGGGATATTGCACCATTTGAAGGTTGCAAAATTTCACCTAAACTTGTATTTCAGAGGCGTTAAACTTAGAAAAATCATATCTAGGATACATTTGTCAACAATCAACAGACGTCCATAATAAGAATAAGTAGAACACTCACATACTTTGTTGAAGTCAAATGGTGATTCAAATTGAACTACAAGTGATAAGAAGGGTTGATGTGAATCTGGAACTGACCAACTAGTTCCCAAACTTTTCCTATATACTCGTTCAATTTTGTATATGAAATGCTGAAATCAGTTGGATGAATTTTGATAGTATTCGTCCAGACATTCTCGGATTGATTGATTATAGTTTTCGGTAAGAATACATGACTTTCTGAAGGTGGAATATAATGTAATGAATGGTTTGGCTAATCTATTAAATAATAGTAAAGCAGAAGAATTTCAAGCTCTCTCCTTAATTCTCTCAATTCTCTTAATTCTCCTTAATTCGCTCAATTCTTTTAATTTTCCTTAAAACTCTAAAGATACTTTTATTAAATCAAAATCAAAATTCTTCAAATGTCCACATATTTCAAATTTCTCAATTCATGTTCATTCGCTTCTAAATGAGATAGTCGGGCATGCTCGGTCCACATTTCCACTATTTTCCCAAATTAACTAACCGACTCGCCCACTACTTTCTTATTTCAAAGTAACACATTGTCGCTTCCCTGTTGTATTTCTTTTTACAGTCAAAAAGTTTGGACCCACCCACTTTCTTCGTCAGCTACTTCCATCCCAACTGCATAATATTCCTAAACAGACTCCTTCGATTGGCATCAACTCCATCGATTTCGTATATGCTTCTACTGCTAATAAAACCCAATTTTTGTCTACTTAAAGCGCCGCCAATATGAAATCAATCTCGGTCGAATGAAGCATGGAAATCGATGGTCATCCACGGTTTGAGTTCATAGATGAACCGTCCACTTTTCTTTAAGTGCCAATCGCTGCTGTTTCTTCCGACATTATATGAATTTTCAGTTCTCCTTACTTATTCGCATTTCATTTCGTTATGCCTGTTATAATCGGTGCATCTTCTTTCTCTACTTTATTATTTCATTTTTATGCACCGTAGCTTGTATTTAGATTTAATTGTTGCTTCCCTCTATGTTTGTTATGTTCAATTACTTTTCTGAGTAATAATTTGAGATATTAATTGATGTTTTGTGCACTTCTACATAACCAGCATGTCACTAATTTACTTATGCTTATTTTACCTCAAACTGTACCTTTAATGGACGCATTCGATTAAAAAAAGTCAAATTTTTGGCTAAAATGAAGATGAATTTTCGGACTAGCATGTAGTTGAAAGTCTGAAATGCACAATACTCTTTATTACAGTTTTGATTGCAATTGCTTCTACTTATATTGCATCAACTTTTTATCTACTTATATCAATCAACCACTTCATTAACTTATGGTTGTCTGTTCAGATTTATAACCTATGTTCACATATGGATCCACCATAGTTCCAACTGTTTCTGTTCCATTAGTCAAAAGTTTTTCTAAAGGAAAATGTCAATTTTTTGATTAATCATATCAAACGTTCAATATTCATGTGTATTTTTACTAATTTTCATGCAGTGATTCTTTGCATACGAAACTATCATAATATGGAGAACTAATGCATTTTCCCCTGTTAACTTGTAGGTTTGTTAACTCCATCTCTCCATCGTTGTTGGCTATCCACAGATCATCATTGGCTGGTGATATCGAATCATATTTTGAAGTTAAACTAGACTATCTGAGTACAAAAAGATGGAAAATATAATGGTAAAACCAATACTATTTTGAATCTTAGACGAAGAATAGTAAGGTTCGTGGTTCAATAACACAGTAAGGCTGGGTGCATCTTTTGTTTATGCTATATTTCTTTAATTCTCTAATTCAGCAAACACTTGTGCTGATGACTAATGTGGAATAAATTGCTATGAGGTAAGCAGTTTTGTCTTTGTAGTCCACTCATCAATGTAAAAGCCAAATTTATATATCTACTCATGTGCAGCATATACACTACTTAATATAGTTTATTTTGAATTTAAATTGCATTTGCAGTTCTTTTAAAAGGAAATTCATGTTGTGAACAAACATGTTGTTCATATTTTGCAGTTTTCTATCCAAAGTAAAAGAGACATAATTTGAGAAGAAAACCTAAAATTTGAATTTAAGCATAAAATACCGAAGAATAGAAGTTGCCATAAAAGCATCATGAAATGGGATTTAGGATGTGAATATATCAAAAAAATACAACTTGGGAAGGTATGCACTGACAGTAATATTTTCATTGTTCATTTGGGTATTATATATCGTGCAATATCCTATGCACTGAAAATATGAATCAACAAGATGGCCTTTCATTCATGTACTCGGCATAGTTTTATCCTTGGTCACTCTTGAAATTCATAATTATAATTATCTTTCTGTTCAGCTAATGAGTCATGTCAGATTCATATTAAATTGTTCCATACGCAATGTTTTCTTTTCAAGTAGAGATCACCAATGCATGAGAAAGTATTGTAAGAGGCTCTGATTTTATTTGCATAATTACCTAAGATATTGTGATAATACAATTTTGTACGTCTTAGTTTGTTAGATTTAGTTTGTGGTCCATCATCCATCTATTTTCCCTATACGTTTGATTCAACAATCATGCCTCTAACTTTTAATGTTTGCTTTTTATGGATTATTTTGTATTATGATCATTTCAACCTTCTACTTTACGAAATAACATTCTACAGCTTCAAAATAATATTTTCAGCGACAATTCAATAGATCACAATGATGTAGATAAACATGGTTGCATCTCCAGATTGTGATAGTCTTATTATTCACTACATGTTTGTCTATTGCACTTTTTGTCTATTGCACTTTTTAGGCTTTTCCGCCATTACACACATATTCCTTTTCTCTCATTGCAACTGCTTAGTATCAAAATGATCAGTTTGATGTATGTGCTTGATTACCGATTAAAATTACATTCATTTAGATATTTACTTGAAAAATGAAAACTGAATTAGATGTCCTCAAATACTCAAACTTAGTTATTTCTTCACCTAATTCGGTGTAGTGTCTGGTATCTATATATATTGTTACAGTGTGCATAAGAATGAAAGGTATGTGTCGTGATGAGATGAGATCAAATGTGAGACATGCATGTGCGTATGATACAAGGTATCAGACCAAGATTGAAAATTTAAGCATGTCTAGGAAAGATATATCTTATTTACAAAATATTCATATCTTTCATTACACCTTAGTAACATAAATTCCTTCTTAACCCTTTTTTGAAGATTTGTTGTTTTACTGACAACCATTTCACCGAAGGAATTTATGCTTCCACTTTTACGGTGTTACATAGTTTGATGTGTATTCTTAGTTTTTTTTATAACGGTACATATTCTTAGTTTTTTTTACAAGTACATATCATTTGAATGGCTTTCCTTTTCATCCCTTATGTTATATATGAAAAAAAAATGATGTGTTTAGGACAATGTGGAACCAAATAAAAAAATTTATAAATTGTTAAATGTTAACTCATGTCATCTCCATTTCTTTCTAAACTACTTTTCACAATCTATATCTTATCCTTTCATTTGTCTTTCAAGTTACTTCCCATTATTTCTTTCATGCCAGTAAACTATTAGTCAACAAAATTGAAAAAATTAATTCTATTGCTCAAGTATATTATTGACACCAAAATTTCATGATCCAATTCGGAATAGAGCATTGCTACTGGGTGATCAGACCCCAAGGTAATTTCTTCTTTTTTGCTTCGATATTTATTGCCTGCTTCAATCAACAATTGCTTTGTCACGTATCTTCTTTTTACCTTACAGGATAATTGCCTTCTATAATTATATGCATTATTTTATTTGACGTTGAAGCATTTTATAGTTTGACTTTATGTTTAAGGTGGCAATGATGGGGAACCGAAGCAACCTATGGACTAAAAGCACTAATGACTGAAACAAACTTGAAAAGTGACAGAAGTGTAGAATTATGTTGTTATAAATCGAAGATCCTTGGATGCATCATCAGACTGAAGGACCATGAAGTTTTTAGTTTCATTAAACATTTGTTCTGAACCAAGGATTATTGTTGGTGCACATATTCAAAAATAGGAAGTAATGAAGAAGAGATATCATGGCTAATGCAAGCAAGATATTTTCATTTTGTTTGCTTAAAAAAGTTACATTTCAATTATTTATATGCGTAATTTGTATTAACGAACAATCAAAAAATTTACCTTTTTTGATTGAAAATATTTTTCTTTTGTATTTTATTGTCTTTTTAAGGAAAATTGAATATATTTAAAAGGTTCCATTATAAATTAAAATTCCTAAAGTTATGAACAAATAGATTAATTTCTTTTTTTACATAATTAAAATGACATGATCTATATTCTTTCATACCTTATTTTCATTGAATACTTTTCATTAAGCAAATATTTTATGGGAGCAAATATTAGACATAAAATTGGACACAAATTGAGACACAAAGTTTCGACCATTAATCATTTTGTCTTTATATGGAGATGTGAAATTCATAGAGTGATCTAATGGTGGAGATCAATTGTATCACCAATTATGTCAAAATTTTATGCCTATTTAGACTTTACCAATTTTATTTGTCACTTTGATAATGTCATAAAATCATTTTTGGTAAATATGCGTTGTACAAACTTTAAATGCATAAAAATATATCAATTCATCAATACTACTCTTTAATATTTAGGTATTTTGTTATTATCTCAAGTAACATTTGAAATTCAATCTGTACATGCTTCTCTTTTAGTAGAATGTACAAAAAAATTAATGTTAACTTCAAATTAATATATGTGAATATTTGTCTACAATTTTATAAAAATATTGATTTCAAAATTAATTAACAATAATAATATTCATTTATTTTTCAACAGAGATTAAATCCTATAAGTAAATAAATCAATATATAACCTCTTTTTATCAAAAATCCTAAAAAATTATAAATCAATATGAAACTCATTTTTATATTTTCTATCGAATATAAAACTACACCATATAAAAATGGTAATTCAATTTTTATTCAAATATAAAAATTATTCATAAATATTTCAAATTCAATTTATCTCATTTATCATAAAAATTTCACCATAAATTGCATAATAAATTATATTCCAAACATATTTACTACATTATTTTATATAATATATCGTGTGCAACGCACGGGTTATACACTAGTTCGAAGGGATTAGGGTGCATACACTTCAGCGTATGATTGAGAAGGTGTCGGCATTGTAGTTGAGGAAGGAGAAGATGCATGCGGTGGAGGTTTTGGCAGTTGAGGACGTGGGAAGGGATGATGGTTATGAGGAACAACATCCGCCATCTTTTCTGATTTTTTTTTTTTACATTATATATATATATATATATATATATATATATTGTAAGGGACTTTATGATAAATCAAAAATTGAATGTGGAAGATGCCTGCAGTGGTGGTTTAGTGTGCATTTATTCCAAATCATCATATAGGTGAAAACATCTTGCTAGCTCATGAATTGTTAAGGGACTTTAAGAAGAGGGGTGTTAACAAATTTTGTGTTAAATTTGATTTACACAAAGCTTATGATTAATAGGAGATTAATATGTCATATAATGTTAAAGATGGGTTTTCGTGTTCATCTAATTAACATTATTTATGAGTGTATTTCATCTCCAACATTTTCAATCTTGATCCAAGGAATTCCTCATAGTTTTATTCCATCAAATCATGGACTTAGACAAGGTGATCCCCTCTCTCCTTATCTCTTTTCTATAGCTGTGGAGTACTTTTCTTATTGTATGAATGAAATTGTTGTTATAAAGAAATTCTTACCTGTTTATAATTTTGAGCCCGTGGTATCTCATCTCATGTATGCTGATGACCTGATGATATTTGGTAAATGCTCTCGTTTATGTGCTAGTTCTTTACATGACTGTTTTGAAAAGCTGAAGAAATTCTGTGGTTTACCAATTAGTGTTCTCAAGTCAAAAAAAATATTTTAGCTCGCATGCTAAATTAACACATGAGATCACTTCAGTATTGGGTTTTCAAGTGGGTTTCTTACCTGTTAGATACCTGGGTGTCCCTCTATCATTGAATTATATTCATTATAGAGAATATCTATCATTGCTTCAGAAAATTCAACAAACGATTCAATCATGGGATGCTATTTTTCTTAGTTATGCTGGTAGGGCTGAATTAATTCAGTCAGCGATCAATCCTTCAATCCTGTATTGGCTCTCTGTTTATCAGCTCCCTGAGCATATAATAAGTAAATTGAATGCTATGTGTTTTGATTTTTTTGGGGAGGTTCATCTCATAAAGTCAGTTGGGATCAGTTATGTCGAGCTAAATCTGAGGGAGGTATTGGCATTAAAGCTTTATCTGATTTGAAAAAAGCTTCATGTGTAAAGTTAATGTGGAAGTATTTAGAGGGGTCTTCTATGTGGAGTCAATGGATGAAGAAGAAGTAATGTGGTGGTAAATTTTTTTGGAGTATGCATGCTGACAATAACTCTTCTTGTACCTGGAAATCCATCATGAGATTGAGAACATGAGGTATGCAATTATTTCGTAGAATCATTACTAATGGAACTCAAACTTCATTCTGGTTTGAACCTTGGATCAACTCAAAGTGTGTAGTTGATATTTTGGGATTTTCTAGATTTAATAGTATTGGTACCAGTGATGATCTTGTTTCTTCTTTAATTTTTGAAGGCAAAATTTATGGTAACATGCATCCAGCTACAAGAGAAATACAAAATGAAGTTGACTCTATTTCCTTAGATACTGAAGGAGGTGAGGATTATTATGAGTTGAAAGCTGGTGGTAACTTTTCTTTTCATAATGCTTGGAATCATGTTAGATCAAAGCATCAGGTGAAATCTTGTTTAAAAGTAATTTGGCACTCCAGAAATGCTAAACGCATGTCACCGATTTCATACCTAGCAGTTCGGGATAGACTCTCTACCAAGGATAGGTTAATGAGGTTTGGTTTGTGGAATGAAAAAGTTTGTGTTCTATGCAATAGTTATGATGAAACAGTGGCTCATTTGTTTTTTTCATGCGAGTATTCAAGATACATTTGGATTTCCTTTTTGTCGAAACTGGGTCTTTCAACTAATACTTTGGGTTCTTTAGAGTTTGAGATTGAGAAAATTTTGCAAATGTTTACAGATAATGATCAAAACTTGGATCTGGTATGTGTAGCTTTCAATTCTACAATGTATAATCTATGGCAAGAAAGAAATTTAAGGATTTTCAATGACAGGAAAATTGTTAAGGGAATTAAAGTTAAACTGATTGAACGTGAAGTGATTTGGTTGGTGAAGAACAATGGTAGATCTTTTAATCCAGTTCAGAGGAAGATTGACTTGATGAAGACATGGGGTATTGACTTACATGATTCTGGTTAACGGTGTTCATGTATTTTATTTGAAGTTTTGATGTTGTATGGTGTATGTGAGAGAGTGATGTTTTAGTTTTGTGTTGTACTGTCAATATATGGATTTTATGTGCTCTTTTTTCTTGTGTGGTACCCATTTAGGTTAGGGGGAATAAGGTTTTGATGAGGCATATAAATGAAGTATATGGTTGGTATAGCAATAAAAAATAACAATTTTCAATATATATATACACACACACACACACATACACACACTAAAAGAAGTTTAAAGAGTTTTACTTCTTTCAAATGACGATTCTTACGTGGATTGTTCGAGACATGAACCGACCACAACGTATAGGTGATGTATCAAGCTCCTAACTAAATTTAAGCCAACTCTAGCTCGTTTAGTTGAAAATAAACTCTCTGTTTCTAGTATGCAATATTTCAAAAAGAACATGACAATTTCATGGGATGTCGTGACTAATAATTCACCTCAATCCTCAGGTCGAATATTATTAACATATGATATTACTGTTTTGTCTATAACTGTATTTTCATCCGCCACCCAGCATATAACCATTTTGGCAGACAATCAGGAGGATTGAAATTAGCTTTCACAGTTGCAAATGCAAGCAACTTATTCCAAGATAGACAAGTTTTGTGGCAACATATTGTAAATGAAGCTTCAGCTATTAATGTATGTTAGATACTCATGGGTGACTTCAACAACGTTTCCACTTTTTCGGACAAAAAAGGCGGATTTCCTATACCATTCTAATAACTCAGATCCTTCCATAATTGCCTCTTGCAATCTAGCTTAAACGAAATCTGGCCCTTGAGGATAAACTACACTTGGAGGAAAAAGGTGTGGCTACTCATACAGACAAAATTTGAGTTAATAATAGCGGTTTACAACAGCTGATGAATTTGAAAGCCCTTTCATACTCCTAATTGTCTAGTAATCACAGTCCTTTAATACTGCAACTGCTTCCTACATCATTATCGAAAGGCTCCCCGTTTAGATACCAAAATGACTAGTTTTTTAAAGATGGTTACATGGATTGTATTAGAGTGGTCTTCATATGTCTTCTCCAAATTTTCCATCCGATGATTTTCTACATAAACTGAATTGCTGCAAGCAAAAATTAAAATAATGGAATAGGTTACGCCCTAAGGAAAACGAAACAATAAAGGAACTAGAAAATCAAGTGTTCGAGCTGGAAGTCATTGTGGACCAAGACCCATGCAATATTAAACTTTATGACCATATGTTGAATGTTAAGCATCAACTTCGAACCATGGAGAAAATTATATCTTGGACTTTAAAAATAAAAAATCTCCTGGCTGTAGTAAGGAGACCTGAATACTAAATTCTTTTATTTTAGAATGTCTTCGAGAAGATTGGTGAACAATATTAAGACTTTCATCTCGGCTAATGGTGACTTCGTTTTTAAACTAGAGGATATTGAAACTGAGGCTATAAATTACTTCACCAATTTATTCATTGGTCCAGTGGCCTAAGAATTCCCATATTTCCAATCTATCTGCACTATGGACGATCTAGGCCATAGGCAACTTCTCCAGGATATTACTCTTGATGAAATTAAAACTGCGGCATTCGTGATGATTCGAGTCCTAGCCTAGATGATTTGAATGCTAAATTATACAAGTTGCACTGGGAGGAAATGAATTTTGACATGCCTGTTGCTATTAACGACAAGTTTCATTCTACAAAAAACCCACTGCAAGAAAAATACTCTATTGCAAGTAGCTGTTTGCAACTGGCGACACATGACAGTTGTAGTAAATGATATTTAACAGTAGGTCTTTCGTAGCAGTTGCAATAGATGAGATTTAGCAACATTCATTTTCTTTCTGTTGCGAAAAGCATGTTTTTAGGAACTACGCTTCCTGACCAGTTGAAAAAAAATACTTTTAGCAACTACGCTTACAAAACTTATTACAAAAATATACTTAGCAATTGTTTTCGCTGCTTGTAATAACTGTATGTTTTACAACTGGTAAAGTCGGTTACTATTAAAACTACAGTAGTAGTTATTAATTAAGAAGGCATAAACGACTACGTATAATTAACCATCAATAAATAAGTAGTAGTTTTTAATGATTAACTTTTAATAATTAAAATTTAAATAGTTACTAGTAGATAATCAACAATCAGTAACTATATAATAATTAGGGTTAATATTTAATAATTATTAATCAATAACAAAATTTAATTATTATAAAGTGACATTTATAATTGATAATCAAATAATAATAATTAATAATTAACAAATAATAATAATTAACAGTTAAAAAATAGTAAAACAAATAAATAAATATTAAATAATAATAATTAATAATAAACAAAACTAATGGATAGAAATTAATAATTAAGTTGAAATATGGATATGTATACTTAATAGATAAATAATTAATAAATTCATAATTAATAAATAAACGATAATTAATTAATATTACTATTATTGTAACTTATAGTGGATTAAATGGTTTATAATTACTAGTTAGTATTATAACTAATTATTATTTCTTATATTTAATAACTTATTGTAATGAATTATTAATAACTATTAAATTACAATAATGGCGAATTCATCTTCTAATCGCTCTTTTGCTCTCGACTCTTCCTCCTTTTCCCCTCTTTCTTCCTCTCGTCTACCTCCTATCCTCTCCGCTACTTCTGATGAACTTCGTACTAACGTTGGATCTGCTGTTGATTCTGCTGACAATCATTCTGGATCTGCTAGAGCTAATGATAATCATACTGCTGACAATCGAGCTAATGACAACTGATCTACTGAGAATCGTTCTGCTAATGTACAAAATTGTAGATCTGTTGATAAACCTAATTTTGCTTCGCTCTTTCAATCTCTTCCAAGGAACGCGGGTCTCTACAAGCCAATTCTATTCGACATCAAAAAGGATGGCTCTCTACCAGATCTGGTTAAGGAGGAGGGATTGAAGTATTGGAATAATATTTTAATTGGTTTCTTCCTTGATGGTACGCTTTCTTTCTCCATTGTTGCAAGCTTTCTGAAATCACGTAGGAAACTCATAGGGGGTTTTACTGTGAGATCTGATGGTTTGCACTTTTATATTCAATTCTCTAATGAAATCGAGATTGAGTTCAAATTCTTCGTTCATATCCTATTTTTATTAGGAGTCGAATGTTCACCTTATCGCAATAATCCCCAAAGGTTAATCAAGAGGATTCCTGTTTGGATTCAATTTTCTAACATTCCATTAATTTTTTGGACATTGGTGGGTATAAACTGGTTCGTGTGTCATGTAGGAAGGCTGATTTGTTTTGATTACACTGAGAGGATACAATGCTTTAGTTATGCGAAAGCGCTTGTTGAAATTAATGCTAAGGCTGAATTACCTGATTCTATAGAGTTATCATGTTTGAGTGATCGACCTACTGTGAATTTATCATATACATGGAAGCCGAGCATTTTCGTTACTTGTAATTGTTTTGGGCATAGAACATCAGATTGTGCTTTAAGTGATACATACGACGAGCTAAATGAAGTGCACAATGAAGATACTGTGAGGAGAATCAGGAGTACAGAATTAGTAATCAGAGTAAAGGTGAGGACAAGGCTAGAAATAAGGATAATGGATGGACAAGGGTAATTTCGAAAAGAAAGATGGTTTGGCAGAGAAAGATTGTAGCTAATTCTAATACATAGGATAATAATTTGAATAAGAAAGTGGTGGATGATGCTGTTGTTAAGGACACTGGTGGTAAGGCAGATGGTATAGATAGTAATGTGTGTGATGGTAATATAGTTAGTAATGCAAATGATGGTAATATAAATGGTAATGCTAAGGATGGTAATAAAGTTAGTAATGCTGATGATGGTAATAAAGGTAGTAATGCAAAGGTTGGTAATGATGTTAGCAATGAAAATTTTGATAATATAGTTAGTAATGCAAATGAAGGGGATTTTGGTCTAAATTCATTGTTCGATGATGAGGAAACTGTTGTTATGGACCAGGTTCTGCTAAGTTGCCCGACACGTCTATCAACAGCAAATAAGTGAGCAAAGCTTCTTCTTCTAAAGCTAATTCTTCTCCTTACACCCATTTGAAGCCTCCGGCCGATATCCAATTACCACCTCTACCTCCAGTGTCAAGTAGTGGCTTAACTTTTCCTGTAATTGATCCAGTCTTACTATCCATTGCTATTCCTAAGAGTTCAATGCCCTCATCTAAATCCAAGAGTATCAAACTGATAGGAAAATTTTGGGATGATTTAGATGGGGGTGTTGAATATTCACCAAAGGATGTCTTTCCATTAAGTTCGAATCTCAAGACTTCTAGAAGGCATACTAGAAGAAACCCTTTATATGATCCTTCTTTTTCTTGATGCAATTTCTGTTGATACATGGTTTGCGTGGAATCTTACAGGTCTTTGGTTTGGTTGGTTTAGTGATGAATGGTAATGCATACTTGACTCATAGTGGAATTTTATTCTGAAGTTAATACAGATCGTTGGATCTGTGGATATTTTTGACATCCATGGACATTTTCTTAGCTGTGCATGATGATGTTCTCTGAAAGTAGTTGTAATTCCAATGGATCCATGCTATTAGGTTTTTACTGTTGTATCCTTTAGACCTGCTATCTTGTAGTAGGGTCAATGTAATTTTCATGTTGTGTTTTTTGTATTTTTGTTTTTCTATTTATAGGAAATTACACATGTAATTAGTTTATATAGTGGAATAAAACTTTGTGCTTAACTTTTTAAAAAAATAACTAGTAAATTATAGTTAATATTTAGTAATATTTTAATAACTATAAATTTAATTAATGATTAAAAACCACGCTATTGTGCTAGCTGCAAAAAAATTAGCAATTGTATTATTCTATCGTCACAATAACTATGTTTTTTAGAAGTGGCATTTCCTGCCAATTGCGATAACTATATTTTAAGCAACTGTACCACTTTCTATAATTCGTTGCAATACCATCTCGTTGAAAATTATGTAATACCGCCTTTGTTTTCCATCTGTCTGCCTTGCATTTTCATATGCCCGCCCTCTTTTTTTCCATGCTCGCCTTCTGTTTTTATTTGAACACCTTATCCATGTTAAATTGCTAAACTTTCAAGAATCCCTAACCCTAAAATCCAAATTATTCCCTATCTCTCCATCCAAAGATGCCCTGCTTCTTTCCTCCCCAATCTCGCCTCCCTCCTTTTCTGCTCTTTCAATCCAGCCTACTGCCCTTCATATTCGTCCGACTCCTTCCCAATTCACTTAATTACACAACCACCTCTTGTTTTAGTTGCTCTTGATTGTCAATGATGACGTTTGGAGTTATGATAATATCGAGAATCACCTCGCGATGATGACAGAAGCAAGGTTGCTCTGGTGTTTGAAGTGGTGCAGTGTAGGGAAAGAAGGCGAGGTAAGTGGTGGCTGCAGGTAATAGTTAAACAATTCTTATTTACAGTGAACAAGTGAGCAGGCATGAAAGAAGACATGCTTCAGTATATATTGTGTAATTGATTTAGTGTAAACAAGTGAGTGGCTGATTGCAGAGTACTGATTTGGTGTTTTAAGTGTGGCGTTTTTTGCCATAAAAGCGTTTCTTGTTCATTGTTAACTAATCGTCTTCTTCCTCCTTTTCCTGATCGTTCAGATTTAAAAAATCACAATTTTCCTTTTTGTTTAAAATTCTTGCAATTAAGAAATATTTTCGTAGATTCTGTTTCTTTGGTTAAAAAGATACCTTATATTTTTATGTTAAAATGCTATAGCATTTCTATGCGATAAATACAACTTGTATACTTATAAGTTTCGATTCTTTTCACAATTTTTTTGATTAATCTGTGTTTCCTCCATTACTGAATCCTTTAAATTTAAAACAACATGGTTTTCATTTTTGCTTGGTATTTTTAAAACTGAAAAATATTTGGGAATATATTGTCAGATATTGTCGTATCCAGATGTATCGTGGCTTGAGATGGCTATGTTAATTCTGTTTCTCAGAATTCAATTTGAGATGGTTATGGTAATTTTGTTCTCTCAGTTGTTTGGCATAACAGCTGCCACATACATAAACCTTTCCATTTTGCCTGGTATCGTGCAAGAGGTACCGAGTTCAATTCTCGGAATGCCCTTTTCCATTTTGTTATACTTTATTTCGACAGTAGGCTTTTTTTGAAGATTTACTTTATTTTCAATCTTTCATATAGTTTGCTTTTTATGCTGCGTATACTTTATTTTCAAGCTTTCATATAGTTTGCCTTTTATGATGCATACTGCCACGTGACGTGTACTTCCAGATTTACACTTATATCACGAACATTTGTTCACATTGTATGATTCCTTTTTTAGGGGCCTTTCTATTGTGTAAAAATTTATATCAATGTCGGGATTGTATTAAAAATAAAAAAAATCCCTCTAGGTTTCTACATAGATTGACTTTTAGGTTAAGTACTGGCTCACTACCTATATTTACGGATAAGTCCTTTGGGCACATGAATACCAGGTTTCTACTATGTTATAAATCTTGTTTTCATGGCCATGCCTTGTTGATACAATATTGCATATGTTTTCGGGTTCTATGCCTTGTTGGTCTATTAATATGATTTTTGCTTTTTGTAGGGGATGTCTTGATATGATTTCTGGATGTACCTTTTTCGTATGGCACCTTACTTACACCATTGTTTGGTCTTTGCATACATTCAAACAAATGTATGGTTGTTTGGATCTCTTTAACTTGTTTGCATGCATTCTGTATTTAAGATATCGTCAAACTAGCATAATCATACTTGAAAGAAATTTAATAATATTGAAGAATCAATGGTATTTACAAATTTGCAAGTGAGCTCATGTATCTTAGGTTAGTTGTCAATCCTTGCTTGTTACTATAAACATCGCTTAATTACTTGTTTGCTTTGAACAGTCATGCACAAATTACAATTTATACACACTGATGTGAAACCAGAGAATGAGACAACATGTTATTATTTGTAACTAGAGTATAAGCACTGTTTTGAATAGTTATTACTTGTTTTGTTAATTACTTGTTTGCTTGCAACTATAAACGTTAACGGTGTATAGGAAGTTGATGGGTATAGGGGTATATGTAGAGATGAGACAACGTGTTGATAAGCTGATTTTTTCAATGATGATTTCAGTGTGGATAGAGGACTAGAAGGTCTCGTCTAAAGGAGTTTAAGAGCAGTTTGGTCTGAAGGTGATTAACTTCCCAATTTGTGTATTATTCCAAGTTTGATGGATGAGTTTGAGATGTGCACTATAGACACTTTTGTTGTAATTTTTTGTATTTGTAACACCCCGTAATTTTATAACACATTAAAATGCTAAACTAAAGAATACTTAATTGAACATTGGGAATTAAGTAAAATGGATTGCGCCATTGCGTTCTTCTCGAATTCTGCTTAAGATAGACCCCAAGTTTGCGTAAAACGGACAACGTATGAAGAAGTTATTAAGCCTAGAAGTCTGTATAGGGCATAAGAGAATTATTTATATATACACACATAACCAAGTCAAAACCGTTCAAAATAATTCGAAAATAGAAATGGGAAGTCTAGGAGGGAAATCCACCCGTTGGGGGTCGACACACCCTAAGGGGTGTCGACCCATAGGTCGACACCCACATAGGGTGTCTACACCCCCCCAAGATCCGAGCGAAATTCATTTATGCGTATGTGGACTGAATTCTTGGCTATATTCGTTGAACCTGTGATATAAATAAAACCCTACACCCATTGTTTTATTCATCTAATTCAATGGCGACGACAAGGTGCTATTCCAACGTAGTTTGATCTAGCCTATTTTTCTTCAACAAACAAGTTATTCAAATTGAGAGATCTGTCAATAATAGATACAATCAATTCTTCTGTTTCGTAGATCCAGTTACAGTGAGTCTATGTTGTTTTTAGATATGAATACTTAAAAGATAATCTTAACATGTTTATGAATTGGATCTAAGCCTATGACTAATTGAATCATATCAGATCTACCATAACCAGTGTATCTAAGTTAATTTGACATGACTATGAATTAGATCTAAGCATATGCCTATTTATCATGTCAGATCTGTCATTGTTTGTATATCTGATTCACTGATTAGATCTCATCATTCCTGTTATGATTATGACACTATGCCTAATCAGTTTTATTATCTCATGTTCATCAGATCTGTTCCTATATGCATATCTTGTCATTATGCCCAGTTTTGTCACTATATGTTTATCAGTTGTTATGTCTGTTCCTGCCATCATATGTCAATCCTATTATTATGTTCATTTCTGTTCTCTTCCCTTCTTCTTTTCCCTTTTTATTTTATAGCTAGGCTACCTTCGAGCCTAGGCATACCGCTGAAATACGCAAACGTACGAAATTGGGAATGATGGGAATAATTAATTTAAGGCATAATTCATATTGTAAAACATGATTGGGAATATTGGGCATAATTCGTACCTTGAGCCAAGACTTGGGATTTGGGGAATAATTTATATGTTGATCTAAATCTTAATTAGGCACAACTTGTATTGGGAAATTTGGGCATAACTTGAATTGAAAACATGAATATGGAATTGGGGCCATAAATAAAAATTGTGATTAAAGATCTTAATTTAGGGCATGATAAACATGAAAATTTGTTAGTAATGAACATGGTTTGGGAAAGGGGTATGAAAACCTATAATGAAAAAGGGATAATTTTTAAAGAATGAACATGCCTAGATTTACAGTAATTAGAAACTGCAACCACACTTAGACACGAGGTTAGATTACACTTATGGTAGAAACCTACCCGGAACCGCCCGACATGTCCAACACCCACAAGTGGTGAATCTAATGTGAGGGGTCTATGTGCATAAACATGTAACGTGCTAAGACACGAGGTTAAGTCCGACTTGTGGAAGAAGTCTGCTCGGACCGAACCGGCATATCCAGCAACCACGAGTTGTAGACTTAATGTGAGAGGTCTAATGCATAAACATATATATAAATATATGTATATAAAAGGATAGAAATAAATGGAACTAATTGTAATTAATGGAAATGAATTGGAATAAACGGGGAATGAGGATAACCAATTGTAGTCAATAACATTAATGAGAATGTTATATGATAGGTAGGCATGTCCTAGGGTCAAGTGGAAATTATAACGTATGTTATAATAAAAGTAAGAAAAACATATTAGTAAACCTTAGTTAACAGAACTAAGTTAATAAAGAAACAACGACAAGTTGTAGTGACACGTCAGACAGAAAATGGGTGAACTGCAATGAAGTATACTTAAATACATCTTAAGTAAAACATGTTATTATAACTATGGAATCAGACAATGAATAATTATGGATTACCTTCGTTAATTGAAATTAGGGGATAATAGATTGTAGATCACAAATATTGGATTACAATCTTGAGAATAACATGCGAGGGGCTTATTAATAAGCTTAAATGAATTAAGTTGTATATATATGAAATTAATAAGCAAGTGGAACTTGGTATTTTGAAAAGAAGTCAATGTGAATGGGGATAACCTGTCAACCTGTAATACTTAACCTGTTTGAATCCATAAGGATTACATGAACATGTTAACTTGAGTAGGGGTTAAGTAAACTTGCTTGAAACAATGGGAGGGTTAAGTATATCTTGGGGTGGTGGGTAATATTTATATATAGGCCCACAAACTTAACATGTGGGGTTATGAAATCTTTTTACACTGGTAGGGCATAACCTGTGGGGTTATGCAATCTTGTTACACTGGTAGGGCATAACCTGTGGAAATCCTAGTATTAGGGATGTAAGCGTAAGTGGAAGCTTGTATCATCTTGAGTATGGGACCCGATTCAGTTAGTAACTCATATATAGGTGTCAAACGAGTACTCCGAACTAGGTCAGAGTCGGGGCACGCTTACTGGGCTGATTGTAAGAGATCCAAAAGTGGGGGACGATGTGGGCGGCGCATTCCGATAGGGTCATGTGCGTGCATAAGTCTAGCAGAGGAGGTTAATACGTCGTGACGCACATCATGAAAATAAAGGGTTGCCACTTAGGAAGTGATACATCCTACTGTGGGGCCAACACAGGGTATCTACGGAGTAGGGAGCCAATCGATTGGGGTAGTAATTATGGTACATCTAGACTCTAGTATGTTTAGGAGCCCATTATTACCCTTAGGGATAACTCCGGTATGTTTAGTTAGGCTGCTTGTTATTATATGGGGTAATACCTCTCATAGAAGTACGCCTAAGTCTACTATCTTATACCTGTTGCAGATCATCTTATTCATATAACACTAGTATTGGTGCAGGGAGAGAGAGAAAGTACTAGAGAAGTGCAATATATTCTATCATGTTTATCCTGTTTACCTTGTCATACTTGTCTTATTGTGTTGTCATCCATCTCTTTAGTTTATACGCATGTCATGATAATTTTACTTATTTATATGCTAAAAGTAACTGGACTGGCCAGATTTTATGTCTGACCTATTTTGTTTCCTCTTCTTTCTCTTCCATTCCTCCCTCCCCAAGGTTCTCAGGGTGGGAATACTCAAGCTTGATCAGGATTCTGCTTTCATCCTGCTCGGAGCTGCTTAGATGTACTGCTTGATTTCATATCTCTACTGTGACTATGTTTTGAGGATTATGCTTCTTTTATTATTGTAATCTGATGATTTAAATACAAGACAGAAGTTTTAAATTGATGTACCGGGTTTTATGTATTTCAGACTCATGATGTAACTATGTTTTGAACCTCGATGTTTTCTGCTTAATAAAAGTTTTAAATTCTGCTATATTTTATATTTGTCTTGTATTGTTTCTGTTTTTGTTTACCTATAACACTTCACGAAACTTAATGCATTCTCTTAACGAGTGACATTAACGGACATGGGGTGTCACACTTGGTATCAGAGCTGAAGGTTACTAGATCAGATGAAAATTATGTTCAAAAAGGGTTTTAAAAGAAAGCATTTTCAAAAGAAAAGTCTGTTTGAATAACATATTCCCCAAAGCCATATGTAATATTTTTCGATCCTCCATTTGAATCCCTTTTCCTTTCAGCATGTTCGGGGAGCCTAATATTCTTGAGGACGTTACAGTACCAGGCTAGTTTTGTAGGTATCTAGAGGCCAGGGAGCCCGCTGGTGGCCAAGTAGACATCTCTCCCCCAGCTGCAGCCGTTATTCCTCCACCGTCGCGGGTAGATGATTTCTCTAAGAAGAAATGTCATGTTTGTAGACGTAGGGGGTCATTTGATCAAGGATTGCAAAGCTCGAGATAAGAGGAAATATTTTAACTGTGGACGCGTGGGTCATGTAAGCAAAGATTGCATAAAATGGAAGAACACTTATTTCCAATTGGGGAGGTCGGACATCTTATTAAGGATTGCCCAAAGAAGTAAGGACAAGGCCAAGGGGCAGGATCTTCTGGAGGGCAAGTGCATGCTCTCGTAGCCATTGTAACGAATAAAGGTAGGAAAGTTTTTATTTTTCTTTCCAATCATCTTGTTAGAACTCTTTTCGATTCTGGCGCTTCGCATTCATTTATATCTGATTCTATGGTTAAGTCTCTTCACCTTAGTACTAGTATGGTTTTGGATCCGGTTGTTGTCTCAAACCCCATTGGGGGTACGACTCATTTATCTATGATTTGTAAGGGTTTGAGAATATCAATGTTGGCGTCGAGTTTGAATACGATGCATAAGTGCTTGGTTTCATGGGCTATGGGTTGATTCTAGGGATGCACTGGCTAGCCATATATGGTGCCATTCTGGATTGTGAGAGGAGGGTCGTTAGACTTTTGACTTGCCATGGGAGGACCCTCGAGATTTCTTTTGACCCGAAAGGGTCTGTCATGCTTAGTTTCCTAGAGTCACTTGATGAATCTATTAATGATCTGCGATCTGTACTAGTAGTCTGTGAGTATCCTAATGTTTTAGAGGAGGTTCGTGGCTTATCTCCGAGGCGCGAGATCGATTTCCGTATATACTTGGTGGACAATGCAAAGCCAGTTGCATTGTCTGTGCGCCACATGGATCCAAGAGGAAGGAGGGAGCTTAGCAAGCAAGTAGGGGAGCTACTTGAGAAAGGATTTATCAGGCAAAGCATATCTGAATGGAGTGCTCCGGTGGTATTTGCAACTAAGGCAGATGGTTCGCTTCGCTTATGTATGGATTATAGGGAGTTGAATAAACTCACTAAAAACAATAGGCACCCACTTCCAAGGATAGATGATCTGTTTGACCAACTTGTTGGTGCGTCTGTTTTCTCTCAGTCAGACTTGGCCGAGGGGTTTCATCAGTTAAGGGTGGCCGAGGACAGCATAGACAAGACTGCCTTTAAGACTCAAGGTGGTTTCTTCGAGTGGCTTGTCACGCCTTTTGGGTTAACAAATGCACCCGCCTATTTTGTTGATCTGATGAGTAGGGTGTTTCAAGAATTTCTAAATAAGTTCGTTGTGGTCTTCGTTGATGATATATTGATTTTCTCGAAGAGTGAGGAAGAGTATGGCCAACATTTGAGGTAGGTTTTGAAAAATCTTCGTGGGCACTAGCTGAAGAGTGAGGAAGAACCTGCTGTTTAACCATGTCCTTCAAATTTGAAGTTATATGGTTTTGAAAAGTGTTGAAATCTCTTGACATTTTTTTCAAACATTTCACGTTTTCCCTTATTGGCATCTCCATTAACATCACCACTAGCAAGCTCGGCACTTATGTGATCAATATTTTCTTGAATTAAAAAAAGTTCCCACATTTTGTAGCCATATCAACTTTCTGAACAGTAGAGAGTTACTCCCTGACCTCTACCTCGAGATTATCATAAATTTTAAAGTTTTGTTGAAGGAAATTGTCAAGTGGTTCAAGACAGCTCGAGGTGCCATTGGAATCAATAACTTTAATTTTTTTAATGTTGATGCCTGTAGCTATAAATCCATGCATAGCATCAACATCATTCAGTATTTGAACAAGATCTATTGTCTGAGATTCTCCTCTAACAATTGCACTCCTACTCCCTTCTAACATGACTTGTTTCGCTTTGCCTTTTGGGAGTCTTGTAGCATGAGGATCTCTAGTGAATGCTTTAGTAAGCAAGGCATTAATATTGGCAATTTATCCTTCCTCAAGGATAGAGCCAACTTGATTCTTATCCACAGAAGGGTCACCAATCTTATCTTTACCTAGAAAAAAAGTAAGAAAAACATAAGGTTCAACCCTATTGATCACAAAACTGTCGCTAGACTCGCCCACTATTATTTCATGTACAACACCAACAAAGTTGTTATCTTCAGTACTAAGGACACTGAAGCTATTACCTTCCAAACTGAATTTTTTTGCCATGGGTGTTCACTTTCTCGATAGAAGGTTGGGAAGGGATTTTCCTATTCTTTCCATTGCTTAACGGATGCACAGATATCTTTTTATCTATGACTTTTTTTCAGGTTTCTTTTCTCTTGATTTTTGGTTTGACCCTAGGTCTGTCATCATTATTTCCAACAGCATCATAATTTTCACCAACAACATTGTTTTTTGATCCCAACTATAACACCCTTGTCAAGGCAGAGCTGAGCACCATCAACCAAACTCACACCGGGCAAGGAAAAGCGCAAACCTTACTGACATGACCAAAGTTCTTACATTTTAGGCATATCTCAGGTTTCGATAGATACTCAACGATACTTCTTGCACTGTTGCATCTGTCAACAACACAGAGAACCCAAAGGGTAAAGTTGCTTTGGGTGTGACCTTGACCATGCACGTCGCATATTCTAACCTTTCTACTTTCTCAGTACATAAGTCCATACATATAAATTTTCCTATCCTAGATAACAACCAGCAGATCCCAAGCTTGGACCAACCATATAGCGGCAAGTTATACATCTTAATCCACACCGGGACTTATTCACGATGTTACTCCCTATACCCTCATCCTAAGGCTTAACCAGGAATATCCTTTCTTGATAATAACCATATCAGCACGCAAAATTCTATCCCTATCATCAAAATCAACAAGTAGAAAAAAGAATACCTAACCTATATATTTGACTTTGATATTTCTTGTTGGCTTCCAGTGTCGTTTGAGATGCGATATTATAGCGGTGTAAGATAATGGACTGTCAAGAAAATACCGAACTAAGTAATCTTGCCAAAATAATAAATCACAAATACTTCGAATAGAAAAGACTGGAAATAACCAAAATAATTAACCAACGTGTCCTATAACATAAGGTTTACTAGATCGTCTAAATACCAACCATTCTTTCTTGAAGGTTGCAAAATTGTGTGATTTTATATAAGAAAATACTTTATTGAAAAATCAGGTTCTATTTTGGAAAATATTACGAGAAAACGAAACCACTTTGAAATTATTTTACTTAGGATAGTAAGCACTTATTATAAAATACCTTTAAAAATAATTAATTAGAAAATCTTACATGTGTGCTCGAAAATCACTAAGAAAGCAACACAAAATGAACCAATAAAATTTATTAACACCCCAAACTATGGATTCGCTAAAATATGGGATTTTATATGGTAGAAGCAATTCAAAATAGGCTCAAACAACATGGTATATCCCTTGAATAAGAGGATACAACACTCAAGATTTATATTAAAATTTATCATCAAAACCATGCCTGAACAATCCAAGAAAATTCATGATTCTACACTGGAATGAGCATTAAACCATGCTCGGATATCACACGAGGAAGCATCAAATACTGGTGCAAAAGGCACTAGAGAACAGATATTTCTTAGGCGTTTTACCTAGGTTGTGTCGACATAGGGAGCTACCTATGTCGACTCATGTGTTGACACAGTTGCTCCCTATGTCGACACATGCGACGAGAAAACTCTTAGATAACGAAACCCACTCGCGATGATTTTAAACACAACAAAAGGAAATTCTAACGACCTCAGATTCTCACAAAATTTGATATGCACAATATAGGTAACCCAAACTATCATAGAAATAAGAATTAATTAAATCCATCGAAAATCAGAGAATGTATAATAGCTCAAACCTGAACCCAGGCCATGTTTGCACTGTTTTCACAGAATTCAAGTTACAATAAATGGTTCCAGGAAATTTACCGCTACAAATCATCGACAAACACTTGAATTCAAACTAGAAAGTGTGAACAACCCCTACCTTAAATATGCAGCGAGAATAGAATTGAAATCTTCATGGATTCCTCCCAATTTGGGGTTCCCTCGCTAGCTTCAGCACCTTTTATTTCATTAACAGAGATATGCAAAAGAGTTGTCTCAAGATACAGTAACATAACTTCATAAATCAGAGAATCATTGAGATAAAACTGCGATTTTGAGTAGAATATCTGTTGTAAATCTTGTTTTAACACTTATCTTTAATTTAGATATAGCTCTAAGCTTCGGGAATAACTTTTCCAAGAAGGAGATGTATTTACTTTCCTTCTCTTTTACTGCTAACGCAATTGGAGAAGAAGGAAGAAATGAGGGTATGTACAGTACACTTCTTTCTCTAGAAGTTTCCTCCTTATTCTTTTAGGCCTAAATAAGCTTTATTAAGAGTGTTAATGGGTATTTAAGCTTTAAGGATGAGATTAAAGGCTACGTAGCCTTATTTTTGACAAAATACACTTATGTTATGCCCACTTTTCACCTAATTTCTTAATTCTAGCTAAGGATTTGTCAATTTTAACATTAATAAATTTTACAACCTGTTTAACCACTCAAAATTTAGTTTTAGGCTCATTTACAGAAAAATTCACTTTTTTTACAAAATGTACATTTTTCACAATTCATTTTGAAAAAAATATTCATGTTTCACCTATTAAAATTTATAAAACACATTGTTTTGATTTTAAAAATTTTACAACTTACAAATTATTATTAATGCACAAGTAAGTATTTATAATCCATATCTACTTGTTTGAAACATTTATTTGCACATCAAATTTCCTCAACACAATTTGTACAAAAATTTACCATTTTGTACTAATATGACAATTTTATGCAACAAAACTCCTAGGAATTTTATAAATTCTTATTTATCCTATTTCACACACGTTACAAGATTTATAAACCATGATCTCGATTATTAAGTTCTAAAATCGCCCCAAACTCATAATTAAATTTCTTTCTCACAAGTTCTTCCCCAAAACAAATATACATCTCCAAAGTCCCATTTAATCATTTCCAACAATTGACATCCCCAATATCTCAAATTATCACACGCAACAATCAAAACCCAAACTAAATGGATATTTGGATAATTTATTCAAATTATTGTTCCTAAATATTAATTTCAACATAATTAATTAATTATTTCCCTTATATAATTTATTAAAAGTGTCATTAACAGATAATCACAAAACCAGGTTGTTATAGAATCTCCCCTTATAACAATTACATCCCCGCATTTTCCTCTGGAGGGAGCTGTAATCAACACAATTTTTATTTCAATTCAAAGGAAAATACTAAAAAAAGGTAGTGTTGAATAATTGTAATTTCTCACCTACACCCTCGGAAGATAGAAAATATGGATATACCCGCTCGATAAATTCTCTAGTTTCCCAAGTACAATCCCTAGGATTATCAAACCATTGAATTTTTACAAGTGAACTTTTCTTGTTTCGAATGTGTTTAACTTCCGAAGCTAGAACACAAGTTGGATGCCGAGAATATGATAAATCGGGTGAAACCTCAAGCCCCTCCAAAGCATGAGAATCAAGCACATAATCTAAATCTCGTAGGCACTTCCTTAACTGAGAGATGTGAAACACGTCATGAACACCAGAGAATAGATCTAGAAGTGCTACTCTATAGGCAACAGTGCCAATACGCTCTAAGACGGGAACTGGCCCAATGTAGCGGGATGCCAATTTCCTTGTCCAACTAAAGTGTTCCACTCCCTTAGGAGGAGAAGCTCGAATGTAGATATGATCCCTAATAGAAAATTCAAGTGGCTTCCTACGGTTGTCTGTGTAGAATTTTTAGCGACTCTGAGCCTCTTTCGTTCTTCCTAATAATGCAAGCACGAAGCAAATCCAGCAATATACGATCACCCTACGGTCTGTCCATCAAACTGTGGGTGATAAGTGGTATTGAAATTCAGCTTTGTGCCTAAAGCTGACTAAAGGCTCTACCAGAAGTGACTTGTGAAAAGAGGGTCACGATTGCACAAAATGGAACTCAAAATACCATGCAATCGTACTACCTCTTTAATATAAAGCTTAGCAAGACGAGACACTATCCTATTTGACTTGATCAGAATGAAATATGCAGACATAGTAAGACGGATCACGATCACCCAAATGCTAGCATGACCCGACCTCGATCGAGGTAAGCCAACGATGAAATCCACGGAGATCTTGTCTCACTTCCACATTGGGACCTTCAAAGGTTGCAAAACACCACATGACCGTTGATGCCCAACTTTCACTAGCTAACAAGTCATGCAATTACTTGCCTAGTTTTCCATGTCCCGCTTTAAGCCATCATAGAAACATATTCGATGCATGTTCGCATGCATCCTACTTCTACCTGGATGAACAGTATGCTTAGAGTGATAAAATTCAGATAAACGTACTGCCCAAGCTTTAGACTAGAGACACGATAACTTGGTTCTTCTTTCGAAGAAAACCTTGTGAATCAACATCGAAGTCCATCACCTCTTCATTATGGGACTTCGACTGGCACCGATGGATAAGAGAAATAATATCTAGATCATGCCTCTATGCCTCGGCAATGCGACCTAATAGGGTGGGTCGTGCATTCATACATAAAACTGAAGAATCAAATGATGATGCATGATCACGAATGTCACAATCTGAAAGAAGGTTTAGGGTGTTCCATTCTGCAAATCATCATGGAAATTACGGTTGAATGCTTACGGCTCAAAGCATCAACTTTTCGATTCCCGTTCCCTGAGGTATATTGAATATTGGAATCATACAAGGTGAGGAACTCTAGCTACCACTACTGACGCATATTGAGCTCCTTCTGAGAAGATAAGTACTTGAGTGATTTATGATCAGTAAAAAGAGTAAAGTGCTCACCTAAAAGATAATGATGCTGAATATTCTACGCAAAGACAATGGTTTTAAGCTCAAGATCGTGGGTAGCGAACCGAACCTTGTTAGGGCGTAATTGCCTAGAAGTGTAGGCAACTACCCTATCCCTCTACATAAGAATAGCTCTAAGACCGCTATGACCAGCATCGGTATACACAATAAGATCTTGGTTCCCTTGGAAAACCACTAAGACAGATGCATAAGTGAGAAGTTCTTTCAGTTGCTGAAAAGACACTTTAGACTTATCGATCCAAAGAAAACGAATGCCAAGTAAGGCTAGTAATTGGCAATACAATACGAGAGAAGCCTCGGATGAACCAACGGTAATAACTCGCCAATCCAAAAAAGATACGAATCTCCATGACATCCTCAAGCCTCTTCCAATTTTGGATGGATTCGATCTTAAAAGGATTAACTGACTGAGATGCCATCATAAGAAACAACATGACCTAGAAATTTAACATGCCTATCCCAGAACTGACGCTTAAGTTTTTTTGCTTTGAGTTAATTCTTTCTAAGAGTACTCAAAACAATCCTCAAATGATGTGCATGACAAACCTCGAACTTAGAATATATGAGAATATCATAAATGAACACAAATACAAATATATCAAGATGATCCAAAAACACACAGTTCTTAAGGTCAATGAAGTATGCAGGCGCATTACCATATGGCATGATGACCCACTCATAAGAACCATAATGAGTGCAGAAAGTCGTGACAAGGAAGCTGTCCTCCGCAACTCGAAGCTAGCGAAAACCTATAGCAAGGTAAAGTTGAGAAAAGACCTTGCGTCGCTCATCTGATCAAACATATCATTGATCCTCGACAATGGAGAGCGATTCTTAATGGTTAGCTCATTAAGCTTAAGAAATTGATGCATATCCTAAAAGTACCATCGGATTTCCTTACAAAGACCATTGCGGCTCCTTACGGTAAAGAACTAGATTATATAAATTATTTTGCCTCTAGCTGGAGAAGTTTCTTTTTAAGCTCCTTATTATCTTTAGTCAGCATCCTAGTGGGAGACTGACTAACAGGTTGTGCCCTCAGAATGAGGCCTATCCAAAACTCGATAGCCTGCTTGGTTGGAAAACCCGAAACATGCTCAAATATGTTAAGAAAATTGCGGATAGCAAGAAAATGAGATATCTTGTCCTCATCTCGGGCCTCAAGAGAAAATAAAGATGTCACAGAGTCGTGATCAATGTCCCGAAGTATGAGAGAAAGATGTGATGGTCAATCAGGATGTCGCCAATACAAAGTCCGCTCTGAACAAAGAATTTTGGCGTCATATCGAACGAGCCAGTCCATGCCAAAATTCATGTCAAAACCAAGATGATAGATCCCATGTAGATCTACATGCAAATAAAAGACATAAATATATAATGCAACGTCCTCGCAATATAGGCTAAAGGTTATGAACCCTCCAATAGGATTCACCATCCTTAAAGAAGTCATCATTCATGTCACATCCAAGATAAAGTATCTACGAGCTCTTTCGATACTAATGAATGTGATGTACCCATAACGAATAAGACTCGAACCGAAGGATCATGAAATAGTAGTGAACCTTCTAAAATAGATGGAGATGTACCTCTACACTGAGAAGGACCATTAGAATCTTTTGCTATATTTAGATTTCTTAAACTTGACCCTTTGTTCCTCTTAGGGCATCAGTACAACATATGCCCCTCCTTCTTATGGTAATAATAAATAAGGGGTTTAGGACACTCCCTAGAAAGAAGGTCATATGAACAAAAATTGTAGCATCCCTTCGCTGGGGGGCGAAGAGGATGCTACATGAGACTGAGAAGTAGAACCACCTTGCTTCTTCTTTTTATTATGCTGAAAGGACTTGGATTTTCGGAAAGGAAAGCACTACTTGTTAGGATTTCTTCTAATCACCCTATCATCCCCACTATCTCTCTCATTCTTTACAACTTCGAGGTGAAGGGCTGCATCCACAATCTCCTCGAATAATAACTTCAGCCGAAGCATAATGGATTTCTTCACGTACTTTTTAACCTTTGAAACAAACTTCAGATTCTTTTTATATGAAGTGTTGATATGCTCGATCCCGTACTTAGACAAGGCCTTGAATGATGATACATACTCTAAAACAGTTGACTTTCCTTGTTTGAGACAAAAGAAACATCAAGCAAGAATAGCCTTTTCGTATTTTGGAACAAACTTAAGCTCAGATATCTCTTTGAATTGAGCCCGCTCAAGAGTGGCCTCATCTATCTCCAGTTTAAGCAACTTATACCAATCGAGCGCACGCTCTTGCAACATACTAGATGAAATAAGAATGCGACAGTGGGAAGAAATCTCCATGCGAGCGAATATGCGTCTGCAATTATGAATCCATGCATGAACCATAAATACGAACTCTAAGCCCTTAAACAGCTTGACTTCAAGATGAGTGACATCACTATGCATGCACGTAAATACAGATTTGCGTGGAGGGGAAGAACGAATATAAGCATGAGGCTCAGTGCTCCTAATAAGCTCTAAGATCTAGTTTGTAAACATATATACTCCTTTATGGCCCACTAGAAGACTCAGCTCCTGAAGGGCGCTCCTCATCATTTTTAGTCATAAGGTGAAATTAGAAAATAAGATGGGATTATTCATAGGGGTAGTATATTATCAACTGAATTCATTAAATAAGAAATACTGCGGAATTTAAAAATTGCACTCCTAAACGTATTCCACTTAAGTATCCCCAAAATTCTCAAAAGAAGTTAAGGACACGATTAAGGTTAACTAGGATTAAGGACGATGTTATCACTCATATCATACTTCGATGTATTGTATTATGTAAAATGTTATATGATTTATCACATTTTTTTCTAAACTAGGCTCCGATACCAATCTGTAACGCTCCACCCCGGGACCTATATTAACAAAGCATTAACGAATAATTCCGTCTATTTATATGAAGAATAGGGTTGTTTAGGAGCGAACACTCGTGGTTCCGCATTAAACAAGTCTGAAGCGTGTCAAAAATATGTTATAAGTACATTTTCCTTTAGCGGCTCGACGCACTTAATACCAATTTAAAACATTACCATAATGGCTACAGGATCTATCCAGAATAAAATAAATAAATATCGGTCATAGTTTATAGTACAAAAAACACAGTTATAAATATACATATACATCGAGCATAATACAGAGTGTAGTACAAAAGAGGTGATATAACCACCATATACAAATATGCATCATGTCCCTATCAAAAAGAATATACACGGCTGAGATGAAATTTCACTAAGGAAACTACACAAAAGCTATGCATCTAGTCCGAATGATGATAGAAAGTCCAGGATGAAACAGCTAAGTGATACCATAAGATCTAATCTACAACTCGATCTGTCCCAAGCAATGAATTCACGGGTCAATCTAGCTTGAATATGATGACTAAAGGTAAATGACAAGTGTTGACACCAAAAATTGGTACAACACCCAAAGAGAAGACCATGTAGAGAATAAGTGAAGATTAATAATGATAAGAAGCGTAAAACGAAAGAAATCACACACAAATTTATAGTGGTTCGGCGTTAATGAGCCTTCGTCCACTTTATGAGTTTTTATATATTATCTCCAGTATCAAGAAGAATAATTATGATAGAGGAATAAGAGAATTAAAGATACACTAATCGTTAAAGTTTTAGCAATCCTCTCCCAACAAAAGATCCCCCCTCTGAACAAAAAAAGGGTATTTATAGATGATACAATATATGGTTGTTTTGGACACGTGCCGCAAGATCCAAAAGAATAGTCACTGTTAAATGAACCGATATCTCCTAAAGAATTTGTATCCTCTTTGAATTATCGGCGTGAATTAGTACTAGATCCTTCTAACTTAGATAGCTTGAAAGAAAAGATCTGAAACGAGCTAGTCTTTAGGCCAGTTTTCCGGACCTCAACTGAATGCAACACGGCCGATCATGCTTGGTCATATCAGACTCCTTCTGGGCTGCGCCTGACGAGCGGAATGAGTAGAGACGTCGGGCTTTGTTAATTGGCCCAATTCGAGAACTTCGAGTGTGAACTTGCCACATCATTATGCCTTGATGGGCTGCTCGAAAGGCCCATCAACACCTTGCCGCCCAAAGTATGGTTCGTTGGGAAACGTGGCATACTTTTTGATCATGCGTCTTGAACAAACCTCTCCATATCATACGAAGAACTTTACGGGTTGGCTTAATCCTTTCATTTAATGAGTCTCTCAAACTGCACTAAATTCCATCAACCGCTTTGAAGTTATAAACGAGTTTAGATAATGATGATGCCTTACTGTCTTCCTTGTCCAATCGCATCAGCCGAACTTGAATAGTCATTCTTTCTTATTATAAAAGGAAAGTTCCCTTTATCTTTTCTTTTTTACTTTTACTATTTCAGAGACTAATTTACTACTCTAAAAGAAGGGAGATTAACAAACACCATCCTTCCCCAAAGCTATCTTCTTCAGGTATGAATCGTTTCCCCAAACTGACATGTCATTCTCATACAGGATCCTTCTTTACCTTGCCATAATTGGAGGTTGGTCTGACCCAATGATGGAGTTCATCAGTGTCAGATTGCCAGAGTCAGCGGCGATGCGGTTGCCTATGGTGATACTAGTGTCTTTTGGATAGGATTTGTTGATGTCAGATCCACCGATTTGACAGTATCGTGGATGTAAAAGGGGTTTCCAGCTCATTCAAGGCACTCTGTGCATCAGGATGTGTTTGAACCCTAGGGCACCTGACAGTGCTCGGTAGGATGGTGGAAAGATGTCAATTTTTGTATCATTTGGATCATAGTACATGTAACTTGCCTTTTATTGGAATTGCACTGTACAGAGGCTATAACCCCTTCTCTTCTCTTTTCTCTTTTTTTAGATCGATAATCCCATCACATACCAATAGTTAAAGCACGCGACATCCATAAACAGAAATTGGACGAAGAATTATCTTTTTCCGTCAGGGTAGATAGCACTTCTGACTCACCGAATTGGTTGGGACCGATTCTTGATAGGGACCCTCAAAGTCGGTCGTTAGATCCACTACCTGTTCCTCCAATAGCAGTCGAGCTAACTGAAGACATACCCATCCCTATAGCATCTGACATGCTTCCGGGTGCGGAAGTTTTAGAGAATCCTCCATATGTAGAAATGTCTACGACTACTTATAAACGGCTGCAACACTTGACGGCAAAACATAATATTTCTTTTGATGACGTTCTTGTTCCTGAGAAGACCGACCGGCCTAACAACCCTCTAGACGGTTACATGGCGGTTTCTCTTCCAATGTGCAAAGTGGGGGCCATTCCCCTTTTCTCTTCATTTGTTATTAACTTCTTATGTCGGATGAATTTAGCTCCAATGCAGTTTCACCCAATTGCTTATGACAACCTTTTGTCAATTTACTACCCGTATATGAGAACTTGGGTTATCCTCCATCCTTCAAGGACCTAGCTTTCCTTTTTCACTTTAAACATAATAAGAGGCAGTCCCCCTCCCTGATTTACTTCGTGGCTGTTCGAGGTTGGAATATTATTAACGATATTCCGAGCAAGGTGGGCAAGATAAGGCAGGAAGGTTTTGGATTAAAGGACATCCAGGTTGCGCCCGACATTGGCTTCAATGCAGTGAGTTTCTCCACCATCCAACATTCTTTATATTAAGATTTTTTATGTTGACTGCTATACTTCTTTCTTTCTATAGGGGATGACCCAACAAGGCATATAGAGGAGGTGTTTGAGAAACGCTACGAGTGATTGACCAAGCCAGATCTGAAGCAACGGTCGTTCTGGAAATGTCTGACTGATGAGAATTTACACCAATATGCTCTCCTTGACCGAAGTAGGACGATTGGACCGATGAGAGAGGGGTCTGAATCAGCAGGACTGGACCAGGACGTGGTGCCCCCAGTCATGAAGAAATCGGGGAATGCACAAATGACTCACTCGATCGGGGGATCTTCCGCTCGTTCCTCACCCGGGAGGAAAAAGAAACCTAGTTCAAAGAAGCCTGCTTCCAAAAGGTAGGTCCGAAAGGCTGAATACCGAGAAGTCGAGCGTAGAAAGATCGATCATCCACAAAGGGAGAAGTTTCCTACTGAGAATTCCCCAAAAATAGTGCAAGGAGAACCAAACAAAGAGGACTTTCCTGAAACTTGCTCGAAAGATTCAAAGGCCGAGAGAGACTCTCCTACATTCCGAGATCTGCAGGGGGAGCTTGGTGCATTTCCCCTTCCAAATTTAGAAAAACCACAAATTCGTGACATTATTCTTTCACCACAGATCTTAAACCCAAACCGATTTTCTTCCAACCGATCTGAGGGAATGTCCTTCCTAAACAGAAAGGTATCGAAGGTACGATCCTCTCCTCAGCATGAGGTTTATCCACGTCACAATAACATGTTTCTTGTGCATAAATTGAAGGTTGTTTGTCTTATGACTTTTATTTTCTTTGCAGAAGACATTGATGAAGAGTTTTACGGTGACCTTTTCGCCTCTCTCCCGATGGATATTCGTCTGGATGAGCCCACTTTATCGCATATTGGGAGGGGAAACGATGACAAAGATGAAAACAGTAAAAGGGAGGAGGGGAGGAAGGCAGAGGATGCAGAGAGAGACAAAGATAGTGAGAGAAGGAGAGAAGAAAAGGAGAAAGAGAAAGAAAAGGAGGAAGAGAGAAGGAGCGAAGGAAAGGGAGAGAAATGTGAAAGATCATGGCAAGTAGAAGAAAAAACGCTTGAGGAAACATGATCGAGCATCGGGAGATATGGAAGAGTCGGGGGGAATGCCCAAAAAGAAGAAAGGGGATGAGTCCCCCAAGTCCGAAAGAGGAAAAGAAGCTGAACACTCTCGGGCGGTGCTGAGTCACCTCATGTCTTCGGTCAGGCCTTCTTCAGTTGATCGATTCCAAGAGTTGGAACGAGATTTCCCAGACCTCATTTTTCCGAGCATCATGCGTGCCCCCGAGCTACAGCCATTATCGCGCAGCTTTCGCCGCCGTATGCGCAATAACCTCAAATACGCTCTTTTCCAATACGACGTAATGCACGAATATGCCGAGAGGGTAAGCGGAGTATTGAAGGACAGGATGGACGAAATCGTCGGTATGAAAATAGACATTGCCAGCGGCAAGAAAACCTTTGGATTTATTGAGAAGAAAATTAAGGACTAGGAGCTACAGGCTGCGACCGACAACGAAAAATATAGAAAAGAAATTGAGGACCTAAATGTCTAGGTCCAACAGAGAGGCCGGGAATACGATTTGATGAAAGGAGAGATCGAATATTTAAAGGAGGATAGGGCTCGGCTGGAACTTGAAATACGAAATCTCAAAGCCACCCCTCATTCATCCGAGCTAGCCAAAAATCAGGCTGAAGAAAATGTCGTAGCAGCAATTGAGTCCGCTAACAACCTAAAACTTCAGCATGACATTGATGTTGAGGCCATTAAAGCTGAGCATGCTCAGGAGAAATTTGAACTAAAAAAGGGCATGCTCGTCACACCCTTTCGTTTTTTGCTAGCTTCCTTCGTCATAGGGATTTGTCTTGGATTAGGCTATTGACTGATACATGGAAGATAGTATTGTGGGAAGAGAGAAAAGCATTAAAGGGGTAGCCAGTGGACGAGGCATTGTTGATGAACCAAATTTTTAATGACAAGGAATGAGTAATCGTGGCAGAGGCGAGGAGTCGAGAAAAAAGTGCAGAAGAAGCAGAGCACCGCAAGATTAAGGGGAAATCGGTCTCCGAGAGTGAGGTTGGTAGCAGTCAACCTAAAGCACCCACTCCTTTCACACAAATGCTTGTTGAAAAGGATTTTTCATCTGCTCCTTCATCTGCACCTGTCAAAGTCGCAGGAGAGCAGCTGATCAATCCCAATGCTGGAGGTAAGCTTTTTCACTAATTCTGAGTTTACCCATTCTATCTTGATTTGCATTTTTATGACAGGCACCTCGTTAGTGAATGAGAGAGTGGAGGTAGAACCTGTTGTTGGGGAGAAAGGGCAAAGCAGAAGAAGCAAACAAAGTCTTGAGGGCGGAAAGGATTAATTTTGCTTCGTCAGGGGACAAGGACGTTGCGATCATAGGGGAGTCTGAGAGAAAGGATTACCTGTCTTTGGCCGAGATCAAAGCCCGGAATGATAAGGAACTTTTTTCTGAGAAGCCTGAACCATTCGAAGACCCTTTGAGCATTAAAACTGTCCGAACCATTTCCCCGACCACCCTTTCTTCAGTCACAACACCAACTCCTGTGGCCCCAGTCAATCCACAAGCCTCAACACCAGCCTCTGGTTCTTTTGGTAGCACGTTAGGGAATCGAAACGCCGGTTAAATACCCAGGAAGCGTGGAGATGATCAGACAAAAAGAGCTGGCGGAAATGGCAGAGAAAGGAATAAAGCCACCTCCTTTTTAGAAGTCCTTCTTGCATGTTTCTTTAAGGCCCCCTAGAAAGTTTCATGCGAGTGCGGCCCTCGTTCTTTTGTAATCACCAAACTCTATATTTCTGGAGATGATGTTCTGGATTGTACCTGTTATGCAACAATATTTTGTAATCATGTTATGGTACTTTAAATGAAAATCTATTTGTTTGGTAAATACTTAGGTCATCTACGTGCAAAAAATGTCATGTGAATTTCTTGACTCGTTTTAGTAATCGAGGATGACTTGAACGCTACTCTAGTCAGGAGTATCCATCAATTCTCTCGCCCCCGGTGTCAAGGAAAGTTGTTCGAGTAGCGATCTCTCCAGTCATACCCAAGTGCCTCCAACCTTGATCAGGGGTCGAGCGTAGTTGAGTAGGAGCGCTTTCAGTTCTTTATACTCATGTTTTAGTCTGTAAAGGGTAGAGTCCTTTTTTTCTTAGGGATCGAGCGGTCTTTTGTCGGGGTGCACCATTCATGCTCTTCCGTCGTTTATACTCATCCTCAAGTCATGCGGTTAAGAGTTGAATCCCAACAGTCAGTCAGTAGGATTGAATTGGGATCGATCTTACTTTGAGTCAATCTAAGTGGTCAAAAAACGAGTCAATCAGCCAAAGTCGGAAGTCGGTACCATCGACGTGGTCGAGCCCTTATTCCTTCAATTAAGTCGACATACTACGTTTCCGTCTTGTTAGAGCCTCGGGGAGTAAGCCATGGTTGGTTAAGTCACAACCCTTAGCTTTTACAAGAATAACAAAACAGAGTAAGAAAGGAGGCTTTTATTCATAGGATACTACAATCTAGGAAAGGTCGCTTATTACAACGCTAAAAACAAATGAACTAATAAAAAATGTTATAGAAAATTCTTAAGAAAGATAAAATCGTAAATGCTCTGCATTCCATGCTCTTTGAAATGGCTCGCTATCCACAGTTGTTAGCCTAAAACTTCCATTATCAAGCTTTCGTTGAATGACGTAGGGTGGTTCCCACTTAGGGCCCATATAGATGGGGACTGGGAAGGTCCGCTTCAAAACATGGTTGCCCACTTCGAAAGTTTTTAGCCGGAACTTTTTGTTGTAATATCGTGCGACCCTTTGCCTATCGGCTGCTACATGAAGGTTTACCTCTTCTATTTTTTGATCAGTCGTATCTAATGATGTCAGGAGAAGTGCCTTATTAGACAAGGGATCATAGTAAGTCGCCCGAGGAGACGGGGCTTCAAGCTCTATCAGAAAAACTGCTTCTGAACCATAGGATAAAGAGAAAGGAGTATGACCTATAGCAGTTTTATGGGTGGTACGATATGCCCATAGGGCCAGTGGCAATTAATCAACCCATTTTCCTTTAGCCTGCTCTAACCTCTTTTTCAAAATGGTTTTAATGATCTTATTAACTGCTTCGACTTGACCATTAGACCGGGGATGTGCGACCATGGTATATTTCTTCTCGATATGGTATCTCTCACAAAAATATCTGAACTCCAGACTATCGAACTGGGTTCCATTGCCTGTGATGATGGTTCGAAGCACCCCATATCGGCATATAATGTTTCTGACGATAAAGTCGATGACCTTCTTTATCGTGATCGTAGTCATCTATTCGGCCTCTGCCCATTTTGTAAAGTAGTCTACCGCCACGATCGCATACCAGCAGCCCCCTTCGAAATAGGCAAAGTTCCAATAATATCTATTCCCCAGACAACGAATGGTCAAGGACTAGCCATTTGGATGATCTCCGTTGGGGGATCTCGTGGGATATGCGCGAACCTCTGGCATTTGTCACATCTTTTGGAATAATTAGCGACGTCTTTATTAATAGTCAGACAGAAATATCCATAGCGCAATATCTTCCTAGCTAAGGTTTGCCCCCCTGTATGCGCTCCACAATCTCCTTCATGCACTTCTTTTAGTATTCTCTTGATATCATCACTGGCCACAAACCTAAACATGGGGACAGAGAATCCTCTTCTATACAGCAAGCCTTGTTGAATAATGTACCTGTAAGCTTGTCGCACTAAAGCTCGACTATCGTTCATACTTTCGAGTGATGTACCGTGGAGGAGGAATTTTTTATAGGAGTCATCCATGATTCTCCTTTGGGTTCAGCATTATCCCGGTTGACTTCTGTAACACCCCACGTCCATTAATGTCACTCACAAAGGGAATGCATTAACTTCCATGGAGGTTATAAGTGAATATAGAACTGAAAAATTACAACAAGACAGATAATAAATAGTACTTGGAAATCTAAAACTTCATTTTATTGCAGCGGAAATTAAACATGTTTGTTACATCATAAAACCATAGATCATAACCAAGTACAATATCCATCTTCATAAAAACAAAATACATAATCCCATTACATAAATAGCCATAAAAAAGATAACAAGCTGGACTTTACTTCAACGGTCCAAGCTTTCCAAGAGAGATGAAGCAATCCAATCAAACTCCACCAGAGCTGGGCCCAATCTGAGGACCTGGAGGGGGAAAAATGATAGAAATGGAGGGGGTCAGACATAAAGTCTGGCGAGTATGATAATTCTAGCAATACTATTATCAAAATAAGTAGACTAAGGCATAAGCTGGAAGACAAGTAAATGTCTATGAACTCTTAGGAAGATAAAGATAGCGTTTAAGATGACGTTAAAGATAACGGTAAAGGAACACCTAATTACTAACGAATGATTACTACATTGCACTGCACATTACTGCACTGCACCACACCAGTCACCCTATTGTTTGATCCCACTTGCTTCACACAGAAACTTTATAAATAGCCTTACGTACCCCTAACTGACTACATAGGTGCCGTCTGCCCCTATCTCCACTAGGTGTACCCCACTACCCACTTTCGATCGGCTCCCTACTCGTAGATACCCGTGCTGGCCCCACAGTGGGGTGTATCACTCCCCTAAAGTGGCAACCCGATACAACTTGAGAATGCATGACTTATACCTACACGATGCAACAACGTCTTACCTACCAGCCCGGGTCCACACACGCATATGAAACCCGTTGGACTTGCGTTGCCACCGCTCCCCGTTTTTGCCTCTTACAGTCAAACCCAGCATGCGTGTCCCGTCCTCGACTTGGGTCGAGCCCACAAAGATACGTTTGGGATACTGGTCGAAATGGGCCCCCACAAGCTACCCACCTAAGCTTGTCACTAGTATATCCCACTTAACCCTCTTAGTCATGTTCATTTACATGTGTGTTTGGTTAAGTCTTACTAATCGTATTTCACATGCCACTAAGGGCACCCCCTAGATTCCTCATGCCACCCAAGGCACCTACTTAACCCCCATGTCCCACCTTACATGTTTATCTGGTTAAGTATTTCTTAATTCATTCAGGCCATAACCTCATAAAGACTTCTCACATTAGACTGGCATTTATGGCAGCTGGATTTGCCGGGCGGGTCCGGGCAGTCTTACACCATAAAAGAGTCTAACCTCGTGTCTTTACAACTGTTATGCTTTAGTTTAGGCCTAGGACCTCTCACATTGGGCTGACATTTGTGACCACTGGATTTGCCGGGCGGGTCCGGGAAGGTTTACGTCACAAACGAGTCCAACCTCGTGTCCTAAGCATTGATTTACACTTAAAATCTTTTACCCCAGTTTTAAGAATTCCCTATTCAAATTATTAATTAAGTCAACTTTTAATGATGTCCATAATTGACTCAATTATGGCCATCCACTTATGGCATGCAAAATCATATCAATTGCACCCCAAATTTTTAATATTAAATCCTTAATATTACCCCTACCCCACGTTTATACGTTCTCTTATTCAACGCATAATATAGGCTAGACTTGTATAGTCTAACACCTAGCACAAAGATAAATTATCACAACATATAGACAATTAAAATAAATCTAATCATAATAGGGGTGAAACTTGCATAAACTACACATGTTAAGGATCAAAAGGTGTCAACTTGTTAAATGTCTCAATTTATATGATATGATCATAGCCCAAATCTATACATAAACTTGCATATGGGTTTTTTAGGCAACATAATGATGGTGTGAACTAGCATAGGATATCACATATGTCATAGCATAATTCTAGATGTCATAATAGATGTCTTGGCATATGTTCATAACTTTTCTAATCAATCTAACTTGCATATGTGACTTGTCATATAGATCAACATAACCCAAACATGATGATTTAATTAATATGAACTAACTAGCATAGATGGTAACATCATGGCCTTTTTAACATGTATGATTCATCACAACTTAGCATAGAAACTTTCAACATACATAACATCATCATAGCATGATTTACAACATATAAGATATCATCATCACATAACATTGGATTTACAATATACATGATAGCAAAAGGGGTTTACAACAACATATATGATAATTCACATCATCTACTCATAATCCATTCATAACTCAACCTAATTAAAATGGTAATAATCTTGTTAGGATCATCATACTCACAATTCAGAGAAGAAAAGAGAGAGTTTTGCTTTGCTTTAGGGTTGAGAGAATTAGAATTGAATTTGCTTTTCTTCTTTCTTAGTTGGCGGCGGCTCCATTGATTTCCATGGCGATGGTATGACGGTAACTATTCTATTTTAATTAGGTTTAGGGTTAGCATTAGGATGTACTTATAGGTGCAGGAAGTTATTTAGGACCATTAGATTAACCCTGAACCATGAGAACCAATCAAATGCAAAATCTGCATTTTACCGAATCGGCCCACGGGTTGACAGCCAAACACCCTGGATTAACCCCTAGTCGACCCAGCAGGGCTAGGGTCGACCTCAAAAATGGGCCGGTTCGGTTATTTCCCCTCCCAATTCGCTGTTTTGAACTTTTTCGCATATTTATTTATTTAATTTTTAATATATATATATATATCAATATATATATTTCTCTGCGCAACCCATTTCACTTAATTCTTTTCTAAAAATTAAGTATACTTTAATTTGTGAATTTTAATGTTATAAAATTATGGGGTGTTACAACTTCCATCCGCTCGACACTTGGTACACTCAGGGTTTATATAGGAACCAACTCTGTCTCGCCCGAGTGGTCTGAAGTAGCTAGTTTTGCCAACCTATCGGCCTTCTTGTTCTCCTCTAGGAATATGGGGAATGATATACTGGTCGAAACCTTGCAACAATTTCTCGACTTCCTTAAGATAAGAGGTTAGCCGATCTCCCTTAGTGAGAATTCATTTCGAACTTGGCAAACCACAAAGTTGTGAATCGCAAAAAATCTCGAGAGATGTTATCTTCAAGTCTCTTGCGAGTTTATGCTCGGCAATCAAGGCCTCATACTCGAAATCATTATTGGTCGCTAGAAAGTTTAACCTCAAAGCATAGTAAATCGACTGTCCCTCAGGAGATAGCAATAAAATGTCGGCTCTCGAGCGTCGTTTGTTTCGGGCGCCATCCGTATATAGCTTCCAAATGACTAGTTCCGGTCCGACCTTTGAGGGATCGGAATCATCGCTCTGATCTTCATCTTCCAGGGTAGTAAATTCCGCTATAAAATCGGCTAAGGCCCGCCCTTGGATCGATTTTCATGGAACGAAAGTTAAGTCGAACTGGCTCAATTTAATGTTCCATTTTAGTAGCCTCTCACTTGCCTCGGGTCGTTGCAAGATTTTCCGAAGGGGTTGATCGGTAAATATCTTAATCGGATGGGATTGAAAATAGTGTCGAAGCTTCCTCGATGCAAACAATAAGCTATAAGCGAGCTTTTCTATCTTTGGACAATAGCGCTCGGCCTCCATCATTTTTTGCTCACATAGTAAACCGGCTGTTGTACTCGTTCTTCTTCGCGGATCAGGACCGAACTGATCGCATGTGCAGATACTGCTAGATAAACAAATAAGTCTTCATGGTCGACTAGCTTAGAGAGAATAGGAGGTTTTTCCAAATGATCGATCAGATTCTGGAAAGCTTCAGCGCAGTCAGGCGTCCAAGCAAAGTTTCGCTTCCCTCTCTTAATTAGTTCAAAGAAGGGTAGGCACTTATTAGTTTCTTTCGAAATGAACCGACCCATTGTTGCTACCTTACCCGCTAGACTTTAAACATCCTTGATCTGTCGAGGTTCCTGAATTCCCTTGAGGGCCAATATCTTGTCAGGTTTAATTTTGATTCCGCGGGAACTCACAATAAAACCTAGGAACTTGCCCGAAGCTACTCCAAAGGAGCATTTTAAAGGATTCAATTTCATGCCATACTTCTGGGGAATGCTAAACATCCTCAAGAGATCATTCACGTGTTCAAATGATTGTTTTGACTTTAATAACATATCGTCCACATATACCTCCATTCACTACTACAAAAGTGGGCATATTCGGCACAAATTTTATGTGGCCTTAGATCGAAAAAGTGTTGCATTTCCCCTTTTTTCAAATATACAACACCGGAAGGGCATGGATCCACGGTCGTTGCCTTAGCCCTCTAAGGCAACGCTTTTGCACATCTACTGCCACGGAAAGAAAGTGTTGCATTATATACGTAATGCAATAGTATTTGCACGTAATGCAACAATATTCAGTGTTGCTTGAAAATTGGTTAGATCCCGTCTACCAGGTCACGATAGCGGCGGCCACGTCAGCTTTCCATGTCGGCTGCCTACGTGTCACACGACACATTAGCTCTCCACGTCAGCTACACACGCGTCACATGCCATGTCAGCTGTGACATCTACATGCCATGTGGACTTACTACTGTTTTATGTAATGCAACACCATTGTATTATGGAATGCAACACCATTATCTTAAATACAACATCAGGAAAAAAAGCAAATGCAACGCTTTAATTATAAATTTTGCAATATCAGTTTTGTACATAGAAAAAACACATCCGTTACACTCATCATCACATTCAAACCTTCAATACATACCACCTTCAATACATACGATCAAATACGTAATTCAACGCTTTAAATATATAACACACCCGATCAAATACATAATTTAAAAGTAGCAAAAGTGCCAACACATACCACCTTCAATACTAGTGCCAACAAATACGATCAGTCTGCATTCTACAAAGTAGCAATGCCATGAACCAGAAACTGTATCTCTCCATGTCATTTCAGCTCCTCCAATTGCCGGCTGTATCTCTCCTCGTCATTTCAGATCCTTCGATTTGAATTTACAAGTTATTTGATAAGTGCATACATGCTGTGTGCATCTGTGCATTTGGCCATCTAATTAACTTATAAATCTTAGTGAGTTACGCATACAATTATAACAGTTGACCATTCACCATTGGTAAATCATGCCACCTTAGAATTGAGTATGCTTCGTCTTCTGTGCAAGCATTTCTAGTTCACATATTTACCTGACACAATCCATCGAGTCCCTCGCACATCCTTTCAAGCTTCAGAACATCATCATCTCCATATCCTCTAAACCCAAATCTTCGAAAGTTAAAAAAAATAATCAATGGAGGACTCGTCTCTATATATCATTGCCACTTTTCTTAAGGGACATTGGAATTTCGAAGCTGTGCATAACGTTCTTAAGGTGAATCTCAATAATAATTCGTGGCCTATACGGGTAATACCCAATAACTCTTTTCTAGTATCATGCCCATCGTACAGTAAGTGTGATCATGCGCTAATGTTGAAAGTTTTAACAAAATCTAGTGGTGCTATTTACCTGCAAGCATTGTCTGATGAAGAATTTGAGCCTGAACCAACTTTAGAAGTGGAATCATGGGCTAAAGTGGATGGCTTTCCCGAGTTCCTAAAGAGTAATGTCCCTGCTGTTGAAGAAATAATGAAGCCAAAGGGACGTGTGCTTGCAATTGACGACTGCAACTGGTCTCAGTATGACCATACATCTTTCTACCTAAAATGCAATTTTATGATGGCATTGGCAATATCAATACTTTTGCTGCTCAATTCAACAACAAGGTTTACCTCATTAAGATTCAACGTTGTACCCATGCTCATCCTGGGATAAGGCCTGAACTTCTTTTTGTGAGCAATAGGGAGGAACAGGCGGTTCCATGTTTACATCATTACGGATGGGAATGAGAAATGGATTCAGATGAAAGATTTGACGCAGTGATACAAGAAGCTGCTGTGCTACCCCCCTTGCCAAGCTTATTTCTGGGAGCCATCCATGACATACATGTTGATAACCAAGCCCCAATGAACCGAGGAATGATCAGTGGGTAGATATAGAAGTTGATCAGGAATTTGACTGGCCAAACTACCTCACCCCATCTCCTGATGCTGCGGGTCCATCACATGCGGCTGCTCACTTCGGAATGGCTCTCCCACAGCCGCAAAGCACTAAGAATCAGTTGGAAGTTCCACAACCCTGCAAAGCCCTGATCTGGTATGAGCTGATGCTGCTATAATGTCATTTTTTGGATGTGTATGTATTAAGTTAACTTTATAATACTTTTGGATGTGGATGTGTGTGTTATTTTTTGGATGTGTATGGTATGAATTGATCGATGCTGCCTTATGATACTTGTGCGTATATGGTATGAACTGATGTGTATTGTATGGACTGGTGCTGCCTGATGATACTTGCGTGTGCGTGTTAGATACGGGTATTTGTATCACAAAACCTCAGTGCAAACACACTGCAGTGCAAACACACCGCAGTGCATACACACCGCGGTGCAAACACACCGCAGTGCTACGCACGTATATGTACGAACTTTATGGTGCAAACACACCACAGTGTTACACATGTATTTGTATCACAAAACCTCAAGCATACAATTGTATGTCATTTTTTGGATGTGTATGGTATGAACTGATGCATTGCGGTGCTTTATGATACTTTTTTGTATGATTGCTTTTATGATACGTAGTAGATGCATATCTATGCGTGTTAGATATAGGTGCATGTTAGATACGGGTGTGTGTTAGATACGGGTGAACGACTCGTCCAGATTGGTAAATTGGTAGCCTCAAGCACACCGCAGCGCTATACATATGTATCTGTATCACAAAACCTCAAGCATACAAATATATGTCAATGTAAATGAACGCAAAGTGCAAATCAATTTCGATGGTAAAGTCCTCATTCCTTAACTAGAGTCTAGCTCGACCTCTATAATAAACCAATGTCTTTTTCATGCCAATAGCCCGGCTCTCATGCCCCAAATCCTGGTGGCAAAACCACCGGCGCCATCTCCTTTTTTTGGTTTATTTCTGGGTATAATTTTCGAATAAACCTCAGCATAATCCCAGATCCCAAATCAATGGTCAAAGTAAAACTAATTACTCACAATCTAATCTTTCACCGACTAATCACTCATAAGCGAACGGGTTTTCCTAAGTTTGGGATGTCCAAGCAACTAATTACTCATAAGCGAATGGGTTTTCAAAAATGTAACAAATGAACTAATTACTAATTACTCATAATCCAATCTATAATAACCGCAACTAATTCACAGTGTTATACAAACTGAACCAAAGGGGAAAAAATGGCGATGTCAATGCCCTGAGCAATCAAAGCTAGAAAACATTTCAAAGCTTCAACCTTTTCGGAATAAAATTTGTTGTCGAGGAGTGGAGCGATACTGACGTGAATTTAGGTTTAAATTTCTGTCAATAGTAAAAAAGGGGAAAAACGATTAAATGATAGAGAAGAAAACGATTTGTGACCAGACTGATTTTACATTATTTCGTGAAGGGAGAAGATCACGCCAAAATTTCGCCAAAAGTGCAATGATGTGATTGTCAATGATTGGATGATGGCTAACATTTAGAATCATCAGACCCATAGATGGTTTGAACCGTTGGATTAATCTTGCATCTACAGTTGGGGTTTTTATATGTTGATAAAGCGGATCGCTGAGTTGGATTATATATACGTAATGCTACGCTTTTAATTGGTGTTGCACGTCAAAACACTTGAATTCTCACTGCAAAAATGCATTCATGTATAATGCAACAATATATGAATATTATTGCAGAAGATCAAAGAAATCAAAGCTTTCGCCACACTTTTCATGCAACGCACACAAATTAGTGTCGAATATGCCCACTTTTGTAGTAGTGATTGTTTTTCCTATCTGGTCATGGAACATCTGGTTGACTAGTCTTTGATAGGTCTCCCCTGCGTTCTTCAGGCCAAAAGGCATTACCACGTAGCAGTATAGCCCAAGGTCAGTGATGAAGCTGGTATATTCTTGGTCGAGGACATGCATGGCGATCTAGTTGTATCCGGAGTAGGCATCCATAAACAAAAGTAGCTCATGCTCGTCAGTCAAGTCGACCAATTGATCAATCCTAGGTAAGGGGAAGTTGTCCTTATGGCAGGCTTTATTTAATTCAGAAAAATCAATATAGGTTCTCCACTTCCCATTAGCCTTCTTTACCAGTACCGGGTTGGCTATCCAGTCAGGATAAGTCGAATCCCGGATAAATCCATTAGCTTGCAACTTCCCGATTTCCTCTTTCAATGCCATCGACCTTTCAGGGTCGAGTATTCGCCTCTTTTGTTTTATCGGAGTATATTTTGGGTCGATGCTGAGGGAATGAGTTATAATTGAGGGTGAGATCCCATACATATCAGCATGGGCCCAGGCAAACACGTATAAGTTTGCATGGAGGAATTCAGTTAGTTCCCTCGTTCGAAGGGAATCAAGATGGGATCCAATCTTTAGGACCTTAGTGGCATCGTCCATGTCGATCGTAATTTCCATGGTGGCCTCATTCGGGGAAGCCATTCTGCACCCCGGCTCATCGTCCTCTCGTGGGTCGATGTCTTCGACCTCACAGACGGACGGTCCTGACCGGGGTGTTCTCTGTAATTGCTACGCTTCTTTCCCCTCCCCGTGGGGAGAGAATTTTTCAGGCTCCTTGCTAGCATTGCTTCGTAAGTATTTCCATTCTGCCAAGTAACATGCTCGACCTGTTACTTGGTCTCCTCGTACCGTCCCTATTCCACTATCAGTTGGAAACTTCAAAAGCAAACACCAGGGGGCGATACACGCCCTGAATACAGCCAAGGAGGGTCATCCCAAAAAGGCATTGTAGTGGAGTTAATATTCATTACAACAAACGGCAAAAAATTTGACTCTTCGCCGATCTCCGTCCCCCAGTTCTACAGGCAACTTGACCTGGCCAATGGGTTTAGTGGAAGCTCCATTAAAACCGCGTATTTGGCCATCATACGGCTCCAAGTCCTTTAGTTCCAATTTCATTTGTTCATAGGCATGCTTGAATAGACTGTTCAATGAGCTTCTATTGTCAACCATAACCTTTCGGACCGTGGCCGAGCCAATGGAAGCTGTTATCACCAACGTATCGACCGTCGGGATTTCTATGTCGACCGATTCCCGGTCGCGGAAGACGATATCATCACCCATCGTCTTTCTTTGTTTGATGGGACTTGCAGCCTTATGGGGGTTTGCTTCTTCAACATCAAAGTGTTTCGCAGAGTTGACGTATCATTCCATGGCTCTAATACTAAGGCCCGCCGGATGCAGTCCTCCAATAATGGCGTTTATAACAATCCCCTTTCCTTTCTCCTGGGGGGTTGCACGAGATGTACCTTGGTTCTGTTTGGACATCACCGTACCTTGCCCCATGTCCCTCAGAGCCGCCTTGTACTCATCAAGCTTTCCTTCTCGAATCAACTTTTCAACGATGTCCCTTAGATGTCGACATTCGTTGGTCGTATCCCGTAAGTATCATGAATAGGAAATATTTCCCGGTCGCCCGTTCTTTCTCCGTAGGCTCTCGTGGGGCGACTTCTTATATTGCACCGTACTGTAGGTATCGAGATAGATATTCCACAATGTGTCGTTTAAGGCCTTGTATGCATCAAATTCCTGGAACCGGAGGTGCTTCCGAGCGCTCCCCCTCTGTCTCGAACTCCCATTGGTCTCCTTTGATCCTTCGTTGCTTCGCTTGCCACAGTTTTCAATATTTACATCCTCTTTCCCCGAGTTATCCCTAAATTGTTTGACTGTGACATTGTTCTGGGTCATCGAGCCAAATGCAGTTTTCGATCCATCTTCTTCTTCTAACTGCGCATCTTCTTATCTCAAGCGGATAAGGTCTTTTTCATAAAAAGTCTCTGTCGTCGTTGGAAGCTTTCTAATTAAATACTTTCCAAACTCTGTTCGCTTTTCGATTCCATCGACCATGGCCATCAGAACGGTTTCATGATTGGAGTTGCTGACTTCAGTAGCAGCTCGATTGAATCGATTGAGATAATTCCTCAGGGATTCACCTCTTCCCTGCTTGACCGCTGAAAGAGCCATAACATGCTTCGATTTGGTAGCGTGGAGGCGGAACTGAGTCAGAAAATTTTCACTCAGATCTTCAAATCTAGGAAACGACCTCGCGGGCAGGCGTGCAAACCACATGAGTGTTATCCCGCTTAAAACGATTGGGAAAGGCTTGCACTTGATAGTGTTAGTGGTCACTGCTACTTCCATGTTCCAGGAATATATCATTAGATGTTGTTTTGGGTCAGAGGTTCCATCGTACTGGTTCATCTGGGGTATATTAAATCTCCTGGGGAATTCCGCTTGTAAAATGTCGTCAATGAACGGTGTATGGCTTCGGTCGACCCTTATCTTCATTCATGTGTCTGCGGCTATCGTTCATGATCTACCGCACCATGGCAGTTAGATTGGGCGGGATGACTCTATCTGGATCGACCTCCTCAATAGACCGGCCTCTTCTAACCCTTTTGGCAGGCAATGCCGTCCGGGCGTTCCTTCTTCCTCCTCGGATATCTCAGTCAATCACAAGATTCCGAGGGGGATGAATAGGGGCTCGATCCTCCCGAGCAATATTTGGATTCGCAGGAGGAGAAGCCTCTCTATTTGGTGGAGCTATGGGATCAACAATTTCCACCTTGGTTTGGTCAACTTGCACTCGGTCGCCTTCCCCCGGTGGGTCTTGGCATCTCTTGAGATGTAATTGCCGAACATTTTCAGCTCTTTCTAACGGGCGTCGAGACCGACACGGGTCTCTACTTTCCCTATATGAGGAGGAGCCTTCTGACACTAGATCTAGTTGAGGAGGAGTGAGTTGATGGTCCCGTACCTCTTGGGCTTGGTTTCTGAACTCCTCTCATTGTCTCGCCAAGCGAGTCATATCTTGCCACATCGCGGCATTCTCTTGAGCATGGGCTTTTAAGGCATCCACAGTTTCCTTAAGTCGATCTATTACATCCATAAACTCGTCTCGGATGGCGAAAGGAGAAGAAGGAGCTGAGTCTATCCCGGGGGGTAATGCGGGTTGGTCTGGAGCAGCTTCAGGAGCAGTCGACTCGCTGACTGCTACAGATGTTCCTAACTACGGATTTTTCCAGTATTGCGAACTGATTTTCAAATCATAATTTAATTAATGCAAAAATGAAAGTGGATTTTTTGTCTCGGACTTGGTGACCCGAAAGTAGAGAAAAAATCCGAACTGGTCTTAGAATGTCAAGTTCTCAGTGAAAGCACCAAAATATTCACACCAAAAATTGGCACAACACCCAAACAGAAGACCATGTAGAGAATAAGTGAAGATTTATAATGATAAGAAGCGTAAAACGAAAGAAATCACACACAAATTTATAGTGGTTCGGCGTTAATGAGCCAACGTCCACTTTATGAGTTTTTATATATTATCTCCAATATCAAGCAGAATAATTACAATGGTGGGATAAGAGAATTAAAGATACACAAATCGTTAAAGTTTTGGCCATCCTCTCCCAGCCAAAAGATCCCCCCTCTGAACTAAAAAAGGGTATTTATAGATGATACAATATCTGGTCATCTTGGACACGTGCTGCAAGATCCAAAAGAATAGTCGTTGTTGAATGAATCAGTATCTCCTAAAGAATTAGTATTCTCTTTGAATTATCGACGTGAATTGGTACTAGATCCTTCTAACTTGGATAGCTTGAAAGAGAAGATCTGGAACGAGCTAGTCTTTAGGCCAGTTTTCAGGACCTCAACTGAATGCAACACGGTTGATTATGCTTGGTCATATCGAACTCCTTCTGGGCCGCGCTTGACGGCGGGAATGAATTCAGACATCAGGCTATTGATTGGTCCAAATCGAGTACTTCGAATGTGAACTTGCCACATCATTATGCCTTGATGGGCTGCCCGAAAGGCCAATCAACAACAAATATAATATAAAGTCAGGAAAACATTCCTTCGTTCATAAGGAATGAAACTCGGATGTGCTCGAATCTCTACGGTTAACCCATAAATAAATGCAGATGTTTCCTTCTTGTTGTGTAACTCGGATTTTACCCCCAAGTGTAAATCTCATAAAACATTAGAAGGAAACCTAACAAATCGTAGAAATCACAAAACACATGGACTCATTTAAGAGTTCAAAAAAAGAAATGATCACCGTATTTATCAAAATCCACAAATAGCCTTAAGCTATAAACACACGTATATAAAATATCCATAAAAATGGTAAAATCATTTAAAACAAGAAGCACGGAAATTAACATACATTTGGATCCAACTCAGATTGTCCAGCTAAAGCTAAGTCGCACTTGCAAATCACAGATAGTTGAAGCAAGCCACGTATTATATCTCAGATTTGGTACCAACACAACCGACCTGAAGGTCAAACACAGATGGCTTGAAAGCCGAGCATATACGACCCGGAGGTCAAACACAGATGGCTCGAAAACCTAACATAGATGAATCGAAGGTCTAGTACCGGGATTACCACAGAATGTGTCACAGACCCACAAAAAGTAACCCCAAAAGGGGTAATCGAGCTTCCCATACCGTCTGTTCTCACTTATCGGTTTACACTCCGCAATTCAATTCTACATTAGGAAAAGAAATACAGAAATACAGAAATCACAATACTTTGAATAAACAAGACTAGAGGTAAGTGAAATACAGTGTGTATCATACTGCACGGTTTACTGAATCGTTTAAGTACCAACCTTTCTTTCTTGAAGGATGCAAAATTGTGTGATTTTATATAAGAAAGTACTTAATAGAAAAATTGAGTTTTTTTTGGAAGATATTGTGAGAAAACATTTTCGAAATCTTTTTACAAATTTAGAAATACCCATTACCTGACAATAATTTGCTACCTAGGACGGTTGTGGAGCATGGTATACCTGAGTGCTCTATGTAAAGTCCATCAAAACTGGGGGACAACACCACTGTAAATCTTACCATATCAACTGATGCAGCATGAACAAAGTTAATTGTATGTGATTGAGTGTAAAATCAACGTCAAAACAATGTCTATTCTACACCAACGATGATGAAGTAATTAGTGTTGGAGAATGGAGTTTTGATGAAAACAACCTTGTTTCAATATTAACTGATTATAAAATATTGGGTGCGTTTGGCACAGCTTCCTATTCAGTTTTAAAATCAGGCTCACATCAATCATAAACTTATTGTAAATTTAGTCCCTATTTTTCGAAAATTCAATAAAAAAATATAAAAAAAATCACATAAATTCGTATTTAATAAAAAACACATAAACATAAAAAAAATCAGGCCAAAAAACCGTCATTAACCACGTCAAAAAAAAAAACAGCGAAACTGCAGTTAAATGCATAATAGTATGCATATATTTGAATTTTCTTTCATACATCTGTGCAAGTATTCCTATTATGCATCTGTGTTGATTTTATTGCATACATCTGTGTAAGTATTGCATAATTCGTGCATACAAGTGTGCAATAATTCGCAGCCTTGCAAATCATTTCACATTTATTTGCATTCAGGTATGCAAATAAAACAGAAAAGTAGCATGCATGCGTGCAACAATCTGCAGGCAAAATTTAAGTTTTTTTCATGCAATACTTGCATACATGTGTCCAAGTATTTCAAAATAGTTGCATATATGTATGTAAGTTTCTATCCAGATTTTCTATAGAAACAACACATGCAATAGTTGCATAAATGTGTGCAACTATTGGTAATATTTGCATACATTTATGCAATTTTTTTATTTATTTTTGATTTGCATGGACTACCGAGAACATTTCCAGATTTTAGTTTTTTTTTTTTTTAACCTGGCAACGCTTATTTTTTTGGCATAGAAACGAAAAACGCGGAAGTTTCAAAAACAGGGACCGTGTTTGAATGGAAAACATGAGGGGGACGTGAGCCTAATTAAGTTTCAAAACAGGTGGAGCCTTATTTCCGCTAAAATATATACTAACATCTTTATTTAGAATATATATATATATATACATACATATATGAAGGAGTTGTATATAGGAATTAATACTGAAGACTGTATAGTTTTAGAGTTCTAGAGATTCGAAATTCAGAGAAGATTCAAGACTCATGAGTACTCAAGAAATCAAGAGTTCAAGATAAATGTAGTAATAGAGTCTAGTTTAAGACTTTGAATAGCACTCCAGGTTCCAATTCAAATTTTGATTTTCAAATTTCAAAGTTTATTTTCAAAATTCTAATTCTAATTTTAATCCAGTTTTTTTATCTTATCTTTGATTTTAAACTTGAGTTTCAAAGTTTGTAAGTTTATACATATTTATATAAGTTATATACTTTATATTTATATAGTTTTAAACTTTATAATTTTATAAATATGTTTATATAATTTATATTTGTGATTTCATATGATTTTATACTTTATAATACTTATTTATATCACCACGTTTTAATTCAAGAATTTCCAGAATATATATATATATATATATATATATATATTAAAACACTTTTAAAATGTTCAAAATTCAAATTTTGAAACACATATATCGACATACATATGTGGGGATGTCGACATACAACTGTCATATTTTCAGTTTTGAAAGGAAGTGCCTTTTCACCACTTGTAACGTTCCAGAAGTGTTACAACATTTCAAATCTTATAAATATGGGTTGATTTCAATTTTTTTTATTCATTCTTCTTCTCCATCTTCATCCCTTTTCATTCCTCCATTGTTATTTCATATTTTTATGATTTCTACGCTTAAATTTTGTTGATTTCTATTCTAAATACATAAAACTTCTTCTCTTCTCATTCTCTTCTCATTACTCTTTGCATTGAAGTGCTATTGAAGAGTTATAGGGTTATTGTAATCACTAAGGATTGTTTGCAAACGGTTTGTTCCTTGTAGCCGAAATCAAGGAAGGAAATGGTGTTAACCTTGTAGCCGGGAAATCAAGGGTGGTGGAAATGGTGTTAACCTTGTAGCCGTGAAATCAAGGGGATTGTAATTGGATATTGATAGTAATAAAACTCTGCACAATCCAGCGTTGCGTGAGACTGGACGTAGGAGTAATTCGAACCTGTATAAAATCCGGTGTGTTCTTTCCTTTTATGCATTTTATTTTTGTTTATTTCTGTGTTTGTGTTTGATTCGGTGTCTGTGATTATCTCTGTGGTGTGTTATTCATACAATAGATCATATAAGTTTTAAATTTTCTTGAATTCCTTGAAAACACTATTCACCTCCCCCTCTAGTGTTAGTTTTTACCTTAACGATCTATTCTGCATTCCCTGACAATTGGTATCAGAGCAAGGTCTTTCAAAAAAGTTCATAATCTGATTTTTGAAAATATTAAATGGCAATCTTGAAAAGATTCATAACACTAGTTTAAACTCATAATCTGAATTTTGAAATTTGATTTTTAATAATTTTGAAATTTGAATTTTTTATATGGATATATTACAAAATCATCATGATATTATTGTTTAAAATTGTAGTTACTTATTTGAAAAGTCAATTGATTATTTGTAAAGTTATTTGATTATATGAAAAGTTGTTTCGTTTTGCAGGAAAAGAGTAATGACGGTTGGTGAAAAGACATCAAGAGGAAGAAATGAATATATATAACGTAAATCAACAAAGAAATGGGTACCAGATCAATTTACAACTTTGGATTTTCATCTACAACTTAACTTCGTACGGTACTTCTCTTCATTTGCTTTGTAATGTCGCTGGTTTCATGTGAATCGTTTGAGAATTGACCAAGTAATGATCAAATGAAGTTTTGGTGAACAAAGAGAGAAGGAGACCAAAACCGGTCGATGATTATCTTCAAACTGCATCCACGGGTTAGACTACTTTGTTCCAAATCCTTTTCCAGGTTGTAGTTCTCGTTCTCGCGGTCGTTTTTGTTGGAGAATGGTTTTTTGATGACAACAACCTTATTTCGATATTAGTTGATTATATAATATATACTAACACTTTTGTCTAGAATATATATATATATATATATATATATACACACACACAAACACATATGCAGGATTTATATACGGGAATTATTACTGAAGACTGTACAGTTTAAATATGTTAGAGATTCAGAATTCAAAGATATTTCAAGACTCATGAGTATTCAAAATTTCAAGAGTTCAAGATAAATATAATTATACAGTGAAAATTATGTAAGACTCTGAATAACACACTAGGTTCAAATTCAACATAATTTCAAATTCTGATCTTCAAATTCTATTTTCAAATTCTATCTTCAATCTCCTTCTTCTCTATTTTACTTTTTATTTTTATTTGATTTTAAACTTAAGTTTTATAAATTTATACTTTTTAAGTTTTATATTTTATATACTTTATATTTATAGTTTTAAACTCTATAATTATATAAATATGTTTATATAGTTTATATTTATGTTTTCATATGATTTTCTATTTTATAATTTTTATTTATAACACTATATTTTAATTCAAGAATTTCCAGAATTATATATATATATATATATATATATATATCAAAACACTTGAAAAATGTTCAAATTCCAATTTTATACATATATATGTCGACATATATATATATACATGTCGACATATAACTGTCATTTTTTCAAATTTGAAAGGAAGTGTCTTTTCACTATATGTGACAGTTCTGAGACGTTGCAACCTTTCACACATTATAAAAAGGGGCTGATTTCGAATTTTTAATCACTTCTTCTCCATCTTCGTTCCCTTTCATTACACCATTATTCTTCATCATTTTTATGATTTCTACACCTATACTCTACCGAATTTAATTCTGTTTTAACTAATCTACTTCTCTCTACACTCCCTACTCATTACTCTCTGAACCAAGTGTTATTAAAAAGTTGTAGGGTTGTTTGTAATAGTTTGGGTTGTTTAAAGGAATCAGTGGTTTCCCTTGTAGCCGTGAAATCAAGAACGGCTAATCGGTGGTGTCCCCGGTAGCTAAGAAATCAAGGAAGGTATACTTGATCAAGTGTGTGTGTGAAATTGGTGGTATCCCTTGTAGCCATGAAATCTAGGAGGGTTGTAATTGGACATTGATATAGTAATAAAACTCTGCGCAATCCTGCGTTGCATGGGACTGGACATAGGAGCAATTCCAAACCAGTATAAAATCCGGTGTATTCTTTCATTTTCTGTACTTTATTTTTGTTTATCTTTGCATTTTTGTTTGATTCTGTGCCTGTGATTGTTTCTGTAGTGTCTGATTCATATAAGTAGTTCATATAAGTTTATATTTTGTTTAAATTCTCAAAAACACTATTCATCCCCCTTTAATGTTTGTTTTGCCTTAACGACCCATTCCGTTATCCGTAACAATTGGTATCAAAGCAAGGTCTTCCAAATAGTTCATAATCTGATTTTTGAAAATTTTTAAATGGAAAATTTTGAAAGATTTGTTTACACTAGTGTCAATTCATGTATTGTATCAATATTAGATGAGTCTGCATTGAATTTTATTGAAAAATCAAGTTACCATGACTTGATTTTCGAATTTTAAAAATATGAAATTTGAAATTATTTAAAATTTGAAAATTTTGATATATGGATATGTTACATAACCACCAATATATTATTGTGGTTAGTAATTTGAAAAGTCATTTGAACTATTTGAAAAGTTATTTGATTATTTGAAAAGTTGTGTTCTTTTACAGGAAAAGACGTGTTATACGGTAATTGGATATTCAAACTCTGAAAAGATGGATGAAGTGGCCATTGGAAATTCAAATTTCGAAATGGTGGCTATTGATAATTCAAATTCCGAAATGGTATGTTACATGGTTGTTGAGAATTCACATGGTAGATATCAAAAGGAGGATAAGAGTAACGACGGTTGGTGAAAAGACATCAAGAAGAAATGGATATATATAAAGTAAATCAACAAAGAAATGGGTACAAGATCAATTTATAACATTGGATATTCATATGCAACTTATTTTCATACCGTACTACTCTCCATTTGCTTTGTAATGCCGATGGTTTCATGCGAATCCGTCAAGAATTGACCTAGTAATGATCAAATGAAGTTTTGGTGAATAAAGAGAGAAGGAAACCAAAACTATCGACGGTTATCTTCAAATTGCATCCACAGGTTAGACTATTTTGTCCCATATCCTTATCCAGATTGTAGTTCTCGTTCTTGCGGTCATTTTGATAGGTAGATCATCAAATCCCGATCATAATTGAGTGAGATATGACCATTTGAAGTTGGCTATGCAAAACCGAAAAACTGTTACGGGATTTCATGCATCTCTCTTACTGATTCGACTTGCTGCACCCCAATACCATCAAAATTCATCCTCAAACTGTTAATAGATCGTAGTCCTTGAATTCCTCTTTGATTTTCTGCTGATTTCGTCCAATTCCGTTAATAAATGAAGAAGTTATGTTTCCTGAAAAATTGACTGAAAATGAAAAATGAGAAGAAGAAGAAGAAGAGAAGACATTGTGAAAAGACATGACTTTTGGGCCTTTATATAGTAGTTGAAGTGTCCATTCATTTAAAATTCGAATTCAAATTTTGGCGTCAAGTTGGTTGAACTACTAAATCTTCAATATCTTTCTCCTACCGTGTTCAAATTCAGCAAATAAATATACTATCCTGATCAGAAAAACGAGGCCGTAATCCCGGAAGATCAATTCAGGATCCAGAGAATATCGAAGAAATGAATCTAAAAACCAGGTATGCCTTAATTAAATTTTAATTTTTTGGTTGAATGGATGTTTTGTTGTTTGCTTTGAGTTTGAAATTTAAAACATTAAAATTCAAATTTGAAATTTAAAATTCAAATTTGAAATTTAAAATTCAAATTTGAAATTTGAAATTCAAAGTATCAATAAAATAATAAATATAATATAATAATAAATTTTGGATGTTTGTTAGGATTAATATTATTTCAGGAGATAGTTGAACCTGAAATATAAATCGATAGTATAATAAAACCAAGAAGTCAAAACAATATGTTTTTAGATTTTCCACGTGTATGTCGATATACATAAATGGTCATGTCGACCTAATTAAATTTAATTTTTGAATTTCAAAAGTTTGAACTTTCAAACTTCCCTCCATTTTTTCAATAAGAAAATGCAAGTTTAAACTCTAGTTATTAACTTTATTTGCCTAATTATTTTCTTATATCTTGTTTCAATATAAATATATATATATATGTGTGTGTGTATATATATATAGAGAGAGAGAGAAGTTAAAATTTTATGTTGTTATAAAATATAATTTTACTTATCTTTTATATATAGTTTAAACATATATAGTTTAACTTATATATTATTCATATGACTTCATAACAATTTTGGGTTACATTATCACAAATACTATTTGTAACTTAATACTTATTATAATTTCTTATTAATATTTATAAAAGCTTAAATAATTAACCTAATATTTTGCTATAAAAATAATAATATTTATATATATGATTTTATGTCTTAAATATAAGAAATTATAGTTTTATAATTTAATTTATATCCAGATTTCATAATTTTGTTATGACCATAGATTTCTTTTTAAAGTTTTAACATATAAATGGTTCCCAAACAAATTAATATATTTTTATTTCTAAAAGTTTAAATTTAAAATTGATTTATATCAAAAGAATGGTTTATATTTCAAAAATAAATTAAATTTTAAATCTTTTTTTAGAAATAGTTTTCATATATACAATTACGACTATAAGTTTACTTTATATGATGAAATTCTATATTCTCTTTAAAAAGATCTTCAATTTTTACTATATTAAAGAAGCACCCTATTAAGATGATTTAACTCCACATAGAATTATTTTAAATATTTTATTATATATTATGTATACCATGAAACTTTTATCTTTACTATCCTTTCAATCTCTTTCATAAGTATCATTAACCTAAGTCTAGAAATTAATATATATTATCCTTGTTTAATTCAAATAATTTGTAATATATATGTATATGCATAATAATTAGATAATACTTTGAATATATTTTACCTAAATAATATAATTACCAAATCATTCTGCATACTACCATTACACATCTTATTCCACACCATACATCATTAAAGTGCATCTAAAATTAAAATCATTTACATCACAAATTGCATTTCATTCAATATACCACTTCATATAGTTTTGCATATGTCATAGTGCATTATTTCCAACATATTACATTACATGTTAACTTTAACTCCACACATAACAAGTATACATAACATATTTACTCCGTCTCGATCAATTTGATTGACTTATTTAACTTGATTGAATTGATTTGTTTGATTTGTTTAACTAAATTGACTTATTTGACAAGGTGAATTTCATTAGTGGTTAATAGGTGTGTTAGAAATATATTTACGCATTTATAGTTGATAGGAGCTTTACAGGTTTTAGGATAAATAGAAGTTACAAAAATTGTTTGGTTTTATGTTTGAATTTATGTTTTGTGACAACAAAACTTAAATTGATTAATTGTTTGGATTAAAATTGTTGTACTTATACCATAATTTTAAGGATATCTTATAGGAGTGATTTTTCAGTCTAGATTAAAGTCATTTTATAGTTCTAAGGGAATTAAAGTTTAGGATAGGTTTAGTCTTATATTAGATTAAGAGGTTGTTTTAGAGTTTCTAAGGATTAGTTGAAGGTTCAAAAATGCTTTGGTTGATTTAATTGTTTAGATTGTTTGTTTGAATAGCTTGATTGTTTGGATTGATTTGCTTGTTTGAATTGATTGGTTTGCTTAGTTTATTATCCTTCTATTTAGTTCATTAGATAGTGTAGTCATAGATTTAGGAGGAGTTATATAAATTTATAGAGAATTATAAATTAAGGGAGAGTTATAGAGGAGTTATATATATATATATATATATATATATATAGAATTAGGATATTATTTGGGGGGAGGGGGGGTATTTTACTTCAGGAGTTATAAAGGGGAGTAGCTTTAGAATTTCTTTTTGATAATGTCAAAGGGGGAGAAATTATAAAATATAGACATAGTTTATAGATATAGACATAGTTTATAGGATTCATGTACGGGTGGAGTATTTGAAGGATCATCATAAACAAGTATATACAGGTATGATATTTATAAACTAAGGTTGCCATCATCAAAAAGGGGGAGATTGTTGGAGAATGGAGTTTTGATGACAACAACCTTATTTAAATATTAATTGATTATAAAATATATACTAACACTTTTGTCTAGAATACACACACACACATACATATATATATACACATATATGCAAGATTAATATATATGAATTATTACTGGAGACTGTACAGTTTAAAGATGTTAGAGATTCAGAATTCAGAGATATTTCAAGACTCATGAGTATTCAAGATTTCAAGAGTTCATGATAAATATAGTTATAGAGTCTAGATTATGTAAGACTCTAAATAACACTCCAGGTTCAAATTCAAAATAATTTCAAATTGTGATTTTCAAATTCTATCAACAATCTCCTACTTCTCCACTTTACTTTTTATTTTTATTTGATTTTAAACTTAAGTTTTATAGATTTATACTTTATAAGTTTTATATACTTTATATTTATAGTTTTAAACTCTATAATTTTATAAATGTGTTTATATAGTTTAAATTTATGTTTTCATATGATTTTCTGTTTTATAATATTTATTTATTTATAACACTATATTTTAATTCAAGAGTTTCCATAATTATATATATATATATATAAACACTTGAAAAATGTTCAAATTCCAATTTTATACATATATATATATATGTCGACATACATATATATATATATATATACATATGGACACATAACTATCACTTTCAAATTTGAAAGGAAGTGTCTTTTCACTATTTGTGACGGTTCTGAGATGTTGCAACCTTTGACACATTATAAAAAGGGGCTGATTTCGAATTTGTAATCACTTCTTCCTCTCCATCTTCATTCCCTTTCATTACACCATTATTCTTTATCATTTTTATGATTTCTACACCTATACTCTACCGAATTCAAATCTGTTTTCACTAATCTTCTTCTCTCTACACTTTCTACTTATTACTCTCTGAATCAAGTGCTATTGAAGAGTCATAGGGTTGTTTGTAATAGTTTGGGTTGTGTAAAGGAATCGGTGATATCCTTTGTAGTCGTGAAATCAAGGACGGGTAATCGGTGGTATCCCTTGTAGCCGTGAAATCAAGAAAGGTATACTTGATCAAGTGTGTGTGTGGAATCGTTGGTATCCCTTTGTAGCCGTGAAATCTAGGAGGGTTGTAATTGGATATTGATATAGTAATAAAATTCTGCGCAATCCAACGTTGCATGGGACTGGACGTAAGAGTAATTCCGAACCAGTATAAAATCCGGTGTTTTCTTTCTTTTTCTGTACTTTATTTTTGTTTATATTTGCATTTGTGTTTGATTATGTGTCTGTGATTGTTTCTGTAGTATTTGATTCATATAAGTAGTTCATATAATTTTATATTTTGATTAAATTCTCAAAAACACTATTCACCCCTCCTAGTGTTTGTTTTGCCTTAACGATCCATTCTGGTATCCCTAACAGTTTTAGTGGGTAGATCATCGAATTCCAATCAAAATTGAGTGAGATATGACTATTTGAAGTTGGCGATGCAAAATTAGAAATTGTGGTGACATCTCCCCTACTGTTTCGACTTGTTGCACCCTAATACCATCCAAACTCTTCCCCAAACCATTACCAGATCGTATCCCTTGAATTCCTCTTCGATTCGCCGCTGGTTTCATCCAATTCCGTTAAGAAACGAAAAAGTTATGGCTCTTACAAGATTGATTGAAATTGGAAAATCAGGAAGAAGAAGAAGAGAAAAAGTTGTGAAGAGACATGACTTTTGGGCTTTTATATAACAGTTGAAGTGTCCATTGGTTGAATTGTTTGAACTACTAAATCATCAATATCTTTCTCATACGGTCTTCAAATTCAGCAAATGAATATACTATGTTGATCAGAAAAACGAGCCTATCGCAATAAATCAGATCTCATCGTCAAATTCTAAAAGATGTGGACGTGTGGTTGGAAGGACAACAAAATGGAGGATTGCAAAAAGAGGTACGCCTTACAATATTTTCATAATTATCATTATATTTAGGAATATACATCAATGCACATAGTTAGAAATAGAAACTTAACCCTTTTATAATTCTAGACGTTTTAGTTCATATGTCGATACACCAATTTAATTAAATATTTTCTTATTCTTAATTAAATATTTTCTTATTCTAAATTTTAAATTTCATTACTATTTGATTTGGTTTTGAAAAAATTGAAAGGACATCTTTTCAATATGAAAATGTCAGTTCAAACTCTAAGTACCAATTTTGTTTATCTACCTATGTTTTATATATTTTGTTTCTAATATATATATATATATATATATATATATATATATTGAAATTATAGTACATAAATATGTTAATATGCTTAAAATAATTTAAAAAAAAATCAAACATTTGATATTATTATAAAATATAAATGTATATATCTTTTATATGTAGTTTAAACATACACAGTTTAACTTATATTTTTCACATAAAAATTCATAACAATTTTAAGTTACATTATCATAAATATTGCTTGTAACTTAATACTAATTTTGATTTCTTATTTTATTAAACTTTATAGAACTTGTATATTCAATTTAATATTTTGGTACAAAGAAATATATATATATATATATATATGTATGTATGTATGTATGTATGTATTTATGATTTTTATGCCTTAATAAGTAGTTTAAATATAAGAAGTTATAACTTTATAGATCGCTTTATAATGTTTTTATAACTATAGATTTCTTTTAAAGTATAAATGGTTTTTTAGAAATTAAATATGTTCTGATTTCTAAAGTATAAATTTAAAATTGATTTGTATCACAATATTGATGCATATCTCATAGTAAATTAAATTTTAAGTTCTTTTTAAATTAGTTTTTTAATATATACTTATGAATATATGTTTATATTGTTTACTTTATATGATACAATTTTTATATTCTCTTTAAAAAGATCTTCAATTTCTACTCCATAAATTTTCTGAATATTTTACTACTTATCATGAATATTTTTTAATTAAACTCTTATCTTTATTATTCTTTCAATCACTTTCATTAATATAATTAACGTAAGTCTAGAAATTAACATTATCTTTTGTTTGATTGAAATAATTTATAATATATATGTATATGCATAATAGTAAGATAGTACTTTGAATATCTTTTACCGAAATAGATATCATCATCAAATCATTCTGCATATTATCATTACACATCTTATTTCATTATTATAAATTACAATTGTATTTCAAATCAAAATCATTCACATTATAAGTTGCACTTCATTTAAATATATCATTTCATATTATTTTGCATATGACATACATTTCATACTACATTATAACCAACACACTGCATTACATGTTAACTTTAACTCCACACATAACAAGTATACTATATGAGGAGTTTTTGTCTAATTAGAAATATATAGGATTATTAATTAAATACATAATATATTTACATTGACTTGATTGATTTGGTTGACATTGGTTGAATTGTTTGACTTAATTAACTTGTCTGATTTGTTTGACATAAACAACTTGATTGACATGGTAAAATCTGATCAGTAGTGTGTTAGAAATATGCTTATGCATTTGTGGCTGATAAGAGTGTTATAGGTTTTTAGGATAAATAGACGTTACAAGAAATGGTTGCCTTTATGTTTGAATTTATTTGAATGGATGTTTTATGATAACAAAACTTAAATTGGTTGATTGTTTGGATTAAATTGCTTTACTTAACTTATTTCATAGTTTTAAGATATTTTATCAGAATTATTTCTTAGTCTAGATTAAAGTCTTATTATAGTTTTATGGGAATTAGAGTATAGGCAAGGTTTAGTCTTAGATTAAGGGGGAGCTTTAAGTTTCTAGGATTAATTGAAGTTTCAAGAAGTGCTTTTTAGACATGTATTTTTGTTTTTGTTGATTTAAATTGTTTAGATTGTTTGTTTGAATTGCTTGTTTGGATTGATTATTGGATTTGTTTATACATTTAGGATTAGAATAGTATGGGCATAAATTTAGGGGAAGTCGTGTATATTAAATACATCAATATAGAGTTAAATATTATAATCTTAGCTTGTATACATAAATATAGCATTAAGGGAGAGTATTTTTAAAATTTCTTTTTGACAATGCCAAAGGGGGAGAAATTATAAAATATAGACTTAGTCTAAGTAGAATATATAGGATTCAAGGGGAGTATTAGAAGGATCAACATCAACAGGCATAAACAGTTATAAATATTTTATAAAAAACTAAGGTTGTCATCATCAAGAAGGGGGAGAATGTTGGAGAATGGAGTTTTAATGACAACAACCTTATTTCAATATTAATTGGTTATAAAATATATATAACATCCCTATCTAGAATATATATATACACACACGCACACACATTGTTGGCTCGCTTTTTGACCAAGCCACCCAGGATCATTCGTAAGAGGAAAGCATGAAACCACGTTCTCCAAGAATATGAAGGAACGGATCGCACTCTATCGGATCGCCCACGGAGGATCGCGTCTCGACGGATCGCCCACGGAGGATCGCGACTCGACGGATCGCCCCCATGTCATCAGCGAAACGACGCCTCTAGGCGATCCGATCCATGCATCTGTTGTTGCCCAGTGTTGACCGATCCGATTCCCTAATGCGTGGTGAATCCTCTGACCCATTCAAGCGTGAGCTAGTCTTCAGCAATCCGAGTCGCACGGATCTGGCGACACGTGTCCCTAACCGTTATTTGGACCAATTCTCCCCATCTGCACGATTTGATTTTCAAGCAGATCGCGACACCTGTCCACAACGGCTAATTTGACTATTTCCTCAATGGTGGCGATGCGATCCGATGTTCTCGGGATTCGTGCCACATGTAACCACGACCCGCCTGACAAAATCAGCTATAAATAGCCCGGAGCTTGGCATTTTTTGGGAGCTTTTTGGCAATATTGAGGACAGAATTCGCCATTATTGTCAAAGTACGAGAGTATTGAGAGAAATCCTTGTTGTATTAGCTTTCAAAGTATAAACAATAATATATAAAGTGGACGTAGGCTCGTTAACGCCGAACCACTATAAATTCTGTGTGTTATTTTCTTTTTCCTCATTCTTCATTTGAAACTCTATAACATTCAGAACAATTTGGGTGTTAGGTCCAAATTTTGATCTAACATTTTGGTGCTTTCACTGAGAAGACAATCCTAAAGTTTCACTATTCGGTTCTTTGAAGGTTCCAGCGATTCGGATATCATGGCTGGAAAAAGATCTAAGGAAGCGCGAGCTTTGCAAACCAACGAAACGATCGAAGAGAGTGTGCACGAGCAGGGTAATGAAGAAGCTTTGGATCGCGGGGCGCAGGGGGCGAACCGATCCGACGAAGACACCACGCTCCGAGTCGATGAGAACGAAGCGATCCGGACTGAGAAGGGGTTGTTACTCGATCCCGAGGAAACGCCTCGTACCCTCCGCACACTGCGACTGCGAATCGACCTCAAGGGGGCGCTGCGAGTCGCCACCCATGAACCGCAGCGATCCGAATTGATGATCAGACCACAACTCGACCTGGAAAGGAGCCTATAGCTAGCTCCTATCGCCCTGGCCCCTCTGCTTGACCCGGCTCAAGTTCTTTGCGCATAAGAGAAGGTGATGATGATCAATATGATCCTGCTGCTCCTGTTACTGAGGGGGATCTCTCTCGCTTTTCTGAAATGTGGGAGAGGTTGTTTGATGAATTGGCCGCCCAAAGGCAGGAAAGCTCCGTCCTGCGACAAAATCTGACTGCTATGGATAGAAGACTTGATGAGCTAGCAAGGCAAAGAACATCGTCGGTTCGTCCACTCACCCCAGTATATTCTTCTTCGTCTGAAGAATCGCCGAGACCTCCGCGACGACCGTATGAGAGAGCCGAAAACATAGAACAGCTTCAGTTCGGAACCCTGCCATCACAGGAAGAAGAAGCACTGGGGGCGGGGCCCTCAAACCGTAATGTGAACAATCAAGCTGCAGCTCGCAGGGCTCGAGATGTGAGCAGTCCCGCACGTAACAGACCACCTCAGCCCCGTCGCTGCACACATACTCATGATAACAGGGGGCAACGAAGCCCTATCCAAGCCCCGGATTTCGTGACTGCTCCCGGAAGAGAAATCAGAGAACCCCGCCGAGCCAGAGGCACTGACCCTGAACCTCCTTTGACCAGTGCAAATGTTGCAGCCATGGTCCACCAGATTCTGGCAGATAGCCGTGGACAGCGGAATGAAGATTGGGGGATCGACCGCAGTCACACCCCTTTCACTGATGATATTTTGGATGCGACTTTTCCAAGGCGTTTCAATATGCCACAAATGAATCGATATGCGGGTAGGTCTGATCCTGTCCAGCATCTGATGAGATATTCTTGGTCAATGACCGCTGCCGCAGCCTCTGACGCTGTTAAGTGCAAAGCGTTTCCCATATTCCTGGAGGACGTGGTTTTATTATGGTTTACTCGTTTGCCGGCAAGATCGATTTCTAGCTTCAGGGAGTTGAGTGAGAAGTTCGTAGAACAATTCTGTATCTACACACAGAAGACAAAAAGTGTGATCGATTTGTTCCTTGTCAAGCAGCGACCAGGCGAGAGTTTAAGGGTATACCTGGATCGTTTCAATTTGGCCGCTACTGAGGTTAAAGATCCCATGAACCGACCGTTGTCGCAGCACTGATTGATGGAGTAGATAAGGACACTGAATTCGGGAGGTACCTGGCAGGCAAACCGCCCCACACCAGAGAGTTATTCTACGAGAAAGCCAACGTACATTTATGCCGGGAAGAGGTATATGCTAACCGAAAAGCAAAAACAGCCAATAAGGAGGAAATCCAGAGCAATGTCGCCATTAAGCAGACAGGAGACAGCTCGGGGAAAGTTGAAGTAAATGTCGGAAATCAGAATCAGGGTGGTCGTCAGCTAGGTAACAACAATAATAATGGTAACGGCAACAACCGAAAGAGGAACCGAGGGAACGACTCCCAGAGAAGGACTCATCCCAGGGCCTTTGAAAGTTATACACCAATAAATGATACTCTAGAAAATATCTTCATGGATGCGTACGAAGTCCTCCAGAATAAGAGGCCACCTCCCAGAGATTCGACGGAGAAAGAGCGTGAAACAGGGAAGATTTGCCTCTTTCATCAGATTCACGGCCATTCGATGAATGAATGTCGCCACCTAAGAGATGTAGTCGAAATGCTGCTTCGAGAAGGAAAGCTAGATGAATACAGAGTAACGCCCAGGGACAGGGGGCAAGCAGTGCAGGCCCCAAATCAGAACCAGAATCAACTTGCTGCTAGGCCGACTGCCCAGCAAAAGGGAAAGAACATTGTTATCAATACCGTAATCGGAGGACTTTATCTCGCCGGGCATAGTTCCAAGGCGTTGGATCAATACGTCAATGCAGCCAAACAACACCTCGAGGTAGGGGAGTGTAGCAACCCTGAGGACAGTATCCCAGTGAAGCAGCAAAAGATGATGACCGACGATGTCGTCTTCCGAGAACGAGAAAGCATTGGAGTCCATGCTCCGACAGAAGATCCATTTGTAATTACAGTACCTATTGGTCCAGCCACTGTCCATAAGGTTTTAGTGGACAACGGGAGTTCTGTCAACATTCTTTTCAAAAAGTCCTTTGACCAGATGAACCTCGAAATAAAAGATTTGAAGCCCTGTCAAGGATGGATCCGTGGATTTAACGGAGCATCCACTGCTCCAATGGGTTATGTAGAGTTGCCAGTTACACTTGGGAAAGGAGAACGTCAGAGAGTGAGAATCCTTCCCTTTGTGGTTTTGGATGTTGAATCGCCCTACAATGCCTTCTTGGGCCGACCGGCCCTCGCCAAGTTTAGAGCCTGTATAGCCCCCTGGTGCTTGTTGTTGAAATTCCCCACAGAAGCTGGCATTGGTATCGTCAGAGGGGATCAGGTGGCTGCGCGAGCATGTTATGTTGCCGAACTAAAGTTACTTCGCAACGGAGGGGATATTGAAACTAAAGGCGCTTCTCCCCCAACGGGGGCGGAGACCTTATAGCAACCAAAGAGGATAGTCGTTGGAGAGCCGCCTAGAGAGATGCCCGAGGATATAGATCCCAGAGAGGATCAAGAACCCGGGGGCAGAATGGCAACTCCCAACGAGACAACTGTGGATGTGCCGATCGATGATAGTGACCCGGAGAAGGTCCTTAAGATTGGATCCCAGTTAAACCCGAATCTCGCTAAAGAATTGACGGATTTCTTAAAAAACAACTTGGATGTGTTTGCTTGGACCCACGCGGACATGTGTGGGATATCCCCATCAATCATGAGCCATTCCTTAAGCATTGACCCTAAACATCCTCCGGTAAAGCAAAAAAGGCGAATGTTGGGTCCAGAGAGGTCCGCTGCCTTGAAAGAAGAAGTTGGGAAACTGAAGAGTAACGGATTATTAGAGACTCGACCTACCCAGACTGGATTTCGAGTCCATTCCTGGTAAAGAAGGACAACGGGAAGTGGCGAACGTGTATCGACTTCTCGGATTTGAACAAAGCCTGTCCAAAAGATAGTTTCCCGTTGCCCCGGATTGATCAGTTGGTAGACTCGACGGCGGGTCACGAACTTCTCTCATTCATGGACGCTTATTCAGGATATAACCAGATTCCAATGCATGTTCCAGATCAACAACATACTAGTTTTATCACGGATTTGGGATTATATTGCTATGTGGTGATGCCCTTTGGCTTGAAGAATGCGGGCGCTACATATCAACGTTTAGTCAACAGAATGTTTTATAACCAGATCGGGAAACAATGGAAGTATACATCGACGATATGTTGGTTAAATCCAAGCAATCTTCTCAACACACTACTGACTTGGCAGAGATGTTCGGCATTCTTCGAAAGTACGGAATGAAACTCAACCCAACCAAATGTTCGTTCGGTGTTGCCTCTGGAAAATTCTTGGGATTCATCGTCAGTTCCCGTGGTATTGAGATCAATCCAGACCAGATCGCGGCAATCAGAGACATTCAGGAACCTAGGCAAATTAGGGATGTGCAAAGCCTTGCCGGAAAAGTGGCCGCACTAAGCAGATTTATCTCCAGGGCTACGGATAAGTGCATCCCATTCTTCGAATTAATAAAGCGAGGAAAACGCCACTTCAAATGGACACCCGACTGCGTAGTAGCGTTTCAGAATTCACTCAGGCACTTGGAGAAACCTCCGATATTATCTAAGCCAATAGACCACGATGACTTATTCGTGTATTTGGCAGTGTCATCCCATGCGATCAGCTCAGCGTTGGTAAGGGAGGAGGATAAGGTCCAAAGACATGTATATTATGTGAGTAAAAAATTGACGGCAGCAGAGCGTAATTATCCAAGGATAGAAAAGTTGGCGTATAGTTTATTGATCGCCTCTAGAAAGCTTGGACATTATTTTCAGGCGCATCCTATTACCGTATACACCGATCATCCGCTCAAGCAAGTCCTATAGAGACCAGAGACGTCTGGAAGATTACTCAAATGGAATATCGAGTTAAGTCAATTTGATTTGAACTTTCAGCCCCGTCGGTCGATTCGGGGGCAAGTGATAGCTGACTTCATAGCAGAGTTCACCGTCCCTGAGGAAGATATAGCAAATGAAGAAGTTGATCCTTCAGAGTTACTTTTCGATCCCAATGCCTGGGGATTGTATACTGATGGCGCTAGGAATGACGAAAGATCCGGCGCTGGAATAGTGCTTGAAACTCCCGAGAAACGAGTGATAACCTATGCAATCCGGATGGAGTTTCATGCCACAAACAACGATTCCGAATATGAAGCTCTGATAGCCGGATTGAGGATCGCAAAGGAATTAGAAGTTACAAAACTGAACATCTTCTGCGACTCCAAGTTGGTTGTAAACCAAGTTACTGGAAAATTCCAAGCTAAAAGTGCAAGATTGATTTTATACTTAAAGAAAGTGAAAGAATTGCTGAACGATTTTGATCACTACAACATATCTCATATTCCGCGGTCAGAGAATCAGCAGGCAGACAAGTTGGCAAAGATGGCTAGTACCGACGATCCTGAAATGACTGGGCTAGCCCCCGTTGAAGTACTTCGGTCCCCTAGCATAGATCAAATGGAAATCGACCTAGTACTGGAGACGGAACCAGCAAGGGAGTCCTGGATGACCCCTCTAAAGAATTTCCTGATGAACGGAACGCTTCCGACCAAGAAAAGCGAGAGGCGTAAAGTAATTCGTAAAGCCGCCCGATATGTTCTGCAAGGCGGAGTTCTTTATAGACAAGGGTTTTCAATGCCCCTCCTTCGGTGTGTAGCCCACGATGACATCAAACGTGTGCTGCAAGAAGTCCACGAAGGTGAATGTGGCGACCACACTGGAGGGCAAACTTTGGCAAAAAAGGTGTTGCGGCATGGTTATTTCTGGCCTACCATGAACAAGGATGCAGCAAGATACGCATGACGGTGTGATGCGTGCCAGAGATTTTCAAAGATACCTAGAGCACCTCCTAGTCAATTAAAAACGATGATGAGTCCATGGCCTTTCGCTATGTGGGGAATTGATATTATTGGAAGTCTCCCCATAGCAAGGGGCGGAGCAAAGTTCGCTATTGTGGCCGTAGATTATTTCACTAAGTGGGTCGAGGCTGAACCACTAACTACAATCACAACCAAACGAGTGATCAACTTTATCGTGAGAAACATCATCTGTCGATTTGGGGTTCCAAAAATTGTAATAACAGATAACGGAACTTAGTTCGATAGTGTTGAATTCAGAAACTTCTGCCAAAGATACCACATCGAGAATCGATATACCTCTGTGGCGCACCCGCAATCGAACGGACAAGTCGAAGCAGCAAATAAAGTAAAAAAGTCCATTCTGAAAACAAGAATGAAGCGGGCTAGAGCCATGTGGGCTGACGAATTTCCCTTGGCACTATGGGCCTACAGGACAACCTATAAATCGGCAACAGGACACACCCCGTTCTCCCTTGCTTTTGGAACGAAAGCAGTCATCCCGGTTGAGATAAAGGTACCTTCTCACCAGGTGACTTACTATGATCCAATGACTAATAATGAATTGCTCCTTGAGTCCCTAGATATGATCGAAGAAAAGAGGGATGAGGCGGACCTACGCGCCTTGAGATGCAAGCAACAGATTGCTCGATATTACAACAAAAAGGTTCGAGAACGAACCTGGGAACCCGGAGACTTGGTTCTGAAACGTGTCTTTCCACCCCCAACTCATATGGGAGCGAAGTGGGAAGGACCGTACTCCATTCTGAATAAGCTTGATAACGGAACCTTCAAGCTGGCAACCGTAGATGGAAGGGAAATCCCCAGAGTGTGGAATGCCCAACATTTACGGCCATACTTAACATGAAAATTTCAAATCTATTCTTTTGCTTTATTGAAAATCATGTATAAGGCACGACTAGCCTAGAATAGTTTGATTCTTTGAAGCAAAAAATTATAAAGTGGACGTAGGTCATGATTCGACCGAACCACTATAAAAATACTGTGTGTCATTTGCCTTTATTGCATCTTTATTTATCTGCCTGTTTATTTTTATGGAAATCGATGTGAATAATGCAGGTACCCGAAGTCCGGTGCCAACCATTCCTCCCGTAGACTAATCGGAGGAACTCAAAGCCTTGACAAATGCTCCAAATGCTTGTCCGACTGGCTTTAATCCTCGGAGTTTGGGATAAAATATACACCTAGGACGAGTTTGATGAGCATGCATGATTGCAGACTGCTTGACCCGTGACTCTAACTCTCCAGAGTAGAGAGAGTATAAAGGACGCGAAGACGACATCCACGAATAACGGCGGTGCACCATGATCGGAGCTGCCTCGGCAAAACTCTAACTCTCCAGAGAGAGAGAGAGAGAGTATAAAATCGTCTCCGATTGAGCGCTGAGAAATAGCTCCTTCCCCGCTGAAGGATCGGGGAGCGAATGAGTCGCTGAGCACAAAACTCTAACTCTCCAGAGAGAGAGAGAGAGAGAGAGAGAGAGAGTATAAAAGCGTCTCCGATTGAGCGCTGAGAAATAGCTCCTTCCCCGCTGAAGGATCGGGGAGCGAATGAGTCGCTGAGCACAAACTCTAACTCTCCAGAGAGAGAGAGTATAAAAGCGTCTCTGATTGAGCGCTGAGAAATAGCTCCTTCCCCGCTGAAGGATCGGGGAGCGAATGAGTCGCTGAGCACGAACTCTAACTCTCCAGAGAGAGAGAGTATAAAAGCGTCTCCGATTGAGCGCTGAGAAATAGCTCCTTCCCCGCTGAAGGATAGGGGAGCGAATGAATCGCCGAGCGCAAACCCTAACTCTCCAGAGAGAGAGAGAGTATAAAAGCCTCTCCGATTGAGCGCTGAGAAAGAACTTATTCCCCGCCTAAAGGAACAAGGGCAAACTGAACTACTGTTATCCCATGAAATCTCCTATGTCCCCCATATTCAGAAATAGGGGGCAACTTGCCGACAGTACTAATCAATCCTTAGTAAACCCAGTCAGATGCTACAGTAACAACTGATTGGGGGGCATATGCACTCGTATACGTACACTGAACTTTGATACAGCAGTGCAACATAGCATGAAAATTCTTCTTTCTGTTGTTTGACTGATTTGTAATTATTATTAGTTAGCTAATGACTAAACGTGGAAAGTTTATCTGAATACAGGTACACAATGATGCAAGGAGAGATAAACTTTTATACTGTGAATCAACAAAGTGAAAAACAACCTAGAAACAAAAGTGAGGACCAGTCTCACAATTACACTTCCTGGCCAGTGGAAAACCTAAAGACAAAATATCAACAAACAACAAATATCCTATTTACGCTTTGGCCTCTTCTCTTGCTTCTGCCTCTCCAGCTTCGCCTTGTCGGAATCAGACGGATCCCCTTTCTTCCTCTTCCTTTTGTCAATAAGAGGAACATCCGATTCTTCTAAAGATTCCTCTTCCGCCTCTTTTCTCTTCCTTCTATCAGAAAGGGAAGCCGGGAAGTCATCGGGATTTGCAAAATGAAGCTGTCGGCTAATAGATTTGGGCTGAATCTTCACCATCATCCCAGTTTTGGGATCGAATTCTGCAAGAGGGACTACGTCCAAAGCCTCATCTCCCACCTTCTTCGAAGCCAACTCTTTCTCCTGTCTGGCTTTTCGGCTGGCCAAGGTTTCCTCATCATCATCGTCGACCTTTTTGGCGCTGATAATGTCTTCTTCGTTATCTACATGGCACCCATCCATGTCTCTCAAGGCTTCGATGGTCTCAGCATCTTTGGGAACGTCAGTGCTAGGTGCCGGGACACTTTTCTCTGCTGTTGTGACCTCAGCCTGTCTTGATATATCAGCACCGGCACCTTGTGAGACAGCCTCCTTCCCCGCTTCTTTTTCTTTGTCAACACCCTTGTCAACGGGCTCGCCACCTGTACCAGGAGGAACACATGTTACTAATTCAATTGGTTGTTCCACCAAACGACGACAATTCACAATTGCTTTGACAAATTGCGGGGAGAAAAGGGAGATACCTTCCGTAGACCCTCCTTCTTGAATAGTCGTAGGAGCTCCAACAACTACGGGAGTTAGGCCCAAAGGGATTAGCGGATCATCAGGATGGTACTCCTCAACTCCGGAGGTTTTAGGCTCCACGGCGGAACTGGAACCTTCGTCAATTTTGCTTTTACCTTTAGCCAAGGTTCTCTCCTTTTCCATCTCCGCCAAAATCAAGCGACGACCCTCTGCCAGGTCCTCAGGCTCATTGTCTCTTAGGATGCTCTTCATCAGTTCATCCTCATCGATTTCTTCAACCCCCAATCTATGTTTTTCACCCTCCACGATGGCATCCCATAAGTTGGCCAAAGTAACATGGTAATCCGGGATCCACGAGATGTTGCGAGTTTTGAGAACCTGGCCAAGGAAGTCAAAAATCATCTCTTCAAACCCCTCGATTTCCTTCTCTCTTTAGAGGAGCTTGTTGTTAGAGGCAGTGGCCAATTCGATGGCATTTTCAACGTTCTTTTCAGCGAGGGCTGCCCTCCTCTCTGCATCCGAGACCTGGTCATTTAAAATTACCTTCTCTGCTTTAGCCAAAGCCAAACTTTCTTTTAAACTCGCTTTTTCTGCCTCCCACGCAGCCCTCTTAGCTTCAAAATGGCCTTGTGCTGTTTTCAACTCAATGTTGGCCATTTTGAGATCTTCGACTTCCTTTTTTAGGGCCATTTTCTCTTGGCTATTGGAGTCCAGTTCCGAATGGAAGCGTTGCTTATCATTTTCTAATTCAATCTTATAATTTTCAGCGTCCCTCCGTGCTAAAGCAAGCTGGGATTGAGCATCTTCCAGGTCCTTCTCCATCTTGGTCCTGGCCCTCTCGTTGTTCTCAAGTTTCACCTTGGATCTGTGTGCTTCAATTTCAAGCGATCGGATAACTTCAGAAAGGTTAACGGCATGTTTTTTCATCATTTCATATTGTCTGGCAACATGGCGGATATGCCCGACAACTTCGCTATCCCAGTTCTTGGGAACCGATTCCAAGGCTGGAACAAATGTCATCCGGTCAAAGAATATATCTGGGAATTGTTCCCGAAGCTTTTCCAACCTGCCTTGAATCTCGGAACCATGCATGTAATCCCGTGACCCTGGGGGAGCCAATTCTGGCTGGCTGGAAGGGACGATGTCACTTTTCTCTTTTTCGGTCTCTTTGGATGAATCCTTGTCCCTATCTTTGGATTCATGATGCCTTTTGGACGACCGGCTGTGAGAAGGTGCACTCTTTGGAGGAGTTAACTCTTTGGGAAGTTTCTTTCCCCCTGAAGGCACTGCCGGGTAACTGGAAGGTTTGGTAGAGGTCGATTTTGGTGGGGACCGAGGTTGCGAGGAAGTCGGCCTGTGAGAGGGACCACGAGAGCGCTCAGTATCCGGACGAAGGCTGGGTGTGCCCTCACGAAAAGAACGATACGAGTAAGATTTCCTGCGAGACATCGTTCCTGCAAAAAAGAGAAGAGCATATTAAAACTTTGAATACCCACGACATAAGAGTGCAGGGTCAGATAGTGTGTGTGATGTGTGCATCCCATATAATTCCCCCTAACAGACCCGGGCCTGGAGACAGGCTCATCTGACCAGTTTCTCGGCCTTTAGTTGGAGCGATGGTCTCTTCAGAAGCCGGGAAGAAAGGCCCCTCTCCAAAGTCCTTCTCCGTATATACATCATCGGGTAGAGGAATTTTATTTAGTTCATCAAATAACTGCTCCTCCGTCAAATCGTCGGGAGCAACGGTTTCGATTGGAGTAGAAATCGGGATTTCCTTGGATACGTCACCGCGGACCTCATCCCCTCTGTATATGTTCAAGTCCTCATCATCCTAGATGACTATCGGAGAAGGACTCTTACGAAACTTAGTTGTTCCTGCCGCTTGCGAAGTTCCTTCTCCCTCCGTTGGGGGCACATACTTATAAGGTCTGCCGCCAGTGCCAAGTCCAAATCTTATGTCCAGGAGGTGATGCTTATGAAGATTTTCATCAGTAATACATTTTTTGATCCTTAGAAAGTCAGATCTGCTTTGTAGAAGAGTGGACAATCGACTGCGGTATAGCGGACCCTCTGTTTTCGGGAAGATGTGATCTGTTTAAGACAAAGGAAAAGGGGGAAGAATGTTAATACTTCAACTTCTTGATCTTGATATTCAGTTAAAAGCTTGAAGTTTACTTGATTTAAGCCATCTTCTTGAGCATCCGGCCTGTTTCCTTATGTAAAACCAATCAGACTTAGGATCTCCTATATTGCTATATCCATCGTACAGAACCTTCCTATTCGCCACCGATTCAAAGAAAGAGAAGTTTGGAGTCGCCGAAGAACGGTGCTTGAAAAGAAAGAAGAATGTCAAATCTTTGAACTTAAGTTCGGCATGTAGGATTTCCGCGCATGCAACATATAGGGTGTATAGAGATGCGTAGGCATTCGGATGAAGTTGCATCGGAGCAATACCCGGCTGCTTTAGAGTCTCGATGACGATTGAAGGAAACGGAGGGATAGCTCCTACCAAGCACATGGTCCGACTGATTGCCATATATCCTTCTGGAGCTATGTGGGGTATATCTTCGCTTCCGGGCGTCAAGACATCATCCCAAGGAATCCCGTGTCTCAAGCAGATTTTTTTGAGTTTTATCTCGTCAAGCTTAGATGCTAAAGAATCAGAAAATTTATCTATTCCAAGTGCGCCCGGAATCTCATCGGGAGCTCGTCTGTCTATCTCAGATCCTTCACCAGATGAAGTACTTCCAGACGAATCTGACTCCGTTGCCTCGTATTCAGAGCCAGAATCTTCACCTCCTGGGCTAATTGGAGGAACCTTCGGATTGTATTGCTCGGGAACCTCAGACTCTGTTTCTGTAGCGGATCTCGAAGAAGATTGATTATCCGACATTGCTGTTAGGCGAGAAAACATGACCAATGAGATTAATACTACCCGACCCCCGTGTGTGCAAGTGCCGGTGTGTGTACTTGTGTGTGCATTGAAAATAAAATATGAAAGCAATCGAGATCATCAAAATATTAGTCGTCATATGCAGCCGAATTATGCAGTCATTTAGTCCAGAAAGTTCAACATCAGGGCCCTAGCCTAACTGTTCAGAATTTTATGGTGAATAGGCGTCGATTAAAGTTTGAAATTTCTTCGTATCGTTAACTATGATTCGGATCGCAAGGCAGAGGGATCGCCCCTTTCGGATCGCAAGGCAGAGGGATCGCCCCCCATCGAATCGCAGGGCAAAGGGATCGCTCCTTCACGAATCGTTGCAACCCCCACGATACGCGCCTTTGCTGCCACCACGATCTTTCGTCTCGCCACTCGCCTTCGTCTTCTCTCCTTGACCACGATCCGAACCGGCCTTCCCTCTTCTTCTTCCTCCTTCGTTTTCCTCCTCTCCTTCCCATCCTCGAACTCCGAGCTCTATGCCCGATAGCCGTGGCCACTTGGTGATTTCTTCAGAAAATTGCAAATTTCCAACGTTTCTCCCTCGAATTGGTCGAAAAAGTTCAGGAAAGGGCTACGTTCACGAATGAGATTGCTTTTTGTGGAGTTACCTTTCTAAAAACTGAGGGAATGCTTGGATTTTCGAGAGTTTGAAAAAGTTGGGTTCGTTCTTCAATAGTGCAGGCGAGACGATACGGCAGAAAGAAAGAAGAAGGAAAGTGAAGAGGGGAGGGTCGGCTTATATAGGCAAAGAGGGCGACCGTTTGTCTCCCCTTCTTTGTCCTATTCGATCCACGAAAAACCGGCGGGCCACGAACCAAAAGCCCACCACGACTCGAGGAGGAGCCCGTTTCATTCCGAGGCCCAAGTGCATACCCAAGAGCGGAACGAATATCTCCCTAACGAACCGCGACTCGAGCCTGCGATACGAATCGATAAATTCAGAAATGAGGATTCTGAAAAATCCCCGAAAGAGAATCGTTCTCTGATCCGCGACTCGTTGAGAAAAAGACGATTCTATAGCTTCGAAGCATGTTCCATCATCGATAAAACATACTT